>OY728142.1:463744137-465137637 GCA_963277665.1 Viscum album | reverse complement strand
AACAATAATTAACTTAATATGATATATTAATTGATTTTTTAATTTAAATGAAACTAAGAAAGAAATTAAACAATAAACACAAAACACGCAATGTTGAGAATTGTGGGAATTGTTAGCGCACGAACTTAGTCGGTAATTCAAAACCACACAAGATCAAATTTTAGAGTTTAAACATAATCCATAAACTCAATTAGTCCTCATTTCCAAAATGGATAGGTGCCTTAATTTACTATAGACCATAAGCTATCTTTAGAACATCAATCAAAACAGGGTGTTGCGATTGCATGTTCCGAATATAGCTGAAGGATTAATTCACTTCATCTTTGTGTAATGTTAATTCTCGTAGGGTTCGGGGGTTAAGAAATTAGGGGATCAAAATTAAGTGGAGATTAATTTAAATGATAATTATTAATGAGTAAGTGAGTTGGTAGAGTTAGATTGATTATACCTTTTAAAATATTTTCAAAAAAACAGATTCTTTTTGTGTCTTCAATGATATTAATATTCTCATAAATTTTATATACCCCCTTTACTAATTTCATATGAAATGTGCATTTTGTTTTGAAATATTAAGGTTTAAATATTAAATATAAATTTTTTAGCACTTTTTGAATTCATCTGGATTCAATACAGTTTAATATTTTAATAATAAATATTACCTTACTAATCCAAATTTCATGGTACTTGTTTTTTAGTATTACTTATTTAATTTAAAACATATATTTAGATGGAATATTTGTCCAACTATACCATTTTAAGGGTCATATCGACAACACAAGAAGGTCCAAAAATCTGTGAAGAAACTGGACCATCCATGATAATTGAATTATTGGGCTAAATCGAGAAGCCCAAATTTTATTAAACTCCATCATAAGTTCTTGATTATACAAAGGAATACTAGATGAACATTTAAAGGTGAAATTACAAAAAAAGGGCCCAAATGATGCTTTTAATTACATCCCACCATTCTGACCGAGAATTAAAATTATCACACCAAATATGACTTATCTCATGATATAGAAATAAATTAGAGATGATATTTTGCAGTGTGAAATACAAGAAATGGGTGGCCAACTTTGTTTAATAAAATTTTCAGATTTTAGGGAATATTTCAATTCATAAACCCATTCACATTTCAGCCTTCTAAAAAGTCTGGATTGAAATGGACAGATTACAATTGTTTACTCACACCGCCATAATGTTTTCTAAATAAGACCAAATGCCTCCATATTTTTATAGTAGACGTATAACATTATTATATACAACTTTGAAGAAGAATATATCTTGAGATTCAACTTTCTGTATAGCCAAACTGGCGAGCCAAGTTGAGGGACATATTGGCAATGCAAACAGTCCGGCCCCTTGGGATATAAATACATCCCCCTCCTCTCCTTGAAAGGGGTTTGTATTTCAGAAGAGAGAATCATACATTGGCACACAAAAATCTTTTCCAAAGTCTTTGGGGGACCTTACATACTCAAGTTTCCACTTGAGAAACCCTTCCTCCTCTCTTTGATTTCATGTTTTTTTTCTTTTCATTTGTAATTTCATAAGCTGTTTTCAATTTCTTTTCAATTTAAATTAAAGTTTCTTATTAATATTCTATTTTAATCGTAAAACCTATGTTTTAAAATATTAATGGTCTTAAAATAGTTTAAATAAATTTTAAACCCCTTTCCCTCCTTCTCTTTCTCATTCAATCTAAATTCTGTATTTAATTCTCTTCACTGTTTGTGTGTGTGTTTGGCAGAAAACTCTTTTCTTATCTCTTTATTTTTATTCTCTTATTAATTTATCATCATAAATATAATAATCCAGATTAATAATCATATAAATGGATGAGTAAATCTCTCATTGTGGTGAGTCAAAATTTAGGGATGTTAAGTGATTGAGAGTATTTTCTCAATGAATATTCTTTAAATTAACATTGTGTATGTTTGTCTTAATATATCATATATTAATGACTTATTTTGTTTAATATGTGGTTTTCATGGATTATTGGAACCATAAATACACTAACATAAACAAGATCTAATTAATTCACCAACTAGTCCTTGTACAACCAATTGAATTAGATATGGATAATCCTAGGGAATAAACACTTAAAGAAATTGTTTCCCCAGATATGAATTACCAACCCCTTGGTATTAAATATAAAAACATAGAGACTAACTTAGAACTAAAATCAGGTTTGATTCATCTTCTTCCTCATTTCCATGGGCCAGCCGGTGAGGATCCACATCTTCATCTTGAATAATTCCAAGTGGTGTGCTCTACCATGAATCCTCAAGGGGTTTCTGAGGAACAAATAAAACTTTGATAATTACCTTTCTCCCTATATGAAACTACCAATTCATGGATCTACTACTTCCCTCCTGGTTCAATAACCACATGGAATGACGTGAAGCGATTTTTTTTTTGAAAAATTCTTTCTTGCTTCTTTTACTGCTTCTATCGGAAAGGAAATAAGTGGTATTAATCAATTTACAAATAAATCACTCCATGATTATTGGGAGATTTTCAAAACTCTTATGAAAATATATACACACCATCAAATCCCTAACCAACTCTTGATCCAATACTTCTATGAGGGTTTATTGGCTATGGAGAGAACTCTCATTGATGTCGAAAGTGGAGGTGATCTTGTTGATAAAACTACTGCAGCTGTAAGAGATCTTATAAGAAACATGGATAAAAACACATAACAATTCCATACTCGAGAAGATGATCAAGTCAAACAAGATCAAGATAGTCAATCGAGAGATTCGAACAAGACTATAGAGTGGATGAGTGAACTTACAGGTCTTGTGCGACAACTAGATATGGCTGCCAAATCCCCAACCTCATATTATCCACAATATTTATTCCTTGTACTTATCAAGAACTATGGAATTTGTATCTCCCCATATCATCCAACTGATACAAGTCCACAACTTCAAGATGATCCCTCTCATTCACATAGACCAATTGAGCTCAATGAAGCATATGCTTAGAGGAATGCCAACCCTAAAAAATTAGTTCAGTTCATTAGAAACTTCAACCAACCCCACCATGAGACCTTATCTTATACCTTTAACCAAGGCTTGAGGTATGGTAATCCCATTTCTCATCCCCCTCAATTCCCTCCTCAAAACCCAAACCAATTACAATATGGTCATGGTGTTGGTAACTTCCAACAACCTTACCCTTTTGTTCCTCAACATCAAATGATCAATCCTCATCTTGCTCCTCCTAGATTCCACTATCCTAATAATCATTCCCAATTCCCAAACCAATACAATCACTTTCCCAAGAAATTAAATCAATGAAATCCTAATTGAGGACAAGCCTCTTCTTCCAAGAAACCATGGGAAAGTGTCATGGATGATCTTTCCTCATTCACCTATTCCAACCTTAAAAATATTGAAACCTATATTGGTCAACTTGCATCCCACCTGAGCTAACAACAACAATCAAATTCTTCCCAACTCCCAGATCAACCATTACCCAACCCCAAGGGTAATGTAAGGGTAATTTCACTTAGATCAGGAAAACAAATGTCCATACCTCATGATGGATCCTCAAATGAACCGTTCAATATTGAGTTGGAAAAAGAAAAGAAAAATGAACTAGAAAAGGAAACTAAAGTCACTCCCTCACTTCCTTCCATTCATCTAAAGAACCCAATTCCCTTTCCTCAAGTTTTCTCTAACCCAAATAAGTCATTTGAACTCAATCCTAAAATGCTCGACATGTTTAGACGTGTTGAAGTCAAAATTCCTCTCTTAGATTCCATTAAAAAAATTCCTAAGTATGCCAAGTTTCTTAAGGATTTATGTACACATAAGAGGCACATTAGGACCTTTGAAAATGATTCCACCTAGAAGTATATTCCCATTAAGTTCAAAGATCCTAGGAAATTTACAATTCTATGCCAAAAAGGAAGTTCCAACTTCGGTGATGCACTCATAAACCTAGGAGACTCGATAAATTTCAAGCCCAAATCCATATTTTCTAACCTTGGTCAAGGTCCCTTAAACCCAATGGGTGTTGTCATACAGTTATCCAATCGAATTATATCCAGTCCTGAGGGAATAATTGAGGATGTCCTTGTCTGAGTCAATGATCTTATCTTCCTAGTTGACTTCTATGTCCTTGACATGGAAGGTGAGAAAAATTCTTTCCAATCTCCTCTTATTCTAGGAAGACCTTTCCTCATGACACCTAAAACCAAAATTGATGTCCATGATGGCATCTTATCTATGGAATTTGGTGACCAAATGATCAAGTTAAATATTTTTCAATCCATGCGATACCAATCAAAGAATGAATCTGTATTATCTATCCATGCTTCTGAAAGTATCTCTGAGAGTGTGTTGAATCCAAATCCATCATGTTCTTCCTATTCTAATGATAGAGTAGTTTTTGAATATTTCATCCTCATTAACCAAGTCATAAATGGAGAAGTTGATGTTGACATTACAAATAAAAACTCCATTGATATAAAGGATCTTGAAAACTCTTTAGAATATCATCTTACCTCTGAGCTCCAATTCTCTAGCTTATACGATAATGAGGAAAATGAACTAACAAGATCATTTATTGATTCAGATCAGATTATCCAATATTCATCATTTCATATCCATTATTCTGAAAATTATGTTATATGTGAGGTGAACCTTGAACTAATGTGTTTATATTTTCCTGATGGAAGTGATGTTTGTGATATATGTTCCCTAATTAATAAAGTGATCACTAGTGGGGTTGAAATTAACTATTATTTGGAAAACAAAATTGATATAAAGAATATTTAAAATTGTATTCAATATTATGACTCCACTGATCCTCATTATTGTACATCAGTACGTGATGAAATAATTGAGTTAAAAATAATTGGGATCTCATACTCTGGCTTCGTGTTATATGAACCTCACATAAATACACTAATAGAATTTAAAAATCTTCCTGAATTTCTAATCATAGAAAACCATCACTTTGTTGAAAACATAATTCCTCAAGTTGAATACCAAATGGAGGATAACCATATTCTCTTACCACCCCTATTGAACTACAAGAGAAACTACAAGGAAGGGAGGAAGTTATCTAATGAAAAATCAGTACTCCCAAAGGAGATATCTTTCTGGAATCACTCTGGAGTTGAGAAAATAGTGTGGCCACCATCAGACTATGGGTATCCCATCGCAACTATCTATCTATAGACAAATAAATGCAGTGCTACTTGAGAGGCAACCCATGTTTTTTTTTACTTATATGAAATTTTAATTTCTTTTTAGTTTTTCATTAAATGAATAATGTTTTTTGTTTTTTCCTCTTTTAGGTAATGGTAATTTTATAATGCATCACCTAGAGAGGACACATGCCCCAAGAAGCCATATAATCCCCAAATCTTGTTGTTTACCCACTACTAGATGGAAATGGAGACCCATCAAACCCAAACTAGGGGGCACCTCTTTCCCTTCAACTTGTCTTCTATTTCTCTCTCTATCTATCTCTTTCTTCTTCTTCCTCCCTCATTCTCATTTTGTTTTTTTTTTCACTTTCATCGTCACAATTTTTATTTACTCTTTCTCTTTTTTATGGGTGTATCTTTATAAAAAAAACTAAAAAAAACTTAAAAAACTGGAAAAAAAATAAAAAACACTTAAAAAATTGGGAAAATCTAGACGCATAATTACTCACCTTCAACTTTTTAAATTTTTTATAACCATTTTGGGGAGTCAAAATACATGTTTTCATATGAAAAATTTTGTATTTTCATCATAATTTTGGATAAATAATCTTGTGTCAAAACCAAAAAAAATTGAATGCTAAATGTTTTATTTAGAAAATAATTTCCCCAACCGTGATAAACAACATTATCTTTAATGCCAAGGCCACCTATGGGAATCTTTTCAACATTTGTGTTTTCACCCCTGATTGTGAGTCTTGAGTTTGCAGACCTTTGATCTAAATTTCTAATTTGGTGTGCATTAATATGATAGAGGAATTTTCTAAACCTCATGAGAATAACAATAGCCAAATATCCTCCCATTACCCTTACATTAATCTTACTTTGGAAATCCCCTATGATCCTATGAAAACATTTTCTTTGATAGCCACTTTTTTTGCCCAATACCTTATCCCAGACAACATCAACATGGATTTACATTGAATTATTTATTGAAATTTAAGTGTTCGGGGAATAGATTTCATTTTTGGGTTCTATTTTATTGATTTTAAATGTGTTGTCATATGCTTGAGGTAAAGAATCCATTTTAGTGTGGGGGAGAGGTTTTCATTCAGATATTTTTGGGGAATTTATCTTTATTTCTGTAATTTTGTAAATGTTATTGAAAAGTGTTCAAAAAAATTGGAAGTGTTCAAAAAAGGTTTAAAAAACATAAAAAATGGGTTGTGTCTTGAGCGGGTCGAAAATAATATTTCTCAACCTTTGATATTATTATAAATATTACAATTAGATTCATGAGAATATCAAACATGGGTTGGGAGATGAGTGTGAGATTTATTTCTAGTTCAACTTTTGAAAAAAAAAGAAAAAAGAGAAAAAAACACTTGCATTATATAATCTTATGTAATTGGGAGAAGTTTTTTATTTTGTAAATATTCATCTTATCATCCTTTTAAAATTATCTTCCTCTCTTGTGTCTTTATTCACACAATCATTCTCTTGTAAATATGTGTTTCCATTTCCTTCCATGTTTCATTTCAAAAACTTATGCATTGTTTTACCCAATATGATGTTTTACCACTCTTCTCCTCTATCTTGGAAATTAAATTCCTACCATCTCGTATCCACAGAAAAACCCCTTAAAAATTCCTCTTGATTCTTGTGCACTTTAGGATAGGGAATGGAAGATGAGAGATCTTTCAAACTCTAAGATTTTCACTTTTGGTTAGTGAATGAGTGAACCTTCATAAATACATTTTTATCATCTTGAGAGGAGTGAGTTTTTAGTGCCTACATTTTACATTCATAAATTTGAGCATGAAAAATGAATTTTTTTTGCAATATTATTTTTGTAACAATTTGTGGTGGAATTTAATATGGATGAGTGAAATAGTGTAAACCTCCCTTAATTGGGGAAAAAATTTTAATATTTGTTGGCAAGTGAGAATAATTTAGTTATGTTTTTTATTGCACATGAGGACATGCACAAGACAAAGTGTGGGGGAGTTGATGTTATTGATATTTTGATAACTTTTTATATACTCATTTTATTGATTTTATATGAAATGTTCATAATTTGTGTGAAATATTAAGCTTTAAATATTAAATATAATTTTTGAGCACTATTTGAATTTATCCAGAATCCAGTAAGTTTAATATTTTAATAATAAATATCACCCTACTGATTCAAATTTCATGGTCCTTATTTTTTAGGATTTCTTATTCAATTTCCAACATATAATTATAAGGAATCATTGTCCAATTTATCCATTTTAAGGGTCATATGGACCACACAAGAAGGTCTAAAAAATCTGTGAAGAAACTGGACCATCTATGATGATTGAATTACTAGGATAAATCCCGAAGCCTAAATTTTATGAAACTCCATCATAAGTTCATGACTATCCGAAGGAATCCTGGATAAAATTTTAAGTTCCAACTACAACAACAACGTATCCAACAGATGCTTTGATGTCCATCCCACCATTTTGGACGAGAATTAAAATCAGAAAACAAAATATGAATTTTCTCCTGATATAGACATAAATTGGAGCTGATATTTTGTAGTGTAAAATCCAAGATATGGGTGGCCAACTTTGTTGAATAAATTTGTCGGATTTTATGTCATCTTCCTATTTATAAACCCATTCACATTCTGGCATTATGAAAATTCTGGATTGAAATGGACAGATTACAAATGTTTACTAAAACTACCATAACTTTTTCTCAATAAGATAAAATAACACCAAATTTTTAGAGTATATGTAAAAAAGTATTTTATAAAACTTTTAAGAATAAGATATCTTGATATTTAGCGGTTTGAATGGGAAAACCAATGAGCCCAGTGGAAGGACATATTTGAAATGCAAACAGTCCAACCCCTTGGGCTATATATACATCCCCCTTCTATCCTTGAAAGGGGTTGGCATTTTTGAATAGAGGATAATACATTGGCATGACCAGATATTTTCCAAAGGCTTGGTAGGACCTACCATACTCAAGTTTTCACTTGATAAACCCTTCCTCCTCTCTTTGCTTTCATGTTCTTTTGTTTTCTTTTCATTTGTAATCGCTTAAGCTATTTTCAATTTCATTTCAATTTTAATGAAAGTTTCTTCTTAGTATTATATTTTAATCATAAAAACTCTTTTATTAAATATTATTAGTCTTAAAATTGTTTAAATAAAGTTGAAACCCCTTTCCAGCCTTCTCTTTCTCATTCAATCTAAATTCTGTATTCAATTCTCTTCACTGTTTGTGTGTGTGTTCAGTACACAACTCTTTTCTAATCCATTTATTTTTCTTCTCTTATTAATTCATCATCATAAATATAATAAACCATATTACAAGTCATATCAATGTATGAGTAAATATTTCATTGGGTTGAGTCAAAATTTAGGGATGTTAAGTTATTGACAGTATTTTCTCGATGAATATTCTTCAAATTAACATTGTGTATGTTGGACTTAACATGTCATGGATTAATGGGTTGTTTTGTTTAACGTGGGGTTTACATGGATTATTGGAACCATAAATACACTACCATAAACAAGATATGATTAATATTAGAACCCTAAGTTAAGTTAAGTCTTGGATGAAATAATTAACACTTGAGAATTCTGATCAAAGTCATCTTGTAAAGCGGGTGTTAATTTAATGAAATATAAAGCAAAGCTCAAGGATATCACGAACATAACCCCCTAATAATGAAATCACCCCAATCCTTATCAATTTGTTAAATCAAACACCAATCATTAATCACTTCATTTAATATCTGCAAACAAACCCCCCAATCAAAATACAATCAACTAAAAACAATTGACTATTAAAAAGTATCATCACTGAGGATTTGAACAAAGTGTTGCTATACACATTAGCAGATCACCAGAATATTGAATGATTGATAGGCAAGAATTAGTCGTGATTTCAGTATTTTTAATCAAACATCATTTCAAAAAAAATAATCTTCTTCCAGCAAACTTCTTCAAGATTTATAAATGATAAAAGACCCCTCTTCCTTTCAAGTAGTAAGTTTAAGTTATTTAATTTAATTTTCAAAATACCTTCAATATGTTGTCTTAAATTACTTCCTCCTTCGAGAGATGACTTTTGTTAGCCACCCTGCTGCACCTAAATAACCCAAAACCAAACACCATTTGAAATTACACAAGATATCACCTTCCAAATTGGTGTCATTTTTAGGGCGGAAGGTAATTTATTCAACCAATTAGAGCTATTTATTTTATTTTACTTTAATTATTTTCTTCTCCTCTTTGATTCTTTTTCCCCTTTCATATGTTTTTCCTCTTACTCTCTTCTTTTATTTTTATCGGACCAAATCAAACTTATTTTCTTTTTATTATGGTCCATTTTTCTTCATTTATTTTTTATATTTCATTGATTTGTGACATGAACTAATCTTGAGGATCTCTTAGATCTTGACCATAATATTGAACATAGCCTTAGGGCTCAAATCAGACATTCTCAGTCTATAGGAAGTTTCAACATTCAACTAGTTAGAGAATTACTCCATTCTAGTAACATTAAAATTATAAGCAATTAAAATTCAAACATAAAACAAGAACCAATGGTTGAAAAAAATAAACTTAATAGAACTATTCAAGAGTTTTATTCACCAGATATTAACTATCAAACAAATTTTATTGCATACCCAAATCTCGAATCAGACTTTGAATTAAAATCTGGGTTAATTCACCTTCTTCCAAAGTTTCATGGATTATCTGGTGAGGATCCAAACAAAAATTTAAAATAATTTAATGTGGTTTTCTCAACCCTTAAACCAAGAAATGTCTCTAAAAATAAAATAAAACTAAGGGTATTCCCATTTTCACTTGATGGAGCTGAAAAGGATTGGATGTATTATTTAAAACATGAATATGTAACATGTTGGAATGATTTAAAACGTATTTTCTTGCAAAGATTTTTTCTAGAATCAAGGACCACTTACATTCATAAGGAGATCTTGGGGATGAAGCAAGTATAATGAGAGTAAATGTATGAGTAGCAGGGGAGATTAAAGAAGTTGTGTGCAAGCAGTATGCATCACCAAATCAGTGAGAAACTCCTCATCCAATACTTATATGAAGGACTCACACTTATGGAGAGAAGAATGGTGGATGTTGTAGCTGGAGGGGCATTGGTCAACAAAACACCAGCAGCTGCACATGTGTTGATTGACAAGATGACGCAAAACTCCCAACAATTTGGCGATCGAGGTACACCAAATGTCAGGGGAGTACATCAGGTAAGTCCTTCTTCTCTTGAGATTCATTTAATTGATACCAAGTTGGAAGAATGGACCACTATTGTGAGGAAAATTTCTATTGATCAAAAGACATCCCAACCCACTCTTATGATACCTTGTGGAATTTGCACTAAAACAGACCACCTGACTAATTGTTTCCCCCAACTACAAGAGACATAAGATTGTTCTGAGGTATTCCCTGAGAGACTATATCAGTAGAAACAATAGCCACACCCCCAAAAGAAGTATGATTTATTTTCACCAACATACAACCAAGGGTGGAAGGATCAATTAGACATGATGTATGGCTTTGGATAATAACAAGGCCCCCTGTCCAACAAAATTTCCAGTAGCCAAATCCTTACCAATAGGGTTTCCAACAACCCAAAAGGATATTTGAAGCTCAAGCATAAAAAATTCAATAATAAGGGGCTTATCAACTAAAGGTAGATTCTAATACTGATGATCTTTTGAAACAAATTGTTCTTAATTAATAGAATGAGTTAAAGACTCAAGGTTTGGGGTTGAGGGAATTGAAGACACAAATGAGATAGATTACCACTTCCCTCTATGAAGAGGTAAGTAAGATTTATAGAAATCTACCTTCCCAACCTACTCTAAACCCCAAGGTGGAAGTAAGTTCCATAACATTGAGAAGTGGGAAGAAAAAAATGGTACATCTACACCTATCGTTCCACCGGGATTCACCTCAACTTCAGAGAAGCTCCATTCAAGAACAGGTAATGAGAAACCAAAGGATAAAGACAATGGTAAGAAAAATAATTATGATGTTCCTCATAAACCCATTACCTTTTCAAAAAGGGTTGTACAAACCAATAATATGGTAGAGGAGGTGATGAAAAAGGGGGTTTTGGACACATTCAAGTGTGTGGAGATCAACATCCCTCTACTTAAAACCATTAAGAAAATACCAAGGTATGAAAAATTATTAAAAGAACTTTATACCAATATAAGAGGGATTAAGGGAAATGAGAGGATGAATCTTTGAAGTAATGTTTCAACACTCATTACACCAACTCTAGTAATGCCAATAAAGTGAATGGATCTTGGGACATTGAATATACTATGCACCACAGGGGAGTTGCACTTTTTTTATGATCTTTGTGATTTAGGAGCTTCCATAAATGTAATGCATCACTCTGTATTTTCTTATTTATAGGTTGGTGAGTTGAATCCAACAAGAGTAGTGGTGAATTTTGTGAATTGAGCTATATAATATCTTGGGGGAGTCCTTGAGGATGTACTTGTTCAGGTAAAATACATGATATTCCTAGTAGATTTCTACATGATTAACATGGAGGATGATCAGGTAAGTTCTCATTATTTCATTATATTAGGTATTCCCTTCCTCAAAACGAAAAAAATACATACATGTTCATGAGGGTACACTTTCCATAGATTTTTGGGTTGAATTTGTGATATTTAATGTTACAAACTCCATAAAGAACCCCTCAATGGACCATTCTGCTTTTGTTATCTCCCATTTTGAACCACCAAATAAAAATCCCATGGAATTTGATATTTCTATAATTAGAGATATTATGATTATTGGTTCTAGTTTGATGTCTAAGAGAAATTACACAAGGGTTTTATAATGCACAAAACTATCATAGATTTGATTTTTAAATGGATTCATATTCTTATTTTGATCATGTGAACTCTGATTATGACATGGCTATTGAGTATGATGATGGGGTTGATGCTTTATTCTTTGATTTTGATGATGTATATTTTGATACTGATGTTTATTGTGAACATATTTCAGCTCCTTCAATTTCTCCATCTATACATCACCCCCTTACACTGGAACTCAAGCCATTTCCACCAAATCTCAAATACTCGTACTTGTTAAGTAGTGATAAATTACTTATTATAATTTCTAACAATCTCCCTTTTGAACATGAAGAAAAAAATTTGAATCTTTTGAGGGGGAACATTAGGAAATTTGGTTGGACCTTGGATGACATATCAGGTATTAGCCCCTCCTTTTTCATTCATAGGATTCTTTTGGATGATGTGTCTAAACCTGTTAGGCAGCAAGAAAGTAGACTCAATTCAACCCTTTCAAAAGTTGTTAAAAAAGAGGTTGAAATTTTTCTCTATGTAGGTCTAATTTATCCCATTTCAAATTCTCAGTGGGTGATTCCTATTCAGGTTTTTCCTAATAAAAGTGGTGTTAATATTGTTAAAAATGATAAAGAGTAGTTAGTTCCAATGAGGGTGAAAATCAGTTGGCGTGTGTGTATGGATTATGGAAAACTAAATCAATCCACTAGCAAGGACAATTTATCCCTCTCATTTATTGATCAAATGCTAGATAGACTAGCTGGGAAGACACACTATTGTTTCTTGAATGTATTTTCTAGATATTTAAAAGTTCTTATTGCTCCAGAGTATTAGAAGAATAAAACATTCACTTGTCTATTCAGTATGTTTTCCTACCGAAGGATTCCATTTGGACTTTGCAATTCCCCGGTACCTTCTAGAGATGCATGGTGAGTATTTTTTTCTAATTTTATTGAGACCAGCATGGAGGTATTTATTAATGATTTTATAGTGTATGGGTCTTCATTTGAGGATTCTACCACTAGTTTGGGAATGGCTTTGAATCGTTGTATTGAGAAAAATTTGGTCTTAAACTTTGAAAAGTGTCATTTCATGGTAGAGCATGGGATTTTCTTAGGGAATATAGTGTAAAAACATGGGATAAATGTTGATTGATATAAGGTAGATATTATTTCATCCTTACCTTATCCTTCATGTGTGCGTGATCTTAGATATTTTCTAGGGCATGCATGATTTTATTGGTCCTTCGTCAAAGATTTTTGTAAGATTTCTCTTCCTATGTCGTGATTACTTCAAAAGGATTATGGTTTTGTGTTTGATGATTCTTTTATGAATTCCTTTGATAGGATAAATAATTGTCTTACCACTCTACCAATAATATAGCCCCCATATTGGGATATTTTTTTTGAGCTTATGGGTGATGCCTCTATTTTAACTATTGGATTTGTCTTATCTTAGAGGGTAGAGGGACGTTCGTATGTGATTTCCTATGCATCGAGGACACTGGATTCAGCCCAATAAAACTACACAACCATGTAAAATGATTTTCATGCCATCATATTTTCATTATATAAATTTCATTAATATTTATTAGACTCTAATGTAATTGTTTTTTCAGACCATGCATCTCTGAGGTACCTCTTGAAGAAGTCGGATGCAGAGCCTAGGTTAATTCGATGGATTCTCCTTCAAGAATTTGATATTAAGATAAAGGAAAATAAGGGGTCAGAAAACCTATAGGTAGACCACATGAGTAGGATTACTCTCACACTAGAGGATCACACCTTGGACCAGGTACCACTTCGATACACTTTCCCCGATGATAAAATTTATTTTATCTCAGGTACGCATCCTTGGTATGATGATTTAGTTAACTGCCTTGTTGACTCTAAAATTACTTAAAATTTAAAGAAACATCAAGTCCAAAATTTAACGAGTGATTCAGGATTTTATTTTTGGGATTATCCATACCTCTAAAGCATGTGTAGAGATCAAGTTATTGTGAGTTGTGTTCCTGATCATGATTTTGAGTATGTTATACATTTCTTCCATACACTTTCATATGGAGGAAACTTTAGACCCCAATGGATAGATAGGAAAGTCTTAGACTTTATATTATATTGGCCTAGCTTATTCCATGATGCTCGTGTGTTTTTAAAGTCATGCTTACATTGCTAACACACTAGGAACATTTCTAGGAGACATGAGATTCCCCAGCAATCCATATTATTCTGTGATATTTTTTATGTTTGTGGAATTGATTTTATAGTTCCTTTTCGTATTTCATAAGTTTTTTTATATTTCAGTTGTTTTTTATTATGTGGGTAAATGGGTGGAGGATAAATCCATCAGGACTGATGATTCTCATATTGTAGTGGAATTTGTCAAGACACAATTTTTTTTTGCAGGTTTGGTGTACCAAAGGCTATCATCAGTGACTAGGGGAAACACTTCTACAATGGTAATTTTGCTTCCCTTATTCAAAATTATGGGGTGACACAAAAAACATCAACACTATAAGACACCCAAAAAAATGGCCAAACTGAGGTTTCAAATTGGGTGTTGAAAGAGATTTTGAAGAAAACCGTGCAGCCAAATAGGAAAGATTGGAGCAAGTGATTGGATGATTCATTGTTTTCTTACATGACAGTATACAAGACCCCCCTCGATATGTCCCCATTTCATATTTTTTTGGAAATCTTTTCATCTCCCAGTGGAAGTCGAGCATCGAGCATATTGGGAAATAAATAAATACAACATGGATTTGGCCTAAGATGGAATATAAAGAAAGATACAAATTCAAGAGCTTGAGGATATTAGATCGTCATCAAATGATAACTCAAGGCTCTACAAGGGAAGATCAAAAGATTCTCATGACATAATGATCCAACAAAGGGAGTTTCAGGTTGGCGATAAAGTCCTTCTCTTTAGTTCGCAAATAAAGTTGATGCCCGGTAAGTTGCATTCTAAATGGTTAGGTCTTTATATTATATCTAATGTTTTTACTTATGGTGTAGTGGAGATCACACAAGAGAAAATTGGAATAATATTTACAGTTAATGGGAAACATTTGAAGTAATACATTGAGGGAATTTCTACTGATACTATGGATTTCATCACATTGCATGACCCCATCATTACTTGAGAATATTAGGTTGTTCTTAACCCTTTCAATTTTATATTATTTTCCTATTTAAAATTACGTATTTCATGTGCACATATCATCTCATGGGTTCACATTGAGGATACTGTCATATTTTAAGTGTTAGGGATGGAACCTTTTAGTTTATTAATTTCAATTATTTTTCTATTTTTTTAAAAAAATTGTGTGTTGTTTTTTTAAATTTTTGTGTGTTTATGAAAATTTTGATCTGAAATGATTCTCATCACCATTTTGAAATCCATATCAATAAGTGAAAAAATTTATCCCATAAATCTGAGCTTAAATGAATGCTGAAAATGACTTTGTTTCCAGTTCAAATCATTAGTAATTTAATGAAAAGTAATTTGAATTTTGAATATCATACCACATCTCACTATTTCTATATTTTATATCACTTTCCTTTTGAGGATTATGAACCATTTATTTATATTATTTACATTTACTTCACTTATTGAAAGAACCAAATCATGCTTGATTTAACCAGAATTTGATTTATTTCTGTCAAAACTTGAGGGTTTGAAGTACTTGTGTTTTAAATGATTGAGGCATTTGTTTAGTATTAAAGCACCTATTTCATACCCTGAAAATTTAATCTCTGTAGCCCTTAGAATCCATGAGCATCCTGTTAGGTAAACGACATCACAACCCAATTTTCCCTATCAAACCAACTATTGAAGTGAAATTGAATAATCTAGTTTAACTTAAGTGTGAGGAAATTTGTCTTGTGTTGTTCTACCATATTTTGTGATACTTTGGGTGGAAAATTAAATTCTGAAGAGATGCTTTTTATACTGAAAAAAAAAATCTTTCTTTTGAAATTTGTGCATTTCTGGAGCTTTCATGGCAAAAGAAGTTGTGAATTTCTAGAGATTACACTAAAGAAAAAAAGATGTGCCTATCTAGAGCTTTCAGAAAAAATTATGTTTCAGAAGATTGACATTTTTTTAAATGATGAATGGTGTAAATTTTCCATGAGTTTTCATGATGATGGAGCTAAATTGATACTAAGGGGATTGAGGAGGAGACGATATTTAAGTGAAAATTAGAATAATGAAATTTTGCTTCAAAAATAGCCAAGCCCTCCTTATTCTACATCAGAATTTTTCACATCAAAATCCTACCAATAGAAAGCCACAGAACAACCCTAAAAATTCTTCATGATAAACATATGTCCTAAAATCACATCAGGTGGAGATGTAGGAATTTATAAAGCCTATGGTGACCCATTTATGTGTTTGGATGAGAAATATATTGCAGAAAAATTGACATTTGTTTGATGAGAGAAAATACAAGTGAGTTAAGTGTTTTGTGTGCATGTGAGGACAAATGAAGTGGAAATATATTTAATGATATTAATGGAGAACTTAAAATAATGGTTTTTTATGAGGCATGATATATTTTTCTTCTTGGTGTGAAATTGTTGGATTTAAAAGATCTGTGTTTTAAATTTTTTTTGATTTTATATTGATATTTACTTGTCACAATTTTTTGTAATACATTATATGAGGTTTTTTCCAGGAGTGAAAAAGGGTAAGTATGGAGGTGTGATTGCATCACAATTCTCTGCTTTATTTTACCCTTACATCACTATTTTAAATTTTCTTTTTATTTAAAATTAAAAATATTATCTCAAATTTCACATCCTTTTTGATTCAATTATTAAATTTTTATCATTGTTAAAAAGGGAAATTTTTCTTTTTTTGGTGATTTCATTGTAGGAGGAGGTGATTTGGTGGGTTGGAGAAGATCCTAAAGGAAAATGGGCCAAACTGCATGGAATCTGAAGGATATCTATCCACTTTTATGAACATTTCACAAAATCATTACCTCAAAATGGGATTTAATTTTGTGGGGCACTTCATAAATTCATTGGCTAAAATTATTCTCAAGAAACCGAAGCCCAATTCATCAATTAACGGGGTCATTCGAGCAAATCTATCCAAGGGATATAATCTGCACTAAGTCATAGATTTGGTTCGGTATTTAGACCATATATTGCGTTGTAGTCCTCATTTGGCCACAAAAATTTGACATGAAAATAGTAAATATTCTTTCCTACAACTTCTCTCTTTTTTCCAAGTCAAGATAAGGCCATTTACGAACCCAAAATCGAGACACAAGTGGTATCTAGAAATCTGGGCTCACAAAACCACTTCCCATTTTGGCTATAAATTGGCACCTTGGGAACCCCATTTCAAAGTTTGACCAAGGAGTGAAGTTATGCCACTTTGGAGTTTCAAAGGAGTCTTTTCATCACCCTGTAGGTTCTGAAACTTCCTATACTTATAAGGGGATATCTTGAAGCAAGGATCCCTTCATCAAAACCTTTCTCTCTTTCTCATGTTGTAATGTTTGTGTTTTTATAATAAAATTATTTGTTCCTCTTATATTTATTATCTTTTATTACATTTTTTCAATTATCTTCTCCTTTAATCAAACTATTTGGTCTGGAATCCATAGTAGAAATGAAATTGGGTTATACACTTTCTAAACATTTGCACATGCAAAACATTTCTACGATAACTACACCGCCTATGGAATAGTAGTAATTTTTTGTAATAGATCTACCTATAAACTCCTTCATTCATTTATTTTGAATCAATGAGATATTTTAATTCACTTAATATGATTTGTTAATTGAGTTTTTAAATTAAATGAAACTAATCAAGCAATTTAACAATAAACACAAAACACGCAAGGTTGAGAATTGTGTGAATTGTGAGAGCACAAACTTAATCGGTAATTCAAAAACACACACGATCAATTTGTAGAGTTAAAACATAATCCCTAAACATAATTAGTACTCATTTGTAGAATTTATATGTGCCTTAATTTATAACTAACAGTAAGATATCCTTAGAACAACAATCAAAGCAGGGTGTTGTGATTGCATGTTCTGAATATAGTCTAAGGTTTAATTAACTTCATCTTTGTGATAAAGTTTATTCTCATAGGGTTCTGGGGTTAAAAAATTAGGGGATAAAAATTAAGTGGACATTAATTTAAATGATAATGATTAATAAGTAATTGAAGAGGTAGAGTTAGATTGATTTATCCTTTTCAAATATTTTCTAAAAAAAATCTTTTTGTTGTGTTTTTTTAATCGAACATCATTTCAGAAATAAAAACAAAAAAATTGAAATCTTCTTCTAGCAAAATGTAGGTTCTGAGCATAGCGGAATCTCATTGGTGGGTGTACCCAAATTTAATCTTAATGTTAACAATGATAAATCCATGATCCGTCGCGATAATAAAACGCCGAATCTTCAGAATAGATCGAAAAACAAAAAAGAAAGAAGGGGATCCTAGAACCATATAGAGGATCATCATATGTTGGTTATAATTAATTTAATTAATTGACAAGAATTACCTTGATGGAATTCTTTCTTCATTGATTTCTTCAGTCACGATCCGATGTGATCTGTCATTGCGTCGTAGAATCCAAGTGTAGGATTCCTCTATTGGTGATCCACACGTGCTCCACGCATCTCTGGACGTCACCAAAGGTATATTAGAGTGCTAGCATAGAATAGACTTTTCTTGCAATGTCTGCCTTTGATCACCTTGATCTGGTGGAGGTGGATCTCTCTCTCATAGATTAAGAGAATTCTTGGTGGAAAAATAATTTTCTCTTGGCTTGAGAGCTTTACCAAATCCATTATGCACAATAATAACAAAATGTTTAGGATAATGAGAAATATATAATTGGGATTTTAATTAGATAGAATAGTAAAATTAATTAATTACTTGAAATCATTTGTTCATTTCATTTAATTCTTAGTAATACCCCATATATAATAATAAAATTTGACTATTATTATTACTTGACATGCACCCAGTGAATTACACCTAATATTATTTAATTAAATAAATAATATTATTTCTCATAAATTTACAGAAAAACTACACGGCGTTTGTATATTAATATACACAGTGTGTCCTTTTATTTTACATTTTTCTTAATTTCCTCCACCACATTTATTAAACCTTTAATAATGACTATTTATTTCTCAAATAAATATCACTACATTACTCGCTAATAAATATATTATTTCTTCCAAAATATATTCTCTCAAATAACTAGTGTCGAAATAAATGCGATCAGACATCCTTGGAAAATTATTAAACCACAGTCAGGAATAATGTTTATTCAACTTGTTAAATTAATATTTAACTGAGATACTTGGACACACTTAGTGTGTTACCCTCTAGGCCTCTTTCTCAGTGGAATTAGGTAGAGCCTGCCTAAAGTCCAAGGTTAGTGTCTAGAAACACGCCAAGGAACCCATAGAGAATGAAGTTAATGCCACAACGATGTGTCACCTCCTATAAATGCTTACCGGGTAATGTAATCCCTTTGTCACGATATCTCAAATCAAGTGGGTTGCATGCTGTTGTCGTCAACCCATGTGCTCGATTATTCTTTCTTTGACTTTCCAGAATTGAACTTTCCCATTCCTCACCATGTACATAGATTTATTTAGGCTATATCAATTCCATAAAAGAGCCTAAGATATCTACTTCCATTATGGAACAGAAGGGACAAATCCTTTCTCGCATTATCTATTAATGCAATATCACTCGTGACGCACCCAACATATCCTACCTCACTATGAACAGTGTGTCATCACAATTTTCATTAATACATCTAAGTGCATGAGTTGTAATACCAATTAATAATAATCCTAAATTCTAAGAACCAATACACACGTCCGCAGATAGGAACATCCAATAACACTATGAAATATGGATTTCCTACTGGTGGGTCTCATTCTCATAATATCATCTTGGACATTACTAAGGGCGCACACCATGAGAAGGTGCCTCAAAGTTTTATGAGTCCTCACCTCTAATGGCATTTAATATTTGTGTCCCTCAAATAACATTATCCAGCCATAGAATATATATTCAAGAATAGTGTTATGGAACTTCCAGGATCTCATCATAGTAGGGATCCGCTATGACTGTCACGACCCGTCCTCAGGGCCCGTGCCGTGACTACCCCAAGCCCGCCTTCCATAGCCCAGGGGCTGGCGACTAGCACCAAAGGCGTAAATCCCGATAACTGGGAAGGCATTGCCTTTATAAAAGTAAACAAGCACCACAGAGTAAGAAAGCGGAGAAAGTAAACACTAAGTAAAAGAGAAGTGTTGAAAAGTAAATGGGCCAGAATACAAACCCAAAAGAAAGTACAACTACAACATGAACAAGTACAACAGAAAAGATAACAGCTGGAAGGACGGAAGCGGCTCCTGGGTCGTCCTCCTCGGATCCTACCTGAAGGGTAGGTACAGATAGCCTCCTTCATGCTTCCGCTCGTCCGTCAACCTCCTCCCTATGTCGTCTCGTCGTGTAGTCCACCTCCGGGTACTGACTCGTCGTGTAGTCCACCTCCGGGTACTGACTCGTCCTGTAGTCCACCTCCGGGTACAGACTCCTCGTGTAGTCCACCTCTGGGTACCGTCCAGTCCTCGAACACTCGGCCTCCGTCAGCACTGCTCGTCGTCTGCAACCAACACAACGAGGTGCGGGCATAGCCAGTGCAGGGGTGAGTATAATGATACTCAGTAGGGACCCCGAGACCCTTAAGGTCTCACTAAAACCAACAAGGATAACCACAAAGAAGATCTCAACAGATAACCTCTACTTAGGTATATGCCCATACATATACCTAAGTTATCAAGTAACCCATCTCAATCATGAGAAAACACAGGGATTATAAAATCAACGGATAACCACCACCCAGGTATATGCCCATACATATACCCAAGTTATCAAGTAACCCATCTCAATCATGAGGAAACACAAAGGTCATAGACTCAGCTCAAACCAAGATTTTCATTATCGAAACCGTAACTGCCAAAGAACCTCGTATCTCGAGTGTACAGTGGTCTTGTCACGACTCCGAGGTATTGCTCACTAACCTAAGACTGCTGAGGTACTCCTCCCGTCGAGTACCGCGGGCCTGCCACCTCACACAGTAGTGCTTCCCGCCATGGGTCTGCCACCTCACACAGTAGTGCTCCCCCTCATAGCCTACAGAGGTACTCCTCCTGTCGAGTACCGAGGGTCTACCACCTCACACAGTAGTGCTCCTCCGCCGTGGTTCTGCCACCTCACAAAGTAGTGCTCCCCACTAGGCTATGCAAGTCACTCCGAGTCGAATTGGACAAGCAGTCATCAGGTCTCAGCCGGCTACACGGTCTCCGTACTCCGCACGCTCGTCTCCGGGAGGGTCCGCTCCACGAGCTATTGGTCGATACTCCAAAACATCACAATTCCCATGAAGAAGTATCTCAAAGGACCTCCTCGTCATAGGGGTCTCAACACAATAGACGACGTGTCAATCGGACGCCCGGTCTGTGAGTTATTAGCCTTTTCATCCCAGGGGCCCGGTTTGTTTCGTAATCTAACCAACCCGTCCGTATCTCAACTATACCCCGAACTCTCATAGGGTATACTCATAGGGACCGTTTCTCAACCAGATCACCAACACCACTGACGGTTCATCAAACGGACGTCCGGTCTGAAAGATATCATCTTTTTCCGTTCCAGGGGCCCGGTTGGATTTCGGGTACAATCCAACCCGGCTATAACCCAACTGCATCCAAAACTCGGGCAGAGGATGCCAAAAGTTCTGTATCGTCAACAGGAACGCAACGCAACAGACGGCATGTCAATCAGACGCCCAGTCTGGAAGTTATTGGCTTTTTCGTCCCGGGGGCCCGGTTGGTTTCTAAGTCAAAACCAACCCGACCGTACTCCAACTGCGTCCAAACCTCGATCCGAGTAAGCCAAACGATCTGTATCCCTTAGGGGAATCCATCAAAGTCGACGGCACGTCAATCGGACGTCCGGAGCTCAAGATATGAGTGTTTCCGCTCCGAGGGCCCGGTTGGTTTCGTGGACGAACCAACCCGGCCGAACCCAAAGTATTCCGAAACCTTTAGTGTAATATACCAAAATGACCGTCTCGATCCACGGAGCGTGTTGCCGCTGACGGCACGTCGTTTGGAGGCCCGCAGCTCAAGTTATTAGCGAAAGACCTAAATGGTCCGGAAACGGGGGGTCTGGGCCCGGACCGACCCGGCCCGACCCCCCCTGGGTCGGCCGAACCGGGTCGACCCGACCCGGTCCAACCCGGCTGGACCCGGTCCGGCCAGGCCAGGGCGCGGCCCGGCTCGGCCAGCCGGTCCAGTTCGGCTCGGCCGAGCGGCCAAGCAACGCGGGGGGCGCGCATCCCCCGCGGGGGACCGCCCTGGATCACCTGGACGCGGACAGGCCGCCGCGTCCTTGAACCGCGGTTCCGCGCGGCCGCGGAACCGCCTCACCGCCACGGCTTTAGCCACGGTGAGGTTTTCCCAGCGGCACGCTAGGCGCCGCTGCCGCCTAGCGGCCGGCCGCTGCCTCCAGTGGTCTGATTTCCTTCCCGTCTGAGCCGCTGTTCCTCCCGAGTTCCGTTCTTCATTGCGAGATCATTAAATCGCCTTTGCGGCATGTTTTTTCGTTACCCGCCAAATCCGCACAACAAGGAAGAAATGCGGAGGGTTGTCAGCCGTGTTTGTTTGGCCTGCACCCTCCACGTTAGATAATAACTGTCAGGAGAAATAATCAATTTTATTTAAATAAAAATTGAATCAAACCATTCCACGATTCCTCAAATAAAATTGAAACATACCAAAATTCACCAACCCGCAATCAAGAATACTCATCCCACAACCAAACTTCCCGCGGATCAACTTAGTATTGAGTTAATCCGCGTTCTTTATTTTCAAAAGGAAACATCCAAGAAAAAAGGGTATTATTATTCTCAATTAAAAACCCTACCTCGCCGGATGTGCGTTCTTCGCGGAATTGACCGTCGCGGAACAAGTGGAGCGTCGCGTCGCGGAAGGGCGTCACGTCGACGATCTTTTCGTTGTCGATCAAAGGTTTTCGCGGGGTTGGATCATCGCGGAAGAAGCGTCGCAGAGGGAGAATCGTCGGCGTCGCGGTACACAACGTCGCGTCGCTGATCTCCACGGGTTCGGCGTTCTTCGTCGGAGGCCGACGTTCTTCACGTTCTTCGCGTTCTTCGCATTCTTCGCGAAGGAGGAAGATACTTAGAGATTCTTCAAAGGTTTAACACAACATTTCCAAAGGAAGGTGTGTTGGCCTTATTTTATTAACATTCCAACAAAACGAAAACGTGTAAAGAAACCAATGAAATTAATTCATAGAATTAATTTCAACGAATAAACCGCCCATTTAGTAGAAGCGTTTAATTGCTTAAGAAAACGCCCCAGTTGACTTTTATTTAATATGGGTTTTCGCGGGTGCGTTACTTAGTGGAAAGAAACGGTGGGGCTCGTGTGGGCCCCACCCCACAAATATCCTATCAAGTGGATAGGATATTTTGGGTTGCACCCTATCCGTTTCAACTAAGCTTAAGCAGCTTAAAGTGGTCTTCAAGAGGCTTTAAGTGAAATAAAAATAAAATTGTCGCACAACTTTATTTTATTTCATAACTTAAAACCCAAAAATTAAAAACCACAACCGAGCAAACGCAACTCTGGAAGAGGCATTTCTAAGCAAGTAGCGGTGCTGCGATTCCATCGGTGCCCTCAGAATTCGATTCTGGGCACCGGTTCAAAAGTTAGAAAAACCCACTCGTCCGTTCACTGAACATACCCGAGCCAAACTTCAAAAAATGATTCCGGGCACACCGGGTCTCGGAATCAGGTGCCGTTAGAAACTGCGTTCTTGTAAAATTCCAAAGAAAATTTAGGAAAAAAATTTCCCTTGAAATTTCCGGGTCTTTACATTACTCCCACCATAGGTCTTTACGTCCCCGTAAAGCTTCAACATAAACTAGGGTCACAAAAGCGGTACAGAGCATGCATTTGAGACTTCCGCTCTCATGTGCTCACTTGGAGGTTCCCGTACTACCAAAGAAAGTGCACCCGAGGAATCGATATTCCTCGTAGGATCCGCTCCTGTCGATCCTCGATCCCTGTTGGAACCTCCGTGAAAGATACCCCATTGCCATCTTCCAGCTCCTCATGGTCGATGATATGTGTCGGGTCGTGCACCCGGTGCAACTGAGGTGGTAGAGCCAGGCGTTAAACCACCTCTCCAAAACTCTGCAATCCACATCGAGGTGAGACACGCAAGAAGATGTGGTCACCATCCTCGAACTCTAGTGGCCTCCGCCTCCTGTCTGCATAAGACTTCTGCCGGCTCTGAGCTATCCTCATCCGCTCCTGGATGACCTGGACCTTCTCTGTCATGGCCTGGACCATCCATGGTCCCACAAGAGCTACTATGATTTCTTCTTTGCCGATAAGAGAAATCTGGTCTCATCCCGGATGAACCATGTTCATCGCCTAATACAGTCAATCCCGACATGGATGATACTAATTCATACTAAGGACGATGTCGTAAGGCCTCAACGCTACTACCAAGAGATCCAACCATTACTCTCGCCTCCAAGGGTTGAGTCACACTGTCGGCATCAGTGTGTGGTAATTGGGCCTCCTCCAGTAGAAAACTCGTAATTGAGGGTCAAGTCAACAGTTTTAACTGGGACCTCTCAGTATCAACCCAAAAAAAGGACATTGAAGAAAACATCATAAAGATAAGAGTATTTTTATTATTTTAGCTCATAATACAAAGACACGAGGCATCTACAACAAACATCAACAAAGCTAGAAGCAGCATAAACAAAAGTCTCCAGGTCTGGAGCTAGTCTCTCTCCCGTTCATCCACTTCCGGAGCTCCATGATCATAGGCCTCAACTGCCTGAAGCTGAGCTCTCCCATGTCCACCGGTTCCCTGTCTTCGGGGTGGACCTCCTAGTGGTGGTGGTGGCAACACCCCGAAGCGTCGTCCACCTCCAGCTGCACGGCCAGCTCCTCTGCCATGGTCGCCTACTCCTAGTGGTCTTCCTTGATCGAACCTCTGCCTCTACCTAGGAGGTTCTTCATTTAACTATTGTTCATCTATATGGAGGGTCAGACAGTCACGTGCCATGTGACCAATCCCGCCGCAGGAGTAACACTTCATGGCAGGCCTGGCTCTATCACTTCCCTTGGTGCCTCGCACTACCAACCCCGAGTCACACGGTCGACCACCTGTAGGTCTGGTCCTCTTGGACCTCTTCGTCATCTGTCTACTGCCTGCTGCAGAAGACTCTGGCACATGCCGGCCAGTGGTGGGTCCTGCTGCTGGAGACTGCTCAGTAAGGAAACTCTCCACTAAGAGGGCTCTCTCCAACACCCCTGTCTGCATTGGAAAGTTGTGCGATACAACCGAAGCTCTGATCTCCCGCCTGAGCCCCTGCTCGAAGGTTCGGGCCCTGAAGAATGGGTCTCGTACCATGTCTGTAGAGTAGAGCGAGAGGTCTGTGAATCTCACTGAGTACTACGCCACTGATATGTTGCCCTGCCGCAGCTGAAGTAGCTCCTGTATACGCACCGCTCGAAGGGTGGCTGGTACAAACTCTGCCTGGAACAGGCTCTAGAAGTCTGCCCATAGAATTGTCACCTCGTCATGCATCTGAAGCATTAGGCTCCACCATATGCCTGCTGCTGCCTGAAGAAGGCTGGCAGTAAGGATCACCATGAAATCTGTCAGCGTCCCCACTAGCCTGAAGACTCTCACCACAGCCTCCAACCAATCCTCAGCCGCCTGTGGGTCCGTCCCTCCCTGGAACCTGGGTGGCCTCTGGCGCTGGAACTCATGCAGTGCGCTCAAGCGATGTGCATCCCCTGCTGCTGGGGCTGGTGGCATCGGTGGCCCAACGGGTAGTAGTATTGTCGGTGCCTCCGCTGGTGCCTCAACTAGGATAGGGCCCTGTACTGAGGCCTCGTCGCTCGGCGGGCTGTCAGTATGTACCACTCTCAGGGCTCTAGCTGGTCGTCCACGGGGAGGCATCCTGAAAGAAACAACGTGACACGGTCAAAAGATTATTCCTGATGAGGTGACCTGGTTTGAGCTGACATTTAAAAACTTATGGAAACACACACGCAATCAGTGTTTTCATGCACAAAGTCGGAAACCAGTTGTCAGGGTCTTGGTGTATGGATACGTCGGCTGCCCACACCAACACTGGACTCCCTGAACTGAAAACCACACTCGGTACTCTTAACACTATTGCTTCATAGAAAGAAAAAATCAGAGTTATAATTTCTGCGGTAGAACCGAACTCCTCTGATACCAATTTGTCACGACCCGTCCTCGGGGCCCGTGCCGTGACTACCCCAAGCCCGCCTTCTATAGGCCAGGGGCTGGCGACTAGCACCAAAGGCGTAAATCCCGATAACTGGGAATACATTGCCTTTATAAAAGTAAACAAGCACCATAGAGTAAGCAAGCAGAGAAAGTAAACACTAAGTACAAGAGAAGTGTTGAAAAGTAAATGGGCCAAAATACAAACCCAAAAGAAAGTACAACTACAACTTGAACAAGTACAACAGAAAAGATAACATCTGGAAGGACGGAAGTGGCTCCTGGGTTGTCCTCCTCGGATCCTACCTGAAGGGTAGGTACAGATAGCCTCTTCCACGCTTTCGCTCGTCCGTCAACCTCCTCTGTATGTTGTCTCGTCGTGTATTCCACCTCCGAGTACTGACTCGTCGTGTAGTCCACCTCCGGGTACTGACTCGTCGTGTAGTCCACCTCCGGGTACCGTCCAGTCCTCAAACACTCGACCTCCGTCAGCACTGCTCGTCGTCTGCAACCAACACAACGAGGTGCGGGCATAGCCCGTGCAGGGGTGAGTATAACGATACTCAGTAGGGACCCCGAGACCCTTAAGGTCTCACTAAAACCAACAAGGATAACCACAAATAAGATCTCAACAGATAACCTCTACTTAGGTATATTCCCATACATATACCTAAGTTATCAAGTAACCCATCTCAATCATGAGAAAACACAGGGATTATGAAATCAACGGATAACCACCACCCAGGTATATGCCCATACATATACCCAAGTTATCAAGTAACCCATCTCAATCATGAGGAAACACAAAGGTCATAGACTCACCTCAAACCAGGATTTTCATTATCGAAACCGTAACTACCGAAGAACCTCATCTCTCGAGTGTACAGTGGTCTTGTCACGACTCCGAGGTACTGCTCACTAACCTAAGACTGCTGAGGTACTCCTCCCGTCGAGTACCGCGGGCCTGCCACCTCACACAGTAGTGCTTCCCGCCATGGGTCTGCCACCTCACACAGTAGTGCTCCCCCTCATAGCCTACAGAGGTACTCCTCCTGTCGAGTACCGAGGGTCTGCCACCTCACACAGTAGTGCTCCTCCGCCGTGGGTCTGCCACTTCACAAAGTAGCGCTCCCCACTGGGCTATGCAAGCCACTCCGAGTCGAATCGGACAAGCAGTCATCAGGTCTCAGCCGGCTACACGGTCTCCGTACTCCGCACGCTCGTCTCCGGGAGGGTCCGCTCCATGAGCTATTGTTCGATACTCCAAAACATCACAAGTCCCACGAAGAAGTATCTCAAAGGACCTCCTCGTCATAGGGGTCTCAACACAACAGACGGTGCGTCAATCGGACGCCCGGTCTCTGAGTTATTAGCCTTTTCGTCCCAGGGGCCCGGTTGGTTTCGTAAGTGAACCAACCCGGCCATATCTCAACTGTACCCCGAACTCTCATAGGTTATACTCATAGGGACCGTTTCTCGACCAGAACACCAACGCCGCTGACGGTTCATCAAACGAACGTCCGGTCTGAAAGATATCATCTTTTTCCGTTCTAGGGGCCCGGTTGGATTTCGGGTACAATCCAACCCGGCTATAACCCAACTGCATCCAAAACTCGGGCGGAGGATGCCAAAAGATTCGTATCATCAACAAGAACGCAACGCAACAGACGGCGCGTCAATCGGACGCCCAGTCTGGAAGTTATTGGCTTTTTCGTCCCGGGGGCCCGGTTGGTTTCTAAGTCAAAACCAACCCGACCGTACTCCAACTGTGTCCAAACCTCGAGCGGAGTAAGCCAAAAGATCCGTCTCCCTTAGAGGAATCCATCAAAGTCGACGGAACATCAATCGGACGTCTGAAGCTCAAGATATGAGTGTTTCTGCTCCGAGGGCCCGGTGGGTTTCGTGGATGAACCAACCCGGCCGAACCCAAAGTATTCCGAAACCTTGAGTGTAATATAACGAAACGACCGTGTCGATCCAAGGATCGTGTTTCCGCTGATGGCGCGTCGTTTGGAGGCCCGCAGCTCAAGTTATGAGCGAAAGACCTAAAAGGTCCGGAAAAGGGGGGTCTGGGCCCGGACCGACCCGGACCGACCCCCCCTGGGACGGCCGAACCGGGTTGACCAGAACCGAGTCGACCCAACCCGGTCCGACCCGGTTGGACCCGGTCCGGCCAGGCTAGGGCGCGGCCCGGCTCGGCCAGCCGGTCCGGCTCGGCTCGGCCGAGCGGCTGAGCAACGCGGGGGGTGCGCATGCCCCCACGTGACAACAACGCGGCCCCCGCGGGGGGCCCCCATGGATCACCCGGACGCGACCGGGCCGCCACATCCCTGAACCGCGGTTCCGCACCGCCGCCTCCGGTGGTCCGATTTTCTTCCCGTCTGCACCGCTGTTCCTCCCGGGTTCCGTTATTCACTGCAGGATCATTAAATCGCCTCTGCGGCACGTTTTGTCGTCGCCCACCAAATCCGCACAACAAGGAAGAACTGCGGAGGGTTGTCGGACATGTTTGTTTGGCCTGCACCCTCCGAGTTAGATAATAACAGTCGGGAGAAAAAATCAATTTTATTTAAATAAAAATTGAATCAAACCATTCCACGATTCCTCAAATAAAATTGAAACATACCAAAAATTCCCCAACCCGCAATCAAGAATACTCATCCCACAACCAAACTTCCCGCGGATCAACTTAGTATTGAGTTGATCCGCGTTCTTTATTTTCAAAAGGAAACATCCGAGGAAAAAGGGTATTATTATTCTCAATTAAAAAACCTACCTCGCCGGACGTGCGTTCTTCGCGGAATTGACCATCGCGGAACAAGTGGAGCATCGCGTCGCGGAAGGGCGTCGCGTCGACGATCTTGTCGTTGTCGATCGAAGGTTTTCGCGGGGTTGGATCGTCGCGGAAGAAGCATCGCAGAGGGAGAATTTTCGGCGTCGCGGTACACGGCGTCGCGTCGCTGATCTCCACGGGTTCGGCGTTCTTCGTCAGAGGTCGGCGTTCTTCGCGTTCTTCACGAAGAAGGAGGAAGATACTTAGAGATTATTCAAAGGTTTAACACAACATTTCCAAAGGAAGGTGTGTTGGCCTTATTTTATTAACATGCCAACAAAACAAAAATGTGTTAAGAAACTAACGAAATTAATTCATAGAATTAATTTCAACGAATAAACCGCCCATTTAATATGAGCGTTTAATTGCTTAAGAAAATGCCCTAGTTGACTTTTATTTAATAGGGGTTTTCGCGGGTGCATTACTTAGCGGAAAGAAAAAGTGGGGCTCGTGTGGGCCCCACCCCACAAATATCCTATCAAGTGGATAGGATATTTTGGGTTGCACCCTATCCGTTTCAACTGAGCTTAAGCAGCTTAAAGTGGTCTTCAAGCGGCTTTAAGTGAAATAAAAATAAAATTGTCGCACAACTTTATTTTATTTCATAACTTAAAACCCAAAATTTAAAAACCACAACCGAGCAAACGCAACTCCGGAAGAGGCGTTTCTAAGCAAGTAGTGGTGCTTCAATTCCATCGGTGCCCTCATAATTCGATTTCGGGCACCGGTTCAAAAGTTAGAAAAACTCGCTCGTCCGTTCACTGAACGTACCCGAGCCAAACTTAGGAAAATGATTCCGGGCACACCGGGCCTCAGAATCAGGTGTCGTCAAAAACTACGTTCTTGTAAAATTCCAAAGAAAATTTAGGAAAAAAATTTCCCTTGAAATTTTCGGGTCTTTGCAATGACCCTTTAATGAAACAGCTATCTATAGGACATTATCACATGCATTGTCACACAAAAGAACAATCAAGATGTGATTAGGTATTTATTAATGAATAAAGTACAATGTAGTTGGTTCTAGCCCACCAACTCTAACACAAACTTATACTAGTTTTATAAACAATACCCCCCTCCATAATTTTAAGTAGTATATTTAAGTTATTTAATTTTATTTTCAAAATACCTTCAATATGTCGTCTTAAATTAATTCCTCCTTTGAGAGACAACTTTGTTCAGACACTATGCTGCACCTAAATAACTCAAAAATGAACATCATTTGAAATCACCCATGATAGAACCTTTAAAATGAAATTCATTACTGGGGATTAAAGTAATTAATTGAACCAATTAGAGGTATTTATATTATTTTTCATTTAATACTTTTCTTATCCTCTTTCTTTCTTCTTTCCCCTTTCTTAAGTTTTTTGTCTTACACTCTTATTTTATTTTTATCATAAAAACTAAAACTTATTTTCTTTTTATTATGGTTAACTTTTATTAATTTCTTTTTTATGTTTCATTGATGAATGACATGAACAAATCCTGAGGATCTCTTAGATATTGACCCTGAGATTGAACATAGCCTTAGGGATGGAATCAGACATTCTCAGCCTATGGGAAGTTTCAACATTCAACCAGTTATAGAATTCCTTCATTATAGTAACATTAAAATTGGATGAAATTAAAATTCAAACATAAAATAAGAACCAATGACTTAAAATAATAACAATGAACTTAATAGAACCATTCTAGAGTTGGTTTTACCAGATATTAAATATCAACCAAATTGCATTGCATACCCAAATCTCGAATCAAACTTTGAATTGAAATATAGATTAATTCAACTTATTCTAAAGTATCATGGATTATCTAGTGAGGATCCAAAAAAACATTTAAAAAAATTAATGTGGTTTTCTCAACCCTTAAAACAAGAAATGTCTCTAAAGATCAAATAAAACTAAGGGAATCCCCATTTTCACTTGAGGGAGATACAAAGGATTGGATGCATTATTTACAACCTGAAGATGTAACATGTTGGAAAAATTTGATATGAATTTTCTTGTAGATATTTTTCCAGTATCAAGGACCACCTCCATTCATAAGTATATCTAGAGGATCAAAAAAGCACAAGGGGAGTTGATGTATGTGTACTGGGAGCGATTTAGGAAGTTATGAGCAAGCTGTCTGCATCACCAAATCAGTGATCAAATCCTCATACAATAATTCTATCAAGGAATCAAACCTATGGAGAGGATCATGGTGGATAACAGAGCTGTAGGGGCACTGTTCAACAAAACACCAGCAGCTACATGTGTGTTTATTGACAAGATAGTGCAAAACTCCCCACAATTTGTTGATCGAGGTGCACCCCATGTCAGGGGAGTACATCAGGTAAGTCCTTATTCTATTTAGAGTCATTTAATTGATACCAAGTTATAATAATTGACCACTATTGTAGATACTCGAAGCTTAACGTACATGGAAATTACATTACTTTTTCGGAATACTTAATACATAAGAAAAACAGACGCATAAGGACCGTAATATTTAGTGTCTTTGGAAACTCGGAATAAAATCTTCTAATCATGGTGAAAGATCTTCAACATCTCCCAATTAAGATCTTCCTTTTTTTCTTACCTAAAACCTTTCTTTATATCCTGGGGAAAAGAAAACATAAAAGGGGTGAGCTCAAATTCCCAGTAAGGGTAAACATAGAGAACATAAAACAATCCATAAACATTTGAATGCAAAAACTTGAACATAAAATCTAAACATCAAAATCTTGAGCAAAGACATGAATCTTGGAAGTACATAAGGCATATATCATAAGGGAACATCAATCATGATAAAATAGCATGGGAATAAAACATGTAATTGTGGAAACCATTAAGCACATGATTTGATTTCCATAGTAGCCAAGGCATTGCTGCCAAGACCATCTTAGTGGACAAAGTTCCTTTCTAAATCGAGTTCACTCCTCGTTCCAGTCCTGTATTACTGAATCGGTTTAACTTGTCGTTTCAGCCATGTCTATATCATGAGATATAAATCTTTACCCAATGCATTGTAGGGAGATATAGGCCCCACCCATCTCATAATGAAATCATTCTTACTTGTGCCACAAAATAAACATACATCATTCATAATAACCCAACGAATAAAATGGGTTTCATAAACATCATCCCATCATCACATAATCCATATAAAAGTAATGGATATCATTTCATAATAATAAAATTGAAACCATGTAAATTATAGAGACATTATACGTGAAACATACACATATGAAATAATTTCATCTTAGATGGGAAAATGGTTTTGATAAAACATTTGAAATGAATTCTTGAGGAAAATATCCTTTCTTCTTCAAAATCATTTTCTTTACAAAAAATGTCATGAAATTTTAAAAGAAAGGGATTTTTTTGAAAATAGTCATGAAATATTTTGGAGGAAGCTTTATGAAAATAAGGCTTTATAAAACTGTAAAAATCCTTTCATGTCGTATACGTTAAAAAAAAGCATTCTTCTCGTACTTTTGTCGGAAAAGTCGAAAAGTACCTTGTAAGGTAAATAAAAGAAAGATTCCTTCCATACCATGGGGTAAAACTAAAAATGGGTAAAAAGGACTTTAAACATACATGAATACACTTTTATAAAACATGGACAGGGATGATAGAAATAACCCCAGTAAATACTTATGAATAAGCAATCTCAGATAAAAATGAGATTTTCAAAATTATCCCTTACCTTAGGTCCAATTTGCTTCGTAAGTGTCCGAACCTCCTGTATAATGATTTAAATAATGTTATTGACTTATTACAGAATCATATTCACTATTATGATATCATATATGGTTCACTTATGACTTTATATTACTCATTCTTTTTTAAATTCCATGTTAATGAGCGTTTTGGGTAAAATCGTTTCATTTGTCGTCCGTGTTTTGACTTGTAATTATTCATATGATTACTTAGATCATGATTACTTAATTCCAAAATATAAAACATGATTTATATATAATATATATTCAGAATATACATATATATAATATATTGATAAATGGAATGAAATACACCATTCATGGAGACGGTAGGTCGTACGTACGCATGAACGTTGTTTTCGTTTCCTTATTGAGTTGAATGAAATTAAATAGATCACATACATATATATATATATACATAAATAAAGTAGAATTATTATGCCATATATTTCATTATTATTCATTATATATACTTTATAATTATTCTTGAATGGTTAATCATGGAAAATGAATCTCATCGCGTTCGTGGAGAGGGTAGTCCGTACGTACACACGAGCGATGATATCATTCCCGTGATCGTGGAATTGTATTGGAGTGTATGTATACTATTTAAGAATCAATATCACTTTACAATAATCATATATAGTAATTATTTACACCATTATACCCATCCAAGTAAGGTGATGTTGGAAAATAGATTACACCACGGCGTGGAGACGGTATTCCGTACGTACGCACGCGCGGTGATTTCATTTTCCGTAGGATGGATAGATGGTGAAATAGGGTTGCTTCATACTTATAATAACATATCAGTATATGAGTGATACTGATGTTATTACCTCATAATGAAACAACTAAATAAGAAGAAGTAGAAGAAGAAATAAAGTTGAAAGAATCGGTAACAGATATTACCTCTTCTTTCGACACGCCTTTTTGAAACCTCCTCTTAGGGCACAAAGATTGGTCTTTGAAGAAGGCCAGAACCTCTAGTATGTTTCTATGGAAGTGGAGAAATAAAATGGGTAGGGTTTTTCTGATCTTGAAGGCTCAAAATGGTGTGAGGAAGAGAGGGAGGAGGTTCCCTTTTATAAAGGAGGAGAGGGGCACCTTTGGAATTCTTAAAAATATAAATTTATAATAAATCTAAACCCACTTAAAAACCTCCAAAAATGACTCATATTCAAATATTAGATGATATAGGGTTGAAATATCATCAACCAATCAAATTTAGACATGTTTGGATCTTATTTTAAACCTTATCATTTTGATTTATCCTTATTTAATCTATTTAAGTTTATTTATGGTAATAAAATTCTAAATTTTAAATTATAACAAATAATTACTTATTTGTTGTGAATTTTCCATAATTGGTAACTTTATAACATTATATACCATATAAATTTAAATTTATAATTTTTAAATATTTTTGTGATTTTTAAAAAATTTTATTATATGTTATTTTTATAAAATAACAATAGTGTAAATTTTGACACTATTCATTTATTTGAATTTAAATAAACTATATACAGAAGATATGTTTCGAAATAAAAGATTTAATAGATTTATAAAAGGTCATATGTATCTATAAAATTAGTGAATCACATTAAATAGTTCATATAATATTTATTTTATTATTTTTAAAACCATTTATTTGGTTTATCTCTTAATAAAATAATTACTACAATATTTTTGTATAATTATTTAATATACTTATTTGTTGCATATAAATTAAAAAAAAATCCTATGATGAAGATAAATCTATTACCTTTCACAATAATACTTTTACACGAATTTATCATCTTAAAATAATAATAGTTAAATTGTTATATTTATTAAATTTTGAAGGTGACAACTTTGGCATCATTTAAAATAAAATAATATAAGTGTCATAATCACTTTTATAAGGCTCTAAACGGTTATATATTATATCATTGAATGATTAAGGTGTAGATATACACTACCAATAAGTTTTGGTCAGGTTCTTGGGCCTTTTAATGGGTATTATTATTTTAATAAAAACTATATTACTGATTTTTCACTTAATAAATAATTTCTGCATCATTAATGTATCACCATTAATGACAATTATTTAATCCCTAAAAATTCTCAATAAATTATAATTATGTAGATAATTTTATTATATTTCTGGAGACTATTCATTTTCTAATTTTTATGATGTTTATCACTAAATTAAAATTATTATACTCATAATATTTAAGAGAGTGACATGTTGTCACTTTCTTTGGTTTTAATAATAATTAAATTATTTTCATGGTCAAAAGTCCATAAAATGAATCTAATCCGACCCTTAGGTGATATGGGTCTACTTTTAGCCATCCAATAGAATTTTGGCATGTGTTAGGTTAATTTTATAATATTATATATACCTTAATTACCCGATTTACCTTTAACTGTGGTAAATAAAATTTACCGTAGTTACTATTCATAATTCCCAAAAATAAAAAAGAAGCTTATTAACATAATTTGAAACCACTGATTCCAAATATGGAATCCATTTTTCCAAATTCAATAAATAAAAGTTTCAGAAATTAAATTAAAATTAATCTCGTTGTCGAAAGAAAACGCGTTTTTCTTTAAAACATTGCAAAAGATTGAATTGATTTAACCTACGAATTCAAGGTAAAATCAATGCTAATGACATACATTATATTAAATGGTAAAAATATATTCTATTTATACTTTAAAACCATTAAATATTATAATTTAGCCACATAAGTTATTACGATGAAAAAAGTTGTTTTTAATTAAAATATAGCGTGTTTTTACTATTCATTAAAATATGAAAGTTATCAGAATAATATGAAAAATTTATCCAAGGTAAAATTTTATATACTGATTCCAAAGAATAATTTTATTTGGTAAAATTGAACTTATAAACATGTCAAAAAATAGATTTAAAGTGGGTGCGCCATCAAAAGGCGGCAAAACTACATTTTTTGAAAAATACTTATTTTACCCAAAAAATTTATTTTGTTCTTATACCATGTTCTAGAAAATGTTTAAGATGAATAATAATGTTATAAAATTTAAAATATATTTAATACTATTCATAACAGCTAGTTAATAATAATATTATAATAACATATCGTTGTTTAGTAAAACCCGGTATTGCGTACAACACACGCTATCAAAGAAGGTCGCGATTGCATGTAATGCAAGCCAAGTCAGGGTTGTGTATAGTGCAAGACTCCTTTGTTGTTTCGTTATAACAGAATCCAACCATTTTGTTCATTTATACATTGAATATATATATATATATATATATATACACTCAATGTTGCGTAGAATGACTATTATCAAACGAACTTGAAATTGTGTGTAACACAATCTTAGAATAGTGTTGCGTATACTGAAAGCTAATACAGTGTTGCGTATAGCGCAAGATAATCTTGGTGTAGCGTACAACAGAAGATATGAAAGAAATTAAAACAAATATATCTTATAAAATCTCGGGTTATTACATTCTACCCCCCTTAAAATGAATTTTGCCCTCGAAATTCGTCGGGGTTATAAATGGTTTTCTAATTGAAAGTTTCTTTAATTGAAACCCACATTGTAAAAAGGAATACCAAAACTTAACTTTAAAAACTAAAGTATGAAACGTAACGGTTACCCAAATTAACTCATCACTGGGTTTCCACGTAGGAGAACATAGGTGAAAATATGGATATGGAAGAGAAATCTAACCATCATGTTCTGATAGAGAGTGGTAGAAAACATGGCTATGAAAAATCCAACAATCACAAAGCCATGGATTTGTGATGATCTAAGGTACCATCTGATTCATCGGATATAAGGTCACTAAGACAACATTTTTGGTTTTCAAGATCATTTCCCTAAAGTTAATGAATTAAAATAAATACTTACATGATTTTGGTACAATCTCACTATTGTTCGTGAATTGAACAATTTCCACTTCATCCCTTAATGAAATGAAGTTGAATTTGTTATTCGTGATGTGTTAGCAGATCATGTGATAGAATGATGGGTCTTTCCATCTGTTTCAAACAAAAGGTTAGAAAAAGTTATAAGTCCATCATATGGTTAGATTAATCGTATATGGTTCCAAAAATGAACTTTTTCTTCATATATCATACCACTTAATAAAATAAAACTAGATTCTACTAACCAGGGACTTCCTGTAGGCCAGTGGTAGGCGATAAAGGCCAGTCGCACTTTGGTTGTGGGTTCGATTCCCACAGCCTTGTCCGACGCGATGGGTTGTCGCCCATCCTGAAGGTTTTCCTTTTTCTAAAACTACATTACTATAACATCCCATAAATAATATCGAAGAAAATTCTATCCTTAAACAACACTAACTTATATCCAACATAATCCATTCCAATATTTAGGCTTATCCAAAATACTGTTGTCCAATCTCATATTATAGTGAAAATGATTACCAAAGAGTTCATACAACTAGCATGTTAATACCATCGTTGATCCCCATATATCATGAGATATGTCTTGTTGGTCACATTCTAAACATTCGAAGGCCTTAATCATGTATTCTCTTAAAAAAAATGAATACCCATTGAATCTTAGTGAAAACATGAGTGCTGTCAAAAGTTAACTCTTTCCACATACCAAAATCCTCAAAATTCTATATACTCAAACCATGATATCACTTAGTCCTTATATCAATAATTAGCTCATGAATACTATCAAACATATTAGATTCTCTTTATCCCTTCATTATGTGAATATCATCTGCTTTCCAAAAATATTTCAATCACTTTTCATGGTTATCGATGCCATATTCTTATGGAAAACCACAATGGACCAATACATAGATATTCCAATATACCATAAAAGTACCTCAATAACATTATTCTTGAATACCAATACATAAACACTTCAAACCATTATCTTCAATGATTGTCATGGAATAAGTCCTTCCTTGATTTAGAAGTAACCTCTTAGGTCAGGGCATTGAGTTGGGTAATGCACATGTTCTCCACAGATAAGACATTGAACTCCATAACAGTCGGTCACTCTATAACCCTTCTCTCCACACAGATAACATCTTCCCCTCCATTTGAGGTATTCCTCAAGGTTCTTCTTCCCTTCTTTATAAATCTCAATCTTCCTTTCTTTATGATCCTCAACATGCGAACATGCATAAAAGTCTATCTTCCTCTTATTTGAAGAATTATGAATACCACTAAATTTCACCTTGTTAATCATATATCGCGATGAATGATTCGACATAATCACAATATCATTCTCTCTAGGCATTACACAATTTCGTTGCTCATAGTCACCAATTTGTCCATTCAATTCAATGTTAACCGAATTCCTTCTGGTTCCCTCTATTGACTAAAACACAAAAAGAATTCTGTGAGAGGAAAAAATCATGATAGGTAAAACAACATAATATAGGGGGAGTAACTTCAATATCTAACATCTTAGGTTTAATTATAAGATCGTTACCATAATTCTAGGACTATAAACTATAGTTATACTTAACCTTAGGGACATCCCTGGACATACCTTAGAAATATCTCTAGGGATCTCACTAAAGTTCTCGCATTCTAGTTTCCAAAGGTTGACTAAACCTTTCCTCTGATACTAACTGTAGATACCTGAAGCTTAACGTACATGGAAATTACATTACTTTTGCGAAATACATTATACATAAGAAAAATAGACACACAAGGACCATAATAGTTTAGTGTCTTTGGAAACTCGGAATAAAATCTTCTAATCGTGGTGAAAGATCTTCAACATCTCCCAATAAAGATATTCCTTTTTTCTCTTACCTAAAACCTTTCTTTATATCCTGGGGAAAAGAAAACATAAAAGGGGTGAGCTCAAATGCCCAGTAAGGGTAAACATAGAGAACATAAAACAATCCATAAACATTTGAATGCAAAAACTTGAACATAAAATCTAAACATCAAAATCTTGAGCAAAGACATGAATCTTGGAAGTACGTAAGGAATATATCATAAGGGAACATAAATCATGAAAAAATAGCATGGGAATAAAACATGTAATTGTGTAAACCATTAAGCACATGATATGATTTCCATAGAAGCCAAGGCATTGCTGCCAAGACCATCTTAGTGGACAAAGTCCTTTTCTGAATCGAGTTCACTCCTCGTTCCAATCCTGTATTACTGAACCGATTTAACTTTCCGTTCCAGCCATGTCTATCTCATGAGATATAAATATTTACCCAATTCATTGTAGGGAGATATAGGTCCCACCCATCTCATAATGAAATCATTCTTACTTGTGCCACAAAATAAACATACATCATTCATAATAACCCAATGAATAAAATGGGTTTCATAAACATCATCCCATCATCACATAATCCATATAAAAGTAATGGATATAATTTCATAATAATAAAAGTGAAACCATGTAAATCATAGAGACATTATACTTGAAACATACACTTATGAAATAATTTCATCTTAGATGAAAAAATGGTTTTGATAAAACATTTGAAATGAATTCTTGAGGAAAATATCCTTTCTTCTTCAAAATATTTTTCTTTTCAAAAAATGTCTTGCAATTTTAAAAGAAAGGATTTTGTTGAAAATAGTCATGAAATATTTTGGAGGAAGCTTCATGAAAATAAGGCTTTATAAAACCATAAAAATCCTTTCATTCCGTATACTTTAAAAAAATCATTCTTCACGTACTTTTGTCGGAAAAGTCAAAAAGTACCATGTAAGGTAAATAAAAGAAAGATTCCTTCCATACCATGGGGTAAAAGTCAAAATGGGTAAAAATGACTTTAAAAATACATGAATACACTTTTATAAAACATGGATAGGGATGATAGAAATAACCCCAGTAAATACTTATGAATAAGCAATCTCGGATAAAAATGAGATTTGCAAAATTATCCCTTACCTTAGGTCCGATTTGCTTCGTAAGTGTCTGAACCTCCTGTATAATGATTTAAATAATGTTATTGACTTATTACAGAATCATATTCATTGTTATGATATCATATATGGTTCACTTATGACTTTATATTACCCGTTCATTTTTAAATTCCATGTTAAAGAGCGTTTTGGGTAAAATCGTTTCATTTGTCGTCTGTGTTTTGACTTGTAATTATTCATATGATTACTTAGATCATGATTAATTAATTCCAGAATATAAAACATGATTTATATATAATATATATTCATAATATACACATATATAATAGATCGATAAATGGAAAGAAATACACCGTTCATAGAGACGGTAGGTCGTACGTACACATGAACGCTGTTTTCGTTTCCTTATTGAGTTGAATGAAATTAAATAGATGACATACATATATATATATACATAAATCCAGTAGAATTATTATGCCATATATTTCATTATTATTCATTATATATACTTTATAATTATTCTTGAATGGTTAATCATGGAAAATGAATCTCATCGCGTTCGTGGAGACGGTAGTCCGTACGTACGCACGAGCGATGATATCATTCCCGTGATCGTGGAATTGTATTGGAGTGTATGTATACTATTTCAGAATAAATATAACTTTACAATAATCATATATAGTCATTATTTACACCATTATACCCATCCAAGTAAGGTGATGGTGGAAAATAGATTACACCACGGCATGGAGACGGTATTCCGTACGTACGCACGCGCGGTAATTTCATTTTCCGTAGGATGGATAGATGGTGAAATAGGGTTGTTTCATACTTATAATAACATATCAGTATATAAGTGATACTGATGTTATTACTTCATAATGAAACAACTAAAGAAGAATAAGTAGAAGAAGAAATAAAGTTGAAAGAATCGGTAACAGATATTACCTCTTCTTTCGACACGCCTTTTTAAAACCTCCTCTTAGGGCACAAATATTGGTCTTTGAAGAAGACCAGAACCTCTAAGATGTTTCTAGGGAAGTGGAGAAATGAAATGGGCAGGGTTTGGCCGAGATTTAAGGCTCAAAATGGTGTGAGGAAGAGAGGGAGGAGGTTCCCTTTTATAAGGGAGGAGAGGGGCACCTTTGGAATTCTTAAAAATATAAATTTATAATAAATCTAAACCCACTTAAAAACCTCAAAAAATGACTCATATTCTAATATTATATGCGATAAAGTTGAAATATCATCAACCAACCAAATTTAGACATGTTTGGATCTTATTTTAAACCTTATAATTTTGATTTATCCTTATTTAATCTATTTAAGTTTATTTGTGTTAATAAAATTCTAAATTTTAAATTATAACAAATAATTACTTATTTGTTGTGAATTTTCCATAATTGGTTACTTTATAACATTATATACCATATAAATTTAAATTTATAATTTTTAAATATTTTTGTGATTTTTAAACCATTTTATAATATGTTATTTTTATAAAATAACAATAGTGTCAATTTTGACACTATTCATTTATTTCAATTTAAATAAACTATATACAGAAGATATGTTTGAACTAAAAGCTTTAATAGATTTATAAAAGGTCATATGTATCTATAAAAGTAGTTTATCACCTTAAATAGTTCATATAATATTTATTTTATTATTTTTAAAACCATTTATTTGGTTTATCTCTTAATAAAATAATTACTACAATATTTTTGTATAATTATTTAATATACTTATTTTTTTCATATAAATTAAAAATAAAATCCTATGATGAATATAAATCTATTAAATTTCACAATAATACTTTTACACGAATTTATCATCTTAAAATAACAATAGTTAAATTGTTATATTTATTAAATTATGAAGGTGACAACTTTGGCATCATTTAAAATAAAATAATATAAGTGTCATAATAAGTTTTATAAGGCTCCAAACGGTTATATATTAGGTCATTAGATGATTAAGGTGTATAGATACACTACCAATAAGTTTTGGTCAGGTTTGTGGGTCTTTTAATGGGTATTATTATTTCAATAAAAACTATATTACTGATTTTTCACTTAATAAATAATTTCTGCATCAATAATGTATCACCATTAATGAAAATTATTTAATCCCTAAAAATTCTCAATAAATTATCATGATGTAGATAATTTTATTATATTTCTGGAGACTATTCATGTTTGAAGTTTTATGTTTTTTATAACTAAATTAAAATTATTATACTTATAATATTTAAGAGAGTGACATGTTGTCACTTTCTTTGGTTTTAAAAATAATTCAATTATTTTCATGGTCAAAAGTCCATAAAATGTATCTAATCAGACCCTTAGGTGATATGGGTCTACTTTTAGCCATCCAATATAATTTTTTCATGTGTTAGGGTAATTTTATAATATTATATTTACCTTAATTACCTGATTTACCTTTAACTATGATAAATAAAATTTGCCGTAGTTACTATTCATAATTCCCAAAAATAAAAAGTATCTTATTAACATAATTTGGATCCACTGATTCCAAATATGGAATCCATTTTTCCAAATTCAATACACAAAATTTTCAGAAATTAAATTAAAATTAATCTCGTTGTCGAAAGAAAATGGGTTTTTCTTTAAAACATTGCAAAAGATTGAATTGATTTAACCTACGAATTCAAGGTAAAATAAATGATAATAACATACATTATATTAAATGGTAAAAATATATTCTATTTATACTTTAAAACCATTAAATATTATAATTTAACCACATAAGTTATTATGATGAAAAAAGTTGTTTTTAATTAAAATATAGTGTGTTTTTACTATTCATTAAAATACGAAAGTTATCAGAATAATATGAAAAATTTATCCAAGGTAAAATTTTATATCCTGATTCCAAAGAATAATTTTATTTTGTAAAATTGAACTTATAAACATGTCAAAAACTAGATTTAAAGTGGGTGCGCCATCAAAAGGCGGCAAAACTGCATTTTTTGAAAAATACTTATTTTAGCCGAAAAATTTATTTTGTTCTTATACCATGTTCTAGAAAATGTGTAAGATGAATAATAATGTTATAAAATTCAAAATATAGTTAATACTATTCATAACAGCTAGTTCATAATTATATTATAATAACATATCGTTGTTTAGTAAAACCCAGTATTGCGTACAACACACGCTATCGAAGAAAGGTCGCGATTGCATGTAATGCAAGCCAAGTTAGGGTTGTGTATAGTGAAAGACTCCTTTGTTGTTTCATTATAACAGAATCCAACCATTTTTTTCATTTATACATTGAATATATATATATATATATATATACTCAGTGTTTCGTAGAATGACTTTTATCAAACGAACTTGAAATTGTGTGTAACACAATCTAAGAATAGTGTTGCGTATACTGTAAGCTAATAGAGTGTTGCATATAGCGCAAGATAATATTGGTGTAGCGTACAATAGAAGATATGAAAGAAATTAAAATGAATATATATTATAAAATCTCAGGTTATTACAACTATGGTGAGGTAGATTACTTTGGATCAAAAGACATCCCAACCCACTCCTATGAGACCTTGTGGAATTTGCACTACAATAGACCACTTGACTGATTGTTTCCCCCAACTACAAGAGACACAAGATTGTCCAGTGGTATTACCTAGGATACCATATTGGCAGAAACAATACACAGAGCCCCAAAAAGAAGTATTATTTTTTTAACCAACATACAACCAAGGGTAGAAGGATCAATCAGACATGAGGTATGGCTCTGGACAACAGTAAAGTACCCCTTTCTAGCAAAATTTCCATCAGCCTCCACCTTCCCAACAGGGTTTTCAAAAACTCCAAAGGATATTTGAATCTCAAGAATAACAAGTAAGTAACAAGGTACTTCTAAACCAAATTTAGATTCTAATACAATTTATATTTTGAAAAAAAAAATCTTAAACAACAGAATGTGCTGAAGACTCAAGGTTCGGAGTTGAGGGAATTAAAGACACTAATGAGCCAGATTACCAAATAGGGTTGTAAAAACCAAGAATATGTCTAGGGATTCAATTCAAAAATAGGTTTTGGACACATTCAAGCATGTGGAGATCAACATCCCTCTACTTAAATCCATTCAGAAAATCCCAAGGTATACCAAACTCTTAAAATAAATTTTTACCATTTGAATAGGGATCAAGGGAAATGAGAGAATCAATCTTGGAAGGAATGTGTCAGCACTCATTACACCAACACTAGAAATGCCAAAAAAGTGCAAGGATCTGGGGACATTCACCATCCCATGCACCATAGGGGAGTTTCATTTTTATGATGCTCTTTGTGACTTAGGAGATTCTATAAATATAATTCCTCAATCCATATTTTTTTATTTATAGGTTGGTGATTTTAATCTGATGGGAGTAGAGGTACAATTGGTGTATAGAGATACTCCATATCCTATGGGAGTCCTTGAGGATGTACTTGTTCGGGTAAGAGACATGATCTTCCCAATATATTTCTACGTGCTTAACATAGAAGATGATCAGGTAAGTTCTCATGCTCCCATTATCTTAGGTAGGATCATCCTCAAATATTCATAAACAATAATTAATGTTCATGATAGTACACTTTACATGGAGTTTGGGGATGAATTTGTGATATTTAATGTTATAAAATCTATTAAGTACCCCTCAGAGGACCATTATTCTTTGGTTATCTCCCATTTTAAAACACCAAATAAAAACCCCATGGAATTCGATTGTCTTGTTATTAGAGATATTAAGAGTATTGGTTCTAGTTTGATGTCTAAGAGCACTTCTACACTGGTTTATAATGAAAAAAATCTCTTAGATTTGATTTTGAAATGGATTCAAATTCTGATTTTGATCATGTGAACTCTGATTATGACATGGATATTGAGTATACTGATGGGTTTGATTCTTTATTCTATAATTTTGATGATGTATATTCTGATACGGATTTTCATTGTGGACATATTTTATTTCCTTAATTTTATTCATACATACATCACCCCCTACACTGGAACTCAATTCATTGCCACCTAATAACAAATACTTATACTTGTTAAGTGGTGAAAAATTACCTGTTATAATTTCAAACAATATCCCTTTTAACCCTGAAGAAAAACTTTTGAATATTTTAAGGGGGAACATTAGGTCAATTGGGTGGACCTTGGATGACATATCAGGTATTGGACCCTCCATTTTCATTCACATGATTATTTTAGAGGATGGGGTTAAACCAGTTAGGCATCCACAAAGGATACTCAATCCAACCCTTCTAGAATTCTTAAAAAAGGGGTTGAAAATTTTCTCGAGGTAGGTATAATTTGTAACGACCAAAACTTTCATTAATGGAAATCCCTCTTGATCAAATTAAATGTCTCATTATGTAAAAAAATTTCGAAATTATTTGGTTTCATGATTTGTATTTTTAAAATACTGTTAAGAAATGTGACCATTGCTAATATAGTCATTGAATAGTGATGACATGATTAGTATAAATATAGGGCTTTAACAAATCTGATTTACTCAGAAAATAGAAGTGATGGCCTCATCCAGTAGACTTTCCCCATAAAAGCCCATTTTTTGGAGCTCAGAAAGGATTTGGAATCATTGTGATTCTCTCTTGACAAATCCCAAGCCAAGCTTGAACACATTAATCTTGAGTGGAACTGACTATGGGAGAAATGGAAGTTAATAGAGATTACCACCCGAGCGATGTTAACCGATCCACCCCAAGAGTCTATCACCATCACACACCTTACCCTTAGGTATTATGCAGGTGTTATAAGGTGTTATGTAACAATACCCTAGCACTATGACTATGTACATTATTTTTATATAAATAATGTGCATTCATTTTATTATTGTTACTTTGTAACTATTTTTTAAAGCACAAATAGTATTTTTAGTTAATATTAAACTAAGAAATATATTTTGATGAATTAAAGGATTTTTTAATTAAATATTATTTTAAAAATTGTTATTATTAAATTAATTTTTATTAAATATAAATGATCATATAATTTTATGAATGCAATTGTAATTTTTATTAAAGTTTGAAAACTGGTTTTGTCAAAACCTGGGAATTTTCGGTAAATGTCAGTTTTTATTTTAAAAGTGAAAATTCACATATATATAAAATTATTTAGATAAAATAAATATTATTTTTTTAATCAGGATGTCGAAATTATCCAATGGTGAATTTTTCATAATTTTATGATACAGTCGAATTTTTTTGATAAAAATTAAATACCGTTTAAATATGTAATGTGTTTTATGACATCATAATGACCCAATAGTGATGTAATAAAATGATATAAACATTATGTTCAGACAATATATATTTTAGCATTAAAATAATGTAATTTTATATTTGTTTGATTTATTTTACAAAGATTTTGTGGACCCTCCAAGACATATAAAACATTTTGTCTTTTTAAATTGTTTTCCATGAGAGTGTGACTCACCTCTATATAAGCAACCCTATTATTTTAATAATTTCGGCCATTGGCCTTATAAAATATTGTTTTCCACTCCCCTTTGGAAAAACCCATGGGCAAAAACCATGGTCTGGTTTTTGGTATTGATTAGTTTAATGTGTGGTGACCCAAACCTAAATATTAAAGAATTCTCTCTCCTTTCCTATATAAACCCACCCAAGATCCCACTTCCTCTTCACTCAAATAATTTGGAGTTAGACCAACCCCTGAACTAATATCTCTATAATCCTCCCAAGGTACCCCTATCTCCCAAGAAGCCTCTCTCAAGCCTCTCTCAAGCCTTTGAGATCACACCTCCAAGTAAGGGATTTCTTCCTTTCTCATTTTGTCCAATTTTCTTTAAGTTGTTATGACCTTTTATTTTCAATTAAAAATGTTGGGGTATGATTTCTCACCTTCCCCATACTGACCTCTTTATTTTTGGATAATGTAATACCCATTTCTCTCTCATTAATGCCTCCCATGTACACCCGTTACCATTCTGAAATTCCATGAGGGATTTCTCTCTCTTCTTTTACATCCAAGTAATTATTTTTTATTATGCATCTAAATTCCATTATATTTGTTGGGACATGTATCTATATGACCCCCTTACTGTCCATTTCATGTATATATTACGAGACACCCTTTTCTCTCTCATCAACCATTTTCATGAATCCTTATGTCGCGTCGTTATGCTGCCGAAATTGCACTGTGTTTTCCAAGCGAAGATCATTGTGTAGTGAATACCATACCCATGTCTCTATCAAGGGTATTCACCTTTATACACATATACATATTGAATGGTACTTTCATTTATTTATTCCCCGTTACTTAATCTTGGAATAACTTATGATGTTGATTGATTCCATGATCCATGTGGCACACTTATGCCTTAAATGAAATGTTTAAGAAGGGTGCACCCTGATAGCACTCCAATGGATTGGGTAAAGTATAGTATCATGATACGTCATGTGAAATGGGTGCTGACTTATGCTAATTCAAGTGAAATGAGTTTTTACTTGTGCTTTATGTGCAATGAGGGTTTACTCATGCGACATGTTCAATGATCCTTGGCTCATGCTAATTCTATGTTAAGTGTTGTTGCCACATTTCCATGTTATGATTATCATACTTTATCATGCCTTTATGTTCATGTTTCTCTTGTGATCCATTTATATGCCTATTTTCTAACATGTATTGTACTACTCATATTATTTCATGTTTTTTCCTTACTGGGATTTATATCTCACCCTCTTTTATGCATGTCCTCAGGTTATCCCATGCAATGCTAAGTACGAGGGAATGTAGTGGTTATGTAAAGGAAGTTTTCATTAAAGATATTTTTTCATGTTTTGAGTTTTTATGTAATGTTACTAATCCCCAAATACACTAGACCTATTGATCTTCCATGTTGTATCGAGTGAAGATTTTATGTAATAAATCATGTTTAATTGTGTAATAAAGATCAGGGTTGTCATAGTTGGTATCATAGGAAAGGATTAGTTATTTTTTGGATTAGGATTTTAAAACCCTAGTGAAGACTTATATACAAGAATAATTATAATAAAAACATACCTAAGTATTGGTGAGTATTGATTAAGTGTTTTATCAAGAAAATATATCCCTTTCTGGATACGATCAGGCAGAGGTGGCTCTGGCACAGATGTATCTTAAGGGTAAAACCCGAAAACACCACTTTGAGCTAGAATCGAACGAGAACGGGTGCACGATAATGGGCCTTACTGCACTCTTGGTTACGACACTCCTGGGGGATATGCTTTGGTAAATTCACAAGCTTAGTATGAACCCTTATTAAAGGAATGAAAAAAATGCCCCTAAGAATATATGTTATAAAGTAGATCATGAATAGCATAGATTGAAGCCTATGGATTCATAAGTTAAAGAAATGAAAGTTATTTATAAGTCATCGGTTTTGTCCCTGGATTACCCTTTATGTGTTACCCCTAACTTTCCTTTTATTCCAGCCAATGACCGGTAATAGGAGGACTCGGGATAACAACCAATGTGAAGATCAATGTGATGACTGTGCTAATGAGATGCCCAATCCGATGGGAGCAGGAATTGAGAACTTTGTCATGCTTCTCTCTCAGTTAACTCAAGATTTGAATAGAAACGCGGGTCAAGAGGGATGTTCAACCCCACCTAAGAAAGAACAAGTCGCTATCGAGAGCTTCTTGATACAAAGTCTTCCTACTTTTAATGGATCATATGATCCCTCAATCGTCGAACAATGGATCAACTCCATTGAAAAGATCTTCTCCATCCTTCAATGTTCCGAACAAGAGAAGGTTCTTCTGGCTGCTTATCATATGGAAGGTGAAGACGATCAATGCTGGACATTGATTAAAAATATTAAGCCTGAGGAAGATATCAAGACATTGGAATGGAAGGATTTTTGGAAGATTTTTTTTGATAAATATTTTCCGCGCACCATCCGACTTAAGATGGAAAGGGACTTCCTTGACCTCAAGAAAAAAAGACGATGAATCTGTCGCGCATATGAGGTAAAATTCACAAGGCTTGCATGATATGCCTCCAGATATTTCCATAACCTTGAATACAAGGTTAACAGCTTCTTTGGTGGGCTGAAACCTAGCCTATGAAAAGAGTTGGTGATCTGTGACTTTGACACTTATGAGGAAATTTTATAATGTTCCCTCAAGGTCAAAATGGAGATCGGAGAATCCCAGGGGTATCATGAGGATAAGAAGCGTAGGGCGGACTTCAATTCTAGCATTCTGATGGATAAATTCAATAGTTCTAAGAAGATCCATCACCCCACTTTCCAAAGGGTCAGAAAGAAGCACCCCAGAAACTGCATGAAGGGGACGAGGAAATGATTTAGGTGTGGAAGAGAAGGGAACCTAGCTATTAGCTACCGACAAGATAAACATGCGGCTGAAACAGAGGAGATAAATGCTCTGTTTGAACCTCAAAACATTGTTCATTGCTAAAACTTCAAAGAACTAGGGAATCTTGCAAATAAGTTCCCTAATCCAAGGATTTTTGGAGGCAATAAATATCCTCCAAGGCAGTAAGGGAGATATTTTTACATCACAACTGTTGAAGTGAACCCCGACAAAGAAGTGGTGATAGGTATTCTAGTTATTCATTCAAGAATAGAAAACATAATTTTTGATTCAGGTTCTATGCATTCTTTTATATCCCGAAAGTTTAGTATAACAGTCCCAACACCACCACAAATCATGGAAGTAAAGATGTCAGTGAGTACGGAAAATGTGACAATAATTGCATCCCATTAATATAACTCCTCCCCTGTCATAATCTGTGGATTGAATTTCTCAGAGAACCTAGTCATACTCCCTCTGGTGGAATTTGATGCAACTATTAGCATGGATTGGATTTCCTTATATAGAGCCAACATAAATTACCATGAGAAGGAAATCACTCTCCATATGGATAATCGACCTATGATTATGTACAAGTGCAAGGAGGAGGATGAATATTCTTTAGCTCCATCATCTCAAGTGTGGATATTACTGACCTATGAGTATTCGTATCTAGCTCAAATGATTGAGCCCAAGGAAGCAACTATCCTTAAAGACATGCCTATTGTGAGGGAATTCACTGATGTGTTTCCTGAGGAATTTCCTGGTCTTCCACTAAGAAGATATGTTGAATTCTCGATTGATCTTATACCTGGGGAGTTTTCAATATCCAAGAATCTGTATATAATGGCTATTGTGGAGCTTGATGAGATGAAGAAACAACTACGGGATAATTTAGATAAAGGGTTTATACGCCCAAGTGCTTCACCATGGGGTACACCAATCCTCTTCACCAAGAAGAAGGATGGATCAATGCGCCTTTGCATCGATTATCGTGAGCTTAAAAAATCATGATAAAGAACAAGTATCCTATCCCATGAATTTATGACATGTTCGATCATCTACATGGAGAACAATACATCTCCAAGGTGGATTTATGGTCGGGATATTATCAAGTAAGGGTGAAGAAGGAAGATATCTTCAAGAATGCTTTTCATACAAGATACGGGCACTATGAATTCATAGTAATGCCTTTAGGACTCAATAATGCTCCAAAAATCTTCATGGACTTGATGAATAGAGTCACTATAGATTATCTCGACAAATTTGTGGTAGTATTTATAGATGATATTCTAATATACTCCAAAACCAAGGAGGATCATGAGGAGCATCTAAGAACTGTACTAGAGACCTTGTGGAAGGAGAAGATCTATGAAAAGTACAACAAGTGTGATTTTTGGTTTAAGGGGGTCTCATTCTTAGTCCATATCATCACAAGTAATGGGATATCTGTGGATCCCTCCAAGATAGCTGAAATAGAGGGATGGCTGAGACCAACATCGGTAACATATATTCATAGATTTTTGGGATTATCAGGGTATTATCAACGATTTGTGAGAAATTTCTCATTATTGTTCAACCCTCTTACCAAGTTTAATCGGAAGGGAGTAAAGTTTTCTTGTAGTGATGAATGTGAATAAATATTCACGGAGTTGAAAATGAGGATTATCATTGTGCTCGTGCTCACTTTACCCACAATTGGATAACTTTTTGTGGTATTTAGTGATGCTTCGAAGAAGGGCCTGGGATTTGTGTTGATGCAAAATGACAAAGTCATTGCCTATGCTTCAAGGCAATTGAAAGTTCATGAGCATAATTATCCAACATATGATCTGGAGTTGGTTGCGGTGATCTTCGCTTTAAAAATTTGGAGGCATTATCTATTTGGGGAGAAGTGTGAAATATATACGTGCCACAAAAGCCTCAAGTATATATTCACACAGAAATAGTTGAACATGCACCAATGAAGATGGTTAGATCTGATCAAATTATATGATTGCTCAATCCATTACCACCCTGAGAAAGCGAACAAGGTGGCGGATGATCTAAGTAGAAAGGAACCAGTAATTCTATCATTGATGATAATTGAGAAGGATCCAATCTTATTAGATTTGATGAAGATGGACATGGGAATCACAAAGAAGTTAACATCATCATTCTTTTCATAAATTATTGCTCAATTGTCTCTTTTGGAGAAAATAAAGGATGCTCAAAGAAAGGATGTGGAAATTATGAAAAGGGTGGAAGCTATTAGAAATGGGAAATCCTCGGAGTTCATGGTTGATAAGGATGGAATTGTGAGATTTGGGTCACGATTATGTGTACCATCTGATCCATAGATAAAGAAGGAGCTTCTAGATGACCCACACAGCTCAACCTTCTCTATTCACCTGGGGAGAAAAAAGATGTATCGAGATCTCTGAGAAAACTTTTGGTGGGACAATATGAAAAGGGAGATTGCATACTTTACATCAAAGTGTCTGGTGTTTCAGAAGGTGAAGGCATAGAGGCAGAAGTATAAGGGGATGATGCAACCATTACCCATACCAGCATGGAAATGGGAGAGCATCACCATGTATTTTGTCACAAGAATTATGAAGACATCCAAAGGAAACAATGAAATCTGGGTTGTTGTGGATCATCTTACCAAGTCTGCACACTTAATTACTATTTGGGAGGATTTATAATTGGATCAACTGGCACAGATATATATCAGGGAAGTGGTAAGTCTTCATGGAGTACCACTATCTATTGTATCTGATCGAGATCCAAGATTCACCTCGATGTTTTGGAAGAGTCTTCAACATGATTTGGATACTAAACTGAACTTTAGTACGACCTATCATCCTCAAACTAATGGCCAATCTGAGAAAACTATTTATACACTGGAGTATATGTTAAGATCATGTTCTATGGACTTCAAAGGATGGTGGGACCAACATCTTCCACAGGTTGAATTCTCTTACAATAACAGTTTTTACTCGAGCATACGAATGGCACCTTATAAAGCCCTATATGCGAAGAGGTGAAGAACACCGACATGTTGTGTTGAAGTCGGTGAACATAAGCTTCTAGGACCAGAAATGGTTGAAGAAATGGTGGAGAAGGTGAAAACCATTCAACAGCATATCAAGGCATCCCAGAGTCGACAAAAGAGTTATGCAGATAACTGTTGACAAGACCTTGAGTTTAAAGTTGGATACATGGTATTTCTATGCATATCTCCATGGAAGAATTTCAGGAGGTTTGAAAAGAAAGGGAAGTTAAGTCCTAGGTACAACGGCCCCTTTGAGATTCTTGATCATGTCGGGGTTGTGTCCTATTGACTAGCACTTCAACCTACCATGGCCAAAGTACATGATGGCTTTCATGTATCTCTCTTAAATAAGTACATACCAGACCCTTCACATGTACTCTCTTCAGAGGTAGTACAACTAGAGAATGATCTATCTTACAAGGAGAAACTAGTGAAGATCTTATATCGTAGAGAAAAAGCTCTACAAAATAAGACAATGCCCCTCGTCAAGGTGTTGTGGTGAAACCACAAGTTTGAAGAAGCAACGTGGGAATTAGAGGAGGTGGTGAAGCATAGTTACCCACATTTGTTTTAGAGTGGGAAAAGGAAATTTCAAGGAATAAATTTCTTAAGGGGGTAAGATTGTAACGACCCAAAATTACATTAATGGAAATCCCTCTTGATCTAATTAAACGTATCATTAGGTAAAATGTTTTGTGAACTTATTTGGTTTCATGATTTGGATTTTTAAAACACCTTTAAGAAATGTGATTGTTGCTAATATAGCCATTAAACAGTGATAAAATGATTAGTATAAATATAGGGCTTTAACAAATCCGATTTACTCAGAAAAAGGAAGTGATGACCTCATCTAGTAAACTTGCCTCATACGAATCCCATTTTTCAGAGCTCAGAAAGGATGTGGTTTCATTGGGCTTCGCTCTTGACCAAGCCCAAGCTGAGTTTGAACACATTAAGCTTGAGCGGAACCGACTACGGGAGAAATGGAAGTTAATAGAGATTACGACCCGAGCGATGTTATCCGAGCCACCCCAAGAGTATGTCACCATCGCACACCTTACCCTTCAGTCTTATGAGGGCGTTATAAGGGTTTATGTAAAAATACTGTAGCATTATGACTATATACATTATTGTTTTATAAATAACATGCATTCATTTTATTATTGTTACTTTATAAATAGTTTTTAAAGCACAAATTGTATTTTTATTTAATATTCAACTAAGAAATCTATTTTGATGAATTAATTGATTTTTGAATTAAATAATATTTTAATAAAATATTATTATTAAATTACTTTTTATTAAATATAAATGATCATACAATTTTATGAATGCAATTATAATTTTTATTAAGATTTGAAAACTATTTTTTTCAAAACCCATGAATTTTCGGTAAATGTCAGTTTTTATTTTAAAATTAAAAAATCCCATATTTATAAAATTATTTATATAAAATGAATATTATTTTTGGAATCAGAATGTTGAAATTATCCAGTAGTGAATTTTTCATAATTTTCTGAGACAGTCGAATTTTTGGATAAAAATTAAATACCGTTTAAATATATAATATGTTTTATGACATCATAATGACCCAATAGTGATGTAATAAAATACTATAAACATTATTTTCGGCCAATATATGTTTTATAATTAAAATAATGTGATTTTATATTTGTATGATTTATTTTACAATGATTTTGTGGACCCTCCAAGACTTATAAAACATTTTGTCTTTTTAAATTGTTTTCCTTGAGAGTGTGACTCACCTCCACATAAGCAACCCTATTATTTTAATAATTTAGGCCATTGGCCTTATAAAATATTTTCTCCACTCCCCTTTGGAAAAAAAACATGGGCGAAAACCATGGGATGGTTTGTGGTATTGATTAGTTTAATGTGTGGTGACCAAAACCTAAATATTAATGAATTCCATCTCCTTTCCTATATAAACCTTCCCAAGCTCCCACTTCCTATTAAATAAATGCCTTTGGAGTTCGACCAAAACCTGACTTCCTCTCTTTATGATCCTCAAAATGTGCCCCAATCTCCTAATAATCCTCTCTCAATCCTCTCCAAAACCTTTGGGATCACACTTCCAAGTAAGGGATTTCTTCCTTTCTCATTTTGTCCAATTTTCTTTATATTGTTATGCCCTTTTTTCAATTAGAAATGTTGGGGTATGATTTATCACCTTCTCCATACTTCCCTATTTATGTTTGGATAATGTAATACTCATTTCTCTCTCATTAATTCCTCCCATGTACACCCATTACCATGCTAAAATTCTGTGAGGGTTTTCTCTCTCTTCTTTTACATCCAAGTAATTCTTTTGTATTATGCATATAAATTCCATTTCCATTGTTGGGACATGTATTTATATGACCCCCTTATTGTACATTTCATGTATATATGACGAGACACCATTTTCTCTCTCATAAAATATTTTCATGAATCCTTATGTCACGTCATTATGCTGCCGAAATTGCACTGCATTTTTCCAAGCCAAGATCATTGTGTAGTGAATACCATACCCATGTATCTATCAAGGGTATTCAACTTTATACACATATACATATTGAATGGTAATTTCATTTATTTATTCAATATTACTTAATCATGGATAACTTATGATGTTGATTGATTCCATGATCCATGTGGCACACTTATGCATGAAATAAAATGTTTAAGAAGGGTGTTCCCTGATAGCACTCCAATGCATTGGGTAAAGTATAGTATCATGATACGTCATTTGAAATGGGTGCTGAATCATGCTAATTCAAGTGCAATGAGGTTTTACTAGTGATTCATGTGTAATGAGGGTTTACTCATGCTCCATGTGCAATGAGCCTTGGATCATGCTAATTCCATGTTTAGTATTGTTACCACATTTCCATGTTATGATTATCATTATTTATCATGCCATTATGTTCATATTTCTATTGTGATCTATTGATATTCCTATTTTCTAAAATGTATTTTACTCCTCATGTTATTCCATGTTTATTCCCTTACTAAACTTTATAGCTCACCATTTTCTTATGAATGTCCTCAGGTTATCCCATGAAATGCTAAGTATGAAGTAATGTTGTGGTCATGTAAAGGAAGTTTTTAATAAAGATGTTTTGTTTCATGTTTGAATTTGTTATGTAATGTTCCTAATCCCCAAAGATACTATACCTCTTGATATTCCATGTTGTATCAAGTGAAGATTTTATGTAATAAATCATGTTTAAGTGTGTAATAAAGAGCAGTGTTGTTATATAATTTATCTCATTTCAGTTTCTTAGTGGGTGAGTCCTATTCAGGTTGTGCCTAGGAAAAGTGGTGTTACTGTTGTTAAAAATGATAAATATGAGTTAGTTCCATTGAGGGTGAAAAATAGTTGGCGTGTGTGCATTGATTATAGGAAACTAAATTAGTCTACTCGTAAGGACCATTTCCCCCTCCCATTTATTGATCAAATGCTTGAGAGACTAGATGGGAAATACACTATTATTTCTTAGATGGATTTTCTGGATATTTTAAGATTCCTATTTCTCCAAATGATCAGGAGAAGACAACATTCACTTGTACATTCAGTACGTTTGCCTACCAAAGGATGCCATTTGGACTTTGCAATGCCCTGGTAACTTCTAGAGATGCATGGTGAGTATTTTTTCTGATTTTATTGAGACCAACACTAAGGTATTTTTGGATGATTTTACAATGTATGGGTCTTCATTTTATGATTTTATCTCTATTTTGGGAAAGATCTTGAATCGTTGTATTGAGAATAATCTGCTCTAAAACTTTGAAAAGTGTCATTTCATGGTAGATCATGGGATTTTCATAAGTAATGTAGTGTCAAAACATGGGATATAGGTTTATAGATCTAATGTAGATATTATTTCATCCTTACCATATCTTTCATGTGTGCATGATGTTAGATATTTCCTAGGGAATACATGATTTTATTGACACTTCATCAAAGATTTTAGTAAGATTTATCTTCCTATGTTGTGATTACTTCAAAAGGATTCTGATTTTGTGTTTGATGATTCTTATAGGAATTCCTTTGATGAGCTAAATAAGTGTCTAACCACTCCACTGATCATACATCCCCCATGGAGGGAGATTTCTTTTGAGCTTATGGGTGATGTGTCTAACTTCACTGTTGAAGCTGTCTTATCTCAGAGGGTGGGGGGACGTTCACATGTTATTGTATATGCATCTAAGGCATTGGATTCAGCCCAATAAAACTACACAACCACATAAAAGGATTTTCTTGCTGTCATATTTTCTTTATATAAATTTTGTTCGTATTTATTGGGCTCTAAAGTAGTTTTTTTTTCTGACCATGCAGCTATGAGGTACCTCTTTATGAAACCAGATGAAAAGATTAGGATAATCCTATGGATGCCCCTTGTTCAGAAATTTGACATTGAGATAAAGGAAAAGAAGGGGTTAAAAAACCTGGTGGTGGACCACATGATTTCACTTACTCACACGCTAGAGGATGATAACTTGGACCATGTACAACTTCGAGATACTTTCCCCAATGATCATCTTTATTCTATCTCAGGTACGCATCCTTGGTATTCTGATTTAGTTAAATACCTTGTTTCCTCTGAAATTCCTGCAAATTTAAAGAAACATCAAGTCTAAAAGTTAAATAGTGAGTCAATATTTTATGTTTTGGATGATCCATACCTTTGGTGCATGTATGGTGATCAAGTTATTACGAGGTGTGTTCATGATCATGAGTTTGAGTCTGTTCTGCATTTATGACATACACTTTCATGTGGAGGACACTTTAGACCCCAACAGATAGCTAGGAACGTCTTAGAATCTGGATTATATTGGCCTAGATTATTCCATGATGCTCATGTGGTTTGCAATTCGTGCTCACATTTCTAAAAAACTATGAACATTTCTAGGAGAAATGAGATTCCCCAAGAACCCATATTATTATTTGAGATTTTTTTTATTTGGGGAATTTATTTTATGGTTCATATTTATAGTTAATTTGTTTTTTTTGTATATTTTAGTTTTTGTTGATTATGTGACTAAATGGGTGGAGGCTAAGGCCACCAGGACTGATCATTTTCATGTTGGAGTGGACATTGTTGAGACAATTTTTTTTCCAGTTTTGGACTACCCAAGGCTATCATCGGTGAAAAGGGGGAACACTTTTACAATTGTAATTTTTATTTCCTCCTTCTAAAGTATGGGGTGACACACAAAACATCAACACCATACCACCCCAAACAAATGGCCATGCTGAGGTTTCAAATCAGCAGTTGAAACATATTTTTGAGAAAATCGTGCACCCAAATAGTAAGGATTGGAGTAAGAAATTGGATGATGCATTCTGGACTTATAGGAAATCATGCAATACCCCCATTGTTATGTCCCCATTTTGGATTTTTTTGGGAAAGCCTATCATCTCCCAGTGGAAGTTGATCATTGAGAATATTGGGTAATAAAGAAATAAAACATGGATTTATCCCAAGATGGAATTCAAAGGAAGCAACAAATTCAAGAGCATGAGAATATTTGACTGTCATCATATGATAACTCAAGGATCTACAAGGAAAGATCAAAATCATCTCATGATAGAATAATCCAACAAAGGGAGTTTCATGTTGGAGAGAAAGTCATTCTATATAGTACATGACTAAAGTTAATGCTCAATAAGTTGTGTTCCAGAAGGTTAGGTCCTTATATTGTATCTAATTTTTTCCTTATGGTGTATTGGAGATCACAAAAGAGGACATTGGAAGAAGGTTTGCAGTCAATGGGAAACAGTTGAAGCAATGCATTGAGGGAATTTATACTGATGTAGTGGATTTCATCACACTGCATGACCCCATCATTACTTGAGAATATCAGTCTATTCCTAAACCTTTCACTATTATATTATTTTTTCAATTTAAAATTTTCTATTTCATGTGAACATATCATCTCATGGGTTCACATTGAGGAAAATGTCATATTTTAAGTGTGGGGGAGGGTACCTTTTAGTTTAGTGATTTCAATTGTTTTTCTGTTTTTTAATAGAATTGTGAGTTGTTTTTTTAAAAAATTTTGTGTGTTTCTGAAACTTTGGAGATAAAATGATTCTCATTACCATTTTCAAATACATATTAATAAGTGAAACAATTTATCCCATGAAACTGAGCTTAAATGAATGCTAAAAATAACTTTTTTTCAAGTTCAAATCTTTAGTAATTTCTTGAAAAGTACTCTAAATTTTGAATCTCATGCCACGTCTCATTATATTTATATTTGAAATTGATTTATTGTGAGGATTATGAACCATTATTTTCATATTATTTATATTTACCTCGCTTCTTGGGAGAACCAAACCATGCTTGATTTAACCAGAATTTGACTTATTCCTGTCAAAACTTGAGGGTTTTAGGTACTTTTGTTTTAAATTATTGAGGAATTTGTTTGGTATTAAACTTATTATTTAATAATAATCCTTTTTATAATGCTTTAACCTGAACATTTAATTCTTATAGCCCTTAGTAACCATGAACAACCTATTAGGTTAGCCACATTACAAGACAATTTTCACTATCCAACCAACTATTGAAGTGAAATTGAATAATCCAGTTGAACTTAAGTGTGATGGAATCTATCTTGTGTTATTATACCATATATTATGATACTTTGGGTGGAAAATTAAATTCTAAGGAGATGTATTTTCTAGTGGAAAAAATCATTCTGTTGAAATTTGTGCCTTTTGGGGCTTTCATGATAAAATAAGTTGGGCCTTTTTAGAGCTTCCAATGAAGAAAAAAAGTTGTTCCTAACTGGAGATTTCACAAAAAAATATGTTTGAGATTATTGATATTTTTGTTTCTAAAATGATGAATGGTTAAACTTTCCCTTAATTTTCATGATTATGGAGCTGAATTGACACTAAGGGGATTGAGGATGATACCATATTTAAGTAAAAATTAGAATAATGAAATTTTCTTCAAAAATATCCAAGTCCCCCTTATTCTACCTCAGAATTTTTCACATCAAAATCCTACCAACCAAAAGCCACAGAAAAACCCTGAAAATTCTTTATGATAAACATATGTCCTTAACTCACATTGGGTGGAGATGTAGGAATTTATCAAGCCTATGCTGACCCTTGTATGAATTTAAATTGTTTTTATATTTTTTAAAAATAATTGTGTGTTTTTTTTAATTTTTGTATTTTTATGAAACATTTAAGCTGAAATGATTATCATCACCATTTTGAAATCTACATCAATCAGTGAAACAATTTATCCTATGAAACTGAGCTTAAATGAATACTGAAAATGACTTTGTTTCAAGTTCAAATCTTTAGTAATTTCATGAAAAATACTCTAAATTTGGAAACGCATGCCACATCTCACTGTCTTTATATTTGAAATCACTTTCCTGTGAGGATTCTGAACCTTTTTTTTCATATTCCTTACATTTACCTCACTTCTTGAGAGAACCAAACCATGCTTTATTTAACCATTATTTGATTTATTCCTGTAAAAACTTGAGGGTTTGAGGTACTTTTTTTTAAATTATTGAGGCATTTGTTTGGTATTAAATCCCGTATTTCATAAGAATCCTTTTCATAATGGTCTACCCTAAATATTTAATCCTTGTATCCCTCAGAAGCTATGGAAATCCTGTTAGGTTAGCCACATTACGAGCCAATTTTCCCTATCCAACAAACTATTAAAGTGAAATTGAATAATTGAATTTAAATTAAGTTTGAGGGAATTTTTCTTCTGTTGTTCTACCATATTTTGTGATAATTTGGGTGGAAAATTAAATTCTGAAGAGTTGTATTTTCTACTGAAATAAATCATTCTATTGAAAGTTTTTCCTTTCTGGAGATTTCATGATAAAAGAAGTTGTTCCTTTCTAGAGCTTCCAATGAACAAAAAAAATTGTTCCTATCTAAAGCTTTCATGAAAAACTATGTTTGAGAAGATTAACATTTTTGTTTCTGAAATTATGAATGGTGTAAAATTTCCATGAGTTTTCATGATTATGGAGCAGAAATGATACTAAGGGGATTGAGGAGGAGACCATATTTAAGTGAAAATTAGAATAATGCAATTTTGATTCAAAAATAGCCAAGCCCGCCTTATTCTACCTCATAATTTTTCACATCTAAATTCTACCAACCTAAATCCATAGAACAACCCTAAAAAGTCCTCATGATAAACATATGTCCTAAACTCACATCAGGTGGAGATGTAGGAATTTATCAAGCCTATGGTGACACTTGTATGAGTTTGGATGAGAAAGATATTAGAGAAAAATTGACATATGTGTGATGAGAGAAAATGAAAGTGAGGTAAGTGTTTTGTGTGCATGGGAGTAAAAATGGAGTGGAAATATATTGAATGATATAAATGGAGAACTTGAAATAATGGTTTTCTTGAGGTATGATATCTTTTGTTTCTTGGTGTGAAATTGTTGGATTTCAAGGATATGTGTTTTAAAATTTGTTTTGATTTTATATTTTTATTTACTGGTCACAATTTTTTGGAATACGTTATATGAGGTTTTTCCTAGGAGTGCAAATGGGTATGTGTGGGGGTGTGATCACATCACGATTCACTACTTTATTTCACCCTTACATCAAAATTTTTATTTTTTTGTATTTAAAATTACAAATTTTATCTCAAATTTAAAATCCTATTTTATTTAATTATTAATTTTTTTATCAATTTTTAAAAGGGAAATTATTTTTTTTTTTGTGATTTCTTTATAATAGGAGGGGATTTGGAGGGTCGGAGATGATCCAGAAGAAAAATGGGCCAAACTGCCTGGAATCCCAAGGATATTTGTCCACTATTATGAACATTTCACAAAAATACATAATTCAAAATGGGCTGAAATTTTGTGGTACGCTCCATAAATTCATTGGATAAAACTAATCTCAATAACCCGAAGCTCAATTCATCAATTAAGGTGGCCATCCGAACCGATCTGTCCAGGGGACATAATCTACACTAAGTCAAATATTTGGTTATGTATTTAGACCATATCTCATGTTGTAGTCCTCCTTTGGCCACCAAAATTTGACATGAAAATAGTAAATATGTTTTTATACAACTTATATATTTTTCCAAGTTGATATAAGGCCATTTACCAACCCAAAACTAAGACACAAGTGGTATCTCAAAATCTGGGTGCACAAACCCACTTCCCATTTTGGTTATAAATTGGCACCTTGGGAACCCCATTTGAAAGTTTGACCAAGTAGTGAAGTGATGACATTTTGGAGTTCCAGAGGAGTCCTTTAATCACCTTGGAGTTTTTTTAACTTCCTCTACTTATAGGTGGATCTCTTGAAGCAAGGATCCCTTCATCGAAACCTTCCTCTCTTTCTCATGTTGTAGTATTTGTGTTTTCATAATAAAATTATTTGTTCCTATTATATTTCTTATATTTTCTTATATTTTGTTCAACTAAATTCTTCTTTAGTCGTCCTATTTGGGCTGTAATCAATAGTATAAACTAAATTAGGTTATACCCTTTTTAAACATTTTCACATGAAAAATGTTTCTACGATGACTACACTACACATGGAAGAGTAGTTCTTTTTAGTAATCGATCTACCTCTAACCTCCTTCGTTAATTTATTTTGAATCAATGAGATACTTTAAGTCACTGAATATTATCTATTAATTGAGTTTTTAAATTAAATGAAACTAAGAAAGTAATTTAACAATAAACACAAAACATGTGAGGTTGAGAATTGTGTGAATTGTGAGGACATAAACTTAATCGGTAATTAAAAACCACACGGGATCAATTTGTAGAGTTCAAACATAATCCATAAATAGAATTAGTCCTCATTTATGGAATAGATATGTGTTTTAATTTAACACAGACCATAATCTATCCTTAGAACATCAATCAAAGAAGGGTTCTACGATTTCATGTTCTGAAGATATTCTAAGGTTTAATTCACTTCATCTTTGTGGTAAAGTTAATTCTCGTAGGGTTTGAGGGATACAAAATTAGAGGATAAAAATTAAGTGGAGATTAATTTAAATGATAAGTGAAGAGGTATAATTAGATCAATTATTTCTTTTAAAATATTTTTAAAAAAAACATATTCTTGTTGTGTCTTTTTAATCGAAAATCATTTTAAAAATAAAAAATAAAAAATGTGATCTTTTTCCAGCAATCTTCTTCCAGTTTTATAAATGATAACCCCCCATCCTTTAAAGTAGTATTTTTAAGATATTTAATTTTATTTTGAAAAAACCTTCAATATGTTGTCTTAAATTACTTCCTTCATTGAGAGATGACTTTGGTCATCCACTCTGCAGCACCTAAATAACTCGAAACCGAACATCATTTGAAAGTTATCACAAAAATGCCTTTAAAATATGAGTTTTTGTTGAGGAGGAAATTAATTTATTCAACCAATTAGAGGTATCTATTTTATTTTTCATTTAATTCTTTTCTTCTCCTCTTTCTTTCTTCTTTCCCCTTTCTCAAGTTTTTTTCTCTTACTATCTTCTTTTATTTTTATTAGAACAACTCAAACTTATTTTCTTTTTATTATGTTCCACTTTTCTTCATTTATTTTTTATCTTTCATTTTTTTATGACATGAACTAATCATGAGGATCTCTTAGATCTTGACCCTAAGATTGAACAAAGACTTAGGGCTCAAATCAGACATTCTTAGTCTATGGGATGTTTCAACATTCAACCAGTTGGAGAATTCCTCCATTCTAGTAACATTGAAATAAGAAGAAATTAAAATTCAAACATAAAATAATAACCAATGACTGAAAAAATAACAATTAACTTAATATAACCACTCGAGAGTTGGTTGTACAAGATATTAACTATCAACGAAATTGTATTGCATACCCAAATCTCGAATCAGACTTTGAATTGAAATATAGTTTAATTCAAATTATTATAAAGTTTCATGTATTATCTAGTGAGGATATAAAAACATTTAAAAGAATTTAATGTGGTTTTCTCAACCCTTAAACCAAGAAATTTCACTAAAGATCAAATAAAACTAAGGGAATTCTCATTTTTACTTTATGGAGATTCGAAGGATTGGATATATTATTTACAACCTGAAGATGTAACATGTTGGAATGATTTGAGATGTATTTTCTTATAGAGATTTTCTAGCATCAAGGACCACTTACATTCATAAGGAGATCTTGGGGATCTAATAATTACAAGAGAAGTCAATGTATGAGTACTGGGAGAAATTCAAGAATTTGTGTGCAAGCTATGTGAATCATCAAATCAGCGAGAAAATCCAAATCCAATAATTCTATGAAGGACTCATGCCTATGGAGAGGAGCATGGTGGATTCCGGAACTGGAGGGAGATTGGTCGATAAAACACCAGCAGTTGCAAGTGCGTTGTCACACCCCGACCCGCCTGTTTAAGTTATTTAATTATTTCCTGCCTCAAATAATTTTTTTTGGGTTCATGTGATTCCGGACAAATTATTTCATTGAGTTATGTAAAAAAATGCACTTTTTGGTGTAGATGTTGTCAGTCGCACAGGCAGAGTGCGATTTGGAATCCACGTGGCTTCGCCCTAGCAACTACATAACCTTCCATTCTCGAAAAATGAAAAAAAATAATTTTTTGTAATTAAAACAAACATTAATTGCTTCATTTTAAATTTTTATTGGTAAGAATTTTATTATTATTAAAATGATACGAATACCTTGATTATTTTTATTTTATCATTATGATTATTATTGTTGTTGTTGTTGTTGTTGTTTTTGTTGTTATTATTCATATTATTATTATTATTATTATTATTATTATTATTATTAATATATTCATTACTATTTATTTATTAGAAGTTTAATTATATATATAATAATAAATTTTTAGTTTTGTTTGTTTTTCTTTTTCATTAACCCTTTTTTAGGGTTTACCCAGTTTCTTCCTCCCTTCATGTGATTCAATTTTTTTCTCTCCCTATAGCGCCGCCTCTTCCCTTGGTTCGGCTCCCCCTACAGCACCTCACCAACCTGGTTCCCCCCTCCTCCTCCATGTGAAGAGTTAACTAGCCCAACACTCCATTCAGTGCACCTCCCTGCCGCTGGCCATCTCTTCCTCTCTCACCCCAAACACACCACCCTGACCCCTTCCCTTGTAGCGCGCCCTCCCTCTTCCTAGTAGCAGCCCTCGGCCTCCTTGTAGCACACCCCACCGGTTCCTTCACCCCGTGGTCGCGACTCTAGCATGCCCACCTCACAATCATTGTCCCGACTTCCTCCTACCCGGCCTCCGGTCGGACCCCCTTTCCTGGACAGTTGCAGTCTCGACTGGCTCCCCTATCCTGGTTTTTTCCCTACTCAGTGGCCAAACATACATCTGGTCTTCCCTTCTCAGTGAGCATCAGCCCCATCCGGTGACCCTACCTCATTGGTCGACCCCTCTTCCATATAGTACCTTTGAGAACCTCTGACGACCATTTCTGGCCAACCTGCAACCCCCCAATGTCCTCTCTTCCGCCTCCCGATCGGCCTCCCGCTCGACCCTTCTCCTTGACGGCGCCACCCATGACGTTGCGCACCCTTCTGGTGTCATTAAGACCTTCTTGCGCCCTTCTGGTGTCGTTACAGCCTTCCCGCACCCTGACAGCGTCATTCCAGCTAGCGCGCCGCCACCCTTCCAGTGCGACTCCCCTCTGGTAAGCTCTATCTTTTTTTAGGGTCTTATTTGACATTTTGGGTTTCTTGTAGCTTGGTTCTTGATTTTTTAATTTGTTTTTTAGTATTTTCATTTGATTTTCATGCTTAGGATTCATTTCTGACCCGCAAAGGTGTGATTGAGGTGCGGGTAGTTCTTGCACCAGTTCCGAGTTTTCATTGTCGTCGTTCTTTGGTTTTGAGGTAGGTTTCCCATGCGCTGACCTTCTAAATTTAAGAATCATTAATTTTATGTTTTTTTCACTTATAATCATGATAAATATAGTTTAGTACCATTTTGGTTAATCGTTTAGTGTTCGGATAATGTTTTAAGGCTTGGTTTTTGATAATTTGGTTTTTTCTGCTAAATTAGTGCACACCAAATGCTTTGAAAAAAATTGCTTGATTGGCCTTCAAAATTGTTTTGTGACATTGAAAGTATAGTGTGGTTTCGTTAACAAGTTTTTTTTATGTGAAATTTTGGTTTGAAGATTCTTGAAAGGGTTTTTTTAATTGTTTTTATTCTTAAGGAAGTGTGTTATGACTTTTGAAAATTAATTTGTCTTGTTATATTGAGTCGTAGCCCATTTGGATTTTTCAAGTGAAAGGGTTTTGGTTTAAGGTGTGATGAAAATGTTTTATAAAGGGTTTTTTATGAATGATTTAATGTGAAATTGGTGTGTTATCACCTATTTTAAAAATTAGATTGTATTATTACTACATATTGGTTTTATGCTACGTTTAAGGGCCAGTTTGGCCACTTTTGAAAAATGAAAAAGTGTTTTTCATAATACCCCTGTGGATTTTCCTCATGACTTGTTTACATGGGATGGTTGGGATTTCCTCGGTATGGAATCCCCGGGTTCCATTAAATGGGTCCCTTGGTTGGGAACCCTTGGTAATCTATTAAATTTAAGGCATGAGGGAAATCCTTAGGTAGACTCAGGGTGAGACCTACTATGAAATATTATTATAAATATAGGTTGTGATTTTATTATTGGTGGCATCTGTTGGCTCACCTCCTTTTTTACTTGCGACATATGAACCTGTAATATTGAGAGAATTGTCTGAGACGAGTGCTACACTAGTATGTTATGGTATCGAACAGTGGCCCATAGTAGTCAGATATGTTTTGGTTCATTGCTATGGTATTTTACCTTAACCTGTCCTAAAAAATGGTGGATGAGCATATGGAGAATTATATTTCATCGTATTTGGCATGATACTATAGATGGGTTCACAGGTATTAGTTTCATTTGGATTATTCTCGATCACCCGGGTTCGCCTATGTCTATTGGCTTTTAGTTTTTTTAACTATTATTGTGATACTTGTATACGTATTTACATTTCCCTTGTTATATGACTTCCTTGGAACTTTTGAGTGGTGTTTTTCATGGAAAGTGATGATTGGGTTTTCTAACTCCTATAAAAAAATGTTTTTTTAAGGAATATTTGCTTTAAACTCTTTAGTGCGAATATCAAATTAAATCATCACTTTCCCCTTGAAATAGCATGGTAACACTTAAGGTTAGAATCTATTTTTTAAAATGATTAAGGGAAATGGTTTATACATTGTTTTTAAGTAAAAAATATAGAAATTCATACTTTAATATATTGTAGTGCAAACTTAGAATTGATGTTTCTTAATTTTAAATGTAGTGCATTAGGAATAGTATATCGAGATAGACTACTGATTTTTAATACTCATGGATATAGTTCTTTTCTATTTTTAGTTCTTGTGTAGGATCCATCTTGGGTGCATTCTCCTTGGGTGATGTTTGATCATTGAGTCGAAGAGTGACCCACTGGGTCACACGGAGTTAGTTCAGACATCGAATTTTCTTAGTTTTATCTTCTTCAGTTCTTGTTTAGTTTTTTTCTTGGTTTATTTATTCTGCATTTCTATTTATTATTTCCTCTATTTTATTTTTTTTACTGGGTGAAATCGTTCACATCGTCTCTATTGATTCCCTGACACTTGTCACCAGCCCGGGAGGATTGGGAACGCCTCTCGGGCCTTGCCACGGATCATCTCAGATGACTGGTTCAGGGTAGACCTAGGTTGGTTCATGAAAAATGGTATCAAAGGGAGGTTTGATCTTAGCAGATATCACTTTTCATAGCACCCTTTGTTATTTGGGATGTTAAGGTAGATGGAGTAGTATTTTCGGGACTCTAAGGGGTAGGTGCGGGAAGAGCATCGAGAACACTTGCTCGTGCTGATCCTCGGGTTTCCATGGGAATTAGAGTTCAATTAGTTTCTTTGGGTTTTAATAGAATTTTTTTTGATTGGGATACGAAAAAGGGAGTTAGGCTAATAGTTATCATGAGCCGCATGTCCTGGAAAGCCATGTGGGGCTAGGGTCATGGTCCTAAAAGGCTCTCCATGTCGGTGACATGTTTGGAATATGGTTGAAAACCATATGGTCAATTTACCCACAAACACTAGTTCCCTTTTTGATTTTCTTTGGGTTTCCTCTGACTTCTAAAAGTTGCCTGAATTAGAAAAATTTACTTTTGAAAAAAAAATGGTTGTTTGAAATGACATATTTAATTTAGGGATTGTTTTAAAGGAAATGGTATGAATGTTTCGTTTTTGGAAAATGAAGTTGTTTTTTTTGGACTTGGTGTTTCTATGGGTGCTCACATTCATAGTGGTATGTTGGAAAATAAACATATGTTTGGTATGAAGGATGGATGCCCAGGGTGGCACAAAAACATGCATGTGAGGGAGACTCTAAAGAATACTGATGGTGAGGGTTTAACCCACCAAACTTGTTTTAAATTAAAGATGTTTTCAAAAAGTAAAGTTTTGATGTTATGATAGCTTGTTTTCTTAAGTTTGGATCTTGTCACCTATACGGTATTTTATCTTGAGGATTTTTATTTATTGAGTTAGCCTTGATTGGTTTCTTCACTTTTCTTGTCCATCAGTTTCCCCCTTGAAGCTTCGCTGGGTGATTGTAGTGTGATTGATCAACCTAAGGATTTTATGCTTGAGTTTTGGAATCTAGGTACACCTCTATTTTATGGTCAAGTAGACCCTTCTATAGTGGAGGTTTGGTTGTGGAAGATTGAAATGGAATTTAACCTCACTGAGTTGTTGAAGGTCAAGTTTTTCAACCTTCATGCTTGAAGGTTCACAGTGGATGTGGTGGAAGTTAGTGTCTCCGAACAAGCCCCATAAAGATATTAATTGGGAGTTCTTCAAGGCTCTGTTCATTCATCAGTATATCCCAGAGAAAGAAAGGGTGAGAAAGGGGATGGAGATGTGTTATCTTCAACAGGGTGATAGATCAGTGTTGGAATATTTCCAGTGCTTTTTGGATCTAGTCCCATACGATTCAAGGTATGCCACATATGAATCCATGAAGGCTCGGCGCTTCGAGGTGGGTCTCCACCCTGATCTATAGTCAAAGGTGTCAGAGTCCAACCTAAATTCTTTTTCCGATGTGGCGAGACAATCTTTTCATGTCGAAGGTGTGATGGCGGGAGTGCACAAGGTAGTTCTCCCTCCTTCAATTCCAAGGAGTAGTGGTGAGGATTCTGGAAAGGAGATAAGTAAGTGATCGAAAGTCGATGGAGCAGGTCATGGAATCAAAAGGCCTCAGGATATTTCATTAACCTCTTTAGAGTGAGATATCCTCGCCTGTTATCAATGTGGCAGGCTGGTTCACAATATGCCATCATGCCCATGTACTTCTAATCCCCATCATGCTTGTGGACATCTGGGTCACTTACAATGATTCTGTCAAGGCATCGCTAGAAAGCGTCATGGGGGAAGTTCTAAAAAGTGATGTGTTGTAGGGTTTTTGTTTAAATATTCTTGTTTATGTTTCCTTCTATTGTAAGGAATCTCTTATTTTTTCAGTTGTACTGATGGTGTTTTGGGTTTTGAAATGTATGGGAATGTCATGGGTCTTTTGATGGACTCCAGTTTCAATGCCATCGTGGTTTTCATTTCAAAATCTTGTCATTTCTTTTGTCAAATAAAAATGTGCATGTTTCTTATTAGGATTATCAGAACTTGATGGTGTGGCAGGAGATGCTTCATCCATCATAGCTCCATCCAAAAGGCCTTGTAGTGAAGCCAGCGCGTAGTCAGGAACCCCGGAGAAATTTTTAAGAAGCTGTGTTAAGGTTGTGCCTCTATCATTGCGGTGAGGTAGTTTTAGCGTTTATGTTGTGGTTTCTCCATCGTTGTAAATTTTCTATCATTGAAAAGAGTGTGATGGAATTATCCCTCATCCAATGTCAGGAATTGTGCCTTTTTGAACATGAGTTGTTGATCAGTGGCCTTGCATGGACCACCCATGTGAAACAGTTGCGGCTTTGGTTTGTGTCCATCTCGAATTGATGAGTCGTGATTAGTTGTCCATCATAGTTTTATGGATCCATTCCTTGGGCCCTCACTCCCTTCCCATGGGATGATGGTTTTTAGTTCATACAGTGTTTTTGGTTCAACACTTATCCCTTTTAGATGAGAGTGAGTGGTTTTAATGTTCTTGCTGTGATTCTTTTAGCTTGAGTAAGGCCCGGTTCAGGTCTAAGTTGGTTTTTCATTTGGATGCTTTTAGGTTGGTTCTTTATGGTGGGGAGACCCACAGTGAGTCTCTTTGAGTTTTGTCATAAGACGTTATCGGGTGACAGTTAAATTCTTATGGTGGAGAGTCCATTTAGGCCTCCCCTCTGCTGGTGATTTGTTTTGAGCAATGATATTGGGTCCTGTTGGTGGTTGATAGAATGTCCTCGGGTTAAGAGGTTAGATCGGGTTTATGTGAAATCCTTAGGCATCGATCGATCGACTGGATAGTTTTGTGGCTTTTGGGAATGGAAAGCATTATAGTGGGGATAATTGTCACACCTCAACCCATGTGTTTAAGTTATGTAATTATTTTCTACCTTAAATAAATTTTTTTGGGGTTCGGGTGAGTCTTTGATGAATTATTTCTTTGAGTTATGAAAAAAAGTGCTTTTTGGTGTCGACGTTGTCGGTCGCACGGGCAGAGCCCAATTTGGAAGCTGTACGGATTCACCCTAGCAACTGTGTGACTGTCTGTTCTCAGAAAGTGTAAATGAATAATTTTTTGTAATTAAAACAAACATTAATTATGTCATTTAAAATTATTATTATTAATAATTTTATTATTATGAGAATGATAAAAATACCTTGATTATTTTTATTTTATCATTATGATTATTATTATTCTTCTTATTATTATTGTTATTATTCATATTATTATTATTATTTTTAGATTAATTAATATTTAGTTATTAAGAAGTTTAATTATATATATATTTATATATAATTGTTTTTTTCTTTTTTTTCTTTTTTATTAACCTTTTTTACGGTTTTCCTGGTTTCCTCCTCCCATCATGCGGTGTGATTTTTTTCTCCCCTGTAGTGTCGCCTCTACCCTTGGTTCGGCTCCCCCCTAAAGTGCCTCACCACCCCGGTTCCCTTCTCTACAATGACGAGCCCTGCCCAGAACACGGCCTCTCTTCACACCAGCACCCAAACGGATCCTCCCCTCTTCGCACAGCGGACTCAACCCCCACCTTTCCCCCTCTGCGTGGTGTGTTACCCAGGTTGGTGCTCCCCCTTGGTGTGCCTCCCTGCCAAAGTCCAAATCTTCCTCCCTCTCCCCAAGCACACCTCCCCGACCCTTTCCCTTGCAGTATGCCTTCCCTCTCCCCAAGCACACCTCCCCGACCCCTTCCCTTATAGTGTTCCCTCCCTCTTCCTGGTAGCAGCCTTCAGCCTCCTTACAGCATGCCCAACTGGTTCCTTCTCCCTGTCGTCGTGTCTCCAGCCTTCCCACCTTGTAGCCGCTGTCCCAACTTCCTCTTTCCCAACCTCTAGTAGAACCCCCTTTCCTGGCCAACCACAGTCTCGAACACCTCCCCTATCCCAGTTTTTCTCCTGCTCAATAGCCAACCAAACCTCCAATATTCCCTTCTCAGTGCATAGTATCCTCAGCTGTCGACCCTACCTCTTTGGCCAACCCCTCTTCCATCTATCACCTTTGCTCACCTCCGACAACCCTTTTCGTCTGACCTACAACCCCCCCCCCCCCTAAATGCCCTCTCTTCCGCCTCCCGGCCACCCTCCCGCATGAACATTCTCCTTGACGACATCGACCCTACTAGTGCATGCCCTTCCTGTGTCGTTACGGCCTTCCTACACCCTATCGGGGTTATTACGGCCTTCATGCACCCTAACCGCGTCATTCCGACTAGCACGCCGCCACCCTTCCGGTGAGACTCCCCTTCGGTAAGCTCTAGAATTTTTAGGGTCTTCTTTGACATTTCGAGTTTCCAACAGATTGGTTTTTGATTTTGGAATTTGGTTTTTAGTCTCTTCATTTGATTTTCATGATTAGGATTTTTTTTACCCGAAAAGGTGTGATTGATGTGTGGATTGTTCTCGCACCAGTTTCAAGTTTTCATTGTCATCCTGCTTTAGTTTCGATGTAGGTTTCCCATGCGCCAACCTTCTAAATTTAAGAATCATTAATTTAATGTTTTTTACCACTTATAATCATTCTAAATATATTTTAGTACCCTCTTGGTTAAGAATTTAGTGTTTTGATAATGTTTTAAGGATTGGTTTTTGATAATTTGGTTTGTTCAGCTAAATTAGCAGACACCATGTGTTTTGAAAAAAAAAATGATCGATTGGCCTTCAGAATTGTTTTGTAACTTTGAAAGTATAGTGTGGTTTTTCTAACAAGTTTTTGGCATGTGAAAGGTTTGTTTGAAGTTTCTTGAAATGTATTTTTTTTAATTATGCTTAAGGAAGTGTGTTGTGACTTAAAAATTAATTTGTCTTGTTATATTAACTCGAAGCTCTTTTATATTTTTCATGTGAAAGGGTTTTGGTTTAAAGTGTGATGGAAGTGTTTTATAAAATGTTTTTTTTGAATTATTTTATGTGAAATTGGTGTGTTGTCGCCTCTTTTGAAAATTGGATTGGGTTATTACAAAAGATTGGTTTTATGCTACGTTTAAGGGCCAATTTGGCCAGTTTGAAAAATGATAAAAAGTGTTTGTCATAAAACCTCTATGGATGTTCTTCATGCCCTCTTGACATGGGATGGTTGGGATGTCCTTGGTATAGAATCCTCAGGTTCAATTATATGGGTCTCTTGGTAGGGAACCCTTGGTAATCTATTGAATTTAAGGCATGAGGAAAATCCTTGGGAAGACTCGGGGTAAGACCTGTTGTGAAATATTATTATAAATATAGGTTGTGATTTGATACTCGACGACATCTTTTAGATCACCTCATTTTATACTTGCGACATACGAACTTGGTAGATTGAGAGAATTTTCTGAGATGAGTGATGCACTGGTAGGTTATGGTATTGGTCAGTGGCCCATAGTAGGTAGATATTTTTAGATCATTTCCATGAGATTTTCCCATAGTCTTTCTTGAGAAAGGGTGGTTGAGCGTATGAAGCTTTATATTTCATTGAATGTGGAATGCTACTATAGATGGGGTCACAAGTATTAGTGTTGTCTGGATTATTCTCAATCTCCCAGGTTCGCCTACATCTAGTGGATTTTATTTGTTTGAACTATTGTTGTGATACTTGCATACCTATTTACATTTCCCTTGCTATATGACTGCCTTGGTACTTTTGAGTGGTGTTTTTCATGGAAAGTGATGATTGGGTTTTATAACTCCTATAAAAAATGTTTTTTTAAAGAAGATGTGTTTTAAAATCTTTAGTGAGGATATCATATTAAATCATCACTTTCTCCTTGAAATAGCATGGTAACACTTAAGGTTAGAATCTGTTTTTTTTTTCAAATGATTAAGGGAAATGGTTTGTACTTTGTTTTTAAGTAAAAAATTGTAGAAATGCATACTTTAATATATTTTAGTTCAAACTTAGAATTGGTGTTTCTTAATTTTAAACGTAGTGCATTGATAAATAGTATATCGGGCTAGCCTACTGAGTTTTAATACTCACACCTATAGTTCTTTTCTATTTTTAGTTCATGTGAAGGCTCCATATTAGTTGTGTTCGCCTTGAGTGATGTTTGATTTCTGAGTTGGAGAGTGACCCGTGGGGTCACACGAAGTTAGTTCGGACATCGATTTTGGTTAGTTATATATTCTTCAGTTCTTGTTTAGTTGTTTTCTTGGTTTATTTATTATGTAATTCTCTTTATTATTTCCTCTATTTTATTTATTTGTGTTGGGGGAAATCATTTTAATCATCTCTATCACTTCCCTGGCGCTTGTCGCCAGCCTCAGAGGATTGGGAATGCCTCTCTGGCCTTGCCACGGATCTTCTCAGGTGACCGGTTTACAGTCGACCCGGGTTGGTTCGTGATATGCATTGATCAACAAGATGGCACAAAACTCCCAACAATTTGGCGATCGAGGTACACTACATTTTAGGGTAGTACATTAGGTAAGTCCTTATTCTCTTGAGATTCATTTAATTAATACCAAGTTGGAATAATTGACCACTATGTTGAGGCAGATTACTTGGGCTCAAAAGACATCCCATCCCACTCCTGTGAGACCTTATGGAATTTTCACTAAAATAGACCACCTAACTGATTGTTCTCCCAACTACAAGAGATAGATGATTGTTCAGTGGTATTTCCTAGGATACCATATCAGTAGTAGTAATAGACCATCCCCCAAAAGAAGTATGATTCCTTTTCACCAACATATAACCAAGGTTGGAAGGGTCAATCAGACATAAGGTATGGATCTGGACAACAATAAAGTCCCCCTTTCCAATAAAATTTCTACCAGCCTCTGCCTTACCAATAGGGTTTCCAACAACCCCAAAGGATATTTGAAGATCAAGAATCAACAAGTAAATAAAAAAGGGACTTCTCAATAAAATATATATTCTAATACTGATTATCTTTTGAAAAAAATTGTTCTTAATCAAAAAAATGAGTTGAATACTCAAGGTTCAGAGTTAAGGGAATTGAAGACACAAATGAGCCAGATTACCATTATCCTCCATGAACTGGTAAGTAAGAATTATGGAAATATACCTTCCCAACCAACTCCAAATCCCAAGGGGAATGTCAGTTCCATCACATTGAGAAGTGGGAAGAAAACAACTGGTACATCTACACCTGTCGTTCAACTGGGATTCACCTCAACTCTGGAGAAGCTCCATTCAAGATCAGTTGATGAGAAACCAAAAGAGAAATAAAATGGTAAGAAAAAGAATAGTGGTGTTCCAACTAAAACCCTTCACTTTCCAAATAGGGTTGTACAAACCAAGAAGATGGATAAGGAGGCGATGCAAAAATAGGTTTTGGACACATTCAAGAATTTGGAGATCAACATCCCTCTACTTAAATCCATTATGAAAATCCCAAGGTATGCCAAATTTTTTAAAATAACTTTTTACCAATTGAAGAGGCATCAAGAGAAATGAGAGGATCAATATTGTAACGAATGAGTCAGTACTTATTACACCAACACTAGAAATTCAAAAAAAGTTCAATGATCCAGGGATATTCAACATCTCATGAACCATAGGGGAGTTGCATTTTTCTGATTCTCTTTGTGATTTAGGAGCTTCCATAAATATAATTCCTCACTCTGTATTTTATTATTTACAGGTTGTTGAGTTTAAGCTGATGAAATTATAGGTACAGTTGGTGTATATAGATACATCATATCCTACAAGAGTCCTTGAGGATGTACTTTTTGAGTTAAGAGACATGATCTTCCTAGTAGATTTCTACGTTATTAACATAGAGGATGATCAGGTAAGTTATCATGATCCCATTATCTTGGGTAGTCCCTTTCCCAAAACTAAAAAAACTATCATAAATGTTCATGAGGGTACGCTTTCTGTGGAGTTTGGGGATGAAGTTGTGATATTTAATGTTATAAAGTCCATGAAGTACCCCTTAGAGGACCATTCTTATTCTTTTTGTCTCCCATTTTTAACCACCAAATAAAAACCCCATGGAATTTTATTTTCCTATTCTTAGAGAGATTATGTGTATTAGTTCTAGTTTGATGTCTAAGAGAACTTCCGCACCAGTTTCTAATGTACAAACCTCTCTTATATTTGATTTTTAAATGGATTCATATTCTGATTTTGATCATGTGAACTCTGATTATGACGTTTTTTTTTTGAGTATGCTGATGGGTTTGATACTTTATTCTCTAATTTTGATGGTGTATATTCTGACACTGATTTTCATTCTGGACATATTTTATTTCTTTTAATTTCTCCATCCATACATCACCCCCTACACTGGAACTCAATCCATTTCCACCTAATCTCAAATACTCATACTTATTAAGTGGTGAGAAATTACTTGTTATAATTGCTAATAATATCTCTTTTGAACATGAAGAAAAACATTTGAATATTTTGAGGGAGAACATTAGGTAAATTGGGTGGACCTTGACTGAAATATTTGGTATTAGCCCCTCCATTTTCATGCATATGATTCTTTTGGAGGATGGGGCTAAACGATTTAGGCAGCCACAAAGGAGACTCAATCCAACCCTTCTAGAATTTGTCAATAAGATGTTGAAAATTTTCTCAAGGTAGGTATAATTTATCCCATTTCAGTTTATCAGTGGGTGAGACCTATTCAGGTTGTGCCAAAGAAAAGTGGTGTTACTGTTGTTAAAAATCATAAAGAGTAGTTAGATCAAATGAGGGTGAAAAACAGTTGGTGTGCGTGTATTTATTATAGGAAAATAAAACAGTCCACTCGTAAGGACCATTTCCCCCTCCCATTTATTTGTCAAATTCTTGAGAGACTAGCTAGGAAGACACACTATTATTTCTTGGATGGATTTTCTAGATATTTTTAGGTTCCTATGTCTCTATAGGATCATGAGAAGACAACATTCACTTTTCCATTCAGTACGTTTGCCTACCGAAGGATTCCATTTGGACTTTTCAATGTCCCAGTACCTTCCAGAGATGCATGGTGAGTATTTTTTTACTATTTTATTGAGACCTGCATAAAGGTATTTATGGATGATTTTATAATTTATGGGTCTTCATTTGATGATTGTATCTCTAGTTTAGGAAAGGTTTTGAATCATTGTACTGAGAAGAATCTCATCTTAAAGTTTGAAAAGTGTCATTTCATGGTAGAGCATGGGATTGTATTAGGGAATGTAGCATCCAAACATGGGATATAGGTTGACAGATCTAAGGTAGATATTATTTAATCCTTACCCTATCCTCCATGTGTGCATGATGTTAGATCTTTCCTAGGGCATGTGGGATTTTATCAGCGCTACATCAAAGATTTTAGTAATATTTCTATTCCTATGTCACAATTACTTCAAAAGGATTCTGATTTTGTGTTGGATGATTATTGTAAAAATTCCTTTGATGATATGAAGAAGTGTCTAACCACTCCAGCAATCATACAACCCTAATGGTGGGAGATTCCTTCTGAGCTTATGGGTGATAACTCCAACTTCATTGTTGGAGTTGTCTTATCTCAGAGGTTGGGGGGATGTTCACATGTGATTGTCTATGCATCGAGGGCATTCGATTCATCCTAATAAAACTAAACAACCACGTAAAAGGAGTTTATGGCCATCATATTTTCTTTATATAAATTCTGTTCATATTTATTAGGATCTAAAGTAGTTGTTTTTTCTGACCATGCAGCTCTGAGGTACCTCTTGAAGAAGCCGTATTCAAAGCCTAGGCTAATATGACGGATACTCCTTCAGGAATTTTATGTTGAGATAAAGGAAAATAATGGGTCATAAAACCAGGTGGCGGACCGCATGAGTTCTCTTAGTCACATTCTAGAGGATGACACCTTGGACCAGGTACCACTTTGGAACACTTTCCCTAATGAGCATCTTTATTCCATCTTAGGTATGCATCCTTTGTATGATGATTTAGTTAACTACCTTATTTCCTCTAAAATTCATGAAAATTTAAAGAAACATCAAGTCCAAAAGTTAAATAGTGAGTCATGATTTTATGTTTGGGATAATCCATGCCTCTGGCGCATGTGTAGTGATCATGTTATTAGGAGGTATGTTCCTAGTCATGAGTTTGAGTCTGTTCTGCATTTCTACCATACACTTTCATGTGGAACACTTTGGACCCCAATGGATAGCTAGTAAATTCTTAGACTCTGGATTATATTTTCCTAGCTTAATCCATGATGCTCATGTGTTTTGCAATTTATTCTCATGTTTCTAACAAACTATGAACATTTCTAGAAGACACAAGATTCCCTAACAACCCATATTATTCTATCATATTTTTGATGTTTGGGTAATTGATTTTATGGGTAATTTTCCTATTTTATTTGATTTTTCTATATTTTGGTTATTTTTGATTATGTGAGTAAATGGGTGGAGGCTAAGGCCACCAGGACAGATGATTCTCAAGTTTTAGTGGACTTTATCAAGACACAATTTTTTTGCTTGTTTGGAGTACCAAAGGATATCGTTAGTGAACATGGGACACACTTCTACAATTGCAATTTTTATTTCCTCCTTCTGAAGTATGGGGTGAAACACAAAACATCAACACTATACCACCCCCAAACAAATGGCCATACTGAGGTTTCAAATCAGGAGTTGAAACAAATTTTGGAGAAAACTATGCAATCGAATAGGAATGATTAGAGAAAAAGATTGTATGATGCATTGTGGGATTATAGGACATCATAAAAGAGCCCATAGTTATGTCCCCATTTCAGATTTCTTTTGTTAAATCTTTTCATCTTTTAGTGGAATTAGAGCATCGAGCATATTGGACAATAAAGAAATGCAACATAGATTTGACCCAAGCTGGAATCCAAAGCAAGCTACAAATTTAAGAGCTTGAGAATATTTTATTGTCATCATATGAGAACTAAAGACTCTACAAGGAAAGATCAAAATAATCTCATTATATATTGATCCAACAAAGGGAGTTTCATATTGGGGAGAAATTCCTTCTCTATATTTCATGACTAAAGTTGATGCTTTGTAAGTTGCATGTTCTAGATAGTTAGGTCCTTATATTTTATCTAATGATTTTCCTTATGGTGTAGTGGATATCACACAATAGGATAATATAAGAAGGTTTACAGTTAATGGGAAATTGATGAAGTAATACATTGAGGGAATATCTATTGATGTAGTGGATTTCATCACACTGCATGACTCCATCATTACTTGAGAATATAAAGCTGTTCCTAACCCTTTCACTTTTATATTATTTGTCCTATTTAAAAAAAATTATTTCATGTGCACATATCATCTCATGGGCTCCCATTGAGGAAAATTCCATATTTTAAGTGTGGGGGAGGGAACCTTTTAGTTTAATAATTTCAATTGTTTTTCTATTTTTTTTAAGAATTGTGTGTTATTATTTTTTAAATTTTTGTGTGTTTTTGAAACTTTTGAGATGAAATGATTCTCATCACCATTTTTAAATCCATATCAATAAGTGAAACAATTTATCCCATGAAACTGATATTAATTGGGCCATTTGAACCAATCTGTCTAGGGGACATAATCTTCACTAAGTCAAAGATTCAGTTCTTTATTTTGGAAAAATCTCACATTGTAATCCTCATTTGGCCACCAAATTTTAAATACAGACATTCAAGATGCTTCCCTAAAACTTTTATCTTTTTTCCAAGTCTAGATAATTACATTTACCAACCCAAAACCAAGAAACAGGTGGTTTCTCGAAATCTGGGGGCCCAAAACACTTCCCATTTTGACTATAAATTGGTAGCTTTGGCACCCCATTTGAAAGTTAAACCAAGGAGTGAAGTGATGCTATTTTGGAGTTCCATAGGATACCTCTCATCACCTTGGATTATCTATAACTTCCTATACTTATAGGGGGATATCTTGAAGCAAGGATCCCTTCATCAAAGCCCTCCTCTCTTTCTCATGTTGTAATGTTTGTGTTTTCATAATAAACTTCTTGGTTCCTCTTATATTTCTTATCTTCTATTATGTTTTTTAAATTATATTCTTCTTTAATCATCCTATTTGGTCTGTAATCAAAAGTATAAATTAAATTGGGTCATACCCTTTCTAAAAATTTTCACATACAAAATGTTTCTACGTTGAGTACACTGCCCATGGAAGAGTGGTTTTTTTAGTAATTGATCTACCTCTAACATCCTTCGTTTAATTATTTTGAGTTAATGAGAAACCATAATTCACTTAACATGATCGTTAATTGAGTTTTTAATTTAAATGAAACTAAGAAAGAAATTTAAAAATAAACACAAAACACGCAAGATCGAGAATTTTGTGAATTATGAGAGGGAAAACTTAATCGGTAATTCTAAACCACACAGGATCAATTTTTAGAGTTAAAAAATAATCCATATACTAAATTATTCCTCATTTCTAGAATGGATATGTGCCTTAATTTACCACAGACCATAATCTATCCTTATAACATAAATCAAATTAGGTTGTTGTGATTGCATGTTCTGAATATAGTCTAAGGTTTAATTCACTACATCTTTATGGTAAAGTTAATTCTCGTAGGGTTTGGGGGTTAAAAAATTAAGGGATCAAAATTACATGGATATTAATATAAATGACAATTATTAATAATTAAGTGAATATTTATAGTTAGATAGATTACACTTTTTAAAATATTTTCTAAAAAAACATCTTATTATTGTCTCTTTTTAATTGAAAAACATTTCAAAAATAAAAACAAAAAAATTAAATATTATTCTAGAAAACTTCTTCTAGTTTTATAAAAGATAAACAACCACCCCAACCATCCTTTAAAGTAGTGTGTTTAAGTTATTTAATTTTATTTTCAAAATACCTTCAATATTTTGTCTTAAATTACTTCCTTCTTTGAGAGATGACTTTGGTCAGCCACTCTATTGCACCTAAATAAACCAAAACCGAACATCATTTGAAAGAGCCCATGATAGCGCCTTTAAAATTGGAATTGTTTCCTAGGAGGAAAGTAATTTATTCAACCAATTACAAGTATTTATTTTATTTTTAATTTAATTATTTTCTTCTCATATTTCTTTCTTCTTTTCCCTTTCTCGAGTTTTTTTCTCTTACTCTCTTCTTTTATTTTTATTGGACCAACTCAAAATTATTTTCTTTTTATTATGGTCCACTTTTATTCATTTATTTTTTACCTTTCATTGATTTATGAAATGAACTAATCCCAAGGATCTCTTAGATCTTAACCCTGAGATTGAATGTAGCCATAGGGCTCGAATCACACATTCTCAGTCTACGGTAAGTTTCAACATTCAACAAGTTGGAGAATTCCTCTATTATAGTAACATTGAAATTGGAATCAATTAAAATTACAACATAAAACAAAAACCAATGGCCTAAATCAATAAAAATTAACCTAATATAACCATTCAATAGTTCGTTGTAGATGATATTAACTATCAACCAAATTGTATTACATACCCAAATTTTGAATTGGACTTTGAATTTAAATCTGGGTTAATTCACCTTCTTAAAAAGTTACATGGATTATATGGTGAGGATCCAAACAAACATTTAAAATAATTTAAAGTGGTTTTCTCAACCCTTAAACCATGAAATTTCTTTGAAGATAAAATAAAACTAAGGGAATTCCCATTTTCACTTGATGGAGCTGTAAAGGATTGGATGTATTGTTTACAACATGAATATGTAACATGCTGGAATGATTTGAAATGTATTTTCTTGTAGAGATTTTTTCCAGTATCAAGGACCACTTCCATTTGTTAGGAGATCTCTGGGATCAACCATGCACAAGGGGAGTCAATGTGTGAGTACTAGAAGCAATTCAATAAGTTATGTGCAAGCTGTCCGCATCACCAAATCAGTGAGAAACTTCTAATATAATAATTCAATGATGGACTCACACCTATGAAGAGGATAATGGTGTATGTCATAGCTGTAGGGGTATTGGTTGACCAAACACTAGCAGCTTCATGTGTGTTGATCGACAAATGGATCAAAACTCCCAACAATTTTGGCGATCGAGGTACACCACATGTCAGGGGAGTACATCAGGTAAGTCATTCATCTATTGAGAGTCATTTAATTGATTCCAAGTTAGAATAATTGACCACTATGGTGAGGCATGTTTCATTTTGATCAAAAGGCATCCCAACCCACTCCTCTAACACCTTGTGGAATTTTCATTGAAACAGACCACCTGATTGATTGTTTCCCCCAACTATAAGAGATATAAGATTTTTTGGCGGTATTCCCAGGGTGACCATATCAGCAGCAACAATATCCACTCTCCCAAAAGAAATATGATTCCATTGCACCAACATACAATCAAGGGTGGAAGGATCAATCAGACATGAGTTATGGTTCTGGACAACAACAAAGGCCCCCTTTCCATCAAAATTTCCAGAAGCCTCCACCTTACCAACCGTGTTTCCAACAACCCCAGGGGATATTTGAAGCTCAATCATCAACAAGTAAACAACAAGGTACTTCTCAAACAATAACATATTCTAATACTGATGATCTTTTCAAATAATTTGTTCTTAATCAATAGAATGAGTTGAAGACTCAAGGTTCAGAGTTGAGGGAATTGAAGACACAAATGAGCCAGATTACCACTACCATCCATGAACTAGTAAGTAAGAATTCCTGAAATCTACCTTCCCAACCTACTCCAAATCCCAAGGGTAATGTTAGTTCCATCACATTGAGAAGTGGGAAGTAAAAAAATTGGTACATCTGCACATGTCATTCCACCAGGATTCGCCTCAACTTCAGAGAAGCTCTATTCAAGAACAAATGATGAGAAACCAAAGGAGAAAGACAATGGAAAGAAAAATATTGATGATTTTCCACATAAACCCATTCAATTTCAAAATAGGATTGTAAAAACCAATAATATGGTTGAGGAGGCGATGAAAAAATAGGTTTTGGACACATTCAAGCATGTGGAGATCAACATCCCTCTACTTGAAGCCATTGATCACATCTCAAGGTATGAAAAATTCTTAAAATAACTTTGTACCAGTCGAAGAGGGATCAAGGGAAATGAGAGGATCAATATTGGAAGGAACGTGTCAGTACTCATTACACTAACTCTAGTAATGCCAACAAAGTACAAAGATCTTGGGACATTTACCGTCCCATGCACCATAGGGGAGTTGCATTTTTCTGATTCGTTTCATGATTTAGGATCTTCCATAAATATAATTCCTCACTCTGTATTTTCTTCCTTACAGGTTAATGAGTTGAATCTGACAAGAGTAGTGGTACAATTGGCAAATAGAGCTACAATATATCCTGTGGGAGTCATTGAGGTTGTACTTGTTTGGGTAAGAGACATGATCATACCAGAATATTTTTTTGTGCTTAACATGGAGGATGATCAGGTAAGTTCTCATACTCCCATTATCTTAGGTAGGCCCTTTCTCAAAACAAAAAAACTATCATAAATATTCATGAGGGTACACTTTATATAGAGTTTGGGGATGAATTTTTGATATTTAATGTTATGGACTCCATGAAGTACCCCTCAGAGGAGCATTCTTCTTTTGTTATCTCCCATTTTGAACTACTAAATAAAAACCCCATGGAATTTGATTTTCCTATGCTTAAGAAGAATATGAGTATTGGTTCTAGTTTTATGTTTAAGATCACTTTAACACCAGTTTCTAATGCACAAACCTCTCTTAGATTTTATTTTGAAATGGATTCATATTCTAATTTTGATCATGTGAACTCTGATTATGACATGGCTATTGAGTATAATGATGGTTTTGATGATTTATTCTCTAATTTTGATGGTGTATATTCTGATAATGATGTTCATTGTGTAAATATTTTAGTTCCTTAAATTTATTAATCCATACATCACCCCCTACACTGGAACTCAAGCCATTTCCACCTAATCTCAAATAATCATACTTCTTATGTGGTGATAAATTACCTGTTATGATTTCTAACAACCTCCCTTTTAAACATGAAGAAAACCTTTTGAATATTTTAAGGGATAACATTAGGGAAATTGGGTGGACCTTAGATGACATATAAGGTATTAGGCCCTCCATTTTCATGTATAGGATTATTTTTAAGGATGGGGATAAACTGGTTAGGTAGCCACAACGGAGATTCAATCCAACCCTTCTGGAAGTTGTTAAAAAATAGGTTGAAAATTTACTCGAGGCAGGTATAATTTATCCCATTTCAGATTCCCAGTGGGTGAGTCCTATTCAGGTTGTACCTAATAAAAGTGGTTTTACTATTGTGAAAAATGATAAAGAGGGGTTAGTCCTAATGGGGGTGAAAAAAAGTTGGCATGTGTGTATTTATTATAGGAAACTAAATCAGTCCACTCGCAAGGACTATTTCCCCTCCCATTTATTGATAAAATGCTTTAAATACTAGCTAGGAAGACACGCTATTGTTTCTTAGATGGATTTTTTTTATATTTTCTAGTTCCTATAGATCCGAAGGATCAGGATAAGACAACATTCACCTATCCATTCAGTACTTTTTCATATCAAAGGATTCCATTTGGACTTTTAAATTCTTTAGGTACCTTCCAGAGATGCATGGTGAGTATTTTTTCCGATTTTATTGAGAAATCATGGAGGTATTTATGGATGATCTTGCAATGTATGGATATTCATTTTATGATTGTATATCTAGTTTGGGAATGATTATGAATCATTATATTGAGAAGAATATGGTATTAAACTTTTAAAAGTGTCATTTCATGGTATAGCACAGGATTGTCTTATTGAATGTAGTGTTAAAACATGGGATAGAGGTTGATAGATATAAGGTAGATATTATTTATTCCTTACCCTATCCTTGATGTGTTCCTAATGTTAGATCTTTCCTAGGACATGTAGGATTTTATTGGTGCTTTATCAAATATTTTAGTAATATTTCTCTTCCTATGTCGTGATTACTTCAAAAGGATTCTGATTTTGTGTTTAATGATTATTGTAGGAATTCATTTGATGAGATAAATAAGTGTCTGACACCTCCACTGATCATACAACCCCTATAGTGGGAGATTCCTTTTGAGAATATATGTGATGCCTCCAACTTCTTTGTTGGAGTTGTCTTATCTCAGAGGGTGGAGGGACATTCACATGTGATTTCCTATGAATCAATGACACTGGATTCAGCCCAATAAAACTTCACAAACACGGAAAAGGATTTTCTTTCCATCATATTTGATTTAGATAAATTTCATTCATATTTATTGGTATCTAAAGTAGTTGTTTTATCTGACCATACAGCTCTGAGGTGCCTCTTGAAGAAGCCAGATGCAAAGCCTAGGATAATCCTATAGATGATCCTTCTTTAGGAATTTGATATTGAGATAAAGGACAAGAAGGGGTCAGAAATCCTGGTGGAAAACCACATGAGTGAGTCAAGATTTTATGTTTGGGATGATCCATACCTCTGGAGCATGTGTAGTAATCAAGTTATTAAGATTTGTGTTCTTAATCATGAGTTTGAGTCTGTTCTGTATTTCTCTAATACACTTTCATGTGGAGCACACTTTGGACCCCAACAGATAGCTAGGAAAGTCTTAAACTCTGGATTATATTTTCCTAGCTTATTCTATGATGCTCATTTTTTTGCAAGTCATGCTCACCTTACCAACACACTTGGAACATTTCTTGGAGACATGAGATTCCCCAATAACTCATATTATTCTGTGAGATTTTTTATGTTGGGGGAATTGATTTTAGGGGTCATTTTTTTAGTTCATTAGGTTTTTTGTATATTTTGTTTGTTTTTGATTATTTGAGTAAATGGGTGGAGGCTAAGGCCACAAGGACTGATGATTCTCATGTTGTAGTGGAATTTTTCAAGACACAAATTTTTTTACAGGTTTGAAGTACCAAAGTCTATCATCAATGACTAGAGAAAACACTTATCCAATCGTAATTTGGATTCCCTTCTTCAGAAGTATGGGGTGACACACAAAACATCAACACCATACCACCCCCAAACAAATTTCCCGGATGAGGTTTCAAATCGGGAGTTGAAACAAATTTTGGATAAAATCGTGTATCCAAACAGGAAGGATTGGAGCAAGAGATTGAATGATGCATTGTGGGATTATAGGAAAGCATACAAGAACCCCATCAATATGTCCCTATTTTGGAGTTTTTTGGGGAAGCTTGTCATATCCTAGTGGAAGTTGATCATCAAGCATATTTGGAAATAAAGAAATGAAAAATGTATTTGACCCAAGATGGAATCCAAATAAAGCTACAAATTCAATAGATTTATGAGATTCTATTTTCATCATATGAGAACTCAAGGCTCTATAAGGAAATATCAAAAGAAGTTCCTGATATAATGATCCAACAAAGGGAGTTTCATGTTAGAGATAAAGTCCTTTTATATAGTTCATGACTAAAGTTGATGCCCGATAATTTGTGTTCCAGATGGTTAGGTCCTTATATTGTATCTAATATTTTTCCTTATATTTTAGTAGAAATCACACAAGAAGACACTATAAGAATTATTACAGTTAATGGGCAACATTTGAAGTAATAATTGAGGTAATTTCTATTGATGTAGTGGATTTAATCACACTACATGACCCCATCATTACATGAGAATATCAGGCTATTCCTAACCCTTTCACTTTTATATTATTTGTACTATTTAGAATCTTGTATTTCATCTGAACATATCATCTCATGGGTTTACATTGAGGACAATTCCATATTTTAAGTGTGGGGGAGGGAACCTTTTAGTTTAGTAATTTCAATTGTTTTTCTTTTTTTCAAAAAAAATTTTTGTTGTTTTTTTTAAAAAAATTGTCTATTTCTGAAACTTTTGATCTGAACCATTCTTTTCATATTCTTTAAATTTACCTAACTTCTTGAGAGAATCAAAACATGCTTGATTTAACTATAATTTGATTTATTTCGGTCAAAACTTGAGGGTTTGAGGTACTTGTGTTTTAATTTATTGAGGCATTTTTGGTATTAAATCCCCTATTTCATAAGAATCATTTTTATAATGGCCTAAATTGAACATTTAATCCATTTATCCCTTAGAATACATGAACAACCTATCATGTTAGCCACATTAAAATCCAATTTTCCCTATCTAACCAACTCTTGAAGTGAAATTTCATAATCTAGTTGAACTTAAGTGTGAGGGAAGTTTTCATATGTTATTATACCACATTTTTTGATAATTTGGGTGGAAAATTAAATTATAAAGAGATGTGTTTTCTACTAAATAAAATCATTCTATTGAAAGTTTTTCCTTTCTAGAGATTTCATGATAAAAGAAGTTGTGCCTTTATAGAGCTTCCAATGAAGAAAGAAAGGTGTGACTATCTGGAGATTTCACAAAAAATATGTTTGAGAATATTGAAATTTTTATTTCTAAAGTAATGAATGGTGTAAATTTTCCTTGATTTTTCATGATGATGGAGCTGAATTGATACTAAGGTGATTGAGGAGGAGACCATATTTAAGTGAAAAATTGAATAATACAATTTTTCTTAAAAAAGAGTCAAGACCTCCTTATTCTACCTCAGAATTTTTCACATCAAAATCATACCAATCGAAAGCCACAGAACACCCCTAAAAATTCTTCATGATAAACATATTTCCTTAACTAATATCGAGTGGATATGTAAGAATTTTTCAAACCTATGGTGACCCATGTATGAGTTTGGATGAGAAATAAATTTCTAAAAAATTGACATTTATGTGATGAGAGAAAATTAAAGTGAGGTAAGTGTTTTGTATTCACAGTATGACAAATGAAATGGAAATATATTGAATGATATAAATGGAGAAGTTGAAATAATGGTTTTTTATGAGGCGTGATATCTTTTGTTTCTTGGTGTGGAATTTTTAGATCTCAAGGATATGTGTTTTAATTTTTTTTATTTTATATTGATATTTACATGTCACAATTTTTTGTAATACATGATATGATGTTTTTTCTAGGAGTGCAAAAGGGAAAGTGTGGGGGTGTGATTGCATCACGATTTACTTCTTTATTTCACCCCTACATCACTGTTTTAATTTTTTTGTATTTAAAATTAAAAATATTATCTCAAATTTCACATACTATTTTAATAAATTATTAAATTTTTATCACTTTTAGAAAGGTAAATTATTCTTGTTTTGGTGATTTTGTTGTAGGAGGAGGTGATTTTGAGGGTGAGAGACGATCTAGAAGGAAAATGGGACAAACTGCATGGAATCCCAAGGAAATCTATCCACTATTTTACATATTTAGAAAAATTAGTGTCTCTAAATGGGATGAAATTTTGTGTTCCTCTCCATATATTCATGGGATAAAACTCATATTAAGAAACCTAAGCCCAATTCATTCATTAAGGGGCTATCGGAACCAATATTTCTAGGGGACAGAATCTGCACTAAGTCAAATTTTTGGTTCTGTATTTCATCCATATCTTGATTTTTAATATTCCTTTTGCCACCAAAATTTTAATGAAGACATTAAATATGATTTAATACAACTTTTATCTTTTTTCCAAGTTGAGATAACTCTATTTACAAACCCAAAACTGAGACACTAGTGGTATCTCGAAATCTGGGTTCCCAAAACCACTTCCCATTTTGTATATAAATTGGCACCTTGGGCACCCCATTTTCATGTTCGAACAACGAGTGAAGTTGTTAAATTTTGGAGTTCCAGAGGATTTCCATTTTCGAGGTTCTGTAACTTCCTATACTTATAGGAGGAGCTCTTGAAGCAATGATCCCTTTATCGAATCCTTCCTCTCTTTCTCGCATTGTAATGTTTGTGGTTTCATCATGAAATTATTTTTTCATCTTATATTTATTCTCTTTTATTATATTTTGTTAAATTATATTCTTCTTTACTCATAATATTTGTGCTGTAATCAAGAGTATAATTGAAATTGGGTTATACTCTTTTTAAACATTTGCACATGCAAAACGTTTCTACGATGACTACACTGCCCATGGAAGAGTAGTTCTTCTTAGTAATCAATCAACCTCTAACCTCCTTACTTAATTTATTTTGAATCATTGAAATATTTTACTTCACATAATATGATATATTAATTGAGTTTTTAATTTAAATTAAACTAATCAAGCAATTGAATAATAAACACAAAACACGTGAGGTCAAGAATTGTGTGAATTGTGAGAGCACGAACTTAATCAGTAATTCAAAACCACATGTGTTCAATTTGTAGAGTTCAAACATAATACCTAAGATCAATTAATACTGATTTAAAAAATTTATATGTGCCTCAATTTACCACTTAACATAATCTATCCTTATAACATTAATCAAAGAAGGGGGATGCGATCTCATGTTCTGAAGATAGCCTAAGGTTTAATTCACTTCATCTTTATGGTAAAGTTATTTCTCATAGGGTTTGGTGGTTAACAAATTAGGGGATAGAAATTAAGTTGAGATTAATTTAAATGACAATGATTAATAAGTAAGTTAAGAGGTAGAGTTATATCGATTACTCATTTTAAAATATTTTATAAAAAACATCTTCTTATTGTGTCTTTTTAATCGAACATTATTTCAAAAATAAAAATAAAAAAATGCAATCTTATTCCATAAAATTTCTTCCAGTTTTATAAACAATAAACAACCCCCCACCCTTTCAAGTAGTATGTTTAAGTTATTAAATTTTTTTTTCAAAATACCTTCAATATGTTGTCTTAAATTACTTCCTCCTTTGAGAGACGACTTCGGTTAGCCACTCTCCTACACCTAAATAACCCGAAACTGAACATCATTTAAAAGAACCCATGATTTCTCCTTTCACATAGATTCCAGTTACTCTTTATTTATTGTATTCTTAATTAAATTCCACCATTGGTCAGCCTCACCATCTTATAGATAAATAGTTATAATAACCTTACCATGTTCTAAGAACTAGAGAATGAAAAAATATCTTTTCCATCACATCAATATATTGCTTAGAAATAAGTATATTAGAAGACCCACTGAAAGATGGTGGACATTTGTTCATGAAATAATCAATAGAATATTTCTCCCTCCTTGGTGTGTTTGGTAAATCAACACAATTTTCATTATTATTCATAACTTATGAGAGTTTTTTGAGCATTTACAAGATTTTTTTATGAAAAATACCAACCCATAGTGTTTTTAATTAGGGTATTAATCACATTATCCCTTACACCCATTGTTAATTTGGTTCCTTCTAGTTTCATCCATCTCTAAAACGAAAAGGTGTTAACATGAGTGATGAAGATTTAACATCATAGGGGGTTATCATAATAAATAAAATAAAAGGGATTTAACCTTGAAACATACACTTTTACATCATTAGGTTAGTATGTAATTCCATCAGTTGCATTAAGTTGGGTTATCTAATACTTTTTAACAAAATCCCTAAAAGTAGTTAGGAAATCAACCCTTAATAGTGGTTTGTAAATATCATATGATCAACCAAATCATATCCACTAGGAGTGTATATATAGGTGTGTAGTATTAGGACCACTCAGTGTGCATCATAGTTACGATCAATTCAATTCTAAACCAACCATTTCAAGCTGATTACCCCTAGGTGCATCTATTTCACAATCTCATCCACTTACCAATATCCATACAGGGATTTTTTGATTGGAAAACCACCTAATCAAGAATTTTCATATATTTTAAGATATCATACTATAATTTGAATAAAAAAACTAGGGTTTTAACAAAGTTTATTTAAATCAAACACAAAAGGTAACTAAAATAATGTCCAAAAATAACTAAACATTTCCTCTGATACCAACTAAGGGGACCCAAGTTAAACATTCCTTTATTTTATATCATTTCCATAATTAAAACATTATATTATAAAATAATCTCAAAATCCCACGAATAAACAGGTTTAGTGACTTTGACATTAGATACTAGCTATATGAGTGAATTATTTTAAAATATTCATGAACATTTCCTCATAATTTCTTCGTACATGATCTTTTTCTAGATGTATCACAATTTAAACTCATCCTTATAACCTAGGAAATGGAAACATGATATAGGGGTGAGCTCAAAGTCATAATAAGGAAATAATAAACATATCAACATGTTACCTAGGGTGAGATCATATTCATATGAGGAAAAATAAGCAGGATAAAAATATCTGGTTAAAAGAACAAAGAATCATAAAAATTGTTCATATTGTATAATATGAGAACAAGTAATCTTATGTGATCAAACATATAATATGGTATAAATACTATGAAAATATGAGACATAAATCATGAACTAGGGGTATATCATGTTCACATATCAAAATAGTGTGGAATCAACATAAGAATATAAAATCAACATTGTGGATTAGGCCTCACTACCTCTTTCAAATAGTGGATTATAAATCAAAACCTACTTCCTATAGCAAATCAGGTATCACCACATATTTTCCATTTTGGATCGAGCATCACTACTCATTTCACCATCATCTTATGAGATGTAAATATTTTCCCAATGCATTAGAGGATTATTTAAGGCCCACCAATCACTTAAATATTAAATAGAAATTTGTACCACAAGAAAACATCTAATCATAACATTATTAAAACCTAAGAATAAGAATGGGATTCATACCATAAGATAAAATTCATAAAATATTTTATAGGGTAGTTCATAAAGTATAATTTTATATAAAATAGCTCCATTTATATAAGTAGGAAAATAGAATCCAAAGTTAAAACATTATATTTTGAAAGGAAAAGAATTTTTGATATTATGAAATACCTTTTTTGAAAACCCACATTGAAAAAAGAGATAATAAAACTTATATTTTAAAATTAGAAAAGGAAAGTGTGAAGTTGACATAAATAATTGTATACTTAGATTTCAATGCTTGAATGGAGAACATTGGTGGTAAGTGAAAATATCAAATTGAAACAAGGATACAATTAAGAAATTGAGGTTTTTTCTTGATAACATTATACATTTAGGTGAGAGAAAAATCATGTAGGAAGTGTTTAATAAAAAAGATAAATTTTCCACAAAATATAAAAATATAAAATTATATAAAATTTTAAATCAATTAATAAACAAAATATTGATGTTTAAAGTTAAAAAGAAACCATATAACTCAAATAAAGAGATTAGAGTTACCAAAACCCCTTATGGACAACATAGTTCATGAAGTAAGAAATTTTGTAAAAGGGATTTATGAGGTAAAAATGTAAATCCCAAAAACTTAAAGAGGAAATTCCACATAATATAATTATAGGGATTAATTTACGTAACATATATGAAATGTTTTCAAGAATAATAATTATAACTCAATGAACAATAATTGAGTTAAAAAAACCCCTACAACTTGATGAGCATTTAAATTAAAACATATTGAAAGAGAGAGATTTAAATTGAACTTAAATTACCATGAATAAAATTTATTTCATGATATATTATCTCTATTAGGTATAATATGTATCACATAAAAGAAATTATGAGTATAATATAAAACATGTCTCAAAGAGAGGAATCTAAGATGCAAACCCTTACTTTGGTCATGATTCATTCTCCACTTACACCAAACATCTTGAATAATAAAATTAAGTTTATTAATTACATACCTAATAACATTACTCATAACTATAACCATTTATACTCCCAATTTATAATAATTCTATAAATATATATATATATATATTAGCTAGTTTTTACCCATTTTACAACATTGGGTGTTTATGGTTTATACTAGTTTTGTAGGAGTAGTGTTGGTATTTTTTATTCTTCCAAAGTTGATATTTTAAAAATAATTAACGTTAATATAAGGTATGATTTATAATTATTTATTAAGTTTAAATTTAATTTCATCAGTTCTCTAGTATTTATACAAGAATATGAAATTGACAACAAGAATATTTTAGTAATTTTTAACCCACAAAGGGTGTATTCTTAATCAATGAATTAAATATTGATATAATCATTCTATAACTAAAAAAACATTATTTAAATATTTATATCATATTACACCATTAATTATGTTCTCATAATCAGCCATGTATAATTTCATAAAATCATTCAAGTAGGTGGCCAAACTGACTCAAACATGAGCATATCATGATTAATGAATGAATATGAGGTGATTTAGTTAAAAAATCATTATAATCATATAATAATGGAATTATTTAGTATTTATTGGTGTTATATATCAAAATTATAAAAATTAGGATAATAATTTTTCAATACCCCCTCCCCCTAAAGTGTACCCCTCCTGGGCTGGTAATGTGAGAAGGGAGATAGTGACACCCAAGTCCTTCCTCCAGTAGGCCCCGGGTTGGAAACTAGCACTGAGGGTATAATAACCACATAGATGGGAGGCATTACACTCTAAGAGAACACATGTGAAAAAGAGAGATAAGAAAAACACCAACTAACTCAAGATAATACTATAATATAAAAATAAACCTAAGTACACATATGTAATGTCATGTATAGACTACTACAACTAAAAAAGGAAAACTGCAAGTACCAAAAGGAAATAAAACAGCAATGACCACGAAGCCCGAACAGCTCCTGCAACCCCACACTAGTAGTAACCATCCTGATATCTAACATACTCCAAGTGACCTAAAAACTAGTTGTATATACATAGTGTGAGTATAAAAGTATACTCAGTAGGATCATCCTCAGAGCATCTCATGAAAAAGTAACAAAAGCATACTAAAGCATAGTAAACAACAAGTGAAACTAAATCACCACCTAAATAGGTATACTATGTTCCCAGAATCACCATGTATTCTCTCACCAAGTATCACATACAATATTATATAATATAATAAGGAATATCAAGGGTACCCCGCTACCATTTCCCCACTGGTTTGCTAATTTTCCCAACGTCGCACGTCCTAAGCATCTCTCTCCAAAAAGGCTTCCCCGCAGACACCTAGGTGTAGCACCACAACATGAACCTCATGAAACAAAACCACTAAGTCTACATAACCAAAGTAACCAGGTAGTTTTTTGAAGCCACCACATCTCGCATAATTTGTATCATACGTTAGGCATTATACCTCAAGCCATTACAGTCCATGCCCCGAGTAAGGATCCTTAAGCCATCATAGCCTATACACATTACACCTATAGTAGTCCATATAAAATTATATCTAGAATATATGTGTGTGAATAACCACAATACATTACATCCCTCTACATTCATATATGGGGAAAACTAATTGGCGTTCCTACTATAACAAGTAACTACTAAGAGAAGAGAGTGGGACCAAAGGGGGTAGTCATCCATCCATCCTCCCAACGAAATGTTGGAGAAAACACCCCCCCCCCCAGGGCTCAGAATCTGTAGGGTGTTAGTTTACCTAACAGATAGGGTGTAGTATCATATATAAACAAAAAATTATAGAATATAATACAGCTCACAACCACACTATGGGCAAAACCTAGTCTTAGAATCAACTACATCTAACGTCTCTCAGACTCCCAGCTGCCACTGCCATGACTAGATATCCTTTAATCATATAACCATTTAAAGAGTATTATTAAGTTATTGTACCTTTTTATCAATTTCAATTTTATGTAATTAATTAATTAACCGTTATTAATTTTAAATTACATTTCATTAGCATCACACCAAGTTCCATGACCTCAAGGCATAACCAGACTAAGTCCACAGCTTCTCAAAAATATTACCTCAGCATTGCATCACAACAAGATTCAACTACATGGGTTAACATCATTTATTAATAGAATTATTACATTCACATAATTATAGGAATTATATAAAAGAAAAACTAAGATACCAAACACAAGGTGATCAACACAGTGAGTAGATGGACTACCCATCAAACCTTTTCCACCAATAACAGGAGCATAGACCCATCCATCCTTGAGAATCTAAACACAGAAATCACATGGAATACCATGTACGTATTATCCTTCTTTTGAAGGAGGGTAAGAAATAACAGCTACTTTAAGCTATGGATAAATTAAATAAGATAAACAACCAACAATATTCAACAAGCATCTAACATTCATAACCAACCCATTTCATCCTCTATAGTATCCTCCCTGAAACCCACATGCATAAACAAATGCATCTCACCACTCTAGGTGTTAACTTCTAACCCAATCCCTAGGACTCCCTACCCCACATACCATAATAGACTCCCAGTTTCATCCATCCTAGGATCACACTACAATATAAGAATTAGGAAAACAATCAACAAGAAACTGGGCTCTTGACCCAAACCAAGGCATTTAGGCTTCAAAAACAACGAGCACTCATGACTTCAAGCATAAGTATATTAGCCTTTACAAGAAAGAGGGTAACTAAGAACCCTGTTAGGAATTTTCTTTTATCAAAAAATTGGTTATTTAATCCATCTTGAATTATCTGGTTCATTTAAACCTGCATACCTGCATCCATTAGATTATCAATAGTTTACCACAACAACAACTGGATTCAAAAAACAAGTCTCTTTATCTTTATCCAATTAATTTATAATTAATCTCAGATTTACGTTATTTACCAATTTCCATAGAGAATGAAATTTTAAACAAATAAATAATAGATATCACACTCTTTAGAAAAAACAAGAGGCAAAAACATATGATCGATACCGATTTATTTATCTGGTTCAAATATTTATTATGTCAATTCCATTGTGATCCAGTAGGATAAAACATAATAACTCTACAGTTGCATGTAAAATAATAGAGAAGAGATAAATCCCCTACCTCAAAAGGTTTCATATGTTATTTTCAAGAGAACAACCAATACAACAGATCACGATCACCTCTCCCGGAAGACTGCATCCACCTAAGGTCGCAGAGACACCACCAAACCAACCAACACCCAAAAAAACTCTATTAGAAACATGTAAATCACATTCCATAACATGGAAATGAGGAATAGAAGGAAAGGAGCCTAGAAGAACGGTGGTAGAACATACCTTACATCGAAGACAAATCGATACTTCCTAGTTTCACTAAAACAAGGGGTGTGCATACGGCAGGAAGAAACTCTAGGGAAGACATGATCCAAGGATACAACACTACACATGACTCATATGGGAAGGAAGGAAAGGTTTGATAATTTCTCACTAGGGAACAATAATAAATAATAATGGAGGAAGATATCTCGGCCCTTTATAATATTTAACAGAGTAGCGGTTTAAGATACGCAAGATTTTCCATTAAGATTGGATCTATTAAAGATCATGCATTTTGACTGAGTAAAGGCTTCCCGACTATTATGAAAAATTAAGATTGGAGTTATGGGATTTGAATCGGCCTTAAATCCCTTAAAACAAGGACTTGAATGCATTTTACTTCAATGGAAACATCAAATGTGCAAAACTGTAAGAAATATGAAAAAATCTGGAAATTTGACAAAGGAAATGACACAGTTCTAGAAACACTTTTCATGACACTATTTTGGTGCCACCATTTCTGTTCCACCGTTTCTATGTCACTATTTATGTGACACCATTTCTATGCCACTATTTCTATGTCATCATTTCAGTTCCACCATTTTAGTGTCGTCGTTTCAGAAATTTGGCAAAGGAAAAGTCATAGTTTTGGAAACACTATCCACAAAACTGAAAAATTTGGAAAAGTGTTGGGGATAAGTCATATTGAATTCCCTAAACACCTCCAAAACTATATTTTAACAAAGTAATGTACTGGAGAGGTCTAAACCATTGCATCAGATACCTCTCAAAACATTCTCATCCCATAGAATCTGAAACCAACCCAGATAGAAAACCGAAAAAGGGTTCTGATCAACCACTCCTTGAGATGCCTTTTAAGGATCTTTCCACCAAAGGAGCTCAACTGCTCAAAAAGGAACACATGAAACCACACAACACCCACAACTAGCTTCTAAAAACTCTCTCGGGGGAGATACCTCTCAAAATAGAGCAAGCCACACAAGAAACAAGAGAAAGACATTTCATTACCAAGAAAGTTCTAAAATCATGAACCAAACATCATTACAAAGAAATATTTAAACATCAAATATATTAGGTTACTTAGTGTGTATCTATAAATCAAATTCACAAGTACTCTCATCCACACCACCGTGATGCCACAAGATATGAAATAAGGGAATAACACACCCATGAAACACCTTCCCCTTGCGGTCCTGGATCACTACAGGCCGCTCCATGAAGGTCGCATCATCGTCAACATTGATCTCACCCCAATAAATGATGTGGGAGTCGTTATGAAGATAACAACATAGCTAAGACATATGAAAAACATCGTGTATCTGAATCATATTTGGGGGAAGTGCTACCTGATACAGCATGGATCCAATATGATCCACCACCTTGAAAGTCCCAACAAACTGGGGAGAAAGCTTACTCCCACAACCAAACATTTGCTGCCCATGACGGAGAGTCACCTTTAGAAAAATTTGATCCCCAAAATCAAACTCCAAAGGTCTCCTCCTATGATGAACATAGGATTTATGATGATCCTTCACTGTCATCATCCTCGCAAGGATGACCTAAACCATCTACATTGTATTCTATACTAGATCTGGTGTGAGAATCACTGACTGTCTGACCCCAGTCCAACATAACAGAGAATGTAAAGTTTGGTCATACAAGGCTTCAAATAGCACCATATTGATGGTGAAGTGGAAACTATTGTTGTAAGTGAACTCTTCCAAGGGTAGGTGCCTCATCCATGAACCTCTGAAATCTAGGACACAAGATCGGAACATGTCTTCAAGAGTCTAGATAGTCTGATCTATCTGATCGTCCATCTACGGATGAAAAGTAGTACTAAGGCATAACTTATAATTGAAAGCATGTTGGAGACCTCTCCACACCCTGGAGGTAAAACAGGGATCTCGATTAGAAATTATCATCCTAAAGACTCAATTGAGTCTCACCACCTCCTCCAGATACTATCTTGACAAAAACCCCCAATGATATCGACTCCTTGATCACTATGAAGTGATATGATTTCATCAAGGGATCCACTACCACCCATATAACATCATACCCTCCCTGAGATCAAGGTAAACTGGTAAAAAATTCCATCGAGATGTCATCCCACTTTCACTAAGGAAAATCCAACAGCTGGAGAAACCCACTGGGAATACAGTGCTTGGACCTCACCTTCTGGGAGTTCAAACATCAAGACACAAGTTCTGCAACTACACACTTTAACCTAAGCCACCAAAATTAAATCCTCAAGGTAAAATACATTTTTGTCATGCCAGGATGTACCGCTAAGGGAGAACCATGGAACTCCCTGAGAACCATATAATGCATCGCCAATGGAATGAAAGTCCTTCCCTGAAACAACACTCAGTGTTGTTCATACTCATACCAACCATCAGGGGCTTCACCACAAACAAATCGGTCTCTCTAGACCTCTACCGCAAGATACCCAACTGGGACTCTTCTGCCTATTTCACCAGAGATGACTGCACTATCATCTAGAAAAGACAACCTATACCCTTGACTTCTCCCATATTCTGATGCATTGATAAAATCTCTTCCATCACCCTCCAGGAATCACCAGATTCACACACTGCATCACTACGCAACTTCCTACTCGGCGCATCAGCTACAACATTCCTTTTACCAAGTGTATATGAAATTTTGAAGTCATAATCCTATAATAACTCCATCCACCAACACTACCGCAAGTTCAAGTCATGGTAGGAGAAAGCATACCTCGAGATATTATGATCGATGAAAACCACAAAGTAATTGTTGATGTGGTAACGTCTCCACAACTTCAAAGTGAACACCACATCCACCAACTCAAGATCGTGGGTGGAATAGTTACATTATTGGGGACACAACTACTGAGACCCATAAGAAACAATCAATCTCTACTCCATCAGAACAAAGCCTAACAAAAGATAAAAATCATCATAGAAAATGTCAAACTGAACTCCCTCTACTGGTAGAAAAAGAATCGGAGCATTGACCAAATTCTCATTCAGATACTCGAAATATGCCTGACACTGATCAGTTCACATGAACGCCTGATCCTCTCGGGGCAATGTTGTCAGAGGAGTTGAAACCTAAGAGAAATAGTCCCCCAACCTTCTATAATATCTTTTCATACCAAGGAAACTTCGCACCTCAGTCACTATATTAGGGGTTTCCCAAGACACATCTACTTCTATCTTTGATGGATCCATAGATACTCCCTACTGGGATATAATATTCCCCAAGAAATGAACTTCTTGAGCCCAAAACTCACACTTAGATAACTTCCCAAATAGCTGCTATCAACAAAGAACTCCCAAAACAGCATGTAGATGTTGTGTATGCTCCTCCTCAGAGGTGGAGTACACAAGTATGTCATCGATGAAAACAACCACAAATTTATCTAGGAACTCAAAGAACACAGTGTTCATAAACCCCATGAACATAACTATATCATTTTTTACACCAAACAGCATCACCAAGAAATCATAATTCCCATGAAGACAACGAAAAGAGGTCTTTGGAATATCCTTATCCTTCACTCACATTTGATGATATATGGACAAAAAATCTATCTTAGAGAACCAAGTTGAACCCTTCAGTTGATCAAATAAATCATAAATCTGTGGAGGAGGATAGAGATTATTCACTGTCACTTTGTTAAAGTGATGATAATTGATACACACTCGCAAAATGATGTCATCATTCTTCACAAATAAGACTAGTGTGCCCCACGGTGACACACTCAACCAAAAAAAACCACACTGAAATAGACTATCAGACTGTATACGCATCTCCCGTAACTAATAAGGGTCCATATTATATGGATACATAGAGATATGAGATGCTCTTAGATGTATCTCAATCCCAAACTTGATCACTCGTCGAGGGGTAACGCTGCAACCACTTTTGGAAAGACATCAGGGAACTCTTTAACAACCCTGGGAAACACTGATTGCTAAACCTAATACAAACACAACATCAGTTCATCCATCATGTATGAAAAAGAATGAACACACCTCTGACCCATTCGAGGGTCTCGCTTGCCAACAAACACTGTTGGATCTCTATCAGCATCGAATAACACCACCTACCTATGGAAGAAATCCACAATAGCATGCACTGAATAAAACCAATCCATGTTGAGGATGACATCATGTGGTTTTATCCATAAACATATAAAATCTCTCCAAGAGCAGTGCTACCCCAACACTAGCTCACAATCTCTACATACTTCAAACAAGTTATCTTGATCTCTAAATAGCGTACTGAACACCAAGGGCACTAGAATCCTCTCTACCTCAAGTCCCAAATCATGGACAAGGTTTGGTGATAAAAAGGAGTGTGTGGATCCTAATTCAGACAAGGCATAAACCCAAGTAGAAAACAAGAAAAGGGTACCTCGAATGATGTCTGGCTTGCCTGATGTTGGCAACACTAACGCATGAAGCTGACCACAACCTTCTCCACAACCTCTTTAACCCTGATGAAAACCACCACCACAATCATGATCTCCTCTAAGAGGATGGGGAGCGTCCTAGGGTTGTCTTATATCTACCCCATATACTCTCTACTGATCCAAATCTGGTGAAACTTTTTACTGCTACCTTGGATGGAACTACATCAACGGAGGAACCTGGAGAAAAACACCTAGTGAAAAATGACCACTCTAATAGGTCGAGTACTCTCACTGATGATGACCTTAACCTCCATAAGAAAAACAATTGCTCGATCCCTTGGTATAGGCCTGAGAGCTACCACCCCCAGAGAAATGAGATACCAAGGGTTGGGACCTACCCCCAGCCGAACAGAAACTTTTCTCCCCTAAAAATCAGGAACCCCAAACCACAACTCTACTTCATGAGGAATCCTAAAGACTCCCCTCTTTCTAAAATCCAGTTCTATCTAACATTATCTCGATGACCTCTACCCTCTCCATCACCTCAAGATATGTCTTCAGCATAAATGGGGTGACATGGTGCTGGATATCTATATGTAAAGCCTCCTATAAATGTCATTCTCTAGCCTCCTCATATGGAAAAAAAATATGAAGAATATCATAAAAGGTTCCTGAAATGGATTCCAAATTATTGCACACTAGATCTCCCCTATCGAAGGGTAAGTATCTCCTAGTGACTGGATGCCTTTGCGGTCGAACATAGAAATTAGGCTCTGAACTTTTCTTGTAACTCCTCCCATGAGATCTCTACCTCCTCGTGATCTCCGAGGAACAATAACCACCACTACCTCACTTCCCCCTGAAACATCATTATAATTAACAATACTCAGTGCTCCTTCTGAGCATAGATTGAGCTGAAATCTATCTCAACCTCCACAAAACAGCCTTCCATGACTGCATATGAAATCGATCCCTCATACTTATATAGACTCTGGGGATAAAGCTCTTGGAGTGTCCTCTTACAAGTTTTGTCATCATCGAGATCCACTCTACGGTGATCTATTGGCACAGCCTACTAGACATATTCTATGAAAACCTGACAAGGATGTCGACCTGAAGCCATACCTGCAAAATAATAAATAGTTATAGATCCTAAACCTGGAATATGGAAGACTCAACATTAATTAATTATTTTATTTTATTCATTTTTGGTTAACCTATTACAAGGTCTACTCATTCAAACACATGAGAAAAGAAGAATGATGCATTATACTTTCCTAGGTCTCTACCCTACAACAAGTATCAACTCATTTAGTAGCCACTGTAAACTTAAAGGTCTATGAATTAGAACATAGGGGGCCCTAAATACCTATTTCTCACCCGGTCTCTCGTATTTACATCACTTTCTAAGCTTGACTAACATTGTTTCCCTACCAAAACATGAAACCTCACCTGTTTATAACTCCAAACTCTATCATATCCCTCAAATAGACCTATTAAACCACTCTTTCGTGACCCCTACCCACAAAGTGAACCCCTCCAAGGCTGGAAATGTGACAAGGGAGATAGTGAAACTTGATTCCCACATCCATTAGGCCCTGAGTTGGTGACTAACACCGAGGGTATAATAATCATACAGATGGGAGGCATTACCCTCTAAGAGAACACATGTGAAAGAGAGAGATAAGACAGACACCAACCCACTCAAGATCATACTACAATATAAAAATAAACCCAAGTACACATATATAATTTCATGAAAATACTACTACAACTGAAAAGGGAAAATGAAAGTACTAAAAGGAAGTAAAACAACAGTGACCATGAAGCCTGAACAGCTCATGTAACCCCAAGCTAGTAGTAACCAGCCTAATCTCTAACCTGATCCAACTGACCTGAAAAAAAAACATTTTTATATACATAGGGTGAGTATAATAGTATACTCAGTAGGATCATCCCCGGATCAACTTTTGAAAAAGTAATGAAATCATTCTAAAGCACATTGAACAACAAGTGAAACTAACTCACCACCTAAACAGGTATAATATGTTCTCAACCTAACCATGGATACCCTCACCAAGTATCTCATACAATAGTATATAATATAATAAGGAATATCAAGGGTACCCCGCTACCACTTCCCCACTAGTTTGCTGCTTTTCCCCAATGTTGCACGTCCTAAGTATCTCTCTCCAAAAAGGCTTTCCCGCAGACACCTGGGCATAGCACCGCTAAATGAACCTCATGCAATACCACCACTACATCCATGTAAACCAAGTAACCTGGTAGTTTCTGGAAGCCACCACAACTCATATAACATGTATCATACATCAGGGAATTATACCTCATGTCATTACAGACCATACATTGAGTAAGGATCTTCAAGCTATCACAACCTATACATGTTACACCTATAGTATTCTATAGTAAAATATATCCAGAATATGTGTGTGTCAATAACCACAAGCTATTATAGCCCTCTAAACACATATATGGAAAAAACTAACTGTCATGACTACCATCACAAGTAACTACCAAGAGAAGAGAGCAAGGTCAAAGGGCGTAGTCAGCCATCCATCATCCCACCAGAATGTTGGAGACCCCCCCCCCCCCCCTCAGGGTTTAGAATCCCCGGGGTGTCATTTTTCCTAACTAACAGGGTGGAGTAGTGTATAGAAACAAAAAAATTATAGAATATAATATATCTCACAACCACACTATGAGAAAAATCTAGTATGAGACTCAACTATAGCTAATGTCACTTGAACACCCAGTTTCCACTGCTAAGACGGGTTATCCTATAAGCATATAACAATTTAAAGAATGATATTAAGTTACTTATCCATTTTTATCAGTTTCACTTTACCTAATTAATTATTTAACCATTAATTAACCATTATTTATTCCTCATTACATTTCATTATCATCACACCAAGTTTCATTCCCTCCAGGCATAACAAAACCAGGTCCTCATTACATTTCATTATCATCACACCAAGTTTCATGCCCTCCAGGCATAACAAAACCAGGTCCACAACTTCTCAAAAATATTACCTTAGTATTAAATCCCAAAAATCTATAATCCCATGGGTTAACATCATTTATTCAATAATTTATTAATATAAATATTACTTTACCATAATTCTAGGCATTCTAGAAAATAAAAACTAATCTACCAAACATAAGGGGCTCAACACGATGAGTAGATGGACTACCCATCGAGCATTTTCCACCTATAGCAGGAGCATAGACTCGTCCATCTTCAAGAAGCTAAATACGAAAATCACATGGAATACCCCATGCGTCTTCACCACCTTTGGAAGGAGGGTAAGTAAGACCAGCTACCTTAAGCAATGGGAAAAGTAAAAAAGATAAACAACCAATAAGATTCAATAAGCATCCAACATTCATAACCGACCAGTTTCATCTTCTCTGATGTCCTTCCCAACACCCACATTCATATACCAATTTATCTCACCACTCTAGGCATCAAATTCCTCCCCAACCCCTGGGCCTCCCTACCCGACATACCACAATAGCCTCCCAGGCTCAGCCATCCCAGGCTCACACCACAACACAAGAAGTAGGAAAACAATCAACAAGTAACTGGGGTCTCATCCCCAAGAAAGGCATCTATCCTTCACACACAATGAGCACACACGGCTCCATGAATAAGGATCTTAGACTTTACAAGAAATATATTAACTTATAACTTTGACAAGCATTATATTTTATTAAAAAATAGTAATTTAATCCATCTTTAATGATTTGGTTCATTTAAACATGCATAACTGCATCCATTTGATAATCAAAAATTTACCACAACAACAACTGGATTAAAAAAACATGTCTTTTAATCTTTATCCAATTAATTGAAAATTAATCTCGGCTTTATGTACTTTACCAATTTCCATCAAGAACGAAATTCTAAAAAAATCGAGCATAGATATCACACTATCTAGCAAAAACAAGAGGCAACAACATATGATCAATACCAATTTATTTATCTAGTTAAAATATTTATTATATCAATTACATTATGATATAATGAGTTAAAAAATGATAAATATATAGTTACACATAAAATAATAGATAATCTATGAATCCCCTACCTTAAAAGGTTTCATATGTTCTTTGCACGGGAACGACCAACACAACAGATCACGATCACCTCTCCTGGAAGACTACATCCACCCGAGGACACAGAGACACCACCACACCAACCAACACCCAAGAAAAATTCCTTAGAGATATCGCCTACCATAAAATGGAAAGGAGGAATGTAAGGAGAGGAACCCATAATAATGGTATTATAACATACCTTACATTGAAGATGAATCGATAATTCCTGGTTGCACCAAAATAGGGGGTACGCATGCAGTAGGAAGAAACTCCAGGGTAGACACAATCCAAGTCTAAAATAAAATTCATTAGAAACATGGATATCACATGACATAACAGGGAAAGGAAGAATATAAGGATAGGAACCCAAAATAATGGTAGTATAACATACCTTACTTAAAATATGGATTGATACTTCCTGGTTGCACCAAAACAGGGGATACGCATGCAGTAGGAAAAAACTCCAGGGTAGACACAGTCCAAGGATACAGAACTATGCACGAATCCTATGGGAAGGAAGGAAAGGTTCTAGCATATCTCACCAAATAATAAGAAGGAAGAATAAGGGAGTAAGATATCTCATCCCTTTAGAAGATTTAACAAAGCAGTGGTTTAAGATGCGTTGGATTTTCCATTAAGATCATATCTATCAAAGATCACACATTTTGACTGGGTAAAGGCTTTCAAACTATTAGGAATAATTAATATAGGAGTTATGGGTTTTGAATAGGCCATAAATACCTTAAAAAAGGCATTGAATGCATTTTACATCAAAGGAAACGTCAAATGGGTGAAACTTTAGGAAATCTGGAAAAATATGAAAATTTGAAAAATGAAATGACACAGATTTAGAAACACATTTCATGAAACCCTTTAGGTGCCACCGTTTTGGTGCCATTGTTTTGGTTCCACCTTTTTTGTGCCACTATTTCTATGCCACTATTTCAGTGCTGCCATTTTAGTGCCACCATTTCTCTGCACTATTTGGGTTCCACCATTTTTTGTGCCACTGTTTTGGTTCCACCATTTCTGTACCACCATTTTAGTGCCATCAATTTAGAAATTTGGAAAAGGAAAATACACAGTTCTAGAAATACTATTCATAGAATTTAAAATTTTGGAAAAGTGTTGGGGATAAGTCATCTTGACATCCCTGAACACCTCCAAAACCAAATTTTAGAAAATTAATGGATTAGATAGGTTCAGTCCATTACATAATTAATATATACAAAATAATTGTGTAGTATCAATAAAACCTTTTTCCTCTTAGTTTGATTTTTTAAGACGGTTAATTTTATAATTATTGTTTAACAAAAATATCATTAATATGTTATTAAATTTTTATTAAAGGGACCTTATTCATATCATAATAATAATATTTATCCTTTTAACCCATTCTTATTTCCCTCCATGAAATTCGGTATTAAAAAACATATTACATCATACCATGGAGGCGGTAGACCACACATATGCATTGATGATTATTTCATTTTTCATGGAAATAGATAAAGAATTAATAAAGTTTAGTATTATAAAATCATAAATAATTTATAAATATAATAGTTATATATTAAATTCCATTTCTGGACCATCTGGGTTAGGATATGAAGGAATGTGAACTCATTTATTTTTGGAGGTGGTAGTCCACCCATATGCATGTTTAAGGGTTTCATTTTTATTAATAAAAGAAGAAAAGGATGGTTAATTAATGTACCATAACTATAATAACATATAAATATAATAATTATATTGATGTTATAATTTTAATATGGTTTAATTAAATTTTAAAAATAAGTAGTTCACAATATAAATTAGAAAGATAGGTTAGGAACTAATACCTCACTTCTTGGATAATCTTCTTTTTAAAGAAGGTTAATCCTTTGTGGGATGGTATTTTGATAACACTATAACCTATTTAAGGTGGATATTAATGATGAGGAGAGTGGTGGGTAGAGTTTTTTCTGAACTAATGGGGTTATTGTGTAATGGGAATTGAGGAGAAGAGATACCCTTTTAAAAGTGAAAAGGGATGGTATTTTTTTAAATACCCAAAATTTCTCCATAATGTGAAGTCAATCTCAAGGGAAGTTGCTAAAATTTTTGAGAAATAATATTGTGAAAATATATAATTTCAAGAAATACTTAAGAAAAAAATTTCACAAATATTTTAAACATGTTTGAATCCCTTTACCCTTGAATTATTACTTTTACCATTTTATCTTTTATTACGATAACTAGTTTTTTACCTAAGTAACTTAATATTTATGCCTAAAAATAAAGTGATTCTCATTAGAAAATTTTTACCTACCAATTTTAAATTTAAAATCTATTTTTTTATTCAATTTCAAAAAGTGTTAAAATTTTAATTTTAATATAATGATTGTATAATGTGTTAAAAAAAATTTGAGAAAAATATTTCTGGAGTTCTAAAATATCAAGTATAATTTGTAAACTATAATAAATATATTAAAATGTATAATATTAATTATAAAATACATATTTTTTAAGAAAAAATTTTCATATATTTTTAAGTCATACTTATATATTAATAATTCCATACAAGTATTTATGTTGGTAAAAATTGTATATTTCACTATTCACCTAAAAATCAATTATTTTAGAAAAATATAAAAAAATCATCTTAGGGTGATAATATTATGATAAATTTACAAATTAATTTAATTTTTTAAAATTTTTATTCTAAAATTTATAAATCCTACTTTTATATAAAATCATAAAATATAGTGAAAACTCATTTTTATAATAAAATGGATTTTGGTGTATTATCTATTCTTCTTTATTATTTCCTAAAATTATTAATTAGACTATTACTAATCTACTATTCATACCAAAATATAGCATACTTGAAAAAATTAAATTTTATAAAAAAATGCCAGTTGCTTAACCACACTAGTTGAGTTGATATTTAAAGTGATATTTATTTTATTTTCTCCATTTTTTAATATATATTTTTTGTAATTTAATTACTATTATTTATAACTTCTAATTTCATGGATAGCATATAATGGTCTATTTTTTTGTCTCAGTTTTGGTGCAAGCTATCAAACCTACTATTTATTTAAGGAGAATTATTTTACTAAAACTATAGCCATTACAAGAAATAATAATCCAAATGTTCAAATTTTTGAACATATTCAAACTTCTTCACTCCACAAAATTAAACGCTAATATGTAAACTTATATTTTCTACTTATAAATCATTATATGTTTAATATTATCATCCTTGAAATATTTTTATTCATACTTTTTTCATAAAATATTTTAATAAATAATGTAACTATTTTTGGGTATATTAACTATAAATTACTTTTTATTTTGACTGCTACAATCCATCAAGAAATAGTTATATTAACCTACTCATAATAAATAAATTTTACTATTTACATTTCTCTTTACCATCACATATCCTATTTTTTTGAGATATTAAGTGGAAATAACTTTAATTTTAGACATTATAATCCTTTATTTGTTAACTTGTAATTTTTATAAGTTCAAACATACTCCCACTAGCCTCTTAGACACATCACGCTAAAAGAAAACGTCATTTGTGTTAATAATAAAACTTATTTCCTTTTAGTATAAATATTTAACAAATAAACTATTTTTTTCATAGATATAAGATATTCTATATGTTTTTAGGTCCCAACCAATATAGAAGATGGTATAGAGGGGGTGAATAGACTAGTTTAAAAATTTTATGAAATTAAATCAAAGTAAACATGCACCTGCATGAGTAGGGGAAAAAATAAATAAATAAAACAAGATAGTTTTATAATAGTTCATATCAAAGTTATCCTACATATATTCTTCACTTCTCTCTACTTAGTGAGGGAAATGGTATGCACTAAAAATCCTATCTTTTAAAGGGGAGTTGAAACCTTATTGCAACCTGTCTTTCTTAGTAGAAGAACAACTATAATACAACCCTGAATTTTAAAGGGGAGTCAAAATATGATTACAACTTGTACCTTTTTTGGAGGTATAACCTAATAATATATGAGAAATAGTTTTGTAATTTAAAGGCCTAAACTAAAATTTAGTTTCAATCATAGATAAAGGATATAAAGAATTAAGTATAAAGACTCAAGAAACCAATTGAGGTAGATGATGCAGAATAGTTGTAGCACAATAACTGATCCTTGAGAAATAGAATTTTCCATCACTCCAAGTCCTTAATGATTGATAAATATTTGGTTCTTCCATGATATTTGTTCAATATTTTGAAAATTTTTTATGGAAAGATCAAAAGTTCATTTCAAACGTTCACTTTGAATTAGGAAATCTCTTATCTATGCATGTGTATTCTTCAATGCGGCTCTGACCCCTTTAAATAGAGTTTATAAAAACTATACACAATTGTAAATGGTTATAACAATTCAAAAAAAATAACAATAACACCCATATAATTATCAATGATTATCATTGATATTAAAACATCAACAAGCTTCAAAAAATATTTTTCTTTAAGTAACAAACTACTACTTAGTTGACTAATATTTTTAAGATCATTATTGAAGAGTCTCAAAATATTATCCATAAATATAAAATATAGTTATTTGCAATATCCTATAAATCTCACGATTTACTTTCCTTTTAAAAAAATTTAAATTTGAATATCTTTAAAAAAAATATTCATGTAAATATGAAAAATTTAAACTTTATATTAAATAATTTAAAATGGATTTGGATAAATCAGAATAAAATAATTCGGTTCAACCATCTAGAGTAATCATCAATATATCAAATAATAAACTATTAATAAAAAATTCAAAATAAATATAAAACTAAGAAGATAATAATTTTTGTATAGTTAAATGTGAAAAAGAGTCATTTTATCCATAAAATATGATTCATCTCCTTATGTTCCAATGTAAGAGTCATTTGGTAAGAACTGTATATTATTCATTCACTAAGAACTCTATATGAGTAATTTTATTGATGATACGTATGAGTCTTATGGTTCAGTATAAGTGCCATTTGAGACTTAGAAAGTTTTTAGGAAACAAATTTCTCAAGATATAACAATTTTATAAGAAATAAAATCACATAAGATATGAAAATTTCATAAGGTATAAAAAATCATGAAATAGAAAAAAAATATTAATATAAATAAAATTCATAAGTTAGAAAAGAACAGGTTTAAATATAAGGTTCATTCATCATAGGGTTTAGTCATAATGTTCTATACTTTACTAAAATCATAAATTCTAGTTCTCATAAGGTTTACACTGATATTAAAAACCATATAAACCTTCATATTCCCTTGAAAACTTTAAAGAAAAATGGATAATAATAAACACAATAAATATTACTAAGCAGTAAGTAATTAATGTTGTGAGACATTATAATTATAAAATTAATAAACTAATATAAAATTTTAGTTAAAAGCTTCAGTATATGAGTTATAATACATCTCATAATGATGTGGTTTTTTCTCCAAAATCAGTTCATAAGAAATATAAAAAATATGAATAAGAAAAAAAAATTAAATAATAATTAATCAATGAATAAAGAATCAATTCAACACTATTATTTTCTTCTATAAGAAGTGAAATCATCAAAAAAAAATCTTTACTCATATTAAAGGGAATAAAATAATGATTTTTTAATCATCAAAACAAAAACAATAAAGTGGAAATAATCCACTAAATAATATCCCCCTTTATAGTTATAAAACTGAAAAAAAAACTGAAAAATTTTCTCCCCCTTTTTAAAATTGATAAAAAAAGGTTTAAATTTTGAAACAAACTAATATGCATAACCTCATAAATTAAACATAAATTTTAATAGATAATCTCATGATTAAACATATTAAAATTAGAGGAAAGTCATTATTAAGCTGTATAAGAATCAATACATAATACTTAACCGTATATGTTTGAATATAATTCAAGTTCAATCATAATTTAGCATACTTCGTATATATTTCAGCATGTTAATAATAGTTTTAAATGAAAAATGGATTTATAGAAGATAATTCCTCTTAAATTTATGGATTCTAAAAATATAAATAAAATGAAATAAAATTAAAAGAAAATAATAAATATATCTCTTAAATTAGACTTCCTTCTTTAAAAAAGTCAAACTAGTTTTGTTTAGAGTTAAAATTTTAGTTGTATTAAACAGTGATAAATCTTCAAGTATAATATTATAAAAATACAAGGATTCAAAAAAACATCAGGATATTTAGTGAATCACAAAATTATTTTCATTGAATTATAAGTAACCAATAGTGAATATTCATGCTCGTAAAATAGATTATAAAATGGATTAAAATAGTTAAAAATATTAAATAGTTTAAACAATTTAAAACTCTACTAAGATTCCATTATACCAAGTTCAAATTTTATTTTATTAAGTTTTAGTACATCCAAATGTTTAGTGAAGATATCAAACAACTGATTATCAGTTGAAATAAATTCCAAAACAATATCACCTTTATTAGAAAGATCTCTAACAAAATGAAATTTAACATCTATATATTTAGTTCTAGAATTTTTTAATAAGTTATTATAAATTGAAATAGCATAAGTGTTGTCAAAATAAATAAGAATCTTATTAAAATAGATATAAAAATCAGACAAATATTTCTTAATCCATAAACATTGAGCATAATAATTAGCATTATCTATATACTCAACATCAATTGTCGATAACAAAACTGATAATTGTTTCTTTAAACTCTGAGAAATTAAACTTTTACTTAAAAATGAAACATTCATGATGTACTTTTTCTATCAATCCTACAGCCTCTAAAATCTAATTCAAAATGACTAAAAATCAAAACTATTCTATCTAGAATAAAATATTCCAGAATTTATAGTTCCTTTAATATGTATAATGATCCTTTTAATAGCCTTTGAGTGACATTCTTTATGAACCATCTAAAATCTATCATATATACAAACACTAAACATAATATTCGGTCTATAAGAAACTAAATAAATTAAACCACTTATCATTCCTCTAAATAATTTAACATCAATATATTTTCAAGAAATATATGAATTCAATTTATAATAAGTACTCATGGGGGTTCTAAAAGTTTTACAAGAATCAAGTCCAAATAATTTAACTAATTCGTTACAATAATTATATTGACTAAAAAATAACCCATATTTTCTTTAAAAAAATTGAATTCCTAAAAATAACCTTGGTTATCATATGTGACTCAGGTCAAATTCACTAGTCATTAAATTAAAAAATTCTTTACAAATCAATTCACTAGTTGAACTAAAGAAAATATCAACAACATAAATTTGAATAATAAAAATTTTGTTAGAAATATTATTAATAAATAAATTAGGATCTACTTTACCTTTATTAAAACCATTATTCAACAAAAATTGAAGACAACCTTTCATACCTAACTCAAGGATCTTGCTTAAGTCTACATGAAGATTTTTATAATTTTAAAATGTGATGAGAAAAATTTTCATATTCAAACCCTAGTTTTTTATTAAAAAACTTCTTCATAAATAAAACCATTTAATAAATCACTTTTAAAATCCATTTCATATAATTTAAAACCTTTAAAATATTTAAAATCTAATAAAATTATAATATATTCAATCTTAGAAATAATTTAAACAGATTCATCAAAATTTATTCCATATTCTTCAAAAAATCACTATACAACTAATTTTTCATTATTTTTTGCAATTTTTTCAACCAATTTTTTTCAAAAAAAAATTAGTTAAAATAATATTTTTATCATTTTGGGGATCAACTAAAGTCCAAACATTATTTTTAATAAATTGATTCAGTTCATATTCCATAACAATAACCCAATTAATGTATTTTAATGCTTCATTAATATTGTTAGGTAAAAATTCAGAAACAAAAAGTATAATTCATAGAAAAACTCATAATATATCTCCTGGTTTTAATTAAATCATCAATATTACCAATAATTTCATCAATAGTGTGATATTTATGAGTTTTCAAAGATCTAGGATCAGATTGTTGAGGAATATTCTCCCCCTAAACAGATACATTATCTTGAGGTTTATCTTTAACAAAATTAAACTCTCTAAATTTTTCTTCAATATCATTTAAATGAAAATCATATTCATCAAATTTAACATGAGAATATTCTACTAAAATTATATTAATTTTATTATAATCTTTATAAGCTTTACTAATATTATATAAACCTGGAAAAAATATTTTATCACATTTAACACCAAATCTGTCTAAATTATCTTTCATATTTAACATAAAAACATTACACCCAAAAACTATAAAATAACTAACTCAAAGTTTCTTTTATTTTTCATAATCTATAAGGTATTTTCCTTAAAATCGGTCTAATAATAATTCTATTTGAAATATGATAATCATTAAAAATAACTTCATCCTAAAAATACATAGGTAAATTATATTCACATATCATAGTCCTGTCCATTTCAATTAATGTTATATTATTTATTTCAATAACTATATTTTTTTGAGGAGTACAGGGTGATATAAAATTATATAAATAACCATTATTCTCATATAATATTTATAATTATATGTTTTAAAATTCACTTCATCTACCACAATGAATAACAGTAGTCATAAAACCTTAATCATTCTACACTAAATTATATAAGTAGTAAATATAGATAATATTTCATTTTTATGAGAGTGAAAGTATACCCATGGTAATATTCTATAATGATACATGATAATTATCATGTACCTATTTCTGCCAAGACTGAAGTAGGACCAAAAAAGTCAATATAATATAAATGTAAAGGATAGTTGGAGTTTAATTCCATAACTGTTCTGAATGATACTTTATGTTATTTTCCTTTCATGAAAGAATTATAAAGATGAAAATTTTTTCTCTTCAAGTATGGAAATTGCATTACTTTTTCATGCTTAATAATTTCATGAAATAATATAAAATTAACATAACTAAGTATCTGATGCAATAGTACACTATAGGTTTTCACAACATTCAAACACTTAACACCTTAAACTTTAAGCTCAGAAGGGTTAATAGAATAAATATTTTTCCTTAATATTACCATAAAATGATAAATAATTATCCTTATAATCTAAACATTTATCATTTTGAAATTTAATGTTCAAACCATCATCAAAAAATTGAGATGTGATCATTAAGTTATGTTTTAAACCATCAATATATAAAACTTTAAAAATAATAGTAGAGTTAGAACTATAAATTTCACCAAAACATTTTAATTTTTATTAGTGCCTCATCACTTATATTTTATGAAATAAAATTAAATAGTTCTTCAGACACCCAGAGTATCCATTGTTTATGTGTTATGCATTATTATTGAAACTTTTGAGGAATTTTTCCTAAAAAGTTAATTAGCTGAATATTTTGGTACCCAAGATACTATAGTTCATATGGGATTCGTAAAATAATTTTAGGCACCCATACAAATTTAAAAAAAATATTAAAAGGAAATTTCAAAGAAAAATATTTAGAAATAAAAGTCTTAGTATATCCCAAATACTATAGAAATATCATTGAACATTCATTACCATATTTTCCTTCCATCATACATCTATAAAAACTGATATTATAAGAATATCCATTTTAAATTTTCACAAAATAGTTTTGATATATATGTGGTAATTTATTATCATATCCAAAACCATTTTTCATTTCTATTCATCTTATTTAAAGTTGTAATTTTTTCATAACTATTTATTCCTTGAAAATAAAGTTGATATATTTTTATTTAATATTTTAATAAAATATTTTAGATTTATATTCAATGTTTATATGATTTTTAAATCTTCATGAACCATTTTGTTCAAGGTAAAAGCAATATTTATTAGTTTCTCATTTTATTATAAAATAACCTTGTTATCATCAATAAGGTTTTTGTTTTTTCCCTTTGAGTTCATTTTATAATTAAGAAAAAATAAATATATATTTTTAAGTATATAAATTTCTTTATTCAATTCATCAACACACATATTATCAAAAGATAAATCATTATCAAAGAATCTAGAATAAAAAATAGAATCATTAACCTCATTCATAGATTCCATGAATCATAAGTTAGCTGATTATTTTTCATTTTTAGATTCTTAACTAGAATCAGATTCTTCATTATAAATCCATCTTATAGTTAAATCCTTTTTCTATTTCTTTTTAAAAAAATTATTCTTCTTTTCATTCTATAATATTTGGTTATCAAGATTTAAATTCCCTTTATTTATGCATTCAAAACAAGTAACATATGAAGTATTATAATTAAATTCAATATTTCCTTTATTTTATCCCTTAAAATTATCCTTCCAAAAGTTTCTTTTGTATTGGTTTTTAAGACCTTTATTTTTCATTCTTTTATAAACACTAGTCACAATATGAGACATTTCTTATTTTTTTACTAACCTAAAATTCTGAATCGAAAGATTCAAATGTAACCACATTAGAAGATTTGAAATATATAGCTTTATTTTTTTCTTCTTTAGATAAGATTTTTAGTTCTATATCATATTGAAGTAGTGACTGAACCATATCATCAAGGTTGTACTCCTTGAAGTTCTTTCTTTCATCAATGGAAACCTTCTTTGCACACCACTTCTTCACTAAAGCTCTTAAATCTTTTTTAAAAAGCACAGTGTCGTCTAATGCTTCTCCAAGAGAATTTATTACATTTAAAATATTATCAAACCTATGTAAAATCTATTAGATAGTATCATCATCTCCCATCTCAAAATATTGATATTCATTATGAATCATTCCAATATTTTTCCTAATAAAACTATCTAGGCCAAGGTGATAAATTATAAAATTCTATGAATTTTATGAGTGGTTTTACAATAATAAACTTAACTAAATCACTTATATTAATAAAATAAAAAATAATATTTATAAATTTATAATTTAATACATATTTAGCTGTATCACTTACTATAAGAGTATCAAGGACAAAATAAGGTTATTTATAAGGTTTTACCATAACAGTCCAATGATTAATGTTGGGTTTCTTAAGATAGTCTTCTATTAAATTCTACTAATATCCATATTTTATACTATCAAATTGAGGTGGTTTATATGGAATATATCCATCATTTAAAATAGTTCCTTACATCTTAAATATATTTCCCTTATATGGTTAAGATCAGGAAAAGGTTAGTAACAAAAAATATGTCTACCAAATCCAATACTTCTAATACTAGAAAAGTATAACTATTAGAGTCTATGGATATAATACTAATTGTAAAATCCCAACTAAGATGGTCGATGGTCTAGTGGGGGATGAATAAACCAATTTAAAAAATTAAATAAGTTAGATCCTAGTAAACATTAACATATAAGAATAGTAGAAAAAATAAAATAAAGAACATAAGTGATTTTTATAGTAGTTCAGATCAAAGTAATCCTACATTTACTCTTCACTTATCTATACTCTTTGAGAGAAATGATATGCACTAAAAGACATAACATTTTAAGGGGTGTCACAACCCTATTATAACCTTCTTTTTCTAGTGTATGCATAAGCACAACACAAACCTGATTTTTAGAGGGAAGTTATAACCTGATTACATCATATACCTTTTTGTGAATGTATAACATGATAAAATATGTGAACTACTTTTAGAAGGGAAAGGAATAAACCATAATTTAATTCAATCAGATATGAAGGATATGAATAATTTAGTACAAAGACTCAAAAAACTAGTCAATGTAGATGATGTATGATGTACATGGATTTCGCATGTATTTTTATAATTTTCTAAATTATTTTTAATTAGTTAGTTTAACCATTTCTTATATTTTTAGTTTATTTTTGTATTTTTGTAGTAGTTTAGATATTTTGATAATTTTTAGTTAATTTATATACTTATATTAGTAATTTAGTATTTTTATTAGTTATATTAATTTTATATCTTATATTTAACACTATAATAATATTATTAGTTTCTCTAATTTTATTTTATTTTATTTTATTAATTTTTATGTATATTTTAATTCTCTATTTGTAGTTTATTTTATTTAATTATTTTTTTCATTAATAAAATAGTATTTTTTATTTGTTTATTATTATATTTAATAGTAGTATTATATTTAATTACATGTGCATTAATATTTAATAATTATTATTATTATTATTATTATTATCATTTTTATTGTTATTTATTATTATTATTATTATTTAAATTTGAGACAAATTGATTATTTTTAATTTTGAATTTTAAATTAGATTTATTTTTTTATTTGGATTTTTATTTTGTTTTGAATTTTTCTCTCACTTTTCTCTCAACCTCCCCCCTCTCCCACATCACCCCTCTAGCCCCTCTCATTTTCTCTCTCCAATCACCTATCCCCCTCCCCTCATCTCACGCCCCACCTCCCTATTTATCCACCTCCCCTTTCTCACACACTAACTCGCTGCCCCTTCTCTCTCCACTCACCCGCACCCCCCATCCCCCCTTCCCCATGAACCCATGCCCCAATCCCCATGCCTCTCCCCTCTTTCCCACTGAACTTCTGCCCCAACCCCACCCCTCTTCCCACTCACCGGCCTCCCCACCCACTCCCCTCCGCTGCTCATTCCCCCCATCGCCCTCCTCCCCACTCTCTAACTCGATGTCGCCCCTATCCCCCATCCTATCCAACTCACCTGATGCCCCCCATTACTCCCCTCACCCCTCTTTGATAGCACCCCATTCCACTTCAGTGTGCAATAAGTAGCGACGACCCCTCCTCGATCCAAACCAGCGACAAACCATCCTCAGCTTCAATATTCGGCCGAACCGTCCACCTTCACTAATCAACACAACATCTAGAGACCACTCCTCCTCTGTTTCATGAATGAAGTGGTGGTTTAGACACATTATCAATGTGCTCGGTGGTTCTCTTGGACTTTCAGAGATTGATGCTCCATAGTGAGAGTGAGTGTAATTTCGATAATTTGTTCGGTGGTGAGATGGTTTGGTTCAACATTGCAGTAATTGGTGGAGTGATGATTATTATTGCACAATATTCAATGGAATCTTGGGTTGATACCTACGAAAATAAAAACACGGTGATATCTATTTTTTATTTTATGTGATGTGTTGTCATCGTGATGGTGAGATAATTATTTTGTGTCGGAGTTGTGATAAACGTGACAGTGAATTCATGTCTTTAATTTATTCCCATATTTTATTTCCTTTTGAATTAATTTTAATTGTATGTTTATTTAAATAATTATATTTATGTTTAAAGTAATTTTCATTTGGGCTCTGCACACATGATTTGGTGTCCGTTCATGTGATACCTAATAAGTAATCATGGGTAGAAGTTCATCATAGAATTTATTTATCTAGAATTCGATCAAGTGCATGAGCGAATTCTAAATAAATAAATATGTTAATTGGAAAAATTAATATTTTTTGTGCACTATCCTTTAAATTTTCATGACTAATACTTAATCAATAATCTCATGTGAGTGAACCTGACGTAGGTAGATACTTTGACTTTGTGAGAAACGGGTCTTTGTATTTCACCTAGTGATTCAGTGCTATAATGACGCACAATTTTTTTGTCAGGATAGAGAACAAAATGAAGGATAATTTGTGTGAAAATTATAATATTGTCTGACATTAGAGAATGAGACCAGATGATTTTTTATTAGAATTGGAATCAGTGATAATTAAATAAATAAATATTCAAATGTGGGAATTAAATAATTGGCATTGAATACACATGAATGGACGTCACAACTCTGACATTTCCATACCTACTAGTTTCTTCCAGTTTTAGTTAATTTAAATATTTGTTTTTAAATAGTTGTTCACATTTTAGAAATTTTAGTTGTTGATCACAATTAAATCCCATATTCCTGAACATTCCTCTAAGAGGATATTTCTAGTGTCTACTCACATTCTCTTTGTGGTTCGACCCTGCTTAGCACTTCTATAGTAGTTGGTAGGTAAATAAATTTTTCAAATATGCATACCTTACGCATGCCAAATTTCTTGCACCATTTCCGAGGAGAATAGTAGCATCACATATTTCTTTAAAATAATGATTTAGGTCAAAAATAAATTTAAAAAATTAAAAAAAAACTAAACCAACAAAAAAATGGTTTACTAATTTGGGAATTTTTCATTGAAGGGATTTTCAAGACACCTAGAAGTTTAGAATGTCGTGGGCCGCACCACATAGTTACAACTAGTACCCAACCTACCCACCAACATTATAAGGTATGAAATAAAATCTTTCACCGCACATGAGCTCTTCAGGCAATCCTGATTATTTTAATGATTATCATTCAAGTTGATGTTATGATCCATATTCTAAAACTAGTTCTTACCCACCTATTAATAATTTTAAAAGTCTATTCACTCCTAAAAATTTAGAAATCAATAATTCATTTGAAATAAATGATTCAGTAATTGAGCACACGTTGCAATATTCTATCATAGAGACAAATAAGATGTTTAAACTTTAAGATGAATGTAATGCAAAGCTACTTTCCTCAATGAAGAATCTTGAAAATCAAATAAATCATCTTGTCCAACTAGATGCCTCATTTCCACTTTATGATCAAATTCAAAACTATTTTTTTAGGAGAATGCAATAGTGGTTCCATTTGAACAGCAATCATGTCCCGAGTCTGATAATGAGATTAATCTACCTTCTTGTCATACAATTGATGACTCCCCTCCATCACAAAATAATTATTCCAATATAATCACATTTCAAGAATATGAGAGCTTAGTCTTCCACCCTATTAAACATAATAGTCCCTTAGAAAATGTGATTTCATGTCCTTCTGTGAGTTCACAACCCAGTCATCCCAAAGTGAAAAAGGAAACATTCAATGTCTATCAAATCACACCTTTTGAGGATGAAGGGGACATTGAACTAGGACCATTATTTACCATGATAGATTAATAATTTAACCAAGAGACAGTATATTTCAAAATGCAAGAGGACATCACTTCAAATCATATTGAATCACCTCAATCTAAAAATATTTGTGAGTCCAAGATTTTTTCTAAAATAGAGACTTCTGAAACATTTCTGGAGTTGGGGAATCAATCAGAATTGGTGGTAGAGAACACTCATAATTTTTTATAAATATTTGAAGAATGGGATTTCCTAGAGGATCCTGAGTTCGTGGTGACACACGTGCCAATAGATAAATATGATGAGTTCAGTATATAAGAAACGTTAGAAAAATATGTTAGCCTTGACATAATAGAGTCGCCTGCTCCAATTAAGCTTGCCCTGCTTACTTCATGCCTTGAGCATGCTTTAAGTTGGAAACTATGGGATTTCTCTATGCTAGTGGTTAGTGGTAAAAATTAATTGGGATATATCATCAACCTAGATACTATATTCAAGGATGAGATGGATATAAGATGACCACTAAAGGAGTCTAGTAAAGGAATTTTTTCACCTGTTCATATTCAAAAAGGTAAACTTCTTAATCTTTCCATCGACAAAATTTTCCCAAAATTCAATTATTCGGTAATTATTTATTCAGGTGAGGTATATTCGTTCCCTTATGAGTTGTCATATTTTCATTTCAGTCCATACATTCATTTTTCTAACAAGCTTCCTTTGAGATATTACGCAGCTTGCAGGATAAACTCATCTTCAACGAATGGATTCCACACTCCCACTAATAAAGAAACAGATGCATGGTTTACATTTCTATTCAATCGTGGTGGAGTTTCAACAACATATGGCTGAAGATGAAGTAAACTTAGCACTCAATAGGAGGTAACCCATCATTTTTTCGTTTTCTTTTAACTACATTTCATTTAGTTTAAAAATAAAAAGTCATGCATTTGCCGCAATCTGTTTTCTCCTGGAACTATAATGGATTTTAATTCATCATACATATTTTAATCATCCACATACTTTTGATTATGGTGTGACTTCTATGATATGATGAGAGTATGTGCTGTCAATTTGTAATTTTTACAGGTATACAATTTCTGGAGCTTCATCAGATATAGAAAGCCTTTCCACATCTATCTTCACTTACACAGGGAAGTGTTTTATTTTTGCAATATTTTATGCTTCCAAAAACACCATGTAAACTAACAAAAAACAAAAAAAATGAAAACGAAACAATTATTCCTGTCATCTTTTGAACCCACATGAAAACATAAGCATTTTTGTTGTAACATTGTCAGGAACATACCACTTTTGTCCCTAGATAGTTTGAGCACATGATTCTTGTTTGGAATTTTTTGATCCTTGATCTCATGAATTAGATGATTACTGATATTATTTCATGCTTCGAAAATGTTTTTCAAAAACATGTATATTTTTTAGACAATTATTTTCCCTCATGATCATATGTACTATCCAATGTTATATTTCCGTACCTATAAGGAATCTGACCCATTTTACATCATCTCTTATTTATATTTTTCTTGAGGTAATCTCAACCATGTTATTTCTTCTAGAACTTTCCATGTTTTTCCATCAAAGCGATATTAATTTTGAAAGTTTCACTAAAATGATTGAGGCATCTGTTTGATTATTCAGCCTCATTGACCCACTGAGCCACCCATACATCTTCTCCATCGTACAGCCCTTAGAAACCATTAATAATCATTTTAGGATGATCCCATAGCTAATACCCTTCCCTACCCATTTCTTGAATAATTACGTGATAATTTTCAATCTAAGTGTGGGGGAGAGACTTATTCATGAAGGATTCTTTGAGGGACAGTGAGTCATTTTATTCACATGGATTGACATTATCTCATCCTGATCATATGTGTTATATTTCATAATAGCCACATTAATTGCATGTATTTTGATATGGTAATATAGAATCTTGTTTATTCCAACAATGAGTACATTGGTGGTCATTACGCGACAACCCTCGATTTTAGGGATACCTATAAAATAGATGATCCATTACTCTTAGAGCTAGAGATTTTTCTATATGACCTACTTTCACTGAGATGTTACAGCGTATGCACTACTTTTGTACCATTATTTGGGTTTTTTTTCTAACACTTATTTCATGGGGTCTTGGAATTGATACTCACTAGTTTCTCCTAAACATCTTATTTAAGTGATTTATGTCTAAAAAACAAGAATAAAAAGAAAAGAAAAAAAGGTAAAAAGGTTGGATTATCATATGCTTTGGGATAAGCAATGTTTTAAGTGTGGGGGAGTGAGATTTTTAGGGAGATATTTGGATTGATATTTATCATGCAATTATTTCAAGATCCAACCCTCCTTTTTCGAAAAAAACATCACAATTTTTGTATGACCCACCAACCCGCAACCTCAGAGACATTTGAACCTCATGTAAAGTCTTTGAGATTGGTGAATTATATTGATTTCCACTAGTAGAGATGTGAAATTCAAGGCAATCCTATGGTAAGAGTGCTTGTGTATGATAATTCAGCATAGGTTTGATCAAAAAAAATTAAGAGATAAGAGTGATGGCAAGGTAGGTCACATGATACATGAGTGCACGTACTTGTTTTGGAAAGAATACGAGTAGATGAAAATTGGTATTTGAAAATTAGAGTTTTAAATGAAGCATGATATTTTATGGGTAAAAGAGATTGAAAAATTTTGAACATGAAATTTTGATGTTTTGATTTGTCTATGAGTCCACTTGTGTTTTCATTCTGATTTTTTTGCCCAGGAGTGCAAATGATTAGGTGTGGGGGATTTGATGTACATGGATTTTGAATTTATTTTTATAATTTTCTAACTTAGTCTTAATTAGTTAGTTTAACCATTTTTTATATTTTTAGTTTATTTTTGTAGTTTTTTAGTAGTTTAGATATTTTGATAATTTTTAGTTAATTTATATACTTATATTAGTAATTTAGTATTTTTAATAGTTATATTAATTTTATATATTATATTTAACACTATAATATTATTATTAGTTTCTCTAATGTTAGTTTATTTTATTTTATTAATTTTTATGTATATTTTAATTCTCTATTTGTAGTTTATTTTATTTCATTATTTTTTCATTAATAAAATAGTATTTGTTATTAGTTTATTATTATATTTAATAGTAGTATTATATTTAATTACATGTGCATTAATATTTAATTATTATTATTGTTATTATTTATCATTATTATTATTATTATTTAACTTTGAAACTAATTTATTATTTTTAATTTTTAATTTTAAATTAGATTTAATTTTTGATTTTTATTTTTCTTTTGTTTTGACTTTTTCACCCAATTTTATCTCAACCTCCCCACTCTCCCATGTCACCCCTCTAGTCCCTTTCATTTTGTCTCTCCAATCACCAATCCCCCTCCCTTTATCTCACTCCCCACCGCCCTATTTACCTACCTCCCCTTTCTCACTCCCTAACCTGTCTCCCCTACTCCCTCCTCTCACCTACACCCCCATCCCCCCATCCCCCCTTCCCCACGATCCCACACCCCAATCCCCACACCTCTCCCCTTTTCCCACAGACCCACCGCCCCAAACCCACCCCACTTCCCACTCACCAGCCGCCTCACCTGCTCCCCTCCGCTGCCCATTCCCCTCAGCTCCCTCCTCCCCACTCCCTAACCCAATGCCTCTCTTATCCCCCTACCCAACCAACTCAACCGCTACCCCCATTACTCCCATTTCCCCAATTAGCCAGTGCCCCATTCCACTTCAACGCATAACAAGAAGTGATGACCCCTCCTCAGTCCAAACCGGCGACAAACTATCCTCTGCTTCAACATTTGGTCGAACCATCCACCTATGCTGATCATCAAAAAATCCAGCAACCACCCCTACTCCATTTCAGGAGTGCAGTGGTGGTTTGGACATGTTATCGACGTGTGTGGTGGTTCTCTTGGGCTTTCAAAGATTTATGCTTCATGATGAGAGTGAGTGCACATATGATCATTTTTTCAGTAGCGAGATGGTTTGGTTCAATATTGCAGTGATCGGCAGAGTGACAGTTATTATTGTGCGATCTTCGATGGTGGCTTGGGGTGACAACTGCGACAACATGAGCATGGTGATATCTATTTTTTATTTTATGTTTTGTGTTGTCGTCATGATGTTGGGATAATTATTTTGTGTTAGAGTTGTGATAAATGTGACAGTGAATGCATGTATTTAATTTATTCCCATATTTGACTGCCTTTTCAATTAATTTTAATTGGATGTTTATTTAATTAATTATATCTGTGTTTAAAGTAATTTTTATTTGGGCTCTGCACATGTTCTTTGGTGCCCATTCGTGTGATACAAAATAAGTAATCGCGGGTGGGAGTTCATCAGAGAATTTATTTATTCGAAATTCGATCAAGCGAGTGAGAAAATTCTGAATAAATAAATATATTAATTGAAAAAGTTAATATTTTGTGTGCGTTCTCCTTAAAAATCGAATGACTGATACTTAATCAGTAATCTCATGTTAGCAAAATCATTGAAGGTAGATACTTTGACTTTGTGAGAAACGGGTCGTCAAATTTCACCAAATGATTCAATATTATAATGACGCGAAAAATATTCACCAGGAAAGAGAACGAAATGATAGATAATTTTTGTGAAAATTAGAATATTGTATAACATCAGATAATGAGACCAGATAATGTATTTATTAGAATTGGAATTAGTGATAATTGAATAATTAAATATTCAGATTTGGTAATTAAATAATTGGAATTGCATGCACCTGAAGAGACATCACGACTCTTACATTTCCATACCCGCTAGTTTCTTCCACAACTTAATTTAGTTCACTTACATAGTTTTAGTTAATTTAAATATTCATTTTTAAATAGTTTTTCATGTTTTATAAATTTTAGTTGTTAATCAAAATTAAATCCCATCTGCCTAAACATTCCTCTAAGAGGATATTTCTAGTGTCTACTCACAGTTTCTCTGTGGTTTAACCCTGCTCGTCGCTTCTATAGTAGTTGGTAGGTAAATAAATTTTTCAAATTTGCACGCATTGCGACGTGCGTGCCAATGTAAAATAATTATATCAAAATAACCAATACTTGAGAAATGGAATAGTTTATCACTATAAGGTAGTAGAGATCGAGAAATATTTAGTTCTTTCTTGAGATACATTAAATATTTTGAAAAATGTTTACATTAAGATAAAAAAGTTATTTTCAATTTTTCACTATGAATCATAGAATCACTTATCTGATTATGTATATTCCTCTATGTAGATTCAACCACTTTAAATATAATCTATAATCTATGCACACATTTGAAAATTGTTGGAATAATTCAAAAATAATAATTATGATGAAACCTATATTATTATTCATGATTATTGTCGATATTAAAACTTTAATAAACTTTTAAAAATATATTTCCTTAATTAAAAAATAAATTAAGAGTTGACCAAGACTTTTAAGGTCATCATTGAACAACCTCAAAATATTCTCTATAAGTATCTAAAATAGTTGGTTAGAATATCCCATAAATATTCTGATTTAGTTTCCTTTTACAAAATTTGAAATTTTAATATCTTTAAGAAACCATACATGTGGATAAGAAAAATATAAACTCTATATTAAAAACATTAAAACCAATTTTTAATAAATTAGAATAAAATAATTTAGTGTAATCATCTAGAATAATAATTAATATATCTAATAATAAACTAATAATAAAATAAAATTCAAAAGAAATCATAACTCTAAAAATAATAATTTTTATAAAGTTAGATGTACATAATAGTCATTTTATCCTTAACATATGAGTCATATCCATAGGTTTCATTGTAAGAATCCTTAGGTATAAACTATGTATAATTCATATTCTGACCCTACTAGAAATTCAAGCTATATTCAGGGTTTATAAACATGGATATAGGTAATAGAAATGGTTTGGTGAACCTTGGATCTTATTAGTGTGGGAATAGGTCCACCGATATAGCTATAGTTCAAACTGTGGCTATAGGTTTATAGCCACGGTTTCCACTATAGGAGTATACTTATAGACACAGTTTGAAACCATGGTTATTGGAAACTCCATTGAAATCTATAACCATGGTTTTCACCATGGTGGTAGATCTATATCCATGGTTTGAAACTATGGTTACAACCCCTAGTTTCTAAAAATATATATAAGGTCTACTACCATGTTTGTAAACCATGGCTACACCAACCGGTTTCTATAAAAAATTAGTTGGTCTGCTACACCCTGAAGCTTACTTCTAAAACCCAGAGAGACCTCACTAAAATGACCAAAAAAGAGTACAATACTTACATGAGGTGCAATGTGATTGGACCAACAAAATATTAACTGAAAGTGAAAAAATGGTAGTGAAGACCAACCCAATGAAGATCTATTCAGAAAATTGGAGTAGGAAGAAATCACTAAAATGTACATTGTGTTATTTCTTCCTACTCTTTGACCAAAGAAAACTCAGTTTCACCATTCTATTCACATGACACTGTAGAATAAAAATCCATATCCATCTATTTAAATTGTGCAGTGTCATAACCCACCTTCACAACTCCTTAATACAAAATTCCTTCTTAGAAAGTGATAAAATAAGCTACTGAACAAGAGTATAACTATCTACTCCATTGCCACCAACACTCTTTTCTTTCCTCAATTCATTCACTATATGATTCAAGTAATCATTTTAATCCATAACTGATGAAAACACTTCAAAGTAAGTGCAAGAGGACATCCTTAATCATGAAAACTTCATTAACGAATCAATCCAAAAATATCTAAACTTTCCCCATGATATTCCCCTGAAAGAACACATGTAACTCCCAAATGCATAGAATATTGGCATTAAAAAAGGGTAATCCATGAGACCTCAAAATATAAAAACCAATGAAAAGTTAAGAAAAATTATTTAGGACTAAATCTATTACCTTAATAAACAACCTCAACCAGAATATGATACCAAGAAAATTTCAAATACAATTGTACTGAATCCTAAAAACTACATAGTGAACAAATGAAAAATTGAGAAAAAAAACTCAAGAACATTTATATCACCAAATTCAAGTGGAATCAAACTATGAGTGATGTGATTCATCCTTAATTTCCATTCTAATGCATCTCATGTAAAGATTTTAACCACAAATCATAAGCATTCATCAAAACATTATACATCTTCTTCTTGCTGGAAACAATATCCACATTCTTAAATAGAGATAATTATTCTTTAACATTCTCTTTTTTGTTTATAACAGTATTTTCTTCATGATTATTCTCTTTATAAACCTATTTATAAACATTATCATCATAAATAAAACTGAATCCAGTCTTAGGGAAACCAAATATTTCTTCCTTCTATTTATATTTCCTACTAATCATGGAAGAGGGGGATCTCCTCTTGATACCTCCATTTCTTTTGATTTTACTATTCCTTGCCAAATGACCAAATTTAGAGAAAATAAAACACCTTCCAACAAAATCATACTTCATGTGACATTGTTGCCTCAATTAGGGTGAGATTATAGCAAATCCTCATCCATTATTTAGATTAATAGTCTCCATGCATAGAAACATAGTATTTCTAGTTTTCCCATATAAATATAACTTTATAGAAATTATTCTTTGAATATTAAATACACGAGTTCTAGTAGATCTACACTAACCTTTCCTTGAATATATATATTAATATTTTTATTGATGCCTTATAATGACTTTGTGTGAGTAACCTCAAAAAATGATTTCTTATTTACTAAATGAAGATCTTTATAAAGTTTTTTAATCCTAAAACCCTTCTCCTTCAATTGTGATTATACATTATCAATGTGAGAAATATATAGGTGAGGGATAATGAAAATTCCCCAAAAGAAATATATTTTATTCTCTTAGTTTTTCATTCGGTTCTAAGTACTTGAATCACCATTAGAATATCCATACCATTTAAAAATAATGTTGTATAAGAACATGATTAAGATATTAATCAAAATGACATATGGAATATAGAACCCAATCCTAGTACTCTACTAATATCTAGAATATCAATCATGTTTGTATCCTAACTAACATATATCTAGTATATGTCATCCTATCATGGAATATGTTAATAATAATAATATAACTTATCACTCACTAATAAACATAGGCTAACCCTCACATACCATGCTCTAATATATAATATATAGTAAAGTGAATGTATTACCAATCCCAATTCATACATGGGAATCTATTTCACTTTTTTCCATAAGATCTATCTAAATTCCATACCTATTATAACCGACTCATTTCCTTCTCATCCTTGGTTATTATATAGACTATAGAAAATAACCCTTTTTATCTCAAGAGAACTACTGAAATCATACTCTTAATATCATCAATTCAGTACTACTTCTATATTGGTTACAACCTGAAGATATATTCCCAAAACAAGAACATTCACCAATGAATGTTAGTAATCCAATAAATAAACCAACCCCCCAACCCACCCTTAGGATAATTACTAACCCATTCCCACTATGACACCAAAGGGTTCCACTCACTAGTCATTACTTAATGATCATTTTATCTTTCTCAATTGAGAGATCATCTATCAAGAATATCATTATTTCAAGATTATATTATTTATTCTATAAGTAGATTCAATTTCATGAAATTAGAGGATAGATGGTGAGTAAAAATCATGGTTCATTCTATCTCTCACTCAATTATAAACCCTTTGAACTATATTACTCAGTAACTTGAACATTGAACCTTCAACCAAGTTGGTAAATCAAAGAGAACTAGTGAAGGTGGTTCAATTGGTTCAAAGAAAACTAATTATTTAGGTACTAAGTGGTCAATTTATCCTAGTAAGGTATTAAATTTTATCTAGTTCAATTTTGTAGTGATGTTACTAAGGAAAGTGTAAATTTTCCAAGGATGGTTGTTTATGTTTGATGAAAAGAAAACAAATATTTTCTTAAAGTTTTATCTTTTTATAATAATGCTCGGTTCATGTTTTCTCAAAATGAGGATATTTTCATATCTAAAGTGAAGGAAATTTCATATTTAGTTGGATGAAATTTTCTATTGGACACAATAAGGGAGATTAGTGTTAATCCATAATAATGAAAACAATTTTTTAAAACAATCAATAAATTATAAAATTCATATTAAAGGGTTAGGTATAGGGAACCTACCTCAACCTCAATCTGTACTAATTTTGACGATGACAACTCAAATCTTCCTTTTTCTGCTTGCATGCATATGCACCTTCACATATATATAAGGACACCTATCCCATATTTACATATTTTCATGGAAAAATATGCATAAGGGGGTCCTTAGATATTTGTGTATACTTAAATTTTGCCCTTTTCACTTACACGCATATGCATTTTTCATATCTATATATAAGAACAACAATCCCCAATATATATATTCGTACTGTTATGATTGAATATATATATAAAGGGGGACTTATATATGTACATTCCTACCTATGCATACACATGTAAGTCACCTTCGACAACGACGGCTAGAATCCACCTCAATGAGATCCAAAACACACTACAAAAATATAGGGAACCCAAAAATCACAAAATCCCTAATTAAAATTGGGCCAAAGAATAAAAATTAAAGAAACCTTACCTGAATTTTATTTCAAACTCACTACCTTCGATGGAGGTGGATAGAACCAACCTCATCATAAGAGACCACCTATAAGTAAATAGTAGGAAAATAAGTGAGATATAATGACTTCTTATATATATGTGATTAGTGTTTCAATTGTACATGATAAATGATACATGACTTCATAACCAACAATGAAAAAAGAATATTCAGATTGATATGTATATCCTAATACTGAATAACATGACTGTTAATAAAGGATTATTTTTCTAATTAAATCCAATTTCATTCAATACATACACCAAAGAGTGGTATCATGAATCACCAAATAACACAAACCACAACATGATGGATTTTACTAAATCATGCCTTACAATTTGGTTCATATTTATAATAATCTACCACTTTCATGTATGCATCATAGGTTTTATTCAAATCATTAAAAATAATTGTGAAATTATTCCAACTCTTTTGGATATGATTTTCATATAGACACCCTAAAACATTGGGAGAAAACATTGTACCAAAATTTATGTCATTAATATTCTCTATAAGAAATATAGGTAGAATTTATTTAAAATCCCCAACAATTATAATTGTTTTATCATTAAAAGGATAATCAATTAAATTTAAAATATTAGTTTTCCTAATATCTCTCATGGTCTGATCATGTGTTTCAAAACACTGATTATGGACCTTCAATGCTTTATCACATATAATAATCTAGAATCCTTATATGATTTCTTATAGATCACTTCCTTTTTTAATATTACAAGTTGAATTTTCATTAACATTAAAAGAAAGGAAAAATATTGAGTGTGGGTTCCACCCATTTATGAGTAATAGGAATTCCACTCTACTAGAAACTACTACATGTACTATTTTGTATTTATATTGTAATGAAGAATATAAATACCTCCATATATATGTTTTTCATGTCCCACCATAACCTTGAAGAAATAAAAAACCTAAGTAGAAGCAGCTATTATAGTCATTATAGTCAATAGTTTTTTTAGTTTCCTTATAATATTCTAGATTATTATACTCTTTTTATAGATTTTACATTTAGTAATTAATCTCTCTTTTGTAACTCACATTTTTTCCTAGTATAAAGAGGATTTATCTAGTAAGAATCGAGAAGGGTAATATTTTAATGACATCTCACTACTCTGTAGGATATTATCAATTTATAGCTTAGCATATACCCACATTGGATTATCTGTGAGTAATAAATATGTAACTGTAATAGAATATTTTTATTAAAAATAATTTTTGTGATAATTTATTCATATATTTATTATTATATATCTTAAATTACATATGTTATTATAGTAATATAAAACTTTTATATCAATAACACAAAGTTGATCTAATAACAGAGATAACTTAATAGTGACATAAAATCCTATATTTGAAAACAAAAAATCATTATATATTTTTCATATTAGGAATATGGATGTTTTTATGTTTACATTCTTCCTATAGTCCTCATTAGTTAATGTATTTAGTATCATCACAAATAAATCATAAAGTAGAACTGTATACATGATGGATTAAGAAAATAATTTAAATTAAAATCATTTAAGAAAATAAACTATGTAAATCATATCAATTACCCCTTAGAAAAAATCTTTTATAGATTTAATAAATTCATTATCAGCCTAAAGAAAACTCAATGAGTAACATGTCAGTCTAAAAGTGTGATATATTGAATGATTATTAGTCAAAATCTCTTAATAATATGTTGTGGATTTTATCTGAGTAAGATAAATTCATAAAAGGATATTATGAAAGGTATTGAAAATTAGGTTGTTAATGAATCCAAATATAACAATGAATAATATGAATTAATATAATGACATATATTTTATTAAATTTGTATCTAGTGTAAAGGTTTATAAAATAGTGGGTAGTGAAATATGTACTGCTAAGTAAATAGACATCATTGGTCTATTATATAATTCTCTTGTCCATGAACTTACATAATAAGACTGTAAGGAAATAATGGGAAAAGTATTGATATATAAAAATTTCTTATATATATGTGATCAGTGTATCAACTGAACATGATAAATGATACATGACTCCATAACCAACAATGCAAAAAGAATATTCAGATTGATATGCACATCCCAAAACTAAATAATAATATCATTAACAGGTATTGGATTTATTTTCATGAATATATGATTTTTTTTACTCTATATGACTTATAATGTCATTATAAATATTAAAAGTCAGAGATTGTTTTGAATGTTTATTTTAATGAAAATATTAAATTTAGGTGATTTTGTACCTTTATTAAATTCTATAAATATCATAATTACATCTATAATTAAGATTAAATGAATTTTATGATAAGATAACCAATGAAGGTTCTTCAAGTAATTCAAATAAAACTAATTAATTAGGTACTAAGTGGTTAATTATTCCTAGTAAGGTAGTCAATTTTATCTAATAAAATTTCATAGTGATGTTACAAAAAAAAGTGTCATGTTTTCAAGGATGTTTTTTGTGTTTGATTAAAAGAAAACAAATATTTTCTTTATGTTTTATATTTTTATGATATTTATCAGTACATGATATCTCAAAATGAGTATATTGTCATCTCAAATGTGAAGGAAATTTCTTTTTCTACTATTGAGTTGGATGAAATTTTCTACGGACCACATGAAGGGAGATTCATGTTTATCCCTAAGATATAGAATAATGAATTTTTTATTCCATTGGATGTTACATTCAATTCATTTGAATCCCATACAATAATTAAGATTCTTTTAAAGGACCTATAACTATAATATAAGGTCCTTGTTATATTATTTTTGGTAGGGATTTATTAAAGGGTATGCGATTTTGAAAAATTATTGTTTCAAGAAATTTATTTTCTTTATTTTCTAATAAAAGATTAGAAATAAAACCTAGAAAGATATATATTGAGATACATGTATCATTTATTGCATAAATCAGTAAAAATATATTTTTATCCTTATGTTTGGGTGATAATCCTTCTTTCGGACAAGGTATATGTAGATTCAAATCATCAAATAAAATGTCATTATAATTTCATTTTATTAGTTGATAAAATTAGAAGCTTTATATTCTTCTTAAATTATACCTTTAAAAAGCTAGTGGTTATTAGAAAACAAGTTTTTTAAAACAATAAATCAATTGTGGAAATAAGTTTTTAAAATAATCAAGCAATTATGGAATTCAAATTAAAGGGTTAGGTATAGGTAACCTACCTCAACCTCAAGGTGCACTACTTTTGACGATGAAAACTCAAATATTCCTTTTTTCATCTTGCACGCATAATAAACTTCTCATATATATAAGGACACCTAGCCTTTTTGTACATATTTTCATGGACAAATATTCACAAGGGGTCCTTACATATATGAATATACTTGCATATACCCCTTTACACTTACACACGTATTCATTTTTCATATCTATATATAAGAACACCTAGGGCCAATATATATATTAAAGCTTCCATGAGTGAATATATATAAAGGGGGAACTTATATATTTATATTCATACCTATGAATACATATATAAGTAACCTTTGACAATGGCAGCTGAAATCCACCTCAACGAGATCAAAAACGCACTACAAAAATATAAGAAACCTAAAAATCAAAAAATCCCTAATTAAAATTGTCCCAAATAAAAAAAATATAAGAAACCATACTTGAATCAGATATCAAACTCACTGCCTTCAACGGTGGAGGATAGAACTGAACTCATCATGAGAAATCACCTATAAGGAAATACTGGCAAAAGAAGTGAGATATAACGACTTCTTATATACATGTTATCAATGTGTCAATTTACATTATAAGTGATACATGAATCCACAACCAAAAATGAACAAAGAATATTCATATTGATATTTACATCCCAATACTAAATAACATGATCATAACTAAAGTATTTCTATTCGGATGATATCTAATTTCATTCAATAGATACACCACGTAGTGGTATCATGAATCACTAGATAACACAAAACACAACATTATATCTTTTACTACATCATTCCTTATAAATTGGTGCATATTTACAATACCACTTTCACATATTAATCATAGGTTTTATTAAAATCATTGAAAAATATTTTTAAATGATTCCATCTCTTTTGGTTATGATTTTCATATAAAACCCCTCAAACATTGGGATAAAACATTATACCAAAATTTATCCTAATTTTATTCCATGCGGTATAACACAAAATTCCTTTTTATAATTTAAAAAAAAATTATAATTCCATAAAAAATAGTTGTATGAAAGGGTTATCCAATATAAAAACATAATTTCTACTCAAGCTATAAAGGGTTCTATAGTGATCACAATCAAACAAACTCATATATTCAAATGAAAGTGTCCACTATATGATATACTTATATGAATCATTTAAATTATTTTATAATAACTTTGTTTATGAAATTTAGTAAAAAATAGACATAGGAAATTTAAATATATTATATAAAATCTCATATGTTATCAATTATCCAAAATAGATTGACCTATTTGAATAAACAAGACATATGTCATTAATCTATGTATATCAATACACCACGTTTCACTCAACTATGATGTGTTCAGTATATTAGTGAGACAAATGTTTATTATCTCGGATGAGATAGTATTTTCAAAATATGTGTTTAGTCAAGTGGGTATAAGGTGTCTAATAGGTTAAAGTATATAATTTTTTATCTGAAAAAAAGTGCAAGAGAAAGAAAATTATATAATCGCAAAGGTTATTGGAGGTATAGTTTAATGCTCTGATCAAAATAAATATATCAATTTTGATGTTCAGGTTTTTGAATATGTATAGTACTCATTATCATCCATTGTCTACATCAAATATAAACTCAACAAGAATAGTAATAATAAAACCAAAGAGTTGGTTTTATATTCTCCAAGTTAGGTGACATGTTTTATTTATTGATAATAATCAAAACCAATCAAACAAGGGAGAAGAAATTGGGAATAATCTAAAAAAATTAATAGGATGTGATTTGAAAAATCAATTCAATGTACTAAAATAATTTTTATATTTTGGTAATATACCCATTGGATGTAAACCCATTTTGTTCAAATGGATACTCAAGAGAGACCTTGATAGGGATAGTAAATAGATTATCTATAGGTAATTAATGGTTATTAATGGATTAGTATTTGTCAATATAATGCTGGTGTAGAAATATTTTTCACCAAAATAGATATTAAAATCCATTTAAATTAATGTTTTCATATTAGCTACTGTGATTATATAAAAACTATAAAAGTTCATTTTATGGATCAATATAGTTATTGAATCATTATATGATAACTTTTTTATATGTTTCTATGAGTGATTAGTGGGATATGTATTCTTTTATAAGTGAAATATATTGATAAATTATGGAAAAAATATGGTAGTCATATAATTAGTTAAGTCTAATTGGAAAATTATTTCTCTAATGAATGAAATTATTTTGTAACTAAAGTTCTAGGGAATAGGATCTACTATGATAAATATAAGAAGATGTATTGAATATTACAAGTAATATATATTTTCAAGGATTTGAACAAACAAAATATAGAACAATCCAATATCGTGTTATCACTTGTATCACATGACATAAATCTATATAATGAAATGTTACCTAAAACACATTAAGAGAGAGAGTGAATGAGTATAACCCATTTATCCTTATATATTGGCTCTAAATTTATGTCATGCTATGTAATAGGAATTATGTTTCCTTTTAATTGTGCATTTTTGTTATATATCTATAAGTGCTGAGAGAGCAACATTTTTTTGTTATAAAAATTATCTTGAATTACCTTAAGTGTTAAAAGGATATGTTGCTTGTTTTAGTAGAGCTGATAAACTAGTTATGAGGGGGTTCAAAAAGTATTCTATCAATCAAATCAAAATTATCTAAAGTTGTAATCATGATATGAGTATTTCCTCAATGGAGGAGTTTTGAGAAAAAAGTGTTTTAAGAAACCAGTGGTCAACTATTCTAATATAGATTTTGATTATATTATAGATTTTGATTTTTCTAAAGAAGAATTGATAATATTAATGTTCATCCATGATCTTGGAATTCTAGTTATAAATACATATCTTATTAATTGGTATTGTAAAAATAATACAATAGGGGTTTTATCTAAAGAGATCGGGTTGAAAAAATGGTTGAACTATATAATTTATAAGTATCACCACTTAAGTTATTTTACTCAAAGGGGTAAATTCATAGTGAAAAGTGTGGTTATAGGGAAAAATTTGGCATTCTTATTGACTAAATGTATACCTTAGTAAAATTATAGGCATTACTTTAGAGCTAATAGTTTATCATATATTAATAGTTGTCTCTATTATAAGTAGGAATCAGTTTGATTTGGTTCCCCAGTCTAAAGTGATTTTTTTACATTCTATTAGTATAATATACGTATATATATACTTATATATATCATATAATGATGTTTCTTCTTTATAATAGTAATGTGATAATTTATGGTGAATATTTTCTGATTAAAAGTGTAATAGTAGTTTCCCACTATATATTCACTCAAATATGAGATCATTATTATTATATATCATTGACCACATACGAAGATTCGTTGATAAGAACTATAAAAAATAAGTTCTCAAAATGATGTAGTGAGTGTTTTTTTTATAATAAGTGGAACATAATTAATTTAATGGTTAAGAATAGATTTATCTCTAATTTGATAATTAAACAGGATAATTAAATCTTTTTTATTGAAATGGAACTATTAGAAAAAATCAATTTCCATTTAAAGTTTATAGAAAATTTTATTTTATTGGTTTTAAATACAATATGATATGAAACTATAATAGGGTGATAATTGTAAAATGAAAAACAAAAAATAGTCATCCTAGTCTTATTTAAGTTGACTGGAAGATATAATATTCTAATAAAATCACAATACAATAGAGTAAAAAATAAATATATGGAGAATAAAACTATTTGTAGTTAAAAAATATTTCATCAAATAGAATGCCAACAGTATAAATTATAAATAAAATTAAATATAAAAAATTAAACAATGTATTGAGTAAAAACTCAAATATCCTTAAATGATATCAGTTAAAAAATACCACTACGAAACCCTTCACTTTTAGAACTAGGTGACAGGTGCTTCATAACCTAAGCCAAGGTATCTCAATTATTACCCCCAAGATATTCCTTGACTAAAAACCCATTGGTATATATCAATATCCAATCCTTGTACAGTATATTCTCCAATAAAAAAATACCTTGACCAATCTAATAAATAAAAAATGTAATAATGACCATTGAAGCTATTAATATTAATTGATCAGACGAAATTTATCCTCCTATCACCATAGTAGCGACCTGATCGGATTCTTCATGAGAGTGGGAAGCATAGAAGGGAAGTTTGATCATCCAGAGGATAGGGAGCTCGATCACAAAGAGGGTAAGCACTGGCCAATACACCGAATAAATGAGGAATGTCCGAAGAAGGGTATGGAGGAGGGGATGGATACGCAAGGTATGGAGGAATGCATAAGGAATGGAGAATCCGTGAATGGAGGAACCAGAACCGTGAATGGATAATTTGGTGAGTGATGGAGGAACCATGAAGTAGAATCTAGATAGGATCATATTAGGGAGAAATCTCTCAGTCGATTATAGCAGGATAAGGGTTTTGAGGGATGTATTGGGCAAGTGGGTGAGTGGGAGAGGAAAGACTAAGGGGAGATAAAAATTGAGGGATCCAGTTATCCTCGGGGACAATCTCCCCAAGGGTACATTTAATATAAATCCATAGTTTTTAAATAACTATTGATATATATTAACCTATAGACACATACCAATTAAACTATGTATATAGGTCCATATCTATAGTTCATTTTTTAGTAGTGTAAAAATTATATAGAGGTCATTTTCTAATAATTGTGTATGAGTAATTCCCTTGAGACTATTAATGATTATTTTAGTTTTTTATAAGTTTCATTTAACACTTGTAACATTTTTTATTAAACAAATTTCATAATATAAAAAATCATAAGAAATTAGATCATGAAATATATGAACATTTTGTAAGATATAAAAATACATGTAAGATACATATTTTCATAAGATATAAAAAAATTAAGAAATAAAGATACATAAGGTTCATCCATTATAAGGTTCAATCCTAAGGTTTTAGACTTTATCAAAATCATAAATTCAAGTATTTTTTATACTTGAAAACAATCTTTAAAACCTTATAAATATTCATAAGACTTTGAAAAGTTTCAAGAATAATGAATTACAATAACCATAACAAATATGATTAAGAATTAATTAAATAATGTTGTGAGAAATTATAATTATCTAATTATGAAATTAATATAAAATTTCACTTAAAATCTTCACTGTATGAGTCATAAACCAAATCATACGAATGTAAATTTTTCTCTAAAATCAGTTCATAAGAAACATAAAAAATGTAAAGTCTTTATGAAAATAAATTAATATTAATAAGTAAACAATTAAATAAAAATTAATAAATGGATAAATAATTAATTTATTATTATTATTTTTACAAGAAGTGAAAGTGTGGAATTCTTTTCATTACACATGTTAGTGAGAATAAATTTTATATTTTTTAATTATAAAAACAAAAATAATAAAGTAGAAAAGAGATACTCAACAAGTTTTTGGAGTAATTTACACTAAAAAAACACTATTCTATAAAATATGACACTAATGGGTAGCAAGAACTTATTTACTCATTTTTAAACAAACATTTGGATAAACACATTATCTTGGATAAAACTATTTTACCCTTGTATACATTTCAAAACATGTAATAAAATCAGATAAATCTAAAAACATGTGTATTGAATTCATTATTTCATTTTTTTTCATAAAAAATATTTTTTAACAAATAAATTATCTTATAATATAAGAGAAATGAGATAACTATACACATTTTTTATTAAGATCCATATAAACTTTATAAATTCCATTATATTTTAATCTTGGATGTGGAAACTCTTTTCTTCATCACTTAAATGAAAACTACAAGCTCTATCAATTCCTCCCTTAATTTTGGACTCTTGTATATGTACAACCATTATAAATTATACATTCAGTGTCATATACCCTTCAAAAAAAAGAATTAAAGTCTACAGAACTGGTACCTAACGTGGATATTCCATGGAGTTTCACAAATCCCTCCAAGTATCTCAAAAAATTCAATCCTAAGGAATCATTACTCCTTCCTTATTTTTTACCTTTAAATTTAAATAATCTTTATTGTCTATTTGAATAAACATATTTAGAATATCCAACTAAGTTTATTTCTTCTGGTTTGAACTTTTTACCACTTTTACTATCTATACAACACCATAATCTAAGATATAATATGCATAGTTCATTATTTCTCAACACTTTGATAATATCATGAAAACATATATTAAACTCATTCATATTATTTGAATATTTCCATAAATGAAATTGTGATTAATTCCATAAAAAATAATCCTTATAGAAAATATCTAGTCTCTCTAAGTCATTAACATATCCAATCATATTGAATATTTACATGAAGACTAAAACCCCTTTGGTCATATTTCTTATAATCCCTTTAAAACCATAAGTGAATCATTTTATTCTTATCATAAGCATCTAGATTCATCCATTAAGTGACTACAACACTTGGTTACTTTGGAAGATATTTTCTTTAACATGTGTATTTGTTTTATTTAATAACTTTTTTTAAGTTACCATTTAAAGGAGTTAATCATATTAATATTCTTATTCCAATGATTTATTTCAAATTTATGTTTGATGATGACTATGTTTTATCATAACATAATAATTTATCATATGGGTATCATTTTTTATTACCATTCAGTAAGGAATTTTATTAAATGGTCTCCCACTAAATTTATAAACCCTTTATAATCACATTATACGCATTAGTTATCCAAGATCCAAATTTTACTAATAAATGAGTCATTTTTAGCATTCCTTTAATCAATTGTCTATTTAGGTATGGGTTTACGGGACCATTTTTTTTCAGAATACAGTTTGGAGTAGAAATTTTTTTTATCAGATGCTTATAAAGGAGTAAAATGGTCTTTTCCCCTTAATGATGATCTCAGATAATTTTTACGACCACTTTGTTGGTCCTGAAATAGGTTTTTTACCCTAGGATAGGAGTTTGGTAGAAATATGATCTGTTCAAATTTTAACAGAATAATTAATATTTAAATTTTAATAAATTAAATATTAAATTGTTTGCACTGGTTCATTTAGACATATCTTTTTAATGGAGTTTCATATTGAGATTTTGTCTCCTATATTGAGTCTATAACGGGGATTTTATCCTAGGCAAGTCATAAACTCAAGTTGGGAATCGGGGCCAGCCCAAGCCCCCTTTTCTTTTCCTTTCTTTGTATTCCTTTTCTTTTATTTATTTTTCTTGCTCCTTTTCATAGATGAATTCTATAGATCCTCCTACACCACTCGATTGAGATAGAAAAAAGGGATAAGGAGAAAGAGAAAGAGATTAAAGGGAATAGAGGTACCTTCATGAATCCCACGATGTGTTGGATTGACGTGTGGAAACTATAGACCATGAAATCAAACGATGTTTTGACAGTTTCCACCAAAAGGTAGGATTATTTATTTTTTCACTATAGATCCTCATAGATTTTCTGTTTTCTAAATCTAAATCCCTACTATGCTTTTATGAGGCCCCTAGTGTTTGGATCTATTAATTTGGGAATGAAAATAGGGTATTTGGGTGATCTTAGGGGTTTCCATTTGGGAAAACTAGGCTACATGGTGTGTAGTCTAGGGAGACACATCATGTGTTCTTTGTGTTTTGGGAAGATGAAGTTTTGGGAGTACACGCCGTGTATAGGGTTGTATATTCCATGTACTAGTACTCGACCGTGTAGCTGGGTATCTAGCCAGGACAACCCATTTATGGGTACACGGCCATGTGGAGTACATGTCCAGACTCCACATGGGTGGCATGCCATGTAGAAGTACATGGTCTCTCCAAATATACAACCAGCCCAATTGAGGGACATAGGAAGGTACCCTATGTTGGTTATAAAACGTGTACCTACCTTATATGTTGTGTACCTGAGGATTTTACACACCCAGGCTAGTGGGAGTACACGACCAGGCCGGTGAGAGTACATGCCCATGTGGGACTTTGGGAGTACACGCCTTATACTGAGGGTGACACACTGTGTACTTCCCCCTTTTAACTCTTTGAGGGGTTTCATGTTTTTTTCCTTGAATTCATAATTGGACCCAATATTAGTCTATTTTGAGTTTTTTTACACATATATCATGATGGTGAAACCCATGGAGTGTTTTAAGGACTCTAAATGGGCGTTTTGGGGCTTCTATATAAACAGCTAGGTTTTTCCTTCAGGTTTTGGGTTCAGTCATCTCCTGAGGGAGAGACTTGATGTGAATGATAGGTTGGGTGTTCATACCAACCTTTTTGAGACATTGATCTAATATGATCCATGGGATATCTCTCATGAATTGTGCTTAGTAGCTTTCCAATGTGGACATCTCCATCTTGAGATGTTCCCTTCTAGACTAAGAGGCCATGAGACCAGTTTCTTATAAGGATCCCTTATAGGATTCCTCTACTTATGTTTCAACCTAGAGGATCCTGTATAGGATGCCTCTACATTATATCAATTTACTGAGGATCCCCTAAGGGATGCCTTTGTTTATATGATGATCTAGGGAGTCCCTTATAGGATCTCTGTACTTTTGTATTATTTTAAGGGTCCTGTGTGGGATGGATCATTCATACTTACTAGTTTAAGGATCCCATGTATAATTCCTCCTTTATATTTTATAGCTAAGGATCCCAAGTAGGATGTTTTAACTCATGTTTACCTTAGAGGATCCCAACTAGTATTCTTCTTTAGTGTTTTATATGAGGTACTGAGTGGGTGCCCCGCTGTTTGAATGACCTTGAGTTGTACGTCGAGTTTGGGTGGAGATGGTGTTTGGGTGTCACCTTAGAACCCGTGCCAAACTGTTAAACCATGGGGTTGTGGAAGTAGTGTTGGGTTAGTCATTTGGTCCACCCTCACTCCTTTGTTTATATCCTTTAACATGGTTATTATTGATGCAGTGATGTTTACTAGAGGTGCTTCCTAGTTGGTGGTTGTTGATCCTGTCACAAGGATTCTTTCTTTATTTTGGGATGATCAAACATTCTTCTTATGATCCATTATGCTTGCTGGGATGCCTAGATGTTTTTACCAAGGATACAGCTTCTGATCCATATTATATATAATATTTACTAGTATACCCAGAGGTACTACCTAGGACTTGGATGTTGAGATTGGATATATATATATTATTAGGATATATAGAGGTGTTTTCGGGTATCCATCTATTGAGCCTTATGTGTTTAATTGTATGCCTTGAGTGATACTTGGATTCCCTATTATAGGAATTCCTTGGACAGACTCATAGCCTAGTGATATGTGATTAGGATGATTATACTCTCCTAGGCCTTTGATAAGTGGTGAGGATGATTATGCTCTCCTCAATATGGGTATGGAATCCCTAATGGTATATGGTGGGGATGATTATGATCTCCTCGGTCTATGATCAGAATGATTATGCTCTTTTGAATTGGTTACGAGACTTGAGGGGTGCAACATGGTGTCTCACCGGTGACTTATCTTTATATGGGCATTGAGGGCTAAGACTCATGGTATATTATACTCTCCTAAGTGGTGGGGATGATTAAGATCTCCTCAAACTATGATCAGAATGATTACACTCTTCTGATCCTGACTCAGTGAGCTTTTCAGGATATCCGAATGTACTCCCTAGAATCCTTCTTTATAGGATTGACCATTTGTATGTGGTATACTTCTTTATAGGATTGACCGTTGGTATGCAGTATCCTTATTTATAGGATTGACCATAGATACATGGTATCTTTGTTTATAGGATTGATTGTCGGTATATGGTATCCTTATTTTTGATTGGAGTCGAGTATGGGTGAACCCAAGTGTAGATTGAGTATCCCCCATGTGGTGATGTAGCTTTATTAGAGAATTTTCTAAAATTTGTCAAAGCATGCACTTATCGATTGGAATTATGAATTTAGAGATCAACTTAATGATACATGGATTGAGTGGCATGAAGTCTAGCTCAATACCCTTGCATAGGATATATAGTAGATTGGAATTATAGACCCAAATTGAAAGGACCAGTTTTGGGATATACCTAACACTGAGAGGGGGGGTGAATCAGTGTTGGGGACTTTTTAAACCAATTCCAACTTTTATCACTATACCTCTAGACCTGTTAGGATCTTGATTCTCTTATTCTCTTTTCCCTGTCGCATGCAATAATAGAAAGCGGTAAAGATATGCACACGATATTTTTACAAGGTTCACTACTCAATAAGAGTAGCTACGTCCTTGACGTGCATGGGAATGACCAGTGCATGGATTATCCACTATAATGTAAAATACAATTATAATGGAGTGGCTAGGAAAACAATCCTCTAGCCAGTGTGAGTCCCAACACTTTGGAGGGGGGTGGGAAACAATCCTCTTCCCTGGACTGGTGAAAGCCTAGTCCAACTTGAAGCCTCTAGCTGGTTCTTCATACTACCTATGAAGACAGTCTCTTGCAGCCTCTAGCTAGTTCTTTATACTGCCTATGAAGACAGTCTTCTCTCTGTTAAAAGAGTTTGCAACACCAAAAGAATCATTAACCTGTTGAGACCTATTGGATGTCACAGTGCTACTTTGTTCTTCCTCTATTCAATTATTACCTGCTTAGCAGCATGAAGGTAAACAACCACTTCTTTCTCTGCAGAAAACCTGAAAGCTACACAATATTCTTCCCCTTCTTCTTCAGTGCAAAACCAGCTACACTGAGATCGCTTCTGCTTCAATCTGTCGGAATCACAAACTCCCATTGTGATTATCTGAACAATGAAGACCAGCTCATCTTAGCATCATCAGAATTAACCTACCCTGAATAATTGTCAGCCTTTAGTTGGGCATACTATGTTCTTCTTCTTCTCTTCTTTCTCCTTGACACATTATAATTACAGTGTCTTAATATCTTTCTTCAATTCTCAATACCCACACAAGAGTGTATTGGTATACTAACTTTTTCCTTGGTGCAGATATGAATTCAGTTGCACATCTTGTTCTTCTCCACTTCACAATTCACAACGATAGTGTTAAACACCAGTCGTGTGAGTGTTGTTCAACTTCTCTTTGTGAAACCGAATGGTTCACAGTTCTTTCTTCTTCGCAAAACTGCTTCGAGAGTTCTATGCACCTATCGAAGGCCTGCGGTACCCTCAAATTTTTCGCGCAACCTTCTAGGTGGCTTGCGCATAAAATTCAAGCCTTGCACGTAAAAACACCTTTCTGCGTGAAAAACCCTTTTTGCACAGCTCTTCTTTTTCGCGCAGAACTTCCTATTTCGTGCAGCAGTTCCTTTTTCCACGCAACACTTCTTCTTTTTGCGCAATACTTTATACTTCAATTTTTCGCGCGTCAGATCTCAGGATTTGTCTAAGTGTCGAGTCTCTACAAATGAGAAGGGTTAGCCTCATATTTATAGGCATTTTTGACCCTGCGCGCAAAACACTAATCCGCGCGTAAAACCTCCTTCATGCGCGTAAAAACTCTTTTATGCAACTTCATATTTCGCGCCATGCTTCAATATTTGGCGCACCTCATGCCTTTGCCATTTTTCATCCTTCTAAGCATGAAGCACTAATTGCGCGCAAAATTCCAAACCGCATTCCATATTGCGCGCAAACCCAATATTTCCTGCGACATCATATTTCGCGCATTGCTCCAATCTTTCGTGCATTTCATGCCTTTGCCAATTTTCGAGCTTCTGATCTCAAAACACCTTTTGCGCGAAAACTTCATTCCTCTATTTCGCGCACCACGCCAATATTTCGCGCAACCTTCATTTTTCGCGAAGCCCGCTGATATTACACGCAAAACTTTCTTTTTCGCACATCCTGCTGATATTTCGCGCATCCCGCTGATATTTCGCGCAATGATCCAATTTTTCGCACAACCCGCATATATTGCGCGCACCACTTTATTTTTTCACGCAACATGCCTAACTTTCCGCGCACTCCATGCCTTTGTCATTTTTCGATGTTCTAATCTTGAATCATGCCTTTCACGAAAAAATCTAAACCATATTCAATCTTTCATGCTTCATCCATTTCCAAAAACACATCTTCATCCCCCGATTTTCAGGCCCTAAAATTTGGAAAACACTGGAAAACGGCGCCACCTTAAACTGTGCTTTTCTACCATCCCCAGATTGTCAACTACTTTGTCATTTTCTCTCTTCACTACTTCCCATAACCATTCTTCTGCTCTTATCACGAATCCCACTATCGTGATATTTATCCATTGATAGATCAGCTTTAGTATCGTCAGAGTTGCAATGGGAACTGAAACTTCCCTATCCCCCAGCAGCATCATTCCTTCCAATTAAAAATTTATATGACTGGCATCATCATTTCTCCCCCTTTCCTTCATACTGCTTGCATCACAAGTTCTCCTAACTCATGATATGTGTTAAATACATACCAGCAATGCATCGTCTGATTTGATATAATGTGAAATGCATGGCTACCTCAAAATGCCAAGACCTTCCACATTCTCTCTTCTTCTTCAGCCATCATTCTACACTTCATGCAAATCATATGATTTTATTCTTCAAGTAATCGCTTTCATGGATTTCTATCATGAATAATTTCATGATCTTCTTCAAATCCTCATTCTTCTTCAATCATCCTCAATTGGATGATACATCTCCATTATGATCCAATAATCCTCAAATGGATGATACTTCTCCATTCTTCATTGTTGTAAACAATGTGTAACCATTGACACATGTTCTTTGAACTTAGGATTATCTCAACAATTGTCTGAATTGATCGTCTAAGAGAATTTCTCAAGTATGAAATCCAGTGCTATGATTCCATAACAATTCTCAAGGCAACCTCACTTCGGCCAATCTCCACAAACTTTTTAGTCCTTCTTCATATCTTTCTTCATTTTGACCAGCATTGACAACTGTTGACAACAAATACAATCTTCATACACAAAGTGGTCCCAACACAAATATCATATGTATATTGGTTTTCATGTTATTTGGTTTCACATACCAATTAATATTCATATTTATGTATATATGTATAGTTATGGGACTATACATGTATACGTATATAGATATGGTCATAAATGGTGTCACTTTCTGAATTGATCAGGATTATGGACTTAAGTTTTAACTATGGTTTCACGTATTCGTTTTATTTACCATTTTTAGTTGTGTATTAACAAGGATGAGAAGTTTCTTTTTCATACACTTATTGCAGCACATTTATAGGTTGCTTGTTAGGGTGGCCTACTGAGATTATTTCTCACCCCTGCATGTATACCTCAATGTACATGTATACCTTATGTATGATTTTTATGTTGAGCATGAGTTTCATGGTGGATAGGGATGAGGCCCAAAGATTCATGTTTGAGTGGAGCTGCTCATGTGAGGTACTTGATTGGGTTGCTTCATTTTGATAGTGTCTAGAGACTGGGTATGTGGTCTCGCTCAGAGTTAGTAGTAGAGCCATGTACTTTTACTTCTAGTTTCTTTTTAAACTCATGTATCTATTTGGTCAACCCAATGGTTGAACATTGTTTTATTGTATGACATAGTTGTTTGGGATTTTAGAGTATTTAATTTATTATTACACCATGTTCTATTTTAGTTTTTTACTACTTTTGTACTCTATTTGTTTACTATTGTGTATGATACTTAGCTGTTTTTTGTTGTTTTATCACTATGATATGAGGGAATAGTATCCCCACTATCACACCCTAGTCCCTTAATACTATTATGAAGCCTCTAGTATATGGGGAGGTGCACTTGAGGCCTCATAACCAACCATCTTAGAGCACCGGTTAGTGGAATCCAGTTCAGGATGTTACAAAGTGGTATCAGAGGTGTTCTTTTCTTGGTCTTTACTATTTGGGATATGATATATAGGATTATTATAAATGTGTTGTAACCTGTGATGGATACCAAACTGGTGCTTCGAGAAAAATTGTTCCAGTAGAAAGTCATGGTTTCCAGGGGTTGGGATTATTGTTCTGATCTGTGATGTTACAGTTGTATATGATTTTTGATTTGAGTGATGCACATGTTGTGGGGATGTTATGATTTACTATAGATCTATGGATATTTTCCATTATAAAGTGGTCTGGGATAGATTTTGGATCATGGCCGGAAAAGTCAAGAGACGTCTCATGCATCATATTTGGCATGTAGGATTCACATCATATAGGCCTACTAGTGTGCAATTTTACTGATAATTGAGGCCTATTTAGTTGGGTATGCTTACATATATATTTCATTGTGATGGCAGGTTATGTGGATCTACATTGAATAATTTTTTTGTGAGGATGATGAATCAGTCCTCATGCATGGGAGGTGTAGTGACCTAGTAGGTCAATATGGAACTTGATGCCTTTCTATTGAACCTATTGTAGGGTGTTGTTTCTTAGGTCTATGTTATCTATTCATATCTCTTAGTAAGATGATGATGGATACTAGGAATTTTTTTGTGAACTGGACCTCCATGGGGTATTTTCGAATACATATGCTCAATGTGTGTCAGTTCAGTTTCTATTTTGCGTTGGTATCATGGCCTCTAGGGATCAGTTCCTTTTGATGATGCTCGATGATGATAAGGTCCTTGTAGGTCATGTTTTCATCTTTAAACATCATATTCATTGTTATATTTACTTGTTTTTAGAAGTTTTTATCTTTTGGGATAGGCAGTTAGACCATGTGACCCAGTTTTGAGGCTTGTTCTGTAGTTCTAGCTGGGAAACCTAGAGGCCCTTAGTTTTACTCGGACCCTAATAGGTTGATTTCTATTTTGTTCTATGGAAACCTACAAGAGAGAGGTTGACCAATGTTTTTATATTCCTTCTTAGACAGTGATCTTGGTTTTGTGATTATTTTTAGATTGAGTCATGGTAGATTCTTGAGTTCTATGTTATAGGCATGTTGATGCCTTCACCTCTTAAAGAAGAACCTTGGGTGTTTTAGTATCAAGATTGGATTTAATGGGTATGAATTTTCAGGTGCTTGGCCTAGTTAAACAGTTTTTTTACTGTTGATAATGTAGTTAGAGCATCGGTAGATGCTCGTGACTGTAATGATGTTGGGTGACGAGCGGTCATGGAATAAATTGTGGCATAGGTGAGGTGCTCGGTTTTGAAGAGGAGTTCCATGGGAGATTATAGATAAAATAAAATGATTTGTTGTGTAGCACAATCATCTTTTCCTTGTGTTGGATGAGTCATTGGAGTATGATTTGAGTGATAAAGGTAAATATTGGTTTCACATGGTATCGTTTGAATAATAAATCAGGGCATGGCCATGTGTGAGCCAAGGACTGATGTTTTCCATACTTTTCATGGGCATGGATCCTAGAAGTTGTGTGGAATATCACTCTACAGAAGAGGTGACATCATGAAATGTTTGGGTTACTGTGAGATGGTTGACCCATGGTTGAATCCTAGTTATGTTTTGAAAGGATGTGGGTGTGGCTTAGAGGGATTTATACATGACCTTGGTGAAATTTTAGTGTACTCTTGTTAGAGATTATCATGATCTATCTTGATTAATCTTGAGTATGTTGAGAGAGTGTCTTCCCTATGCTGAGATACTTTCCCTTTATAAATTTTCTTCCCTAGTGGAGGAAGAAACCTGTTGAGTTTGTTCTTGAGGATCGGTGTAAGGTAATTCATATGGTAGGGAGTGCACCATTGGCTATTTGAGGGTGGTGACCCTCATTTTTTATTGAACTTAGGATTTTTCATGGGGTTTTGAGCTCAAATTTTAGCTTTGAGATGACAATAAGGGAATTCCTATAGTGGGGAGTACCACATCGGTCACAATTAAATGTCTTCCATATAGAAAGAAACTGTTGATGTTAGGAGGCTAGTTGTTGGACAGTCTAGATAGCTTGGTTGTAAATATGCTCGGGTTGAGAGCATGGCTACTGGTCTTTTCACCAGGCTTCTTGAGGATAATAAAGTTTATGGTGGGTATTTTTTAAGGGCCCATGTTTTTTTGGACTGCAGTTTTGATAAAAAAAATTAAATTTTTGATATCAAATGCTTATAAAGGAAGAAAATGGTCTTTTTACACTAGAAAATGATCTTGGATAATCTTTATGACCACTATGTTGGTCCTATAATAGTTTGTTTACCCTAGTATAGTAGTTTGGTAGAAATTAAATATGTTCATATTTTAGTGGAATAATTAATATTAAATATTTAATAAATAAAATATTAAACTGTTTGTGCGGGTTCGTTCAATCATAACTTTTGAGTTTCGGATTGAGATTTCATCTCTGTCATTGAGTCTTGAGTGGGGAGTTTAGCCTAGGCGGTGAATAAACTTGATTTTGGTGCTGGGGTCAGCCCATACCTTTTTTCTTTTCCTTTCTTTTTCTTATTTTTCTTTCTTTCCTTTTATTTTCTTTCTTTTCCTTCCTCCTTCTCATAGATGCCTCTTATGGCTCCTCCTACACCACTCAAATGAGAGATAAAATAGGTATAGGGAGAAAAAGAGAGATAGAGAGAGGGGAAATGGAAGAGAGGTACCTTCATGAAGCCCTTGATGTGCTGGATCGATGTGCGGAAATGGTGGACCTTGAAATCAAATAAAGATTCAATGGGTTCCACCAAAAAGTAGGCCCATTTATGTTTTTGTTGTAGATCCCTGTATATTTTTTCTAAATTTAAATTCCTAATATCCTTTTATGAACCCCATAGTGGCAGGATCTGTTTATTTGGGAATGAAAACGGAGGATTTGGGTGATCTGAGGGGTTTTCGTTTGGGAAAACCATGTTACACAGTGTGTAGTCTAGGGTGACACGCCATGTATTTTTTCCGTTTAGGAAAAATGGAGTTTTAGGAGTACACTATGTGTGCATGGGTGTAAATGACATGTACTGGTATTCATCCATGTATTTGAGTATCTGATTAGGAGAACCATTGTAGGGTACATAGCAGTGTGGGGTACATGGCCAGACCCCATGTGGGTGGCACACCATGTAGAAGTAGATATACTATCCAAGTATATGGCCAAGCTGGTTGAGGGACACGGGCAGGTATCCCATGTTGGTCACACACTATGTATCCGTCTTACATTCCATGTACCATGGGGTTTTACACGCCCAGGTTGGCGGGAGTACATGCCCATGTGTTCCTTCAGGAGTACACACCTTGTAATGAGGGTGACATGTCGTGTACTTCTCCTTTTTAACTCTTTGAGGGGTTTTTGTGTTTTTTTCCCTATAGTCATAATTGGACCCAATAGTAGTCCATTATGAGTGTTTTTACACATATATCATGATGGTGAAACCCATGAATCATTTTGAGGACTTTTAATGTGTGTTTTGAGGATTCTATATAAACGGATAGGTTCTTCCCCCAGCTTTTGGGTTTAGTCATCTCCTATGGGAGGGAATTGATGTGAACGATGGGTTGGGTGTTCTCACCAACCTAGTTAAGACCTTGATCTCATATGATCCATGGGATATCTCTCATGATCGATGCTTAGTAGATTTATGGTGAGGACGTCTCCCTCATGATATGTGCCCTTCTATCCTAAGAGGTCATGAGACCAGTTGATTCCATGGATCCCTTGTAGGATTCCTCTTCTTATGTTTCTACCTAGAGGATCTCTTATAGGATTCATCTAACTTATATCAGTTTACCAAGGATCCCACAAGGGATTCCTTTGTTTATATGTTGATCTAGGGAGTCCCTTAGAGGATCCTTATACATGTGTATTGTTTAGAGGCTCCCATGTAGGATGCCTCAGTCTTGCTAACCAGTTTGAGGATACCGTGTAGGATTCCTCCTTTACCTTTTACAACTAAGGATACCAAGTATGATTCATATTCTTGTGTTTACCTTTAATGATCCCATTTAGGATTTCTATTCAGTGTTTTACGTGAGGGACCCAGTGGGTTCCTTTTTTTTTGAAATACCTTGAGTTATACATCGGGTTTTGGTAGAGATAATGTTTAGGTTTCACCTTAGAAACCTTGCTAAACTGGTAAGCCATGGGGCTGTAGAAGTAGTGTTGGGTTGGGAATTTAGGTCACCCTCTATTTTCTTTTTATATCCTTTGACATGGTTATTGCTTACATTATGATGTTTACTAGAGGTGCTTAATGGTTAGTGGTTGTTGAGCCTGATGCGAGGCATCTTTCTTTCTTTTAGGATGCTTGGACATTCTTCCTATGATTTTTTATGCTTGTTGGGATTCCCATACATGATTGTCTGGGATCTAGATTCTAATCCATATTATTTATGATATTTACTGGTATACCAAGGGTACTACCTATGACTTGGATATTAATACTAGATATTTATATTTTTTTGATATATATTTTTTTGGGATATCCATAATTGTTTACTGGTATTAAACTATTGAGCCTTACATGTTGACTTGTATTCCTTGATTGATACTTGGATTCCATTTTGTAGGAATGCCTTGTAAGGACTCATAGTCTAGTGATATGTGATGAGGATGATTATTCTCTCTTAGGACTTTGATAAGTGGTGAAGATAGTTATGCTCTCCTCAATATGGGTATGGCTTCCCTGATGTTATGTGGTTAGGATGATTAATATCACCTCAGTCTATCATCAGAATTATTATGCTCTTCTAGATCATTTATGAGACTCGAGGGGTGTAGCATGGCATCTCACCGATGATTTATCTTTATATAGGCATGGTAACCCAAGAATCATGGTAGATTACACTCTTCTAAGTGGTGGGGATGATTAAGATCTCTTCATCCTATGATTGGAATGATTATGCTCTTTCGGATTATTTATGAGACTCGAGGGGTATTGTATGGTGTCTCACCGATGAGTTCTCTATTTACAGATCACCTAATGGTATGCCCCTTAATATTAATCTGAGTTCTGAATGTCATGACCACCTATGGACTGAGACCTAGGGATCAGACATTCAACTAGATTTACAGGCATGGGAAACATGATGACTAACTCAATGACCTTAAATATGATGTTCAGATGTACTTCCTATATTCATTCTTTATAGGATTGATTATCGATATGTGGTATCCTTCTTTATAGGATTGATATTCAGTATGTGACATCCTTATTTATAGGATTGATTATTGTTATATGGTATCCTTATTGGTTAATGAAGGCGAGTATGGGTGAACCCAGGTGTAGGTCAAGTATCCACCATGTGGTGACACAGCTTGCTCAGAGACTTTCCTAGCATTGGTTGAAGTAGATACTTGTCGATTGGAATTTCGTACCCATAGATCAACTTAATGATACACATCTTGAGTGGAATGATGTTCGGCTCAACACCCTTGCATAGGATTTCCAAGCTATTGGGATTACGATTCCAAGGATCATTTGTAGATTGGTTTTCATGTTATTTGTTTTCACATACAAATGAATATTCATATTTATATATATATATGTATAAGTCTGGAACTATAAATGTATATGTATATACATATAGAAATCCATGGTTGAAATTTCCCAATTTATCGGGATTAGGGACCCAAGGTTTAACTATGGTTTAATGTATTGGTTTTACTTACCCTTTTTAGTTTTGTTTCAGTGATGTTGAGCAGTTTCTTTTGTATAAAATTATAGTATCACATTTATAAGTTTCTTTTCGTGGTTTCCTACTAAGATTATTTCTCACCAGTACACATGCACCTTAGTGTATGTGTAGGCCTTTCATATAATTTTTAGGTTGAGCATGAGTTTCATATTGGATAGGGTCGAGGCCCAAAGTTGCATGTTCGAGAAGAGATGCTTATGTGAGGTACCTGAGTGGGATGCTAAAATTCGATAGTGTCTAGAGAGTGGGTACATGGTATGGATCAAATTTAGTAGTAGAGCCCTGTAATTTTACTTTCAGTTTCTCTTGTACTCTTATATATGTATTTTCAACCCAGTGGGTGACCAATGTTGTATTGTATGACATAGTTATTGAGTATTTTACAACATTTCATTTATTATTACAGCATGATCTATTTTAGTTGTTTACTTATTCTACACTCTATTTGTTTACTATTTTGTATGATAATTAGCTATTTTTCACTATTTGATCACTCTGGTATGAGGGAATAGTCTCTCCACCATCACACCCTAGTCCCTAGCTGCTAGATTATAGCCTATGATGTACATGGAGGTGTGCTTGAGGCCTTATAACCCACCGGCTTGGAGCACCAGTTAGTGGCATCCGGGTCAGGACATTACAAGGGGAATCATCCCAATAATATCATATATGAATCTTGTATTATTGAGTGGATAACCCTTTATTCAATTAATCATATGAATAAAACCAAATATATTCATTTAGTGTCTTAGCTATTAAGTTTTCTCAGCTAAGTGCAACCCAAATAAAACACTAAGAATAAGATAATTCAAGATATTTAAGGGGAATCTATATATGTAAAAACCTACCCATTTGGATGATCCAGGGTCACCCATTACTTTATTTCCTTACACAATATAATCTAGGGGAACCCTGTTTTGGTATAAAATACCCAGATGAATGATCTAGGTCTTGATAAGTATCGCTTTGGAAAGAATCTGACACTTAGTATTTTGAAGGGGATTCAATATCACCATATTATCTTATCTTATTAACTTTATGTATTCATGATTCTAGTGGTTTATTTTTGAATCCTATTCATCCTACCAAATCAATATGTTCAAAACATCTTGATGTTTAACTATTTACACAACTCATAGTTTGTCTTACTCACCCAAAAAATAGAATTCAAATATATTTACACATATTTAAATTATTCTTATGTGTAAGGTAAAAAAACTCTTCTTTTAAAGGTTTATAATTATATAAAATTGAAAATATCGATATGAGTAAACCTAGATCTATAGATAGCCAACCCCACTTTTCTAGAACAAGGTATAAGCCTCCAGACCAATGGTAATTCTAAACCAAAGTCACTCTACCCAGGGATACTTTACTCAATAGAGAATCCAAATCATCATTACTCTACTACCTAATATGTGTAAACTATATTCAATAACTAAATTCAATTTAATGACTTTAATTACAAACCAAAGTCAAGGTGGTTGGAAACTAAATAAATTATCATACCAAGCATGTAATCCGTTAAATGCATGTACAATAACTAAGAATCGATTTAATTATTAAAATAAAGCATACCCATATTCATAATATATAAAATATAAAAATATGAATATATCAAGGAATAAATTTTAAATAAATGAAAATTTCAAATATTTAAATGTGAGATTAAAATATTTATGAATAACCCCTAAATAAATGCTAACTATTAATATTTTATAAGTTATCTAATCATTATAGACACTACATAAACTTAGATATAAACACTTTATATTCATTTCATAATATAAACTCTTCATATTATTCATTATATAGAATTTCATTTAAATATATGATGTTTTATTAATTATAAACATTTTATAATCCAATATTTATTATGTAAACATTATTAATCATCTAAATATCACATACTTAACATTATTTAAACCTTGATCAAATCAAGCATCTAAATAAGTTACCTTAATTTGAACAATTCGTAATTTTAAAATATAAACATTTTATATGTTTCCCTTATGTTTATAATTTATAAACACTTTATAAATTACCCTCATGATTTCTAAATAAATATTTTATTACTAAACCATAAGGCATGTTATATAATTAATTAAAACATGTTTTTAAATATTAAAATTTAATATTGAATAATATTTAATAATAAATATTTCATAAACATTTATTAATTAATAATAATATATTTATTATTAATTAATTTATAAACTCTTTATAAGTTAATAAATATCCAAAAAAATATCTTTAATAATTATTTATAAATAATTTATAAATAATAAAATTTAATTCAAAATTGAAATAAAGAAAAATAATTTTTTTCTTCAATCACATTTTATGATTTTATCTTAATCATAGAATACAATATAAGTCATATATTATGATCCAACTAGTATCATAGAATATGATTGAAAGTGAGAAACACATACTATCAGTCATATTTTATGATTGATAGCTCCATCATCCTCTACAATGTCATATATCATATTTTACGAGATACGTCAATATCGTTAAGGTGATTTGACAATATGTTTTTAGAAAATCCAAGGTGTATATTATATTTTACATTGTATTAATATCATATGATATGATCTATACAGATTCATGGATTTTTAATAAACCAATATGTATTATATTATGATATCATAAGTCGTGATTTGATCTACCAGATCAAAATCATAAATTGTATTTTATAATCAACTTAAAATATACATTAAGGCTGTTGAAAAATTAATATCCCACATGATTTCACAAATCTAAATCCTTATATTGCTTTGATACCACTATTGGGATTCTTAGGGGTCTAATAATAGTTATTATAACAAGTGTAAGTGATTAAAATCCCAACCCAAGATCACCATGCTTAGATAAATGAAATGTAGAAAATACTAGGAATGAAGAATCAAGTGTATATTACACTGAAGAACAAAAAATATATATATTTATCATCTTATACACTTGATAAATATCACATTATTGGAAATAAAAGGACTCCCACCTCTAGATTTATCCATGGTTTGTTCTTGAATCACTTGACATTCCAATAGAACTCTTCATACTCCATGGTGTGATAGCACCTTATAATGTAAAAAAGGTGGAAGAGAAAGATAATTCAGGTTATATAGTGTTTTTTACATTACAAGAGTATTATAAAGCGCACACACTTCCATTACTTAGCATTTGAATTTTTATAGATCCCTTAAATATGCTCCTTAGGTGAAAGTGTGATAACTCATGTGTTATAATGCATGAGTTATTACTTTGTCCAATCCAAATCATCACATGGATGAATGCATATCCCATCCACTAAACCTAATTAAATGGATAGTTAATGATAGATTGTTTGGATGATTAAATGAAACAATAACACTTAATTTTTATCTTTCATTACTTTCATAGACAGTTGAATTATATCATATATAATTCCCTATGATATAAAAATTGTACACTTAAACTGCATGGGTTAAGGAACAAAACCATGAACTACGACAGAGCCAATCATACCCTATGATTTGCATGGAAATTACAAATATTCATTCCATATGATATCTCAATAATAAAATATGACTCAACCAAATTGAATAATATACAAAGTGTCTTTAGGTAATCTATTCTTTGTATAATGCTCCCCACCATAGGAGTATATCCATCACTATCCCACTAAGCCAAAACCTGATCTCTACATCTCATGCTCTATACATTACTAAATGTAATGAATAAACATGATCAACCCACTCATACTCAAGCATTATCATAAAACATTTATCACTACATGTTCTCATCTCACCCGAAACATCATCCTGTACTCTAAAATTCAGCTAAAATGGGGGTTCACACCCTCTAATAGTTGATGGTATAATCCCCACAATATGGTTTAACTTACATTTATACTTGAGTTAAATGCCTGATAATATCCATCATCACATGGGTTTTAGTCTTTTGAGTTATGATCACCTATCTTAATAACCCCTGTCAAGGCACAAAAATCAAATCAACCATACCATGATACTCCAATCCATCAAAGATGTCACTATCTTTCCATAGAGAAAATATTTCCCATTCTCATCAAAACCCCATTCCATTATTCATTAATGTATCTCATAAATCCATCATTCCTCAACCCACACATAGTTCTTCTTTGATCCATAACCCAAATGGGAACTACACATACACATCATGCACTTCCCCCCCACATATAGAGGAATTTTAAAAAAATCATTTCAATCCTTAACTATCTTATTACTAAGAAAATTGAATATCTAAAGAAACTTCTCATAGGTTATTTACCAATATCCAACTTAATATTATCCAAACCAAATAGTTTTATATTCCAATATCACCCAATCCCATAACTAGACTAATTCTCTAATGACTCACATCCCATAAAACCTAGGCACACTCGCCTAAAAAATAGACCATGCATCTCATGCATGTCAATCTCATCTAGTTGACAGTACATTGGTGCTTTCATTTCAATAATAATGAGGAGTCTCAATCATTCCAAGGACTCTTTCATGATTATCCACCACTCAATAATTATACCTTTCATGGACCAATCCCACTAGGGTCTTCCACTAAGGCATCCAATGCCTGCATCGACCCTCCTATTGTCCCAGCATTTTTCTAAAATGACTCAAGAGTTGGGTGAATTTATTTCTTGAATTTCATACTAATTTAAAACTTTCCACTTATTAAATGTTTTAATATAATTTTTTATTTAAGCAGTTATAAAATAAAAAATAAAATAAAAATAAAAAATATAAGACAATAAGTTTTTTAGTGGTTTGAGGCTATAATAACATCCCTTAGTCCACTCCACCAATAGTCAATGTGATATTTAGTGATTTTTATTTTGATCCTTTTCCTAGGGATTACATAACTTAGTGAAAATAGTTATTACTTGGTATAAGGTTTCAATATATTTTATTAGGATCCCCCTTAAAAAACTTATCCATAGTATGTACTTTTACACACAATACAGGGAGTGTGTACTTATAGTAGAAATTAAATATATAGAAATGAAACTCCAGTAGATAGCACACATTTATTGATAACAAAAACTAAAAAATGATTAATTTCTTCTAAAGGATTTGTATGTCTCAAAAGTGTAACTCTAGAAATATCTCCTTATTTGTAGTATTAATCTTCACAAAATCATAGAAGAAATAATATTTTTCTTCTTTCTCCTTTCTCATGATGAATAGATACATCTTGTGTATATAGAATAAAAAAGGTTGTGATTCATGAAGAGTTGAAATATTTAAGAACTTTTTATATTTTATTCTTTTCATGAACCGGTATATGTGTATATGAAATGTATTTATCATATAGTTAAGAATAAATATATAATATCAAAGAAATAAACTTTGTTAAAGTAGTTTGCAATCTTCTATAAAAAATAGGTAATCATCAAACAGTTTGAGTGGATTTTTTATTCCTTAAAATCAACAACTCATTTAAACTCATTAAAAACTTCCATAATTTTTTTTGATTTGATGATAATAAATCATGGGTAATATCATCCTATAAATCAGTATGAACTTCTATAAAATTCTTGAAAGTTTGAATTTTAAACTTAATTCATAAATTTTTACTCAACACAGATTCATACATAATATTTTTTAAATCTATAACTTATATGTAAGGTAAATGATTAATAAAAAATTATCACTTGATATGCAACATATTTTCATTATTAAGAACTAATACATAAGATATACCTTAATGCAAAATATATTCAACTTTTTATCCAAGTTAATGTGTAATATAATTATCCAAACTCCACTGAATTTGTAAAATAATTTCCTTTTTGAAAAACAAAATATGTAAGATATTCACTAATATGTAAGTTTTTATACTTGGTGAAAAATTAAAATGTGAGGTTTTTTCATTCAAATATAAGTTTCTATAATTTTCCAATTTCTCGATATGTAAGGTTTTCTATCCAAATGTAATTTTTATCCTTTGTCAATTTTTCAATATGTGATGTTCTCTATCCAAACACAATGTTTTTTTCTTAGGAATATTTCCAAAATCTTCAATGCATAAGATATTTTTTAGAAGCTGGAAAAATACATAGGTTTTTAAAATTATCTAAATTATTCAACTCAAAAATAATATCAACTCAAAATAATAATCTCATTTTGATATAATTTTTTGAAATATCAATAAATAGCCTAAAATCCACTCAAAGAAGATTCATGTAAAGTTTGTAAGTTATTATTTCATTTATTGTCAATGATTTGAGTTTTTATTATAGAAAAGTGGTCAATATGTGATTGGTAAAGGAATCTAAGTTTATTTTTATGATTATGGAGCTGATCTTCAATGGAATTAATGATAAGTGTTGGTGGATAAAGGAACATTGTATATTAAAAATTTTAAGTGTGTTTGATTTATTTGAGATGGAATTGAGTTCATTTGAAGAAATTTGGAATTAATAGAAGTTGTGTTAAGGTAAATCAATACCTATATAAAATTAATTCAGGATCCTAGTGAGAATCATAAAGGTTTCCTAGGAATTACACTAGTTTTATAAAGGTCAGTTCCAAGTTTCATAAAGTTCATCTGAACTTTGTGGATTCATGAAAAGGTAACTTGATGCCTATGTAAAGGTGAGTCCAAGTTTCTAACTTTTACATAAGGTTTACTTGAGAATTGTAAATACTATGTAAAGTTGATTCGGGACCAATGTAAAAGTAACCTTTGTTTACAAATAGAAATGTAAAGGTGATCCATAAAATTAGTGATCTATATAAAGGTAATCTAGTACCTACGTAAATATCATCAAGGATATATGATGGATATGTAAGGGTAATGAAATATTAATATTCTAGATAAATTAGATGATTCTTTGTGTAATGTTCTTCATGGATTCAAGAATCAATGATCAATCACATGATAATGATTTTAGCCAAGAATAAATGTATGAAAAACAAGGATAAAACTAATATAACTAAGATGCTACATGTTATGAAATGGAGACCATTCCACAAGGAGATTTTAAATGAATATGAGATCACACCATGGTGTGTTTTTTATGATTTTTTTTGTGATTATTTAAGGTGATTTTTGAAGATTATGGAGGAAAAATGGGAATATTGCGTGCACCATATTGAAAAACTAAATGTTTCATGTGAGAAGTTCACGTATGAGAAAAGGAAAGTTAAAAAACACTATAGTACACTCCTAGTAATTTTTTTGAGATTTTCTAGACACTAGAATATTACTGAGGTCCAACATAGTCATCACCATGCTGCAAGATGTGTTTTATTGCTACATGATTCAGGTGATGTAATTTAAGTGGATTTAATGGAACTAGGATTGTGGAGATGATAAGGGTGTGATAATTCAAATATCATGTGAAGTTAATCAAGTGATTCTAAATTATAATAAATAGAAATCTTTTACTTGATAATTTTAATTAGATATTATTAATCAATTTCAAATGAGAAATATAACCTACCAATATTTTAGGAGAATTAAATTTCGAATATTATAAAAATCATATTCACCAGATATTCCCAATATTTTCTCTATAAATAAATAAATATATATATATACATGAAGGAGATAAAGTGGTAAAAAAATATGATTGAGAGAACTCCCAAAATTATGAGTACGAGAATTATGAAGAACTGAGTGACCTGATATATCATTATCGAAGGAGAAATAAGGTGATTATAGTAGGGAGACATCTAGGAGGAATAATACCTATTGTTATCATGTATTTGAGAAGGTTAAGGAAGATCTAGACCACACAAGATCTGGGGGAAGTCTCAAGACTAGTGTACCTGATCAAGACTATTATTTATTGAAGATAATTGAAAAATTGTACATGAGAAAACATGATCATATAGGATCATGTATGAATATCATCTCAAGGAGGTGCAGAAGGAGACCTAAAGAAAAGGGAGTCATTTTTATCATTAGATAAAAACTATCAAAGCCCATGATTGGGGTTATAACCAGTCACTGAAGTGGATTTTTCAATTGGGGAAATAACCAATTTTTGAATAGGGGGATTATGAATGGTGTATATAACCAATTACTGGAGGATTTTAGTTGGGGTGTCTAACCAACTTTTTTTGTAACTCTGTGTGTCTATAGTGGTAAATATGTGGTTCCACATCTAACTAATATGTTAAGGAGTAGGTATTTAAGTTCAAACCCTATAAATCTTGTGTGATACTCTATTTTACTACTATTATACATAAGTTGAGTTCTTGAGTTAATATTGAGTGGATTGGGACCTTAAAAAGTCCAAGAGGTTGAGTTTAAGAAGAAGTATTTATAAAAAGAGGACCATTGTTCCACCCCCACCCCAATAGTGATTAATCGACCCTAGAGAATCATAAGTGGTATGAGATAAAATCTAGGTTCCTTCTTAAAGTTCCAATAATTTATTGAGTATAAAGTATCAAAACTCCATAAATAATCAAGGAGTACCTACCTTTGATGGAATGAACTTACATAGTTAAGGGAATAGGATGGTTCCTTACTTCCATTCACTTATTCTAGAAGTTAGTGATACTTCCACAATAGGTTTTCCAACTATTAATAAAGGTGATTATATGACCCATACTCACAAGATAAATATGTCAGTTGATGGTAAAGAATAAAATTACATCTTGATATATATATTTTAGAAAAGGTTTATACTAAATTCATGGGTATTATAGTTTATAAAGTGATATGGGATAAATTAAAGAGTAGTTATGAGGGAAATATAAAACTCAAATAAGTTAAACATCAAGTTTAGAGAAGTGGATTTGACTATATTAATATGAATCATGATGAGAACATTGAAAACTATTTTACTAGAGTCAATGATATTATGAGTGATCTTTGGGGGTTTGGTGAGAAACTATATAATTCTGTCATTTTAAAAAAATGATGAATTTTTTAAATTAGTTTAATCCAAAAATATTATCCACTTAAGAAAGAAAATATTTGATAGTTGATGTACTGAAAAAAAATCATTGCATATGAGATGAGAAAATCCCTAACTTTCAAGAATAAATTAATTGATGAAATGGGTTTTGAGGATATAAGAAAAGGGAAAGTAAAATAAGAGGAAGTTATCAAATTGAGTGCTTCTCAAGATGAGTAAAATGTTCAGGATGAGTAAGACTTCAATATTATTTCTTTTATTACTTTAAATAGATTCACAAAAAAAATAGTGGAAAGGAAAAAATAAAAAAAAATCGAAAGTACTGTAATTTTGATGGCATTGGAAATTTCTCTTATAACCATCCAAAGAATAAGGCCACTGATTTTGAGTTATAATAGAAATACAAGAAGGCATAGAAGTATAAAAATTTTAAGATTAAGAAGAATTATACCAACAAAAATAGTAGGTACTTGATGAGAAATAATGAGCATGATAACTCAAATTGTTTATTAAATGATGAATTCAATTTTTATCTCATGTTGAGAAAGGTTTTTTCATAAAGTAGTGTCAATGGTGGAGAATAAAGAAAAAACTTGATTGGTAGCTAAAAGTAGATTTTGAATCTTATCTTGATAATAACAAAAAACTCAATAAATAAAATATAAAATTAGGGAAAGAGAATAAGAAGTTTTTTAATGAACGGGAAGAATTTTTCAAAAAATAATGACATAATTTGATTATATCAAGATATGAAAACTAAAAGATAGTGGTTGATCTTGAAGAAAAATTATCTATTAAATAAGATTATTTTTTTAGATACAATCACTATGTTTTTTATGAAAAGTTATTTGAATGAGTTCATAGAATAATTCACTAGGTTATTGGAGGTTAAAGGTACATTTTCTGAAGTTGAAAAAGGTAAATATGGACCCATTCAGTTTCTAAATAGATTTTTTATTTCTAACAATTAATGTGTTAAAATTGAATATGAGTAGTTATGTGAAAATAAAATTGATATGAATACTTTCACATCAAAGTAATAGAAGAAGATGCCAACAATATCATTTTCTCTTGGAAAAAGAAATCTAAAACTCAAGGAATAGAACCCCAAAATAATTATGGAAAAATAAATTATCAAGGAAGTAGATCATAGTTTAGAAGTTAATGTAGGTATTGTGGAAGGTATGGTCATAAATCCTTATATTTTTTGTTAAATATGTCATTTTTAGGGAAGAGGTGATAATTAAAGGGGAGTTTTTATGAGAAAATGAGATAAAAAACTTAGAGGAAACAAGTGGTGACTATTAATATAGAAATATTATCTATGAAAAGTTTATTTGAGTCTTTGGAATATGTGGATAATAAGGTCACAAAGATAAGGAGTTCATAACAAATATACCAAGAGAATTCCCTCATTTTATGGAAGGGAAGGTAGTTTAGATGACTATCAAGAATCCATGTAATGATAAGTCCAAAGAATTTGTGCAGTCAAATAAAGAGTACCTGACTATTTTTCTTGACCAACTATCCAAATCTAAATAAATAGAATAATACTAGATGAGTGTTGAGGTTAAATTAAATCAAGTGGTGATACAAGACAAGGCTAGTGTACATGATTTTTTATCTATAATAATGACATTAACAATCAAAAGAATAGGTGTGAAAGGTGTGATCAAGTTAGGAATGAGGTAATGAATCGGATTTTCTTTATTTGTTTTTAGAAAATTTATAGGAAAATTTTGAGACCAGACACTAAGACGGCGTGGGATTCTGAAGCCCAGTGTTCCCAAAATGGTATAACAAAAAATGTTAAGTTTTTAATAGCACATGTGAGTAGTTTTCCAAAAAAAAAGTGGAATAACAATTAAATAGGTGCCCAAAGAAAAATACAAGGGCATCGTTGTGTTCAGGATGGCGGGTTTACCCTAGGTGTGACTTAACTTTAGTCGGCATAGCTCTCCAATTAGAAAACTTGAAAATGGAATAACCATAAATAAAATTATTAAATACAATTATTTTATTTTTTAAATCCTTATAACTCATAAATGGTGACTCTAGTTGAAATTTTGAGACCACTGTTGAGTTCGTAATGAGGTGTTTTCCTTAGGTGGAGCCTAACATTGGTCGGTGTGGGTCAACTGTGGAAATTATTTTTTGGGACGTAACCGTAAATAAAATAATTAAATAAAAATTATTTCACTTTCAAATACTATAACTCATAAATGGTAACTAAAATTGGAAATCCTAGAGTACTGTTGATCTCGTGAGGGTGTGATTTCCTTAGGCGGGGTCTAACCTCGATCAGTGCGGGTCAAGGGTAAAAGATATTTTTTGGGCATTTTAAAAAGATAATAAAATAAATTCAGAAAAAGTTTATTTTATTTCTTTTAATGTTTCTTAGAAATGCAGTGACACTGCGACGTAATTAAAAAGCACCTATTTCACTTCATAAATGAAACATTATGGCAATGCTGCAACACGGTGAAATGGTGACATTGAAACGTGTTTCTTCATTTAACATCTTTACAGGGATACATGATCAGTTGGACAATCCTGAAGAAACTCCCTATGAGATTTGGAAAGGAAAATATGTTGGAGAAGCCTCTCAGTGATAAAGGAAAAGCGGTGAGAAATGTTGATGGATCACATATCACGAATCACGGATCAAGGACTGAGGATCGGTGATTGACAAATGACGGTGGTGCAACTCCTTTCTTCACCAATGACCAATACAATCCTTGAGGTATGGGTTTTATTCTTTCTGTTCATTTTCCCTTTCCCTTGTTATTCTTTTCTAAATGAAGAACGTTGATCAACCCACTAACAAATTGATCTACGGGTCGATCGTTCTTACGGGATAGGGATTACCTTGTGGGGATTAAAAAGGGGTTAGATCTTTATTATTCTCTTTTAGTTCTTCATGATTAAATGGGAACTGAATATTATTGATTTTAAATTGGTTCTTCATGATCCTACTAACAATAACGCATTTGAGATGACATGAACAAAGGTTTGGATCGTTCTTTGGGTGTTCTTGTGCCTTTCTATTTCCCCCATTCTTTGTCATCTCGTGATTCTAGAAACGAATGGTTGTTTCACCCTCAAATCACAGTGAAAAAACCCTAAATTAAGAAACCAACACTATAGAGACCTCCCATGAAGACACAACAGTAGGTGCAGTATGATACGGGGTGGTCGGCGGAGTGGCCGATGGTGGAAACGACATCGACCTGACAGCGCGGTTGGGCCAAGTGTATGACTTTCGGAAAGGGAGGCGACGACCAGGTAGTATTTCGGCTTGAAGTTCGGAAGTGAAGGAGCTTGTGGCAACTGTTGAGGCTGGTGGGGGGCATAATGAATGTGGTATGCAGGCTGCATCATGTTATTGGGAATCACAGTCTAGCTAGACCACATCAAAAGACCTGCGACATCATCCATGGGTATGGCAGGCGATGGAAGGCCACATTGTAACGCCCTAAATCCAGTTACCCAGAGTCGGTGCATTATTACATAACATTGGCATGATCAAAAGGGGTCAAATCCCGAAAGACCGATCAGTTTAGTATCCTTGTAAGTACTAGATAAATTCATAAGTTTTACATTACATCATTAAATAAAAAAATCAACAACATTTTGTCCCCTTTTAAACACACGAATATCCTTATCTTATCCCTGCTGTTCAACCATAAAATACTTCTTCATATCCTGGGAAAAATAAAACATAGAAAGGGGTGAGCTCAGATTCTCAGTAAGGATAACAATATAGCAGAAACTTTCATAAATAAACCTAAACATTTAAGGAAATGTATAAGACTAGAACATAAGACTATTATACATAAACTTTTGCATAATATGGACAATATAAATCAAATAGTTCCATTTACTTATTCACATGGATATTCTACTAGTCAAATAATCATATGCAATATCAATATCCAATTTCATAATGATGGAATGCATAATGCCAGACTTCATAACCACATAGTCAAGGCCTTGTGCCAAGACTAAAAATAATATTTTGTCAAAGCATTGGGCCAAGACACTAGTTTGTCTCATGATACCTACCGATGCATCGATGAGCTATAGCGGGCTCCACCCATCACCTACTAAGTCCAATGCATTAATCATATGAAAAGGTTTAAACATAACATAAACATTCCTATTAAAACTAGCATTCAAAATTTCAATACTTTATCCATAAACCATGAATGGTGTAAAAATAAAACATCCACAGTCAAACATATCACAAAACCTTCAATATAATATGGAAGATTTGTATCATAATAAATCAACTTCAAATAAGTTTAAAATCCATCAAAGGATGTGGACATAGATGAAATGAAAACTATTTGAAATAAATAACTCTTTCTATTTTGAAATCATTTAAAAGTCACATAATTATAATTGAAAACATTTATTTTGGAAATATTCTTATAATATTGTATGGGAAGCTTCAAATATGATATAATGGCAGAAAATAGCCACACTCGTTGTATAAATTAAAAAAAGACATTCTTACCTTAATTTTGTCGAAAAGGTCATAAAGTACCTTGTTTAGAAAACGAGGAAAATATTCCTTTCAAACAATTTTATAAAAAATCAAAAAAGGGTATAAATGACTTTAATACATAGTCTAGTAAATAGTAAAAAAAATTGAAATACATTTTTAAGAAACAATGATGTGGATGATAACGAGGTCCCAGTAGATACTTACGTTAAAACAACCTCGGATAATAAAGAGATTGTGAAATTAACCCTTACCTTGTACTTTTCCTTAGTTGATGGTATTTTAACCTCCTGTATAATAGTTAAAACATTTTTATTAAATTATAAAAGAACTATATACATAAGTATGATATCATATATGATCCTCTAATATTTCTTTGTTAATAATATTTCAGTAGTATCATCATTTCGGGTGTTAACTGATTCATTTTCCTTTATATTATTGGTTACGTAAGCCATGTTTCTTATGGATAGGATGTATTTTATTCATATAAATAACTATATTATATTCATAAACATTATTTTTAATCATAAAATTAAAATTATTCTTGAATGATTACGATGGGGAATGAATCTCATCGCGTTCGTGGAGACAGCAATCCGTACGTACGCACGAGCGACAATATCATTATATTGATGGTGAAATCGTATGTAATCGGATGGTATATCATATATACAGAATCATTAAAATGTTATATTTTTTATTTATATCTTTTATACTCATTATTATACCCATACAAATAATGAAGTGTTTGAATAACAAACTACACCACGACGTGGAGATGGTAAGTCGTACGTATGCACCTATGTTGACTTTGTCATTCATATAATGGATAGAATAATGAATATAGTTGTACCATTTTTATAAGAACATCACAGTATATATAAGATACTGGATTTATTATTTTATAATGGAAACAACAAATAAAGAGGAAGTGGAAGAAGAAAATAACTTGAAAGAGGTGATGAAATATTTACCTCTTCTTCGGGTTCTTCCTTTTGATTTGATCAAAAGGGCTCCTTAGGTTGACTTTCTGACCAAATGAAGGCATCTAGGATAAAGTTAGGAAAGTTGGTAGTATTTTTGGTCAGGGTTTGGCCGATCCAAATGGCTTTGGAGGTGTGAAATTAAGAGAAGTAGAAATACCATTTTATAAGAGAGGTGAGGGTCACTTTAGGAAAAGCTTGAAATATTATTTTATAATAAAATAATTTTCAGTTTCTAATGGCTCCAAATTGATTTATTTATAGTATAAGGTTGGTATGGGTCGAAATAATCTCAACTAATTGGTTTTAGACTGGTTTAGTTCACCATATTAACCTTATCTTTTAAATTTAACTCTTAGTTAAATAGTTTGACATTTACCATGTCTCTTTGTATTTTTATATTATATGGTTAATAAACATACTATAACATGAAAATAGAACAAAAAGTGGTTCATTATTAATATATATAACTGTATCTATGTCCTCTTGTATAACCTTAGATTTTTAGGAATATTATATCAATTAAGAATATAGTATTTGTTTTAAAAACTCAATTATGTCAATTTTGACACTATTTAGTATTTGGTTTTTGTGAAAATCATAACAGCATTATTACTTCTAAAAAAATTATTTAATCAACCCTAAAATGTCATATTAACCTATAAAATTATTTTAATTCGTCAAAAGTATCAAATTTCATTTATTTGGATATTTCTAATATCAATTATTTTAATGTTTCATTAATAAGTTAATTACTACATCATCATTGTGTCATAAATAAATTTAATTATTTATTGTCTAAAAATTATAAATAAAATATCATTATGTAGGAAATATTTTTAACTTTCTAATTAATATTTATAGTCTAATTTATCTTATATATAACCCTATATTAAAAATGGTTTAGTTATTAAACTTTCAATTTAACACATTTAACTCTTCTTTAAATAAAATAATATTAAATGTCCTAATCTAATTCAATTGGACCAAAGGGGATCATATTTTATTCCTAAGGTTGTTTTTAGTTGAATTACACTTATCCAATAGAATTAGGACATGTGTTTGGGTAATTATAATATCATGTTTACCCTTAATTACCCTCTTTACTTTTAACTGTGGTAAATAAAAGTCAAAAGTTACAATTCACCCAAAATTATTTTCATCTTATTAAACCACATTTTACTTACTGATATCAATCGTGTCTCTCGAATTTTTGAAATTCAACTCACAGAAGCGGTGAAATTAAGTTTTATGCAAATTTGTAAATGCTTCTATAAGGTGGGTAAAAGACGTTAAAAAGTTCAATAAAATTTTATATATCTAAACTTATTATAAAATAAATGCAATGAATTAAATTGAATATATATAGGTGTTATGTATCTATTTTGACCTAAAATAAATAATTATTTAAATAAAAATTTGGTTTTAAACAATAACGCAGTGTTTTTCACTATTTATCAAAAATTAAAAGTTCTGAGAAAAATACCAAAAATTCACTCTAAGCTAATTTTGATATTCCAAATCCAAAAATGAAGTCCATTTTGAAAATTAAAATTTATAAAATTTCAAAAAGTGGGTATTACTATTCATAACAGTTGGTTTCATTGGTTGTGGTGTGTTAAAACTCCAAGTTGTGTACAACGCAAGCTACTGCATTATTCAAAGGAAAACATACAATGGAATCTTGGGGTGTTACATTCTCCCCTCCTTAAAATAATTTCGTCCTCAAAATTTCTAGAATATTATTGCATAAAAATATTTGGGTGGTTATTCATCATAAGTTCCTTGGGTTCCTATATTGCCTCTTCCATCTTATGATTTCTCCATAGAACTTTTACTAGAAGAGTCGTTCTGTTTCTCAGCACTTGTTCCCTGGTATCAAGAATTTTGATAGGATCTTCCCAATAAGACAGATCAGGTTCCAATTCAATTTTATCATAGTTGAGTACATGCGTTGGTTCAGGCATGTATTTTCTCAATAGTGATACGTGGAACACATCATGAACTTTGGAGAGACTTGAAGGAATTTCCAAACGATAAGATACAACTCAAATTTGTTCTAGAATTTTGAAAGGTCCGATGTACCTGAGACTCAATTTACCCTTCTTACCGAAATGTATAACACCCTTACATGGATATAACTTCAAGAAAACATGGTCTCCTACTTGAAATTCAAAATTCTTCCTTCGGTTATCATCATAGCTCTTTTTCCTACTTTGTCATGTTTTGATGTGGGTTTGGATAATCTTCATTTTTTCCATTTTTTCGTCAACAAGTTTTGGGTCTATGAGTTTTCTTTCACCAAAATCATCCCAACAAGTTGGTGTGCAACATCTCCTTCTATATAACGCTTCATATGGTGCCATATGAATACTTGAATGGAAGTTATTATTATAGGAAAATTCTTCCAGAGTTAAATATTGATCCCACATACCTTGAAAGTCAAGTGGGCAAGATCTCAACATACCATCTAATGTTTGAATAGTCTGTTCTGATTTTCCATAAGTTTGAGGGTGGTAGGCAGTGCTCAAACAAAGTTTAGTATCCAGGTCCTTCGGAAGACTTTTCCAAAATCTTGATGTAAAATGGGGATCACGATCAGAAACAATTGATAGGGGTACATCATAGAGAAACACTGAAGGCGACAATGGTTTTTGATTCAACTATTTGTTGTTTTTTGCTGTCTTTGGTGATGATGTTGTTTAGGTGGCGACGGTGCTTTCTTGGCTCCTGATGGTTTTGTTCTCTGAGGAGGTTATTTCATTCAGGTATGAGGTTCTGTTTTGGTGTTGCTTGTCACGTCGGTGTGTCTGGAGATGGACTGGGTTATCTTCTGGTGGATTCATTTCTTCCAGATGATATGCGGTTTAATTTTTTGTTGTGCGGTGGTGATGGTGATAAGTTTGTGGTTTTTGTTTCTGCTGGATTGTTTTCTTGGTGGTTCTGAGTCGATTGTGGAACCGCGGAGACAATTCTAATTTCGTTCATTGTTCTGGTGTTGTCACTATTTGTAATGGTGTTTGAGCTTGCTGAGGCAATGTTAGTGGTTGGTTCTCACCGATGTTGTTGGATTTGTGGCGGTGATGATGAATGGTGGTGATCTTTGAAGGAGGTTCCGGCGACGACGCTTTGATAGTCTTTCCAGCGACCTGCAGTGATGGATGTGCATGATGAACATTTATGGAGATGTAGTGATAGCGTTCGACCTACAGTGATGGTGATGTAGTGATGGCGACGTGTGATGATGGGATCAAGGCTCGAGGTGTGGCGTGTGGCGTTTGATGGACTGTGGTTTGTTTTGAATTTGAATTTTGAAATATGGATTTTTGGTGACTGTTTGTATGGGTACCAGGAACCCTTAAACCGGCTTTTGAAAATGGGAAAAAATGATTTGCCTGCTCAATTTTTATAGTTGTATCTTTAGTTCCACTAATTATACAGTGGTCATTCTATAAGGGGTCCTTGATATGGGCCTTGAACCATGAATTAAATCAACAGAAAACTCAATTTCTTGTTCTGGAGGATGTCCAGGTAAATACTCTGGAAACACATCAACATATTCTTGCACAATAGGTACGTCCTATATTAGAACATTATTTTCCTCGCCCATAGTTATTTCATTCTCTTCTTCCCAAATAATTAAATTTAGTAGAGCTACTAGGGGTGGTTCTATATAAGAATCAGGTGGTGACATTTCTGCTCTAAAGGTAAGGTACTCATTATCATCAACAAAAATTGTAACCTCCTTCTTCTTACAATAAATTTTTGCATCATGGTCTAAAATCCAATCCATTATGAGGATTATATCAAATTCAATCATGGGTACAATGATGATATCATCAGATAAAGAACATTTATATTCCCTAATGGGAACTGATTTACAAAACTTTGTTGCGATGATACTTTTCATAGGTGTTTTTACTGACAACTCCCTTGTTAAGTCAAATTGAAAATATCAAATTTTCTTAGAAAACTGGGAATATATGAAACAATTTGATGATCTATAATCAAATAAAGAATTGGATAAACCTGAGGAAACCATTAAATTACATACCACCACATCTTTCGGAGCTTCATCCTCAGAAGTAGTGATTGCATAAGCTTGGACTTGCTCTATTGTCCTTTTCTGAGGTAGGTTCCCTTGGTGCTTAGGACATTTATTTCCATAATTCTCCTTTTCTCTAAAATTTTAGAATTCAACATTGATAGCCTCTTTCATTCTCTTGCAATCACGATCTTGGTGGCCTTTTTCACCACACTTGTAACAGACTCTCATTCCCTTAAGGAAAGTATCGGGGTGTTTCTTCCCACATTTACCATAGGATGGATATTCAACTTTTCCCTTCTTCCCTTTATTTCCATTTCCAAAGTGTTCAGCAGATCTCTTTTTCTCTTGATTTTCATTAAATTCGTAAGACATAGAGAATTCCTTTTCTTTCTTGATATAACATGAGACTATATCTTCATATGATGAGAAGGATTGTGAGACTAATGCTCAATGGAGAATTGGTTTTAACCCACCAAATAATCGATCAATATTACTCCTTGGGTTATATATATAATCTGTTGCATGCCTTGATAACCTTGTAAAGTTAGACTCATACTTTGTGACATTATCATCCTCCTTTTGCCTCAGACTCATAAATTATCTTTCCATATATGCTCGATGGTCATGAGGAAATTATATTTCTAAGAAAATCTCTTTAAACTCTCTCCATTCCATGTTTGATACTTCTTCATCTTCCTTTGTGTTTGGGATTAATGACCACCATTGATCTTCATCTCCCGTGTGGTGATAAACTTCCATGACAACTTTTTACCTTTTGCTACTCCCCAAAGCATAAAATGTTTTCTCTAAGGAATTTATCCATTGCTCAGCTACTAATGTATTTGTACTACCATTGAATTTTAGAGGTTGTTTCCTCATGAAGTGGTATAACATTGATCCTCCATGTTGTGGATGAGGGTTATTCATACAAGTAAGGTTATTATTCATAACCTAAGTGAGTTGTTCGAGTATGGTGATAAGCTGATCAGCACCAGTTGCTTCACCAACTCCACTATAATTATCTTGAGTAGGAGGAAAATATCTACATGGATTATATGCATTGATACGGTTTACATTCCTTCCACTATCCTCCATTTCTAAACAATAGCATACACTATATTAGTTTATGAATCGCAATATATAATTCCAAACTTGTAAAACAGTTAACATAAATTGAACAGTTTATGGATATAATCAATCATCATAAAAATATTTTCTTTGAGAAAGTATATACTCATAAACCCTTCATAATGGTTTGTAAAAAAACAAGAATTATCCTAAGTATATCCCCTGGGAGTGTCATAACTAAGAGTGCAGCAAGGCCTGTTGTCATCCACTAGTTCCTGTTTGAGTCTATCTCAAAACCGTGTTTTCAGTTTTTACCCCTAGGTAAATCTGTGCCAAATCCACCCCCACCTTCTCATATCTAGACAGAGATTTATTTCTTAGAAAATACAAAAAATCTCTACATTACCAAAATTCTAGGAAGTTCTTCTATACTAATTCTCAAAGTCTATCTTAGGGTAATGTTCTCTAATCAGAGTTTATCTAAATCTAGTTTCCATGATTTGTACTAAAATGCCTCTAATACCAACTATAACACCCTAAACCTAGTTATCTAGAGTTGTTGAATTATTACATAAAATTTTCATTATCACAAGGGGTCAAATCCCAAAAGACCGATCAATTTAGTAGCCTTAGAAGTACTAGAGACATTCATAAGTTTTACATTACATCATGAAATAAAAACATCAAAAACATTTAGTCCCCTTTTGAAAACACTTATATCCTTAGCCTATCCCTACAGGTCAACCATAAAATACTTCTTCACATCATAGGAAAAATAAAACATAGAAAGGGGTGATCTCGGATGCTCAGTAAGGATAACCATATAGCAGAAACTTTCATAAATAAGCATAAACATTTAAGGCAATGTATAAGACTAAAAAATAAGCCTTTTAAACATAAACTTCTGCATAATATGTCTAATATAAATCAAATAATTCCATTTAATTATTCACATGGATATTCTACTAGTCTAATAATCACATGCAATATCAATAGTCAATTTCATAATGATGGAATGCATAATTCTAGACTTCATAACCACATAGTCAAGGCCTTGTTCCAAGAATACAAATAATATTTTGTCAAGGCCTTGTTCCAAGACACTAGTTTGTCTCAGGAGACCTACCAATTCATCGAGAAGCTATAGTGGGCTCCACATGTCACTTACTAAGTCCAATTCATTCCTCATATGAAAAGGTTTAAACATGACATAAACATTCGCATTAAAACTAGCATATGAAATGTCAATACTTTATCCATAAACCATGAATGGTTTAAAAATAAAACATCCACAGTAAAAGATATCACAAAAACTTCAACACAATATGTAAGATTTTTATCATAATAAATCAACTTCAAACAAGTTTAAAATTCATCAAAGGATGTTGACATAGGTGAAATGAAAACTATTTGAAATAAATACCTCTTTCTATTTTGAAATCATTTAAAAGTAACATAATTATAAAAGAAAAAATTTATTTTGAAAATATTCTTATAATATTGTATGGGAAGCTTCGATGATAATATAATGGTGGAAAGTAGCCACACCCACCATATAACTTAAAAAAAGACATTCTTACCTTAATTTTTTCGAAAAGGTCATTAAGTACCTTGTTTGGAAAATGACAGAAAGATTCAATTAAAACCATTTTATAAAAAGTCAAACAAGGGAATAAATTAATTTAACCCATAGTATAGTAAATAGTAAAAATGTTTTGAAATACATTTTTAATAAACATGGATGTGGATGATAAAGAGGTCTTAGTAGATACTTACGTAAAAACAACCTCGAATAATAAAGAGATTGTGAAATTAACCCCTACCTTGTACTTTTCCTTAGTCAATGGTATGTTAACATCATGTATAATAGTTAAAAAATCGTTATTAAATTATAAAAGAACTATATACATAAATATGATAACATATATGATCCTCTAATATTTCTTTGTTAATAATATTTCAGTAGTAGCATCATTTCGGGTGTTAACTGGTTCGTTTTCCTTTATATGTTTGTTTACATAAGCCATGTATGTTATGGATAGGATGTATTTGATTCATATAAAGAATTATATTATGTTCATAAACATTATTCTTAATCATAAAATGAAAATTATTCTTGAATAATTACAATGGGGAATGAATCTCATCGCGTTCGTGGAGACAGTAATCCGTACGTACGCACGAGCGACAATATCATTATATTGATGGTAAAATCATATGTAATTGGATGGTATATCATATATAAATAATCATTAAAATGTTATATTTATTATTTACATTAGTTATACTCATTATTATACCCATCCAAATAATTAAGTGTTTGGATAACAAACTACACCACGACGTGGAGACGGTAAGTCATACGTACACGCGTTTGGTGAATTTGTCATTCATATGATGGATAGAATAATGAATATGGTTGTACCATTTTTATAATAACATCAGAGTATATAGAATATACTGGAGTTAATATTTTAGAATGGAAACACCAAAGAAAGAGGAAGTGGAAGAAGAAAAGAACTTGAAAGAGGTGATGAAATATTCACCTCTTCTTCGGGTTCTTCCATTTGATTTGATCAAAAGGGCTCCTTAGGTTGGATTTATGACCAAAGTAAGGCCTCTAGGATGAATGGAGGAAATTTGGGAGGATATGTGGTTAGGTTTTTCTGATCCAAATGGATTTGGAGGTGTGAAATTAAGAGAAGGGGAAGTACCCTTTTAGAAGAGAGGTGAGGGTAACTTTAGGAAAAGCTTGAAATATTATTTTATAATAAAATTATTTTCGGTTTCTAATGGATTAAAAATGATTTCTTTCGATTATAAGGTGGGGATGGGTCGAAAACCTCTTAACCAATAGGTTTTAGATAGTTTTAGGTCACCATATCAACCTTATCTTTTAGATTTAACTCTTAGTTAAATAGTTTGACATTTACCATGTCTTTATGTATTTTTATATTATATGGTTAATAAACTTACTATAAAAAGCCAAGAGAACCCCAAGTGGTTCATTATTAATATATATAACTTTATATAAGTCCTTTTTCTGAACCTTATATTTTTATAAATATCATATCAATTAATAATATAGTATTTGTTTTAAAAACTCAATTATGTCAATTTTGACACTATTTAGTATTTGGTTTTTGTGAAAATCATAACAGCATGTTTACTTCAAAAAAATTATTTAATAAACCCTAAAATGTCATATTAACTTAAAAAATTATTTTAATTCATAAAAAATCTCAAATTACATTTATTTGGATATTTATAATATCAATTATTTTAATCTTTCATTAATAAGGTAATTACTGCATCATTATTGTGTCATAAATAAATTTAATTATTTATTGTCTAAAAATTATAAATAAAATACCATTATGTATGAAATATTTTTATATTTCTAATGAATATTTATAGTCAAATTTATATTATGTATAACCCTATATTAAAAAAGTTTTAGTTATTAAACGTTGAATTTAACACTTTTAACTCTTCTTTAAATAAAATAATAATAAATGTCATAATCTAATTCAAGTGGACCAAAGGGGGTCATATTTTATTCCTAAGGTTGTTTTTGATCTAATTACACTTATCCAATAGAATTAGGACATGTTTTAGGGTAATTATAATATCATTTTTACCCTTAATTACCCTATTTACTTTTAACCGTGATAAATAAAAGTCAAAAGTTATTATTCGCCAAAAATTATTTTCATCTTATTGAACCAAATTTTACTTACTGATATCAACTGTGTCTCTCATATGTTTTAAATTCAACTCGTATAAGTGGTAAAATTAAGTTTTATGAAAATTTGTAAATGCTCCCAGAAGGTGGGTAAAAGACGGTAAAAATTTCAATAATATTTTATATATCTAAAATTATTATAAAATGACTCCAATGAATCACATTGAACATATATAGGTATTATGTATCTCTTTTTACCTAAAATAAATTAAAATAAAATAACTAATTATTTAAATAAAAAGTCTGTTTTAAACAATAACGTAGTGTTTTTCACTATTCATCAAAAATTGAAAGTTCTCAGAAAAATACCGAAAATTCACCCTAAGATAATTTTGATATTTTGAATCCAAAAATGAAGTCCATTTTGAAAATTAAAATTTAAAAAATTTCAAAAAGTGGGTATTACTATTCATAATGTCTATATTTATTGGTCGTGGTGTGTTAAAACTCCAAGTTGCATACGATGCAAGCTACTGCATTATTCAAAGGGAAACGTATCGTGGGAACTTGGGGTGTTACACGCATTCAGCAGGTGGGGACGCAATGACCACCACATCCTTGGTGGAACACACTGGCCCACTCCAACATGCCAGGCTAGCACAGTGAGTCAGGCTGGGGCCAGCCGGTCTGGGCCAGGCCCAGCGGATCGGGTCTACCCAGCGGGTCAGGTCAGGCAGGACCCATACCCAACCGGTCCCTTTTCACTAAAACTCTCATATATTTTAAACCGTACATCCAATTGATGAGCAGTTTTCTGCGTTGGGACTCTTGTAACGAGGAGATACTTTTGATATACTTTAAGTAGGTTTTTGTGGAATTTAATATATGACTGATGTCTTGAGGAGTAGATTCTCCTAAAATTAGGCATTCTATGACCAAAAAATCTTGCAAATTGATGTGACGAGAAGACTGTGACGATCGGGTTTAGGTGACCCAGTAGGCTAAGTGATGAGCGGGTCTAGGTGACCTAGCAGTGCTATGTGACGAGTGGGTATAGGTGACCCATCATGCCTAAGTGACGAGAGGGTCTCGGTGACCTAGCAGACCTAAGTGATGAGTGGGTCCAAGTGACCCAGCGGTCCTAAGTGACTCATCAGGGATGAGTTCCTCAACATTATGTGGTGTTCAGTGTATATTACTGATAGTATTTCTTTTCATACTTTATATTTATTCCTATGTGATCTGACTCTAGTGACTCTTGTGAGCTGAGTATTGTGTTACTCACCCCTACAAGGGCTTTTCCTTCACGTGTCGTGTCTTGTGTAGATGATCAGAAGCTTTGACAGAGTCCTTAGTAGGCTGGAGACAGGGATGCTTCATGGTGACCCGACGGATGTGGTATGTTTCAACGACGTTCAGATAGCTTATTGTACATACCCTTCAAGTTGGGTTTTCTACAGATGAGATCTAGGAACTTGTACATTTATTTTCAGTGGGGCTTGTATTCTGACCCATTTACTTTTCATTTTGTGTTGTTACTCTTAGTGTTTCTCTTAGTGGGATGCATATATGTTTACTCAGTGTTTTCTATTTCAGTAATTGTTCTTGGGGATGGGTGTATGTTTAAAGGTTCTTAGGAAAATGTCTCCCCTTTGTGAGATATTCCTACTTGGTGTTAGTCACCAACCCCTATCCAATAAGATGTGGGCTTGGGGTAGTCATAGCATAGGCCCTAGGGGATGGGTCATGATAGAGTGGTATCATAGTGTGTTCGGTTTTACTCTTGTTTTGGGGAAAAAGTGTTAAGTGTTTCAAGTTTGGATTTCTAGATAGGGAACCCATTGTTGGTGTGGTGGCCAATGTATCCATACACCAAGACCTTGAATTATACTTTTCAACTTGGTACATGAAAACATTAGTTGCATGGGAAATCAATGGTTTATGCATTATATAGGAATTGATTCATGTCCTTCTTGAGTCAGAGTTGGCTCACTAGGTATACACTTTTGACCATCGTACATCCTGTTTTACTTCAAGAGGCTTCCATGTAGGCAGCCATCTAGGATTCCACCATGTAATCACAAGGATGATTTGTGGGGTAACGAGATACGGGTATAGATATTTTTACCAAAGACAACAGTTCTAGGTGGTCTACCAGCTAGACCATCACATGTAGTGTAGCGCATGGTACTCATAATACCAGAAGATGAGGTGTGCATGCTGAGTGAATTTCACAAGCCTCAGTGACAGATACCCCTCAGGTTCCATGGTGAGCCCGGCTCACAGGTGGATAAGGACTAGCTTGAGGTGGTGACCAAGTTTTCCATCCAGTCGGGACACCATTAGATTAGATGGTTGTCCTAGCGTAGAGACTTCTACATGGATCAGTAGGGTGATGGCGGGGTGTAGATTACCCGATCTTACGATTAGGTGACTTTTCAAGGGACAAAGTTTGAGAACCTTTCCCATAGAAGGGGATCTCACTATAAAATATAAGGGTTGTGCATACCCAAGATATTCTATGGCTTCATCAAGATGACTTGTTAGTTGTTGAGTATTCATCAAGGCATACCGACATTTCCAGGAACTCAATGAATACAAATCAAAAAGTGCTTCATGGCTCGGACCTTTGAGTGAGGTGTGTTTAGGGAAATTTGATCCACCTCTATTCTTCTATGAATTCCTACTTATTCTAGGGTGATAGAACAAACCTTTGTGATTAAAAGTATTTTGGTTGAGAGGATACATCCAGTGGATGTCAGTAGAGGGAAAGCAGGAGCAGAGATCTCAGGAGCAGGAAGCCGACATTAGTCCAAGAGACTTGGATGTGTGAGAAATTATGAGAGGAGGTTTCAGGGAAGGGGATATATAGCTCTGGGATCATAGAGTGAGTCAAGTTATCCTAGAGAGAGGAAATTATTTCCATGAGATGGTAGGGGGAATCTATCTTGATATTTTCCATCCCATCATACTATTGATAAGAAAATGGTGGATGGTCCACCAAGGTAGACACAGAGACAGTAAGAGATGGATCTATAGGGAGGTAGATGTGGTAGAGGATATGGGAGAGAAGAAAGAAGTTGTATACATTTCAGCATGTCACCACCAGCACCCCAAGTGGTCCACACCAGGATCAGGGAGCTGGAGGACAGGGGAAGGGACAACTACATGCGGTCAAGGCATATTACCCAAGGGCTCTAGGAATGATTTTAGATACGATCTTTATCTACTATTAGATTCTGTATTAATAGACATAGGTGAAAATAATTCTTTGTTGTCATGGATCTTGTTTGATACCTAGAGTTTCAAGTTAAACCATTGACTTGACCCTTACATTTGGAGATACCAATGGGAGGAGATTCGATAATCACACTTATAATGACGGTGTGATATGACCCTTGAGGTGAGATTTTTAGTTGGAACCTATTTGTGGCAGCATTGATGCCTTACAACATTAGTATGGGTATGGAATGGTTATCCACAGTTCATGATTAGATTAAACGTATTAGGAAAAATGATGTAATATGTCTACAACATTGGAATGGGGTTTTCCTTGGTCATAAAAAAAAAGGAAACCCATGAAGCTTGGGATAAACTAATTCATAGGAGTGGTTGAGTTATCCAGCCTTACCCTCATGGAAGTGGATGTTTTGAGTTTTCATTTCCCAGCAATAGGGGCAGAGTACGTGGACATCTTTCCAGAAGATGTTTTCAGGTTTAACTCCCTGTAGGGATATAGACTTATGAATCATTCTACACCCTGAGATGGAACCAATATAAGTATTAGTATATCAGATGTCTTTCGTAGATCTTCACGAGGTGAGGGTGTAGGTGGAGGAATTATAGATGAAGGGATTAGTAAGACTCAGTGTTCGAGGTTATGAGTGGATTACTGGCACTTTAACTAAGTGGATGTAGAGAACGAGTATCCATAACTAAAGGGTCAACGAACACATTGATTAATTGAAAGGGGAAACCTTTCGTGTGGATAGAAAGGTGGCTGTGGTATTTTTAGCAGTTAAGATAGAGTATGATGAGTTCCCTAATCTTAAGTTTTCTAGAGGAGGGAGTCGAGTACGTAGTGTTTTTAGATACATCAAGGACTATACTTGGTTTTGTCCTGATGTTGAGGCAAGAAGTGATTTCCTATAGTTCCCATTAGTTGAGACCACATTAGCAGAACTATGTGACCCATGATATTAAGTTGGAAATGGTAGTTTTCACATTGAAGATGTGGTGACACTGCCTGATGGGAGTGTGGTTTATCATCTACTTAGACCACAATAGTATCAAATATATCTTCTCCTAGAAGGTTTTTAACTTGAGGCAGAGACGTTGGCTATAGTTCCTCTAGGACTATGACTTGGAGAGAGTCTATACTCCTTGTAAGGGAGATGTGGTAGCGGATTCTCTTAGAAAGAGGTCCAATTCATAGTTGTTGAATGAGGAAACATAGCAGTTGGCCTCATTACAATTATCCTTCATGGATAGAGATGATGTTTCTTACCTCCATTCGGTGGTTGCTACCCCTCCACTCTTATAGTGAGTCAAGGAGGTAAAGCTCAGTGGCACCGATAGTGAGACTTTACATACTCAATTTTCCATGGGGAATGCCCCTGATGGATATTTGAAAGGTGGGGAGTGGGTTATTACTTTCATAGGATGCACAGTAGTATCATTGGATGCCTAGTGTGGATAGATGCATCAGGATATGCATGTGGGTGTCATGGAGGATGCTGAGGATGATGGGATAGGTTAAATTTGGGCTTACCAATTGATATAAAAGATGATTTCTTGTTTGAATCAGTTTTGTGGTTTGTCAACTCACTCTGTCGAGCCCCTTTGGTTGGAAGGGGTTTCTCTTTTATTCCTTGGGGTTCCAGGAAGGGAGTGAGAAAGGACATATACAAACTTCATGATAGGTTTATCATGTACATCTAGGGGTCACGATACCATCTGGGTGATATTTGATAGACTCATCAAGTCATCCACTTCTTATCTTTTTGGGAGCAGAGTTTAGTAGAGATATTGGGATGCCTATATATGTAGAAGATAGGTCAACTCCATGGAATCCCCTTGACTATAGTTTCTAATTGGGATGCTCACTCTGCATCCTGGTCATAGAGATTGAGGATCAGTAGAAGAGGACCCTCCATGGGTAGTCTATTCCTTTAATGTGTACCTGGTGGTAGCACGAGAATCTCTCTAAGAGAACATGGTAACGAGAGGCTTAGGTTCATGATCATACCCCCATCTATTTGGGTATCCCTTGGATTGGATTTATAGGAAGTAAATCCTTAAGGTGGGGATAATGTAATGACTCGTATTTTTCTAGTTTTTTTAGAAAATTTCTGAGAAAATTTCGAGACTAGGCACTAAGATGGCGTACAGTTCTGAGGCCCGGTGTTTCTGGAATGGTTCGATGAAAAATTTTATGTTTTTAAGAGTGCACATGAGTGTTTTTCCTGAAAAAGTGGAATAAATCTTAAATGGAATCCTGAATTAGAAATATGAGGGCACCATTTCATTCAGGATAGTGGGTTTACCCCAGGTGCAACTTAACTTTATTTGGTGTAGGTCTCCAGTGAGAAAAACCAAAAATAGAATAACCGTAAATAAAATTATTAAATAAAATTATTTTATTTTTCGAAACCTTATAACTCATGAATGGTGACTCAGATTGAAAATCTGAGACCACCATTGAGTTTTTAATGGGGTGTTTTCCTTTGGCGATTCCTAACAATGGACAGCGTAGGTCAACTATAGAAAGTAGTTTTTGGGACGTAATCGTAAATAAAATAATTAAATAAAAATTATTTTATTTTCAAATCCTATAACTCATAAATGGTAACTCAGATTAGAAATATGAGAGTAGTATTGAACTCATGAGGGTGTTATTTCCTTAGGCGGGGCCTAATCTCGATCGATGTGGGTCGAGGATAAAAGTTAATATTTGGAAGTTTTAAAATATAATAAAATAAATCCAAAAAAAGTTTATTTTATTTATTTTAACATTTTGCAGTGAAACTAGGGCATGAAGAAAAATAATTTGTTTCCTTTAATAAATGAAACAATGTGGCGACACTGCAACACAACAAAATAGCGACGCTAAAACATTTTTATTCATTTAACAACTTGACAGGGATATGAGATTAATTGGAAAATCCTAGAGAAACTCTATGGGAGATCTGGAAAGGAAAAGGTGTTGGAGAAGCCTCTCAGGGGTGAACTACAAGGGGTGATGAATGTTGACAGATCGCAGATCAGGAATCGTAGATCAAGGACTGGGGATCGAGCATCGACAAATGACAACGACGTAACTCCATTCTTCAACAACGACCGATCCAATCCTCTAGGTAGGGGTTTTATTCTTTCTATGTGTTTTCCCTTTCCCCAGTTCTCCTTTTCTAAATGGAGAACTCGGATCAACCCACTAAAAAGTTAATCCATGGATCGATCGTTCTTGCGGGTTAAAGATTACCTTATGGGTATTAAAATAGGGTTAGATCTCTGTGATTTCCCTTTAGTTCTTTGTGATTAAATGGGAACTAAATCTTAGTGATTTTAAATTGGTTCTTCATGGTCCTTATAACAAGAACGCATTCAGACCGACATGAAAAAATCTATTCATCGTTGTTTATGTGTTCTTGTGCCTTTCCAAATACCTCATTCTTAGTGATCTTGTGATTCTAGGAATGAACGGTTGTTGCGCCCTCAACTTGCGGTGCAACAAACCGAAATCATGAACCTGACACCATAGCGACCTACCACAAAGATGTGACGGTAGGCATGGTATGAGATGGGGCCACCGGTGAAGCGATCAATGGTGGAAGTGACACCGACTCAACGGCGTGGTCGGGCCAAGCGGACGACTTCCAGTAAGGGAACTGGTGGTAGTGGAAGGTCGCAGCGAGGAGAGCCGCCGGCTCGAAGTCCGGTGGTGGAGGATCCCGCGGCAACCACCATGGAAGGCAGACAGGGGTCACCAGCAGAAGTCTAGGGGCAGACCATGGAAGACACAGCAGGCGTGATCCGTCATGCGGCCAGGAACCACGGTTCAGCTGGACCACGGCGGAAGACCCGTGGTATTATCTACAGGTGGTGCACCCAACAGCCAACCGTGTTGCACAAGTTCTCCAGGAGAGGACGCGGTGCCTACCGCATCCTGGGTAGACCAGACCGGCCTGTTCCAGTGGGCTAGGATAGGCAGGAAGGCCGACCTTGAGTCGGGCCGGGTCCAGTGAGCCAGGTTGACCCGGTGGGTCGGGTCGGACCCAGAGGGTCAGGTCAGTGGGACTCAGGCCGGCTTGGGCCGGACCTGGACCCAACTGGTCCATTTTCATTAAAATGATCGTATCATCTAAATCGTATGTCTGATTGACGAGTCGTTTGTGTCATGGGGACCCTCATGACGAAGCGGCCATTTTGATAAACTCTAAGTGGGTTTTTGTGGAATTTAAGATATGACTGATGTCTTGAGGATTATATTCTCCCAGAATAAATCATGCTACGAGTGGGAATCCTATGACTAACTGTGACGAGAAGACTGTGATGAGTGGATCTAGGTGACCCAGTATGCCTAAGTGATGAGCGGGTCTAGGTAAACTAGCAAGTCTAAGTGAAGAGCTGTTTTAGGTGACATAGCAGGCCTAAGTGATGAGTGGGTCTAGGTGACCCAGTAGGCCTAAGTGATTACCAGGTCTAGGTGACCTAGTGGGCCTAAGTGACTCATCAGGGATGAATACCTCAATAGTACAAGGTGTTCAGTGTATACAATTGATTGTATTGCTTTTCATAATTTATATTTATACCTGTGTGAGCTGAATCTAGTGACTATCTTGATTATACTTCTTAGAGGCTACATGTTGTATACCTCTTGGTTAGTATACTCAGTGCATTTCTTAGTGATTCCTTTGTGGTATATTTCTTAGTGATACATTGTGATATACTTCGTGTATTTTATTAGTGGTGTTACATTTCTGGTTTTGGGGTCCCTACTGAGTATTGTGTTACTCACACCTGCACCGGTTTCGCCCACACATGTCATGTCTTGTGCAGACGATCGGAAACTATGAGAGAGTCCTTAGTGAGCCAGAGATAGGGGTGATTTAGGGTGATCTGACAGACATGGTATGCTTCAAAAAAATTCAGACAACTTACTATACCTACCCTTTAGGTAGGGTTTTCTATAGATGAGATCCAAGATCTTGTACTTTTCTTTTTAGTGGGGATCATATTCTGGCCCGTTTACTTTTTAGTTTGTGTTATTACTCTCAGTGGTTGTCTTAGTGGGTTGCATATATGTTTACTCAGTGTTTTCAGTTTTAGTACTTGTTCTTGGAGATGGGTGTGTGTGCACAGGATCTTAGGAAAATGCCTCCCCTTTATGGGATATGTCTACTCAGTGCTAATCACCAGCCACTAGCCAATGGGTGGAGGAATTGGCATAGTCACAGCATGAGACCTGGGGGATGGGTCGTGATAGAGTGGTATCAGAGGTTAGTCGGTTTTACTTGTGTTTTAGGGAAACTGTGTTAAGTGTTTTGAGTTTGGATTTTAGTCCATGGAACTCGGTGATAGTGTGGTGGCTGAGGTATCCATACATAAAGACCTTTAATTCTACTTTTCGACTCGGTACATGAAAATACTAGTTGCATGGGAAATATATGGTTCATGCATCATATAGGAATTGAGTGTGTTCTCATGTCCTTCTTGAGTCAGAGTCATATCACCAGGTATACTCTTTTGATTGTGTTACATCTTGTTTTACTTCAAGATGCTTCCACATAGGCAGCCATCTAGGATTACACCACGTGATCATGAGGATGGCCTATGGGGTAACCAGATATGGGTACAGAGATTTGTATCAGAGATAGAACCTCTAGGTGGTGTTCCAGATATACCACCACCTGTAGTGTCGTGTATGGTACTTGTGGTACTAGCGGATGAGATTCACATGATGAGTGTATTTCATGAGTCTCAGCGATAAAGACCCCTCAGGTTTTGAGGCGAGCCTAACTCATAGGTGAATAAGGACTGGATTGAGGTGGTTACTGAGTTTTCAATCCAATCAGGACACCATTAGATCAGATTGTGGTCCTAGCGGTAAGCCTTCTACATGGATTAGCAGGGCGATGGCATGGTTTAGATTACCTGATCTTACGATGAGGTGAATTTTCCATGGATAGAGTTTGAGAACCTTTCTCTGAGAAGGGTCTCTCGCAATAAAAGCTAATGGATATGCATTCCCAAGAGATTCTATGACTTTGGTAGTATGACTTTTTGGTTGCTAAGTATTCATCGTGGCATACCAACCTTTCCAGGTACTCGATGAATACGATACGACCAGTGATTCAGGGATCAGAACTCCGAGAGAGGTGTGTTTAGGGATATTCAATCCATCTCAATTCCTCTATGAATCCCTACATATTCTAGGATTTTAGAGCAAACCTTTGTTGTCGAAAGTCTTTTGGGTGAGTGGATATAGCTAGTGGATTTGAGCAATGGGAAAGCAAGAGCAAACACCTCCAGATCATGAAGTGGACATCAGTCCCAAAGACATGGATGTGTGAGAGATTTTGAGAGGAGGTCCTAGGGAAGGGGATCTACAGCTCAAGGCTCATAGGGTGAGTCCAGTTGGCCTAGAGAGAGGCAATAATTTTCATGATATAGTAGGGGACATCTCTTTAGAGATTTTCCAACCCGTCATGCTACTGAAAGGGAAATGGTGGATGGGACACCATGGTAGAGACAGTGACAGGAATAGGTGGATTTATAGGGACGAAGACGTGGAATAGGAGCTGTGAGAGTAGTAGGAGGTGGTATACATTTTTGGCATGTTACCACCATGACCCCCATGTGGTCCACACTAGAATCAGGGAGCTAGAGGATAGGGGAAGGGGAATCTGCATATGGTCAAGGCATATAACCCATGGGCTCTAGGAATGATTTGAGATATGATATGTTTCTACTCTTAACTGCCATATTAATAGACATAGGTACTAATCATTCTTCCTTGTCACAGATCTTGTTTTTTGCCTAGAGTTTCCAGTTAAATTGTTGACTTGACCCTTATGTTTGGAGATACCTATGGGATGAGACTCAATAATCACACTTATTATGATGGTGTGATCTAACCCTTTAGGAGATAGTTTTGGTTGGAACCACTTTGTGGTAGCATCAATGCATTACGAAGTTAGTTTGGGTATGCACTGTTTATCCACATATCATGATCATATTGAATGTTTTAGGAAAAATAATGTGGTATGTCCGCAGCATTAGAATGTGGTTTTCCTTGGTTGGTGAAAAATGAAACCCAAGAAGCTCAGGATAAACTCATTCATAGGAGGGTGTAGCTAATCACTCTTGAGTTGGATAGCCTTACCCTAATGGTAGTGGATGTTTTGAGTTTTCAGTTCCCAATAGTAGTGGAGGAGGATGAGGACATCTTTCCAAAAGATGTTTTCAAGTTTACCTCTCTATAGGGAGATAGACTTCGACATCATTTGACACCCTAAGATGGCACTGATATCAGCATCAGTATATCAGATGTCTTTCGTAGAGCTTCACGAGCTGAGGGTATAGGTGTAAGGTCTTAGTAAGATCCAATTTTCGAGTCTATGTGTGGATTATCGGAACTTTAACCAAGTGTCTGTAGAGAACAAGTATCCACTACCAAAGGGTTAATGAAAACATTGATCAGTTGAAAGGGGAAGCCTTTATCATAGATGTAAACGTTCTTATAGTCTTTTGAGCAGTTAAAACAGAGTATGACGAGTGCCCTGATCTTGAGTTTTCTAGAGGAGGGAGTCCAGTATGTAGTGTTCTGCGATGCATCGGGGACCAAACTTGGTTATGTCCTGATGTAGAGGCAAGTGATTATTGCCTATGGTTTGTTTCAGTTGAGACCATATTATCATAACTATGGGACCCATGATCTTAAGTTGGAAATAGTAGTCTTCTCATTTAAGATGTGGAGACACTATGTGATGGGTGGGTGTTTTATCATCTACTTAGACTGTAAGAGTCTCAAATATATCTTCTCCCAGAAGGTTCTAAACTTTAGGTGAAGATATTGGCTAGAGTCCTTCTAGGACTATGACTTGGAGACAGTCTATACTCCTATTAAGGGAGATGTGGTATCAGATAATCTCATCAATAGATCTAGTTCGTAGTTGCTGAATGAGGAAATAGAGAAAATTGGACTCATTATAGTTATCCTTCTTGGATAGAGATGATGCAGCTTACCTACATTTAGTGGTTTCTATCACTTCTGTAACACCCTAAGATTTCATAGTACGTTATTTCTTCAAAGTAATTCAATAACTTCCACTACACACAACACCGAGTTCAAGCGCATCACGACTTACCAAACTAGCCGTTCAAAAGTGGTTATGAATAGTATTAACTAAATTTTAAATTTTATATAATCCTTATAATTTTAGAATCCATATTATGAGTTTCTTAGACATAATATAAGAACAAATTCATTTTTTTCAGATAAAAGAAGTATTTTTTTAAAATGCAATTTTACCGCCTTTTAATGGCGAACATTTTTAAAATCAAATATTTCACACTTTTATATATTCAATTTGACAAAATAAACTTCTTCATTATAATGAGGACATAAAAATTTAGTTTCGATGAATTTTGATGTTTTTCTGATAACTTTCATATTTGGGTGAATAGTGAAAAATACTAAATTTTAACTAAAAAGAACTTTTTTAATCAAAATAATTTATAGTGTTAAATTATAAATTTTAATGGTTTGGAAATATAAATAGATTATATTTTTACCATTTAATCCAATTCTGGTCATATTAATTAATTGCACTTTGATATTAGACATAAAGAAGTGTCAATCTTTGGATAGATATTGTTTCTTAAAAATACGCCTTTTGGTTTTGACAACGGTAATTAATTTTAAATTAATAAATGAAACTTATAGGTTTTGAATTTGGTAAAATAGACATCATTTTTGGATTCGGAATATCAAAATTATCCTAGGTAGAATTTTTGGTATTTTTCTGAAAAAGTTCAATTTTTGATGAATAGTGAAAAAACACTATTTTATTGTTTAAAAACGAATTTTTATTTAAAAAATTATTTATTTTATTTAAATTTATTTTAGTTCAAAATATATACATAATACCTATATAAGTTCAATGTAATTCATTGGAGTTAGTTTATAATAATTTTAGACATATTAAAATTTTATTGAACTTTTCACCGTCTTTTACCCACCTCCTAGGAGAATTTACAAATTTACATAAAACTTAATTTTACCGCTTCTGTGAGTTGAATTTCAAAAATCTGAGAGACACGGTTAATATAAAGGAGTAAAATTTGGTTCAATAAGATAAAAATAATTTTTGGTGAATAGTAACTTTTTACTTTTATTTACCGCGGTTAAAAGTAAATAGGGTAATTAAGGGTAAAAATGATATTAATATTACCCTAACACATGTCCTAATTCTATTGTACAAGTTTATATCGACCAAAAACAACCTTATGAATAAAATATAAGCCTATTTGGTCAACTTGGATTAGATTAGGACATTTATTATTATTTAACCCAAAGAAGAGTTAAAAGAGATAAAATCAATGTTAAATAACTAAAACATTTTTAATATAGGGTAATACATAAGATAAATTCGATTATAAATATTCATTAGAAATATAATAAGATTTCCTACATAATGATATTTTATTTATAATTTTTATACATTAAACAAATAAATTTATTTATGACACAATGATGATGTAGTAATTACCTTATTCATGAAAGAATCAAATAAATGGTATTATAAATATTAAAATAAATATAATTTCAAAGTTTTTATGACATCCAAGAATTTTCTAGGTGAATATGACATTATAGGGATGATTCAATGTATCTTGTTCGAAGTTATCAAGTTTTTATGACTTTTACAAAAACAAAATACCAAATAGTGTCAAAATTGACATAAATTAATATTTAAAACAAATACTATATTATTGGTTGATATAATATTCTTAAAAATGTAAGGTTTGTAAAAAGGGCTTAAATAATATTATATATGTCATTACGGAGCCACTTAAGGTTTCTTGGATGTTTAGAGTAAGTTTATTAACCATATAGAGTAAGAATACAAGAAGACACGGTAAAAGTTAAGCTATTTAACTAAGAGTTAAATCTTAAAGATAAGATTAATATGGTGAACTAAACCTGTCTAAAACCTATTGGTTGAGAGGTTTTTAACCCATCCCCACCTTATCCTTTAAATATTTCATTATGGAGCCATTATAAACCGAAAATGAATTTATTATAAAATAATAGTTTAAGTTTTTCCTAAGATGCCCCTCACCCCTCTTATAAAAGGGCACTCCCCCTTCACTCTAATTCACACCTTCTAAGCCATTTGGATCAAACAAACCCTGCCCAAATATCCTCCCAACTATCCTAAATTCATCTTATAGTCCTTTATTTGGTCATAAAGACATCCTAAGGATCCTTTTTGATCAAATCAAAAGGAAGAACCCAAAGAAGAGGTAATGATTTCACCACCCTCTTTCAAGTTCTCTTATTCTTCCACTTACTCTTTGTTTGTTGTTTCCATTCTAAAATAATAACTCCATTATCTTATATATATTATGATGTTATTATAAATATGGAACAACTATATTCATTATCCTATCCATATTATGAATGATAATGTCACCGTGCGTGCGTGCGTACGGCTTACCGTCTCCACGCCGTGGTGTAATTTGTTATTCAACACTATGTTATTTGGATGGATATAATGATGAGTAATATGTATATAAATAATGAAAATAACATGATAATTTCTCTGTAAAATTAATATACCATCCAATTCCACAAAATTAAGGAAATGATATTGTCGCTCGTGTGTATGTATGGATTACCGTCTCCACGACGCGATTAGATTCATTTCCACGTTAACCATTCATCGACGATTATTAAAATATATATATTAGTAATAAGTATATAATATATGAAATAATAATTATACTGGAGATATATACAGATATATACATATATATATGTATGTAACTACATATATCTTATTCACTTAGTTCCGTTCAATACGAGATGAAAACGGAAACAGCGTTTACCTGTACGTATGGACTACCATCTCCATAAACGGTGTTTTTCATTTCATATATATGTCTATTATGCATATTTATATTATAAATATATATTATATATAAATCATGTTTTATATTCTAGAAGTACTTAAATCTTTATCTAAGTGATACAATCAAGAGTAACAAGTTAAAACACCTACGATAAAGAAAGTGATTATTACCCGAAATGTTTATTTAACATGGAAATTATTATTAAATGGGTAGTATAAAGTAATAAATGAATCATGTATGATATCATAAATATTAATATGGCTCTGTTATACTTTAATAACATACTACAATCTTCATACATGAGGTTAAATGTACCCTCGACTAAAGGAAAGTGCAAGGTAAGGGGTTTTCATCTCACTCCTTATTCCCGTGAGATTTATGTCATATTGCCACTATTACCTTTTGTGTGGTGTATGTACTGCCCATAATTGTATTCTTTGTGTAATACACTTTAATTTATGTGTATTTACATATTCATTGTATGATACCTCTTTTATGGGGTGTATGTTTCGTAAGTTACCAAATTGGTAAGGGTTAATTCCCCAATCTCATTATTATCTGAGATTCTTTATGTGTAAGTATTTACTGGGAAATTTTTATCATCCATGTCCATTTTTCATAAAAATGATTTCAAAATGAATATTTTAAGGATTTGTGAAAGGTACTCTTTATCAAGATCATAATTTTAAATGTTTTAAAGATTTATCTTTCTAAATATTTTTAATTAATGTCCATGTTTTCAAAATGATTTTAAGGATTTATTTATATGGACATGAATTTTTTGAAATGATAATTCTTTTCAAAAGTTTAAATGTGATATGGGACACTTTGATTCAAAAATATATTTTAAATTACTTACCTTATAAATGTGTGACTTTTAAATCATTTTAAAAAAAGGTTATTTCTCTCAAAAAGTTTTACTCATCATTTTCAACTATGTCAGCATCCTTTACTGGATATTATTTTTTATTGAGGTTGATTTATTATGATACAAAACTTCCATATAATATTGAAGTTTTTGTGATATTTTTTACTGTGGATGTGTTATTTTTATACCATTCATGGTTTATGGATAAAGTATTGACATTTCGTATTCAAGTTTTAATATGAATGTTTATGTTATATTTAAACCTTTTCATATGAGGAATGCATTAGACTTAGTAAGTGATGGGTGGGGCCCGCTATAGATCCTCGATGCATCGGTAGGTCTCATGAGACAAACTAGTGTCTTAGCACAAGGCCTTGAAAAAATCTTATTTGAAGTCTTGGCACAAGGCCTTGACTATGTGGTTATGATAGTCTGGCATTATGCATTCCATCATTTTGAAAGTGGTTAGTGATATTGCATGTGATTATTCGACTAGTAGAATATTCATGGGAATAAGTAAATGGAATTACTTCATTTTATTTTTCCCATATTATGCAGAATTACACGTTTAAAAGGATTTTTTTAGTAATACATTACCTTAAATGTTTATTCTTATTTATGAAAGTTTCCGCTTTATTTCTTACCCTTACTTAGCGTTTGAGCTCACCCCTTTATATGTTTTATTTTTACTAGGATTCCAAGAAGTGTATTGTGATTGATATGCAAGGTTATGCCAAGGGAATAATGGAATTCATAAAGGATTATTTATGTTTTTTTGTATGTTATAATGTGTAATGTAACATTCATGTATGTAATCTATTTTCCAAGATTGCTAAACTGATCGGTCCTTCGGAACTTGATTCCTTGTAATCGTGCTAATGTATTAAAATAATGCACCGACTCTGGGTAACTGGGGTCGGGGCATTACAGTTGGTATAAGAGGAAGTTTTGCAATAACCTTGGAATCTAGATTTAGATAAACTCTGATTATAGAACATAGAACTAAGATAGACTTTGAGGATTGGTATAGAAGAAATTCCGAGAATTTTGGTAATGTATAGATTTTGTGATTTTTCCAAGAAAATACATCCATGTCTGGATACGATCAGGTTGAGGCGGCTCTGGAACAGATGTATCTAGGATTAAAACTCGAAAACACGGCTTTGAGCTAGACTCAAACAGGAACTGGTGCACGACAACGGGCATTGCTGCACTCTTGGTTACGACACACCTAGGGGATATGCTTAGGATAATTCTAATTTTCTTTACAAATCATAATTAAGGGTTTATTAGTATATACTTCCTCAAGGAAAACATCTTTATGATTATGGATTATATCCATAAACCGTTCAATTTACGTTAGGTAGTTTACCAGCTTGGAATTATTCATTGCAATTCATAAACTGGCCTAGTTTATTCCATTGTATAGAAATGGTGCCCAGTAGAAGGAATGTGAACTCCAGAAATATGTATGATCCAAAGAGTAGGAAGGATCATATATTTCACAGTATTAAGCCAAAATTTATAAGGGAAATAGTCTCCCATGTATTCTCAACATATGAATAAATAGTATCATGTGTTAATAAGATAAGTAAATAATTCTTTGAGTCATATGGCTTTGAAGGGAAGCAAGAGAAGAAAAGGATGGAAGAGCGAAAGATGGATAAATAGACTAAGGGAAAGAAGGATTTTCCGATATATGATGAATGTGGAATAAATCACCTTGGTAAATTCTTGAAGGAAATGAGAGTTTGTTATAAGTGTGGAGAAAAAGGACACCAAGTACGTGATTGCAAGGGTAAGAAAAAGTTTTCAAATGTAAAATGCTTCATCTGCAAGTCATTGAGACACTACGCGAATAAATATCTCATTCATAAGAGTATACCGCAAATAATGTTATTGGATAATAATCATGTTATGATTCTACCTCATATGAAGAATAAAGACTAGTGTTATTATGTTGTTATTATAGAATTATTTTATTTGAGTGTTTTATCAACAGTATACTGGTTACATGAATTATGGGGATAAATATGGATTGTACTGAATAACTATTTTATTGAGGATTTGAAATTATATGGTTCTAAGAAAAGTGACTTAATAGTAAGCTACACTTTTTGGAAAATAAATGGTTGAAGGAAAGGTAATCCTTAATATGGTCCTGATAATGAGGTAGTGATTTTAGAATAAGAGATGGTTAATTTTGGTGATTCAGGATGGTGCGGTGTTGTAAAAGAATACACGATGAAGGCGTTCACATGTTATTACATGGAAAAAAGGATCCTCATTATGTTTAAATTCCTTATAAACTTAGGACTAAGGGTTTGGATATAATTATTTTGGATAATTATAAAGGTTGGAATGGATTAAGTTTGAAATTGGATACTATTTTTAAGGTTATTTTTAGGATTTCCATAAAAAGGACAACCCGGAGGTCAGGCGGCAACCTGTCACGTCCGACAAGGCCGCGAGACTTGAACACGCAACTGAAGGGAGGCAAGGTTGTATCACCTATCACTGACCCACGTGATGTTCTGGATTGAATAATGTAGTTTTTTTTAAAGGGTCTGGTATTTGAATTATAAATTCATTATTTTTGGAACCCTATACGATTAGGATAAATAGAATATTTTTAAGTTCTTTTATCTTTTAGAGTGAAAGATGAGTTTGTAGTAGAAATTAGTTAAAGGATGTAACTCTACTTTACAAGTATACTTTTTTTCATCCTATGAAGGAATTAATCCTTAAAATCTAGGGAAGGGATCTTAAAACCAAAAATATGTTATCCTAATACCTTATGTTTTGTTGAATCGATGATATTTTAAGTCATCAAAGATTGATGGCTTTGAGGCCCTCAATTTTACACTTGTTTGTGATTGATGACCTCAATCAGTCCCTATAAATATTTACATTTTTCTTCTAATTATGTGTCTATAATTTTCACCAATTTTCTTCTATCTGAAACACTAATTTGGTGGTTACTTTTTCATTCCCCTTTTCCTCTTATTAAGACTAAATTTTATTAACCCAATTTCCGATGTGGGTTTTCCCACAAGGGTATTTTCTATTTTAAACCTTTTATTTTTGAAGAACAATTTCAAATTGTGAGGATGAAATTTATTAAAGGAGGGGATAATTTAACACCCCAATATTTCATAGTATGTTATTTCTTCAAAGTAATTCAATAACATCCACTACACGCAACACCGAGTTCAAGCGCATCACGACTTACCAAACTAGTCGTTCAAAAGTGGTTATGAATAGTATTAACTAAATTTTGAATTTTATATAATCCTTGTAATTTTAGATTCCATATTATGAGTTTCTTAGACATAATATAAGAACAAATTCATTTTTTTCAGATAAAAGAAGTATTTTTAAAAAAAATGCAATTTTACCACCTTTTAATGGCGAACATTTTTAAAATCAAATATTTCAAACTTTTATATATTCAATTTGACAAAATAAAATTCTTCTTTATAATAAGGACATAAAAATTTAGTTTCGATGAATTTTTATGTTTTTATGATAACTTTCATATTTGGGTGAATAGTGAAAAATACTAAATTTTAACTAAAAACAACTTTTTTAATCAAAATAATTTATAGTGTTAAATTATAAATTTTAATGGTTTGGAAGTATAAATAGATTATATTTTTACCATTTAATATAATTATGGTCATATTAATTAATTTCACTTTGATATTAGACATAAAGAAGTGTCAATCTTTGGATAGATATTGTTTCTTAAAAATACGTCTTTTGGTTTTGACAACGGAAATTAATTTTAAATTAATAAATGCAACTTCTAGGTTTTGAATTTGGTAAAATAGACTTCATTTTTGGATTCATAATATCGAAATTATCCTAGGCATAATTTTTGGTATTTTTCTGAAAAAGTTCAATTTTTGATGAATAGTGAAAAAACACTGAGTTATTGTTTAAAAACGAATTTTTATTTAAATAATTATTTATTTTATTTAAATTTATTTTAGGTCAAAATAGATACATAATACCTATATAAGTTCAATTTAATTCATTGGAGTTAGTTTATAATAATTTTAGATATATTAAAATTTTATTGAACTTTTCACCGTCTTTTACCCACCTCCTAGGAGAATTTACAAATTTACATAAAACATAATTTTACCGCTTCTGTGAGTTGAATTTCAAAAATCCGAGAGACACGGTTAATATCAAGGAGTAAAATGTGATTTAATAAGATAAAAATAATTTTTGGTGAATAGTAACTTTTTACTTTTATTTACCACGGTTAAAAGTAAATAGGGTAATTAATGGTAAAAATGATATTAATATTACCTTAACACATGTCCTAATTCTATTGGAAAAGTGTATCTCGACCAAAAACAACCTTAGGAATAAAATATGAACCTTTTTGGTCAACTTGGATTAGATTACGCCATTTATTATTATTTAATCCAAAGAAGAGTTAAAAGAGATAAAATCAAAGTTAAATAACTAAAACTTTTTTAATATAGGGTTATACATAAGATAAATTCGATTATAAATATTAATTATAAAGATAATAGGATTTCCTACATAATGATATTTTATTTATAATTTTTATACATTAAATAAGTAAATTTATTTATGACACAATGATGATGCAGTAATTACCTTATTCATGAAGGAATCAAATAAATAGTATTATAAATATTAAAATAAATATAATTTCAAAGTTTTTAGGACATACACGAATTTTATAGGTGGATATGACATGATAGAGATGATTCAATGTATCTTTTTCTAATTTATCATGTTGTGATGACTTTCACAAAAACAAAATACCAAATAGTGTCAAAATTGACATAAATTAATATTTAAAACAAATACTATATTATTGATTGATATAAAATTTATAAAAAATTAAGGTTCGGAAAAAGGGATTAAATAATATTATATATGTCATTAATGAGCCACTTGAGGTTCTATTTGATGTTTAGAGTAAGTTTATTAATCATATAGAGTAAGAATACAAGAGGACACGGTTAAAGTTAAACTATTTAACTAAGAGTTAAATCTAAAAGTTAAGGTTAATATGGTGACCTACACCTATCTAAAACCTTTTGGTTGATAGGTTTTTTACCAATACCCACCTTAGACTTTAAATAATTCATTCTGGAGCCATTAAAAACCGAAAATGAATTTATTATAAAATAATATTTTAAGTTTTTTCTAAGGTGCCCCTCACCCCTCTTATAAAAGGGAACTCCCCCTTCACTCTAATTCACACCTTCTAAGCCATTTTTTTGGGACAAAACCTGCCCAAATATCCTCCCATCTATCCTAAATTCATCCTATAGTCCTTTATTTGGTCATTAATCCATCCTAAGGAGCCCTTTTGATCAAATCAAAAGGAAGAACCCGAAGAAGAGGTAATGATTTCACCACCCTCTTTCATGTTCTCCTATTCTTCCACTTACTCTTTCTTTGTTGTTTCCATTATAAAATAATAAATACAGTATCTTATATATACTGTGATTTTATTATAAATATGGAACAACTATATTCATTATCCTATCCATTTTATGAATGATAATGTCACCATGTGTGCGTACATACGGCTTATCGTCTCCACGTCGTGGTGTAATTTTTTATTCAACGCTAAGTTATTTGGATGGATATAATGATGAGTAATATGTATATAAATAATGAAAATAAAATGATAATGTCTCTGTAAAATTAATATACCATCCAATTCCACAACATTAAGTAACTGATATTGTCGCTCGTGCGTACGTACGGATTACAGTCTCCACGACGCGATGTGATTCATTTCCACGTTCACCATTCATCGATGATTATAAAAATATATATATATATATATATGTAATAATTATATAATATATGACATAATAATTATACTGGATATATATACATATATATATATATATGTATATATGTAATTACATATATCTTATTCACTTAGTTCTGTTCAATACGAGATGAAAACAGAAACAGTGTTTATGCGTACGTACGGACTACCGTCTCCATAAATGGTGTTTTTAATTTCATATATATGTCTATTATACATATTTATATTATAAATATATATTATATATAAATCATGTTTTATATTCTGTAATTACTTAAATCTTCATCTAAGTGATACAATCAAGAGTAACAAGTTAAAACATGTATGATAAAGAAAGCGATTATTACCCGAAATGTTAATTTAACATGGAAATTATTATTAAATGGGTAGTATAAAGTAATAAATTAATCATGTATGATATCATAAATATTAATATGGTTCTGGTATACTTTAATAACATACTAATATCTTCATACAGGAGGTTAAATGTACCCTCAACTAAAGGAAAGTGCAAGGTAAGGGGTTTTCATCTCACTCCTTATTCCCGTGAGATTCATGCCATATTGCCACTATTACCTTTTGTGTGGTGTATGTACTGCCCATAATTGTATTCTTTGTGTAATAAAATTTAATTTATATGTATTTACATATTCATTGTATGATACCTCTTTGATGGGGTGTATGTTTCGTAAGTTACCAAATTGGTAAGGGTTAATTTCTCAATCTTATTATTATCTGAGATTGTTTATGTGTAAGTATTTACTGGGAAATTTTTATCATCCATGTCCATTTTTCATAAAAATTATTTCAAAATGAATATTCTAAGTATTTCTGAAAGGTACTCTCTATCAAGATCGGAATTTTAAATGTTTTAATGATTTATCTTTCTAAATATTTTTAATTAATGTCCACATTTTCAAAATGATTTTAAGGATTTATTTATATGGACATGAACGTTTTGAAATGACAATTCTTTTCAAAATTTTCAAAGTGGTATCGGACACTTTGATTCAAAAATCTCTTTTAAATTACTTCCTTTATAAATGTGTGACTTTAAAATAATTTTACAAAAAGGTTATTTCTCTCAAAAAATTTTACTCATCATGTTCAACTATGCCAGCATCCTTTACTAGATATTATTTTTGATTGAGGTTGATTTATTATGATAAAAAACTTCCATATAATATTGAAGGTTTTGTGATATGTTTTACTATGGATGTGTTTTTTTTATACCATTCATGGTTTATGGATAAATTATTGACATTTCGTATGAAAGTTTTAATATGAATGTTTATGTTATGTTTAAACCTTTTCATATGAGGAATACATTAGACTTAGTAAGTGGCAGGTGGAGCCCGCTATAGATCCTCAATGCATCATTAGGTCTCATGAGACAAACTAGTGTCTTGGAACAAGGCCTTGACAAAATCTTATTTGTAGTCTTGGCACAAGTCCTTAACTATGTGGTTATGATAGTCTGGCATTATGCATTCCATCATTATGAAAGTGGTTAGTGATATTGCATGTGATTATTCGACTAGTAGAATATCCATGTGAATAAGTAAATGACATTACTTCATTTTATTTTTTCCATATTATGCTGAAGTTCATGTTTAAAAGGATTTTTTTTAGTTATACATTTCCTTAAATGTTTATGCTAATTCATGAAAGTTTCCACTATATTGCTTACCCTTACTGTGCATTTGAGCTCACCCCTTTCTATGTTTTATTTTTCCTAGGATTCCAAGAAGTGTATTTTGATTGATATGTAGGGTTAAGCCAAGGGAATAATGGAATTCATAAAGGATTATTTATGTTGTTTTGTATGTTATAATGTGTAATGTAACATTCATGTATGTAATCTAGTTTCCAAGACTTCTAAACCGATCGGTCCTTCGGGACTTGATTCCTTGTAATCATGCCAATGTATTAAAATAATGCACCGACTCTAGGTAACTGAGGTTGGGGCGTTACAACTCCACTCTTATAGTGATTCAGGGAGCCACAACTTGGTGACACCGATAGTGAGACTTTATTTACTCAGTTTTCTATAGGGAATGCCCCTAATGGATATTCGAAAGGTGGGGAGCATGTCATTTCTTTCAGAGGATGCATAGTAGTAGAAGTGGACACCTGGAGTGGTGAGATGAATTGGGATATGCATGTGTTAAGTTAGACATTGGGGATGAAATAATAGGTTAAAGATGGTCTTACCTATTGATATAAAAGTTGAGTGCTTGTTTCAATCAGTTTTTTGGTTTTTCAACTCATATTGTTGAGCCCTTATACTTAGAAGGGGTAGTTATTTTATTCCTCTGGGTGTAGGGAGTGATAAAGGACATCGGTAGACTTTTTTATGGGTTTATCACGTACGTCCAAGGAAAATGATACCATCTAGTTAATTTTTGATTGACTCACCAAGTCGTATAATTATTATCTTTTTGGAAGAAGATTTTAGTAGAGATCTTGGGATGCCTCTACATGCAGAATATAGCTCAAATAAATAGAATCCCATGGGCGGTAGTTTTGAATCAGTATGCTCACTTTTCATCCTGGTCATAGATATTGAAGATCAACAAGAGAGGACCCTCTGTGGGTAGTAGATTCTTTTAGTGTGTTCATGGTGGGAGCACGAGAATCTATGGAAGAACACATGGGAACGAGAGGCTTAGGTTAGTGCTCATACCCTCATCTATTTGGGTATCCCTTGGATTGGTTTTTGATACATAAATCTTTAAGGTAGGGAGAATATAATGTCTCATATTTTCTCGGTTTTATTTTTAGAAATTTTCTCGGAAAATTTTGAGAACACTAACTGAGACCACATGCAATTTTGAGGCCCGGTGTGCCCAGAATGGTTTGATGAAAAATGTTATGTTTTTAATAGCGTGCACGAGTGGTTTTCCTAAACAAGTGGAATAACTCTTAAATGGGTGCCCAGATCAAAAATATAAGGCACCATTACGTTCAGTATGGTGGGTTTATCCTAGGCGTGACTTAACTTTAGTTGGCGTGGGTCTCCAGTGAGAAAACATGAAAATGGAATAACTATAAATAAAATTATTAAATAAAATTATTTTATTTTTCAAATCCTTATAACACATGAACAGTGAAACATATTTAAAATTTGAGGCCATAGTTGAGTTCTTAATGGGGTGTTTTCCTTAGACGGAGCCTAACATTGGCCGGTGCGAGTCAAATGTGGAAAGTAGTTTTTGGGATCTAACCATAAATAAAATAATTAAATAAAAATTATTTTATTTTAAAATCCTATAACTCATAAATGGTAACTCGGATTTGAAATCCAAGAGTACTGTTGAGCTCGTGAGGGTGTGTCTTTTTTAGGCGGGGCCTAATCTCAATCGGTGCGGGTTAAGGGTAAAAGTTAATTTTTTGACGTTTTAAAATATAATAAAATAAAATCAAAAAAAGTTTATTTTATTTATTTTAATGTTTCAAAATGATGCAGTGACACTGTAACGCCATGAAAAAGCAGTTGTCTCCTTTCATAAATGAAACAGCATGGTGATGCTGTAATACAGTGAAACGATGATGCTGAAATGAATTTTTTTATTTAACAGCTTGACAAGGATACATGATCAGTTAGAAAATCTTGGAGAAACTCCCTGGGAGCTCTGTAAAGGAAAAGGCATTGGAAAAGCCTCTCGGCGGTGAATGAAAAGCGGCGAAGAACGACGATGGATCACGAATCATGAATCTAGGATCACAGACTGAGGATCGGGGATCGATGAATGATGGTGGTGTAAATCCTTTCATCACCAAGGACTAATCCAATCCTTGAGGTAGGGGTTTTATTCTTTCAGTGTTCTTTCTCTTTCCCTCGTTCTTCTTTTCTAAATGAAGAACACCGATCAACCCACTAACAAGTTGATCTACGAGTTGATCGTTCTTGTGAGATAGGGATTACCATGGGGGATTAAAAAGGGATTATATCTATATTATTCTCCTTTAGTTCTTGGTGATTAAATGGGAACTTAATCTTAGTGATTTTAAATTAGATCTCTATGATCCTGCTAACAATAACGCATTCAGGCCAACTCGAACAAAGGATTGGATCATTCTTTGGGTGTTCTTTTTTCCTTTCCATTTCCCCCATTCTTTGTGATCTCATGATTCTAGAAACGAATGGTTGTTTCACCCTCAAAATTCGGCACAACAACCCAAAATCAAGAACCCAACACCATAGCAACCTCCAACGAAGATGCGACGGTAGGCGCGATACGAGACGGGGCTAACGGCGGAGCTGCCGATGGTGGAAGCGACACCAACCCAGTGCCATGGATGGGCTAAGCAGGTGACCATTGTCAAGGGAGCTGGTGGTGGGCCACTTAATGTGTCTAGGAACCAAAAACTAGTTGGATTGTGGTGGAAGACCCGTGGAATCAGCCGCAGGTGGGGTACGCAGTAGTCGTCTGCATTTGGAAGGAGGGTATGCGGTGCCCACCGCATCTTGGGTTGACCACACCATCCCTCTCTAATGGGCCAGGCTAGCCAGGTGGGCCATCCTTGATTTGGTCTGATCCTAGTGGGTCGGGTTGACTTGGGGGGGTCAGGTTGGACCTGGGGGGTTGGGTCGGTAGGGCCCAAACCCAACCAACCCATTTTCACTAAAATGATAATATCTTCTAAACTGTATGTCTGATTGGATATCCATTTGTGGAATTGGGAACCTCACAATGAGGCGGTCCTTAAATATACTCTAAGTGAGTTTTTGAATAATTTGAGATATGACCAATGGCTTGAGGAGTAGATTCTCCTAGAATTAAGCGTGCTATGAGCAGGAATCATGCGTCTGACTATGAATAGAAGACTATGATGAGTGGGTCAAGGTGACCCATCAGGCCTAAGTGATGAGAGGGTCTAGGTGAACAAGTAGTCCTAAGTGATTAGCAGGTCTAGGTAACCCAGCAGGCATAAGTGATGAGCGGGTCAAGGTAACCGAGTGGGCTTAAGTGACTCGTCGGGGATGAGTGCCTCAACAACATGAGGTGTTCATTATATATGACTAATAGTATTTCTTTTCATTATTTATATTTATACCTACATGAGATTACTCTAGTGACTATATTTATTATACTTCTTAGATGTTACACTTCATGTACCTCTTGGGTAGTCTACTCGGTGTATTTATTAATGATTAATTTGTTCTATATTTCTTAGAAATCCCTTGTGGTGTACTTCGTGTATTTTCTTAGTGGTGTTACCTTTGTGGTTTTAGGGTCTCTACTGAGTATTGTGTTAATCACCCATGCAAGGGATTCACCCACACATGTTGTATATTTTGTAGATGATCAGAAGCTTTGACAGAGTCCTTAGTGGGCCATAGATAGGGGTGCTTCAGGGTGACTTTATGGATGTGGTATGCTTCAACGACATTTAGACATCTTACTATATCTACCCTTCAGGTAGGGTTTTCTATGGATGAGATCTAGGAGCTTGTACTTTTATTTTAAGTGGGGCTTGTATTCTGTCCCATTTACTTTTTAGTTTGTGTTGTTACTCTTAGTGGTTGTCTTAGTGAGATTCATATCTATTTACTCAGTGTTTTTAGTTTCAGTACTTGTTCTTGGGGATAGGTTTGTGCGCATTGGTTCTTAAGAAAATGCCTCCCCTTTTTGGGATATTCCTACTCGGTGCTAGTTTCCATCCCATGTCCTATGGTAGGTGGGCTTGGGGTAGTCACAGTATGGGCCCCGGGGGACCATTCATGACAATTAAATGAAAAATTGTATGAAAATACTTATAGCCTAATAATAATTTATGAAATTATCAATGAAAGCACAATGATATGAGGTTTATTTTCTAACTGAGGTGGAGAAAACTACTCCACTCAAAGGAGTTCAAGGAAATAAATAATACAAGAAAACTATTGTGGCTCAAAATAGAAAGAATACTCTAAAGAAGTATTCCCATACTAATTTTGGAAGGAAAGAGTGTCCTAGATTGAGATGAAACACTAAATCTTAGTGTTATATTTGATGAAAAAATATATCCCTCCTTAATCCTTTAAATTGTTTTCTATTTGTGATAACATGTAGGTAATTGAAGGGTTAAATTGAGCTTTGTTCACACTAAATAGTAAAGGAGGTGTTCTTCATTGTTTTTTCTAACTACCATATGGAGGAGGTATTGAGTTCATCACTTGAGTGGGGGTAATATAGATATATTAAAGCATTGTAAGCTATGTGAATCTAGAAAATATGGAATTTCTAGATAGCCCCATGAAATATGAATAAAGAGGTGTTCAATCACACTCACAACCCTTAAATTTTATTTTATCAAAAAAATTATTAAGGGGAGTGTTGGTTGATGAGAAAAATGTGAAAAGGGGGGAGTTACATGTCTTAAAATTTAACTTTTCCATGTGTTTGTTAAGATATATAGGATTAAATTTTTCTTTAGAAAATTATTATTAAGAAACACCAAAAATGATATTTTGAGTATGATATGTAATTTTATGGAATATATTGATTATCTTGGTTATATATATGTTATTTTATACACCAGTTTTTCCTATGTAGACTTAAATAAGATTAACTAAAGGCTCATTGAAAATAAAAATCATGTGGTGTCATCCTTCTCTCACAAGTGGCTCAAGCTGTGATTTTAAGGAGGAGAATAAAATAATGAGATAGAAGACCCCCCATAGTCCCTTTACATCTATTTTCAGAAATGGGGGAGTGAAAGAACTCTTTTATTCTCACATATTAACTTTGAAATGTATTAGTATTGGAAACAAATTCAAAGTGGGAGATTGAATTTCCCATGTGAGAATTGTATTTTTTTTAATGAGTAAACTTGTTATTATGGTGAATCAATAAATATGTGATTGGTAAAGGAAACCAATTTTATTATGATGATTATAGAGATTATATTCGAAGTAATTAATGATAATAATTAGTGGATGAAGAAACATTATCTATAAAAATTTGGAATAAGTGTGTTTGAGTTGATTGAGAAGGCCTTAAGTGAATTTAAAGAAATATATTATTAAAAAAATTATAAAGGTAAACCAGTACTTGTTTAAAGGTAATTATAGATCCTAATGAGATATATAAAGGTAACTCTAGAACTACATTGGCTATATAATTGTTAGTTTCAAGTTTTGTAAAGGTCATCTGATCTTTTTGGTGTCCTGTAAAGGTAACTTGATATCTGTGTAAAGGTGAGTCCAAGTTCTTTCCTTTCAAATAAGGGTAAATGAAGTATTCAAAAGGTAGTGAAAATGTGATCCAAGACCTGTGTAATGGTAGCCTTAGTTTATAAATATCTATGTAAAGGTGATTTATAAAATCAGTGAACTACATAAAGGTAATTCAGTACCAACATAAAGGTCATCTGAGATATATGATGGATATATAAGGGTGATTAAATGATGGGATTTTGGAATATAAAATACTCTAGATAAATAGAGATAAATTAAATGATTCTTTTTGTAAAATTCTTCATGGATTCAAGTATCATGATCATTGACATGATCATGATCTTAGCCAAGAATGGAGGTATTTCATCCGAGGATAAAGTTGGTATGACTAAAATTCTTGACACTGAATAAATAGAGACCACACTATAAGGAGTAGTAAAATGAAGATGAGACCACACTATGGTGTATTTTATGTACCCGTTTTAATGAGTTTTTAAGGTGAGTTGTAAAGATCATGGAGGAAAAATGGACAGACTATGAAAACCACATCCTAACACTGAATGTTTCATGTGGAAAGTTTACCTATAAGAAACGAAGAGATAAAAAATTTCATAGTCTAACCCTAAGGACTATTTAAGATTCCCTCAAAGATATAAGATGCTTGATGTCCAACATGGGGATTACCATGTCACGGGATATTCTGTGTTTTTGTGTGATTCATGAAGATATGATTTCAATGTATTTAAAGGAGCGGTATCAGTAAATATGATAAGGAAATGATAATTAAAATATCTTTTGGAGTTAATCATATGAGTCTAAAAGATAATAAATAAGAATCTTTGACTCAAGAATTTATTCTGTAGATTATTAACAAGTTTCAAATGAGAAACATCACCTACTAAGATTTTAGGGGAATAAAAGTTATAATATTATGAAAATAATATTCACTAGATATTCATGATATTTTCTTTGTGAATATATATATACACACATGTAAGAGATAAATGGGTGAAAAATATAATTGATAGAACTCAAAAAAATTTGAGTGTGAGAATTCTGAAGAACTAAGAGACCCAATACATCAGTATCAGAGGAGGAGGAATGAGACTGAATCCAAGAGACATCCATGGAGAAGAATACCCATTGTTTCCATGTATATAATAAGTTTGAAGAAGATCCAGATCACACATGATCTGGAGGAAATCTCAGGACCATCATACATAATCAACACTATTATTTTTTTAATATATTTGGGAAACTATACATGAGAAAACTTAAACCTCTAGGCCCATAGAGGAATATAATCTCAAGGAGGTAAAAAATAAACTTTAAAGAATAAGGATGTATTTTTATAACTAGATTAAAACTATAAAATATTATTATTGGGGTGTCTAACTAGACACTAAATTGAAGTTTTCAAATGGGTTGTATAACCAATTTTTTAGAATGAGAATTATGATTGGGATGTATAATCAGTTATTGGAGTGGGTCTTTAAGGTTTATCCTTTTAAATTTTATGTGTTGATCTATTTTATTACTACTACACATGAGGTGAGGATATGAGTTAATATTGAGTGGATTGGAACCTTAACAAGTATAAGAAGTTTAGTTCAAGAAGATGTATTCATAAAAAGAGGAACAGAGTTTAACCCCCCCCCCCCATCGCATAGTGTTCAATCTTCCATGGGGAATCACATCATTAGTAAAACATATAAGGGATTTTTTGTGCATCAAAACTTATGATATATTTGAATATTTGGAACATAATTAGTATATGAGAAAATATATCCTTTTTTAAGATCATAAAACCCGTAAAATTTGAGCATAAAATTTTATATATTTGACATCATAAGATGTGGATATAACAATAAGTTAGTAGTTATGAGTAAAAGTTATCAATTATGAGTAAAATTTTGTATTTTCAATTATTTTATCACACTTTTATGACATCAAATATAAATTTTAATTATTGGAAATGACACATCAATATAGTGCATATATTTGATAAACTATTAGAATATAACACTGAATATAATAAGAATTTGGAAATTACTTTTATTAATCAACAACATAAGTTCATAGAGAAATAATACATTAAAATAAACAAAATATAATTAGAAGATAATAAAACATCAATATTTTATATTAGGGTCTGGATTGTTTAAGGTTTGTGGGTCTTTGATAAATGTTGGAGGTTTGGAATAGTTTGGATTGGGTTTATCTCCATTATCTCTAAGTGTAATGGTTTCCTTAGTAGTCTTCATATTTACTAACATGATATATTCTTAAAATTACTTTTCATGGTCCGTGTGATACTTAGGAGTATCTAAGAAAGAAAATTTAATTTCAAATGGTGTTGATCTAGAGGCTATAGATGATTACTTCTATAAAAGGTGGAAACTTTCTTAGTTTTCTCATGATATGATCTGGGAGGTCAAAAAATATTACGTAACCTCTCTCTTTTAGTAGGATATCTATTCATAAAATTATCTCTAAACATTTTATGGTCTCTAATATCATAAATATCCTTTCCACACATTTCGAATTTGTTTACTATTTTATCCTTATGGTATTCTAAAATGACTAAGTAACCTTATAACCATAAACCTTTTGAATCTCATAAATATGTTCTTTGGTTACATAACATATCCATAACTTCTTAAGCAATTCAAAATTATCTTCAAAAATAACAGAAGTGGAAGCAAGTTTGGGTCCTTTTTATACCATAGTTTCTTTTATTTTAATAGAATCCCTTGGAAATTCATATTCTTCATGAATATATTCTTTAGAAGATGTATCAGATTCTAAATGAAATGGGTCATCAAGACTCTCTAAAATTTTCCTCATTATATCTCTCATAAATTGAAAGTTTACAATTAAAGGATCTTCCCATTACTTTAATGAAATTTTTTTATCCTGGTATTCTACAAGATTCTGCAGTAAATTCTCCTTTAGATAAGAAAAACTATATCCAAAAAAATGTATTATCTCACTCAAGGATCACTAATTTTCCTTAAAATTATTATGATCTTCTATTATAACTTGTTTGATATTAGAAATTAATTATTTATTCAACTCTTGAAAAGTATCAAGAGTAACTAATTTACAATAAAAGAATGAAATATTTTTATTCTTCATACTAAAAGATAAGGAAATCATCCTTAAGAAATCATTAATAGATAATGATTCTATCAGAATTAAAGATTAAGTGCCTATGTGAACAAGTTTTAAATTTCTCATCATATCAGATTGAGCTTTCATTATTTCGTTCAGATCATCAACATTACTATTTTAAACCATCTGATATTTTATATCCTCAAAATTATATTTAAAAATATAATTTTTTTTTCAAGACCTTTAATCTATCCTTTTTTCTTTGATTTTATATTTTAATCCATTTATTTTCTCCTTTATTCGATTGAACTCAAATAATAATTTAGTAAGAAAACTTCAAACTTGTTCCTAAAAATATGAATAATATCATTTCTTTCAATAGAAGTCATATCACCAATTTTTGATGGGTATCCTCTTATTCTCTTATTTTGTATATCCTTATCAAAGGAACTTAAACACTTTTATCTTCTAAGTCTTCATATTCTTCTCTTAAATTTTCAATATCTTTATCTTCATGAAACTTAGCCTCTCTTTCATCATTCAATAAATCCTCTACATAATAAGATATAACTTCAGTAGAAATAGGTTCTAGAAAATGAATTTCAGGTATATTCATTGTATATTTAGGTAATCCAGATAATTCATCAATTACATTCCTTTTATGCTCCTCCTTAATAGGTATAGGGATCTCTGCATCTTCTTCAGTCTAATCAACAAGAGTAACTATACATCCCTTTCATAGAGTGACTATATAATTTTCATTGGAGAATGTACCATGATAGGATCCACATAATGTCCTATAAAAAGAAAATTTTATGGTTTGGTTAAGTATACAACTAGTAATAAGTAATATAAGAAAGCACCATATATGTTATTTTTGACACTTTAAAAAATTGGACCATTTCATCAATGAAATAAATCACATATAATAACATATATTTCATTTGAATCCAAAAATCCAAATATGATGCTTGTATAGATTCCTCTCGCTGATATGGGTTAAGATCCAAAATGATAATGATGGTCTCAAATACAACATCATATTTAAATAAAACACCTTATCACACCATGCCTCTCCCTTGGATGAAGAACCAAGAACCAGCCTCTAATCCACGTCACTATCACCCAAAACCCACATTAAACCATGATACATCCAAAAAATAATTATTTTCACATCATGCACACATATGACATGAATATGGGAGTTTTATTACACTCAAATCTAAACTAGAAATGTTGAATCGTGGCATGTTGGGCTAAAGGTGAAGAATGTGAATAATGGTGTGGGAAATGAACAAGAATGAAGTGAATTTATCATTGTTCAATGTGGTATTGCAAAAATATTACATAATAATGGTATACATGTGTGAAATCAAGGTGAAATATAGAAATAATTGGATCAATAATACTAAAATATGACTGATCTCATGTGAAGGATATAAATCGCAAAGAAAATAAATCAGATACACAAATCTATGTTTATAAAATAAAATAGGGTGTAAATCCATAAAATAACATGCCCTACCTTGATTATGGATTGATCATTGGTAAATAGTTCATGTTCTAGAAATGGATAAGAATATCTATTGCGTTCTTCATCCATATCATAGTTCACCTCAATCTATTCATCGCCATTATTCAATCTCAATCCACCAATGAAGAATACATATTCCTCCTCTGTCTAATATCCTAGGGTTATGTGATTAACCATGCAGATTTTCTATAAAATACTATTTAAATAGTAATTATAGTTTTATGTTATTTCAAATAAAATAAATAAATTATTTATTTTATTTTATTTAGCACACTAACAATGGTCATCTTCCACGAAATATCTAATACTGACTAATTTTATATCATGCCTAGGGTAAACCCCACATTATGGAATCAACTATGGTCTTGTATTTCCCATATGAGCTCCTAGTAAATGGGAAAACCATTTATTCTTAAAATATGTGCACGTGTGATATAATATATTTAATATTTTTAATATATCAATACCAAGTCCCTTCGAGCCCCAAAATCTCACGCTAACTCGGTGCCTAGATCTGAAAATATTCTTTAAAACATTTAAAATTATTATAAGTAAAAAATATATTTGTTACATATGAAACCAAAATAGGATAAATATAACTCATTATAACCCCTAAGACCTCCCCATGTCTCACACAACCCCAAATAGTACCTTCACCCCTTGAATACATAATCATTGGTCGATCCTAAAATACCCCAAGTGTAAAATTGAACTTGATCTTAATCAAGGAGGCTCGATGTCATCCTATCCATTTACCTATGGAACTATAATTCCCTATCCATTTTTAAATAAATTTGAAACATACATATAAACATGAAATCATTCTTAAATAGGCATATGGTTTTTTATTATAGGAACAACCAACCTCAAACATGAACTTACCATCCTTGTGATGCTCTGCTCATCATCGTCCAATCTTGAATCATCACCTGATATCATATATCACGCCAAAACATAAAAATAATTAATTGTAAAAATTTATAATTAATTATTCAATTTAATAAAAAGGGGCATAATGGATAAAAACTCACCAGGTATCACTGCATTATTGAAACTGTACCAAACCCAGTGTGTTCATCAGTGTAGGATATCCTTTAGCCAATTCAAGAAAAAACACCATCATATCAGGAGGATTTCCCCATGTTTTGATGAAATCATCATCAAAACCCTATAACAAACACCATAAGTCATAGGTATTCATATGGAAACAATAACATATGGAATAGAAGAGAGAAACTCACCTTAATCCATAGTGGTAAATACCAAAAATCACCCCTCTTCAAGGGGGATCTAAGGGAGGAAGGAGAAGGGGGAGATCCAACTAAAAATTTCACTCTTGGTGTTCTTATTCACTATAAAATGTGAAGGGGAAACCCTAAAATAATGGGTATGTCCCTATTAAAAAAACTAGTCTAGGACATCATTACAATGGAACTCTTCTAGGTCATGATGCGAATTCCCCTAGGAAAAGGGCCTTACCCCTAACTAGCCTCTATCACAGCATGACCTAAATACCCACATAAATACATCACACCCACAATCACTCCCTCATATTTTTTCTTCTCCATGGCCCCACTTCCATATTGTAGGACTCACACTTCATGATACGACCCTCGTGCTCCCTGCAATGACACATCCCCTACAGTAGGCCTTGACAGCACAACCAAAGGGTCGCGGTGTAGCCTTCCTTCACATGAAAATCCCCAAACCAACATAAGGCTCATCTAAGGTGTGACATATAGATTGTGGCATTACATGTATACTACTACTGAAATTCTCACCAAGGTCACCCTGACCTTTTTCTGTTATTCACCCAAGTACCCAAAACATATCCCATTGAAAAAAATACCAATGGAGTGTGTTTTGGGTTGTGATTTTTGTAAATGGAGTGAAATAAATCTTTTATATAGCCTCTCTCTATGTTTGGAATCTACATATTGAAGTATGGAAGAGATATCAAAGAAGTTTTGATGAATTTAGGGTGATCTAGAATTATTTATATTTTTTGAAAAATAGAAAATTCCCCACATTTACAAATTAATCTACATGAGGGAGACCACATAAGAGAATAAATAATGTAATATAATTTGGATATGTGAAGGATTAGTGTATAAAAAACTTCCATATAAGTGAATTTAGTTATGTAAAGGAACTCTGATACATAAAGGTTCATGCACACAAATTTTATAGGTTTCCATGTTTTCAATTTGTAAAAGGTATACACATATATATTTTTTCTATGAACTCTATAGAATTGTAAGAGGTACAGTTTCATAGATTTTATGGAACCAGGACACCGATACCATATAGTGTATTTAATTATTATTCAAATATATTTGTTATATCCTGGATAAAATCAAGCTTATATTCAAGGGAAGTTCAAGAAAACATATTTAAATTATTTTAATAAATATTGAGGTAATTTTTTTGAACTGAAAATGGTCATGTCTCTCTTCATGGGGGAGTTAATCAAATGACATGGAGAGTATTTAAATTCATCATTATAGTGTTTTTCATGTAGGATATGATATGAAATTTGGAAGCAAAAATTGATTATTATTTTTTTTTCTTTGAGGAAAAAAGATTCCAGTGCATTAACAAGGTCTAAAAATGGAAAAATAATTCTATGTAAAAAAATGGATATATATTTTTCATGAAAATATAATGTTTGGAGCTAATATGAAAAACTCAGAGAAGGATACCCTCTTTTTATACATTTTGGAAATCAGTTTTCTAAAAGAAGAGTAGTGTGGTGAGAAGATATTAGAGAGACTACACAAAAGGAAAAAGATGAGGGATTATATACCATGAGATAAAATTTTGAAGATAAGGTAGTAAAAAAGAGAGTCTTTCTTGGTGACTTACTCATTGTAAGTTCATGTGGAGTTCCTCAAACTGAGGAAGTTTCAATAAAGTGATACACCACTACAGGTGTAACCTCAAAAAATAGTTTTTTGTATAATATGGTTATTGTAGGGGTAGTAGTTTATTCCACTCTATTAAGAGAGTAGTGAGATTTTTTGTATTTGTGGTTGTAAAATAAGAGGTTCAGTGTGACTACTCCAAACCTTATAACCAAAAAGTAGCGATCTTTAGTTTTTCAAGTGCATAGGTGAATTGCTATGCATTCTTCTTAGAGTATCTCATTCAGGTGAACCAAGAAAAATATATCATGTCTATATTTAGGATTTTATCATTTTCATATAGATTGTGAGGGAGATAAAAGTGTTCCTGATAACTATGAAACAAAATCTTGAAAAGGGTTAAACTTTAAATCTATACATACACTGATTCACCCCCTTATCAGGGTAAAAACCCTATCTTGGGACCAATAAGTGGTATCAGAACAAAAATTATTGTATATTTTCCCCCTATTAAGTCATGGTAGTCATTGTTAACCATAAAGGGATTCATATATTTAAAAGTAGAAACTTATTACTATAGAAAAATTGGATATAGAATTATTTCCAATAATTGGGGATGGATGTGTATATGTATTCCATTAACAGGATCATAAATAGCATGGACAGTGGGGATTTATCTAAAAAATACCATAGAGAACTAAATTAAAATTCCAATGAAATTAATTATATAGGGGGAACTTAGGAAAACCCTATTTAAAAAAAATTATGTCATTAAATACTTATCATTCTATGTGGTAGAATATTATGAATATATTTGAAGGGGACTCAAAAGTTTGGGAAGAGAAGTTGTAGGTTTTATAGAATAAATATGAATACCTAAGTATGAGCTTGAGTGAATTAGTTGATGAATTTTTTTTCATCAAATAAATATACTAATTAAAGACATGTGAGGTCTTAGGTAAGTCATTGAGGATGTAAAAATTGTTAAAATAATCCTAATAATATTACTTCCATGACATGATTCAAAAGTTTCCATGCTTGAAGATAAATATCTGAGAGATGTCACATTAGATATCCTACATAACACACTTGTGGCATATGAAATGAGAAACGATGAAATGATTATATTCCAAAAGAAGATTATTGGGAGATATAATTCAAGGCTATGAAGAAACTCTCAATCAAAGAAGAAACTAAGGATGAATAATTTGATAAAATAATGTTGTTTCTATCCTCTAATATCAAAAGAGGAATGGGGAAGTTTAAAGGGAAGTTATCCCACTATTTTTTAAAATTTAGAAAATTTGGGAATCTTTAAAATAGTTTTCTAATGAACTTATAGGATAATAATGAAGAATAATATCACATAAAGATACCTTTTAGGGGTGATAAGGTCAAGAGAAGTGTGCAGAAAAAATTCCTCAGGAAAAAAATTTCTCATCTAAAGAAGATTATCACTTGGAGTAATTTGAAGTAGAGGAGGCTTAAGACTATAAATACCTCATGGAGAAATTACTTGTGGCTATTATAGACAAGAAATAAGAGCAGGGCGTCAATGATGAAAATTTTATAATCAAGGGCCAAGTAGATATTGAAGATGATTTTGTGGAATCCCTTAAAGAAATTGACATCATGAGAGATAAATAAATATGTATAATGGTGTGGTACATGACTCCAAGTTATATATTCAATGAAAAGAAGAGGATAGTTCATAACTAAATGTGTATATTGAAAAAATCAAATATATAAATTCTAGAAACTCATAAAAGGAAGTTGAACTTTGACTCAAGATTGAAGAACATGCTCAGATTATAGATGGTTTGACCAATAATATTAAATATCATATCAAAATAATTGAATATATTTAAGTAGAATTAATGGAGTGGTGATGGAAGTGAAAATATCAGGAAATGATCTTTGCTTTTGATATGGCATCAGTAATCACAAGTTCACCAACCACTAAGGAAGTGGAGTGGGTAATCACTGAAGAAATTGTTGTTATTACTCAGGTGCATTGGTTTAGTGATAAAGGAAAGTCATTAGTTGGGATTGAACATAAGGAGAAAATAGTGATAGTTATTGGAAAACCCCATGATTTCACTCCTTGAAATAAATTGGTTTTATATGGTACCAAATAAACCCAAAAAGGCCTTTTTTAGTGACAAAGGAAATTTTTAAGACACCAAAAATTTAGTGTTATTATTATCAAAATATGGGTAATACCTAATATGTGTGATTTATAGCTATGTGTCATTTTAGGGAGTAAGGAAGTTGATAACTGGTTATAAGAATTTCATATCTTAAATTTTCTTTTAATGGTTATTTATTTTTCTATGAAGGTTTCGGGCATAGTGTAATGAATTATTTATCAAGAGAAAAAATAAATGTGCCAAATGATAACTAATAAAGATGTGTGAATTATCATGATACATCCTCAAGCAGTCCAAAAACTCAAAAAAAAAGTGTATCCCTGTAGGAAGAAGAAGAGGATTCCATATAGTTGGAAGGACAACAAGTTTGTTCATCAATAAGTAAAACTAACTAGTGATCGTGGTTCAATAGAAGTAAAGTAGAGAAGTTCAATATTGTTGATATTTATTTGAGAGAAACAAACATATATGGGACATGGATTTTGGGTAGTGGTTTCACTTACCACATGATGGGAATCAATATCTAATCACAGAGATAAAATATGAAAATGATGGTGTTGTAAGGTTCGATAATGATAATGGGCTAAATATAATCAAACCTATAAAGGCCAAAATAGGTGGAAAGGCCCTAAGATTCACAAATTTATTGTTGGTGGAATGATTATTTACCAACCTTATTAGTGTAAATAAATTATGTGACTCTATTCATGTAGTGAAATTAAATAGTAATACTTGAACTATAAAAGGAAAGGATATTACTGTAGTTTTGAAAAGAAAAAGGACAAAGGGAAATATTTATCTCATTGATGGAAAAGAGGAAATATGCACGTTGTCCAAGGAAGAGGAAAATTGGTTCTGGCATATGAGTATTGTCCTTTTAAGACAAAAATACATATAATATTTGGTAAAAATAGAGGATCTTAATATCTCCCTAATCTCCCACCATATTTCACTCACATGTTTGATACTTGTCAAAAAGGGAAGAAAGTACATAAAAACTAAAAGTAAAAAAATAAGTCAATAATATTTCTTAATATTTTGTATGTGTATATTTTCATGCCAATGATACCTAAATACATGGATATAAAAGGATATTATTCATTTTTCATTTATGATTATAGTAGGATGGCATGGATAATGGTTAATTCTCATAAAACTAAAGTATCATGGTGCATAACCTGGTACCGAAGATTGGAAAAAACAATGTTTGGATTGAAGATTCATAATTTTTAGACCGATAATGACATGGAATTTACCAAGGGTCAAATATAATATTACTTTGAAAAACTTGGGAGATGGTATGAAGTCTTGTCCATAAAGACTCCTCAACAAAATAGAGTCACTGAAAGAAGAAACTTCATTATTAATAACATGGATTATACAATGTTCACCAAAAATAATTTACCAAATTCATATTGGAAGGAGTTAGTTCTTACATCGGTGTACATATCAGACAAAGACATGTTGTTTAAGAATAAAGATAAGACTCACTACAAACTGTGGTGTGAGAACAAACCATCACTCAACTACTTTTGAGTGTTTTGAAATAAATTATTTATTATGAATAAAGAAAAGCATATGAAGTTTGAAGATCATGGATATGAGTGAATTTTATTTGGATAATATAAAATAAATTCATATAATTTATTCAACAAATTATTAGAAAAATCGTGGAAAGAAAAGATGTAACCATTTTTGAAAATGAGCCGAATTTGAAAACTAGTGACTATATTTTTGATATTACAATAAAAAATGAAGTAAGAAAGTGATGATGAGGTTAATAGGCTCAATGGAGATCAATTTAATGTATAATAGTTAGATGAATACTCAAGAAATGAATAAAACACAATAGCTACATAGGATCCTAATTGGAAATCTAGTGGAGCAGAAATCAGTGAAAAAACCATAATTAGATACTGGAAAAATCCAATTAAAACTCAAAGGATAGAGTCTCAGAAGAAAACCAATTTAATTTAATAGGTAAATACTAAAAAAATAAATATTATATTGAATTTTAAAGTCAGATCAAGTCTATGCATGAAGAGATTTAACAAATTTAAAAGAACCATATTTGAGAAGTTATTCTAAGGCTAAAAACAAAAATGTTATTAGAATCAAATGGGTTTTTTGAAATAATATTATTAAATATATCCAAGTGACAAGTAAAAAAACATATCTAGTATACAAGTGATATTACCAAATAGAATTAATTGATTTGTATGATACATTCTCACTGGTATCCCAACTTAAAACTATAAGTTTATTCTTATTTATGGTTCTATAAAAGTGATTCAAAGTGTATAAAATGGATTTCAAATTGGTATTTATAAATGGATTCCTTGAAAATGAAGTATACATCAAGAAATCAGATATATTTTTAATTAATAATGATGAAAACAAAGTGTTCTAGTTGAGGAAAGTGTTATATGGGTTGAAATACACCCCAATGGATTGGTATTCATGGCTAGATTAGTACCTAAAGATGCTCAGTTATCAAAGAGTATAGGTTGAGCACAACCTCTACTTAAATAATGGGAAATGTAAGTGTATGTTGGTGCTTATATATATAGAAAATATCATCTGTTGAGGTTTTTATAGAACCTAAATCAAGTATTTTTCAGAACTTATGAGGTTCAAATTCAAGATTTCATTAATTGGTGGATTATTGTTTTTCCTTGTTTTATAGGTGATTCAAATAAAGAATGTACCATTTATCTCGAAAATGAAATATGTAAATAAAGTGACAAAATGGTTTCAAATGGATTATTATAGGCCTATGGATACTTTGGTGAACACCCAAATGAAATTATCAAAATATGGTAAATGTGAGGTAGTGGATGTGACACTCTATAGGAAGATTATCAATAATTTTCACTACTTAACAACCACTTATCTGAACATTATGTTCACTACATATCAAGATTCCCAATATAATTTTTGTATAAAAGATATTAACATGAATTTAGTGAGTCATATACTTCAATATATCAATGAAAACATAGATTTTGGGTTGAATTACTACAAAAAATCACAATATTGATTGATAGTCAATACATATACAGATTATGAAGGTTCAATTGATGGTCAAAAATCTACTTATTGAGACATATTATTCATCATTATATATTGAATTTATTGATAGATTAAAAAAGTAATATTTCATTTCCTTAATCACTACAAAGGCTGAATATGTAGTGGCAACTCAAGCTTGTACACATTTGATATGGATGAAACAATAGCTTGAAGATATTAACATTGATGTGGTATCTTGAATTCTAATTATGTGTGAAAAATATTGTTATATCAATATTATAAAAAATATTATTCAACACTTGAGGATGAATCACATCAAGATAAAGTATCATTTCTTTAAGGGGATGGTAGAGTAAAAGGTGGTGAAGTTGCAGTATGTGCTTAATCAGGATCAAGTCACTAATATCATGGAAAAGGATTTACTTAAGGTGGATTTTTAACTTCATCAGTTGGATCTTAGATTAAAACAAAATCCATCTCTTTATATGTAATTAGAAATAGACCCCTTCCCTCATGGGGAATTTCTCTTTAAAGTAAGGTATGGTCTCTCTATTTTGTTTTATGTGTGGAATACTAACTCTCTTTTGTGACCTTTCAGAAGTGATATTTAGGTTCATTAAAAAGAGTGGAAGTGGATGTATACATTAAAGTGGGATACTTTCATGTGTTATATCAAATGGGGGTAATGTTTTAATTCTAAATTATGGGGAGTTTTTATTGTTGTTGGAATGAAGCCTAGAGGTTTATGAAGTTCAAGGTTTGGGTTCATGACAATAATTTTTCATTCAACTCCTATTTCTCACACTGATCATGGCTCAAGTGGGCTTATAGTTAGTGATAATTGATTCATTGTTCCACTCCTTTATGGAAATATGTTTATATTTCACTCAATATTGGATCGAGTTGGTTCTGAAATTTCATATAGGTTCAAGTGCTAAATCTATTTTTGGATTGTCAAAAAACCCAAGGGGTGTATTATTATAAAAAAAACATTTGGATTTTATTTTGTTTTGTGTTTTTTAAAAATATATTTAAAAGGAATATTTTATTTAGTCTCTATTTATATTTTTATTAGATATATTGATCGTTGGAACTGATCTAGAAGAATTATGGAAGAATTTTTTACATTCTAGAATTCTTAATATTTTCAAAAAAATGAAAACGTCCCCATATATGAAAATTTGTAAACATGAGGGAGATTGAAACACCCTGAGATTTTATGAAAAATATTCTTTTAATTTCATTAATGTCTTATGTTGTACGCTACACCAAAAGGAGTTTGCACAACACGCATCCTTGACTTGCCTTTAATTACACGCAATCGCGACCTTCCTCGATAGCGTCTGTAGTAGGCAATACCGAGTTTCACTAAACAACGATATGCTATTAAAATATTATTAAAACTAGCCGTTATGAATAGTAATAACCAATTTTTGTAATTTTGCAAATTTTATTTTTCAAAATGGACTTCAATTTTGGATTTGGAATATCGAAATTAGCTTAGGGTGAAATTTTGGTACTTTTCGGATAACTTTCATATTCTGATGAATAGTGAAAATTACTAAATTTTAATTAAAAACAACTTTTTTAATCGAAATAATTAATAGTGATAAATTATTATTTTTACTGGTTTTAAAGTATATTTAGAATATATTTTTACAATTTAATACAATGTTGTTCATTCGATGTAATTTCACATTTAAACCAGACAAAAACAAGTGTCAATCTTTTGATAGTTATTATCTTTTAAAAACACGCTATTTGTTTTGACGACGAGAATTAATTTTTAAATTAGTTAATGTAACTGATATGTTTTGAATTTGGTAAAATAAAAAAAAATTTGAATTCATAATATCAAATATAGATTAGGCCTAATTTTTGGTATTTTTCTGGAAACTTTCATTTTTTGATGAATAGTGAAACCACTAAGTGGTAGTTAAAAAAAACTGAATTTTTCATAAAACTTAATTTTACCGCTTCTGTGAGTAGAATTTTGAAAATCCGAGAGACACGATTAATATCAAGGACTAAAATGTGGTTCAATGAGATGAAAATAATTTTTGGTGAATAGTAACTTTTAACTTTTTTTTACCACAGTTAAAAGTAAATAGGGTAGTTAAGGGTAAAAATGATATTATTATTACCCTAACACATGTAATAATTCTATTGGATGAGTGTAATTCGACCAAAAACATCCTTAGGACTAAAATATGACCATTTAGGCCCACTTGGATTAGATTAGGACATTTATTATCAATTTATTTAAAGAAGGGTTAAAATAGTTAAAATCAAATTTTAATAACTAAAGCATTTTTAATATAGGGTTATACATAAGATAAATTCGACTATAAATATTCATTAGAAAGATAAAAAGATTTCCTACATAATGATATTTTATTTGTAATTTTTAGACTTTAAATAAGTTAATTTATTTATGACACAAAATGATGCAGTAATTATCTTATTAATGAAATATTGACATAATTGATGTTATAAATACCCAAATAAATGTAATTTGAGACTTTTTATGAATTCCACTAATTTTATAGGTTAATATAACATGTTAGTATTGATTTAATTAACTTCTATCGAATTAATCATTCTGTTATGATTTTCACAAAATGCAATTACTAAATAGTGTCAAAATTGACATAAAATAGTTTTTAAAACAAATATTATATTATTAATTGTTATTTTATTCCTAAAAATCTAAGGTTCGGCCAAATGACTTATATAAGGTTATATATGTTAATAATAAACAACTTGGGGTTCGTTTGGCTTTTTATAGTAAGTTTACTAACCTTATAGTGTAAGAACACAAAAAGGCAAGGTAAAAGTAAAATTATCTAACTTAATGTTAAATCTAAATGATAAGGTTAAAATAGGAACCTAAACTTGTCTAAATTCTATTGGATGAGAGGATTTAGACCCATCCCCAACTTAGATTCAAAATAAATCAATTTGGAGCTATTTAAAACTGAATTTGGCTTTATAATAAAATAATATTTTTAGTTATTCCAAAGCTGCCCCTCTCCTCCCTTATAAAAGGGCACCTCCTCCCTCTCTTCCTCACACCACTTTGAGCCTTCATGGTCGGCCAACCCCTTCCAAAATCTCTTCTACTCTTTTATAGAAACATCCTAGAGGTCCTGGTCTTCTTCAAAGACCAATTTTGGTGCCCTAAGAGGAGGACTCAAAGAGGCGCTTCAAAGAAGAGGAGGTTCGGACACTTACGAAGCAAATCGGACCTAAGGTAAGGGAAATATCACAATCTCATTTTTATCCGAGATTGTTTATACTTTGGTATTTACTGGGGTGTATTTTATCATCCAAATCCATGTTTCCTCAATATGTAATATTATTTCCATCCACCTACAATTTTTTAAATCCATTTTACCCTTTGGTGAGTTTATAGTAAAAGATATGAAAGGAATCTTTTGTCGTTTTTCGTACGAGGTACTTTTTGACTTTTCCGACAAAAGTACGAGAAGAATGTTTTTTTTTAACTTATACGGAATGAATGTATTTTTAAAATATTATTTCCAAGAAGATTCCTTTATAGGTTTTCATGTTTATTTTTAATCAACTTCTTTTAGTTTAAAATTGTATGACATGTTAAGAAAGGAAAATGTTTTTGAAGTAGAAAGGATATTTTCCTCAAGAATGGAGTTCAAGTGTTTTATCAAAATTATTTCCCATCTAAGATAATATAGGGTTCTGTTTCTATCCCTATTATTACATTGATTTGATTATGTTGTGATGGAATTATTTTTATGAATTCCTTTATCTTATATGAATTGTTTTATGATGTCATGATGTTTAAGAATCCCATTTTTATTACATGGGTTATGCAATGATGTATGATTTATGATTTTGTGGCACACATAAGAATGGTATAATTATGAGATGGGTGGGACCTATATCTCCCTCTAATGCATTGGGTAAATATTTTATATCTCATGAGATAGACATGGCTGGAACGGCAGGTTATACCGGTTCAGTGAAACAGGACTGAAACGAGGAGTGAACTCGGTTCAGAAATGGACTTTGTCCACTAAGATAGTCTTGGAAATGTTTCTTGACTAATAAGAAATGATTCTCTATGATTATGTGTGTATTCCACAAAGTTTCATGTTTTATGTTATGATTATTGGGATTACATTTCACTACTATGATTTATCCCATGTTATGATTTTATGATCTCTTTTGCAGGTTAAGATTTCCAAAATGTTATGTTCATATGAATATGATGTGGTTGATGTTTATTTTTTTTACCCTTACTGAGCATTTGAGCTCACCCTTTTATGTTTTCCTTTCCCCAGGATATAAAGAAAGGTTTTAGGTAAGAAAAAAAAGGGAAGATCTTTATGGGAGATGTTGAAGATCTTTCACCACGATTAGAAGATTATAGTCCGAGTTTCCAAAGACACTAAACTATTACAGTCCTTGTGTGTGTGTTTTTGTTATGTAATAAGTATTCCGAAAAATTAATGTAATGTCCATGTACTTCAATATTTGGGTCGTTATAGTTGGTATCAGAGGAAAGGTTTAGTCAACCTTTGGAAACTAGGATGTGAGAACTTTAGTGAGATCCCTAGAGATATTTCTAAGGTATGTCTAGGGATGTCCCTAAGGTTAAGTATAAGTATAGGTTATAGTACTAGAATTACGGTAACCTAAGATGTTAGATATTGAAGGTACTCCCCCTTTATTATGTTGTTTTCCCTAGCATGATTTTTGCCTCTCACACTATTCTTTTTGGGTTTTAGACGATGGCTAGAACCCGAAGGAACCGTGTTGATAAATGCAATGGACAATGAAATGATTGTCCTCCTGAACAAACAAATGTTATGGGAGATAGAGTGAAAAATATTATTTCTATACTTACACAAGTTATGAATCATTCTGGACTTCCAAATGAGCAGAGAAGGGAACAATATTCTATTGAGTCCTTCATGAGGCAACGTCCACCTTCTTTCAGTGGGTCTTCTGATCCACTTGTTGCTGAACAATGGATCAGTACCACTGAAAAGATATTTTCGGTTCTTCAATGTTCTGAACATGATAAAGTCATCTTAGCAGTATATTGTTTGGAAGGTGAATCTGATCAATGGTGGAATCTTATCAAGAATATGAGGCCAAGAGATGAAATTGAGTCCATGGAATGGGACGAGTTCAAGAACTTATTTTTCAATAAGTACTTCCCTCGTATTCTTCGAACAAAGATGGAGAAGGATTTTCTTGAACTAAAGCAAAAGGATGATGAATCTGTTGGTATATACGAAGAGAATTTTACAAGGCTTGCAAAGTATGCATCTGGATTTATCATCCAACCTGAAAGTAAAGTTTATCGATTCTTCAGTGGCTTAAAACCAAATCTTTGAAGGGCATTAGCTATAAGAGATTTCAGTAGCTATGAAGAAATTTTGTGTTGTGCTATCAAGGTAGAAATGGAAGTTGGTGTTACTTATCTGTCTCATAGTTTTGACAAGAAATGAAAGATGGAGTTCAAGGAGAAATCTCAGAATAATGGTGAAAAGAAGATGAATGTTTCCTTATGCTCAAAGTGTGGAAAGAAGTATGGTGGAGATTGTCTTAAAGGGACTAAAAAATGTTTTAAGTGTGGAAAAGAAGGTTATCGAGTAGCTGAGTGTCGAAGTAATGGAAAAAGGGTTTCTAATGATGTGAATAAAGAAAAGACTGTAGAGAACGCACCACCAACACTTCAATGCTTCAAGTGCAAGGAAATGGGGCATTATGCTAATAAATTCCCTAATCCAAGGTTTAGTGATGATCGACATGAGCAACCACTTAAGGAAAAGGAAAAAGGGAAGTCACATGCGATCACTATTGGCGATGTTGAATTTGACAATGATGTGGTGGAATGATTAAGTGTTTATGTAATGGGATTCCAAAATAATGTTGTATATATTATCGTGGAATATTAGAATATTTATGTATTGGTCTATTGTGGTTTTCAATAATTTTATGGTACCGGTAACCATGGAAAGTGATTGAGATATTTTTGGAAAAAAAGATGATATGCGAATAATGAAGGGAAAACGAGAAAATGAAATGTTTGACAGTATTCATGAGCTCATGATTGATATAAGGACTAAGTGATATCATGGTTTGAGTATATAGAATTTTGAGGATTTTGGTATGTGGAAAGAGTTAACTTTTAACAGCATTCATGTTTTCAATAAGGTTCAATGGGTATTCATTTTTTTTCAAGAGAATACATGATTAAGGCCTTCTAATGTTTGGAATGTGACCAACAAGACATATCTCATGATATATGGGGATCAACAATGGTATTAACATGCTAGTTGTATGAACTCTTTGGTAATCATTTTCACTATAATATGAGATTAGACAACATTATTTTGGATAAGCCTAAAGATTGGAATGGATTATGTTGGACATAAGTTAGTATTATTTAAGTATAGAAGTATTTTTGATATTATTTATGGGATGTTATAGTAATGTAGTTTCAGAAAAAGGAAAACCTGCAGGATGGGCGACAGCCCATCGCGTCGGAAAAGGCTGTGGGAATCGAACCCACAACCGAAGTGCGACTGGCCTTTATCGCCTACCACTGGCCTACAGGAAGTCCCTGGTTAGTAGAAACTAGTTTTATTTTATTACGCGGTATGATATATGAAGTATAAGTTCATTTTTGGAATCATATACGATTAACCTCACCATAGATGGACTTATGTATATTTGATAACTTTTTCTAACCTTTTGTTTGAAATAGATGGAATGACTCATCATTCTATCACATGATCTACTAACACTTCATAAATGAAAAAATTCAACTTCATTTCTTTAAGAGATGAAGTGGAAATTGTTCAAAGCACCAACAATAGTGAGATTGTACCAAAATCAAGCAAGTATTTCTTCTAATTCAAATTTCTGAACTTTGGGAAAATGATATTGAAAACCAAAAATGTTGTCCTAGTGCCCTTATATCCGATGAATCAGATGGTACCTTAGATCATCACAAATCTATGGATTTGTGATTGTTTGCTTTTCTATATCCATGTTCTCTACCACTCTCCATCAGAACATGATGGTTAGATTTCTCTTCCATATACATATTTCACCTATGTGGAAACCCAATGATTAGTTTATTTAGGTAACCGTTACATTTCATAATTTAGTTTTTAAAGCCAAGTTTTGGTATTCCTTTATACGATGTGGGTTTCTATTAAGCAAACTTTCGAGTATTAAACCATTTATAACCCCGATGAATTTCGAGGGCGAAATTCATTTTAAGGGGGGTAGAATGTAACACCCCGAGATTTTATGAAAAATATTCATTTAATTTCATTAATGTCTTTTGTTGTACGCAACACCAAAAGGAGATTTCACAACACACATCCTTGACTTGCCTTGAATTACACGCAATCGCGACCTTCCTCGATAGCGTGTGTAGTATGCAATACCGAGTTTCACTAAACAACGATATGCTATTAAAATATTATTAAAACTAGCCGTTATGAATAGTAATAACCACTTTTTTTAATTTTGTAAATTTTATTTTTCAAAATGGACTTCATTTTTGGATTCGGAATATCGAAATTAGCTTAGGGTAAAATTTTGGTACTTTTCGGATAACTTTCATATTCTGATGAATAGTGAAAATTACTAAATTTTAATTAAAAACAACTTTTTTAATCGAAATAATTAATAGTGATAAATTATTATTTTGACTGGTTTTAAAGTATATTTAGAATATATTTTTACAATTTAATACAATTTTGTTCATTGGATGTAATTTCACATTTAAACCAGACATAAACAAGTGTCAATCTTTTGATAGTTATTATCTTTTAAAACATGCTATTTGTTTTGACGACGGGAATTAATTTTTAAATTAGTTAATGTAACTGATATGTTTTTAATTTGGTAAAATAAACATCATTTTTGAATTCATAACATCAAATATAGCTTAGGCCTAATTTTTGGTATTTTTCTGGAAACTTTCATTTTTTGATGAATAGTGAAACCACTAAGTGGTAGTTAAAAAAATTGAATTTTTCATAAAACTTAATTTTACCGCTTCTGTGAGTAGAATTTCGAAAATCCAAGAGACACAGTTAATATCAAGGACTAAAATCTGGTTCAATGAGATGAAAATAATTTTTGGTGAATAGTATCTTTTTACTTTTATTTTACCACGGTTAAAAGTAAATAGGGTAGTTAAGTGTAAAAATGATATTATTATTACCCTAACACATGACCTAATTCTATTGGATAAGCGTAATTAGACCAAAAACAACCTTAGGAATAAAATATGACCATTTAGTCCCACTTGGATTAGATTAGGACATTTATTATCAATTTATTTAAAGAAGGGTTAAAATAGTTAAAATCAAATTTTAATAACTAAACCATTTTTAATATAGGGTTATACACAAGATAAATTCGACTATAAATATTCATTAGGAAGATAAAAAGATTTCCTACATAATGATATTTTATTTGTAATTTTTAGACTTTAAATAAGTTAATTTATTTATGACACAAAATGATGCAGTAATTATCTTATTAATGAAATATTGACATAATTGATATTATAAATACACAAATAAATGTAATTTGAGACTTTTTATGAATTCCACTAATTTTCTAGGTTAATATGACATGTTAGTATTGATTTAATTAACTTTTTTCGAATTAATAATTCTGTTATGATTTTCAAAAAAATCAATTACTAAATAGTTTCAAAATTGACATAAAATAGTTTTTAAAACAAATATTATATTATTAATTGTTATTTTATTTTTAAAAATCTAAGGTTCATCCAAATGACTTAGATAAGGTTATATATGTTAATAATAATCAACTTGGGGTTCGTTTGGCTTGTTATAGTAAGTTTATTAACCTTATAGTGTAAGAACACAAAAAGGCAAGGTAAAAGTAAAATTATCTAACTTAATGTTAAATCTAAATGATAAGGTTAAAATAGGAACCTAAACTTGTCTAAATTCTATTGGATGAGAGGATTTAGACACATCCCCACCTTAGCTTCTAAATAAATCAATTTGGAGCTATTTAAAACCGAATTTGGCTTTATAATAAAATAATATTATTAGTTATTCCAAAGGTGCTCCTCTCCTCCCTTATAAAAGAGCACCTCCTCCCTCTCTTCCTCACACCACTTTGAGCCTTCATGCTCAGCCAACCCCTGCCAAATTCTCTTCTCCCCTTCCCTAAAGACATCCTAGAGTTCCTGGTATTCTTCAAATACCAATTTTAGTTCCCTAAGAGGAGTAATCAAAGAGGCGCTTCAAAGAAGAGGAGGTTCAGACACTTACGAAGCAAATTGGGCCTAAGGTAAGGGAAATATCACAATCTCATTTTTATCCAAGATTGTTTATACTTTGGTATTTACTGGGGTGTATTTTATCATCCACATCCATTTTTCCTCAATATGTAATATTATTTCCATACACCTACAATTGTTTAAATCCATTTTTACCCTTTGGTGAGTTTATAGTAAAAGATATGAAAGGAATCTTTTGTCGTTTTTCGTACGAGGTACTTTTTGACTTTTCCGAAAAAAGTAAGAGAAAATGTTTTTTTAACTTATAAGGCATGAATGGATTTTTAAAACATTATTTCCAAGAAGCTTCCTTTACAAGTTTTCAAGTTTATTTTTAATCAACTTCTTTTAGTTTAAAATTGTATGACATGTTAAGAAAGGGAAAAAAATTGAAGTAGAAAGGATATTTTCCTCAAGAATGGAGTTCAAGTGTTTTATCAAAATTATTATCCATCTAAGATAATATAGGGGATTTTTTTCTATCCCTATTATTACATTTATTTGATTGTGTTGTGGTGGAATTATTTTTATGAATTCCTTTATCTTATATGAATTGTTTTATGATGTCATGTTGTTTAAGAATCCCATTTTTATTACATGGGTTATGCAATGATGTATGATTTATGATTTTGTGGAACACATAAGAATGGTATCATTATGAGATGGGTGGTACCTATATCTCCCTCCAATGCATTGGGTAAATATTTTATATCTCAAGATATAGACATGGATGGAACGGCAGATTAAACCGGTTCAGTGAAACAGGACTGAAACAAGGAGTGAACTCGGTTTAGAAATGGACTTTTTCCACTAACATAGTCTTGGAAATGAGTCTTGACTAATAAGAAATGATTCTATATGATTATGTGTGTATGCCACAAAGTTTCATGTTTTAAGTTATGATTATTGGGATTACATTTCACTACTATGATTTATCCCATGTTATGATATTATGATCTCTTTTGCAGGTTAAGATTTCCAAAATGTTATGTTCATATGAATATGATGTGATTGATATTTCTTTTGTTTACCCTTACTGAGAATTTGAGCTCACCCTTTTTTGTTTTCTTTTCCCCAGGATATAAAGAAATGTTTTAGGTAAGAAAAAAAATGGAAGATCTTTATGGGAGATGTTGAAGATCTTTCACCATGATTAGAAGATTATAGTCCGAGTTTCCAAAGACACTAAACTATTATGGTCCTTGTGTGTGTGTTTTTGTTATGTACTAAGTATTCCGCGAAATTAATGTAATGTCCATGTACGTCAAGCTTTGGGTCATTATAGATATCATGTAATAGAATCAGTGATGTAAGGGAACTTGGATATATAAAGTAATTTAGGTATGTGAAAGATTAATTTATGTGAAACTACGATAGAAGCTAACTCTACTAAATGAAGGAACACAACTACATAAAGGGTCATGTATGTAATTTTTGTAGGAAGACGCATGTGAAATTAGAAGAATCCATCCACATAGGGATTTTTTCCCTAATGGTTGTAGCAATATAAGGGATATGGTTTCATCGATTTTCTAGAACCAGGTGACCTATAAGATCTCATGTATTTCATTATCATTAAAATATGCTTATTATTAGCTTGAATCAAATCAAGTTGATATTCAAGGGAAGTTCAAGAAAAAATATTTCTATTATTTTAATAAATATTGAGGTTTTTTTGTGAACCAAAAATGGAAATTTCTCTATTAACGGAGATTAATAAGATTACATATAGATTTTTTCAATTCATGATGATATTATTTTTAATACATTATTTGATAAGTGGTTTAGAAACAAAAATGGGTGATTTTTTGTGTTTTTTAGGAGAAAATATGTTATGGAATTGAAATGGGATAGAAATGGAAAACCCATTATATATTAAAAATATAGCTATATAGTTTTCATGAAAATATAATGATTTAAGTTGAAAAAAAAGTAGGATAATGAGACTCACTTTTTGTAAAATTTTTAAACTTGATTTTCTAAAAGAAAAGTAGGGTGGTGAGAAACTCTCATAGAGACCACACAAAAGGGAGAATAATAGGGATTCCATTCCATGTGTTATAATATTAAATATTAGTGAGAATAAAATAGAGGATTTATATGAGTCTTACTCATTGGATGTTTGTGTGGATATACTCAAATTGTGGAAGGTACAAAAAATTAATACACCTCTATATGTATAACCTCCAACTATAGTTCATGGGAGAAGAAGGTTTTTACAGGGGGGGTGGTGTGTTCCACTATATGAGGAGAGTAGTGATCTTTATTATATTCATGGTTATAAAATTGGAGGTCCAATGTGTTCTCTCCGAATCTTGTAAACAAAAAGCAGTGAGCTTTAGTGTTTTAGGTGCACAAGTTAATTCTCATGCATGCTCCTTGGAGTAGAACATTTGGGTAAACCAAGTAAAATATTTCATGTATTTATTTACTAATTTTATCATTTTTATATATATTATTAGGTATATAGAAGTTTTCCCAATGACTGCGGAATAATATCTTTACAATGGGTAAACTTTAATGTTTAATATACCCTCATTCACCCCCTTATAAGGTACAAACCTTGTTTGGGGAAAACATCTCATAAGACTCTAAAAAAATCCAAAAAAAACATCTCTTTAAGATAATAAAACCCTTAGAATACTGATATGAGTCCCAATTCTCCAAAATTTCTCTACTCTATCCCCAAAGTTCAAAGTTACTTTGAATTTAACAACTCATAATGACATGGATTGTTACAAAATACATAATAAATTACAACCTGAATTTTTCACATAATAAATAAACTTTTTCTCAATTATCCATACTTGGTGTTCCTTTTTTTCAACCTTTAATTAAAACCAAAATGTTTAGTAAATATAATTTCCTAAGAAAATCATAGAAATCCATTACATGGAATACTAAAATAATAACAATGCTAGTTCAACCTAGGTTCATTTATAATTTTTTTATTTAAACCCAAAAAAATAACCAAACCCTGTAAATTCTTTGAAAACCACAAACCATGAAAAGTTATATCACATGTTCCCTACGTATACTAACTTAACCTTAATCCTAAAATTATTATACCTCATTGGTCATCTAAATCTTACTTATTAATTTCTAAACCCAAAATATTTCTAAACCATAATTATATAAGTTCTCAAAAACTTTTTAATGGTTATCCCAAAATATCTATAAAATCATATAACAAATTATAATTTATTTAATAATTTATATTACCAAAATATAGTAAACTTATTCCAAAATAAATTTAGTCACCTTGTCATCAAATCACTTATCAATTATCAAGGTCATCTATAATTTTCAACTTATATACTCAAAAATATAATAACCTTTTTCCTAAATAACCAAAATTACCACAACATAAAGTCATACACAAACCCTAAGGGTTAAATATACCTTAATCATGTATTAATCCTAAAACCCAATAAAAATCACCCAAAATATCATCATTCACCTTAAAATATAATCACATATGACCTTAAAATAGTATATATGACTTTTAATTTATGATCACCCTAAAACTAATTAACTTATAATGGTATATACTATTTTTATATTATCCTAAACCAATAACATACTTGCCTCTAAAGTTATCTAAATTAAAATCTTATGAAAATGCTATCATCCTGAACATAATCATCCCATAATTTCATAATTTATAAAAAACATAAAATAACTTACATACTAAAGCCCTATTTAGATTTATAGTTTTAGAGAATTTGGAAAAACTCTTACATGATAAAACCCATAATTTTTCCACTAAATGGACATTTGTTTCCACTAAACCAAACACTTTAAGTGATTTACTTGATTCACTCAAGGATAAAATATCATAATCAAAACTTAACTTCATAATCATTAATAATCATAGTTAATCCCTATGAAAATTATTAGAAAATGTGGAGTGGAAATATAAATCTCAGTAAGGGATATAAAATAAAGAGAAAACCTATAAGTCCATTGAAATACATGAAAACCCCTGGAAAAAGTTTTTTTAAATAAAAAATTTTGATCTCATAAAAGATCATAAATATATATTCAAACATGAAAAAAAATTCTCAAATATTAGCATAAAATAAATTTCATAAACAAATATTAAGTAAATAACATGTTCAGAAATGTTCCTTGGGAAAACATGAGAACCCGTGAAAAGGATTTCACTTGAAAACAATATTTTAGTATTTAAAAAATTATAAACTTATCTTTAACCACTCAGGAAATCCAAAGATTTAATTTTTAAATTCATAATAAGGAATAAAAATCTATAAAGGCGTCTTAGAGCATCATATTCATTATCACCCTTATAATGGAACAACTTCACTAGTTAATTCTAACATCATTTTTAATGGAATAAATTAACCAGTTAATTCCAACATCATTAATAATGGAATAACTTAACCATTTAACTCCTATATCAATTATCTAGAGAATAAATCATTTAAAAATTCATTATAAATTTATATCCAAAGATCACTCATCATAATCTATCATGATAGAGTATTATAGAATGAATAAAACACATAGGGTTTTCACTTTTCCATATCATGAATAAAACTCATAAAAACTTACTTTTCAACCCAAAGAACAACAATTTTCAATCAACCCATAAAAGAAAAAAATATCAAAATATTGGTTAAACCAATGAAAAGGAGGCATGGAATACTTATAAGAAAATTCTTAGAAATAATTAGAGAGAGAGTTGAGAGAAATTATTTAAAACTTAAATGTAGAAGTTTTTTTAAAATATACCATTGCCTTGAGTTCCATATAAAAACAAAAAAAATTATCTCCTTATATTTTGAAACACTAATGAATTTTCCTTATAATTGAAAACTAATTAATAAGTATAATGGACATAATATAGATGAAAAAATGAACCATTAATGTTTGGAAAAAGGGTGAGACAAGTTACCTTTATAGGAAAACCTCAATGGTGCTTTTGTAATTAAATATCTCATGAAATTTTAAAATTACCAAGTTACATGTAGGGATGTTTTGAAAATACCTTATCTAATTTTATCACTTAGTTTCTTATTGATATCAAAATAGACTCCCATTTAATGTTATTATTGTAGTTTTCTAATAAAATGATCCATACTAATGTCACATTTCACCCCTAGTCATATAACCTCTTATCAATTCCACATCATGAAGGTTCTTAAATCCAACTAAAATATGAATTCAAAATTTTTTTATAAAATATTTTATAGGAGTTCATAAGATCATCTTATGATCTTTAATAGTGGAAATAAACCCAAATATAGGATGATATATCTTCAAGAAATAAAAGTGATAAAAATATCATAAAATATAGCATGCCTATAATGTCTATATAGTGACTTACATATTACTTTTTGATGGAGTAAGAATGATGTAGATCACAAAAGTTGAAAAATAAAATTTTTATGCCTTAGAGGTATTACATTGGAATATGGATCCTAGTTATAACTATATGACTCTCAAATATTGAAGGGGTGATAGCGCCTTCACAGAGGAGTGATAAAAATCATTTTTAAAACAAAGGTATATATAGAAAATATTTAATGAAACTGATGATCAAAATCACTAATGCTTAGCTCATAATAATAGGAGGAATCACATCCCTTTCATAGGACTCTCTAATGTTCCTCTTTTAATGAAGAAACGTGTCATTATATTCAAGATATCAAATTAATTTCTTCCCATTAGTAAATCCATTAAACCTATTAAATTTACATTAATTTAATTTTTAATCCATTAATAATGGATTAAAATAAAGAAACCATGTGGAAGATTTCATGGTCACACTACAACAAAATCATTGTTTACCGGCGGTTTAGTAAACCGCCGATAAAAAAATTCTTGGATTCTGCAGCAGTTTTTAAAAAACTACCACTAAATATTCAGTTTTTAATAAAAAAACACAATTTTACCACAACCCTACCCCCCTTCTTCTCCCCTGAACCCCATACTCCTCCCTCAACTCCCCCGACCCCGAACCCTAGCTAACCCCCCTGCCAGCGTCACCTGAGCCAGATCCATCCAAGATACCGTCTGTAGCTCCTGAACCCAAGCCCTCCAAGCCCTCACTGATGTCTCTTGAATCTGTGCCCTCCTGTAACACCCGAGACTTTTATGAGAAATATTTTTGTTTTTAAATCATCAAAGGAATATTTCACTACACACAACACTAGATTGGCTTGTTTTACACGCAATCGCGGCCTTCCTCAATAGCTTGCGTCGTACGCAATACCGAGTTTCACTAAACAACGATATGCTATTAAAATATTATTAAAACTAGCCGTTATGAATAGTGATAACCACTTTTTGAAATTTTTTAAATTTTATTTTTCAAAATGGAATTCATTTTTGGATTTTGAATATCAAAATTAGCTTAGGGTGAAATTTTGGTACTTTTCGGATAACTTTCATATTCTGATGAATAGTGAAAATTACTAAATTTTAATTAAAAACAACTTTTTTAATCGAAATAATTAATAGTGATAAATTATTAATTTGAGTGGTTTTAAATTATATTTAGAATATATTTTTATAATTTAATACAATTTTGTTCATTGGATGTAATTTCACATTTAAACCAGACATAAACAAGTGTCAATCTTTTGATAGTTGTTATCTTTTAAAGAAACGCTATTTGTTTTGACGATGGGAATTAATTTTTAAATTAGTTAATGTAACTAATATGTTTTGAATTTGTTAAAATAAACATCAGTTTTGAATTCATAATATCAAATATAGCTTAGGCCTAATTTTTTCTATTTTTCTGGAAACTTTCATTTTTTGATGAATAGTGAAACCACTAAGTGGTAGTTAAAAAAACTGAATTTTTCATAAAACTTAATTTTGCCGCTTCTGTGAGTAGAATTTCGAAAATATGAGAGACACGGTTAATATCAAGGACTAAAATGTGGTTCAATGAGATGAAAATAATTTTTGGTGAATTGTAACTTTTTACGTTTTTTTACCACGGTTAAAAGTAAATAGGGTAATTAAGGGTAAAAGTGTTATTATTATTACCCTAACACATGTCCTAATTCTATTGGATAAATGTAATTCGACAAAAAACAACCTTAGGAATAAAATATGACCATTTAGGCCCACTTGGATTAGATTAGGACATTTATTATCAATTTATTTAAAGAATGGTTAAAATAGTTAAAATCAATGTTTAATAACTAAATAATTTTTAATATATAGTTAGACATAAGATAAATTCGACTATAAATATTTATTATAAAGATAAAAAGATTTAAAACATAATGGAATTTTATTTATAATTTTTAGACATTAAATAATTTAATTTATTTATGACACAACGATGATGCAGTAATTATCTTATTAATGAAATATTGACATAATTGATGTTGTAAATACCCAAATAAATGTAATTTTAGACTTTTTATGAATTCAACTAATTTTATAGGTTAATATGACATGTTAGTATTAATTTAATTAGATTTTTCAGAACTAATAATTCTGTTATGATTTTCACAAAAATCAATTACTAAATAGTGTCAAAATTGACATAAAATAGTTTTTAAAACAAATATTATATTATTAATTGTTATTTTATTCCTCAAAATCTAAGGTTCGGCCAAATGACTTATATAAGGTTATATATATTCATAATAAACAACTTGGGGTTCGTTTGTCTTGATATAGTAAGTTTATTAACCTTATAGTGTAAGCAAACAAGAAGACACGGTAAAAGTTAAATTATCTAACTTAAAGTTAAATATAAATGATAAGGTTAAAATTGATACCTAAACTTGTCTAAATTCTATTTTATGAGATGATTTAGACCCATACCCACCTTATCTTCTAAATATATGAATTTGGAGCTATTAAAAACCGAATTTGACCATATAATAAAATAATATTTTTAGTTATTCCAAAGGTGCCCCTCTCCTCCCTTATAAAAGGGCACCTCCTCCCTCTCTTACTCACACCACTTTGAGCCTTCAAGCTCGGACAACCCCTGACAATATCTCCTCTTCACTTCCCTATAAACATCATAGAGCTTCTGGTCTTCTTCAAAGACCAACCCTAGTGCCCTAAGAGGAGGTTAAGAAGAGGCGCGTCAAAAAAGAGGTAATATCCATTACCGATCCTTTCCAAATTCTTTCTTCTTCAAATTCTTCTTCTTTAGTTGTTTCATTATGAAGTAATAACATCAGTATCACTCATATACTAATATGTTATTATAAGTATTAAACAACTCTATTTCACCATCTATCCATCCTACGGAAAACGAAATCATTGTGCGTGCGTACGTACGGAATACCGTCTCCATGCCGTGGTGTAATCTATTTTCCCCCACCACCTTACTTGGATGGGTATAATTGTGTAAATAATTACTATATATGATTATTGTAAAGTGATATTGATTCTTAAGTAGTATACATATACTCCAATACAATTCCATGATCATGGGAACGATATCATCGCTCGTGCGTACGTACGGAATACCGTCTCCACGATGTGATGTGCTTCGTTCTACATGATCTTCATTGCATAATGATTATATAAGTGGATTGAATGAATAAATATGATATATAGTCCATTAATATCATTCTGGAAATGATTTATCTATATCCTAAAGAGAAGAATAAGAATTTATTCGACAAAACACGCATAAGAACAAAAATTTATAAACACCTGAATAACAAGTAGCAATGAAATATTACTACTAAGAAGCTAAGAATATGACCATATGTGATCTCATAACAATAATTATGATTCTGGAATAAGTAAATAACATTATTTAAATCATTATACAGGAGGTTCGGACACTTACGAAGCAAATCGGACCTAAGGTAACGGAAATATCACAATCACATTTTTATCCGAGATTGTTTATACTTTGAAATTTACTGGGGTGTATTTTATCATCCACATCCATGTTTCCTAAATATGTAGTATTATTTCCATCCACCTACAATTGTTTAAATCCATTTTTACCCTTTGGTGAGTTTATAGTAAAAGATATGAAAGGAATCTTTTGTCGTTTTTCGTACGAGGTACTTTTTGACTTTTCCGACAAAAAGTACGAGAAGAATGTTTTTTTTAACTTATACGGAATGAATGGATTTTTAAAAGATTATTTCCAAGAAGATTCCTTTATTGGTTTTCATGTTTATTTTTAATCAACTTCTTTTAGTTTAAAATTGTATGACATGTTAAGAAAGGAAAATGTTTTTGAAGTAGAAAGGATATTTTCCTCAAGAATGGAGTTCAAGTGTTTTATCAAAATTATTTCCCATATAAGATAATATAGGGTTCTGTTTCTATCCCTATTATTACATTGATTTGATTATGTTGTGATGGAATTATTTTTATGAATTCCTTTATCTTATATTAATTGTTTTATGATGTCATGATGTTTAAGAATCCCATTTTTATTACATGGGTTATGCAATGATGTATGATTTATGATTTTGTGGCACACATAAGAATGGTATAATTATGAGATGGGTGGGACCTATATCTCCCTCCAATGCATTGGGTAAATATTTTATATCTCATGAGATAGACATGGCTGGAACGGAAGGTTATACCGGTTCAGTGAAACATGACTGAAACGAGGAGTGAACTCGGTTCAGAAATGGACTTTGTCCACTAAGATATTCTTGGAAATGAGTCTTGACTAATAAGAAATGATTCTATATGATTATGTGTGTATTACACAAAGTTTCATGTTTTATGTTATGATTATTGGGATTTCATTTCACTACTATGATTTATCCCATGTTATAAAATTATGCTCTCTTTTGCAGGTTAAGATTTCCAAAATGTTATGTTCTTATGAATATGATGTGATTGATATTTCTTTTGTTTACCCTTACTAATCATTTGAGCTCACCCTTTTGTATGTTTTCTTTCCCCAGGTCAGTAAGAAGCTTATTAAGTAATATATGCCAAAAGGGACTATAGATATGATTAAATAAGTGGGAGACAGTGTAGACGCTTTATAAACCAGTTGTTTATGTTTCCCAGTTTCTAAAGACACTATACCTATACGGTCCTTTCATGGTTTTGTTATATGTTGTAATAAGTATGCTTTAATTTTGAAGTAATAACAATGTATGTAAAGTATGGGTCGTTATAGTTGGTATCAGAGGAAAGGTATAGTCAACCTTTGGAAACTAGGATGTGAAAGCCTTAGTAAGAATCCTAAGGATAAGTCTAAGCACAGAACACAATATTAGTGTTTTAGAAATGGCCATGAACAAACTATGATTAGACCTTAATTGTGAAATTTTATTCTTGATTATGTGGTTTTCCTATTATAATTAGTGTTTCTCACACTATTCTTCTTGGTTTTAGTCAATGGATGGAACCCGAAGGAACCGTGTTAATGCGGAATGCGAAGGTAAATGCAATGATTGTCCCCCTGAGAAACCAAACGATATGGGAACTGAAATGAAAAATCGTGTATCCATGCTCACACAACTTTCTCAATCTCTGAATCATGCAGCACTTCCAAACGAGCAAAGGAAGGAGCAACATTCTGTTGAATCCTTCATGAGGCAGTGTCCACATTCTTTCAGCGGGTTTACTGATCCATTAGTTGCTGAACAATGGATTAGTACTACTGAAAATATATTTTCAGTTCTTCAATGTTCTGAACATGATAAAGTCATCTTAGCAGTGTATCATTTGGAAGGTGATGCTGATCAATGGTGGAATCTTATCAAGAATATGAGGTAAAGAGATGAAATTGATTCCAAGGAATGGGACGAGTTCAAGTACTTATTTTTCAATAAGTATTTTCCTCGTATTCTTCGAACAAAGATGGAGAAGGAGTTTCTTGAACTGAAGAAAAAGGATGATGAATCTGTTGGTACCTACGAAGAAAATTTTACAAGACTTGCAAGGTATGCTTCTAGTATTATTATCCAACCTGAGAGTAAGATCGATCAATTCTTTAGTGGCTTAAAACTAAGTCTTCGAAGGGCGTTAGCCATAAGGGACTTCAATAGCTACGAGGAAATCGTTCGATGTGCTCTCAAAGTTGAGATGGAGATTGGAGTAACCCATCAGTCATATGGGTTTGATAAGAAGAGGAAAATGGAATTCAAAGGAAAATATAAAGAGCACACTGAAAAGAAGATGATATTTTCCTTATGCTCAAAGTGTGGAAAGAAACATGGAGGGAGTTGTCTTAAAGGGACAAGTAAATGTTTCAAATGTGGAAAGGAAGGTCATCGGGCATTTGAATGCTGCAATGATGGGAAGAATATGTCTAATGATGCAAACAAAGGAAGGGATACACATAATTAACCTACTACACTTCAATGTTTCAAGTGCAAGGAGATGGGGCATTATACCAATCAATGCCCAAATCCAAGGGTTGTTGATGATGGTTGACGTCAACAAAATCTTAAGGCTAAAGACAAAGGAAAGTCACATGACATTTCTATCAGCGATGTGGAGTACGATAACGATGTGGTGAAAGGTACACTTACCATCCACTATAAAGTAGCAAATGTTTTATTTGATTCTGGATCCACCCACTCCTTTATTTCTGAAGAATTTTCTAAGGATATCACCGTATTACCTCAACAATTAGATGTTGAGTTATCTGTGACAACCCCTAATGGCACAACAGTCACATCAAAAGTTTATAATTCTTCTCTGATTGAAGTTTGTGGGAAAGTGCTTCCTAAAAATCTTGTGATCCTTCCTATAGTGGAATTTTATGTGATTCTTGGCATGGATTGGATTTCTTTATATGGAGCTCATATCAATTGCCGAAGAAGGGAAGTCACATTTCATGTTCCAGATCAATCTATGATCGTCTATCGATGCAAGGATAAACATAAACTTCCAGTGGAAATTTCTTCCATCTTATGGGTCTTGATTCCACTAAATGAAGGTTATTTATCTCAAATGGTTGGTGAGAAACTCATGATTAAGAATATGCCCATTGTACGGGAGTTTGACGATGTCTTTCCAGAGGAATTTTCGGGTCTTCCACCAAATTGTGAAGTTGAGTTTTCAATAGAACTCGTACCGGGTGCTTTGCCTATTTCAAAGACACCTTATAGAATGGCCCCAATTGAGTTTTAGGAATTGAAGAAGCAACTCCAAGAGAATCTTGATAAAGGATTCATACGCCCTAGTGCGTCACCTTGAGGAGCACCTGTTCTGTTTGTTAAGAAGAAAGATGGATCAATGAGACTCTGCATTGATTATCGAGAACTTAACAAGATCACTATCAAGAACAAATATCATCTCCCATGTATTGATGACTTATTTGACCAACTACGAGGAGCTCAATACTTTTCCAAGATTGATCTTCGTTCAGGGTATCACCAATTAAGGGTCAAAAGGGAGGATATACCAAAGACGGCTTTCTGTACAAGGTATGGACACTATGAATTTATAGTGATGCCATTTGGTCTTACTAATGCCCCTGATATCTTCATGGATCTGATGAATAGAGTCTTTAGAGACTATCTTGATCAGTTTGTAGTAGTCTTTATAGACGATATTATTGTATATTCAAAGAGCAAGGAAGAACATGAATATCACTTGAGAATTATATTGAAGACCCTGAGAAAGGAGAAGCTTTATGCAAAATTTACCAAGTGTAAATTTTGGCTTCAAAGAGTTTCATTTTTGGGACACATAATCTCAAAAGAGGGGATATCTATGGATCCAGCAAAAACATAGGTTATCGAAAGATGGTCGAGACCAACAACAGTAACTGAGATCTGAAGTTTTCTTGGTTTGGCTGGATATTATCGACGTTTTGTGAAAGATTTTTCACGATTATCTAATCCACTCACCAAGTTGACTCGAAAAGGAGTTAAGTTTGTTTAGATGGAGGAATGTGAAGAGAATTTCAAGGAGATGAAAAGAAGGTTATCCAGTGCACCTGTGCTCACACTGCCTTGTAGTGGAGAAAGATTTGTGATCTACAGTGATGAATCCAAGAAGGGATTGGGGTGTGTTCTTATGCAAAATGATATGGTGATATCTTATGCCTCACAATAGTTGAAAATCCATGAGCAAAATTACCCAACACATGATTTGGAGTTAGCTGCGGTAATATTTGCATTAAAGATTTGGAGGCATTATCTTTATGGAGAAAGGTGTGACATTTATACTGATCATAAAATTTTAAAGTATATTTTCACACAAAAGGAGATGAATATGCGCCAAAGAAGATGGTTGGAGCTGATTAAGGATTACGACTTCTCAATCCATTACTACCCTGGGAAAGCAAACAAGGTGGCAGATGCATTAAGTTGACAAGACCATGCCAGTTTATCCATGATGAGGATCACAAAAGATACAATATTTATTAATTTACAAAGGATGGATCTTGGAATTATAATGGAAAGGGAAAAATCTTATCTTTCTCAAATGAATGTTCAACCATCTATACATGTGAAGATTAAAGAGGCACAAAAAGAAGATGTCGAGTTACAAAAGAAGGTGAGAAATTTTCCTGAATTCAACCTTGATTGTGATGGGATAATAAAGTTCAGGAATCGGGTTTGTGTCCTCCCCTCCCCGAATTAAAGAAGGAGCTGCTGGATGAGGCTCATAGTTCTTCATTCTCTATTCATCCTGGAAGCACGAAGATGTATAGGGACTTGAAAGAGTACTTCTGGTGGGATGGAATGAAAAGAGATGTTGCTGAATATGTCTCTCGATGCTTGGTTTGTCAGCAAGTTAAAGCTGAGAGACAGAAGTCTAAGGGGATGTTACAACCATTACCCATACCCGAATGGAAATGGGAAAACATCACTATGGACTTTGTCACCGGACTTCCTAAAACATCCAAAGGCAATAATGCTATCTGGGTCATAGTTGATCGTCTTACAAAGTCAGCACACTTCATCGATATTAGAGAGGATTTATCTCTGGATCAGCTTTCCAGGATATATGTAAAGGAAGTGGTAAGTTTACATGGAGTACCACTTTCTATTATATCTGATCGGGATCCGAGATTTACCTCGAAGTTCTGGCGAAGTCTTCAGCATACTCTGGATACAGATTTGAGTTTCATCACTACTTATCATCCTCAAACAGACGGTCAGTCTGAGAGAACAATTCAAACTCTAGAAGATATGTTGAGAGCTTGCTCTATGGATTTCAAAGGTGGTTGGGATCAACACCTACCTTTGGTGGAATTTTCTTATAATAATAGCTTTCACTCCAGTATTCAGATGGCTCCTTATGAAGCTCTATATAGAAAGAAATGCAGGACTCCAACTTGCTGGGATGAAGTTGGGGAAAGAAAGCTATTAGGACCTGATCTTGTTGATGAGATGGCAGAAAAGGTCTGATCTATTCAACAACACATAAGAGCAGCTCAGAGTTGACAGAAAATTTATGCCGACACCCGAAGAAAAGACCTAGAGTTTGAAGTGGGTGATAAAGTGTTCTTACGAATATCTCCCTGGAAGAGGGTCATGAGATTTGGAAAGAAGGGGAAGTTGAGCCCTAGATATATCGGTCCTTTCGGAATACTGGATCGTGTTGGAAAGGTAGCTTACCGATTGGCGCTTCCACCGAATCTCTCTCAAGTTCATGATGTGTTCCATGTATCTCTCCTGAGAAAGTACATACCTGATCCTTCACATGTACTCAGCTCAGAAGTTGTACCGCTGGAGCAAGATCTTTCTTATGAAGAACAGCCGATAGAGATTCTGGATCGTAGCGAAAAAGTTCTACGAAACAAGACCACTCTCTTGGTGAAAGTTTTAGGGAGGAACCAAAAATTAGAATAAGCTACATGGGAGCTTGAGGATATGATGAGGGAGAGGTATCCTCATCTGTTTGTTACAAAGTGACGAGGGTGAAATTCATTTTAAGGGGGGTAGAATGTAACACCCGAGACTTTTATGAGAAATATTTTTGTTTTTAAATCATCAAAGGAATCTTTCACTACACACAACACTAGATTGGCTTGCTTTACATGCAATCGCGGCCTTCCTCAATAGCTTGCATCGTACGCAATACTGAGTTTCACTAAACAACGATATGCTATTAAAATATTATTAAAACTAGCCGTTATGAATAGTTATAACCACTTTTTGAAATTTTGTAAATTTTATTTTTCAAAATGGACTTCATTTTTGGATTCGGAATATCGAAATTAGCTTAGGGTGAAATTTTGGTACTTTTCGGATAACTTTCATATTCTGATGAATAGTGAAAATTACTAAATTTTAATTAAAAACAAATTTTTTAATCAAAATAATTAATAGTGATAAATTATTAAATTGAGTGGTTTTAAAGTATATTTAGAAAATATTTTTACAATTTAATACAATGTTTTTCATTGGATTTAATTTCACATTTAAACCAGACATAAACAAGTGTCAATCTTTTGATAGTTATTATCTTTTAAAGAAACGCTATTTGTTTTGACGACGGGAATTAATTTTTAAATTAGTTAATGTAACTGATATGTTTTGAATTTGGTAAAATAAACATCATTTTTGAATTCATAATATCAAATATAGCTTAGGCCTAATTTTTTGTATTTTTCTGGAAACTTTCATTTTTTGATGAATAGTGAAACCACTAAGTGGTAGTTAAAAAAATTGAATTTTTCATAAAACTTAATTTTACCACTTCTGTGAGTATAATTTCGAAAATCCGAGAGACACGGTTAATATAAAGGACTAAAATGTGGTTCAATGAGATGAAAATAATTTTTGGTGAATAGTAACTTTTTACTTTTTTTTACCACGGTTAAAAGTAAATAGGGTAATTAAGGGTAAAAGTGTTATTATTATTACCCTAACACATGTCCTAATTCTATTGGATAAGTTTAATTCGACCAAAAATAACCTTAGGAATAAAATATGACCATTTATGCCCACTTGGATTAGATTAGGACATTTATTATCAATTTATTTAAAGAAGGGTTAAAATAGTTACAATCAATGTTTAATAACTAAATAATTTTTAATATATAGTTATAAATAAGATAAATTCGACTATAAATATTCATTAGAAAGATAAAAATATTTCCAACATAATGGTATTTTATTTATAATTTTTAGACATTAAATAATTTAATTTATTTATGACACAACGATGATGCAGTAATTATCTTATTAATGAAATATTGACATAATTGATGTTGTAAATACCCAAATAAATGTAATTTTAGACTTTTTATGAATTCCACTAATTTTATAGGTTAATATGACATGTTAGTATTGATTTAATTAGCTTTTTTCGAACTAATAATTCTGTTATGATTTTCACAAAAATCAATTACTAAATAGTGTCAAAATTGACATAAAATGGTTTTTAAAACAAATATTATATTATTAATTGTTATTTTATTCATAAAAATCTAAGGTTCGGCCAAATGAATTAGATAAGGTTATATATATTAATAATAAACAACTTGGGGTTCTTTTGGCTTGATATAGTAAGTTTATTAACCTTATAGTTTAAGAAAACAAGAAGACACGGTAAAAGTTAAATTATCTAACTTAAAGTTAAATCTAAATGATAAGGTTAAACTTGATACCTAAACTTGTCTAAATTCTATTTGATGAGAGGATTTCGACCCATACCCACCTTATCTTTGAAATATATCAATTTGGAGCTATTAAAAACCGAATTTGACCTTATAATAAACTAATATTTTTAGTTATTCCAAAGGTGCCCCTCTCCTCCCTTATAAAAGGGCACCTCCTCCCTCTCTTCCTCACACCACTTTGAACCTTCAAGATCGGCCAACCCCTGCCAATATCTCCTATACACTTCCCTAGAAACATCCTTGAGGTTCTGGTCTTCTTCAAAGACCAACCCTAGTTCCCTAAGAGGAGGTTAAGAAGAGGCGCGTCAAAAAAGAGGTAATATCCATTACTGATCCTTTCCAAATTATTTCTTCTTCAACTTCTTCTTATTTAGTTGTTTCATTATGAATTAATAACATAATTATCACTCATATACTGATATGTTATTATAAGTATTAAACAACCCTATTTCACCATCTATCCATCCTACGGAAAACGAAATCACTGCGCGTGCGTACGTACGGAATACCGTCTTCATGTCGTGGTGTAATCTATTTTCCCCCACCACCTTACTTGTATGGGTATAATGGTGTAAATAATTACTATATATGATTATTTTAAAGTGATATTGATTCTTAAATAGTATACATACACTCCAATATAATTCCATGATCATGGGAACGATATCATCGCTCGTGCGTACGTACGGAATACCGTCTCCACAATGTGATGCGATTCGTTCTACATGATCTTCATTGCATAATGATTATATAAATGAATTAAATGAATAAATATGATATATAGTACATTAATACCATTCTGGAAATGATTTATCTATAACCTAAAGAGAAGAATAAGAATTTATTCGACAAAACACGCATAAGAACAAAAAGTTATAAACACCCGAATAACAAGTAGCAATGAAATATTGCTACTAAGAAGCTAAGAATATGACCATATATGATATCATAACAATAATTATTATTCTGTAATAATTCAATAACATTATCTAAATCATTATACAGGAGGTTTGGACACTTACGAAGCAAATCGGACTTAAGGTAAGGGAAATATCACAATCTCATTTTTATCCGAGATTGTTTATACTTTGAAATTTACTGGGGTGTATTTTATCATCCACATCCATGTTTCCTCAGTATGTAATATTATTTACATCCACCTACAATTGTTTAAATCCATTTTTACCCTTTGGTGAGTTTATAGTAAAATATATGAAAGGAATCTTTTGTCATTTTTTGTACGAGGTACTTTTTGACTTTTCCGACAAAAGTATGAGAAGAATGTTTTTTAACTTATACGGCATGAATGGATTTTCAAAAGATTATTTCCAAGAAGCTTCCTTTACAAGTTTTCATGTTTATTTTTAATCAACTTCTTTTAGTTTAAAATTGTATGACATGTTAAGAAATGAAAATGTTTTTGAAGTAGAAAGGATATTTTCCTCAAGAATGGAGTTCAAGTGTTTTATCAAAATTATTTCCCATCTAAGATAATATATGGTTATGTTTCTATCCCTATTATTACATTGATTTGATTATGTTGTGATGGAATTATTTTTATGAATTCCTTTATCTTATATGAATTGTTTTATGATGTCATGATGTTTAAGAATCCCATTTTTATTACATGGGTTATGCAATGATGTATGATTTATGATTTTTTGGCACACATAAGAATGGTATCATTATGAGATGGGTGGAAACTATATCTCCCTCCAATGCATTGGGTAAAGATTTTATTTCTCATGAGATAGACGTGGCTGGAACGGTAGGTTATACCGGTTCAATGAAACAGGACTGAAACGAGGAGTGAACTCGGTTCAGAAATGGACTTTTTCCACTAAGATAGTCTTGGAAATGAGTCTTGACTAATAAGAAATGATTCTCTATGATTATGTGTGTATGCCACAAAGTTTCATGTTTTATGTTATGATTATTGGGATTTCATTTCACTACTATGATTTATCCCATGTTATGAAATTATGCTCTCTTTTGCAGGTTAAGATTTCCAAAATGTTATGGTCTTATGAATATGATGTGATTGATATTTCTTTTGTTTACCCTTACTGAGCATTTGAGCTCACCCTTTTGTATGTTTTATTTCCCCAGGTCAGTAACAATCTTATTAAGTAAGATATGCCAAAAGGGACTATAGATATGATGAAATAAGTGGGAGACAGTATAGACGCTTTATGAACCAGTTGTTTATGTTTCCCAGTTTTTAAAGACACTATACATATACAGTCCTTTCATGGTTTTGTTATATGTTGTAATAAGTATGCTTCAATTTTGAAGTAATAACAATGTATGTAAAGTATGGGTCGTTATTCCTCCAGTCCCTCATATGTCACATACATGACTTATTATAAAGTTAAATTTTATTTAATTTCCATTAATTCTTTGTTTTGGGGGTTTCCCAAGGTTTTAGGGAGGAATAGATGAGTTTTCATGAATTGGGCCAAACCGTGAGCTCAATTCCAGATTTAGAAATAATTTTTGTTTCTTTTATAACATTTTCATTTTTTAATATTTTTCATTCATTCCAATTTCTAAATTCCCTCCCCTAATATATTAACATGAAAATTAAAATTTTGAACCATTATATATCCATAAACATGGTGTAATTTGGTTTTTATTTAAGGGATTGGGCCTTCCCAGAAGCCCATATATAGTTTTAAAAATGAATATTATTTATTTAATAACATATTCAATATTAAGTATTTTTAGGTGATTTTAAGTCTCAAACGGGCAAATGGAACCCATCCGCACGCCCAACCTATCTCCCCCCTCTTTAGAGCTCTTCTTAATCGTGATTGAGTGCTGAACTTCTTAGGGTTTCTAAAATCGGTCAGATTTGAGGAGGTAAGTTATTTCCATCATAACTCTCTCAATTATTACTATTTTTCCTCCCTTGTAGTTTCTAAATGACCTACTCATCCTTCTTAGAACCTCCCTTTAATTTTTGACTGTTTTAAATTTCATCTACTAGTGTATTAGGGGCGATTCTTCAAGATACCTAAAGTAATTGAGTCTCTTCCATTCCTCTTTCAAATTGATTAGGGTTTCATTCTATTTTCATGGGTTTTCTTCCCTTTTCCTTAAAGTACCAAATTACCATGAGGTAGGGTTTTGAACCTAGGGTTTAACCTTGGGTTTTATTGGTCCAATTTTGTGGTTTTAGGTTTGTTCAAAGTCCATCTTGGTGTGGTGGTGGTGCGACTTGATTTGCGCACGTCGATTCTAGGGTTTTCATTACTTTGGTAGGTGATTCCACTTTGTATGAAATCCTTGTAAAATAGATACTGTGTTTATTATATTTTAATGTTTAACCCAATGATTTGGTGATTCACAAAATGGTTTTAGTGGTGTTTGTAATGAAAGTTAATTTTAAGGGCCAATTTCATGTGAAATTTGTGCTTTGTTTTATATAAATTTTTTATTGGTTGATTAAGGGATGCCTTTTAATTATTTATTTGACCTTATTGAACTATATTAGAGTTGAAAATAATTTTATAAATTTTATTATTCTTTGTTTGTTGCTGATTAATTGGTTTTGGGTGACGTTTGTTAAGAAAATGGTTTTTGAGTACCGATTTGGTGTTGAATTGGGTGTTTTACATGGGTATTCTATGCGATGCTTATTGGGATTGTTTTATAAATCATGTAATGAGTTTAAAGAAATTTTTAGGGTGTTTTGGTTTATGTTTTAATAAATATTAGTATGAATATGGTGTTCAAGTGGGGTTTTCAAAGAGTTTTTGGTGCAAAACAAAGAATGATTTGGAGAAGTTGTTTTATTGAAACTCAAAGTGTGTTGTTGTGTGTTTTAAATGGTATAAAATGTGTGTAGATATTGTACTAATTGTATGTGACCATTATTGGTGTTTTGTATGAAAATGTATATATGTATCATTCTGAAATTGTTTGAGCACAAAGGGGGAAGCCCGGGTACCTAGGTGGGGTGGATGTGTACTAGTACGACTAGTGGACCGGATGGGTTTTGTCCCTGTTTCACCTAGAATTTGGATAACAAAAACTATAACTAAACTATTTGGATGATGATTGGGTACCACTAGGTCATGGGTATGTTCCATACTAGTGGCTCGTGCATGAGAATGGATTTTACTATAGTTACTTTACACCGAGGTATGAGGTACATGGGGCACGAGACTATCTAGTGCCTAGGGGTGTTCCCGATGTTGTTTATGATTGTGTTTGTGGTATTTTCCCATGTATTGGGGTGTTTTTGGAAGTAATTTACAGTATCTAACATTTCTATTTAAATGTGTGAACATTTTGAAAACTTTATCTTGAAAAATGTTTTCAATTGAAAATTGCATTTCTTGGATTTTATCACTGCTTTTCTTTGCGTATTAAAATTTCTTTCTTTTTAACATTGTATTGCATGCTCTATGGAATCATTGGGTGGTATCTTATTGGGATTAGTCTCACACCCTACTTATACCCCTTGGTTGTAAGTGGACTTGGTTATGTTTGACTCGGGTAAAGGAAAGGCTAAGGGTGATGACGGTTCAGGGTGTTAGTCCCCATCCTTGGGGAAGAGTTGTGGAGACGGCTTAGGGGTGATGACCCCTTGTCATGTGGAGTCCATGGGGCTGTTTTTTTGCTATTTAATTGTGTCTTTGGACCTTCTGTATTGCACTTGAAATTATTTATTCAGTTCTCGATTTTTGTATAAACCTTGTTGGTATGAATTTTTCAGATTCATTTTATCAAATATTTTTGATGTTTTATATATACATATTTGGGTAAATCATTCCCAAACCAAGCTAAATGATACACGGGCACTTGTTCCAGCCCGTGGGGATAGGTAACTCCCTTAGGGCCTTATGATGGGCTATGTTTGGTGCCGATATTGGTGTTGAACAGTTTCGTTTCGTGACAAAATGGTATCAAAGGAGGTTCAGGTTAACTCTTTGGGTCGTGTTATTTGGGGAGTAGATGGGATAGTTTAGAGTTAGGATTATCGGCACTTGGTATTATAGTTATGGGTAGTGTGCCTGATCACCACACCTCATGATGGGATTCACGTCACCAGGGTAATTTGGGACTTATCTAATTCCTTTGGTTTTCTTCATTTGATGATGATTAGGGGAAATGAAAAGAGAGTTGGGTTAATGGTCTCAGTGAGCTCACAGGGCCTGGAAAGCCATGTGGAGCCGGGGATATTCCCAAGAACACTCTCTGTGATAGTGAAGTGATTGGAATATGGCCTCCAACCATATATCCAAGTCACCCACTAAAACTAGTTTCCTCTCACATTGTCTTGTGTTCTTTAGTTTTGAAATCTTGGAACTTTGGTTTTAAAGTGACTTGGTTTTAAGAAGTGTAAAGTTTTTGTGAAATTATTTTCAAATAAATATGGAATGGTTTGATTTATGAAACGGTGGAACTGAATTTTCAGAATTATTTTCAAATGGAAAATGGTGTGTTTACACATCTTTTGAAAGCAGAAACTATACTGAAGTTGGTTTTGAAAAAGTGTTTCCAATAGAGTTTTCTAAACAATCAAAGGGTGTTTTAATGGGATGAGATGATATGAATGTGATGTGAATAACATGAAAGTTAGTTCTTTTCTAAATTTATGTGTCTTTTTGAAAATTTTAGTAATATTTGAATTGGGATTTTTATGTCCTAGTTAGCGGTTTTGAGAAAAAGGATATGTTGGTTGACTGTTTTGGTTTTGAAAAGTGTAAAGAATATTTGTTTTAACCTTTTGTATTTCCATGAGCAACCACATGCATGGGGTTATATGGGATGATGGATGGTTGATGGCATGACTAGATGAGTGTCAGGACGGATATGAGGAGGGTGCCCGGTGTGGCACAAAAACATGCATGTGTGAGGCCCATGGGGTACCATTGGTGGATACGCTTATCGTTGAACCATTTGTTTTCAAAGAAATGGTTTTAAAGAAAAAAATTATGTCTTGATGGATATTTTGGGATGGTGTGTATTATGTGTTTTTGAAAATGTTGATGTTTTGGGATGTTTTGATTCCAAGAACCCATCCTCTTTGAACTGTGTTTTGGGTTTGTGTTTGGTCGGTAAGTTGTGTTGTAGGGACGGTTAGTGGTCTCTTCTAAAAAATGTTTTGGGATGCCTTTACGGTGGTTCCCTTCATGTGTTTGGATCTATTTTGTGGTATATCTTGACCAATGGACCATCTTGGTTGGGTCCTTGGGTTCAATCGTTGGATAAGGTATGCCTCATTAAGGGTTAGTGCACAACTGAAGTACAACCCAGATTGTTTTACCGTTTGAAGACCCTCTAGTTGATCAATATAAGGAATCTTTTTATTGAGATTTTTAGATTGAGTATACACCCTTTCCTTTCATGGTTTGGTGCATCCTCCTATAGTGTGATAGTGATCATGGAAGGTTGAAAGAGACCTTAGCTTCTTAAGTTTTCTGATTTTTCCGAAGGTGAAAGTGGTCTGGGGTTGTTAGCATGGATGAGTATCTGGATGGTGTCTAAGTGGTCCTCTCGATCCTTCATAGTCTCTTAAAAGGAGTTTACATTAAACTACCAGTGTGGGAAATCTGGTTATGAGAGGATATTGTGGCCACTTTCTAGAATTATGTATTGTTTTGGGATGTTGTATAATGTCCCTCTCCATGCATTTTTTTATATCAGTCGCAATGGTCATTTTTGGTGATGCCTTGTGATGTCATGTGCTCGATTGACTGTAAAGGTGAAAGTCGTGCAATCCTATGAGAGTCTCTGTTATGTTGGGAGAATGTATCCCTTGGAAAAAACTTAAAAATCTTCCATTTTAGAGGAAGGTTATTATAGTTGTTCTTTACTTATACTGTTTCTCACCCTAAGAAACAAGGTGTGATGTGTGTGCATCTTCTAATCCCTTGTTTTAGTGAAATATAGGGTTAGGGTAAAGTGAGTTAGGAATGTGTTATGTATTGGCAATCTTATCAGGGATTGTGGTGTAGTTGTTGGTTGCATTGAAGAAAGAATTATCATTCATGGGGTTTCCAAATCCTAACTGTGAGGTCGAAGATGCTTCAATCATTGAGCTCCAGCCATAGGTCTTAGAGAGAAGCTGGCTCGTAGTTAGGGGAAATCCCAGGGTCATTTAAACCCTTGTACAAAGCCCTATCCTTAGTATGAAATATGGGAATAGTTCAATCATATGGTGTCTTCATGGTTGAGCACATAGTTTGTTCATGATTAGTATTGGTTGTGTGCTAGGAATCCATGTATAAAGAATAATCTTCATAGTTAGTGCACAGTTTCCCAAACCGTGAGGACTAACCCTACGCCCTTCCCAAATCTTTAAATTTGTTTTGGGTCTTTCTGTGCCAGACCATGCTGGTTGATTAAGATGGTTGGTTCTTATGGTGGGGAGACCCACTATGATTCTCATGAATGTTCCTTAATAATTTTTGAATGGAATTATACCCTTTGTACTAGGGAGTCCGTTCAGGCCTCCCCTCCTGATTCTGTCTCTGAAAAATATATGTAGTCTCTTCTAGTGGGGAGCCTATTTGTGTCCCCCCGCACCAATAACTCAGATTTATCCATGGTCTTGGATTGGTGGTAGGTAGTCTCGTTTGGATCTATCTAGATACCAACATCTTGCTTAAGTAAATGTTGGTATTGGAGAGCACCCAATTGTTTAGTTAAATTAAGGTAAGTGTAACCTTGTTTGAAGTTTTTTTTCATTTAGGTGAATTGCTTGAGTCTTGTTCGGATAAGTGTTTGAAGAGTTTTCTTTTGGGATAAAGTATGAATGTGAATTATCATTCCAGGAAAGTGGTGTATGTTTTTTTTGTGAGATTAATCCTTCTTTAATTGATCACTGAAGGTGTTTTGGCCTTTGGGGGTGAAACTTGGCAGAGAAGTACATCTTGGTTTATCGGTTTGGTTTGGTTTTTGTATTTGGACTTACTGTGGCTTTCTGAGGACGGAAAGTTTTCATGGTGGAGAGAATTTCCACATACATGACTTATTATAAAGGTAAATTTCATTTAATTTCCATTAATTCTTTGTTTTGGGGGTTTCCCAAGGTTTTATGGAGGAATAGGTGAGTTTTCATTAATTGGGCCAAACTGTGAGCTCAATTCCAGATTTAAAAATAAATATTGTTTCTTTTATAACATTTTCATTTTTTAATATTTTTCACTCATTCCAATTCCTAAATTCCCTCCCCTGATATATTAACACTAAAATTAAAATTTTGAACCTTTATATATCCATAAACATGGTGTAATTTGGTTTTTATTTAAGGGATTGGGTCTACCCATAAGCCCATATTTAGTTTTAAAAATGAATATTATTTATTTAATAACATATTCAATATTATGTATTTTTCGGTTCTTCCAAGTCTCAAGCGAGCCAATTGAACCCATATGCACGCCCAACCTCTCTCCCCCATCTTTGGAGCTATTCTTCATCATGATTTAGTGCTGAACTTATTAGGGTTTCTAAAATCGGTCAGATTTGAGGAGGTAAGTTCTTTCCATCATAACTCTCTCAATTATTACTATTTTTCCTCCATTCTAGTTCCTAAATTACCTCCTCATCCTTATTAGAACCTCCCTTGAAGTTTTGACTGTTTTAAATTTCATCTACTGGTTTATTAGGGGAGATTCTTCAAGATACCTAAAGTAATTGAGTCTCTTCCATTCCTCTTTCAAATTTCTTAGGGTTTCATTCTATTTTCATGGGATTTATTCTCTTTTCCTTGAAGTACCAAATTACCATGAGTTAGGTTTTTGAACCTAGGGTTTGACCTTGGGTTTTTTTTGTCCAATTTTGTGGTTTTAGGTTTGTTCTAAGTCCCTCTTGGTGCGTTGGTGGTGCGACTTGGTTTTCGCACGTTGATTCAAGGGTTTTCATTACTTTGGTAGGTGATTCCACTTTGTATTAAATTATTGTGAAATATATACTATGTTTTTTATATTTTCATGTTTAACCCATTTATTTGGTGCTTCAAAAATTGGTTTTATTGGTTTTTGTAATGCAAGTTAATTTTCAGGGCCAATTTCATGTGAAATTTGTTCTTTTCTTATATAAATATTTTATTGGTTGATTAAGGGATGCCTTTAAATTATTTAGTTGACATTATTGAACTATATTAGGTCTTAAAATAATGTTTTAAATGTTATTATTTTTTTATTGTTTCTGAAAAATTGGTTTTGGGTGACGTTTGTTAAGAAAATGGTTTTTGAGTACCAATTTGGTGTTGAATTGGGTGTTTTACATGGGTATTCTATGCGATGCTTATTGGGATTGTTTTATAAATCATGTAATGAGTTAAAAGAAATTTTTAGGGTGTGTTGGATTCTTTTTTGATAAATGTGAGTATGAATATGGTGTTCAAGTGGGGTTTTCAAAGAGTTTTGGGTGCAAAACAAAGAAAGATTTGGAGATGTTGTTTTATTGAAACTCAAAGTGTATTGTTGTGTGTTTTAAATGGTATAAAATATGTGTAGCTACTTTACTGATTGTATGTGACCATTAGTGGTTTTTTATATTAAAATTGATATATATATATATCATTCTGAAATTGTTTGAGCACAAAGGGGGAAGCCCAGGTACCTAGGTGGGGCGGATGTGTACTCGTACGGCTAGTGGACCGGATGGGTTTTGTCCTTGTTTCACCTAGCATTTGGATAACGAAAACTCTAAATAAACTATGTGGATGATGATTCGGGACCACTAGGTTATTTTTATGTTACCTACTAGTGGATCATGCATGAGAATGGATTTTACTATGATTACTTTACACTGAGGTATGAGGTACATGGGGCCCGAGACTATCTAGTACCTAGGGGTGTTCCCGATTTTGTTGCTCATTGTGTTTGTGGTATTTTCCCATGTATTGAGGTGTTTTTGGAAGTACTTTACAGTAGCTAACATTTCTATTTAAATGTGTGAACATTCTAAAAACTTTATCTTGAAAAATGTTTTCAATTGAAAGTTTCATTTCTTGGAATTTATCACTGCTTTTCTTTGCGTATTAAAATTGCTTGCTTTTTCACATTGTATTGCATGCCCTATGGAATCATTGGGTGGTATCCTATTGGGCTTAGGGTCACACCCTACTTACACCCCTTGTGTGTAAGTATACTTGTTTATGTTTGACTCAGGTAAAGGAAAGGCTAAGGGTGATGGCAGTTCAGGGTGTTAGTCCCCATCCTTGGGGCGGAGTTGTGGAGATAGCTTGGGGGTGATGGCCCCATGTCATGTGGAGTACATGGGGCTGTTTTTTTTTTTTTTTGCTATTTCATTGTGTCTTTGGACATTCTGTATTGAATTTGAACTTATCTATTCAGTTCTGGATTTTTGTATAAACCTTGTTGGTATGAATTTTTCAGATTTATTTTATCAAATATTTTTGATGTTTTATGTATACATATTCGGATAAATCGTTCCCAAACCAAGATAAATGATACCCGGGCACTTGTGCCAGCCCGTGGGGATAGGGAACACCCTTCGGGCCTTGTCACGGGCTGGGTTTGGTGGCGGTATTGGTGGTGACCAGATTCGGTTCGTGACATCATCATTAATGTCGGAGCCCTCATATCTTGAGCCCTCAAATCCCTCGTCGGTGTTTCCTGAGCAGGATCCCTCCAAGCCCTCACTGGCTAAGCCCTCTCCGACTGAGCCCCATCACAAGACCTTTAATCCTGATTCCCCCAAGCCCTTGTCTGCACTAATCTACCCTTGTCTTAACTACTCTGTATTGTGGTCACAGCCTCCCAAATGAGGTATATTTACATATGGTTTGATCAATAATAAGAAATGGTAGTTATAATATTCAATTATGTAGTTACTTCATTATTTTTCATGGAATATTAAGTTAAAATTTGGCTGATGTTTGTTAGGATATGTGTTTTATAAGAAACCATGCATTAGTGATAAGAATGACATACTTTATAAGCATTATTATTAAGGAACGTGATTCATTTTTATAAACCCTATGTACAGACCATGGTCTTTCTATTTTTTCACCATCAACATAGGTCTCTACCAAGGTATCATGGGAGTTCTCAATGACCATACTATTTCCCCTTGAATAAATGAGTAGATGAGATCCTTGTTGTAAAATTATAATTGTACTCTATTATAATTGATTTCAATTTCATTCGATGTGTTTCACCTTTTCTCATTGATATGTTTAATTTCATAAAGTCATATATGAAACAATGTTTCCATTTCCATAACTAGTTATACTATAGAAATGAGTAATTTCCTAATTCCATGATGGTTTCATTCATATATCTCACTATAGCATCCATACATTTCTCTATTTCCCTTCTCTATATAAATTAGATCTGTATAGGGGGATTCTATATCAAGAACAATGTGTGTATTTATTCCCATAACAATGGGATTAATTTTAATTCCAATATATCTCCTCTATTCTAAAAATTTAGAATCTATTGTTATGTTAGACCTCTACCAGGAGGTGATATCTACACTAACTCATGTCAGGTATTCCATGTGTTGTATTTAAGGATGGAACTACTAAGGTTATCTTAGCATTGATACTCCATTTATGTCAAGTTTACTCTATTCTAAAACTAGGATATTTATTCACTTTATTATCATTCCCCACTTTACCAGATTTTACCATTATCTATTTTCCTATTTAGTAATATTTATGTGTTTTAATTTTTTTTATAATTTGTAGGCACATTGGAATATATGTGGATAAAAGTTGGATCACATTACTGAGTAACACACCTCATTATGATAAGGGTTTGGAGGAGTGTTTAGATTTTGCAATTTCCAATCGATCTGTTGATGGGAGAATAAGATTTCCAGATCCTAAATGTAAATTTATAAGATCGTTAAAAAGATATGAAGTTTATGAACACTTGATATTGAAGTAATTCCCGACTCACTATTTCTGTTGGATTTGTCATGGAGAATCGAATGTTACAAAAACATTGATTACTAATGTCAATCGACATAATGAGCTCCCAACTTCGTTGACAATGGAAAATGAAATGAGAAACTTTATTAACGATGAATTTTGTGTTTAAAAACAACAACATCAACATCAAAACATATCAGAACAACTAGTTAAGGGTGATACAAATAGCAATGTGATGGCTGATGTTTTTGAGACTATAGGACAACCATATCAAGATTGTAACATATCATTGGATCCTCCTCTTGATTCTAGGGAGACTAATGTAAGAGAAAACTTCATTGAGAAGATAGTTGTGCTTCATGGTTTAGTTGATGATGGAAATCAAGAGTTGTATAATGGATGTTTGAAATATTCAAAACTTTCTTTTCTGCTAAAGTTGAACCATATCAAATGCCTATGTGGAATTAAAAATAAGGCGATGTCCATAATATTGGAATTTTTGTGTGATTCATTTACTGAAGTAAAATTTTTGAGTCTTTTTATGATATGAAAAAGGTTTTTAACAAGCTTGGTCTGAATTATATAAAAATACATGTGTGTCCTGATGATTTTATGCTTTATTATGGAGAGGATTCATTATGCCAAAATTTGTATTTAGTGGTGTTTTTTTTCGTTTAGCGGTGGTTTAAACCGTCATGAAATCGTTCTACAGCGGTTTTGGAAAACTGCTGCTAAATCGTGTGTTGGGAAATAATTAGTGGCGGTTTAAACCGTCGCTAAATCATTTTTATTTTTTAAAAAAAATTAATTTTTTATTTTTTGTAATTTATTTCTTAATTTTTTTAATTTTTTTAATTTATTTATTTATTATTACCACGCACATGTCCATCTCCATGCACAAGTCTATGTCCATGCACATGCCTATGCACATGCCCATGCACATGCCCAAGCCATATATATAAATTCTGCGTTGGGTGAGATTTAAACCCCTTACCTCTTGTTTATTCTCCAAAGACTTTACCACTCCAACAGACTCTTCATGTGGTCAATAAATCGAATTTAATATACTTACATACATACCTACATACATACATACATACATACATACATACATATACATATATATATATATATATATATATATATATTAATTGGAAAAACAAGTAATACATAATAAATAGATACAAACTAAATAATTATTAATTAATAATTATTAATAAATAATTATTAATCAATAATGATTAATCAATAATTAATAATTAATAATTAATAATATATAATATATAATATATAATATATAAAATATAACATATAATATATAACATATAATATATAAGACATAATATATAATACATAATATATAATACCTCATATATAATAAATAATATATAATATAATATATATAATATATATTATATAACATATAATATATATAAGTAATGTGTAAATAAAAAATTAATTAAAAAATAATTTAATATATGATAAATAAATAACAAATTAATAATAAATTAATAAATAATAGATAAATAAATAAATAAATAATAAATAATAAATAGTAAATAGTAAATAGTAAATAATTAATAATTAATAATTAATAATAACTAATAATTAATAATTGATCATTAAGAATTAATAATTTATAATTTATAATTTATATTTAAAAATTTAGAAATAATTATTAATTATTAATAAATAGTTAATATTGAATAAATAAATAAATAAATAATAAATTAATATTTGGTAAATTAAAAATAAATTAATAATTAATAAATAATAAATAATAAATAAGAAAGAATAAATAATAAATAAATAAATACATACATACATAAATAAATAAATAAATAATAATTAATGAATAATGAATAATTAATAATAAATAATAATTGATAATTGATAATTATAAAATTAATAATTCTTAATTAATAATTAATATTATAATTTTAATATTTAATATGCAATATTTAATCTTTAATATTTAATATTTATCAAATAGTTAATAATTAATAATTAAATAATATTTAATTAATAAATAATGGATCAATAATCAATAATCAATAAAAAATAAATGAATAATAAACTAATAATAAGTTTATATTTAGTAAATTAAAAATAAATAATTAATAATTAATAATTAATAATTAATAATTAATAAATAATAAATACATAAATACATAAATAAATAATTAATTAATTAATTAATTAATAATTAATAATAACTAATAACTAATAATTTATAATTTATAATTAATAAATAATAATCAATTAATTAATAATTAATAATTAATTAATTAATAATTAATAACGAATAAATAAATAATAAATAAATAAATAATGAATAATAAACAAATAATTAATAGTTAATAGTTAATTAATTAATTAATTAAAAATAAATTAATAATTAATGTGTACATAATAACTAAATAATAAATAAATAAATAATAAATGATAGTTAAATAAATAATAATTAATTTATAATTAATTAATTAAATAATAATAAATAAATAAATAAAAAATTAATTAAATAAATCATAAAACGTTAAGAACCTCTAAAAACCCTAAAAACGCTGAAATGGCTGTAAAATATGGTCCAAGACTCATTTTCCTATGCCACAACCAGTCAAATCATAGATCGTGAAATGAGCTTCGATATAATATGTGGTACAGGCCCAATAGACACCTGGATCGAAAGTTATAACCATTTGAATTTTAAGAAATCAGTGTATGCAACTAAAACCTCTATTTTGGAGGCCTTATGGGCCTTTTGGTGTAATAAAAAGGGGTAAAATACTCATAGATTTATCACTAGACCTAAGTGGCATAGATCTCATTTCAAGCTTCGATTTGATATTTGGTAGAGCCCAAACGAACACACGAATTAAAAGTTATGGTCATTTGAAGTTTGAGTTCGATTTTCAACTTTTGAATTTTTAATATATTTTTTCCTTTGATTATCACATTATTTAAATCTCACTTGGTTTTTTATCATTTGATAAAATTCAATTTGACTGGTTTTGGAGCTGAAATGGACTCTCAGATCAGAATTTATGGTCATTTGATGCCGAAGTCTGTTCTTCTACTTATTGAATATTTTCTTTCAGATTAAAAATATTATTAACTAATAATTATAAATATTGATTAATTTACACATTATAAATATATAAAATTATAAATAATAAACTATATTTGATTGTAAATAATAATAAAAATAATAAATAATTTTCTTAATTTTTTTTCTTAAATTTTTTGCGGCAGTTTTCAAAAAACCGCCGTTAAAAAAATGAATTTTTTTTGAGAAGATATTTATTAAAAAAATTAAAATTATCTAAAAAAACTTAGCAGCAGTATTTTTGTGGCATTTTTAAAAACTACCACTAAATTTTTGATCAAAAAAATTTTAACGGTGGTTTTTAAAACAGTCATGAAAAAACCAGCAGTTAAAACATTGTTTTCTTGTAGTGATTCAAGCAGACAGGATTGAAAAAAAATGTTCTTCTTTTAGATGGTAGTCAATGAGAGATGTTGGAAGTCTAAATCAAAATGATACTATAAATAAGAAGAAAAGGAACACACTTGTAAAGTTTTTTCATTACTTTCCTTTAAATCCTCGGTTGCAAATATTATTCATGTCATCAAAAACCGCCGAAAATATGAAGTGACATTCTATAGACAATAATAATGATGGGTTAATGCGACATCAAATAGATTCAAAATCATGGAATACATTTGATTCATTAAATACTGAAATCTCATTTTATCTTAGGAATGTTCCATTGGGATTGGTTGTCGATGGATTCAACCCATTTGGGATTTTCAGCACCAATTACAACATTTGGCCGGTTGTTTTGACCCCTTATAATTTGCCTCTGTAGATGTGTATGCAACAAATGTATTTTATCATTTAAATGATTATTCATGGAAAAAGGATGCCTAAAAATGATATTTATGTATATTGGAAGCCTTTAATTGAATAATTATAGGATTTATGGAGCAACAGTGTTCAGACATATAATTCATCTTCTAGAACAATGTTCAAAATGAAAGCTTCTCTATTGTGGACCATTAGTGACTTCTCTAGACTTGGTAATTTAGCTATTTGGAACACATACACAAATTTGGATTATCCTATTTATAACTTTTATTTTGAGCCCTAATGACTACCTCACATTAGAAAATGGTGCTTCTTGTGTCATCGAAGATTTCTCGATGCATCTCATAGATTTCGGTTGAACAAGTCAAAATTCAATGGTTCTATTGATCGTAGACCACCTCCAAAGTTTTTGAAAGCTTTTGAAATATTGAAACAACTTGTAAATGTAGAAAAATAATTTGGGAAGGTGTATCATTTGAATGATAGTGGGAAACAAGTTCAAAGTTCATCATCAAGTGAAATTAGAATGCAACAATAGAAGAAAAAAAGTATATTCCTCAAACTTTAGTATTGGGAATTTAATTTTTTGTAGCTTAATCTTGATGTGATACATATTGAGAAGAATGTTTGTGAAAATTTGATCTTCACATTACTTAATGATCATGGAAAATCAAAGGATTATCTCAATGCTCAGAAGGACTTACAAGCAATGAAAATAAAGAATGATCTCTGGCCAGATGAGAACGGAAAGTATGCTCCAGAAATTTTTGCAATGAAAAATATAGATAAAGATATATTCCTTCAAATTTTAAAAAATTTAAAGTAATATTATGGTTATTCAAGTAACATCTCAAGGTGTGTTGAATTAAAGCATCATAGGTTACATGGATTGAAAATTCATGATTCACATATTTTTTTACAACAGTTTCTACCATTGGCATTGTATACATTTTTACCTGAAAAGGTTACTACTATTATAATCCAATTTTGCACATTATTTAGATAACTATGTGGGAAAATCTACAACAATTTGAGCTTGAAAACCTTCAAGAGATATTTGTATTGACGCTTTGTGTAATGGAGATGATCTTTCCTCTATCATTTTTTACTGTCATGATGCATTTAACTGTGCATTTGGTTGAGGAAGCTAAATTAGGAGGCCATGTACATTATCGATAGATGTATCCAATTGAGAGTTACTTTATTGATATGTTATTAATTTAATTAAACAATTCTTGTCACTTCATTAAATACATAATTATGTTTTTTTATTTTATTTTACAGATATCTTGGGCATTTGAAATCATATGTGAAAAATAAAGCTCAACCCAAAGGCTCTATTTCTAAAGGCTATTTGGAAGAGAAGTGTCTTACCTTTTGTTATAGATAATTTGATGATATTGAGACAAGATTAAATCAAGTTTAATGTGTTTATGAAACATTTAATCAATCTCAAATACATGGGAAATCAAAAATCTTTCATGTTATTGGTCGATTAGTTGGGAAGAGATCAAATGTTACACTCACAGAAATATAATTATCATAGGCACATAGATATGTGATGTTGAATAATGAAATTGTAGATCCATTTATTGAAGATTTGAGGATAAAAACAAGGAGACCAATGAGAGTCTGAACATAAAATTAAAAGGTTATAACAAAATATGTTAATAAAGAGCTTGTAGAATGGTTTGAACGATGTGTAAGTTCATAAATATTGAAATCAATACAGATATTAGGTTGACACATATATTTTGTAAATATAATAATGTATATTACTTTTTGTAGATAATAAATACTGATACTCAAGATGAGTTTCTAGAAGATTTGAAATTTCTTGCTTGAGGTCCTCTAAAACTAGCTAAAAAGTTCGACGCTTACAATGTGAATGGATTTAAATTTTGTACAGTCAATTGGGAAGAGGGTTTGAAAACACATAATAGTGGTATATTTATATTTTCCAAAGTGGGATATTATTGAAAGCTAACTGATATTATCGAATTAAACTATCACGATCATTTTTCAGTTATTTTGTTCAAATGAAATTTGGTCGATTTTATCAGGGTTGTTAAAAGAGATTCTTTACAATTTACTTCTATGAACTTCTCTTACTTGATGAATGTTAGTGACTATGAATTACATGATCCTTATATCTTATCATCAGAAGAGAAAATGGTGTATTATGTGGAATATGTCATGGATGAAGGTTAGAGTGTATTTTATCATGTAAAACAAAGAGACTTGTATGATATGGGTGATGAAGTGGAAGATTTAATCTCTGATATTTAATCCCATCAACACCAAGAACTGAACTTATATTTTTATCATGATTTTGAAAATATTAGTCTTGAAAGGTTGGATGAAGTAGATGAAGTAATTATGGAGTAGGAAAAAAGACATGATTGAAGTATAAAATGATTGTATGTTCAGTCATCCATTCATTTATCAACCACTTATGTCATTTGTGCAATTATTCATTATCATAGTTATGTATATTTTTTTGTCATTACTGTGCATATGTTATTATTTATATTTTTTCTACATTAATTTTTTGAAATATATGTTATGAATTTACTTTTATTTGATTAAATTACAAGAATGCCAAGGAGTAAGCGTTATATTGATACCAGTTAACCTCAGCAGTGAGGTAGCAGGCCACTCCTAGTTCTTCATGAGGATATTGGAGGGTGACTATTATAGGTACAAATTTTAATATGAATAAAGTTATTTTCGTTTTTTATACTACTAACATTTTTTCATAAAATATGTAAACAATGATACCAGAGAGAAAAATATAAAAAGTTCAGATGTGTATAATCTGAACGGACTAAAGATAGTTGTCCCATTTGACTGTTATGGGGTCCCTACGGATGATGTCATGAGATTATTTTTCCATATTCTAGGCTAGATGGTAGTATAAACGATTACCCTTCTGATTATGTATGTTGACTGGAGACATATGCCTTCATCTTGGAAAAATAAAGTTTCTGATTCAAAGATAAAGATATTTTTAATACATTATGGTGTAATTGAATGTCATTGTGTTTTTAAATTCTAATATTTTTAAAAAAAATCTATTTGTACAAATTTTTTCCCACTTTATTTTTTCTGATGTTATAGCACAAAAGTGGACATTGAAAGCATTGGTTGATTTATATCAAAAGATGACCGGATCTTTCCTCGGTGATATTGCATCGATGACTAGTGGTGATCAGGTAAATCACACAAATTCAAAATCATTTAGGTCACAAACTTCTATTGGTTTTAAGTTTAAATATAAATATACAACACAGTTTAATTTTTAATATAATTATCTTACAGGTGCCGGTAGCAGGAAGTAGATATGAATATGGAGATGGATATGGAGATAGAGATGGAGAGGGTGACAAGCATAGTTTGGCTGGCAGGGATTAGTGTCCTTTTGATGTTTTGGACTAATATGGAATGAGAGGGTTGATGTATTATTTTTGACACATACCTGAAATAGTTTATGGTTGGATATGAACTAATATATTTGTTTTTTGGTGTCATGTTTTTTATATACGTGTGATTTTTTGGGATTCTAATAGGGATTTTGTGTCTTATTGATAGGTGATACAATTAGCTTGCAATTGTTTTTTTTTTCAGGTTAGTTATGGGGCTGCAGAATCTATAGGTAGCTTTTTTTGGTAAATCAACATTTAGTGGTAGTTTAAACTACTACTATATATGGAATATTTCTATTATTAGTGGTTATAATCACAACTATAAGAGGTTTTTTTTCTTTTTTGCGGCGGTTAAAACCACCGCTAAATATGATTCACTATTATTTAGTAGCATTTGTAATCAATTTAGTGGTTTTTTTGGGAGGGAGGATTTTTGAATTTAGAAGCAGTTATAACCACTGTTAAATCCTCATTTTTTCGCCCCTAAAACAACACTGTGAAAACGGAAATAACTACCACTAAATATGATTTCTACGACGCTTATCAGAAACCACCACTAAATGGAAGAAACCACCATGTATTAGATGTCGACACGTGATTTAGCAGTGGTTTTTTGAAACCATCATAGAACCATGTAGCAGTGGTTTAAACTACCACCAAATCAAAAAAAAAACCGCCGCTACTCAGCCCTTTTCTTGTAGTGTGGTAGTGCCATCCGAACACACACACTATGTTGGGTGTAATGTAATATCATATTCCTATTTAAGGATAAATTTTCACCAAAGTATCTATAAGATATATATATTACATGCATATAATTTATTTGAAAATCAAAAAATATCCCACTTCCACTTAAATCCATAAGGATTTAATTCAAAAATTCATGGTTCTTTTTTAATCCATCAAAAACTTTTTTTGGATACGGTTTGATAAATATTTCTTTATTTTGGAATAAAATATTTTTACAAAACTTTATCCTTATCCATGGGAAAAATTGTATGAAAATGTGGGCCTTAGTATAATTTTGAAGAAACATGAAATCCTTATTTCATATAAGTAAGCAAAGAGTGTCCTCTAGAAAAGCATCAGTGCTACTCAAGCTACTAAGGGGTTTGGTGTGATCTTTATCAAGCATACTCATATCTCTATGAAAACATGTCCACCACAATATGTATCATATACCTCATATATAAACCTATATAATAACTTTTAATATAACATCAAGTGACCACTGGACATAGAATATTTCAATATACTATAGGCCAACTCATCTTTTATTGATTCTATGAAAAAGACTAACTAGGTTGATAAATAAATCACATTTAATTCATCTAATAGATTAATATATCAAATTTCCCTCATCCAAGTAGTTGAACACATCATAGATAACTCAAATAAAAATTATCATGCATTTATTTAGATTAATTCAATAAAGGACCAGATTTCTTTACTTGACATACATGTGGAAAAATCCCATCTTAGTTTCACTAAAACAAACAACATGATCAGAAACATACCCAACCACCCCCTAATTAGATAATTCTTTTTTAATTGCATAAGGTATAAAATTATGATGGTTATCATTTTCGGTATCTATTAAACCTTATATAATTTGGATTTATAATAATTATACTCCCCTAATTCTATCGATGATTGTATAGTATTCCATGAGATATACTTTATAAGATCAATAAAAATAATAACTCTCTACTTATTACCTCATGAATCATTCTTCATATCTCATATAAAACCCTTTGTAATGATTATAAGATTCTATTTATGTTAATCATAACATATCACTACAACCATAATACTCTATGATGATCATTGATTAACGATAAGTCAAAGTCATGCTTTGAGGGGATATCATCATTTGACCATTCATGTAAATTTAAATGCAACACATATAAATGAATAATAAATATAGGATACCTTTATTATAAAATTTTGATACATTTATATCCATTAAAAACAATCTACCATGTTTTTATCACCTAGATATTAAATATTACCTTCAAGTTTTTTATACAATAATTGTTTCGTTAATGGATCCACTACATTTTCATATGTAACCACCCATCTGATCTTTACAATGCCCCTCTCAATGATCTATTTTATGAGATGGTATTTTTTAAGGATGTGTTTAGTTTTTTATTGATACTATAGTTACTTATCTTGATTGATATCTCCATTATTTTCATAGTAAATATGGTTTTATCCTTGAATTTTGGAACCACCTCAAGTTCAGAGATGAAATTCCTCGTCCAAACAACTTCCTTCATAACATCTGATACAGTGATGTACTTTGCCTCTATTCTTGAGTCGTCCCTAGTGGATTGTTTGAAACTTTTCCAAGAAATAGATCCAGCATTTAGAAAAAACATGAAACTATATTGAGATTTCATATCATCTCTATAATATTAGAAATTATAATTTGTGTAACCTTTTAAAAAGAGCCCATCCCCTCCTCCTATGATTATGAATATATCCTTAGTCATTCTCAAGTACTTAAGAATGTTATTCACAAAAACCCAATTACTCTCACTAAATTGGATTGGTGACTACTAGTTATGCTAATAGAAAAAGTGACATCATTTTGAGTACACAACATGGAATACATGATATAACCTATAGTAGATTTATAAGGATATTATCTATCCTTGCTAACTCTTTAAAAGGATTTTAAACCTTCTTAAGATTCATTCAATGTAACACTGGTAAAGAACCCTTTTTAGAGTTTTCTATGGTAAAACTATTTATAATTTTACCAATGTAAATATGTTGACTAGGTCCAATAAGCCTCTTAGATATATCTCTATAGATCATTATACCTAGTATGCAAGATTCTTCACCCATGTCTTTAATCAAGAAGAATTTACCTAGTCACATCTTCACAGAGTGATGAGTCGGGATATCATTTCTGATACATAGTATTTCATCAAAATGCAATATGAGAAACACTATAACACTCTCATGAATCTAATTATATTCACAGGAATCATATGTTTTCTTGATGAAATAAAACTCTTTGATTTCATTATCAATTTGAATATTCCAAATATAAGAATCTTGCTTTAATCCATAAATGGACCATTGTAGCTTGAATAACTTAGTAGTATTATTTGGCACTTACAAACCTTCTAGATGTATAATATACACATAATTGACTAAATTTATATTAAGGAAAGTAGTTTTGACATCCATTTTATATATCTCAAAATCAAAGTGAGTTTTAATGGTGAGTAATATCTGAATGGACTCTATTATTGAAACTGGTGAAAAGGTTTCTTCATATTTAATACCGTGAATTTATTTTGAAAACTTTTCCACCAAGAAATATTTATACGTAGACACTCTACCATCTATTTTAGTTTTATTATGGAAAATACACTCATACACTATGGGTCTCACCCCTTCATGTGCATCCACCAAGTTATAAACTTGGTTAGTATGCATGGAGTTTATTTCAGATTCTATGGATTTTAACCATTTATCATAATCATAACTCTCAATGTCTTCAAGTTAAGTAGTACGTTCATCTCTTATAAATGTTACTTATTCATAATTTTCTAAAAGAAATAAATATCTCTCAAGTTACTGATAAATCCTACTAGATCTCCAAGTTTTTTGTGTATCTTGATTTCGTTCTTCCTCCACAACTCCTTGTGCAACTAGATCAACCTCCACCTTGGGAACACATCCTATTTTTTTATTGAAAGTCTCTAAGTTTAAATTTCCTCCCATTGACACCTCAAATTATATTTTTCTTTTTAATTAAATAAGTATTTCAGATTACAAACACTTTGTGTTCAGTAAGTTTATTGAAATAGTATCCCCCTGTTTCCTTGGAATAATCAAAAAACAAGAATTTTTCTAATTTGGGGATAATTTTATCAAAAGTCAGTCAACATACAAGTGCTTCTTGGTCCAAAATCCTCATAAATACAAATTGTGATATTTCCTATACCATATCTCAAATGGTGTCTTTATAACAGCTTTAGATAGAACATAGTTTAGTATGAATGAAACAATATCTAGATAATAACCCCAAAATGAAATGTGAAGGTCACATTGACTCATAATTTATTGAACCATGCCCAACAATGTCTAATTCTTCATCTTGGGAACACTATTCTATTTTTTTCTAATAGATGTGATTTATGAAATAATTCAACAATCTCTTATATGATTAGTAAATTTATGGCTTAAGTATTCACCAACCTAATCTGATTAGAGAGTCTTAATACTTTTTACAAATGACTTTAGCCTTTGTTCTAAAAATCTTTGAAAGTTTTAAAAGTTTCATACTAGAGTTTCATCAAAATCACATAACCATATCGACTAAAATCATCAATAAAGGTAATTAAGTGCCTAAAACCACCACTATATTGTGTGATCCTTAGTCCACATACATCAATATGTATGAGATACAATAGTCAACTATTTCTTTCACCTTTTCTACTAAAAGGTTTTTCATCTTACTTAACAAAAATATTTATAATTATCAAATGACTCATAATCGAATGATTCCAATAATCTATATTTATGTATTTTTTGGATTCATTTATTGTTTATATATCCATAGAGACAATTCCAAAGGTAGGAAGGATTAGAATCAACCCCATATTTTTTATTCTAAATGTTATAATTAGGATTATCCATACCTAGAATTTATAAACTATTTATTATATTCCTAATACCATAAAACATTTCATTCTTAAATATAGAATAACATTTTTATTAATAGGGAATAAAATACCTTCTTATCCAAATAAGAAATATAAATCAAAATCTTATTAATGGATGGAATATAATAAGAGTTATTTAATTATTATATTAACCCACTTGGTAAAGTCGGGTCATAAGTTCAAGATTCTAATGAAACAAATATTGACCTATTACCGACATGAAGATTTACTTCACCCTCTGTTAACTTCCTTCTATCTCTAAGTTTCTGTCTATCATCACAAATGGGAAATGCATGCTTGATATCTAATACCCATGATTCAAAGGTAGTGGAATTAATCTCTATAGCATTAACATTTATATGCTAAGAAATATTATCCTTGAGAACACTTTACAATATTAGATACTAATCTCTAAGTGTTTTATAGGTTATACCTATATGTGTTCTAAATATGATTATTATGTAGTATTATATAATCTACAACAAAGACATATCAGTAGATGAGTATCATATTTTATATCTTTTCTCCAAGTAATTTTAATGAATGTGATCCCACTAAAATTATGACCCCATACATCATATATATTTAGTGAACCAAGATCCATATTTCACTAAGAAATGAGTTTTTAGAACATTTATCTCACCACTTATTTATTTAGGTATGGAATCAACTTAATCATAATAGTTATGGTTATTGGGTAGTTGAGTGGGCAACTCTTTACCCAATCAATCTTTATGGATAAACCCAAATCTATTCCTCTGGTAACCTAACCATTAGGGTTTTCTAGTTAAGTATATCCTAAATAAAATGTGAAAAATGGGCTAACAAAATACAATCTAAGGGTTCCCAACTTTGGCATGAAACTATAAAAATATTATCCAATATCACCCATTACTTTATTTCCTTAGACAATATAATACATGGGAACTCAATTGTCACATGAAACTACGTGGTTGGATGATAGAGGTCTTGAAAAGTATTGCTTTGGAAGGAATCTCACAGTTTTATATTTTAAAAGTATCACTGATTTAATATACATCGTATTCATATTAAATTCAAAATTATTGCATTATATGAAATCTTTATATTCTCAGGTTTATTTTTTTATTGCATGCTTTCAATGATTTAGTTTTGAAGTCCCTATTTTATCCATATAATTAATGTGTTCACATTACATTAATGAGAAACTCTTTATACAACCCATAAGTTTGTGTTACTCACCCAAAAATAGAATCCAAGTACATTCATAAATATCTAAATTCATCTCATGCATTAAGTATATGAAGATTTTATAAAAAGGGATAGAGTTATAAGAGATTGAAAATCTTTACATGAGTTATCCCAAATCAACAAATAGACAAACACTCACCATTCTATAATAAGGAATAAGCCTCCAGGACAATGGGTAGTCAAACCCTAATTCCCTCTCCCTAGGGTGAATTTTCTCAATATATAATTCAATTCATGATAATTATAACGCTTGATTTTTACAAACTATATTCAATAATTATTTTCATGATTATAAATCTAAAAACAAACTGAGGCCAAGGTAGATGAAAAACTAAATCTTATGGAGTCATGACCAATATTTAATACAAGTCTCTATCTCCTAGAAGTAATTTATTACATAAATTTGTCATACACAATATTAATATTTAAAAAAAAATATTAAACATTAATATTAAAGAAATTAACAAATAAATAAACATTTTATTTATTTTAGAAAACATGAGATATAAATATTAACTTTTTCATATCTAATTTATGTATGAAAAATATCATTTTATAATTCCTAACACTTGTCATTTATAAACATTTTATAAATTACAATCAAATACAACAAAGAATTAATTTTTTTTAAACCTTTCATTACCCTTACGTAGAAACCCATCCTATATAAAGGTAGTATGTGATTACCTATAAAAAGAATGCATAACCTCTACATAAAGGTATTATATAATAACCTTTACATAGAACCCCTCTATGTAAAGGTATATCATGATGACCTTTATGTAAAACCTTCTGTGTGAAGGTAAATTGTGATTACATTTATATAGACCCATCTATTTAAAGGTAATATAATATGACCTTTATATAGACCTATCTATATTAAGGAGATTTTTTATGACCTTTACATATCCCACTCTACTATATAAAGGTAAATGATATGGACCTTTACACAAGTTAGGTGGTGTATACATAAAGGTAACTTGTAGTACAAAACATTTTATGATACAAAATTCTTAAAAATCCAATAAACCAGACATGTTAATTTCTTGAAGAACCATGCTCTTGTACCACTAATGGGGTTTTGTAGGAACACTAATAGAAAAGTATCCATCTATGATGGGTTATTTTTAATGGATGGTAATCCATCATAAATAATCGGTATTACTATGCTTTTAAGATAGAAAATAGTATTTTTGCACAAAAAAAAGATTATATGTGATGGCTAATAGAGATGGACTATATTATCCATTTCTATTAGTCATCACGATAAGGTTAATATAAACGGATAACATTGTCCATCAAAAAAGGTCTTGATGACATAATTTTTAGCGATAGACAGTCCATAACTATTAACTTGTCACAAAAAAACTTTATTTAAAAAACATGTGAACCCTTTTTCTCCCCCACCCCTCCCCCTTGATTTGTTATTCTCCAAAAATCATCCCCTTTGCATAGACACCCCCCATCGTGCAACCATCATGTAGCCCATCCCCAAAATCGTCTGTCACATCCAATTTTTTGTGGATTGAGGTTTGAATCCATTATGTATTGACTCCTCTTCTCTCCTATTTCCTTCTTTTTTTCAATTTCCCATTTCCTCTCGTTCCAATTGGTTCAATTGAATCCTAGGTCAAAAATTTACCTTTTTATGGTTTATTCATTATTTAGGGATACTGCGAGTTTATTCTTCCAAATTTGGGTGTCCACTATCAAAGACAACATGTTTTAGCTCTGCACAGGTTGATTCTACTTGATTTGAAGTAGTTTTCTCAATGTTTAACCTTTAGATTTAAGATATTTTACTATTTGGGTTTTCGACTTTGTTTATTTAGATTTTAATATAGATTTTCAATCAAAATACGGTTTGAAAATTGTTTTAAAGGGTAGTTTTCATGTTTTTCAAGATTGCATTAAAATCAATCACTTGTTTGGATTTTTTTAAATGATTTGTTAACATAAGGTACATGTTTGTTTAAGATTCATATTATTATTTCATATTTGATCTTGGATATATTTTGAGTTGTGAATAATTATAGATTTATGATTATATCATTCAAAAATAGTGACACCATATAATTAATTGATATGTTTACTTACATGATTCTTTTTATGTTTGAATTATTACAAAGCATGATATATAAGTAATATTTGAACTACACGTCCATGCTTATTTATTGTATTAATTATTTTAATGTTACATATCGTTTGTCAATGGTATTCAATTATTAATCTTAAGGTAATTGATCTTTTATCATGTTTGATATTAGTTATAATGTCTTAATAATATTTATTAAAATTTTATTTATAATTAATAAATAATTAGTATTGCATAAAAAATATATGTAATAATAAATAAAAAAATTGTAATTACTTGTATAAAAATATAAAAAATACTAACAATTATTAAAAATTCACAATAATTAATAAAAATGTAGTAATAACTAAAAAATAGTTTTAATTACTAAATAATTTTTAATAACTAATAAATAATTAGGAGATATTATAAATAATTAATAAATATTATAAATTTTTTGATAATTTGTAACAAATTGTAAAAAATATATAAAATCATAATAACTAATAAAAATAAGTAATACTTATTAAAAAATTAGTTATTAATAATTAGTATAAATTTTTTAATAACTTGTAAAAAATATAAAAATTATAAAAATTATAAAAAATCACAATAATTAATAAAAATGTAGTAATAAATAAAAATAATTAGTAATAACTATTAAATAATTTTTAATAGTTAATATATAATTAGTAAATATTAGTAATAATTAGTAAATGTTAGTATTAATTACTAAATATTATTAATAATTTTTAAATATTAGTAAATTATGATAATTTGTAATAAATTGTAAGAAAATATATGAAATACTAATAATTATTATAAAATAGTAATGATTATTAAAAATTCAGTTATAATTAATAAATAAATAGTATTACTTAATAAATAAATGTATTAATTAGTAAAAAATAATTAATATTAGTAATAATTAGTAAAAAATTGGAATACCTTATAAAATATATATATATAATAACAAAAAATTATTAAAAATTTGCAATAATTTGTAAAAATGTAGTAATAATTAAAATAATTAGTAATGATCATTAAATAATTTATAATAATTAATAAATAATTACTCAATATTAGAAATAATTAGTAAATGTTATTATTAATTAGTAAATATTAGTAATAATTTGTAAATATTATTAAATTATGATCATTCATAATAAATTGTAATAAAATTTATGAAATACTAATATTTATTAAAAAAATCAATAATTAGTGAAGATTTGTTAACAATTAAATAAATTATTAATAATTATTAAATAAATTGTAATAATTAATAAATAATTAGTTAATGGTAGTAATAATTAGTAAAGGTTAATAATAATTAGTAAATAATATTAATAATTTGTAAATATTATTAAAAATTATGATGATTTTCAGTAACTTGTAAAAAATATAAAGCATAAAAATAATTATTAAAAATTAGTAATTTTTTAAAAAAATTAGTTATAATTAATAAAAAACTTTTATTAATTAATTAATATTTTTAATAATTAGTAATAATTAATAAGTATTAGTAAAAATTGGTAAAAAATAGTAATAATTGATGACAAGTAGTCATTATTAATCATAATTAAAATTTAATAATAATTTATATTTAATCGCAATGAATAATAATTATTCTTATTTTTGTTGGTTTTTTAGATAACTATGGACTTTGGAAGTATACCCTGGTTTCTATTACATGATCATGATTGCTTAAATCATCACAGAAATCCTAGAATATCTAGTATAAATCATGTCTATATTGAGGGTGTTGAAACATTTTTATCATTTACATCATAAAAATTAGAATTTGTTTCTGAAGGAACAATTAAATGTCCATGTAAGAAATGTGATCTTAGGATATTCAAAACATTTGACAATGTTGGACTTCATCTACTGAATTTATTTCAGAAAGATTATATTTTTTGGTATCAACATGGTGAACAAAATTCAGTAGAAAATGCAAATTTTTTATTCTAGATCCATCATTTCAAAATTTATTACACGATTTTGATGGCCCATATATTTAGGAAATAACACATAATGATATTCCAAATCCTAAATTAGAACCATCTTAATTTTATAATTTGTTCAAATATATTGAGGAGGCCTTATATCTGAGAGGAAAGATAAGAAAACTTTAATTTGTTACAAAATTTATAGCTATTAAATTAGATTTTGTAACATAAAATAGTTGTTTTGATTAAATATTTTCTTTAGTTAAATCATTATTTCCTGATAGAAATACATTACCTATAAGTTTCTATAAAAGTAAGAAGTTGGTCCATAATTTGGGTCTTAGTTATTAGAATATCTATGCATGTTCAAATGAATACATATTATATTATGGTGACTTTGAATTGTTAGTTAATTGTCCAACATGTAGAGAATTCTTGAATAAAGAGGCAGAATAAGAAAATTCCAAATTTCTTATGAAAAAGTTGAGTTATTTTCCAATTTTACCCCATTTATAGCATTTATTTATGTCTCGCAACATAGATGTATTGATGACATGGAATAAATCAAATGTTTCCATCAGTAAAATCTTAAATCATCCATATAATGGTGATTCATGGAAACACTTTGATCAGATGTATCCTTTTTTTACTTTAGAATGTCGTAACATATGATTGAGTCTTTCTACCAATGGTTTTTGTATATTTGGTGCTTAAAGTAGTCCATATTCTTGTTGGACTAATTTTATAACTCTGTACAACTTAACTCATTGGATGCTGATGAAGGAACCATATATATATTTGGAACTATTAATTCCAAGACATACAAAGAAGAATATAGATATTTATTTAAATACACTAATTGAAGAGTTAATTTAATTATGGAATAAAGGTGTAAGTACATATGATATAGTTGCAGATCAAGATTTTATACTAAAGTTTGCATTAATGTGGACAATCAGTGAATTTATGGTGTATGGTATATTATCTAAATAGAGTGCATATGCTCTAAAATCTAGTTTGTTCTAAATGGTTGAGAATAAATAATTTATTCATATAAATTAAAGAAAGACTAGTTATTTTGACTATAATCAAATATTTCTTCTTATATATCACCCTTTTTGAAGGAATAGAAATAATTTTACAAAAGATGGAATTGAAAGAGACGAACCTCCAACAGTGATCTCAGATATTCAAGTTAAATCTATCATCACTTAATTTCCTATTATTGATTTTGGACTAGCTATAAATGAACAAAAAATATATGGTTTTGTGAGAGATCATAATTGGATAAAGCCAATCATTTTTTGGGACCTACCATACTGGTCTGATTTGTTGTTTCATCACATGTAAAATGTAATACATAGTGGGAATAATTTTTTAGATAACAAAATTTATACTTTTTTAGACGTACCCAATAAGATCAAAGGTAATGTAAGGACAAAATTAGATCTTTCTTAAATTTATAGGCATCATGAACTTGAATTATTTAAAGAATAAATTTCACAAAAATTAATGAATCCAAAATAATCTTATACACTTTCTAAATAAATTCATTTATTATTATTTAAATTAATTATAGATTTGAGGTTACCATATTTTATGCTTATAATTTGTCTCATTTCATAAAAAATGGACATATTACCATGTTAAAAAGTTGTGGTTTTCATGTCATAATGGAAAGATTATTGCATGTTGGTCGTAGAGGACTGTTGAATTCTTTGATATGGGATGTGTTTACTGAAATATCATTTTTCGTACAAGATATTTATACAAAAACATCAAATTAAGATTCATTGAGTGTGCGGAAAAAAAGTTATTTTAATTTTATGTAAATTGGATACAATATTCTAATCAGCCTTTATTGAATCAATAAAACATTTAATATTGCTTCTTTCATATGAAGAGAAATGTGGAGGGCTAGTATAATTAGGATAGATGTACCCATTTGAGATATGTATGCAAAAATTAATGAAGAAAGTATGTAAAAATCATTAATTGAAGGTTCAATTGCAGAAGAATATTTACTGTAGGAAATTTAAAATTTCTTCACTTGTTATTTTCAATATAAATATCCTTTAAAATATAATTTCATGGGCTGCAATGAGGAAAATTTTGATGATGTCATAGACTATCAATTATCAGTTTTTAATCAGTCCAAGAGTGGTTTTGGTGGTTATCAAGAATGATAGATTTCAGATGAATAACTATACAGATCTCATACATATATTCTACTTAGTTGTGAATAAATGACATGATTAGTGAAGTACTACTTTTAATTAATTTTTTAAAAAAAATTAAGTGATAATTTTATTTATATTATTTTTTTGCAGACGATATGATGACCATATCAAAAAACTATTTATATAAATTACCCCTACTTCTCTTGAAGAATGTAAACAATATAATTTTTCTTACTAGTTGAAAAGACTGAAAATTTAAGTTGTTTATGATGGAACATTAAATCAATTTTATAATGATATCTATTATTAAAAAAAATTATTGTTTGTAGGCAACACAATATGAAAGTAAAATTGATATTTGATTATGTGTAATAAAAAACCCTCCATTAAAATTGGTAAAATATTATACTCGGTATGTGGTTAATGGATTTTGATTTTATACACATATATGGTGAATCAAAGAAATTAATGAATAATGGTGTTTGTTTGAAAGGATCACATCATAAATAAATTTAATTTTACTTTTGTGGCATGCTAGATAAAATAATTGAATTATGTCATCTAGGTCCAAATTATGTAACAATATTTAAATGTCATTAGCTTGATAATGATAAGGGTTAAAGATTCATCCACAACATGGAGATGTTTACATTAAATATAAAAGTCTTCTTACCTTAAATAAACCATTTATGATGGCATATAAATCACATAAAGTTTATTATAGAAATTATAGTGATGTTTCGATAGATTTAAATGACCATTGAAGTATAATAAATATGAAATCTCATGAAAATTAGTTTCTCAAAAATGAAAATAGTTCTATAGATGTGAAATATGTTGAAATTTTAAAAGAAATAACCCCAAATACATCTATTAATGAGTTATAAATATCAATGATGACCCCCCCAATTAAGGGTCATTGATATTGATAATATTGATGAAGTAATAAGGGTTGATGAAACTGAAAGTTGTATGGGAGTTGATGATATTGAAGAGGAAGATAAATACATTTTCATTAATGAAGATGAGGAATTATGTATTACATTCATGTATTTATTAGTTTTTATATTTTATGTTTGTATTAACAATTATTTATATGTAAGATTATTTTTTTCAGATGGATAGAGATAGTCGTGATGATCTATTATATTCCCTCACTAGGTCCAATATCTTTTAGATTTTTATATTTGATATATGTATTAACAATTATTTATAGGTAACATTATTATATTATGCATGATATTTATTAGTTTTTTTATATTTTTTATATGTATTAATAATTATTTACAGGCAAGATTATTATATTCTTCATGATAGTTATTAGTTTTTTATATTTGATATTTGTTTTAAAAATTATTTATAGGTAAGATTATATATTCTAGTATTTATTTATAAGTAATTATTATATTATATTATTTATTAGTTTTTTATATTTCATATTTGTATTGAAAATTATTTATATGTAAGATTATTATATTCTGGTATTTATTAGTTTTTTATACTTGATATTTGTATTAACATTTTTTTACAGGAAATATTATTTATTTCAGATGGCCAGATATGGTCTCATTGGTCTATTCTATTCTCTAGTTGATTTCAAGCTTCCTGATGATGAGCCTGATTCATTTGCTCAGTAGGATAGTGCTATAGCATTGCCTATTAAGAGGAGGAACAACCTTACTATACTGATGATTCTGAACCCTATTCTAGAAATACATCCATATTTTTATTTTGATCATCGTTTATGAAGGTATGTTTAATTGTTTAAGGTATTTATTTTATATTAGGTTTTTGTATTAATTTTGGTAATAATATTCTGATTATTTGTTTTAATTTTAACAGTTTTTTACATTTATCAATTGGGAAATCTGGTGTGATTTTATGAAATTATTTTTCAATGCTATTAGTTCCATGAGATTAGGTTCCCATTATAGTTTGACATCAAATGTTCAACTATTAGATTGTACATTAATAAATAATACATTTTATTTTAAATTTATTTTATCAGTAACATTTCATTTTTAATTTTTTTGTAAAATTTATGGTCTCCAATCAATGATAGCATTAGATATCCTATATGAGAGGTATGAGAGATTTGTATACATGAAAATTTTCATCAGTTTTTACACAACTTAAGAAAGAGGTCCATGAATAGAGAATATGTTACTATTTTTTACCAATCTTATTTTTCTCATCGACCATACTATATATCATCTCAGATATGAGATGAATTGTGATCCTATAAGGTAAGATATAATTTTAATATGAGGTATTCATCTGGGTGTTGGAACTAGGGGATGTAGGAGGTTACACGTAGGGATGATAGTCATACATTTAGTATATATCAATGACATATAGTAAGTAATTTTATTTTTAAATGTATATATAATTTAAATATAAAACAATTTTTATATTATATAGGATGCTAATAACCCCTCTATTGTGATGTTTGAAGTTTACAAGAAGATGCACGCTGATCTCAATACATGATAGCTTGTCGGTGATAGACATCACCCGATTGTTTTTAATATGTTTTTAAAATTTTACTTTATTTTATTTTATTTTTATTTTTATTTATAATTATATTTAAAGGAAACATATGATACTGAAACTTCTCATTCATGAGAGATTCAAGTTCAGACCAAATAAAATGCAATGTATGAGTTAGGCCTTAATGAGGGGACTTGGATAATGGTGATTATGCATGGTATTGAGAAAGAGTGCATGGTTAGTATTGGTTTATTATTGACACCTACTACTTATTATGGTACTTAGGTGGTGTCATTGATCAACTTGAAGGGAACTCATACAAAGTAGTCATTATCCACTGCACTATATTAAGAGAGGTTGTAATCTCAAGATAGGATGATACAATGGATACAGAGAGATTAAGAGGAGGATCATGAGCAGTGGTGTTAGATAGATTAATATATATTGGATTATATGTGATTGTTTGTGCATGGTGTTGGTATGGATTCCCACCTAACCCTTTAGGTGATCCTCTTCCCATTGATACCAGATGATCCTTAATTTTTATGTGATAGTTATGTATTTTTATTTGATAGGAATATCATGTATGAAATGGTGTAATAATGTAATGTGAGTTTTTATTATATTTAATTTTTTCTATTTTTTATAAAAAAAAAGTCAATTATTTTTTATTTTATTTTTTAAATATCTAATTAGTTACGATGGATTTTGTAATCTATCGCAATTTCATTTCTTAAATTTTTTGGTAGATTATTTTTAATGGGAATAACTATCAGTTGAAAATAATAATTATTTATGATAAACCATCATAAATAAATATATTTTACATTCCACATTCTAAGAGAGGTTTTTTTATGGATTCCCATCATTAAAATTCATTTTCAATGAGAATCCATCACAAAAAAACATACAAAAACCCTAAAAATATAGTTTTGGGTCATCTTATTATATTTAACAGTGGAAAAAACCCAAATATAGGTTGATCTATCTTCAAGAAATCAATTTGATAAAATATTATAAAACATAGCAAACCTATAATGCATGTGCAGTGAATTTCATCTTATTTTTCAATGGAGTAAGATTGATGTAGATCATCAAAAAATTAGAACAAAATCCTCATACCTCTGAGGGATTACACTGAATGATGGATCCCAATTTGTAAATACAGGACTCTTAAATATTGAAGGGGTGTTAGAGCCTTCCCATAGAAGTGATAAACATCATTTTGAGAAGGAAGGGTCATATAGAAAAAATTTTATGAAACTGGTGATCATAATCACCAATACTCGTCACATGCTTATAGGAGAGATCAAATCCCTTTTATACACCACCCTAACACTCCTATTTTAATACATAAATTTTTCATCCATGTTCAATGCATCAAATTTATTTATTCTCATTGGTAGATCCATTGAACCTATTCAATGGAAATTCATACAATTTTTAATCCATTCATAATAGATTAAACTAAAGAAACCACATGAGAGATGGCATGGTGGAAATTCCAACCAAATTCACACACTACATTGGGTGCAGTGTAGTCTTGAGTTCCTACTTAAGAATGAATTATCAACAAGGTATCCTTAAGATATATTCATCACATTCATATAATTTAAGTTCATATCCAACAATATTTCATGAGGTTGTAGAATTATCAACTTACAAGTAGGAATAGTTTCATAAACCTTCCCTTATATTCTTAATCCATGGATTTAAAATTGACCCACACTATAAAAATTAATTTAGTGAGATTTATAATATAATACTTTTTTAACTTTCATACTAATCTGAAAACTCACACGATACTAATCTTATCTTATTTTAAAATATTTTTAATTGGACTATGTCATATTTACATTTAAAACCATTTATGTATCCACTTAACTTGTAAGATTCTTATATTCTTAATTAAGTTGTATAGACATTTATTTGTGTGAAACTCATTTATAACACTATTAAAAACAAGAGACAAAAAATTCATTTATTATTTAGAATTATAGAAATAATTACCCCATTGTATGGTTATATGTTTTTTAAATTTCAAAGGAAACCACCTGTGTTGACATAGAAAAACTCTGGTCATAAAACTTATTTATAATGTGTTAAATTAAAAAAATAAAGATAAATTCTAAAAGCACTATTTTCAGGAATGGTTCACATTGAAGGTGGCCTAAAAGTTTTCTGGAAGTTATTTTCCAGAATTTAAAAGATGAATCATGGATATAAGCTATAATATATTTGAAAGTTGAGTTAAATATGATCAAAAGTTAATAAGATGAGGTACTAAGTTCTTGAAATAGAGGTAGCTGTGGAATATTCATGTAATAAAACTTGAATAAGTTTGGAAGTTAAATCCAAAAATAGAAAAATATTGAATAAATAGGAAAAGGTATGAAATTAGTAAGAAACTTGAACCCTACTGAGTACATGTGGAATTATAGTAATGTAAAAATTGTAATGCTCATGCTCATTGGTAATTTTAAAAAGTTATTTAACTCTTATTGTGATACATAAAATTCACCAATTAAGAAAATATGAGATTAATAAGAATCATAGGATACAATATACCTATATCATAAGGATTTATCATTGGAAATATAATATTTCTTAGAGTATAATAGTTTGGAAAATACATGGACTCATTGTGATACTTAAAAGTAATTTAGGATAATATGTAAAAGTAATCAATACTGAGTGGATTTTTAAAATATGATAAATTATTTAAGTGCATTTGAATATGTAAAGGTAACCAAAGATGATACATAAAATTAATCCAGAATAAAAAAATGGAAATTTTTTAAGAAATAAGTATATGTAAAAGTAATCAGATAAAGAAATTGAATTGTAAAGTTTTCTCATTTATAAATCATAAAATATGATTGATAATTTTTTCATCCATGGGATTATGATATAAAACATATCATAGATTACGACTGATAAATCGACCATGTTGTGAGAGAGATGATCATGACCATGAGTGAGGATTACTGTAATATGACAGGCTTTAATTGCACTATGATACTTAAAGGTATCATAATAATACATAAAATTATTCCAACACCTATGTATAGATTAAATACATTGAAAAATAATGTGAATTCACCCTAAAGAAGTTTTGGATAAGGTTTTTAAAATTATAAAAACATACCATAGTGTGAATATAATGTTTGTGTTATGAGTGAATATCATAATAGAATCATAAAGGTAAAACTCACCCTATATACGTAATAAATTTTTCATATGTAATGTATTTATTTAACCTTGTACACAAATATGGAAATGGAAAGAACATTCCTAAGATATGTAATATATTTTAAAGAAAATTATTAGGATACATAATATATTTTACTTTATTAAAAATCTATATGTAATATATTTTATCTTCTAATGATATATAAATTTTTTTACTCATATAAATTCTTTCCATATTCACATGTGATATCCAACAACCTTCATACATAAGGTTTTTGACTTAGGAAAATTTTTAAACTTCTAATATGTAAATATTTTTAATTTCTATATTTTCACCACTTCTATACTTAAAAATGTTTCCCTTAACTTTAAATATGCACAAGAAGTTATAATAATATTAATTATAAATAGTGATTATAAATAAAGAATAAACAATAACTAATAAATTATAAATGAAAATCCATTTAATAGATTAAAAATCATATACTTTTAAATAAAACTTCTTTTATTAAGAAAAATATGTGGTGTACTATTTAAAATAATTTCCTATAGAAACCCATATTCTTTTTTAACACCTTATAAAAGTATTTCCAAAATTATCATGATATAAAATTTCTTATAATTAAATAAATCAAAATTGTAAATCTGAGTTCCCTAAAAATAACATAAAAATTTCAAATTCATAATTGGTATCTAGTTGATTATATAATATCTTTTGTGTCATGAAGTGAACATATACAAATTTTTAAATTTTTAATTAATAACATGAACATTCATGAAATATTAAATTGATTTATTCAACATACCTAATCACATATTATCTCTTCTTATTAAGGATCCCATAATGACTACCCGCAATGACTACTTTAAAAAATATATAATAGTTGGGCTTGGTGTGAGAATCCATTTTCTGATCAAGTGTTGAATCCATCAAAAAGGTTTAACTCTCAATACTTTATAATAATACTAGATACAGATGAGGTAGTTCTTGGAACAAAAAGTCAGGAAGACCATTAGTAGTAGTGGTAGTGTAAGTGATGGAGGATGTTGGTGCCAAAGTTGGAGGATGAGTTCTAGAAGATGGGACTAATATGAGTGTTGATGTTGTGGAGACAAAAAAAGAAAACATAAGAGTTTTTCCTTGGTGTTTCTAGAAGTTTATGCACTATTCATCAGGTGATCTAGTTGAGGTAGTGATCACCTTTGATGAAGTGATTTGATGACCACAAAGATCAGATCCATGGGGCTTTAATTTCACAAAAAGATAATTTGGTTGTTGAAATGGGATTATTGGAAAATGGAAATTATATATGTTGGTGAAGTGACTAAGAATGGTTTTAGTCACATGATAAAGGGTTTATTGAGGTTACTTATTGTTTACTTAATTCTTAAACTTAATACTTTTTCCTTTTGTTAAACCCTTATCAATATTTAAACCCTTGTAACCTCTTAGGGTATAAAATTCTTACACTTAAGACTTTTTCCCTTTGTAAAACCCTTTTCAATATCTAAAACCCTATAACCTGTTAGGGTATAAATAAATCTATTTATCTCTGTACCAACACACAACATGCACATGCAATGAAAATTTTAAAGTAAAGAGCATTACATAGTGTTTTTACAAGATTTGGACCTAATGAGGGAAACTTACTCCTTATTGTGATCAATTATTATCCCAAGTCACAATTTTTCCACTATAAATAATCTCCAATTACAGTGTATAGGGATTTTTATCCTTGATCTAAAATAAATTTCTTGAATTCTCTTCTATCACCCTAAATTAATTATAAAATTATATTTATTCTGGATATTCTTCAGTTTCTCGACTGGTATTAAAATATTCTTCCAAAACCTCTTGAACAAGATTCCCAATTTTAACTGGATTTCACTACATCAAATTTATTGTTTCCACTTCCTCAATAGATTTTTCTATTTCCTATAGATATTAGGTATAACTAAATGCAACTCAATATTTGAAAATAACTAATCATTGAGATATTTCAAAAAATATAATTATAGGTATCTCTTAACCTAAACTCAGAATAATCAATTCATATAGGTATAAATAAATTCATGTCGTCTTAGTCCTCAGTATTATTCAAGTGGTTCAATAAAGATAATAAAAAAAATAGTTGTGTTGGATTTTCCCTCAACTCTATTTATTCTCTATCTTCAATTTATTTTACTTCTGCAATAAAGGGTATCATATAATATGGTCTTTATACCATATTCTCTCACTTTTTTCAATTTTCTTTGATGAAAAAGATTTTCTTTTAGAATATCATAAAATTCTTATTCTTACTTGATATCCAGAAAGTTATCCTTCTTCAGAGAAATATCTAGTTCTCAATTCTCTCCACACACTCTTTTATATTTATTCTACTTATGACTTTTATATTTTATTTAGTCTCATGAATTAACTGATAATTCATAATTCTATAATTTCTATGAAAAACTAATTAAATAATTGAATTCTAGATTGTTGTCACTCTTTTTCATGAAAAATAATTCATATATTTATCCTTATAAATGTTCATATGGTCATGTTACAATGATCTCAATATTATTCATTTCCCTTTAGTTGTTTATCTCCAATAGTATTCCAAGAATACCCTTTATCTTATTTCTTCTTTATATACTCAATTTCCCACTTAATTCTTCCATAAGACTCAATAATCATCTTCCCTAAAATAACTCCACTAAAATATATAGTAAATCAATATTCATGACTATATAAAAATAAAAAATAGTAATCATGTTGCAACATGGTAGTTCTCTTCATAGTCATGACAGTATATAGAACTTTTGAATCATCTTCAACTTGAATTTCATTCACAAACTTTATCATGGGTTGATCATATTCTTATAATTATGAAGGTCATCTTTTTAGTTATTTATATTTAATCATAAATTCATTTCTAATGTTTAATCCACTTAATATTAGTTAAAACATCACATAATTTAACTTTACTTGGAATATTTTATTCTAGAAATATTATATATTCCTCTAGATTTGATCACTAATGTTGATTTTAAAATTTTTATAATTTAAAATACTAGATTAATTGAGTAGTGATATTATCATTCTCTTCTCATTTAATATTCCACAAATCAACGATTGAATCATGAATTAACAAAGAAACGTGATATTTTGATCTTGAAAAAAATAACTTCAGCATCAGCAGTTTGTACCAGATATATTATGAAATTATTTTCTAAAAAAACATCTTCTGAAATTTTTTTAAGTGTTTCAAGAGTATTAAATTTTGATCAAGAATACATTAATCAAATATCTCTTGGATTTTCAAATTTCTAAAAAAATGATAAGTCTTATGTCCTCAAAAGTCTTATACAGACTTCTAAAGTCTTACAAAATGCTAGAAAAGTCTTATGTGTATCTCAAAATTCTTGTGAAAACTTTAAAATTCTTACATGATGCCAAAAAAATCTTAAATGCATCCAATAAAGCCTTACTTGCTTGTGCCTTTTCCAAATTTTGAATCTTAAATTTATAAGCATAAGACTTATGAAAACTCATAAAGACTTACACATATTCATTAATTATTACATAGATTCATAAATTTTTACATAGATTCATAAAGTTCTTGTGAAAATATCAAAAAATTAAAAAATAGTCCAAAAGTTACACACACCTTAGTGCACACCCATACTTTTCTAAATTCTATATTACTATATATTTTGAACTTTGAAATCATTAATTTACTAACATTTCTTGTAACTTCCTTAGAACTCACAATATCTTTTCAAATCATCTCATAACTTCTTTGATCCATCTCAGGAAATCTCCATTCACTTCAAAACATATAATTTATCTTTTAAAAGTCCAAAATATTAGAATCAACTCAAAGTAAACTTCTTCTAGAAATAGTACTTCTTAAATTTTTTCTTATAATATGGGTAACTTTCATGTGTGTTTTTAACCTTCGGGAAACTTCATCTTCTAAATATAAATTCTAGAAATAGTGTTTCTAGGATACTTCACTATCTATTCACTCTATTTTTCTTCAACCCTTTATCCTTGGATGGTTTCTATACACATCAGATAGATTTTCTCAATATCATGAGTTGAATTTAATTTAATATTTAGTCACAAATTTATAAGATGTTCAACAAATTCAGTAGGTAGTATCCATATATTCCAAATATATTAAAGTTATTGTATATGGTACGTCTCACAATAATCAAAACTTGTTATTAATTAAATACAACCCATATCTTTGATCATTATATTTATATAGTTTCTTCCATGAAACTATTTATAGAAGAAACTTTAAGTAGCAACAATTCATTTCCCATTGTTAGGTATAATGTAACGTCCCGGATCCGGGTGCCACTCAACGGGTGCACCGAACCCGGTTGGTCACATGACCTCAAGCGCATTTCCCCAAATGCCAGAGGCTGCCGACTAGCAGCGAGGGCCTAGGTCTGATAGTGGGAAAACTATGCCCTCATTTGTCAAAGTGTAGCGCAGTGGAAAAATATAAACATAACAAAAGAGGAAGCAGTAAAACAATACCCAACTGAAATGGATAATAGTATATAAGTAAAAGATAACAATGGTCATATATACTTGATGATGCATTATGTCTCTAAGTCTATAAAACCATCCAAAACAGGATACACTGCAATCTAGAATAATACGATGCAAAATACAAGTACAGCAAAATAAAACAAAACTGTGTAGCAGGAACTCAGCCACATCACGAGCCTAATATTGGTCCCATTCTCTCCCACTCCTATGAAACAATCAAGTACCTGTATATGGAATCTTTCCCTTATCAACACCTATAGCAATATAATCTGTTTGGGACCAAGACAAGACCCAAACAGGGTGTGAGAAACAAATCCCAGTACGCAACCACCAAAGGCCCCTACCCAACTGTCAGTGAGTTTGTGCAACAACAGTGTACAGTAATGAAATGCAGTAAACCAGGAAGTACTAAAAAGTAAAAATTCCTACCATTTCCATTTCCATTTAATTATTATTTAACAATTCACTATAATTGAATTATAAGTTTCGGAGACTCAACCTTGGCCAACAGTCTCCCTAAAAGTGCCCAGCAAAACTATAACAAGCTATCTAACAAGTACAAGGTAATAGAATACAAAGCATGTGCTTTATCTTGGTAGGTATGACATGTAAAATGAACACAGTGAACATGAAAAATGAACTTTTTATGCATACATGAAAATCCTTACCCTCAAGTAATCATAATCGAAACCCGCAGGTGACTGCCCACAAGAATACAAGGTGTCACCCACAGGCACAGAATCTACTGCCCACATGCATGAGAAGAGTTGCCCGCAGGCTAAAAGAAACACTACCCTCAGGCTAAGAAAGTAACCAGGTTGAGCCCAACACATAATCAAGAAATTTATATACAATTCCTCTCAAGGCAATTCAAAGCATGCTAAAATCGCGGTATACCCTCGGGTAACCTGGCCAAATGGCTAAACAAGGGAATGCACCCAGGGGTGGCCCTGGATCCAAGAAATTATCTCAAACAGTAGTTGTACATATTCATTAAATTACCTATGAAATTCCAGGTATTTAATTAATCAAGGCCTCAGCCATACAACACCCCAATCATGGGTGCGTAGAACAATGGTACACAAAAACAACACAATAGTTGGAATTAAACATCATTCCACCTACCTTGATCTCCACTGATCAATATACGTGAACGAAACCTCCTGAAACCTTCGAGAATGGCATCGATCTGGGATATAAGATTCCCCATTCAAATGTAAATAACTTTCTCTCGGGAAAGAATTGGAAGGAAATGTTAAGGAAGAGCGAAGAACTCACCCGCGCGGTTCAATCGAGACCGTCAGTGAAGGAAACCGAGTTCCAATCGACAATCGGGAGCTCCTCCAAGCTTTGGCCATCTCTCCCATGTTCTTCCAACATCTTAATCTTCCTTTGTCAACAGAGGAGTATACTGCCCATTTTAAGTTAAAAAACAAACTACATGGTGTGTATTTTTCATTTTTTTAACTGTTCCTCTGGTGGCTACTTTTCACCACCAAACTGTTCATCTATCGACATGAGTACACAGCGTGTATTTCTGAATACACGGCATGTATTGTTGCTCAGTTGGTGGCTACTCCCACCACCTTACTGTTCACCTGTCGAATGATTACATGGCGTGTAAATACCAAGTACACGATGTGTAGTTAGTTTTTACACCCTTTATCGCCAGCAGGTCTACATTCCTTGTGTACTCATCTCACACGGCCAAAGTACACGACGTGTACCCACAAAATTTGTGATTTTTCCACATTTTCTCAAAAACACTTAAGGAAAAAAGGAAAAGAAGAAACTCGTACCTCAAGAACAAGAACCAGGTTCTTACAAAATTACTCCCTTAAAGAAATTCATCTTTTAATTTCCCTTCCAAGGGTGGTGAAGATAAAGCTCAGAAAAACTTTGGCCACTGAGCACGTACATCGGTCTCCCACTCCCAAGTTTTGTCCTGCACTCGCACATGCTTCCATAGCACCCGTACGAGAGGAACTTACTGGCCTCGAAGAACGTTCGTGCTCATATCAACGATATGAATTGGATGCTCCTCAAAGGACGCATCGGCCTGAAGCTCAACCTCATCAGGCTGAAAAACATGAGACGGGTCTGAGTGATAACGGCGCAGCTGAGATACATAGAAGATGTCGTGCATGGCCCGGTACCTCTGTGGTAACTACAACCGATAGGAAACCGGCCCGAGTCTCTCCAGAATATCAAACGTCCCCACGTACCTTGGTGAAATTTTACCATGTCTCCTGATCCGTCTGTGTCCTAACCTCAGCGAAACACACAAGAAAACCTGATCCCTGACCACGAACTCTAAGGGTCGTCTGCGGCGATCAGCATAAGATTTCTGATGAGACTATATGGTATCCATCCGCTTCTGTATCAACTAGACCTGCTCTGAAGTCTCATGTATGAGATGTGGTCCCAGTAAAGCTTTCTCCAACCAACACAAGGGTGATCAGCATGACCTACAATATAAATCCTCGTAAGGCGTTATCTCAATAGTTTCCTGAAAACTATTATTGTAGGCAAACTAGACTAGGGGTATGTGCTTCTCCCAAGATCCCCCAAAGTCTAGGACGCATGCGTGCAGCATGCCCTCAAGCACCTGTATCGTACACTCTGACTAACCATCGGTCTGAGGGTGGTAAGCTGTGCTCAGAAGCACCTGTATACCTAGTTCCCTCTGAAAACTCTACCATAAACGAGATGTAAAGTGGGCATCCCTATCTAAAACGATAGAAGGAGGGACCCCATGAAGACTTACCACCTCTTGGATATACAACTTCTTGAGCTCGTCAACACCAAAGGTTTCCTTGATCAGCAAAAAGTGAGATACCTTTATAAGTATGTCCACAACAACCCACACAGCATCACTGCCTCGAGGTGACCTCAGAAACCCAGTCATGAATTCCATCGCAACATCATCCCATTTCCACTCTGGAATGGGTAACTGATGTAACAGTCTGACTGGCCTCTGATGCTCTGCCTTCACCTGCTGACAGGTGGAATATCTTGCAACAAAACCAGCTACTTCCCATTTCATACCCGGCCACCAATACTGACGTCTCAAGTCACGGTACATTTTGGTAACTTCGGGATGCACTGCCCAAGATGAAGCATGAAACTATCGCATCAGCTCCTCATGTATATCCCCTGGAACCCACACTCATCCACGGACATACAGTACCTCATCATTGCCTATCGTCCAACCGGGAGGAGGGTCCACACTTTCCACCGACTCCTGTAGAACTAGGTATTCTGAATCCGATAGATGTCTCATCCTCACTCTATCTAGGAGGGTAGAATTCACAGCTAAGGATGAAGGATAGTTTCTCCCCTAACTATCGTGCACCTTCAAATGCATCTAAGAGAACAAATCCATAACTTCCACTAACCATTGGCCTCCTACACTGCCTGTATCTGAGTCTTCCTACTCGGTGCATCAGCTACTGAGTTACCCTTACAAGGTGTATAGGCAAGCTCAAAGTTGAAGGACTGAAGGTATTCAACCCACCTTCACTGTCTCAAATTCAAGTCATGCTGGGTAAAGATATACTTTGAGACTTTTGTGGTCAGTAAACACCACAAAATTTTCTCCCAAGAGATAATGTCTCCAACAGCGTAACGCATGAACAGCTGTAGCTAACTCGAGATCATGCGTCAGGTAATTCCTCTCATGTGGCCGCAACCCCCGAGACCCATACACAACTACTCGATTTTCTTGCATCAACACTTCTCTCAGCTCAATACCTGATTCATCGTAGTAAACTGTATAGATATTCCCTTGCTCTGGAAGTATCAGGATTGGTGCTGATGTCAACCTTCCCTTCAGTTCCTGAAATGTTGTCTCGCAAGATTCTGACCAAATGAACTTCACACCCTTCTTAGTCAAACCCATCAACGGCGTTTCTAAGAGGAATAAGTCCTGTATAAAGCGCCTGTAGTAACTAGCCAGCCCCAAGAAAATTTTTATCTCAAACACATCCTTAGGCTGCTCCCAGGAAACTACTGCTCTCACCTTCTCTAGGTCCACTGAAACTCCTGACTCTGAGATAATATGACCCAGGAAGTGTATCTAGTCCATCCAAAAGTGGCACTTTGAGATATTATCATATATCTGATGCTCTCTGAATGTACTCAGAACGATCTCAAGATGGGTAGCATGGTCGTGTCGAGTGTGAGAGTACACCAAGATATCGTCCATGAAGACTACCACAAAAGAATCTAGATATGGATGAAACACACGGTTCATCAGTGCCATGAAAACTGCTGGCGCGTTTGTGAGTCTGAACGGCATGAACAAGTACTTTTATAGACCATATCTGATCCGAAAAGATGTACGTGGTATGTCTGATGGTCTAACTCGTAACTGATGATATCTGGATCTCAATTCAATCTTTGAGAACACTTATGCTCCTCGAAGTTGATCAAAAATATCATCAATCCTTGGAAAGGTATATAATTTATTTACCTTCAACTAGTTCAACTTCCGATAATCCACACACAGTCTGAGGGTACCATCCTCCTTCTTAGAAAACAGGACAGGCGAACCCCAAGGAGACGTACTGGGTCGGATGAAACCCTTTGCCTGCAACTCCTCCAACTACCTTTTGAGCTCCTACAACACTGGTGTATCCATCCTATAAGGAGGAATGGACACCGGTGCTGCTCCTGGAACAAGTTCAATAGAGAAATCTACCTCTCGCTCCGGAGGAAGACCTGAAAAGTCATCTGGGAAGACATCTCTGAAATGATCAACTACTGGAGGGAAATCCTTCTTAAAAGTTCCCCGGTCATCCAGATATAAACTCCCAATCTGGGCTATCACTCCACCTCACCCACAATTCTCGGATCCATCTCAGCTCGCCTGGACATCCCATTCACCCTTATATAGAAACTCACCACCCTATGGTGACGTGAAACTCACCCTGTGATGATAGCAATCTACAAAGGCTCGAAAGGGTAACAACTAGTCCATCCCAAGAATGACATCATAGCTTGTCATCTCTAAGACATAGAGGTCCCAAAGGAAGTGACACTCACCAAACTCTAGGGGGAACTCATTGCATGGATGCACACCTTCCGTTATAATCCCCAACAGAGTGTCTAGAGTTATAATATTAGAAGAAGAAGAAACATAGATCCCAAGGCTCTCCACAATGGGCATAGATATAAATCTATGTGTAGCACCCGTATCAAAAAGTACTGAAGATAAAACATAAGCAATGAGAATTGTTCCTCAAATAGTGGAAGGTCTGGGATCCTGCTCCTATTGGGTATGTTGCACTGCATACGCCTGCCCAGTGTCGCGGCCCTACGACACAGCCTAGCTACCCTGAGCTGACCCACCCTACTGTCTCTGAGATCCTGGTATCTAGCTACCATGGCCACAACCACCACTTTGGCTTGTATGTCCCAACGTATCCCAATTCCCTGACTGGTAAGAAGTTGATGGCCCTACCCCACATGTAGAGTCTTCACAGAACCCCTTTCACTAGCCACTGGTAGAAACACCCTGCAAAAACACTGGAGATGACCCATCCTGCAGCAAGCTCGGCACTCCACTAGGTCACGTGCATACTGAGGTCTCTTGTTCTCCTCTCTACCACACTAGTTGCACATGACCTAGCCACCTGAAGAAATATTCTAGTTAATACTGCCACTGTGAGAGAAATCCATCAGTCTCTTCCTCTTACCGGTAGAAATAGTACCAGAAACTGGTGCCGAACCACCCTGGCTTGCACCACTAGCTTCCTACAGGTTCCACTCTGTAATTAGTGCCTGGTTCAAAATAGCATGCACTATAGGTAACCTGAAAATGTTCACCAATGCTCGGATGTCGTATAAAAGGCCATCCTCAAAGTGTCTATCCCTCAACGTCTCATCACCCACTAGAACAGGTGCAAAATGTTGTAGCTTGGTGAAGTGGGCAGAATAATCCATCACTGACATAGAACCCTGTTGTAGATTCATGAACTCTCAAGCTTGATCTTCCCTCAGCGTATTTGGAAAGAAAAATTCATAGAAGACTTCCTAAAAATATTCCTATGCCATGTCTCGGTGATGCTTGGTCTGGGTGGTAACATCCCATCATCTCTTGGCAGAATCATGCAGCATGTATGTAGAGAGCTTGACCCTCCTCTCTAGAGGCGTCTCTAGATACTCGAAAATAGTCTGCATAGAACCCATCCTAGACTCCACAGCCTGTGGTCCGCCATCCCCTAAAAATGTAGGCAGATGTTGCTGCTGAAATAAACGCATCACCTCTTCCATAGATGTGGCAACTGGTGGTGCTCCCTGGAAGGTCTGCATAAACCGTATGAAGCCTTCACGGAACTGCGCATCAGCGCCTGTGTCTGGTATAACGGTTGGCACCGCATCTGGCACTACTGTGGGATCTACAGGTAGCCCATGGCCCACCATCTCTGGAGTATAATCATTGTCGCTCTCTTGGTGAACAACTCGTGTTCATCAAGGTGGCATGACTCTACAAGGTCAAACACACACCTTAGATGAAGATTTAAAAAGGACTGAACACTAGGAGACCAAGGAGGGAACAGGAGAAAGAAAGCATTCAAGATTTACAAAACATGACTACACGGCGTGTATAAATTTTACACGACATGTTCCCATAATCCATTTACATGGGCGTGTGCTTCAGCTAGAACTGGTCATGTAACACCCCAAACACACGACGCGTTGTCCACACACACGGCGTGTACTTGAATTTTCTTCCCCTGCTCAAGTCCCTCTACATGGCTTAGCCACACAGTTCTACTTTGCACGAGACTACACAGCGTTTACAATATCTACATGGCATGTACTAGACGAGCTTCACGGACCCGTGTTTTTAGCGACACAGCCGATTATTCGGCTGACACTACATGGCGTGTACACCACCCTATTTTCCCAACCACACGACCAAGTCTACATGGTCTCTCACCGGTCAAGACTACACGGTGTGTCCCACAGTTACACATCATGTCCAAGAAGAGGTAACATCAACTCATGTTGTTAGCTACATGGTTGGATCCCCATGTCAAACTACACGACGTGTTCGTTGTTGACACGGTGTGTATAAGCTTAGATTTTTCTCTGCCCGTGTTTGTTAGTTACACGGTGGCCACATGGTCAACACAGCACGGCGTGTACAATCAGTACACAGTGTTTTCCCTCAAAGTTACACTATCTCATGTTTCTTCCTACATGGCCTATGATACGGGTATAAACTACATGGCGTGTACATGCGGTACACGGCATGTACTTATTTTTTTCCTTTTCTTTCTGAAGAGAAGAGTAAACGGCATGTAATAAAAAATACACGGCGTGTATTCTGGGTCTTTCTGGACATTAAGCCTTAGAAACTTCTCCGGATCCTAGAAAAACACTGAAACCAACACCTAAGTGCCAAACTCCGATCCATGAGGGCCCATACTCCCTGCGAATCAAATCTTGGCATCCTATACATGTTAAATAGTCAATGATCCACCAGATTCCGGTCAATGAGGGCCCATAATTCTCAAGAACCAAAGTTTGGCGTTCATTCTACAAAACCTTACATAACAATACCCTATCAAATAGTAGGTATTTTATTAAGGCATCTATCACAACATCATGCATTACTAGCACAACATCTATCACAATAGCATGCAATTTCTAATGCACCTACATGGCATGGAAACTATGCATGGCATGTGATTCTAACATGTGCCTAAATGATGCATGAAATGGAATACCCTCATCTCATTAGGTTACAACTAAATATAACCCATTATAAAATATGAACAGCACACCGCAAGTGCGTCACCCAACGGTGGAAATCAGATCAACTGTAGAGTGAAAAATCAGTAAAAATTGCAACACGAGGTAAATTGGCTTTTCCCTGTATACGGGTTAGCTACTCTCGGGCACAGCTTATTACCAAATACCAATTTCTCCCTATCCCTATATATAGGCTTCAAATAGTAAGTCAAAGAAAAGAACCCCTCTGATACCACTTTGTAACGTCCCGGATCTGGGTGCCACTCAACGGGAGCCTCGAACCCGGTTGGTCACATGACCTCAAGCGCATTTACCCAAAATCCAAAGGCTACCGACTAGCAGCGAAGACCTAGGTTTGATAGTGGGAAAACTATGCTCTCATTTTTCAAAGTGTAGCACAGTGGAAAAATATAAACATAACAAAAGCAGATGCAGTAAAACAATACCCAACTGAAATGGATAATAGTACAGAAGTAAAAGATAACAACAGTCATATATACTTGATGATGCATTGTGTCTCTAAGTATAGAAAAGCATCCAAAATAGGATACACTAAAATCTAGAATAATATGATTCAAAATACAATTACAACAAAAGAAAACAAAATAGTGTAGTAGGAACTCAGCCGCATCGCGAGCCTAAGCTCGGTCCGATGCTCTCCCACTCCTCTGCAACAATCAAGTACCTGTATAGGGACTCTTTCTCTTATCAACACCTACAGAAATATAATATATTTGGGCCCAAGACATGACCCAAACAGGGTGTGAGAAACGAATCCCAGTAGGCAACCACCAAAGGCTCGTGCCCAACTGTTAGTGATTTTGTGCAACAGCAGTGTGCAGTAATGAAATGCAATAAACCAAGAAGTACTAAAAATTAAACATTCCTAACAATTCCATTTCCATTTAATTATTATTTAACAATTCACTATAATTGAATTATAAGTTTCTGAGACTCAGCCTTAGCCGACAGTCTCCCTAATAATGTCGCAGAAAAACTATAACAAGCTATATAACAAGTACAAGGTAATACAATACCAATCCTATGCTTTAGCTTGGTAGGTATGACATGTAAAATCACCACAGTGAATATTAAAAATGAACATTGTCCGAAGACATGAAAATACTTACCCTCATGTAATCAGAATCAAAAACCATAGGTGACTGCCCACAGGCATAACGAACATTTCATGCAGGCGTACGAGGTGTCACCCACAGCCACAGAATCTATTGCCCACAATCATGAGAAGAGTTGCCCGCAGGCTAAACGAAACATTTCCCTCAAGCTAAGAAAGTAACCAGGACGATCCCAACACATAAGCAAGAAATTTATATACAATTCCTCTCAAGGCAATTTAAAGCATGCTAAAATCATGGTATACCCTCGGGTAACCTGGCCAAACGGCTAAACAAGGGAACGCACCCACGGGGTGGCCCTGGATTCAAGAAATGATCCCAAACAGTAGTTGTACATATTCATTAAATTACCTACACAATTACAGGTATTTAATTAATCAAGGCCTCAGCCATACGACACCCCAATCATGGGTGCGTAGCACAATGGTACACAAAAACAACACAACAGTTGGAATTAAACATCAGACCACCTACCTTGATCTCCACTGATCAATATACATGAACGGTGCCTCCCAAAACACTCGATAACGACATAGATCTGGGATAGAAGATTCTCCATTCAAATGTAAATAACTTTCTATCAGGAAATAATTGGAAGTAAAGGTTAAGGAAGAGCGAAGAACTCACCCACATGGTTCAATCGAGACCATCAGTAAAGTAAACCGAGTTCCGGTCGACGATCGGGAGCTCCTCCAAGTTCCGACCATCTCTCCCATGTTTTTCTGACGTCTTAAGATTACTCTGTGAACCGAGGAGGCTACTACCCATTTTAAGTGAAAAAAACAAACTACACGGAATGTACTCTTAATTACACGGCATGTAATTTTCATTTTTTTAACTGTTCCTCTGGCAGCTACTTTTCACCGCCACACTATTCATCTGTCGACATGAGTACATGACGTGTATTTTTGAATACATGGCGTATACTGTAGATCAACTGGAGGCTACTCCCACCACCTTACTGTTCACATGCTGACTAATTACACAGCATGTAAATACCAAGTACACAGCGTGTAGTCATTTTTTACACCCTTCATCACCGAAAGGTCTACACGCCCTGTGTACTCATCTCACACGGCCAAAGTACACGGTGTGTGGAAATGTACATGGCGTGTACCCACAAAATTTGGGATTTTTCCCCATTTTCCTAATTTTTTCAAAAACACTTAAGGAAAAAAGGAAAATAAGAAACTCATACCTCAAGAACAAGAACCGGGTTCTTACATATAACACCATCATCATATGTATTAGGATCTTCATATAACACCAAATACATGTATTTAAATTCATATTGATGATAAAAAACATAATATTTTGGTCTATTCAATCTACCCCTTTATATTTTTTTCCACACCTTAAACTATTTAACAAAGGATAATGTCAATATGTGTTCAGTTGTTGTATTATTATCCCACTTATTGATAATAAATTCAACGGTGTGGTGTAGGGGAAAGTCCTTATCATCTCTTTAAATTTCACTTTTTCACTCACTCTTCTAAATTTTCATATTATTATCTTTATTCTCCCTCTTATTGAGAAAAATAATTAGTTTACATGATATAAGGATAACATCGCACTTCACTTAACAATGATCCATCAACTAATCATCGATAAGACTACATGATTAATTCTTAGTGTAGAAAACTAGAGTGACTAATCTAGACCATGAAGTTACATATAGGAAATTCAAAATGTGATATCATTTTTGATTCCACTTATTAGGGATTGTATAAATATATTTCTCAAGAAGTTTTATGACCTACACTCATCATCAATAAACACATCAAAAACATTCAATTATAAGGTCTATTACTCTCCCCTTTTCAGTTTAATGATCACTCCCCCATAATGCATCATATTTTATATAATTAAAAAAATAATAGTTAAGTGATCTTCATTCCTCAAAACTTTGATTCATTAAATGTTTTCCATAATTCCATATTTTATCATGAATTAATAAAAATCTGGAAACTTGTTCATTTTTCTTAGCTCCTCCTCAAGAGTTTCTCTTCATTAGACTTCATTGTAGTTCTTTTATTTAAAAAGGAAATACAAGAATAATATTTTTATAGTAATTGAAGTGTTATGAGGAGACAATGTAATACCATCTAAAATTATCTATGGCGGATGGATCTTGTTACTATGTAAATATTACAACATTCATCATTTCTCCTTATTCATGCTTTCCCTTAAATTCCCAGTACAAATTAGTATAAATAAATAAGTATGGGAATAAGGCGAGTCTTCAATAAGTTCTTTAATGTGATAAAGAAGGAATAAAATTAGATTTTGACCCAAAAACTCCTTTCTTTACAACTCTAAAATAGTGATAACTCTTCATTCTAAATTCACCCTTAACTTTCAAAATCTAATTTTATTTAGGAAACATGGATTTATTTTTTATTTCATCTTTATTCTTATAAGTAATGGGATTTGTTACTTCATTAAAAAAATAACTTTAACTCACTTTTTTTACTCCAACTTCATAGAAAATTACAATTCTTACATATGTATGGTTAAGAATTATTTAATCACATTCTTAGCCTTCTTCTTGTGTGAGGACTCCCTTTTTTAGTAGGAGTTTTCATACTTGGATTCATTATTATATTCTCTTTGTTCTTAAATAATTTCTATTACTCTAATATCCATGTAATTAATTTTTTATCTACTTATCCAAACTATTTTCACCTTCCAAAAAACTCTTCAGTAAACTTCAAGTTTCCCTTCTTTGAAAACTTTTCTAATTTTTTATCTAGGATATATTACACTAAACCAATCTTGTTATCTCTCACTTGGATTGATTATTTCCTTAGTTCCAATTTTTCCCTTTTATCTTGATATTCATGTACATTTTGAAATAATCTATGATATATAATTGTATTCCATAGTATAATCCTATTTAGTGTGACACCCTTCATAATGTTCTTCTTAGGTGTAGTTAGTTCAATTGTCTTAATCTATTTCTTCCCCAAGTAAGACTTGTCATCTTTCCTCAATTTCTTATTCAATTGTTGTGGTCTTCTCTTCTCATTGGGATTTGATTTGGACTTTATCGGTAAATACCAGAACTCGTCATAACTATAACCACATCTATAAAAATACTCACATAAACTTTCAAGATAATAAAATCTACTTTTGATAAAAAAAATTATTCATTTTCAATGAAATTTGCTTCTATACATCAAAAAATTTATTTAATTATGCTAAATCCCCCTAAATTCAGGCCTTTTATGATTTTCATAAGTTGGTATATTGTGAAAACACTCAATGGGCTTGTATCCAAACTTCCAATAGTGATGGAAATGGGAAATGAATCTCTTTATTTTTCTTGTTGATGAAATATGTCTAAATTGAGATATTTTTTATTTTTGGGATATAAATACCTTATTTTGATCGTCATTTGGGGAGTTCATATTCTTATATATTCTTATATACACCAGGTGGGGTTTTTTATAATTTTTCTATAATAATATATCTATGGATTTTAATTTTGAACCTACACTAGATGATAAAACTACATTAGTACAAACAGAATTGACTAGAGTGAGGGTTACCTTATTCTATAAGCTTCCAATGGATGTTTAAACAAAATAACTCAAGATCTTATTTCCCCTAATATGAATCCTTTCATAATTAAGACTCTTATCATAAACACATTTTGAAATACTTCTTCTTTCATTACATTTTGAAGATTTTTCATGGTTTTTTTTCAAGATTTCTTATAATGTCCCAAAATTCCATGTTTTTTTTTTATTAGATGGGATTATTCTGAGACCAGGCATTAAGACTTCATGTTATTCTAAGTCCTGGTGTTCCTAAAATGGCCTGTCAAAAAATGTTATGTTTTAAATAGCGTGTGAACAGTTTTTCTAAAAAAGTGGAATAACTCCTAAACAGGTGTCTGGATCATAAATCTAAGGGCAATGTTGCATTTAGAATGGTGGTATTACTCTAGGAACGACAAAATTTTAGTCAGTGCAGGTCTCCAGTGATAAAACCCAAAAATGGCATAACCATAAATAAAATAATTAAATAAGAATTATTTTATTTTTGAAATCCTTAGAACACACGAACGGTGACTCGGATTGAAAATATGATACCACCGTTGAGCTTGTGAGGGTGTGATTTCCTTAGGTAGAACCTAACATTGGTTGGTGTGGGCTTATAGTGGAAAGTAGTTTTTAGCTATAAATAAAATAATTAAATAAAGATTATTTTATTTTCAATTCCTTATAACTCATAAATGATAACTCATATTGGAAATATGAGAGTACCATTGAGCTCGTGAGGGTGTGATTCCATTAGCCAGAGCCTAACATCAGCCAGCGTGGGACAACTGTGAAAGTTGGTTTTTGAAATGTAACCATGATTAAAATAATTTAAATAAAATTTATTTTATTTTCGAATCCTCATAACTCATAAATGGTAATTCAGATAAAAAATATGATACCACCGTTGAGTTCTTAATGAGATGTTCTCCTTAAAAAGGAATTAACCTCGACTTGCATGGTTCGAGGGTGGAAGTTAAATTTTTGGACATTTTAAAGGAAAATAAAATAAACTTAGAAATGGTTTATTTTATTTCTTTTAACTTTTTGCAGTAACACAGCATCACTACAATGCAGTGACATGATGATGTTGAAACTCATTAATGGAATACATTAATGAATCAAGGTGGTAAAACTATTTCAAAATGAAACAGAAATGATGAAATGCATTTTTTGCTGAAAAGTATCTTAAATCATTGGGTTTTAGGAGGATAATGGTTTTTCCCTATGAGCTCTGGAGGAGAAGAGAATGTTGTAGAAATCCTTCTTGCTGGCGATCGATGAATAGCAATGAACGACGAATCACCAACGACGATTGATTGAGGATTAGGGAACTGTGAACGTCAGTGGTGCAACACTAGTCTTCACCATCAAACGATCCAACCTTAAGGTAGGTTGTCTGTTTAATTAATTTATTTTCCCTGTTTCTAGATCTCCATGATGAGTGTGAATCATTTGACGAATGGAATGATTCACATATCATGCATGATAAATTTGGTATGGGTTTGATTTTGGGTTAATCACCAGGAAAGTGGATCCATGATGAACTTATGAATCGATTTGGTCTTGTTTATCCATTCTTAAAATTTAACATGGACGGATCAAGGTCAACATGAACAAGGCCCGATCCGTCTACCTTGGCTGTTTGTGTGAACCTCTTTATCCCATGTTCTTTGATTCCCTGATTTTCATTGTCTCAAAAACTTGGAAATGGGTCGATGATCACAACATGGCAGAATGACAGTGATGGCTGACGACGACACGTTGCGGCAGCATGTGGTGGTGAGGGAGGCAGCGCGGCGCGGTGGTGGACAAGGCCCGCGGCAACAGGCAGCAGGTGGCACACAGGGGTTCGCGGCTTGATGGCCTCAGTGGTAAGGGAGGTGGCATTCCATACTAGAGGAGGCCACCGGAAGGCGGCTAGTGTCAGTTCTTAACTTCGGCACCAACAGGGTGCCACATCAGGCCAAGAGACTATGGCGATGCGGGACAGCAGTGCCAGCAGGGCGCCGCGTCGGGTTAGGAGACCCGCAGCCAAGCTGCAGGTTGGTGCGAGCACACAGTCTGTGAGACTGTGTGCTAGGGAGAGGCGGTCGGCCACACAATGCAGGGTGGACACGGTGCCTTCCACATCCGGGGTAGACCAAACCGTCCCTCCAGCATGGGTTGGGCCGGGGGAAAACCGAGCCACTGAGCAGCCCGACTGGGTAGAAGTTGGCCCGTCGGTGCGATCTAGGCTAGAGAAAAAGAATCGGGCCATTGGGAAACTTGGGGGGCTAGACCCATGGCCCAATGAGCCGAGGCTAGCGGGCCCAACGGGCCTAGCCCTTGGGCCAGACTGGATCGGGTTGAACCAGGCCAATGGAGTAAACAGGGCCTCTAGGCGGCCCGGGCTGGAGAAGAACCAGCCCTCCAAATTTTAGGCCAGGCCGGATGGGAAACCGAGCTGCTGGGTTGACCGGCTGGTTACAACCAATCCGACTAAGTCGGACTGGACCGGATGAGAACCGAGTTGTTGGGTGACCTGACGGGCTGGACCCACGACCGAACCGGGTCAGGTTCAGCAAGTCCCAATGGGCCTAGACACTGGACCAGGCCGGATCGGGCCAGCCCAAACCCAACCGGGTTGGGTCGGGTTGGATGGACTGAGTTGGGTCATGCGGTACCCCCAGGTCGGTTTAGTCAGGTCAGTCTGACGAAGTCGTACTGGGCCCAAACTCAACCGGCCCCTGTTTACTAAAACACCAATATCTTTCAGACAGGGCGTCTGATTGACGCGTTGTTTGCAGCGTTTGGACCCTTGTGACAAGATGGTTCTTTATGTATACTCTAAGTGAGTTTTCGTGGCATTAAATATACAACCAATGGTTTGAGGAGTATATTCTTACAGAATAAAGTGTACTGGAGGGCGGTAATCCTATGGTTGGTTGTGACATGAAGGATATGACAAGCGGGACCTCGATGGTCTAGTGGTTGATCAGACCTCAGTGGTCCAGTAATTGAGCAGACCTTAGTGGTCCAATAGCTTAGCAGACCTCAGTGGTCCAGTAGCAGAGCAAACCTCAATGGTCCAGTAGCCGAGCGGACCTCAGTGGTCCAGTAACCGAGCAGACCTCAGTAGTCCAGTAGCCAAGTGGACCTCAGTAGTCCAATATCCTAGCGGACCTCAGTGGTATAGTAGAATAGAAGACCTCATTGGTCCATTAACCGAGCGAAACTCAATGATTCATCATATATGAGCCCCTCGGCAGTACAAAATGATTCATCTTTATGCCTTATAATCTTACTTTCTATACTTTGATTTATACTTGGTGTGAGATGACTCTAGTAACTCTATTGAATATACTTATTAGAGGTTACACTTCATTTACCAATTTTTTAGGATGTTTTCTGTATTTATTTGTGGTATACCTTTTTGGTTTGGGTTACCTACTGAGTATTTTTTTACTCACCCCTACACATGCTTCACCCACACGCGTCGTGTCTTGTGTAGAAAATTGACTCTTTGATAGATATATTGGTGGACCGGGGCCAGGTGGTGCTTAGAGTGACCCAACAGGTGAGACGTACTTCCACAACTTCAGACAATTGTTTCTATACTTACCCTTCAGGTAGGGTTTTTTGAAAAGGAGTTCTAGAGGATTGTACTTTCACTTTCCTGTTTCAATTGGGCTTGTATTCTGGACCCATTTACCTTCAGTTTTCTACTGTCATACCTTGTGTTTGTTTACTTAGTGTATTCACCTTCCAACATATGTATCTTGGATTTTTGTGTGTGTGTACAGGTACTTAGGAAAATGCCTCCCATTTGCTTAGGATGTGCCTTTGGTGCAAGTTTCTAGCCCCTGGCCTTTAAGAGGTGGGCTTGGGGTAGTCACGGCACATTCCTCGGGGGACGGTTCATGACAGAGTGGTATCAAAGGAGGTTGGTTCTACCATAAAAACCCAGATTCTATGAGTTTGGTTTGGGGAAATAGTGTTAAGTGTTTCAAGTTTAACTTTTAGGCCAGGGAGTCTATTATTGGTGTGGTGGCTGATGTATCCATACACCAGGACCCGAAATTCTATTTTTCAACTCGGTTTATGAAAACACTAGTTTTAAGAAAAAATGATGGTACATGCATCGTATAAGAATGGGTTGAGTTTTCTATGTCCTTATCAAGTCATCTCACTAGGTATGCTTTATTGATCATGGTACATCTTGTTTTGTTTCAAGGTGCTTCCACATAGAGATCCAATCAGGATTCCACTGCGTGATCATGAGGATGGTCTGAGGGGTGACAAGATGGGTATAGAGTTTTGTACCAGAGACATAACCACCAGTTGGTGTACCAGCTATACCAACACCTTTGTAGTATCACATGGTACTCGTAGTACTAGCAGATGAGATGCATGGGCTGAGCGAACTTCATGAGTTTCAGTGACAGAGACCCCTCAAGTTCTGATGCAATCCTAAATCACAGCTGGCTAAGGACCGGATTAAGGTGGTGACCAAGTTTACCATCTAGTCAGGACACCATTAGATCATATGGTGGTTTTGGTGGTGAGCCTTCTACATGGATCAGTAGGGTGATGGAGGGGTTTAGATTAACCAATCCTAAAATGAGGTGAATTTTTCATGGATTGAGTTTGAAAACCTTTCTCAAAGAAGGGGGTCTCACCATAAAATCTAAGGTCTATGCATGACCAAGATCTTTTGTAGCTTCAGTAGGATGCCATGTCGGTGGTTGAGTATTCATTGAGGCGTAATGACCTTTCCTAGTACTTGATGAATACAATATGACTAGTTCTTCAGGGCTCAGGCCTCTGAGTGAGGTATGTTTAGGGACATATGAGCTAGCACTATTCCTTTATACATTCTTACTTATTCTAGGGTGCTATATAGAACCTTTGAGGTTGAAAGTACTTTGGCTGAGCAAATACAACCATCGGATGTCCACAGTGGGCAAGCAGGAAGCCAACGTTAGTCTCAAAGACTTGGATGTGTGATACATTCTGAGATGAGGTCCCATGATAAGGGATCTATAGCTCAAGGCTCATAGGGTGAGTCAATTCAACCTAGAAAGAGGTAATGCATTTCAAAAGATGGCAGGGGACATCATGTTAGAGATTTTCTAGCCCGTCGTTCTGATAGTGAAATGGTGTATGGTTTACTAGGGAAGAGATATTTATAGGAACAATTGAATCTAAAGGGTGGAAGATGTGGAAGATGAGCTGGGAGGGTAGCAGAAGGTGGTATAAATTTCGACATGTCATAACCACCACCCCAATGTGGTCCACACCAGGATTAGGGAGCTGGAGGATAGGGGAAGGGGGTAGCTATATGCATTCAAGGAATATGATGCAAGGGCTCCAGGAATGATTCGAGATATGGTCTGTGTCTACTCTTAGTTGTCATATTAACAAAAATTGGTGCTAATCATTCCTTATTATCATGAATATTGTTCAAGACCTATAGTTTCTAGTTAAACTGTTGACTTGACCCTTAATTCTGGAGATACCTATGGGAGGAGACTTTATAACCACACTTATGTCGATGATTTGATATGACCCTTGAGGTGAAAGTTTTGGTTGGAACCTCTTGGTGGCAGCATCGAGGCCTTATGAAGTTAGTTTGGGTATAGACTGGCTATTCACAGTTCATGCTCAAATTGACTATTTTAGTAAAAAGGATGTGGTATGTCTACAACATTGGAATGAGTTTTTCCTTGGTTGTAAAAAAATGAGACCCAAGAAGCATAGGATAAACTCATTCATAGGAGGATATAGCTGATCATACTTGAGTCGGCCAGCCTTACCCACGTGTTGGTGGTTGTTTTGAGTTTTTAGTTCCCAGCTGTAGTGTTAAAGTACGGGGACATATTTCAGGAAGATGTTTCTAAGATTACCTCCCTGCAGGGAGATGGGCTTCTGCATCATTCTTCACCTCTAGATGGCATGGATATCATCATCAGTATATCGGATGGATTTTGCAGAGCTTCATGAGATGAGGGTGTAGGTAGGAGACTTGTAGAGGAAGGTCTTAATAAGAACTAGTGTTCAAGTTCATGTGTGTATTACTAGCCCCTTTAACCAAGAGGCCATGGAGAACGATTACCCACTACCAAAGGGAAGATGAACGCATCGATCAGTTGAAAGGGGTTACCTTTTGCGTGGAAATAATGGTTCCCATAGTCTTTTTAGTAGTTGAGATAGAGATGATGACTAGGGTTCCTTTAGTACTATGACTTTGAATTAGTCTATACTCCTGGTAAGGGAAAAATGGTATCGGATTATCTCAGTAGGAGATCCGGTTCGTAGTTATTTAATGTGGAAAAGAAGCATTTGGCCTCATTGTAGTTATCCTTCATGGATGGAGATGATGAAACTTACCTCCAATTGGTGTTTGTTACCCCTCTACTCTTAAATGAGTCAGTGAGGCACAACTTGGTGAAAACCGACTCTGAGTCTTTACGTGCTCAGTTGTCCACAGGGAATACCCCTGATGGACATTCAAAAGTTGGGGAGAATATTATTATTTTCATATGATGCGTAGTTGTAGCAGTGACACCTAGATTGGTGAGATGCATCAGGGTATGTGTGTGGGTGTCAAGGAAAACAACAGGGATGATGGAGCAGGTTGAAGTTGGTATTACCTATTGAGATAAAAATCTGAACACTTGTATGAATCAGTTTCATGGGTTATTCTTTCTTTTTTCTAGGGTACTGGGAAGGAAGTGGGAAGGAATATCGATGGACTTCATGATGGGTTTACCATGTATGCCCAAGAGACATGATACCATATAGGTGATCATCGATCGACTCACTGATTTGACCCACTTCCTAACTATCCAGGAGAAGAGTTTAGTAGAGGGATTGGGATGCCTCTACATGCTGGAGATTTTACTGGGGTGAGCTTGACATTGAGAATGGGGTGACTTTTAAATATTTTCTGGTAGAGATCAAGGATCGAAAGGAGAGGACCCCTTTATGGGTGAATCTACTCTAGTGCATATTCACTGGCATCACAGGAATCTCTAAGAGATCAAATGGGATTGGGAGGCTCATATTTGTGCTCAGTATCCCCATTTGTTTGTTTATCCCTTATTTTGGCTTATTATGATGTAAATACCTAAATTTGGTGGTAATGTAATGTCCTGGAATTCCATGTAATTTTTTTAATTATATGGGATTATTCCATGACTAGGAACTAAGAAGGTTTTCAATTCTGATGCCCGATCTGTCTGGAATGGTCTGTCAAAAAATGTTAAGTATTAAATAGTGCATGTGAGAAGTTTTCCTAGAAAAATGGAATAACTCTTAAATAGGTTCCCAGATCAAAAATCTGAGGGTACCGTTGTGTTCAGGATGGCTGTTTTACCCTAAGAGCGAATTAATTTTTGTCGGCGTGGGCCTCCAGTGAGAAAACCTAAAAATAGCATAATCGTAAATAAAATAATTAAATAAGAATTATTTTATTTTTCAAATCCTTATAACTCACGAACAATGACTCGGATTGAAAATATGAGACCACTGTTGATCTCTTAAGGGTATTCTTTCCTTAGGCAGAGCCTAACATTGGTCGGTGTGTACCAACAGTGGAAAGTAGTTTTTGGTCATAAATAAAATAATTGAATAAAGATTATTTTATTTTCAAATCCTTATAACTCACAGAAGGTAACTTGGATTTTAAATATTAGAGTATCATTGAAATCATGAGGGTGTGCTTCCCTTAGGCAAAGCCTAACATCGGCTGGCGTGGGCTGGTTGTGAAAGTTGGTTTTTGGGACGTAACCATAATTAAAAAAATTTAAATAAAAAATATTATATTTTTTAATCCTCATAAATCACAAATGGTAACTTGGATTAAAAATATGAGACCACTGTTGAGTTCGTAATGATATTTTATCCTTAAGTAAGACTTAACCTCGACCGGTGTGGGTCGAGGGTGGAAGTTAATTTTTTTGGATGTTTTAAAGGAAAATAAAATAAACTTAGAAAAGGTTTATTTTATTTCTTTCAAATTTTTGTAGTGACATAGAATCACTGAAATGCAGTGATGGGATGACGCTGAAACTCATTAATGCAATAAATTAATGAATCAAGGTAGTGACACTGTTTCAAAATGAAGCTGAAATGCTGAAATGCATTTGTCTCTGAAAATCATCTTAAATTATAGGATTTCAAGAGGATGATGGTTTTTTCTTGTGAGATTTGGAGGAGAAGAGAATGTCATTGAAATCCTTTCTGTTGGCGAGCGACAAATAGTGACGAATAGTGAATCACCAACAACGATGGATTGGAGATTGTGGAATGGAAAACATTGGCGGTGTGACACATTTCTTCGCCATCGAACGATCCAACCTCAATATAGGGTTTCTATTTAATTAATTTCCTTTCCCTATTTCTAAATCACCATGACAAGTGTGAATCATTCAATGAATGGAATTATTCAAGGATCATGTGTGATAAATTAGGGATGGGTTTGATTCTAGGTTAATCACTGGGAAAGTGGATCCATGTTGAACATATGAATGGATTTGGTCTTGTTTATCCATTCTTAAACTTTAACATGGACGAATCAAGGCTAACATGAACAAGGCCCAATCTGTCTACCTTGGGTGTTCGTGTGAACCTCTTCCTCCCCCGTTCTTTGCTTCCCTGATTTTTTTCACCGCCAAAACTCAGAAAGAAGTCAGTGATTGCGACATGAAGGAATTATGACGATGGTTGGTGATGACACGTGGTGGTGTGGGAGGCGGCGTGCCACTGTCACGGACAAGGCCCACAGAAGGAAGTTGTGAGGGGCGCATAGGGGGTCTCAGCTCGATGGTCATAGTGGTGTGGGAGGAAACGCATGCCAATAGTGCACTGAAGTGAAGGAGGCCGCTGGAAGTGCAGAACCGTGGCACCATTAGGGCACCACATCAGGCCGGAAGGCCGCGGCTAGTGGGACATGGCGGTGTGGGACTGCAGCGCCAGCAGGGTGTCATGTCGGGTCAAGAGACTCGCGACCGGGCCGCAGGTTGGTGCGGGCACACGGTCTGTGGGACTATGTATTGGGGGGAGTGGCAGTCTGTTGAGTCAGCCGCGCGATGCAGGGTGGATGCGGTGGTCGCCGCATCTGGGCTGGACCAAACTAGCTCGCAAGCACGGGCCGAGCTAGGGGAAAACAAAGCCGCTTGGTGGCCCAGCTGGGTAGAATTTGGCCCACTGGTGCGGGCCAGGCTGGAGAAAAGGAACCGGACTAATGGGTGACTCAGCATGCTTGAACCATAGCCCAACAGGCTAGGATAGTGAGTCCAATGGGCCTGGCCCTTAGGCCAGACCGGACTGGGTTGGACCGGGCTGATGGAGTAAATCGGGTCGTTAGGTGACCCGGGCTGGAGAAGAACTGGCCCACAAATTGAGGGCCAGGCTGGATGGGAAACTAGGCTATTGGGTGGCCCGACTAGTCAGAACCGGTCTAACTAAATCGGACCGAACCCGATGAGAACTAGGTCACTGGGTGACCTGGCGGGCTTAACACACGACCGAATCGAGCTGGGTCCAGCAAGGCCTAATGGGCCTGGAAACTGGACTAGGCCAGACTGGGTCAGCCTATACCCAACTGGTTTGAGTCAGGTCGTCCAAACTGGGTCAGTTTATTTCGGACCCCCATACCAGGCCCGAATGCAACCAGACCATATTTACTAAAGTGCCAGTATCTTTCAGACCGGGCATCCGATTGACGCACCTTCTATAGAATTGGGACCCTTGCAATGAGATGGTCCTTTAGGTATACTCTAAGTGATTTTATGTGGAATTTGAGATATGAATTATGGATTTAGGAGTATATTCTCCTGGAATCAAGTGCACTGGAGAGCATAAATCCTACAGCTGGTTGTGACACAAAGGATATGACGAGCGGGACCTTTGTGGTCTAGTATCCAAGCAGACCTCAGTGGTCCAATAGCCAAGTATACCTCAGTGGTGATTAGATCATCAGACCTCAGTGGTCCAATAGCAGAGCATACCTCAATAGTCCATTAGCCGAGTGGAACTCAATGGTCTAGTAGATGAGCGGGCCTTAGTGGTCTTATAGCCGAGCGGACCTCAGTGGTCTAGTAGCAGAGCAAACCTCAGTGGTCCAAAAGTTAAGTAGACCTCAGTGGTATAGTATCCAAGTGGACCTCAGTGGTCCAATAGCCGAGCGGACCTCAGTGGTCCAATAGCCCAGCGGACCTCAGTGGTCCAGTATTGGAGCGGACCTGAGTGGTCTAGTATCCGAGTGAATCTCAGTGATTCATCGAGGATGAGTCCCTTAGTAGTACGAGATGATTAATATTTATGACTGATAATATTACTTTCTATAATTTGAGTTATACCTAGGGTGAGATTACTCTAGTAACTCTTTTGACTATACTTCTTAGAGGTTACACTTTGTTTACCTCTTTGGTATGGTGCTTTTTGTATTGCTTTGTGGTATACCTTTGTGGTTTGGGGTCCCTACTAAGTATTATTTTACTCACCCCTACATGGGATTTTCTCACATGTTTCATGTCATTTGTAGACTATCGATGATTTGACAGAGCTTTTGGTGGACCGGGGCCAGGTGGTGCTTAGAGTGACCCGATAGGAAAGACGTTCTTCTGTGACTTCAGACAGGTGTTTCTGTACCTACCCATCATGTAGGGTTTTCTATGGAGGAGTTATAGAGACTTGTACTTTCACTTTTCTATTTCAGTTGGGCTTATATTCTATCCCCATTTACCTTCAGTTTTCTATTTTTGTACCTTTTTTTTAATTAGTTTATTCACCTTCCAGCATCTATAGCTTGGATTTGTGTGTGTGTGTGTATAGTTACTTAGGAAAATGCCTCCCATTTGTTTGGGATATGCCTTCGGTGATAGTCGTCATCCCCTGGACTTTGGGAGGTGGGCTTGGGGTAGTTATAGTACTGGCCTCAGGGGATGGGTCATGACATTTCTCAAATGAACCTTTAACTCAAAACATCTCAGATTTATAATGTTCTTATGGTCTTTAAATGAATTCACCATATATTCAAATTCTTTATTTAACTTTTAAATATTATCTCCATGAAACTTACCCATTTCCTGTAAATAATTTCCAAGATCCTTCACCCTTTTAGCCTTGATTTATAACTAATCATTGTTGACACTAAGTATTTCATTCAATGCATGAAACTTTTCTTTGAATATTTTTTTGATCCTAAATTTCTCATCGCAATATTTTTTCAATTTTTTCTTATCCAGGGTGAATCTTTATTTATATATAATTAATGTATCTTCCTTGGATTTATCAATTTTTATGAGGGTTATATAGTTTTTCACCTTATTAGATAATGCTTCTTTCATTGTATCAGCTTCTTGTTTCAAACATCATGTAGTCCCTTCATGAATGAAAATATATAAGTGACAACCTCAATAGTAAATTTTTTAGATAATCCTTAAAATTATAGTAGATATATTTTATAGTTTTAATACAATCAGCCTCATAATAGCTAAAAATCATTTTACTAAAAGGATCAATTTCAAATTATGGATTTATGTATAGTATTAGTGGATAATTTAACTTACTGGGATTTGTTAATACAGATTGGGTTTGATATTTCAATGATAAAAAATAAACATCCGGATGAACATTATTATTGGGAGAAAGTTGTGTGATATGACATACCAAGAAACAAATTTTTGTGAATTTAAGTATATCCAAAGATAAATATATTGTTTCTACCCATGATTGTACTCAAGTGATGTGGATGAAGGTTTAACTAGGATATATGAAGGTTAATGTTGAAAAATCATCAAAAATTTCTTATGAAAATTATAATGCAATTGATATTTTAAAGAACCCAGTGTAACACTATAGATCAAAACACATTGATATAAAACATAATTGCATTAAGGAAAATATTTCTAATGGAGAATTAAAGCTATAATATATTTTAACTAAGGAACAAATTGAAAATATGTTCAACAAATCTATACTAAAATAAATGTTTAAATATATGAGACTAAAACTTCATTTTCAACTTTCCCCATATCACTTCAGAATGTTTTTGGGTAACCCCCACTATTATTTGGATTTTTTTTTCAAAGGGGTATAATTACACAACTTTGTACTCTATCTTTTGTGAATCTGAAGTTGTGGTTCATGTAATAAGGGGAGAAAGAAAAGGTGACATGATTGAAGGGGGTATATAAAAATCACTTAGTCACAAATTTCTTATCACTAAGGGATATAATTATCTCAAAAACATTTATTTATATATAAATTTGGCATTAAGAAATTTATCTTTTATAAAGGTTGTGGTTTGATATAAATTTGAAATTTTTTGAGTTAAAAGTTAATAGAGATGACAAAAAATAAAAAGGGGGTATTGAAGAACCCAAGGATTGTAATTATTTAAATTTTTGTATTTGTTTTCAAACTTTTAAATGATAATGTTTTTGAGTTTTAATGGAAGATGATGTTGTTAGTTATGAACATTTGAATCTGGTGAACTGATATTGTTTCTAGAATTTACTATGCTTCGATGTTTGAAGTAGTCTGCATGAAATTATGAAAGATACTCAGGTTCAGGATGTTTAAAATCTAGTAAGTTTCAATAATTTAAATATGTATAGATATTTTAAAGTTGATGAGTTATGATAATCATAAGTTATTCTATGTAGAAACTCTAGTTTTGATGGATTTATCCTTTGAATATTTATATGTATATATCTGGATTTATCCTAAGAGTCGGTGTGGTGCTTGGGTGTCATGAACCCTAGTATTTGTGGCAACTACACAAATGATGTATGGTATGGATAAAGATTTATTATGGGATGAAGTTGATAGATCTATTGATTAGGGATTTATAGTGGTGAAAAGTGGTGATGGGATACACTACAGGCTTTGTGAAAATATCTAGATTATAATTCTTTGTAAACAGAGGCCCAAAATCAATGTCCATAGACAACCCCCACAAATTTCAAGTGGTCAAACGGCAGATTTTGAGGTGGAGAAAGTGGATCAGGAAACTATGTGAAGGATTTTAGGATTCTATGAAAAATGTGATGACATTCCATGTAGTGTGGAAGAGCACACACTGTGTTCTTCGATTTCCATGGTGGATAGAATTTTTAGCCAAGTTATGGATTGCATGCCATGTGGCCAGGACCACATGTCATGTAACCCTATCTGGGTAGCCAAACATGTTCCAATTGTATATTACCTGGGACCCTGGGTGGTCATAAACACCATGTTTCTTTATAGACACGTCATGTGGTTGTACTTGTACAGTTGATCCATATTCTAGGTGTAAACACCCAAGACCTTAGGTCAACATACACTCCATGTTCCATGTGGACATTTCATGTGGTATTACATGGATTTCAAAGACTTTTCAATGGAATAACGCGGCCAGGTTGTGAGATGAGGTCACATGCCATGATGACTCCCATAAACACTGTATATTCCCTTAGAAACTTCTTCCTCTTGTATCTCCATCTTCAGGACTTAGATTTTGTCCTATGAGTAGCCTATCCTAAGTATTTTTTTCCCATATAGAATGTGATGGTGTCCTTCATTGTGGTATACAAGATACAATGTGAGGTGAACTAAGCCTAACACTTCTTTAGGCAATGCTCAATGATGGTAGTAATCAGGCAGGATCATCTAAGATATGTCACAGTTTGCAACCACCCTATCATACCAAGGCATGAGTCCCCCATATTCCTCTCTACCTACTAAGTGGAACCCCCTAATAGACTAATGTGTGGTTCCTATACCTATCGAGTGTCACCCCCTATTGTGGTAGGATATGGTTCCTATATTCACTAAGTGGAGCCTCCTAATATACTAGGGTTATGTTCCTATATTTATCTATATATTAAGTGGTACCTATCTATCATGCTAGGGCATGGGTCCTCTATTCACTGAGTGGAACCCCCCTATTTCATCGGGGTATAAGTCCTCTAACTATTTAGTTTCACCCCCTTATTATACTAAGGCATGGGTCCTCTATTAGAGATTATTCTCCCTTGGTTTTTTTTAGTAGTAGAGAGGTGCAGTTCCTCCACATGACTTTCTCATAAGGACACGTAAGATGTTGTGCATTGATAATAGACCTTTAGAGATATAGGAATACACATAATCCTAGGTTGGGTTGTGGAGATAGAGGTCCCATTTCTCTCTCATCTAGGTTTCTTTATGAGCATATATATACACTGGGTTTTCATATCACTCTTGTTATGGGTTGATATAACCTTTGTTGTATCTTTCTATTGATCCCTTTATGGTTTTGGGGGTGTCCTATTGGGTATGTATATACTCACCCCTACATGGGATTTTCCTGTATGTGTCATGTCTTATGTAGACAATGGATAGTTTGGTAGTGACATCGGTGTATTATAGTGATACCTAGGTGTATTGAACATGTACGGTGGTCGGACTTAGATATCAGGAGTTGGTATCTCTTAGTTTTCCTTTATTCCTATTATTGTTAAGTTGGTACTTTATTTATCATTGGGCATGTATTTTTCCCCTTTATGATTTTTCTTACTTTATCACACTCTAATGTATTCCCTAGAGTTTATTACATTAATGTTTTTACACTAGATGTTGCAGTCTTTATATTATTCCTCAATAATTTTTCATGGTCACGGTCAGGTGTGTGCTTGTAGGTACCTTACAAAAATTCCTCCCATTTGATTTATACCTTCTTAGCACTTGTTTCTAGACCCTATCCTATTAGAGGTGGGTTTGGGGTTGTGATGGCATGTCCTGTCACTGGCCAGATGATCCTTAGTGGTTCAGGTCATTACAAAGTGGTAGAAGAGCAGTTCATTTTTTAGGATGGTGTTTGGATTTTTCACCTTATGAGGAATTGGTTAGAACTTAGGTAAATAGTGTCAAAGTGTCTTGAGTGTGGATTTCAGGCCTGGAAACTCAGTGTCGGTATAGTGACCAATGTATCCATTCACCAGGACCCTGACTACCTACTTTCCTTCTTAGAATACTGATACAATGGTCATAGGGAATAGTGGTACATGCATAATATAGGATTGATTCATTTGACTATTCTTCTTGATTCATCTCCCCATATATATGCTCATCTAACTTTGGTAAATTTTGATCTATTTCAGTATGAATCTATGAAGATAGCCAACCAGTTTATCGATTCAGAATCATGATTAAGATCTGATGAGTGATGAGGCCTCTTTTCAAGGGTTATCTCATGAGGTGTTTCCTTCAGACTAGTAGGGAGAAGCACCCCCACCTATCAAGCAGTAGATATTACCCTCAGTTAAGGTTGGTGATGCGTGTAGGATCAACATGCTTTGTGGGTTCCAGTGTCAGAGACTACTGAGGTTCCACAGAGATCTAGATCCCTATATAGTAGTGGATTGTCTTGAGTTGGTGATCTGAGTCTTCAGGTTTGTATGGACCCAACTAATCATATAGTTCTATTGGCAGCCATTATTTTCCATGGATCAGTAGAGTGCTAGTGGATTCTAGTCACATAGACCCATAATAAGATGATGTTATCATGGTATTACCACTAGTAGCTATTTCATGAGGAGAATTACCCCTCGTGCTTGTGCTTAGTTTGAATCTATAATCGTATTAGGATGCGTCAGGATAGTATGATGGTTTTTGATTATATCACAAGGTTCACCTTCCTTACATGGTACTCCCTCAACATGGTATGGGATGGTTACTTTTGGGCATGAAAGTTTTATAAGTGTCTTTTTAGTGACATCTATTCTAGTGTGGTCCCCTTGTACATTCCCACCTATACTTGAGTACTAGAGAGAGCTCTGGTAATATAGATCTTCATATCATAGTGGTGTCAGATAGTTAGAGCTAGTAGTGGGTATCATGGGGATGATTCTTCTACAGCAGCTAGTAGGATCCAGTCAGTAGGGTCTTGGCATAGGAGACCTTCTCATGGTTTCACTAATTCCTATGGACATGCAGTTTAGGGTTCGCACAAAGGCTTTATTCATCCCATAGAGGGGTGATGTTATACTTATGATGAGTTAGGTAACATGGTTCACAATTTCCTGACCCATATAGCTGAGGGAAAGAATACATGAGATGTACAATCATGATAAAGGCAGCTTCATAGTTAGGTATCTCCTAGGAATATCCAAGGTAGCTCCTAGGGAGGTGGTGCTAGAAAAGGATTAGGTGTATCTCTAGAGGTAGGAGCTATTTTGGGGGATGATGTTTTGAGATACTCCCACCACCACCACCAGGTGGCCCACTTCAAGCTCATGGAGCTGTAAGTCAGGACCATAGGTAGTTGCTAGCTATGAAGGGTTATGAATAGGATGCACATAATATGATATGAGGTGTTTATTATACTCTTTATCCAGTATTAAAAGACATGTGTGTGATTCATTATTTCATTTCAATATACCTAGTGCGAGATATAGAACTTCTAGTTTAGTTTTTAGCCCAACATATTTGGATAAAGGTTCCTAAACGAAACACTTATTTGATATTACTTATTTATAGATAGTTTGAGATAGATATCAATGGATAGAGTCTATCATGGGACCTCTTAATCATCAAGATGAAACCTTATGACTTCATCTTTGGGATAGACTGATTTTCCATGGTTCAGGCCTAGATTAAATGTCATCTCAAGTGATTTATATTACTTTTAGAAATGTGATAAGATTCTTATTTGTAGGTGAGAGAGATCTCATGGTTGATTTAGTAGGTCTTATAAGCAAGAAGTTTCAACCCATCTCCCATCATTTGGAGATCTTGGCCCTTGGTGAAGCGGGCTCTTTAGGCATCTGGATTTATTTAGTAGTGGTGGACTTTATGGATGTCTTCCCTTAGGAAATTTTGGGACTATCCCTGAGTCAATAGATGTACTTATTCATTTACTTGTACCCTAGGACCACATAGATATCTTATATGGCATATTGGATGGCCCCTACTGATTTCTAGGAGCTGAGGGTGCGATTAGAGGACCTTCAGGATTAGGGTTTTATTAGAAACAGTGTGTCCCCCTGAGAAACTCTAGTTTTTTTGTGGAAAATGAAAATGAGAGATTGAGGATTTGTGTTGATTATCGTATCTTGAACCAGGAAATGATAAATAACAATTACCCCTTTATAAGGACTGGATACCTCTTCAATCAGTTGGGAGGCACAAGTTGGTTATCAAAGATCGATCTTAGGTTCGGCTACCACCAGTTGAGGGTTTGTAGGGCTGATATTCCAAAAATGGAATTCAGATGTCCCTATAGACACTATTAATTCATAGTAATTCCTTTCAATGTGATGAATTCCCCTATGATGTTTATGGATTTTATGAACTAGATATTTCAGCTATACTTGGACCAATTTGTATTTATCTTTATTCATGACATACTCGTTTACTCTGCATTAGATGAGGAGTATGTAGATCATTTGAGATTTGTCCTAGACTTAGTCTAGGAGTGGAAACTTATGTTAAGCTCTCAAAGTGTTATCTTTGTATTTATGAGGTTCACTTTCTAGGGGATTTCATTTCTGATCATAGTTAAGTTGTAGACCCAACGAAGATTAATGCAGTGCTTTCTTGGGTTCCACCCAAGAGTGGGTTGGAGGTGTGGATTTCCTTGGCTTGGAGGGGTAATACATGAGATTTTCATCAGATGTCTCCAATATCATATCCCTTTTGACCAACCTAATGCAGAAAGGGTAACCATTTACCTAGACTGAGCAGTGTTAGAGAGCCTTTGAGGAGTTGAGGCTAAGGCTGACCAGTGCTCCTACGTAGAGACTACTGGAGGAGGGAATGGAGTACGTAGTATTTTTTTTATTTCTCTAGAGTTAGGCTCAGTTGTGTGTTAATATAGATCAAAGTAGTGATCACATATGAGTATAAGTAGTTAAGACCCCATGAGCATAACTACACAACTCATTACCTAGAGTTATCAGTGGTGGTATTTTCTTTGAAGATATAGAGGAACTATCTTTTGGGATAGCGCTTTGTTGTATACTCAAACCATAAAATTCTTAGGTATATCTTCATAAAAATATATATTAACCTTATAAAAAGGTGTTTTTTAGAGTTATTGTAGGATTATGGATTTGATATAACAAATACTCTTGGGAAGGAAAATGTGATGGTAGATTCCCTTAGAAAAAAGTCTCACTCTCGCTTGGTGGAGGAGGCATCTGAGTAGTTGGCTTCTTTGTAGCTAACCCTGGTAGAGGCAATGGGTGAATCTTTTATTCAGTCAATTGTAGTGACTCCTATAGTTCTTAAACATGTGAGAGAGGCCTAGTTGAGAGACATCAATTATGAGGTTCTATATGACTAGATATCTTTAATATATGTACCAAATAGATTCATTAAAGGAGAGGAGAATGTCATCCTTTTCTAGGGACAGATGGTGGTTCCAGTCATTTTTCATGAGGAGGTGATGGGGGAGTTTCACACTTCCCCCTTAGTTGTATAGCTCGGTATGGAAAAGATATAAAAGGCCCTTCAGTGGCAGTTTTGGAAGGCTTTCATGATGAGAAGCATTGATGATTTCATCTCTCAGTGTCCCACATGTTAGCAGGCTAACGTTGAGTACTAGGTTTCGATAGGGTTGACACAACCCCTTGAGATATTGGAGTTAAAATGGGATGGAATATTCATAGACTTAATGTTAGAGTTTCTATGGATAGTGAGAGGCCACGATTCCATCTGGGTGATTTTTTACCAACTTACCAAGTTTTCACACTTCCTTTCCATCAAGGAGTAGAGTTCAGTTGAGACCCTAGGGCATTTTTATGTGTGAGTGATCATCTAGCTTCATGGGTTACCCTCAATAACTGTTTATGAACATGATTCTCAATTCACATCATGTTTTTGGAGAGGCCTATAAGAGGTATTTAGGACCTATTTGATGATGAGTATGATGTTCCACCCCTCTATGGATGGACAAAATGAGTGGACTATCTAGGTGTTGGAGGATATATTGAGGTATTATGTGTTAGACTTTTTCTAGAGCTGGGAGGATAACTTTACCTTGGTATAGTTTACTTATAATAATATTTATCACTCTATTATTTATTTGGTAAGTTTTGAGGCCCTGTATGGGAGACCCTATAGTTTACCCTTCTGCGAGACTAAGATTGGTGAGACATCTCTAGTTGGGATAGAGATGGTGAAGTTAATGATAGGGAAGGTTCATGTGATCCGTGAGTGTATAAGGAAAGCCCATGGAAGATAGAAATCTTACACAGATTGACATCATAGACACTTGTGAGAGGAATAGTTTGGGATATAACTAACACTGAGAGGGGGGTGAATCATTGTTGGGAAATTTTGAAACCAATTCCAAATTTTTATCCTTGTACCTCTTGACCTGTTAGTATCTTGACTCACTTATTCTCTTATCCATGTCACATGCAATAACAGAAAGCAGTAAGAATATGCACATGATATTTTTACAAGGTTCACCACTCAATAAGAAAATCTAAGTCCTTTCCATACATGGATATGACTGGTTCATGGATTCTCTACTATGATGTGATATGTTGTTACAGTGGAGTGGCTAGGAAAAAAATCCTCTAGCCAGTGGGAGTTCCTAAACATTAGAGGGGGTGGGAAACAATACTCTTCCCTGGACTGGTGATATCCTAGTCCAACTTGTAGCCTCTAGCTGGTTCTTTATATGTCCTATAGAGACAGTCTTATTCCTTCTTCAAAATTAGGTTCTTCTCTTGGTCTTATTTAGTGCTCTTCACTTGATTACTTTCAAAACAGTAGGCAAGAAATTCTCCCTTCTTTCTTTCTCTTCTTCTCTAGTGCAACACCAACTGCACTAGACTTATTCTTTCTTCTTCTTAGTGAAACAACCAACTACACTAAAACTTATTCTCTCTTCTTGGCTAGAATCACATACACTAATGTGATTATTCAGGCAATGAAGATCGTCTTACTTGGCATCATCAAAATAAATTCTTCTCTCTTGTTCATGAATGCATGTGATCATGCATATGGAATTCATGTTGAACCTTTCTTCCCCTTTCTCTCTTCTTATTCTTTACACATATGCACACACTTTTTTTTATTATTTATTTAATTCACTTCATGTGTGCATGTGCATGCATGCATGCATGCACTCTCTTTTTCCTCTCTTTGTGTGAGAACTCTATTGGGTGTGGTTCTTTGAACACACACACAACCTCTTCTCCTTTTCCCATTATTTCTTTTCTTTCTTCCTCTTTCACTTAGTTAGGGTGTTTATTTATGTTTATATGTATATGTTTCTTCAAACCCAAATGGGTGAAACCATTTATTTATGCAATATTCTTCTTCAACCAACTACTCAAGGCCTCGGGCTTTCTTTAAACCATGCACATGGGTGCATGAAAACCTGTGTTTCCCTTTACTTGCAATCACCTTATTCTTTAAAAAAACCCTGAAAAACAATAGAATACAAGAATAAAAACAGGAGGGTGTTCTCACCTTTCTTTATGAAACCAGGGTGGCCACGGGTCACTTTTTTCATGCAAGGATGCATGTATCTTATTTGTGCATGAGGTACACAGTTTTGCCTCTTTGCAAAGCTCAGTGAGAGAGTATCTCAAGAATTGGCTCACGATGGCATGGATTTTGAGAAGCATAGTGAGGGTATTACAAAACCTATCACATGTTTAGGTGTCAGTTCTTAGTGAATAAATTCGAGGGTGCATAGAACCTGTCTAAGTCTTGCGGGGTCTCTTCTTTGCAGAGCCTTGAAGACTCGTGGTGCTCTGCTTTCTCTTCGCGAAGTTGTAACGACCCAAACTTTCATTAATAAAAATTCCTATTGATCTAATTAAATGTATTATTATGGTTATATAAAATGTGAAATTCATTGGTTTTATGTTTTTGGATTTTAAAATACCGCTAATAATTGTGATCTTTTCTAATATAGTCATTGAACAGTGATCACATGATTAGTATAAATATAGGGATTTAACAAATTCAATTTACTCAGACGAAGGAAGTGATGGACTCATCGAGTAGACTTTCCCTGCACGAAGCCCATTTTTCGGAGCTCGTAAATGAGGTGGCGTCATTGGGCTTCGCTCTTGACCAATCCCAAGCCGATCTTGAACACATTAAGCTTGAGCGGAACCGACTATGGGGGAAGTGGGATTTAATAGAGATTACCACCTGAGCGATGTTATCTAAGACACCCCAAGAGTTTGTCACCATCGCACACCTTACCCTTTATTCTTATGCGGGTGTTATAAGGGGTTATGTAACAAGACCCTAGCACTACGACTATGTACATTATTTTTTTATAAAGAATGTGCATTCATTTTATTATTGTTACTTTGTAAATAGTTTCTAAAGCACAAATAGTATTTTTAGTTAATATTCAACTAAGAAATCTATTTTGATGAATTAATGGATTTTTAAATTAAATAATAATTTAATAAAATATTATTAATAAATTACTTTTTATTAAATATAAATGATCTTACAATTTTTTATGAATACAATTGTAATTTTTATTAAGGTTTGAAAGTTGTTTTGTCAAAACCCATGAATTTTTTATAAATGTCAGTTTGTATTTTAAAAGTAAAAATTTACATATTTAGAAAATTATTTAAATAAAATGAATATTATTTTTGTAATTAGGATGTTGAAATTATACAATGGTAAATTTTCCATAATTTTATGATACGGTAAAATTTTTAGGTAAAAATTAAATATCGTTTAAATATATAATGTGTTTTATGACATCATAATGACCCAATAGTGATGTAATAAAATACTATAAACATTATTTTCGGCAAATATATGTTTTAACATTAAAATAATGTGATTTTAGATTTGTTTGATTTATTTTACAAAGCTTTAGTGGACCCTTCAAGGCTTATAAAACATTTTGTTTTTTTTAATTGTTTTCTTTGAGAGTGTGACTCACCTTTACATAAGAAACCCTATTATTTTAAGAATTTCAGCCATTAGACTCATAAAATATTGTTTTCCAATCCCCTTTGGAAGAAACCATGGGAAAAAAACATGGGCTGGTTTGTGGTTTTGATTAGTTTAATGTGTGGTGTCTCAAACCTAAATAATAAAGAATTCCCTCTCCTTTCCTATATAAACCCACCCAAGATCCCACTTCCTCTTCACTCATAGCATTTTGAGTTCATAAAACCTATTCCCTACTCTCTCTATAATCCTCCCAAGGTGCCCCAATCTCCCAAGAATCCTCTCTCAAGCCTCTACCAAGCTTTTGGAAGCACACTTCCAAGTAAGGGATTTCTTCCTTTCTCATTTTTGTCCAATTTTCTTTAAGTTGGTATGCCCTTTTGTTTTCAATTAAAAATTTTGGGGTATGATTTCACACCTCCCCCATACTTTCCTATTTATGTTTGTATGATGGTATACCCCTTTCTCTCTCATTAATTCCTCCCATTTACACTTGTTACCATGCCGAAATTTCGTGAGGGATTTATCTCTCCTCATTAACATCCATGTAATTCTTTTGTATTATGCATCTAAATTCTATTAAATTTGTTGGGACATGTATCTATATTACCCCATTACTATAAATTTCATGTAAATATTATGAGACACCCCTTTCTCTCTCATCAACCATTTTTTATGACTTCTTATTTCACATCGTTATGCTGCCAAAATTGCACTATGATTTTACAAGACAATGTCATTGTATAGTAAATACCATGCCCATTTCTCTATCAAAGTTATTCACATTTATGAAAATTTACTTATTGATTATAAATCTTCATGTATGTATTCCACATCCTTTTATTATGGAATAAATGATGATGATTGATTCCACGTTGTATGATCCATGTGGCACACTTATGCATGAAATGAAATGTTTAAGAAGGGTGTGCCCTGATAGCGCTCCAATGCATTGGGTAAAGTATAGTATCATGATACATAATGTTCAATGAGTTTTGAATCGTGATAATTCAAGTGCAACAAGGCTTACTCTTGATTCATGTTCAATGTGGGTTTACTCATGCTCCATGTGCAATGAGCCTTCACTCATGCTAATTCCATGTTAAGTGTTGTTGCCACATTTCCATGTTATGATTATCATGATTTATCATGCCTTTATGTCCTTTTTTATCTTCTAATCCATTGATATTACTATTTCCTAACATTTATTATAATCTTCATGTTATTCCTTGTTTACTCCCTTACTAGGCTTTATAGCTCACCCCTTTCTTATGCATGTATTCAAATTATCCCATGTAATGCTAAGTACGAGGGAATGCAGTGGTCATGTAAATGAATTTTTCAATAAGATGGTGTGTTATATGTTTTAAGTTGTTATTTAATGTTCCTAAGACCCAAATACACTAGACCTCTCGATATTCTATTTTGTATCAAGTAAAGGTTTTATGTAATAAATCGTGTTTAAGTGTGTAATAAAAGTAGGGTTGTTGTAGTTGGTATCAGAGGATAGGTTTAGTTTTTTTTGGGATTATAATTAGAAAACCCTAGTGAAGCCTTAGGGATAAGACTAAGTATAATAAAAACATCCCTAAGTGTTGGTGAGTATTGAGTATGTGGTTTATCAAGAAAATACATCCATGTCTAGATACAAGCAGGTAGAAACGGCTCTGGCACAGATGTACCTAGGGGTGAAAACCCCGACAGGGAGTTTTGGGCTTGACCTGGGGTATCCCGGTACATGAAAATGGGTCTTTCTACACTCCCAGGGGATATGCATTGATAAATTCACAAGATTAGTATGAACCATTATTAAGGGAATAAAAAAATTTCCCTAAGAATATATGTTAGAAAGTAGATCATGGATAACATAGATTGAAGCCTATAGATTCATAAGTTAAGGAAATAAAAAATATTCATAATTCATTGGTTTTGTCCTTGGATTACCCTTTATGTGTTACCCCTAAATTTCCTTTTATTCCAGCCAATGGCCGGTAATAGGAGGACTTGGGCTAACAACCGATGTGAAGACCAATGTGATGATTGTTCTAATGAGATGCTCAATCTAATGGGAGTGGTAATCGCAAACTTTGTCACGATACTCTCTCAGTTAACTCAAGAATTGAATATAAACATGGATCAAGAGTAACGTTCAACCCCCCCCCAAGAAAGAACAAGTCACTATCGAGAGCTTCATGAGACAAAGGCCTCCTACTTTTAATGGATCGTCTGATCCCTCAATCACCGAACAATGGATCAAATCCATTGAAAAGATTTTCTCTATCCTTTAATGTTTGGAAAAATAGAAGGTTCTTCTTGATTCTTATCATGTGGAGGGTGAAGCTAATCAGTGGTGGACATTGATCAAAAATACGAAGCCTGATGAGGAGATCGAGGCATTGGAATGGAAGGATTTCTAGAAGATGTTTTTTGATAAATATTTTCCATGCACCCTCCAACTTAAAATGTAAAGGGACTTCCTTGACGTCAAGCAAAAAAGAAGATTAATCTATCATAGTGTACAAGTAAAACTTCACAAGGCTTTCACAATATGCTTCCGGATTTGTCGTTACCCCCGAATGCAAGGTTTACCACTTCTTTGGTGGGCTGAAACCTAGCCTGCGAAAAGCCCTGGAGATCCGCGACTTCGACAGCTATGAGGAAATTTTCTAATGTTCCCTTAAGGTTGAAATGGAGATCGGAAAACATCAGGGGTATCATGGGAATAAGAAGCATAAGTTGGAATTTAATTGTGTTGGTCCGATGGATAAATCCAACGGTGCTAAGAAAATTCATCACCCCGCTTGCCAAAGGTGCGAAAAGAAGAACCCCGAAAATTTCCTGAAGGGGATGAGGAATGTCACGACCCATCCCCAAGGCATGTTCCATGACTATCCCAAGACCACCTTCCATAATCCAGGGGCTGGCGACTAGCACCGAAAAGTAATATCCCAAAAACTGGGAAGGCATTGCCTTTAAACTTGCAAACTCACACAATCCAAGCACACAACAAGATACAAGCACAAGGTAAACTATAAAGTAAATAGGATGTATAGAGTAAGTAAATGGGCCAGAATACAAGCCCATCTGGAAATTACAAGTAAAACTGAAAACAGATCTTGTGAACACCCACCAAGGATCCTACTTGAAAGGTAGGTATAGCTCTCGAATGGTCGTCTCTGCGGTACGTCTCGTTTAATGTCTACCCCCGAGCAACCTCCAACTCTGGCACCCTCATCGTAGATCAAAATTTTCTATCATCTATATAAGACACAACAAGGTGCAGCCATAACCCATGCAGGGGTGAGTATAACGATACTCAATAGGGACCCCGAGACCCCTAAAGGTCTCCTAAAATCCACAAAGGATAAATCACAAAGCAATACCTCAATCTCAAAGCATGAATAAATAGTCATCAACAGTAATTATGTATATTCCCATACATATACCTAAGTTATCCATATATACTCATCTCACACGTGATGGAAGAACACCACAAAGGTAGAAAAACAAATGTAGGAGTACCACACAGGTAACACCGGGAAGATAAGAGTACCACACAGGTAACACCACCAAGATAAGAGTACCACACATGTAACACCACAAAGTTAAGTACCACAAAGGTAAATCCACACAAAATAATACCACGAAGGTACCACCACAAATAAGTGTACCAAAAAGATAAAGACTCATCTCACACCAGGTATAACTTAAGTACGGAAGTATAGATGATTAGCTGTATTGCTAGATCATCTTTCTTCGTCGAGAAGCTCTACTGTTGACCCACACAGGATTTAATATGACCCACATAGGATCTAAAAATGGCCCACATAGGATCTAGATATGGCCCACACTGGATCGGTATGCACTGACCCACACAGGATCACTGAGCGCTGACCCACATAAGATCGGAAGATGACCCACACGGGATCTAGTGATTATTCAAGTACGACCAGCCACAGGGTTCCCGCACTAAGCATGATTTATTCCGGGAGGTTCCGCTCCTAAAGCCATAGGAATATACTTCAACTACCACAAATCCCCACGAATAAGTATCATGAAGGTCTGTCACGTCAATAGGGTCCCAACACGACTGACGACGTGTCAATCGGACGTCCGGTCTGGAAGTTATTAGCATTTCCGTTCCAAGGGCCCAGTTGGATTCGGGTTCAATCCAACCCGTTCGTACTCCAACTTTATCCAAAACTCAAGTGGATCATACCAAAAGGATTGTCTCAATCCAAGTATCTAGGTGTCGTAGACGGTTCATCAAATGGGCGCCCAGTTCTCAAGATATGGCCAAAAAGGTGTATCTGGGTCCAGATGGGCCCGGGTCCGGTCCGACCCGGCCCGACCCGGCCTGGGCCAACGCGACTCGGTTCGGGTCGACCCAGCCTAGTTCAGGTCTGGCTCAGATGGTTCGGACCGTGGCGGTCCCGGCCCGCTTGGTGGACCCGAGGGGCGCAGCCCGCTCAGCTGGTGCAGTCCACCGTGGCGGGGCCCGCCCGAGCCACTAACCAGGGGGTGCCCCATGGTATTTTGAATGGTCCGAGGACCATTCGGCTGGTGACTGATGGAACGTGGGACCCACCAGAGCGGTCCCGCTTGGTGTGACGCGGCCGTTCGGTGCTCCGGCTGGCTCTCCTGGCAGCGCGACGACGCAACTGTCCACCCACAGCCAACCGGGTGTTGGCCACCCTCCGGGTGCACCGTTGCGGCTAAGCATCTGCGGCCTCTTCCTCGACTGGTGGTGCAGACACGCACCGCCCCGCCTCCACGTGGCTGGCCAGTGTGTCGACCGCCATCCCCTTCTCCACCACGGCTGACGGGTCACGACCTCATTTGCTACCAACGGCACGGACGCATGTCGCTCTGGTTCCACGCGGTCGGTCGGCGTGTCGGCCACCGTACTCCTCTGTTGTAGCCTTCTCCGGTGGCGCGGTTGCGTTGCCGCCACCATCATGGCCGGCCGGTGTGCCATCCGCCACTTGTATCCCGTCGACATCGGTCACCGGTGATGTGGTCGGGTTCCGCTCATCCCGTCGATCCACCGCAAAGATCACGTCGATAAATGAAGAATTATAGGGGGTCAGGTTGTGTTTGTTTGGACCGTACCATCCATGTTAGACCGATAATAGGTGGGTCGAGAATAATTATTCAACGAAAAACTATGAAGAACAATCATAAACACACCCCTACCTCATTTGTTCATTGGAGGTGGCGTGAGGTAGAAGATGAATTCAATGAAGGGGACACTGGCGTTCGCCGCTCCCGCAACACACTTTCGATCTGGGCTCAGGCGTCGGTTCCTCTTTCTTCATTGGGGGTGGTTCTTCATTGGAGGATGATCTTTTAAAGGCTCTCCCCAAGTTCTCCCTTTTCCAATGATTCCCCACAAAGAGGTGAGGAACCGATATTAATTAAGTTAAGTTAATTAATTCAAATAATGTTGGCACATTAGTTGGGGGAATTCCAAGGGTTTCCCCACATTAAAGGGGAGTTCAGGTGGTCCCCACCTCCAAGATTCAAATGAGATTTGGGAGGATATGTGTTTAAAAATAAATTATATTTATTTTATTTATTTTATTTATTTTATTTATCCTCTACGAAGAATGCAAAAACCAACTTCCACCCTCGACCTACTGCGGTTGAGGTGAAGGTCTCCTTAAGTGAATATCAACACTGCGAGTTCAATGGTGTCCTCAAATTTCAATTCCGAGCACTAGTTAAAAAGTTACAAAATGTCGCTCGGGTGTTTATTTAATGTACCTAAAAAAAGTTCATAAATTCATTTTGGGCACTTTGGGACTTGGAATCACGCGCTGTCAATTTTCACGGACTCATAATAATTCTATATAATAAAAAATGGAAAATTCTAGGTCTTTACATTCTCCCCACCTCAGGGATTTGCGTCCTCGAAAGCCACAACACAAACTAAGGAAAAAAAAGTGGGGGTAATGAGCATGAATCTGAGCCTGCTGCTCCCATGTTCTCTCTTGGAGTTTCCCATGCTACCAACATACGCGTACCAGAGGTATCGACCACCCACGAAGGACCCGCTCCTGTCGATACTCAATCTCTACTGGAACCTCTGAAAATGTCACCCCATCATCGATGTCCAGCTCACCCCAATCAATGATGTGCGAGGGATCATGTACGTATCTCCCCAGCTGGGATACATGGAAAACATTGTGAACTTGGTGCAACTGAGGGGGAAGAGCTAGGTGGTATGCCACCTCTCCAACTCTGCTAAGGACCTGAAAGGGTCTGATGAACCTCAGAGATAACTTGCCACCCCAATCAAATCTCCGCAAACCTCGTTGAGGTGAGACCCATAGAAATGCATGGTCATCATCCTCGAACTCTAGAGATCTGCGTCTGCTGTCAGCATACGACTTCTGCCTACTCTTTGCAGTCTTCATCCACTCTTGTATGATCTGCACCTTCTCTGTGGTAGCTCATACCATCTCTGGTCTCATGAGTGTTGACTCCCCTGGGTCAGTCCAGCACATAGGTGATCTGCAAGGTCGACCATACAATGCCTCAAATGGTGTCATACCGATCGTGGAGTGATAACTGTTGTTGTATGTGAACTCCACCAAGGGAAAGTGATCCTCTCATCTATGACCGAAATCAAGGACGCAAGCATTCAACATGTCCTCAAGGGTCTAAATTATCCGCTCTATCTGGCCATCCGTCTGAGGATAGAAGGCAATGATCAACCAAAGTTGTGTCCTGAATGCCTCCTACAACCCCTTCCATAGCCGTGAAGTAAAACGTGTGTCACGATCAGAGACAATAATAGATGTAACCCCATGAAGTCATGCAATCTCCCTCACATAGAGGTGTCCCAAGCCCTCTACTAGTCCCTTCTCTCTGATAGGTAAAAAGTGGGATGACTTGGTGAGTCGGTCAACGATCACCTAGATAGAATCATGACCCCTGGACATGTGTGGAAGTAATGTCACGAAGTCCATAGAAATTCCATCCCACTTCCACTCTGGCACCTCTAGTGGCTTAACTAAGCCTACTAGAACCTGATGCTCTGCCTTCACTTGCTGACAAGTGAGGCACCGTGAGACAAACTCTGCCACTGCTTTATTCATTCTAGGCCACCAGTACTAATGCCAAAGGTCCTGGTACATATTCGCCACTCCTGGATATACCACTAGAGGAGATGTATAAAACTCCCACAACACTTCCTCTCATAGAGCCACTGGTACCATAGTACGTCCTCTAAAAATAATGATGTGGTCCCCACCTTCAGAAAATCCATCAGGTGCATGTCCTGTGGATATATGAGCACATCAAGCCTCACAGTTAGTGTCCCCAAGTTGTGTCTCCCTAACTCACTGAAGGAGTGGGGGAGTGACTGTTAGAGATTGAAGATAAGTTTCTCCATCTCGATCCATGTAGGGTATCTTCAAAGTAGCAAGCTGCTTTATTGCCTCACTCAGAAATCATATATCAGATCTCCTGTTGAGTGCATCTACTACTATGTTCCCCTTCCCAGGAGTATAGACTATCTCAAAGTCATAATCCTGGAGAAACTCAAGCCAACACCACTGTCTTAGGTTCATGTCCTTATGAGAGAAGATATACCTGAGACTCTTGTGATCAGAGTAGACTGTAAAATGTTCACCCATCAACTAATGTCACCACATCTTCAAGGAAAAGACCACTACTGCTAACTACAGGTCATGGGTAGCATAGTTCTTCTCATTCTGTCTCAGCTATTGAAAACCATATGCGATCATTGCTCTCTCTTGCATCAAGACACATCCGATTCCAGTCCCTAATGTGTCACATTAGACTACGTACCCAACGCCCTCCTCTAGTAGCCTCAAGATGGTGGCACTCATCAGTCTCTGCCTCAGCTCCTGGAAACTCCGTTGGTATCTCTCTGACCACATGAAGGGTTTCCTCTTCTTTGTTAACACTAATAAGAGTGCCATAACTTTGGAAAAGTTAGGCACAAACCTCCAATAGTAACCTGCCAGACCTAGAAAACTCCATACCTCTGTCACACTCCTAGGTAGCTCCCAAGCAAGCACAGACTCAATAATTAGTGGACCCATCGCAACTCCAACCTCTGAGATAACGTGTCCCAAAAAGTGAACCTCTCAGATCTATAACTGGAACTTAAATATCTTACCATAAATTTTGTGCTCTCGAAGTGTGTCCAGAACAGTCTACAGATGATAGTCATGCTCCTCCTTTGTATCTGAGTAAATCAGAATTCCATCGATGAAGACTACCACAAAGAAATCAAGGTATGGCTGGAAGATCTTGTTCATGAGTCCCATTAACACTCTGGGGCGTTGGTCATGCCGAATGGAATAACAAATAACTCATAGTGGCCATACTGAAATCTGAATGTCAACTTTTACACATCCTTGTCTCGTACCCTGAGCTAGTGATATCCTAATCTGAGGTCTATCTTTGAAAACCAATATTCTCCCTTCAGGTGATCAAAAAGATCATATATCATCAGGAGTGGGTACTTGTTCTTCATAGTCACCTAGTTTAGGCACTGATAGTCCACACAGATTCTCAAACTCCCATCCACCTTCTTGGTGAACAAAATTGGGGTTGCCCAAGGAGAAACACTAGGCCTAATGAATCCCTTTATATGCAAGTCCTCTAGCTGTACTCGCAGTTCTCAAAGCTCCGAGGGAGCCATCTGATATGCTGGTGTAGATATCAATGTCATCTCAGGGTACTAGTAGATGTAAAATTCCACCTCTTTGTGAGGAGGTAGACCAAGAACATCATTAGGTAAAACATCATCATATTGGTCCACTACTACAGGATAGCTTGGACTCTCAAAATAATCCGCTCCGAGGGTAAGGCTAGGGAACTAATGTGTGATCGGATGCACCCTCCTCTGGGTAAGTCTATCATGTGCTTCAAATGTTCCCTTCTCACTGGTGAAGGAAAAATTTGTCCCATTCGTGTGGACACACCGCACTTTGCGCCTAATACATTCGATCTGATCATGGACTGTAGATAACAAATCCATACACAAGATGACGTCGTAAGGCTTCAACGCCGCTACTAGAAGATCCTAACCGAATATCTCACCTTCTAGAGTAAGCTCACACTACTGGAACTAGTGTGTAATCATCAAATCATCTCTTGTAGGAGTCTCTATTTGTAAGGATCGAGCCAACGGCTCCGCCGGAATCTCCATACTCTGAACGAGGGTTGTGGCAATAAAAGAGTGACTGGAACTTGTGTCTATAAGTACTGAAGCTAAGGTAGATTAGAAATATATTATACCTCATATCATCTCTAGAGAACCATGGTATTAGGCCCCAGCTGCCTGAAGCTGAGCTCGTCCCTGTCCACATGCTCCCTGTGGCCGTGGTGGACCATCTGGATGTGGTGGCAGTAGAACCTCAAATCGTCTCCCACCGCCTGTTTCACGGTCATCTCCTCTACAACATCCGCCTCCTGCCAACAGACCTCCTCGATCGAATATTCACCTTTGCTCAGGCGGTCCTTCGACCGTTTGTTGGTCATCTGTATGGTAGGTCGGGTAGTCGTGAGCCATGTGACCCTGCCCGCCACATGAGTAACACTGCCTTCTCCTTGCCTGTCTTGATCTGTCTCGAGATCCTCGCACAATCGACCATGTATATTGTGGTCGTCCACCTGTAGGTTTATTCCTCTTGGACCTCTGTATCATCTAACACCCTCATCTGCGTCGGGATGCTGAGAGAAATCATCGAAGCTCTAATATCCCGTATAAGCCCTTGCTCGAAGGTCCAAGTCCTGAAGAAAGGGTTATGCACCATGTCAGTGGAGTAGCACGAAAGGTCGGTGAACCTCGCTGAATACTAATCCACAGTCATGTTTCCCTACTGTAAGTGGAGAAGCTCCTGTATACGCACAGAGCGTAAAGTCTCTAGGACGAACTCTACCCTGAAAAGGCTCTCAAAGTCCGCCCAGTTGAGAGTGACCTCATCATGAACCTGGAGCATCAAGATCCACTATCTTCCCGCTTCCATATAAAGAAGGATAGCGGCAAGGATCACCATGATATCAGCTGGTGTCCCTACCAGTCAAAAAACTCTAACCACAGCCTCCATCTAGCCCTCAACCCCTTGTGGATCCATCTTGCCCCAGAACCTCGGTGGCCTCTAGCATTGGAACTTATGCAATGCACTCAAGTAGTGTGCACTCTCTGCTGCTGGGGCTGGTGGCATCGTCTTCCCAACAAGTAGTGGTGAAACACCATATGATGGTACAACTACTGAAAGGGGGCCCTGCACCAAAGCCTCATCGCTCGGTGAGCTGTCATTGCGTACTCTACCTGGAACCCTGGTTGGTTGTCTGCGTGGAGGCATACTGAAAAGAAACAGGTGCACCACGGTCATTAAGTTATACCTGTTGATCTGAATTAAAGTGATCACAAATAAAACTTTCCAAAAACACACACGCAATCATTGTTTTCGTGCACTGAGTCAGAATTTAGAAGTCAGGGTCCTGGTGTATGGATACGTTGGCCTCCGCACCAACACTGGATTCCCTAAACTGATAACCACACTCATAACACTTAACACTATTTCCAATTTAAATATCAGAGTCAAAGCTCTTTGGTAGAACCGAATCCTCAGATACCAATTTGTCACGACCCGTCCCCAGGGCCCATATTGTGACTACCCCAAGTCCGCCTTCCTTAGTCCAGTGGTTGGCGACTAGCACTGGAAAGGCATATCCCTAAAATAGGGAAGGAATTTCCTTTAAACCTGCAAACTCACACAATTCAAGCACACAACAAGATAAAATCACAAGGTAAACTATAAAGTAAATAGGTTGTGTATAGTAAGTAAAGGGGCTAGAATACAAGCCCAACTGAAAAGTACAAGTAATACTGAAAATAGCTCCTATGAACACCTGCCAAGGATCCTACCTGAAGGGTAGGTACGGCTCTCGAATAGTCGTCTATGTGGTATGTCTCGTCAAATTTCCACCCCCGAACAACCTCCAGCCTTGATACCCGCATCCTCGATCACTGTTGTCCATCATTTGCACAAGACACAATAAGGTGCAGGCATAGCCCGTGTAGGGGTGAGTATAACGATACTTAATAGGGACCCTAAGACCCCTGAAGGTCTCCTAGAATCCACAAAGGATAAACCACAAAGCAATACCTCAATCTCAAAGCACAAAGCAATAGTCATCAACACTACTTAGGTATATGCCAATATATATACCTAAGTTATCCATATATACTCATCTCACACATGAGGGAAGAACACCACAATGTTAACACCACAAAGGTAGGAGTACCACACATGTAACACTAGGAAGATAAGAGTACCACACAGGTAACACCACGAAGATAAGAGTACCACATAGGTAACACCATGAAGGTAAGTACCACAAAGGTAACTCCACATAGAAGAATACCATGAAAGTATCACCACACATAAGTGTACCAAAAAGTTAAAGACTCATCTCACACCAGGTATAACTTAAGTACAGAATTATAGATGATTAGCTGTATTGTTAGATCATCTTACTTCATCGAGAAGCTATGTTGTTGACCCACACAGGATCAAAGATGACCCACACAGGATTTGAAAATGACCCACACAGGATCTGGAGATGACCAACATAGGATCAGTATGCGCTGACCCACAAAGGATCGCTGAGCACTGACCCACATAGGATCCGAAGATGACCCACACTGGATCTGGAGATTCTTCAAGTACAGTCAGTCAAAGGGTTCTCGTACTAAGCATGCTTGATTCAGGGAGGTTATACCTATAAATCCATCATAAGATGCTTTAACTACCATTAAGTCCCATAAAAAAGTATCATGAAGGTTCATCACTTCAATAGGGTCCCAACGCGACTGATGGCGTGTCAATCGGACGTCCGGTCTGGAAGTTATTAGCATTTATGTTCCGAGGGCCCGGTTGGATTCAGGATCGATCCAACACGGTCATACTCAAACTTTATCTAAAACTCAAGTGGATCATAACAAAAATATTTTCTCAATACAAGGATCCTATTGTCATAGACGGTTCATCAAATGGACGCTCGGTTCTCAAGATATGGACAAAAAGGCGTATCTGGGTCCAAATAGGCCAAGGTCCGGTCTGACCCGGTCGGACCGACCTGGCCCGACCCAGTTCGAGACTAGACCAAATGGGCTAGACCGCGGCGGGCATGGCCTGTAAAGGGGGTGGCCCGACCGGCTGGGGGCGGCCTAGACCACTGGGTGCGGCCCGCTCGGCTGGTGCGGTTCACTGTGGAGGGGCTCTCCCTAGCAGCTACCTAGGGGGCGCCCCCCGGTATTCTGAACGGTCCAAGGACCGTTCGACTAGTGGATGCTAGCACGTGGGACCCACTGGATCGGTTCTTCTCGGTGTGATGCAGCCGGCTAGGACTCTGGACGGCTCTCCTCCCAGCGGCGCGACGGTGCCGCTGTCCACCCACAGTTGGTCGGGTGTTGGCTGCCCTTCAGGTGCACCACCACAGCTAAGCAATCACGACCTCTTCCTCGACCGGTGATGCGGACACACACTGCCCTACCTCCACGCGGCCAACTGGTGTGTCCGTCGTCGTCCCCTTCTCCACCGTGACTGACGGGCCACGACCTCCTCCGCTACCGGCGGTGCGGACGCCCACCGCCCCAGTTCCACGTGGTCGACCGGCATACCGGCCACCATCCTCTTCTGCCACGACCGATGGGCCGCGGCCTTCTCCAACGATGCGGTTGCGCTGCTGCCACTATAACGGCTAGTCGGTGTGCCGATCGCCGCTTGTATCCTGCCAGCGTCGGTCGCCGGCGATGTGGTTGGGTTCTGCTCAACCTGTTGATCCACCGTGAAGATCACGCCAATTAATGAAGAATTGCGGGGGGGGTCGGGTCATGTTTTTTTAGCCCGCACCCTCTGAGTTATACTAATAACAGGTGGGTCAAGAAGAATGATTCAATGAAAAACCATGAAGAACAATCATAAACACACCCCTACCTCGTTTTTTCATTGGAGGTGGTGTCAGGTAGAAGATGAAGTCGATGAAGGGGATGTCGGCGTTCATCGCTCCCACAATATGCTTCTAATCCAGGATCGGGCATCGGTTCCTCATTCTTCGTTGGGGGTGGTTCTTCATTGGAGGATGATCTTCCAAAGGCTCTCCCCAAGTTCTCTCTTTTCCAGTGATTCTCCACAAAGAGGTAAGGAGCCAATATTAATTAAGTTAAGTTAATTAATTCAATTAATGTTGACACATTAGTTGGGGGAATTCTAAGGTTTTACCCACGTTAAAGGGGAGTTCAGGTGGTCCCCACCTCCAAGATTCAAATGAGAGGTGGGAGGATATGTGTTTAAAAATAAATTATATTTATTTTATTTATCCTCTACGAAAAACACAAAAACCAACTTCCACCCTAGACCTACTACGGTCTAGATGAAGGTCTCCTTAAGCGAATATCGGTGCTATGAGTTTAACAGTGTCCTCAGATTTCAATTCTGAGCACCGGTTCAAAAGTTACAAAACATTTCTCATGCGTTTACTGAACGTACCTAAAAAAAGTTCATAAATTCATTCTGGGCACTCCAGGCCTCGGAATCACGCGCCGTTAATTTTTGCAGACTCGTAATAATTCCATATAATAATAAAAATTACATGGAAAATTTCGAGTATTTACAAGGAAATGCTTTAGGTGTGGAAGAGAAGGGCATCTAGCCATTAACTGCCGACAAGAAAAACCCATAGCTGCAACAGAGGAGAGGAATGCTCCGTTCGACTCTCAACGTGTTGTTTATTTCTTCATCTGCAAATAACCAGGGCATCTTTCAAATCATTTCCCTAATCCAAGGGTTTTGGGAGGTAACTAATAACATCTAAGGCAGAAAGGGTGAGCTTTTTCCATCACTACTGTCAAAGTGAACCCCAACAATGAAGTGGTGACAGGTACGCTAGTTATTCATTCAATAATAGTGAATATACTTTTTGATTCAAGTTATACACATTCTTTTATATCCTAAAAGTTTAGTAGAACAATCCCAACACCACCACAAATCATGGAAGTAAAGATGTCGGTGAGTATGGAAAATGGGGCAATCATTGCATCCCATGAATATAACTCCTCCTCTATCTTAATCAGTGGATTGAACTTCTGGGTGAACCTCATCATACTCCCTATGGTGGAATTTGATGCAATTCTTGGCATTGATTGGCTTTCCCTATATAGAGTCAACATAAATTGATGTGAGAGGGAAATCACTCTCCATGTGGAGAATCGACCCCCAATTTTGTACAAGTGCAAGGAGTAAGATGAATCTTCTTTAGCTCTATCATCTCAAGAATAGATATTAATTCCCTAGGAGCATGCATATTTGGCTCTGATGATTGAGTCTAAGGAGGCAACCATCCTTAAAGACATGCCTATTGTGATGGAATTTGCTGAAGTGTTTCCCGAGGAATTGTCTGGTCTTCCTCCTAGAAGAGATGTTGAATTCTCAATTGATCTTATACCAGGGGAATTTCCAATATCCAAGAATCCGTATATAATGGATATTATGGAGCTTGAGGAGATGAAGAAACAAATACAGGAGAATCTGGATAAAGGGTTTATATGCCCAAGTGCTTCACCATGGGGTGAACTAGTCCTCTTCATCAAGAAGAAGGATGGGTCAATGTGCCTTTTCATCGATTATCGTGAGATTAACAAAATCACAATAAAGTACAAGTATCCTCTCCCACAAATTGATGACTTATTCGATCAGCTTCATGGAGCACAATACTTCTCCAAGGTAGATTTGTGGTCGAGATATTATCAAGTAAGGGTGAAGAAGGAAGATATCCCCAAAACTGCTTTTTATACAAGATACGGGCACTATGAATTCATAGTAATGCCTTTCTGACTCACCAATGCTCCAAAAATATTCATGGACTTGATGAATAGAGTCTTTATAGACTACCTTGAAAAATTTTTGGTAGTCTTTATAGATGATATTCTAATATATTCCAAAACCAAGGATTATCATGAGGAGTATCTAAGAACTGTACTAGATACCTTAAGAAAGGAGAAGCTCTATGAAAAGTACAATACGTGTGAGTTTTGGTTTAAGGAGGTCTCATTCTTGGGCCATATCATCACAAGAAATTGAGTATCTTTGGATACCTCCTAGATAGATGCAATAGAGGGATGGTCGAGGCCAACATCGGTAACGGATATCCGTAGATTTTTTGGGTTAGCTAGATATTATCGACGATTTGTGAGAAATTTCTCACGATTGTCAAACCCTATTACCAAGATAACTTAGAAGGGAGTAAAATTTTATTGAAGTGATGAATGTAAAGAGAGCTTCAAAGAGTTGAAAATGAGTCTTATCACTATGCTCGTTCTCAATTTACCCACAAGTGGAGAACTTTTTTTGGTATTCAGTGATGCTTAGAAGAAGGTAATGGGCTATGTGTTGATGAAAAATGACAAAGCCATTGCCTATGATTCAAGGAAATTGAAATTTCATGAGCATAATTATCCAAGACATGATCTGGAGTTGGCTGCGATGATCTTCTCTTTAAAAATTTGGTGGCGTTATCTCTTTGGGGAGAAGTGTGAAATATATACAGACCACAAAATCCTAAAGTATATATTCACACAGAAAGAGTTGAACATGCGCCAATGAAGATGGTTAGAGCTGATCAAAGACTATGACTGCTCAATCCATTACCACCTTGGGAAAGTGAACAATGTGGCAGATGCTCTAAGTAGAAAAGACCCAGCGATTATATCATTGATGAGAATTGAAAAGGATCCAATCTTATTAGATTTTATGAAGATAGACATGGGAATCATGAAGAAGGGAACATAATCAATCCTTTCAAAAATTATTGCCCAACTGTCTCTTTTGGAAAGGTTGAAGGATGATCAAAAGGATGATGTGGGGATTCAAAAGAAAGTGGAAGCTATTAGAAAAGGAAAATCCCCGAAGTTCAATGTTAATGAAGAAGGAATTGTGAGATTTGGGAAAAGACTATGTGTTCCATCAAGTCTAGAGCTGGAGAAGGAAATTTTGGATGATGCACATAGTTTGAACTTCAATATTCACCCAGGAAACACAAAGATATATCAAGATATCTTAAAGCATTATTGGTGGGATAATATGAAGAAGGAGATCATTGAGTATACATCAAAGTTCTTGGTGTGTCAGAAAGTGAAGGCAAAGAGGAATAAGTCTAAGGGGATGATGCAAACATTGCCCATACCAGCATGCAAATGGAATAACATCACCATGGACTTTGTAACCAGACTTCCGAAGACATTCAAAGGCAACAACGCAATTTGGGTTGTTGTGGATCATCTTACAAAGTCTGCACACTTAATTTCATGGATATATATCAGGGAAGTGGTAAGGCTACATGGAGTACCAGTATCTATTGTATCTGATTGAGATACAAGATTCACCTCTAATTTTTGGAAGAGTCTTCAACATGCTATGGATACTAAACTGAACTTTAGTACAGATTATCATCCTCAAACTAATAGTCAATATGATCGAACTATTCAGGCACTGGAGGATATGTTAAGATCATGTTCTATGGACTTCAAAGGAGGGTGGTACCAACATCTTCCACTGGTTGGATTCTCTTACAATAATAGTTTCCACTCGAGCATCCGAATGGAAACTTATGAAGCCTTGTATGGGAAGAGGTGAAGAACACCAGCATGTTGGGATGAAGTCGGTGAGCATAAGCTTCTAGGACCTTAAATGGTTGAATAAATGGTGGAGAAGGTGAAAACCATTCAACAGTATATCAAGGCAGCCCAGAGTCTAAATAAGAGTTATGTAGATAACTGTTGATGAGACCTTGAGTTTAAAGTTTGAGACATGGTATTTCTACGCATATCTCCATGGAATATGGTCATGAGGTTTGGAAAAAAGGGTAATTTAAGTCTTAGGTACATCAGCCCCTTCGAGATTCTTGATCGTATCAGGTTTGTGGCCTATCTACTAGCACTTACACCTACCATGGTCAAAGTACATGATGTCTTTCATGTATCCCTCTTAAAGAAGTAAATACTAGACCCTTCACATGTACTCTCTTCAGAGGTAGTACAGTTAGAGGATGATCTTTCTTATGAGGAGCAACTAGTGAAGATCTTAGATCATAGAAAAAAAGTTCTATGAAATAAGACAATGCCCCTCATCACGGTGTTGTGGAGAAACTAAAAGTTTAAAGAAGTGATGTGGGAATCAGAGGAAGTGATGAATTATAATTACTCGCATCTATTTTAGTGTGGGAAAATGAAATTTTAGAGGGAAAATTTTCTTAGGGGGGGAAGATTGTAATGACCCAAACTTTCATTAACGAAAATTCCTCTTTATATAATTAAATGTATTATTATGGTTATATAAAATGTGAACTTCATTGGTTTTATGTTTCTAGATTTTAAAATACCATTAATATTTGTGATCTTTTCAAATATAGTCGTTGAACAGTGATCACAAGATTAGTATAAATATAGGGATTTAACAAATTCAATTTACTCAGAAAAAGGAAGTGATGGCCTCATCGAGTAGACTTTCCCTGTATGAAGACCATTTTTCAAAGCACGTAAAGAAGGTGGAATCATTAGGCTTCACTCTTGACCAATCCCAAGCTGAGCTTGAACACGTTAAGCTTGAGCGGAACCGATTACGAGGGAAGTGGGAGTTAATAGAGATTACCACCCTAGTGATGTTATCCAAGCCACCCCAAGAGTCTGTCACCATCGCACACCTTACCCTTCGGACTTATGCGGGTGTTATAAGGGGTTATGTAACAAGACCCTAGCACTATAACTATATACGTTTTTTTGTATAAATAATGTGCATTCATTTTATTATTGTTACTTTGTAAATAGTTTCTAAAGCACAAATATTATTTTTAGTTAATATTCAACTAAGAAATCTATTTTGATGAATTAATGGATTTTTGAATTAAATAATATTTTTATAAAATATTATTAATAAATTAATTTCTATTAAATATAAATGATCGTACAATTTTTTATGAATACAATTGTAATTTTTATTAAGGTTTAAAAGCTTTTTTTATCAAAACCCATGAATTTTCGATAAATGTCGGTTTTTATTTTAAAAGTAAAAATTCACATATTTAGAAAATTATTTATATAAAATGAATATTATTTTTGTAATCAGGATGTCGAAATTATCCAATGGTGAATTTTTCATAATTTTCTGAGACATACGAATTTTTGGGTAAAAATTAAATACCGTTTAAATATATAATGTGGTTTATGACATCATAATGACCCAATTGTGATGTAATAAAATACTATAAACATTATTTTTTGTAAATATGTGTTTTACCATTAAAATAATGTGATTTTAGATTTTTTTGATTTATTTTAAAAAGCTTTAGTGGACCCTTCAACGCTTATAAAACATTTTGTCTTTTTAAATTGTTTTCCTTGAGAGTGTGACTCACCTCCACATAAGTAGCCCTATTATTTTAAAAAGTTAGGTAATTGGCCTCATAAAATATTTTTTTCCAATCCCCTTTGGAAAAAACCATGAGCAAAAACCATTGGCTGTTTTGTGTTTTTGATTAGTTTAATGTGTGGTGTCCTAAACCTAAATAATAAAGAATTCCCTCTCCTTTCCTATATAAACCCACCCAAGCTCTCACTCCCTCTTCACTAAAAGCCTTTGTAGTTCGTCCAACCTATTCCCTCTTATCTCTAGAATCTTCCCAAGGTGCCCCAATCTCCCAAGAAGCCTCTCTCAAGCCTCTCCCAAACCTTTGGAAGCACACTTCCAAGTAAGGGATTTCTTCCTTTCTCATTTTTATTCAATTCTATTTAAGTTGTTATGCCCTTTTGTTTTCAATTAAAAATGTTGGGGTATGATTTTTCACCTCCCCCATACTTCCCTCTTTATGTTTGGATGATGGGATATCCCTTTATCTCTCATTAATGCCTCCCATGTACACCTGTTACCATGCCAAAATTTCGTAAGGGATTTCTCTCTCCTCATTTACATCTAAGTAATTATTTTGTATTATGCATCTAAATTCCATTATGTTTTTTGGAAAATGTATCTATATAACCCCCTTATTATCCATTTTATGTAAATATTATGAGACACCCCTTTCTCTCTCATCAACCATTTTTTATGAGTTCTTATTTCATGTTGTTATGTTGCCGAAATTGCACTTTGATTTTCCAATCCAATGTCATTGTGTAGTGAATACCATGACCATTTCTCTATCAAGGGTATTAACCTTTATGAAAATTTAATTATTGATTATAAATCTTCATGTATGTATTCTTTATCCATTTATAATGGAATAAATTATAATGATTGATTCCACGTTGTATGATCCATGTGGCACACTTATGCATGAAATGAAATGTTTAAGAAGGGTGCGTCCTGATAGTGATTCAATGCATTGGGTAAAGTATAGTATCATGATATGTCATATGAAATTATTGTTGAATCATTCTAATTCAATTGAAATGATGGTTTACTCGTGATTCATGTGTACTGAGGTTTTACTCATGCTCCATGTGCAATGAGCCTTGTCTCATGCTAATTCCATGTTAAGTATTGTTGCCACATTTCCATGTTATGATTATCATGCTTTATCATGCCTTTATGTTCATGTTTATATTGTGCTTAATTGATATGCCTATTGACTAATATGTATTGTAATTTTTATTTTATTCCTTGTTTACTTTCTTACTGGGCTTTATAGCTCACCCATTTCTTATGCATGTCCTCAGGTTATCCCATGCAATGCTAAGTATGAGGGAATGTAGTGGTCATGTAAAGGAATTTTTCAATAAGATGTTGTGTTCTATGTTTTAAGTTGTTATGTAATTTTCCTAAGCCCCAAATACACTAGACCTATCAATCTTCTATGTTGTATCAAGTGAAGGTTTTATGTAATAAATCATGTTTAAGTGTGTAATAAAAGAAAGGTTGTTATAGAAGTGATGCGCAAAGATGCTTTGTTTTTCAAGAACATAAGCTCATCTCGGGATCCTCCTTTTATAGTCGAGGGAAAATCCTCTTTCACATTTGATATCTATGTTAAAATCCATAGATATTACAGCTTTTAATTCTTGGGATTTCTGGGGTTTTGAAATCTTGAAACCAGCGGATGATGATATACTAAGATCCTTGGGGTGTTTCCTTTTCAATGCAGGATCCTATATTTATGCATAGAGTCAAGATCGCGTGTAAAATTCTTGTTCATGAATCTTTATTGAACCCATGTGGCCTCAGTAACTCCGTTTTCCTTGGATGAACCTTCTTCTTTGAAAATTCGCATGCATGAAAGATGTAGATTTCATGCATGGTCTCGATTTGATCCAGTATCCTTCATGGTGTCGAAATGGTACTTCTTTGATAGTCAGAGGTCATCCATGGTGATCAAGCTTCTTCTCTGGTGTGTGCAGTGTCACTGGTGGGTGGCAGCAGTGTCAAGAGGTTGAAGACGACAGCGTGAGATGGATCGAATGTTGAGGGAGGATCGAACGATCCTAGTTCAAATGCACGCGGCACGAGATCAAATGAACGATGAGGATTAGATGATCAGATGTTGCAGCTAATTGGATGGTCGACCAAGATGTGGGATGAGATGGGCGGGTGAGATTACTTCCACATTTTTAAAATGTTGTCCCACATCGAAACAGAGATGCGGGAGAGGTGCGGTTTATCAATCAACTCCTCCCAAAGACCGCTCAAAATTCTCCTCTCCCCCCTATGGTGCCACACCACACTGGTTCTCTGTGGGCGTGCTTTTTCGCCCACCCATGCCTTTTGCAGGTTCACTCCTAGCACCCACTATGCATCCATGTGCACAGGTTGATCACCGTGCGTGCACTACTGCGGGCTTATACACATCCCACATGCCCCTGCCTCATGTGGGGCTAGCCTTGAGGGATTCCCTCTAGTGCGGTTGACCTTCAGGTCCCACATGTGCTTGAGGCGAGGTCCTCATCTGGCCTCCATGGTTGGCCAAATTTTTGTAAGCCAAAAATAAACTTTCTAAGTTAAATGCATGGCCATATTAAAATATGTGCATGGCCACCTCAAAGTCCAAACCTCTTCTTCTTCAAATTCCAATCCCATGCATCCCCTTCTTCGCCATTTATTTTTGGAACTTTAATTCCAAAGACCACTTCAATCATACCTAAGAGGATGCTACTTCAATTTTGTAAACAATGTATCACACATGATACAATTTCTTTGAACTTAGGAGCAGCACATCAATTGTATGATTTACAACAACATAGAGAATTTCCCAAGCATGGAATCCAATGCTATGAATCCATAACAATTCTCCATAAATCTTCACTTCAATCAATCTCCATTCACTTTGGATTTCCTTCTTCATTTTAACCATTATTGACACCAGTTGACAACAAATACAACTTATACACATGGTATTCCCAACAACTTGGAGTTTGAGCAGGGAGACCATGTTTTCTTAAGAGTCTCCCCACAATGAGGATTGTGAAGGTTTTTCCAGGGAGGAAATATATCCCCAAGGTTCATCGGGATATTTGAGACACTATGGATGGTTGGAAATGTCACTTACCACTTAGCCCCACCCTTATAGTTGGATCGGATGCATGACATCTTCCATGTGTTGTAGTTGAGGAGATACATACACGGCCCTACTCACGTTATTTACTAGGGAGAGATGTACATTGAGGGTAGAGACACATTCATAGAGTACTCGATGGTGATTGGGGATTTATAGGAGAGGATCCTATGTGTATGAACTATTCCTTTGATTTGTGTGCTTTATTAGCACAGGATCATGAAAGAGATCTCCTGGGATCATGAGAGTCGGATACAAACTCAGTACCCCCACATTTTTGTGTAGCATGTGTTTTTTGGGGTGAAAAAACTTGAAGGATGGGATAATTTAGTGGCTCTAGTTTTGATGGGTTTTTTCCTTTGAATATTTCTATGTATATATCTAGATTTATCCTCAGATTCATCATGGTGTTTGGGTGTCACATGACCCTAAAATTAATATATTAAAAATATTAATATATTTTAATGAATGTGTACACATAGTTTTAGTTTAAATGGTTTTCTTGATGTTTAGTACCTTAGATATAAAATTTGAGACCATGGTTGAATATAGAATGTAGGATTCATCCTTGGTGCAACCTAAGGTTGGTTGGCATCTGATGTTCCAAGGGAGGTGACCATTAGTGGGTGCATTTAATAAAAATAAATATTTTATTTATTTATTTATTTTAAATGAATTAAATATAATCCTCTACAAATACCTAATTATATAAAATCATCAGGGTTAAACACATAACACAAGGAGGATTTTAGAGGTGGATTATGAATTCTTCATGGAAGATCAGATCGAAGAATGATAGATGATCGAATCGAGGTGGATCGGGAGACAGCGAACACAGAAGGTATTATTCATCACCAAAGAATGTAATTTTCACCAATGATTGATACTAAATCAAGGTAGGTCATGTTATTTATTGGATTTACACTCTTTTTATTTAATCAAGCATTGATTATTTATCTGCTTGATTTCCACTATCTGATATCCTCAAATGTTCCTGATTAAATGAATTGAGTTGCTTATTCCAATTTATTCATTCTATGCCATGATATCACCCTGGATATCCTTTTTATATGATATTTTTCCAAGAAAAATTATCCAATCATGGATTCATCTTTGTTATTATTTCTTTCCCCCGACATTATTTGTGTCATTCTACATTGTTCCATGGAGTCATGGTTCAATACTGTCGACATGGTTTTGAGTGAGATCAAACCCCTAGATTCATGTAGATTTCATGAATGATGCATGATATGATTATTTATGGATGGATTGAGATTTTTTATGGGATGTGGGTGACGACCTTGTGGATCTAGGATCCAGAGCAGCAACATGCAGTGATGGGATGCACTGCAAGGTTTGTATGGATAGTTGGATTCTGATTCCCAGTCACTAGAGGCCCAAAATTATCAGCTAGAGATGACCCGCACTGATTTTGGATGCTCAAACGGTGAATTTAGAGGTGAAAAATACATACCAGGAAAGTGTGTGAAGGATCTAAGGATTCTATGAAAAATGAAACTACATGTCATGTAGTACGGAAGAACATGCACTATTTTCTTCACTTTCTACGGTGGATAGGGTTTTCAACTGAGTTAAGGATCACATTCCATATGGCCAGGACTACACACCATGTGACCCTACTCAGGTAGCCAAGCCTTATACCATTTGTACACGCCCTGGGACCCCGATTGGTCATACACACTGTGTTACTTTATAGACACATTATGTGGTTGTACTTGGCTATTTGAGCCATGTGTTAGGTGTATACTCCAATGACCCTGGGTGAACATACACACCATGTTCCATGTGAACACACCATGTGGTATGACTTGTCTTTCCAATCCATTTCTAGGGAAGAAAATAGGTAGGCAGTGAGATGAGGTCACATAGCATGTGGACCCCCATAAACACCATGTATTCTATTAGAAACTTTTTCCTCTCATATCTCCTTCTTTAAGACACATATTTTGTCCCATGAGTATCCTATCTTGAGTGTTTTTTCACATATAATGTGATGGTGACCTTATTTTTGGCATATGAGATACGATGTGAGGTGTTCCAAGAATGAGACTTCTTTAGGTGATGCTTGATGATGGTAGTGATCAGGAAAGATCATATTAGAGATGCAGGTGTTGGAAACCCCCTTGTCACACTAGGGTGTGGGTCCCCCATATTCCTCTCTACCTATTGAGTAGAACCCACTATCATGCTAGGTCACAGGTCCTCCTTTCACTGAGTGCCACACCCTAATGGACTAAGGTGTGGGTCCTCTATTTATCTATCTACTAAGTGGTATACCCATATCATACTGGGGTTTGGGTCCTCTATTTACTTATTGGAATCCCCCTGTCACACTAGGGTGTGGGTCCTCTAACTATGGAGTGGAACCCCCTTATCGTATTGAGGTGTGGGTCCTCTATTAGATATTATACCCCCGTAGGATGTGAATAAGTGGTGAGGTGTGGGTCCCCTGCATGGATTTCTTGGACAGAAATGTGTGATATTGGGCATTGGTAATAGAACTTTGGAGTAGTAGATAGAATCATCATCCTAGGATGGGATATAGAGATGGATAACCCCTTTCTCTATCTTCTAAGTTTCTTTATGAGCATATATATACATCGGGTTTTCATATACCTCTTATTATAGGTTGATATGAAATTTATTTAATATTTCTATTATTCACTTTGTGGTTTTTAGGGTTTTTTACTCAGTATTTATATTCTCACCCCTACATAGGATTTTCCCTCACGTGCCATGTCTTATACAGGTGATGGAAATTTTAGTGATTATGTTAGTGGATAATAGTGATACCTAGGTGTATTGACCACATATGATGGTCATACTTGGATATTAAGATTCATTCTCCCTCAGTTTTCCTTTATTCTAGCATTTTTTAGGTTGGGAATTCATTTGTGGTTGGTCGTGTATTTTTTTCCCTTTACTCTTTGGATTACTTTGTCACACTCTGATGTATTTCATAGGGTTTATTGCATGTATGGTTTTACTCTAGATGTCACAATATTAATATTATTCCTTATCACTTTTTCATGGTGACAGTTAGGTGTGTTTGTATAGGTACCTTAGGAAAAGGTCTCTCATCTCATTTATGCCTTCTAGGTGCTTGTCGCTAGCCCCTAGCCTATTAGAGGTGGGCTTGGGGTTGTGACGGCTTAGATTTTTATTGGAAAAGTAGGGCTTAGTGGGTCAGGTCATTAAATTATATCATAAGATAAGGTATCCAAGAGAGCTATGAATATAAATTATTAATTGGATGTTGCATGAATATGGAAGTTAGTGTGAATCAATTGGAAGTTAAGAATATTTTTATCAATGAATTCAGTAGAATAAAAAGATAAGAATAGAATATGAGGCTATAATAAGTTATATAATTTGACGATGGGAATATTAAACTATAAACTTTAGGCATAAAAAGTTAATTCTATTGAAATTTTCCTATTCTAACTATTTGAGAAATGAAAAGGTAAGAGAAACTGAAGTTGGGTTGATTGGAAGATGGAGATGGTTAGACGTGAAGACAACCAGAAGTTATAAAAATAATAAATTATGAGGATTGTTTTATAAAGGTGAAGTATAAGTTAGTTATAGATATATGGGTGTAAAGGAGGGAAGATTTGTGTCGGGCTACGCAAAACTCATGTTGAGTAAAGGAAGTTCCATTTGTGAATAAGTGGAATGGTATAAGAATGGGAGGTTCCATGATTTGTAGAATTGCAAAGGGATGAGAACATAGTTGGTGATGCCTATAAATAGGTATTAACCATGTTATTAGGAAGTTAATGATTTTGAGTATAGATAATTGGAAGTTATGATCAAGTGCTCTATTTTTTGCATAAGGCTTATGTGAAACACCTATTATGTGGATAATTTCTTATATGATGATTTCTTTATAAAGATTACTCATGTGAATAATCTTCAGTGTGAATATTTTCTTATGAAAGTTTTACTCTGAAAAAATAATTTGAGTAAATAATTTCCATGAAAACTAAGAATATAAGTGTAGAGTGATGTTGAGGTTGAGTAATGTTGAAGATTTGAATGTTGTGATTCGGAATTAAGAAGAATAAAAAGTCGATACATAAGACTCGATAGTTTTTAATCTTGAAGCTCTAGTCATAGAAGTTTTTAAAGTATAATGGTGGGTGAGTGTTAGATACATAAGTTCCAATCTTTGAGATTTTGAACATATAAGTTCCAAAAGTTGATCAGAATATAGGCGTCAGGCATATAAGTTCCAAACATTAAGATTTCGGAAAATTAATTTCTATAAATTGAAGTTGTGAGAAAGTGCATAATCATATTATTTTAAAGGATCATAGGAAGATGGTTTTCTGTTATGTAAATAGTCAGGAGTTAGTAGGATCTTTCTCATTATGTTGTTGATGTATTGTAAACTAGTGGTAATCTCTATAATATTGTAATTACTATGAGGGGATAGAAGGATTTATTCAGACATAGCCATTTAGGATGTTTATATCGACCTTGAAGAAACCCAGTTGTAATTGACAATTGAATATATTTGAGAATCTATATCTCATAATCGAATTGGCCAAAAAAAGGGAATAGTCACCCATTTTAAAGGGGATAGTGGCCCTTTGGTTCTAAGTGTAATGATTTAGATGGAGTCAAGGATACTTGATTTTGGATCTTTATTTTATTTAACTTTTGAAAGAGTGTTTATAAATAATTATGTATATATAATACTTGGAAAGGATCAACTTGTGGATGGCGAGGCGCTTATAATTTTTGGAAAAGGATATATAAGCAATCAAGCAAATAATGATTGTTTGTTTCATTAGTAAGATGTCTAACACATCCCAGGTTTACAAAAAAAATAATTTCCATTAGGAAACTTGATGATGCATGAGACGACCAAAGATAAACATACATATATTTTATAATAATTCCATTCTTTGAAAATTACATCTCATAAATATTAGTCCATCCCCAAAAAAACAAAAATTTAATGTCTTTAGAGATTAACTAAATAAATATATTATTTCACATAATTACTTCAACATATCGTAAAACATCTCTATATAAGAATTCCTTCTACACGTAATCTTATATGTACTTTATTAGGGAAATGGGACACATGGGAAGGAGATGTGATCTCAAGTGAACAAACATATATCATAACATAAGAGTTCATAAATGTGAGATAATAAACATGAGTCATTGAGCATAATCATCATAATATAACATAAAAATGTGGTGTTTCATGAAAACATAGAATAACAAGAAACTATGGAACAAAAATAAACACAGGTAATCAGCATATTATAAGAAAATACAATCATTCCCACCCTTTAAATTATGAGAAAACCCAATCACTTCCACCCATTAAGATGTAAACAAATCCAATCATGTCTATACTTTATTATCTCACGAGATAAAAAACACTAACCAATGAATTGGAGGGAGATATAAGACCCCATTATTCAATATACATACATATGTGCTCCATATCAAATCAATCATATATCATATAATGAAAAACCCATGTAAAAAATAGTTTTTATAACATTTCCAAAAGGTATCACATAAAATAACCTCAAGAATCAAATTGGTTGATACTAAAAATTAAATCACCCAAAAGGGAGTATTTAAATAGATAATTTAGAGGTTGATTCATGAAACATAACTTCATAGGAGATAAATCCTTTAAAGATAGAGAGGAAAATGGAAGCAGAATCATAATAAGATATACCATAAAACATTTTCAACCATCTTGTTAAAAGACAAAGTTATAAGTCACTTTCAAAAGTCATTTTCAAGAAGGTGACATGAAAACCTTTTTAAAACACCATAATAAAGATAAAACATTAATGGAACCTTGAAAGTAAATAATGTTTAGGTCAAATAATGTTGAGATGAAGATAAAATATATGATTATTAAAAGAAATGTCTTTTTATTATTTTACAATGTCTTTATTGAAACCCACATCATTTAAAAGATTAATAAATCTTTGTCTTAAAAACAAGTAAAGGAGATATGATGATCACATCAGATAACACATGTTTGGGATTCAAAATAAGAAAGGAAAGAATTTTTGGAAAAAATAGAATATGGACATGTAAGTGAAATAGTCATTAAAGAGGACAAGAATTGTTCTTATCAATTTCATATATTTATGAAGGAATAAATCCATCAAAGAGGATTTTGATATAATAATGCAGATATAATATTCATGAACCCACACACCCAGATTCGGTGCTAAAAATAATCTTTACATTTCTGAATTTGATACTGATAAATGTGACCCAAATTTAACCCTTCAAAATATATAACATCAAATTAAAATATTAGATCACTTGCATACCTAAGGACCTTTTAGGTTTAGATTTTTAGAGAATTTGGAAAAACTCTTACATAAAAACTTGGATACATAAATAACTGGTTGATAAAATTATACATCATCTCCAACTAAGTTATTCACATCTAGTAACCTTCTTAGGCATAACATACTTAAAACCTTTCTTCACAACCTGGGGAAGAGGAAACAAAAGAAGGGTAAGATAAAATACTTGGTACACTACGGGAAAAATAGCTTTTTGTGATGGGTTATTTGCGGTGGGAATTAATCTCGTCACAAATAGTCCGTCCTAGAGGTTATTTGCGATGGGATTTGGGGTCTCGTCGCAAAAGATTTGGCGCGGTTTGCACGGAAACCGCGGGAAGGTTATTTTCGACGGGGGGTATTTCCCCGTCGCAAATACCTGGCGGTGGTAAATAGGTTTTTGCGACGGGATGTTCTCCTGCCGCAAATAGTGTGTCGGCGGGTACCTTTTGCGACGGGACCCGTCGCAAATACTCTTTTAACCGCCGACCGTAATTAATGCGGGCGAAGGCTTTTGCGACGGGCAGCCCGTCGCAAATAATTCCGCCGCAACTAATCTAACCTATATATACCCCCATCCGTTTTTTCAAATCCACCTCTCATTTCTTACTCTCTCTCCCCCTAAACTCAATTTTCAGAGAGAAAATTTGGGTGAGTTAGTTTTTTTTCACAAAAAAGTTGTGAAAGCATCTACATCAATAGGAGATCAAGTTTAAAGGTATTTATATTTTCTTTAATTTAGTATTTATTTCATTTTTTTATATTAATTTTAATTATTTTTTATTAGTTGTAATTAAATTATATTTAAATTGTTTTGTTATCAGTATTTATTTGTAATAATAAATTGAAATTAATAGTACTAATTTTTAATGATTAGTAATAATTAGTAATAATTAGTAATAAATAGTAATAATTAGGAATAATTAGTAATAAATAGGTATAATTAGTAATAAATAGGAATAATTAGTAATAAACAGGAATAATTAGGAATAGATAGGAATAATTAGCAATAAATAGAAATAATTAGAAATAAATAGGAATAATTAGAAATAATTAGGAATAATTAGCAACAAATAGGAATAATTAGGAATAAATAGGAATAAATAGGAATAATTAGTAATAAATAGAAATAATTAGGTAATAAATAGGAATAATTAGTAATAAATAGGAATAAATAGCAATAATTAGGAATAAATAGCAATAAATAGGAATAAATGGTAATAAATAGGAATAATTAGGAATAAATAGCAATAAATAGGAATAATTAAGAATAAATAGGAATAAATAGGAATTAATAGGAATAAAAAGGAATAAATAGTAATAAATAGGAATAAATAGGAATAATTAGTAATAAATACGAATAATTAGGAATAATTAGGAATAAATAGCAATAATTAGCAATAATTAGCAATAATTAGCAATAATTAGCAATAATTAAGAATAATTAGCAATAATTAGCAATAATTAGCAATAAATAGAAATATTTAGCAATAAATAGGAATAATTAGTAATAAATAGGAATAATTAGCAATAAATAGTAATAATTAGCAATAATTAGCAATAATTAGCAATAATTAGGAATAATTAAGAATAAATAGAAATAATTAGGAATAAATAGGAATAAATAAAAATAAATAGTAATAAATATGAATAAATAGTAATAAATACAAAATGGGAATAAATCATAATAAATGGGAATAAATAGTAATAATTCGCAATAAATAGGAATAATTCAAAATAAATAAAAAATAATTCCTAATAAATGGGAATAAATCCTAATAAATGAGAATAAATAGTAATAATTCGCAATAAATAGGAATAATTCGTAATAAATATGAATAATTCGCAATAAATAGAAATAATTCTTAATAATTAGCAATAATTCTCAATAATTAGCAATAAATAGGAATAATTAGAAATAAATAGCAATAAATTGAAATAATTAGCAATAAATAGGAATAATTAGCAATAAATAGGAATAATTAACAATAAATAGGAATAATTAGGAATAAATAGGAATAATTAGCAATAATTAGGAATAAATAGCAATAATTCGGAATAAATAGCAATAATTAGAAATAAATAGGAATAGTTAGAAATAAATAGTAATAATTAGGAATAATTAGGAATAATTAGGAATAATTAGGAATAATTAGTAATAAATAGGAATAGTTAGTAATAAATAGGAATAAATAGTAATAAATAGTAATAAATTGGAATAAATAGTAATAAATAGTAATAAACAGTAATAAATAGTAATAATTAGTAATAAATAATAATAATTAGCAATAAATAGTAATAATTAGCAATAAATGGGAATAATTCTTAATAATTAGCAATAATTCGTAATAATTAGCAATAAATAGGAATAATGAGAAATAATTAGGAATAATTAGAAATAAATAGAAATAAATAGAAATAATTAGCAATAAATAGGAATAAATAGCAATAAATAGTAATAAATAGCAATAAATAGTAATAATTAGCAATAAATGGTAATAATTAGCAATAAATAGTAATAATTTTCAATAAATAGTAATAATTAGTTGTAAATAGTAATAATTAGCAATAAATAGGAATAATTTGCAATAAATAGGAATAATTAGCAATAATTAATAATAAATAGGAATAATTAGGAATAATTAGGAATATTTAGTAATAAATAGAAATAATTAGGAATAAATAGCAATAATTAGGAATAATTAGGAATAATTAGGAATAATTAGTAATAATTAGTATTAAATAGAAATAATTAGTAATAATTAGCAATAATTTGTAATAATTAGAAATAAATACAAATAAATACGAATAAATAGGAATAAATTGCAATAAATATGAATAAATAGAAATTATTAGTAATAATTAGCAATAATTAGCAATAATTAGGAATAATTAGGAATAATTAGGAATAATTAGCAATAATTAGAAATAAATAGAAATAAATGGAAATAATTAGTAATAAATAGCAATAATTGGGAATAAATAAAAATAAATAGGAATAAATAGGAATAATTAGAAATAAATAGAAATAATTAGTAATAATTAGGAATAATTAGTAATAATTAGTAATAATTAGTAATAATTCGGAATAATTAGGAATAATATCAGTTGTAATAAATTGTAATAACTTGTAACAACTTGGCATAATTTCCAGTGGATTGGCGGCACTTCTTTTTCTCGATGACCCTTCTTCTTTCAACTTTCACCGACTCAAAACATTATAAAAAGTTTGATTCTACGTATTCATATCCAATATCATATGCACGAGTTTGAATATGAATTCATAGGACCATATTTTTCATAATGTTTTCAGGCGGTGATAGTTGCAAGAAGATGATTCATCGACGAAAAGGGGGCTCTTTTTTCCGACAGCTTATTTACTTTCATTTTTCTCACACTAAAATCACAATGAAGAATCCGCTCAGAGGTATGCTTATACATTCTTGTATGCATGAGAATGAATATGCGTACCTCCGAGCAGATTCTTCATTGTGATTTCACTGAGAGAAATTTGCAAGTAAATGAGCTGTCAGACAAAAGAGTAGTCGTCAGTCCACTGGAAATTGTGTCACCCAAAATTAATGGTAATTATTAAGAATTAGTTATAATTGTTTATCTTCTTTTTTTAGATAGTGTTTTTATAATTTTAAATTATTCAAAAATAGTGATGATTTTATATTTTATAGAAAAATATGGAACAAAGAAATCGACATTAGTTGTTATTAGATGATCGCGCTTGGATAAATCATTGTAGAAATCTAAAATAGTTCTGGTTTAAATCCTGTATATATTGAGGGTGTTGAAGCTTTCTTATCATTTGTATCATCAAAATCAAAATATGTTTCAGAAGGCACAATTAAGTGTCCTTGTAAAAAATGTACTCTGAGAACGTTTAACACATTTGACAAGGTTGAGGGACATCTCTTGCGGTTTGGTTTTCGACCAAATTATGTTTTTTAGTATCAACATGGTGAATTCAGTTCCAGAGAAGATACTAATAACTTGATTCCAGATCCATCATGATTTCAAAATTTAATACATAATGTTGCAGTTCTATCTATTCGACAAACTGAAACTCAAGATGATATCAATTTAACTCCTAAGTTGGCACCATCCGAATTTTATAAGTTGTTGAGCTCTGCTAAGGATGCATTATATCCTAGTTGCAAGATAAGAAAATTAGAAGTGGTTGAAAAATTTATGTCTATTAAATCAGATAATGAAATGTCAAATAACTCTTTTGAACAGATATTTTCTTTGGTTAAAACACTATTACCTGAAGGAAATGTGTTACCTACAAATTACTATGAGATCAAGAGGTTGGTTCGTAATATGGGCCTTAGTTATCAGAATATTCATGCATGTGAAAATGATTGTATCTTATATTCTGGTGAAAATGAGCCATTGGATAGTTGTCCCACATGTGGAAAATCGAGGTATAAATAAGCTCAACCAGGGATGTTTGGATTGATTCCTGTAAAACAGTTGAGATATTTTCTCCTTACACCTAGGCTGCAACGTTTATTTATGTCTCAGAACACAGCTTCAATGATGTCAGGGAACAAAACCAATATTTCAACCGATAAAAGCTTGAATCATCCATCTGATGGTGATTCAGGGAAAATTTTTGACCGTCTGCATCCATCTTTTGATCTAGAAGCCTGAAACGTGTGATTGGGTCTTTCTACTGACGGTTTCTGTCTATTTTGTTTTTATGGTAGTCAGTATTAATGTTGGTCTATCTTTATAACTCTGTACAATTTACCTATATGGATGTTGATGAAGGAGCCCTATATATTTTTGACCTTATTAATCCCAAGACATCCGAAAAAGAATATTGATGTTTATTTGAAACCATTGATTGATGAGTTAAATGCATTGTGGAGTAATGGTGTTAGTATATATGATGTTTCTATGAAGAAAAATTTCATATTAAAAGTTGCATTGATGTGGATGATTAGTGACTTTCCAGCATATGACATGTTATCTGGATGGAGTACACATGGTCTGAAATCATGTCCTTACCGTATGAAAGACAACAAAGCCTTTATGCTCTTCAATGGAAAAAAACCTTTCTATTTTGACTATCATCGCATATTTCTTCCAACTGATCATCCTTTTCGAAGGAACAAATCTCATTTTAAAAAAGGCACAATTGAAAGGGATGAACCTCCAAAAATGATCTCAGGTAGAGAGTTAAAATAAGTTGTATTTTCATTACCTCCCATCACATTTGGGATAACAGTAAACCAACAGAAAATTCATGGCTTTGGAAAAGAACATAATTAGATAAAATGGAGTATTTTTTGGGATCTTCTATATTGGTCTGATTTGTTGGTCCGCCACATGTTGGATGTCATGCATATTGAGAATAACTATTTTGATCATTTATTTCATACAATTTTGGACACACCAGGTAAGACCAAAGATATTGTAAAAGCACGATTAGATCTTGCCCAAATTTTCAGGCGACCAGAACCTGAACTGTTTGAAAATGTCAGATCACAGCAGTTAATGAAGCCAAATTCAGGTTATACACTATCCAAAGAGAGTTGCTTATTATTTTGTTATTGGATTATAGATTTGAGACTTCCCGATGGCTATGCTTCCAATTTTGGCAGATGTGTTAAGAATGGTTATATTACTAGATTAAAAATTCATGATTGTCATGTTATAATGGAAAGACTTATGCCGATTGGATTTATAGGTTTTTTAAATTATATGATTTGGGATTTGATAACAGACATATCATATATTTTTTTGAGACATTTGTGCAGCGAAAATAAACTACGATGCACTAAGAAAAATGGAAGAATATGTTGTTGTAATTATATGTAAACTGGAAAAAATATTTCCACCAGCTTTCTTTGACTCAATGAAACATCTGATATTACATTTTCCACATGAATATAAATGTGGAGGTCCAATATAGTTTCAATGTATGTACCCATTCGAGAGATTCATTCATAAATTGAAGAAAAAAGTACGCAACAAAGCATCAATTGAAGGCTCAATTCCTGAAGCTTATTTGTAAGAGGAAATTTCTTTTTTCTGCTCTAACTATTTTGAATCTGAATATACCTCAAAACACAACTGCATGGGATGGAACGATAGAAATTTTAATGAGGAAATGGACAATAAATTATCATTTTTTAATCATCCAAATATTGGCTTTAGTGGAGTTTAAGAATGATGGCTTTTAGACGATGAACATCACAGAGCTCATACATATGTTCTGCTCAACTATGAAGAAATAAAATCATTTGTATTATGAGTTATTCTATCACTTATTCTATAATTTATGTTACAGTATGTAAACTTATTTTATTTGTAGGTTATATTATAATCATATCAAGAAACAACTTCCACAAATTACAGCAGCTGCTCTTAAAGAACGCAGACAAAAAAAATTTCTCAATGGTTTCAAAAACTGGTAACATAAATTATTGATGGTTTAATATAAATTTAGTTTACTATTTATTATATTGATAAATGTTTTACTAATTTTCAGGTGTCTCAACATGCTGATAAAATTGATAAGAAACTATTTATATTGAGTAACCCACCATCCAAAATGGTTAAATCTTATAATGCATATGTGGTGAATGGTTTTCTATTTCATAGACATGCATATGGGGAATCAAAAAAAATGAACAGTGGAGTTTGTTTGAGAAGATCACATCATAGAGAAACTAAAGTTTACTTTTACGACATTATGGATGAAATTATTGAGCTATGTTATCTAGGACAGAATTACATAATGATGTTTAAATGTCAGTGGTTGGATACTGAGAGAGGATTATGTGTTCATCTGACTCATGGAATCGTTAATATTAAATATAAAAGTCTTCTTGCAGTAAATGAACCATTTTTACTATCTCAACAGGCACATAAAATTTATTACGTAAATTATTGTGCTACTTCAAGAGACCTGAGTGATTGGTGGAGCATAATAAAAATGAAATCTCAGGAAAATCAGTTTACTCAAACTGAATGTGGTTCTGCTGAAGTGAAAGGAATTGAAAATTTTCAAGAGACTACTCAAAATCCATATTTTTTACAAAGAGACTTGAGTATCTATGATGACACCCCACAATTAAGGTTCGATGGTGATGAAGATGTTAATGATGTTACAAATGAATTTGAAATAACAAGAGGTGATGAAATTGAAACTCATATGGATATTGATGATGTTGAGGAGGAATATGAGGACATTGACATCATCAAATATAGAGATGATGATAAAGGTGAACATTGACACAGTTAAATGATGGTTATAATCATAAATAATATATATCTATATATAATAGTTATTTTCAACTATCTTCTAACAATAATAATTTTGTGTTTTATATGGACCCTGACCTATTTTGTGAGTTACAGGAGGCTGAGCTACCTTTGGATGAGGGGGATTTGGGATCATCTGACCCTTAGCCTACTGGCGGTTCAGGGGGTACGCGGAGGGGGCCCGGTCTTGCATGAATGATGATTCCTGACCCTATCTCCAAGCAATGTCCACGTCTTGGATTCGATCCACGCACACGGAGGTATGGTAACCTGTATATTTTAGTTAGCTTTCATTAATTTATTTATATATATACTAATTGTTTTATTATTTATTCTTTTTCATAGTTTTTCACATGTAGCTATTGGACATGGGAGTGCTATCTTGCGAGATTATTTTTCTCAGCCATGGATCACATGGGAACAGATTCTCATTGATGTGCAGCTCAGAATGTTCAATCATTGTATGGTATGTAAATAAATAATATTTATTTTGAATTTTATTTTATTAATAACTTGATATTATAAATTATTTGTAGGGTTTATGGTATCCCATCAATGATAACATGCGTGACTCTATCCACACGGCATGGGAGGCGTCTATGCGTGACCGTTTCCATCATTTTTTGCACAATTTGAGAAGAACGACCATTAAGAAAGTAGGAGTGACATATTTTGAGGACTTGTGTAGAGCCCACCGACTAGAGTGAATTTCATCTCATGTTTGGGATGGATTATGTTTACACTGGTTGGGTGGTGGATTTTAGAGGAGGTCTTCAGTGGGTCGGTAGAACCGGGGGAGACAGAAGGTGACGCATCGAGCTGGTAATTGTACATTTAGTATGCATAGAGAGCATCTGGTAAGTATATTTTTTAAATATTTTATATAACTTTAAATATAAATATATTATTTTATATTTTTATAGGAAATCAAGCATCCCGATATTACGGAGTATGACATTTATCGGAGGATGTACAGTGATCTAGCCAATGGAGAGATTAGAGGTGATCGCCATCGTCATATTGTGGTTAGTATTTTTTTCAATTTGAAAATTAACTACATATAATATTTTCACAATTTTAATTTAAAATTGGAATTTAATGAGTCATATGAGGCTCCGAAATCTCACACTACTAGATAAAAGGCCTATACCCACGGTTCAAAACCGTGGGTATAGCCCCCAAAACCGTGGGTATAGGCTATACCCACGGTTTTGGGAACCGTGGGCTGGAACGCCGTCGGTATAGGTCCCCAGCCTATACCCACGGTTTTCCAAAACCGTGGGTATAGGTGTTCTGCCACCGTGTCAAAAAAACATTCCCAATTGCCACGGTGTCAATGGCTTTTACCCACGGTTTCAAAACCGTGGGTATAGATCCTAAAATAAAGCTGCAGGCGGGTTTCGATCCCACGACCTCTTCGCTGCAAAGTACCGCGTCTACCACTACCCTACTATCAATTATGTGTGTATATATATATATATAGTTAAATACAGTTATATAAACCATGGGTATAGAGGGAAGAACCATAGGTATAGGACTCCCGCCAAAAAAAAAATCTTTCCCGCGGAAAAAAAAAATTTCCCGCGCACACATGGGAAACCTATACCCACGGTTTTGAAAAACCGTGGGTATAGGTTTTTTATCCTATACCTATCCCCACGGTTCTCCTCAAAACCGTGGGGATAGGTACCCCTATACCCACGGTTCTTGAAAACCGTGGGTATAGGTCAATTTTCAAGACCTATACCCACGGTTTTGGAAAACCGTGGGGATAGACCCCCCTATGCCCACGGTTTTTGAAAACTGTGGGTACAGGTCTTGAAAATTGACCTATACCCACGGTTTTCCAAAACCGTGGGTATAGGGGGTACCTATCCCCACGGTTTTGAGGAAAACCGTGGGGATAGGTCCATTTTCCAGTAGTGTCAGACATAGGCTGGGATTCAGGACGAGATGACTGATCAGACCAGTGCCCACCATTTCAATGAGGAGGCATGGATGCAGGCGACTCAGTATAGCTTTGAGAAAGGCCGAGTAGTTGGTATCGGCTCTCATGTGACTCCTGGTACTTATTATGGTACTGCTACGATATCGGTGTCCAGCTCGAGAGGAGCTCATGGAGAGGCATTATCTTCTGCCTCACAGTATAAGGAGCAGTTGTGAACTCAAGCTGAGCTTATAGAGAGTTTGCAGAAGCAGCATGAAGAGATGCGTCAGCAGCAGCAGCACGAGGAGGAGATATGTCGATGGCAGCAGCAGTAGCAGCAGAATCATGAGCAGATGGAGTATATGTGTTGTTTGACTCATAGTTTAAGGATGGAGTTTCCTCCACCATCTCCTACAGCTCCTCCACCTCCTCTAGAAGACGACCCCCTCATTGATTTTTTTTATGTTAAAAACATTTGAATTCAAGATTTGTTGTAATATAAACTATTTTGAGTTTCTATCTTTTATATTGGTGCGAATATTGCATAATTTAATTATTTTTATTTTTAATATTTTTTTATTTATTATTACTATTATATTTTTTAATGTTTGTTTATTTTTCTAATAATAATATTATTATTTTATGAGTTTTTTTATATTTTTTTGTAAATATTGAGAATTTTAATATTTTTTATTATTTTAATAATATTAATATAATTTTTTCATTAATCATAATTTTATTAAATATATTTTTTTAGTATTATATTTTTTAATGTTTGTTTATTTTATAAATAATAATAATAATAATAATATTTTATGAATTTTTTTTGAGAATATTGAGAATTTTAATTTTTTTTATTTTTTTATTATTTTAATAATATTAATATTATTTTTTCATTAATTATAATTTAAATAAATATTTTTTTTGGTTATTATTTGTGACGGGATCCCGTCGCAAATAGTTTAAAAATATTTTTTTAAATAGTATTTGTGATGGGCCCTTGGTACCGTCGCAAATACTATTTGTGACGGGTTCATCGTAATAAGTTTATTTATATATAATGTATATAATCAGAGAGTTATTTGTGACGCGCCCATCACAAAAAACATTTTTTGCGACGCCATTTTCTGCAACGGGCTATTTGCGACGGGACCCCGTCGCTAAAGCTTATTTCCGACAGGATCCCGTCGCAAATAGCCCGTTTCAAATAGCACAAATTCCAGTAGTGGTAAGGGTAAATATAAGAATTAGTAATTAAATTTCATCAATGATCATAAGATGAACATAAGGGTATGATAAAATCATCAAATTCCATGATCATAACATAAGAGAATTCATACCCATCAAAACCTAGATCATAAAACGTGAGTCATGGAATAAAGATTTAACATAAAATAAGATTCATATAAGTCAACAATCATGAGCCATGTGAAAACAATCCTTAAGTAAAGGATCCATTAACACTTGATGCAAGCATAAATAAAATTTCTTGGTTACTTGGAACATCATTTTCATATCACTCTTAAAATCACTCTTACAAATGAAATGACATACCTGGTAAATTTTAATAATCACTTAGGAGAAATATGACAACCCTACTCTTTATTTAACATTAATACATGTTTTATTACATAAAAGTACACTCAATACAACCCAAAAGATCGATAAATCTAGTGTCTTTGGTAATTAGGTACATTACATAAAAACTTATAAAACGGGATACAAAATATTATTGAAAATTTTCTTGACATGATAATAATGTTCTAAATAAATTAAAACTACATGGGATAACCTGGGGACAAACATAAGAAAGGGGTGATCGATAAAGCTTAGTAAGGAAATAAACATGGAATATCATGAAGAGGATAATACATGTTAAACAATAGGTATATCAATGAGGCATAAAAAGAGTAGGAATCATAAACATGAACAAAGAGACATGATATATCATAATAATCATAATATGGGGAATGTGGCAACAACTTAGAATGTTGCATCATAAACATATTCCAAGGAAAAATATTCTAAGACATCATGGTCAAAAACGTCCCATAAAGTAATTAGGTTCACTCCCTATCCCAAAATTATGTATCGTGATACTAAACATTACCCAATTCATTGGATCGCTATCTAGGCACACCCATCATATTCATTTCATACTCATGCTTAAGTGTGCCACATAGATCATACAACATGGATTCCTTCATCATCATAATTTATTACATGATCAAGGAATGTGTAATATATACATGTAAAACCCCAATAAATAAGAATATTTTCATAAATTTTAATACATTTTATAGAAAAAATGGGTATGGTATTCACTATACAATTGTTTTGGCATGGAAAATCACAGTTAAATTTTGGCTGCATAACGGCGTCATATAAAAATTCATAAAATGGGTTAATGAGAGAGAAAGGGGTATATCGTCATTTAGAAATAAAATTTAAAGTAATAGGTACATGTAAATACATTTCCCAACATGAGTAATTGAAAATAGAATTCATACGATATTGAAGAAACTTTAATAAAGAAGAGAAATGAAAGAACCCTTACAAAACTTCGGCATGGTAACGGGTGTACATAAGGGTTAATAGGATAAAAAATGAGAGTGAAATGGGATATAATCATTTATAAATCAAATGGGAAGTAAGGGGATATTTAATAACATATCAAAACATATGAAAATTGAAATTAAAATACATAACATAAAAGGAGTGCTTGATAAAAGAGAAGAGTGAAGGATCCCTTACTTGAGTGTGTGAATCCAAAGGCTTGGGATGGGCTTCTTGAGAAATTGGGGGAACCTTTAGAGGAATCTAGAGAGTTTAGGGAATATTATTTTCATGATACAAGGATTTTTAGTGAAGGTAAATAGGATATTGGGTGGGTTTATATAGAAAAAGGTATGGATTTCTTTATTATTTAGGTTTTGGAATATACATAATAAAATATCCAAAACCACAAACCATCCCATGGTTTTTACCCATAGTTTCTGCAAAATGGGAGTGGTTTTCATTATTTTATAAGTCCAAGGTCTGAACTTAATAAAATAATGCCCTTGATTATGTGTAGGAAAGTCACACTCTTAAAGAAATCATTTTAAAACCTTAAAATATATTATAAGTTTTAAAGGATTCATAATGTCTTTACAAAATAAATAAAATAAAATAAAAAACATATCATTTTAAAGTTAAGAAATATATTTGGTCGTGGATCCCATTTATATCAATTATTACATCACTTTTGGTTCATTATGATGTCGTAAAACATAAAGTATATTTATACGATATTTAATTTTTACCTGAAAATTCGACTATCTCTAGAAATTATGAAAAAATAATCATTGGATAATTTCAATGATCTAATTAAAAATATAATATTCATTTTATCTAAATAATTTTATAAATATTTGAATTTTCACTTTTAAAATAAAATCAACATTTATTAAGAAATGATGGGTTTTTTTACAATAACAATTTTCAAACACTTATAAAAAATACATTTGATTATACGATCATTTATATTAGATAAACATTACTTAATAATAATATTTTGTTAAAATATTATCTATTTCAAAAAATAATTTAATTTTATAAATTCATTAATTTAATTTGAATATTAACCAAAAATGAAATTTGTGTTTTATTGTATCAAAATAAAAATCATTTACAAAGTAAAAATGATAGAATGAAAATATATTCATTATTATACACAAAATAATATACATATTCATTTTCTAGGTTCTTGATACATATCCCTTTAATACATCAGCATATTTCTAAGAGTAAGGTATGTGATGGTGGGACTTTCATGGGGTGGTTCGATGAACATGGTTTGGTCCATGATCTTGATGAGCTTAAATTTCTACCATAAATGGTTTTTCTCATGCTTAAGTTATTAGATATTAGATTGGTCTTGGTCAAGGGAAAATACCATAGATGTCATCTCCCTTTCAAGATATAATAAATGGGCTTCATAGAGTACGATCTTACTGGTTGAGGCTATCATTTATTTTATCTATGTCAATTGGATTATTAAAACCTTATATTTATACTAATCACATGGTCATTTTTCAATGGATATATTATCAATGGTAATGATACTAAATGGTATTTTAAATAAAATTAGATATAATAAAATAAAATAATTTTATGTGTTTTCTATAACCATATTACTTAATAATATGTTTAATTAAATCAAAAGGGGAATTTTATTTATAACAGTTCAGGTCATTAAAATATTACCCCTTTAGAAATTTTTCCCTATAAATTTTCATTTCCCACACTAAAACAGATGAGGTTAAATCTTCTTCATTACCTCCTCTCACTCTCATTTTTCATATTCAAACTTTTGGTTTCTCCATAGCACTTTGAAAAGGTGAGTTGTCTTATTTTGTCAAACTTTTTCTCTATAATCTAAGATTTTTTCAACTGTTCTTCATAGGAAAGGTCATTATCCAATGGTACCAACTATAGATTGAGTGCATATGATGGGTCTATTATGTACTTCCTCAAGAGGGATACATTTAATACATCATGCACTTGAGATAGGTTTGGTGGGAGTGTTAGTTGATAGACCACTATTCCGATGCAATCAAGGATCTCAAAAGGGTCGATGTACCTTGGACTAAGATTTCTATTATTCCAAAATATCATCACTTTATTCCATGGAGATATTCATAGGAATACCATGTCTCAAACATCAAACTCTAGGTCACATTGATGATTATTAGTATAGCTCTTTTTTCAACTTCGAGGAGCCTTGATGTTCTGCTGAATGGTATTAACCTTTTCCACCATTTCCTCGACCATTTCAGGACCTAGTAGTTTGTGTTCCCCAACTTCATACCAACATGAAGGTTTTTTACACATCCTATTATAAATAGCTTCATAGGGATCCATTTAGATGCTTGAGTAGAAACTGTGGTTGTAAGAGAACTCAAATATAGGAAGATGTTATTCCCATACTCCTTTGAAGTCAATTGAGAATACTCTCAACAAGTCCTCATGTGTTTGGATAGTATGCTCAGATTGGCTATTAGTTTAAGGGTGATAACCCGTACTAAAGTTTATCTTGGTGTTTATAGTATGTTGGAGACTTTTCTAAAAATTAAAGGTGAATCTTGGATCTCAATTAGACACAATAAATAGTGGTACTCCGTTCAGCCTCACCACTTATATGATGTATATTCGTGCAAGTTTATCCCATGAGAAATCTTCTTGAATCGTAATGAAGTGTGTAGTATTTGTAAGATGGTCTACAATAACCCATATAGCATTGTTTCCCAAGGATTTCTTCTTAAGTCTAGTGATAAAGTCCATGGTGATGTTTTCTCATTTCCATGTTGGTATAGGAATGGTTGAATCATCCCCTTATACTTATACCTTTCTGCCTTCACTTGTTGACATACCAAGCACTTTTATGTATATTCAGTGATATCCCTCTTCATATTGTCCCAACAATAGTGATCATAAAGATCTTGATACATATTTATGATTCTTGGGTGAATGGAGAAGGTCGATATATGTGAATCATCTAACAATTCTTTCTTTAACTTAGGATTTTATGGAACACATAGTATTGACCCAAATCTCATAATTCCTTCTTCGTTAAAATTTAACTCTGAGGATTTACCTTTTCTGATATTTTCCACTTTCTTCTGAATTCCAAGGCCATATTTTTTATTATCCTTTAACCTTTCCAAAAGATATGGTTGAGAAATTATTTGTGAAAGGATTGATGATGCTCCTTCATTTATGATTCTCATGTCCATCCTTTCCAAATATAAGAAGATCATATCCCTCTCAATTATCATCAATGATAAAATTTCTAGATCCTTTCTACTTAGAGAATCTTCCACCTTGTTTTATTTCCCATGATAGTAGTTAATTGAGTAATCATAGTCCTTTATTAGATCTAACCATCTTTATTGGTGCATATTAATCTATTTCTGTGTGAATATATATTTGAGACTTTTTTTATCCGTATATATTTTACACTTATCCCCAAAGAGATAATTCTTCTATATTTTTAAAGAGAAGATCAATACAGCCAACTCTAGATCATGTGTTGGGTAGTTCTGTTCATGAACTTTCAATTACCTTGAAGCATAGGCTATGAATTTTTCATTCTATATTAACACACAACTCAATCCCTTATTTTAATCATCACTAAATACTACAAAAAAGTTATCCACTTGTGAGTAGGTGATCATATGGTAAGTGATAATACTCATCTTTATATCCTTGAATGTCTCTTCACATTCATCATTGTAAGAAAACTTGACTCCCTTCTGAGTTATCCTGGTAAGAGGGTTTGAAAATTGTGATAAATTCCTCCAAAATAGTGATAATGCCCAACTAATCCAAGGAAACTACAAATATCTATCATAGATGTTATCCTTAGCCATCCTTTAATTTTTTTATCTTTAAAGGGTATATATATATACAATTTATTATGACTATGTGTCCTAATAAAGAGATTTCCTTCAACTAGAACTCACATTTGTTGTACTTAGAATAAAGATTCATCTTTCGTAAAATCTTTAGCACAGTGTTCAAATGCTTCGCATGATCCTCCTTGCCTTTGGAGTATATTAGAATATAATCTATAAAGACTACCAAAAATTTTTTGAGGTAATATCTAAATACTCTATTCATCAATACCATGAATATTTTTAGAGCATTAGTGAGTCTTAATGGCATCATTATGAACTCATAGTGCTCATACCTTGTACAAAAAGTAGTCTTGGGGATATCCTCCTTCTTCACCCTAACTTGGTAGTATTCCAACTACAGATCCACCTTAGAGAAGTATTGTTCTCCACATAGATAATCGAACAAGTAATAAATCCATGGAAGAGGATACTTTTTTTTTATCATGATCTTGTTGAGCTAGTGATAATCAATGCAAAGTCACATTGACCCATCCTTCTTGAAGAAGAGGACTAATTCACCCCATGGTGAAGCACTAGGTCCTATGAAACCTTTATAAAAATTATCTTGTAGTTTTTTATTTAGATCCTTTATTTACACAATACTCATTCTATATTGAATCTTGGATATTGGAAATTTCCCATGTATAAGCTCGATTGAAAATTTAACCTCTTATCTAAGAGGAAGACCAGTAAATTCCTCAGGAAACACATCAGTGTATTCCCTCAAAATAGGAATTTCTTCGAGGATGGTTCTTTCCTTAGACACAATCATTTGAGCAAGATATACTCACTCGTAGAGCGGTAATATCCATACTTGATATGATGGTGCTAAAGAATATTCATCCTCCTCCTTACACTTGTACATAATAATGGTTAATTCTATATATAGGGAGTGATTTCATTCTCATAGAAATTTATATTAGCTCTATATAAGGAAAGAAAATCCATGCCCAGAATTGAATCAAATTCCACCAAAGTTAGTATGACAAGGTTTTCTGGAAATTTCATCCCACAAATTATGATAATGGGGGATTTATATACTTGGGATTCAATAATTAACCCATTTTCCATTTTCACCGATAGATCTACTTCCAAGATTTGTGGTGTTGTTTGAATAATTATACTAAAATTTTTTGATATGAAGGAATGCTTAGAACCAGAATAAAAACATTTGTTTTAAATTATTGAATAAATCACTATTTTACATACCACCACTTCATTATTGGGATCCACCTTATTAGCTGTGATGGAAAAATATATCCCTTTCTACCATATAGGTTGTTGGTTGTTTTTGAAAACCCTTGGCTTAGGGAATTGATTTGAAAAGTGCCATGTTTCCTTGTAGTTGAAGCAATAAACAATGTGATGAGAGTTAACTAGAGAATTCCTTTACTCTATCACATTAGTGGGTTTATCTTGTCGGTAGACATTATCTAGGTTTCCTTCCTTCCCACACCAAAATCATTTCTTTTTCCCCTTTAGGAAATTTTTGGGGTGCTTGTTTCTGTACATTTGACAAATGGGATGTTGGAATTTCTTGGCACCGTTATATTTATCCATCATACCACCAGAATTAAGCTCAAATTTACACTTATTATCATCATGATACCCTTGAGATTCACCGATATCCATTTATAATTTTATGGCACATCGGAAAATTTTCCCATATCTATTAAATTCATGGATTGCCAAGGCTTTTCAGAGACTAGTTTTTATCCCACCAATGAAGCGGTCAACCTTGAATTTGGGGGTAATGAAAAAACCAGAGACCTATCATGAAAGTATTATGAATTTTTCCTCATATTCCCTAATAAATCCATCATATTTTTTCTTGAGTTCAAGGAAATCCTATTCCATTTTAAGACAAAGAGTTTGAGGAAAATATTTATCAATTTTTTTTTCAGATTTCCTTCCACTCCATTTCTTCAGAATCTTCCTCATGATTCATATTCTTAATCAGTGTTCACCACTGATTAGTTTCTCCATACATATGATAAACAGTCATAAGAAACTTCAATTGTTTGGAACATTGAAGGATGGAGAATATCTTTTCAATGGATTTGATCCATTGTTCTGTGATTAAGGGATCAGATGATTCATTGAAAGTAGAAGACCTTTTTCACATGAAGATATTGATTGCATCTTATTATCTCTTAGGGGGGTTTGGAAGATCCTCATAATCTAGGTTTATTCTTAGAACTTGATTCAGCTGAGAGATTATAATCATAAAGTTCATGATTCCTACTCCCATCGGTTTTGGCATCTCATTTTTGGCAATCATCACATTACTCATCACATTGGTTGTTTACCAGATTCCTCCTATTTCCATCCATTAGATAGAATGAAAGGAAAACTAAGGGTGAGTATTTTTAAACTATTAAACTCATAAAAGGGAATCTAATGAAATTAAATGGATAACTTATAAATTACATTTATTTACTTAACTTATGAATTTAAAGGATTCAATATATGTTATCCATGATCTATTTCCTTACATGTATTCTTATGGGTATTTTTTTGTTCCTTTAATAATGGTTCATAATGATATTATGAAATTACCAAAGAATATCCCCTCAGAGTGTCAAAACAGGTGTGCAGTAAGGCCCATAGTCATGTACCAGGTTACCCTAAGTCAGGACTAGAACACCTTGTTAGAGTTATTACTCCTGGGTACATCTGAGATAGAACCACGTCCACTTGTAGTATCTAGAGAGTGATGTATTTTCTTGATAAACCACTTAATCTATACTTACCAAAATTTACGTATGTTTTCTTATACTTAGTCTTATCCTTAAGGCTTTCTCTAGAGTTCTCTAATCCCAATCCCAAAAATAACTAAAATTTTCCTCTGATACAAACTATGAAAACCCAACTCTTTATTTCACATTAATACTTGATTTATTCCATAAAATTACATTCAATACAACCCAAAATATCAAGAAGTCGAGTGTCTTTTGGAATTAGTTACATTACATAATAGCTTATAACATTGGATAAAAAATATTATTGAAAACTTCCTTGACATGATCATAATGTTCCAAAATACTTAAAACTGCATTGTATAACCTGGGGACAAACATAATAAAGGGGTGAGATATAAAACCTAGTAAGGTAATAAACCTAGAATAACATAAAGAGGATAATGCATGCTAAACAATAGGAATATCAATGAGGCATAAAAAGAGTATGAATCATAAACATGAACAAAGATACATGATATAGCATTATAATCGTAACATGGGAAATGTGAAAACAACTTAAAACATTGAATCATAAACATATCCCAAGGCTAAAACCACCAAGAAATCATGGTGGAAAAAGTCACATAAAGGAATCAGGTTCACTCCATTTCCCAGCATGACGTATCATGATACTAAACATTACCCAATACATTGGAGCACTATTTGGGCACACCCATCATATTCATTTCTAAATCATGCTTAAGTGTGCCACATAGATCATACAACATGGATTCATTAATCATCATAATTTAATCCACGATAAAGTAATGTGGAATACATACATTTAAGTCCCAAATAAATAAGTATATGTGCATAAATTTTAATAACTTTGATAGAAAAAATGGGTATGGTATTCACTATATAATTGTTTTGGTATGTAAAATCATTGTGAAATTTTGGAAGCATAATAGCATCACATAAAAATCATAAAATGGGTCGATGAGAGATAAATGGGTATATCAATATTTAGAGATGAAATTTAAAGTAACAGTTACATGTAAATAAATTTACCATCATGAGGAATTGGAAATATAAGTCATACGATATTGAAAAGACATTAATAAAGAAGAGAAGGGAAAGAAGCCTTATAAATTTTTTCATGGTAACAGGTGTACATAAGGATTCATAGGTGAGAAAAATGAGATTTAAATGGGATATAATAATTTATAAATAAAATGGTAAGTAATGGGGATATGGATGAACATATCCCAATATATGAAAATTTAAATTAAAATACATAACATAAAATGATTTCTTGATAAAAGAGAATAGTGGAGGATCCCTTACTTGAGTGTGTGACTCCAAAGGCTTGGGAGGGGCTTCATGAGAGCTTGGGGTGCCTTAGAAAGACTATAGGGAGTGAAGGGAAGAGTTTTTTCATGATTTAAGTAGTTTTAGTGAATATAAATGGGATCTTGGGTAGGTTTATATAGGAAAAATGGGTATTTCTTTATTATTTAGGTTTTGGACTCTACATAATAAAATATCCAAAACCAAAAACTATCCCATGGTTTTTGACCATGGTTTCTGAAAAATGGGAGTATTTTTAATTATTTTACAATTACAAGTGCCTAACTTAATAAAATAATGCCCTTTATTATGTGGAGGTGAGTAACACTCTTAAAGAAAGGATTTTAAAACCTTAAAATATATTATAAGTTTTGGAAGATTCATAATGGATTTACAAAATAAATCAAATAAACTAAAAATCACATTATTTTAAATTTAAAAAATATATTTATTCACGTATCCCATTTATAGTAATTATTACATCACTTTTGGGACATTATGATGTCATAAAAGACAAAGTATATTTATACGGTATTTAATTTTTACCAAAAAATTCAACTATCTCCGAAAATTATGAAAAATTTACTATTGAATAATTTTGATGCTCTGATACAAAAAAATAATATTAATTTTATCTAAATAATTTTATAAATATGTGAATTTTCACTTTTAAAATAAAATCGACATTTATTAAGAAATGTTGGGCTTTTTTTATAATAACAGTTTTCCAACACTTAAAAAATTACATTTGATTGTATGATAATTTATATTTGATAAAAATTATTTTATAATAATATTTTATTAAAATATTATTTATTTCAAAAATTAATTAATTTCATGAATTCATTAATTTAATTTGAATATTAACTAAAAATATAATTTGTGCTTTATTATCTCAAAATAAAAAACATTTACAAAGTAACAATAATAGGATGAAAATATATTCATTATTCTATAAAAAATAATGTACATGTTTATATTTCTAGGGTATTGATACATATCCCTTTAATACATTGGTATTAGCCCTAAGAGTAAGGTGCGTGATGGTGGGACTTTCATGGGGCGGTTCAGCGAACATGGTTTGGGTTGTGATCTCAATGAGTTTGAAATTCTCTCATAAATGGTTTTTATCATGCTTAAGTTTTTGGGTATTAGTTTGGTATGGATCAAGGTAAAATCCTAGATATTTTATCTCCCTTTAAAGATCCAATAAATGTGTTTCATAGGGTATGATTCTACTGGTTGAGGTCATCACTTCTTCTTTTTGTGTCAACTAGATTGTTAAAACCCTATATTTATACTAATCACATGATCATTGTTCAACGACTATATTATCAATGGTAATGATACTTGAAAGTATTTTAAATCCAATTGGATATAATAAAATAAAATAAGTGCATGTGTTTTCAATAATTATATTACTTAATAAGACATTTAATTAAATCAAAAGGGGAATTTTATTTATAATAGTTCAGGTCATTACAAGAAACCTATAATCGGTTAACTTCATCACTCTACCCAATGAATTAGAGAGATATATTAGGATCATCCATCATTATGAGCTATATCGATCTCACCCATCATTATAAACAATATCCATGAACCATAACAAAATCATAACACATGAAAAATTTCATTTTTCAATATTACAATAACCATTGTTCTTTCATAACTTAATTTACCCATGGAAATTAAATGAATTCTAGGAAAATATATTTGAAAAAACATAATTCATCTAGAGAAATAATTATGAAGGTATCATTACAACATATACCCAGTAGATCATAAGTATCATCAAGGGTTATTGTTGTTGATGAATAGAAATACTATAAAAAGATCATTAAATACATTCTTGATGAAAATACCCTTTCCACTTTCAAAATCACTATAAAAACTAAAAATTTATAAAATATTATGGAATAAAATTATTATAAAATAACCTTTTAAATATATAAAGAAATATTCCAAATAATTGTCATGACAGCAGGAAATCTGTTCATGTCATAAACACTAAAAAACATTCTTTTCAAACTTTTGTAAAGAGAGTCAAAAGTGACCCATTTGGAAAACATTAAGAATTTTACCTTTAAATTCATTTAAAATAAGGTCAAATATCATCTAAAATTTCTTTAATAAATAATTTATGTTTATAAAATAACATTCTTGAAAACATTTTAAAAACAAGGATATGGAAGAGAAAGATTCTCAATTTAAAAGAAGATAAAATATTGATATCACTTTAAACTAACTTTCATGATGTTTATTTAATTAATAAGGGAGGATGTAATAGCCCAAACCTTTTTACCTACTAATTTTTAGGAAAACTGGTGGTGGAGGTGTTTGAAAGAGGTTTAAAGGTGTTTGGAGGTGTCCAGAAGGAAAATGTGGGCGCCACTTCCATTTTTGGAAAGGTTACGACATGGATCCTGGAGGCTATGTTGTAATGGAGTGGTTCTGGTGTAAGGTGGTAGGCTATGATGAGGTGGTTTTAGTGGATCCTTTTCAGTGCTACTTTAAATTTGGGGGTAGTTACATCATAGAGCCTTGGCTATGGTGTAGCCCCTCTTAGTAGGTGTCGGTTATGGTGTGGAGACCTCAGCTGTAACATGGAGTCCTAGGGGTCTTTTTCAGTGGTTCTTCCAATTTTGACACTACGGAGTCATAGAAAAGAGGCTACAGTGTATCCATTTCTATTTGATGGGGGTCTATGAAATAGTTCCTTTGGCTGCACCACATTTTTCTTCCCCCTTTAATAGGATTTGTGGCATGTATATAGTTGCATGTTTTAGAGGGGCCTTTTAACATAAGGGTTATGGTGTGGTGAGGGGTCGTATGCTATAGTCCCTTTAGTTTTTAGATAGGATACAGCATGGTCTAGGTTTTTGCATCATGGTCTTCTGTTTTTTAGGCTAGGTATAAATTCCAAAAGAACATAAAATCCAACCATTCTTTAGTATTTTCTCTCATTTCTTGGGTAACCCAAGTGCATCCCAAGGATCCCTTTCAGACCCCATTTAGTGTCTTTCGACATTAACCATTTAGTATTGATCTGTGGTGGTTTTAGTGAGTTCTCCTCTTTATTTTCTCCTAGTTTCTTCATGTTTCTTCATCTGGGATGGGTTGTTGTCAGGTAATCATGGGTTTTGGTGTGGTTTTGATAAGGTGTGACATGGTTGATGTGTTCTAGTCTAGTATAGGTGTTCTTCATTATTTTAGTGTTCGACGATGGACTTGATCTTGCTTCAACCTTACACAACGAATTGGAAATCTTTGTTTGAAGTAGAGGGTCCCTCATTTCTTGTCTTTTGTATCATGAAGGAGGGGTTTTACTCTTTTTTATATATGGGAAGATAGTTTTCACTGGCCTAATAAAGATAATGAAATGGTTTATTTAAATTTAAGGAGAATAGGAATGATTCACATGTCTTTAAATCTTTTGATATTATTATTGATATTATGATTGTATAGGCTAGATGGTTCACTAAAAATTATGGGCATTAGGGTATTTTTTTATGTTAATTTGATATGTTTTGTGGAACCCTTGATGTGTGATTATTATTATACCACCTTGAAAATGATTAATCACTTCTAAATAATTGGTTGTATATGGAAACTATGGTTGTGTAAGAATTACCCTAAAATAAATAAGTGGAATGGATAAAAATCTCCTTGATAATATGAAAAATGTGTTGTGTTGTGTTGTGAAAAGTGATGTAATGTGTGTTTGTGATGTGGGGAAGATGTGTTATGGTGTGGTGGTGTTGTGGATTAGTGAAGTGTAGTTTTTTTGTGGGGAGGTTATGTAATGATTTGTGTGGTCATTCTATGGGGAAATTGTGGTGGAAAAGTGGTTGTGATGTGGTTTTGGTAAGGAGGAGGTGAATGTAGCTATGAATGGTGGTGATGTGGAGTTGGTTGGATTGATGAGGATTATGGTTTGTTTGTTATGTGGTGTTGTGTTGTGATAAATTCTCAGGTAGTATTGGAATTAAATGATAATGTTCAATTGAATGGCATAGTATGGTTTGTTTAATGGGTTGAATGGACAATGGATAAATAAAAAGGGGAAGTACGACATAAATGGTGGTTTCTTAATGTGAAATAAGTGGGATGGAAATATTAAATGAATGGGATGTTTAAATGTATTTTGTTGGTAATGTGAAATATGGAAATTGTCTAAAATTTATAAATAAGGTGAAATGTGGCTTGTGTCTTGTGCCTTGTTGTGTGGTGTTGTGCATTTAGTGGTGGCAGTAAAAGTGTTGGTGATAAGAGGATTAGTGGTAATGTTGTGAGTTGGTTAGTTCATTCTTGTGAATCCATAGGTTGGATTTGTGTGCTATGATATTATATACATTATATTTCTTTATGGTTTATATACACACCCAACCCATGTTGATCACCTTGTGCCGACAACCAAAAATTGGGGGGGTTACCAACATCCTAATGGTGAGGATGGATGGATGGCTACCGCTCTTCCCCAGTCCCTCTTCCGGGTAATGATGAAATTCATAGGATTTTATGGATAGAAGTCAAAAGTGCACTATCTAGATGTGATGTGATGTGGTCTAATGACCCAGGTATCTTTAGGTGAGGTGTGTTGAGATGAGATGTGATGAGATGGCTTATGGTGGTGGGAGTACATGGTATGAGGAGGGCATGAGGTTGATGTACTTCATGTTCATGACACCCTACTACCCTAGTTATGAGATGAGATGTGATGTGATGTGATATCCCATGTCTCTTCAGGAGATATGTGATGTGATGTGATGTCCTAGGTATCTTTGGGTGAGATGTGGTGTGATGTAATGTTTTACAAAAGATGTGGGAGTTCCAAGACATATGACATTGGGGTGTGAGAGTGGAAAATCGGTGGGGAGGTAGTGTGGGGTACCCTATCATAGATATGCTTCATATTAAATTATTATACTTGGATTCTTTATTTAGTGCACGAACCTTGGTGAGGTTGATATTGGTTAGATGGCGTGTTTAGGCGTTGTGGGTTTTGGTGTTTGATCACCGGTGCATTAGTATTATCTTTTCACATATTCATAAGAAACCTTATTTTTTATAATGAGTATACTTTTATGCTCACCCCATATATATAAAAATGTTTTCATGTTTTCATGTTTCTATGAGGGCTATATGAACTGTGATGGACATTTATAGCTTGGACCTTTGGATTTTTATTCTGTTGTGCCTTAGCTTTATTTTGGGTATTTACTTTTTAGATTCCTATATTTTTTACATTATTCATGCATTATTGTATGGTTTTTGGTTATTTTCTTTTATATTATGCCACAGGGTTGATTGATCACTAATATCCTATCTCCAAATCCTATATATATTATAGATGAAAATTCCTCCCACATTGATATTTTATACCCTCGATGCTAGTCACCAACCCTAGGCCTACAGGAGGTGGGACTTAGGGGTCATTATCTCTCTTTTTTCATTATCAGCCCAAGAGGGGTACCTTTGGAGGGAGGGGTCATGATAGAGTGTTATCAAAGGATAATGGTTGAGTTATATGATGTATTTTGTATTTATTAATAGTGAGGATTGAATGGGTTGGTTAGGAAACTATGTCAATTGATCTTGGTGAAAGACATAGGATAGGGAAGACTAGTTAGGACACAGTATTTTAGGGGGGGCCCTTGATCCGATGCAAGGACTTTGAGCCTACCGAATGACCAAGTGAGGTGATTTTTCTTATAGGGTAGAGACATATAAGAATTGTATGCATCATGATTAACTTGTGTTCTTGTTTTAATTGGGTGGTTTTGGGTTGGTTGAAATAGATTTAAAATTAATTAAATAAATATTTATAAAATTCCATACTATCAGGATTAAGAAATCCTTATTTACCTTTTAGTTATGGATCCTAATCATTTTCTGTATGTGGTTCAGGTTGTGGAGGTTCATAATGATGATAAGTTGATCACCGGAGGGTTTATTTGTTTAAAGAGGATGATCAGTGGTAGATAATGTTGTTTTCTTTTCAACAGAAGGCATTGGGGAAGTATAAGGGTAGTGCTTTTGATCTAGATATAGAGAGATGGTTATATAATCTTGAGATCACTTTTATTTTGATCCAAAACCTAGTGGAGCAATGGGTCCTACTATAATTCAGTCTTATATGAGGAGTTATGCATCATTGGTGGACATTGTACCTTACCGAGTAGAAGGAGGTAAATGTTTTGTGGGTATATTTTCAAAAAGTTTTAGGAAGATTTCCATTCATTGACTATGAAGGTGATGAAGGGGTAGGAGATTATCTCTTTTCAGCAGGGGGTATGTTTGTCTAGGATATGGGAATAAATTTCAAGGATATATTGTGTTTTACCCTAGAACTTTTTCCATATGAGGAGTACCATGTGAGATGTCTCAAGGAGGCACTCCTTCCTTTGATTCAGTATGCAGTTACTCCTTTTTTGTTTCGAATGTATTTATAGGTTTACAAAAAGGAAAAGGTGATCGAGTAGATGAACTCTTGAGGAGGTTTACCATGAGAGGGTAACCAACGGAGTTCCTTGAGGATCAGGGTTGTCAGTAGTAGGTTTCGGGTGCTGGGTCCTTCGAGGTTTCAACTGGCAGGGAGTCGACCTCAATAGCATCCCTTATGGACTTCTAGGGATAGTAATTTCTATGATTTTCCTAGGGGATTAGGGTAAATATTTTTTGTCTGTGTGGTTTTTAGAAACCATTAGGATTAGTTCCCAGTGGTTCTTTGAGCTTATTTTGTTAGAGGTGTTCAAGTTTAGTTCTACCCTCAGTTGTAGTTTCTAGCAAGAGCATTTCAGTAGTAGGGGAAACCAGATTATGCCCCACCGAGAGGGGATTGAGTAGTTAGATGTCAATATTAGTATGTTACTCATGTTCATGGACCTTTTTATGAGCATGGATGTGGATTTTTTTGTTATTAAAGAGGCATAGGATCTGGTCATGGTCAGTTTCATGCAGTAGAGGCAGTAGCGCCAGAGGGGCTAGAGATCGTTCGAGGTACATTCAGTTTATTATCTACCCTTTTTCATGCTTTATTTGATTTAGTAGATTCTTAAACCTTTGTTATACCCTCTCTAGTCTATGCTCTAGGACTAGATATAGAGAGACTTCTCATGCCCCTGGTGTTGACCATGCCATATGGAGGTCATACCAGCATGTATGATGTGTGCAGGGGGTGTAGACTAATGATGTTGTCACGTCAGTCATGTGGGGATAGGTTCTTACTTAAGATGTTGTTGCATGATCTCCTTATAGACATAGACATATTGAATTTTATTCATGTTATTATTTAATTCTTCTAAAGGAGATTCGTGTTTTTGGACGTGGATGGCCAGTGCATGGTTTTCGTTGGTGATCGCAGTTTTCAATTGACAGTAGACATGTGGTGTCCCTTATTTATTTTATAACTAAGTTGTATATGAAATCAGTGGAAACTAGGATGGAAGAGGCTCTCAAGGTTTTCATGGATTTTCTGGATGTTTTTTCTAAGGAGGTTATGGCGCTACCCCCTCAATGTGATGTTGAGTTGATGATAGACTTATAGCCTAATATTTCTCTAATTTCAATGGATCATTATCAGATGACACCTTTTTAGTTGAGATATTTTAGGATTTAGATAGATTATCTGATGTAGAAAGGTTTTATCTAGCCTAGTATGTCACTTTAGGGTTCTCCATTGTTATTCTCCAAGAAGGAGGATGGTATTCTGAGGTTGTGTATTGACTACCGAAGGTTGAATCAGGTGAGGATCAAGAATCGATACCCTCTTCTGAGGATCAATGATATTTTTGACCAGTTGAGGGTTGATATTTGGTTTTAAAAGATCAATATATATTCTGGGTATTACCAATTGAGGGTAAAGGAGGGTAATATCCTAAAGACTTCCTTCAGATGCAAATATGATAACTTTGAGTTTATGCTCATGTCATTCATTGTCACAAATGCACTATCTATGTTCATGGGGCTCATGAACTCTATGTTCTGTGAATTATTAGACTAGTTCATATTTTTTCATTGACAACATCATAATCTACTCTAAGTTAGAGGTGGATCATTTATATCATCTCATAGTTATCTTGATGGTTCTTAGACACCAACAACAGCTCTATGTTCATGGGTATCATGAACTCTATGTTCTATAAATTCCTAGATCAGTTCATAGTTGTTTTCATTAAGAACAACCAAATATACTCTAAATAAGAGGTGGATCATGTTGATCATCTCAGAGTTTTCTTGAAGGTTCTTAGATACTAGCAGCTCTATGTAAATTTTTCCAAGTTTAAGTTTTGGACACAAGAGGTTCACTTCCTTGGGCATGTGGTGTCTCAGTAGGGTGTGGTCCTAGACTCATTAAAATTCTAGGTAGTCGTTTCTTGGGAATATACCAAGAATGTGGAAAAGGTTTTTAATTTCCTTAGTCACGTAGGCTATTAATGGAGGTTCATATATGAATTATCATAGATTTTAACCCTATTGACAGCTTTAACAAGGAATCATTGGGATTCTATCTAGATATATTAATATTAGGTCGTGTTTGGATTCCTAAAGGGGAAGTTGATTAGATCTCTAGTGATCTGATTTTTGGAAGAGAGGATGATGTTTGAGGAGTTTAGCAAAACTTAATATCTAGGATTATTATGCATCTTGATGTAGCAAAAAGTGGTGATCTCTTATGAGTATATGTATCTACACCCCCATGATCATAACTATTCCACCCATAATCTAGATTTATCAGCAGTTGTATTTTTACTAAATTTGTAGATACATTACCTTATTGGGGAGTGTTTTGTATTCTTCACAGATCATAAGAGTTTGAGGTATATCTTCTCTCAGAGTGATATAAATCTACAATAGTGGAGGTGTATGGAGTTTCTTTAGGATTATGATTTTGATATATCCTATACCTTAGGAAAGGGGGATTTTTTGGTCAATTATTTGAGTAGGAATTCATGGAAGGATGTTTTTCGGGGGTTCAAAGATGATTGGAAAGCAATGGAAGAGTTAGAATCTTGACACTTGGATGAAAGGGTGGTTTATGGTGTAGGTTTATTATTTTAGAAGATGGTACATTATTCTATGATGTATTAGTTGGAGGAGTCTTAATGGAGATAATCAGAGGTGGAGGTGATGTGTGATCATGTTGTCCATGGTGATGCTCCATAGGGTTGGTCAGAGAATGGTTATAATTAGATATTGTTTTAGGGGAGGTTTTTTATTCTGGTGGTGATGCATGATTGAGTCCTTCATGGGTTTTATATCTCACCTTTGGTGGTACACTTAGGAGTTTCTAAGAGGTACCATAACTTGAGGATGCATTTTTGATGGCCTGGGATGAAATAGGAAGTGGTGGAGTTTATGGCTCAATGTTTGGTTTTCCCATAGGTAAAGGATGAACATCATGTTATTGGAGGATTATTTTATCCCTTTGATATTCCTGAGTGGAAATGGGATGAAATCTTTATGTATATCATCATAGTATTACCTTGATATTAGTTAGGTTTCAATTCTATTGTGTAATTATGGATCGGTTGATGAAATCATCCCACTTCTATGTGATCAAGGAGTCGGGTTCCATGGATGTCTTAAAAAGGATTTATGTGGATGAGGTGGAGTATTTTCATAGAGTCCTATGGTTCATTGTCTCATATCAGGATGATATTTTTAACTTTAAATCCTAGATATTATTTCATCCTATTTTGGCACTCAATTATGCCTCAACACTACTTTCCACCTTCAGACAAATGAACAATTGGAGTTGACCATATAGACACTAGAGGATATATTTTTAGTTTGAATATTATACTTTAGTAGATCTTGTGAAAATAACTTTCCTTTTGTTGAGTTTTTTTTATAATAACATCCATCACTCATCTATCTACAAGGCCACATTTGAGGGTTTTTATGGGAGTCCATTTTGTTCTCTATTGTGTTGGGTTGAGGTTATGGATTCATCGGTTCCTGGTCCCAATGAAGTGAAGAGCATGATAGAGAAGGTTAAACTTGTTTGTGAGAGGATAAAATTAGTATAGTACTGGAAAAGGGATTATGTCAATCATAGGAGGAGGCCCTTGGAGTTTGAGGTGGGAGACCATGTATTCTTGAATGTTTCCCCTCAATGTGGGCAGTGGTGGTTTGGTAGGGCGAGTAAGCTCCCACCATGGTTTTTTGGTAATTTTGAGGTGTTGGGGTACATTAGAAAAGTAGATTATTAGTTGTCACTTCCACCATGGATCGACTGGATCCACAACATCTTCCATGTCTCCCAGCTCTATCGGTATCTTCATGATAGCTCCCATGTCATTGAATTGGGAGAGTTGGATATCGAGGATGATTGTATGTTCATGGGGTATCCATTGTATATCCAAGATCATCGGGAGAATGTGTTGTGAGGATGGACCATTACTTTGGTTCATGTGTTGTGGAGATATATTTTCCTAGAGGAGAGTACTTGGGAGCATGAGACACAGATGTGTTTCTAGTACCCAGAGTTGTTATGAGTTTTTTCTTTCTCTAATTTACTTGATGGTGTAATTTTTGGATCTTGTTGGATTATGATATGTGTATTTTTCCTTGATATGTATTGTGTGATAAATCTTACAACATGTGAAGAAGGTAAAACATGATTTCTAATAGAGACACATTATACTTTGACATGATTAAAACCATGTGGGTGAATTAGAGCCACCCAAATTGGACAATATCTTGACATGGAAGATAGAATTACTTGATTTTTTTATTGGGTTCATGTTTTGTGGTGGTAGAGGTGGAAAATTTCTTAGGATTTATGGGGGAATATATTTTGGATTGGTTGGATATGTAAAAAAGAGTGGTTACTTGTAGATGGTAAAGTGGTGAGCAAGTGTGGTTGTGAAGGATGTCTGGAGGACATTCTCATTTGGTTGGTGGTGTGTTTGGTTGTAACGAGATACTTGAGAGGTATCTAATGGGATGGTTATTCATACCTACTTTTTCCTTTCCTTTATGGGTTGGTTTTGATTCTTGAGGGTGAGAATAGTTTGAGAGGTATCTTATGTAATGGATTAGACCTTTTTACCCATAACTTTTCAGTAATCCTAGTGTTGGAGGTTTTTAGAGGATGTTTCAAGGTATTTGGAGGTATTTAAGAGGAAAAGGGGGTTACACTACCATTTTTGGAAAGGTTCTAGCATGGATACTAGAGGTTTTATTATAATGGAGTGGTTATGGTGTAAGGTGGTAGGATACAACATGGTGGCTTGGGTGGATCCTTTTCGGTGCAACTACCAATTTGGGGGTAGCTACATCATAGAGCCTTGGCTATAGTGTAGCCCCTCTTAGAAGCCGGTGGTTATAACGTAGAGACTCTGGTTGTGTTATGGAGTCCTTTGGGTCAGTTTTCAGTGGTTCTTCCTATTTTGGCACCGTTGTGCCATAGAGCATGGGTTGTGGTGTATCCCTTTCTAGCTGATGGGGGTCAATGACATAATTTCTTTGGCTACATCATGGTATTCTTCTCTCTTTTATAGGATCAATGACATGGATATAGTCACAGTTTTTAGAGGGGCATTTGACCAAAAGGGTTGCAGTGTGGTGAGGGGCCCTACACCATAGTCCCTTAATTTTTTAGATAGGTTTTGGTGTGATCTAGGAGGTTGTTCCATGGTCTTCTGTTTTTTATATTGGGTATAAATTATAACAACCTGAACCTTTATAAATAAAATTCTCCTTTTGATTTAATTAGATGTATTATTAAGTAATATTGTTATAGAAAACACATGCATTTATTTTATTTTATTATGTCTAATTGGATTTAAAAGTTTGCTAAGTATCATTATCATTGATAATATATTCATTTAATAATGATCATGTGTTTAGTATAAATATAGGGTTTTAATAATCCAATTGAAACAGAAAAAAAATTGATGGCCTTAGCCAGTAGGATCGTACCCTATGAATCCCATTTATAGAAGCTTATAAGGGATATAGAATCTCTAGGATTTTCCCTTAACCAATCCCAATATTATATCCAACAACTTAAGCATGAGTGAAACCGTTTACATGAGAAGTTCAATCTCATTGAGATCACTACCCAAACCATGTTCACCGAACCATCCCATTAAAGTCCCACCATCATGCACCTTACTCTTAGGGTATATGCTAGTGTATTAAGGAGATATCTATCAAGACCCTATAAATAGTAATATGTACATTATTTTGTATATAATAATTAATATATTTTCATTCTATTATTTTTACTTTGTAAATGATTTTTAGTTTGATACAATAAAGCACAAATTATATTTTTGGTTAATATTCAAATTAAATTAATGAATTTTCGAAATTAATAGATTTTTGAAATAAAAAATATTTTAATAAAATATTATTATTAAATTTATTTAGATAAAATGAATATTATTTATTTAATCATAGCGTCTAAATTATACAATGTTGAATTTTTCATAATTTTCGGAGACAATCGAATTTTCGAGTAAAAATTAATATCTTATAAATATAATTTGTATTTTATAACATCATAATGACCCAAAAGTGATGTAATAATTACTATAAATGGGATCCAAGACCAAATTTATGTTTTCCCTTTAAAATAATTTTATTTTAAGTTTATTTGATTTATTTTGTAAATCTATTATGAATCCTATAAAACTTATAATATATTTTAAGGTTTTAAAATCCTTTCTTTAAGAGTGTGACTCACCTCTACATAAGAAAATGAATTATTTTATTAAATTTATCCCTTGGCCTTATAAAATAATTAAAAAAACTCCCATTTTGTAGAAACCATGTACAAAAACCATGGTTGGTTTTTTGTTTTTTATATTTTATTATGTAGAGTCCAAAACCTAAATAATAAAGAAATCTCCCTCTTTTCCTATATAAACCCACCAAAGATCCCATTTATCTTCACTAAAACTCCTTGGAGAACAACCATACTCTTCCATACACTCCATAGAGTCCTCTAAAGGTTCCCCCAATCTCTCAAGAATCCCCTCCCATGCCTTTTGAGTCACACACTCAAGTAAGGGATCCTCCACTCTCCTCTTTTATCAAGAACTCCTCTTATGTTATGTATTTTAATTTCAATTTCCATATGTTAGGATATGTTCTTACATATACCCCTTAATTACCATTTGATTTATAAATGATGATATCCCCTTTAAATCTCATTTTCCCTCCTATTTACCCTTATGTGCACCTATTACCATACCAAAATTTTGTAAGGGTTCTTTCCTTTCTCTTCTTTATTAAAGTTTCTTCAATATCGTATGACTTATATTTCTAATTACTCATGTTGGAAAATGTATTTACATGTACCTATTACTTTCAATTTCATTTATAAATTATTAGATACCCCTTTTTCTCTCATCAACTCATTTTATGAATTTTTATGTGATGTCGTTATGCTGCCGAAATTTCACTGCAATTTTCCATGCCAAAAAATTTATGTAGTGAATACCATACCCATTTTGTATATCAAAGGTGTTAATATTTATGCACATATACTTATTTATTAAGGAATTACATATATTTATTTCACATACCTTTATCATTTAATAAATTATGATGATGAATGAATCCATGTTGTATGATCTATGTGTCACACTTAAGCATGAGTATGAAATAAATATGATGGGTGCGCCTAGATATCACTCCAATGCATTAGGTAATTATTAGTATCATGATACGTCATTTTGGGATAGAGAGTGAACCTAATTCATTTAGGTGAGTTTTTATACCATGAGGTCTTGGCAGGTTTAGCCTTGGTATATGTTTATGATGTAGTGTTTTAAGTTGTTTCCACATTTCTCATGTTGTGATTATCATTCTATATCATGTCTCTTTGTTCATGTTTATGATTTATACTCTTTTTATGCCTCATTTATATTTATATTTTTTAACATGTATTATCCTATTTATGTTATTCCATTTTTATTCTGTTACTAGGCTTTATAGCTTACCCATTTCTTATGTTTTTCCCTAGGTTATCCCATGCAGTTTTAAGTTCGAAGGATTATTTTGAGCATGTTAAAGAAGTTTTCAATAAAGATGTTGTATTCCCTGTTTTGTGTTGTTATTTAATGTACCTAATTCCCAAATACACTATACTTATCTATCGTCTAGGTTGTATTAAGTGTATTATTATGTAATAAATCAAGTATTAATGTGAAATAAAGATCAGGGTTATTATAGTTAGTATTAGAGGAAAAGCTTAGTTATTTTTGAGATTAGGAATAGAAAAATCTAGTGAAAGGCTTAAAGATAATACTAAGTATAAGAAAAAATACCTAAATTTTTTTAAGTATAGATTAAGTGGTTTATCAAGAAAATACATCACTATTTTTATACTACAAGTGGATGTGGTTCTAAAATAGATGTACCTAGGAGTACCAACTCCAATAAGTTATCTTGAGCCTGACTTAAGGTAACCTAGTACACGACAATAGGCCTTAATACACACCTGGTTTGACGATCCTGAGGGTATATGCTTTGGTAAATTCATAATCTCATTACGAAACATTATTAAGGGAATAAAAAAATCCCATAAGAATACATGTTAGGAAATAGATCATGGATAACATAGATTGAAGCCTAGAAATTCATAAGTTAAGGAAATAAATGTAATTAATAAGTTACCCCTTTAATGTCATTGTATTATCTTTTATGAGTTTAATAGTTTAAAAATACTCACCCCTAGTTTTCCTTTTATTTTAGCTAATGTATGGAAGTAGGAGTAATTGGGTAAACAATCAATGTGATGGGAAATGTAATGAATACCCCCAATGAGATATCAAACCTGATAGGACTAGGAATCTCAAAATTCATGATGATACTCTCTCAGTTGGATCAGGTTTTGAATAAAAAACCTAGATTGGGAGGATTTTCTAAACCCCCCTAAGAGAGAACAAGCTGCAATTGATATCTTTATGTGAAAAAGGCCTCCTACTTTCAATGGATCATTTTATACCTTAATCATGAAACAATACATCAACTCCATTGATATTATCTTCTCCATCCTTCAATGTTACAAACAAGAGAAGGTTCTTTTAGCTATTTATCATATAGAGGGAGAAGCTGATCGGTGGTGGAAATTGATCAAGAATAGGAAGCCAAAGGAAGGGATCTAAGTAATTGTAACACCCCGAGATTTTATGAAAAATATTCTTTTTAATTTCATTAATGTCTTGTGTTGTACGCTACACCAAAAGGAGCTTGCAAAACACGCATCCCTGACTTGGCTTTCATTACACGCAATAAAGACCTTCCTCGATAGCGTGTGTAGTACGCAATACCGAGTTTCAATAAACGAGATATTATTATAATATTATTAAGAACTAGCTGTTATGAATAGTAATACACACTTTTTGAAATTTTATAAATTTTATCTTTCAAAATTGACTTCATTTTTGGATTCGGAATATCGAAATTATCTTAGGGTGAAATTTTGGTACTTTTCGGATAACTTTCATATTTTGATGAATAGTGAAAATTACTAAATTTTAATTAAAAACATATTTTTTAATCGAAATAACTAATAGTGATAAATTATTAATTTGAGTGGTTTTAAAGTATATTTAGAATATATTTTTACCATTTAATACAATGTTGGTCATTGTATGTAATTTCACATTTAAACCAGACATAAACAAGTGTCAATCTTTTGATAGTTATTATCTCTTAAAAACACGCTATTAGTTTTGACGACGAGAATTAATTAATTAATGCAACTGATATGTTTTGAATTTGGTAAAATAGACATCATTTTTGAATTCATAATATCAAATATATCTTAGGCCTAATTTTTTGTATTTTTCTGGAAACTTTCATTTTTTGATGAATAGTGAAACCACTAAGTGGTGGTTAACAAAACTGAATTTTTCATAAAACTTAATTTTACCGCTTCTGTGAGTAGAATTTCGAAAATCCGAGAGACACGGTTAATATCAAGGACTAAAATGTGTTTCAATGAGATGAAAATAATTTTTGGTGAATAGTAAATTTTTACTTTTTTTTACCACGGTTAAAAGTAAATAGGGTAGTTAAGGGTAAAAATGATATTATTATTACCCTAACACATGTCCTAATTCTATTGGATAAGTGTAATTCGACCAAAAACAACCTTAGGAATAAAATATGACCATTTAGGCCCACTTGGATTAGATTAGGACATTTATTATCAATTTATTTAAAGAAGGGTTAAAATAGTTAAAATCAAATTTTAATAACTAAAGAATTTTTAATATAGGGTTATACATAAGATAAATTCTACTATAAATATTCATTAGGAAGATAAAAAGATTTCCTACATAATGATATTTTATTTGTAATTTTTAGACTTTAAATAAGTTAATTTATTTATGACACAAAATGATGCAGTAATTATCTTATTATATATAAATCATGTTTTACATTCTGGAATTATGTAAATCAGGATATAAGTATTAATATCAAGAACGACAAGTTGAAACACATACGATAAATGAAATGATTTTACCCAAAACGCTGCTTTAACATGGAATTTACAAAAGAATGGGTAGTATAAAGTCATAAGTGAAACATATATGATATCATAACAATGAATATGATTTTGTAATAAGTCAATGACATTATTTAAATCATTATACAGGAGGTTCAGATATGTACGAAGCATATCGGACCTAAGGTAAGGGATAACTATTCCAATCTCGTTCTTATCCGAGATTGTTATTCGTAAGTATTTACTAGGGTTATTGTTTTCATCCATGCCCATGTTTTCTAAAAATGTTTTCATGTATTTTTAAAGTCCTTTTTACCCATTTTTGGAATTTACCACATGTTATGAATGGAATCTTACTTTTTTTTACCACACGAGGAACTTTTTGACTTTTCCGAAAAAAGTACGAGAAGAATGTTATTTTTAACTTATACGGCGTGAACAGATTTTTACGGTTTCATAACGCCTCATTTTCATGAAGCTTACTCTACAAGATTTTATGGCTATTTTCATCAAAATACTTTTCTTTTAAAATTGCATGGAATTTTGTGAAAAGAAAATGATTTTGAAGAAGAAAGGATATTTTCCTCAAGAATTCATTTCAAGTGTTTTATCAAAACCATTTTTCCATCTAAGATGACATTATTTTATATGTGTATATTTCAAGTATAATGTCTCTATGATTTAAATGGTTTCAATTTTCTTATTATGAAATGATATCCATTTATTTTATATAGATTATGTGATTATGGGATGATGTTTTTGAAACCCATTTCATTCGTTGGGTTATTATGAATGATGTATGTTTATTTTGTGGCACAAGTAAGAATGATTTCATTATGAGATGGGTGGGACCTATATCTCCCTCCAATGCATTGGGTAAAAATTTATATCTCATGAGATAGACATGGCTGGAATGGCAAGTTAAACTGGTTCAGTAATACAGGACTGGAACGAGGTGTGAACTCGATTCAGAAAGGGACTTTGTCCACTAAGATGGTCTTGGCAGCAATGTCTTGGCTACTATGTAAATCATATCATGTGCTTAATGGTTTCCACAATTACATGTTTTATTCCCATGCTATTTTATCATGATTGATGTTCCCTTATGATATATGCCTTACGTACTTCCAAGATTCATGTCTTTGCTCAAGATTTTGATTTTTAGATTTTATGTTCAAGTTTTTTTGCATTCAAATGTTTATGGATTATTTTATGTTCTCTATGTTTACCCTTACTGGGCATTTGAGCTCACCCCTTTTATGTTTTCTTTTCCCCAGGATATAAAGAAAGGTTTTAGGTAAGAAAAAAAAGGGGGAAGATATTTATTGGGAGATTTTGAAGATCTTTCACCACGATTAGAAGATTTTATTCCGAGTTTCCAAAGACACTAAACTATTATTATCCTTGTGTGTCTGTTTTTGTTATGTATTAAGTATTCAGAAAAATTAATGTATTGTCCATGTACATCAAGCTTTGGGTCTCTATAGTAATGGAGTGTAAGGAATTATAGAAAATGTTTTTGATAAATATTTTCCTCACACTATCCATCTTAAAATGGAATGGGATTTCATTACACTCAAGAAAAAAAGATGATAAATCTATTGGGATGTACAAGGAAAAATTCATAAGACTTTCATGATACACCTTTGGTTTTGTCATTACCCCCAAATTCATGGTTGACAGCTTCTTTGGTGGGCTAAAACCCAGTCTACAAAAATCTCTGGTGATCTATGACTTAGATAGCTATGAAGAAATTGTCTGATGTTCCCTAAAATTTGAAATGGAGATTGGTGGATCTCAAGGGTATCAGGGGGATAAGATTTGTAAAGTGGATTTTAATTCTGGAGGCCCGGTGGATAAATCTAATTGTTCCAAGAAATTCCAACATCCCACTTGTCAAATGTGGGGAAATAAGCACCCCATAAATTACCTAAAGGGGATGAAGAAATTATTTAGGTGTGGGAAGGAAGGACACCTATCTAATGTCTACCGAAAGGAGAAACCTGCTAATGTGATGGAGTAAATGAATGCTCCAGTCAACCCTCAGTGCATTTTTCATTGCTTCAACTATAATGAACCAAAGCACTTTTCAAAGTAATGACCTAAGCTAAGGGTTTATGGAGACAAACAACAACCTCTAAGATAGCAAGGGAGAGATTTTACCATCACAACTACTAAGGTGGATCCCAATAATAAAGTGGTGACAGGTATGCTGGTTATTCATTCAAAAATAGAGAACATACTTTTTTATTCTATTTCTACGCATTCCTTCATATCATGAAAGTTTAGTAGAACTATTCAAACACCACCAAAAATATTTTAAGTATATCTATCAGCAAAAATAAAAAAATGTGGAAATTATTGCATCCCAATTATATAACTCCTCCCCTGTCACAATTTGTGGGAAAAACTTCCCAACGAACCTTGCCATACTACCTTTGGTTGAATTTGATGAAATTATATGGATGGATTGTCTTTCCGTATATAGAGCCAATATAAATTTCCATGAGAAGGAAATCACTCTCCGTATAGTGAATCGACCCCCGATTCTATACAAGTGCAAATATGAGGATGAATCTTATTTAGAACCATCATCTCAAGCACGGATATTATTACCCTAAGAGAAACTGTATCTATCTCAAATGATTGAGTATAAGGAAAGGATAATCCTATAAGACATTCCTAGTGTGAGGGAATATGTTGATGTATTTATTGAGGAACTGTTTGGTCTTACTCCTAGCTGAGAGGTTGAATTTTTAATCGATCTTATACCTAGGGTGTTACCAATATCCAATAATATGTATAGGATGGATGTTGTGAAACTTGAGGAGCTAAAGAATCAACTATAGGAGAATTTGGATAAAGGGATTATATTCCTAAGTGCTTCACCATGGGGTGCACCATTCATCTTTTTCAAGAAGAAGGATGGATCAATGCCCTTTGCATTGATTATCATGAGCTCAACAAGATCATGATAAAGAATAAGTATCCTTTTCCATAGATCGATGACTTGTCCAATCATCTAAATGGAGCACAATACTTCTCCAAGGTGGATCTATGGTTTGGATATTACCAAGTTAGGGTGAAGAAGAAGGATATCCCCAAGACTAATTTTCATATAAGGTATGGGCACTATGAGTTCATAGTAATGCCATTTGGACTCACTAATACTCAAGAAATATTCATGGACTTGATGAATATAGTCTTTAGAGATCACCTTAAAAATTTTGTGGTAGTCTTTATAGATGATATTCTAATATACTCTAAAACTAGAGTGGATAATGAAGAGTATCTGAGCACTTTTCTAAATATATTGCAAAAGGATAATCTTTTTGAAAAGTATAGCAAGTGTGAGTTCTAGTTAAAGGAAGTCTCATTCTTGGGGAATATCATCACAAGCAATAGGATATCTATGGATCCTTCAAATAAAAAATAAATTAAAGGATGGTCAAGGCTAACATCCATGACAGATATTCATAGTTTCCTTGGGTTATCTGGATATTATCGTCGATTTTTAATAAATTTCTCACAATTGTCAAACCCTCTTATCAAACTAACTTGAAAGGGGGTCAAGTTTTCTTGGAATGATGAATGTGAATAAATATTAAATGAGTTGAAAAGTAGGATTATCACTACCCCTATTCTCATACTACCCACAATTAGAGAACTTTTCATAATATTCAATAATGCTTAGAATAATTCATTGGGATATATGTTGATGTAGAATGACAAAGTCATGGCCTATGATTTAAGGTAGTTGAAAGTTCATGAACATAACTATACAATGCATGATCTAGAGTTTGATTTTGTGATCTTCGCTTTGAAAATATGTTGGCATTATCTCTTTTGTGAGATATGTGAAATATATATGGATCAAAAAAGTCTCAAAGATATAAATTCACATAGAAAGAGATGAAAATGTGCCGAAAAATACGGTTAGAGTAGATCAAGGACTATGACTGCTCAATTCACTACCATCCTGGTAAAGTGAATAAAGTGACAGATGCTCTAAGTAGAAAGGATCCATAAATTTTATCATTGATGAGAATTGAGAAGGATCCAATCTTCATATAATTGAAGAGGATGGAAACGGGAATCATAAAGGAAGGAACATCATCAATCCTTTCATGAATTATTTATCAACCGACTCTTATTGAAAGGTTAAAGTCCGGTCAAAGAAATGGTGTGGGAATTCAAAAGAAAGTGGAAACTATAAGGAAAGGGAAATCCTCTAAGTTCAATGTAAATGAAGAATGAATTATAAGATTTGGGTCAAAACTATGTGTTCCATCACATTCTAAGTTAAATAAGGAACTGTTGGATGATGCACATAGTTCGACTTTCTCTATTCACCTAAGAAACACAAAGATGTATCAAGGTCTTTGAGAGCACTATTGGTGGGATGAAATAAATAAGTAGATTGTTGAATATACATAAAAGTACCTAGTATGTTAAAAAGTGAAGAAAGAAACTCATAATTATAATGGGATGATATAGCCATTACCCATACCAACATATAAATGGGGAAACATCACCATGGTCTTTGTCACCGTACTTCCGAATACATCCAAAGTAAATAATGTTATCTAGGTTTTTATAGACCATCCTACAAAGACTTCACACTTCATTTAGATTTGAGAGGATTTCTCACTGGATCAACTTGCATGGATATACATCAGAGAATTTGTGAGGATGCATGGAGTACCACTATTGATTATGTCTGATAAAGATCCAAGATTTGCCTCTAAGTTTTGGAAAAGTCTCCAAAATTCTCTAAAGACTAATCTAAACTTTAATACGAATTATCACCATAAAAATGATGGCCAATATGAGCAGATTATCCAAACACTTGAGTACATGTTGATAGAATTCTCAATTGACTTCAAAAGTGGATGGGACCAACATCTTCCTCTGGTCAAGTTCTCTAATAACAATATTTTCCACTCGAGCAACTAAATGGATCCCTATGAAGCTATTTATGGGAGGAGGTGTAAAAAACTTTCATGTTGGGATGAAGTTGGGGAATGCAAACTGTTAGGTCCTGAAATGGTTGATTAAATGGTGGAAAGGTTAAGACCATTCAGCAACACATCAAGGCTACTCAGAGTCGAAAAAATATCTATGATTACAATCATTAATGAGACATAGAGTTTGATGTTGGAGACATGTTATTCCTCCATATATCTTCATGGAATAAAGTTATGAGATTTGGGAATAATGTAAAGATTAGTCTAAGTTAAATTGACCCTTTTGAGATCCTTGATTGCATTGGAACAGTGGCCTATCAACTAACACTCCCACCAAACCTATCTCAAGTACATGACATGTTTAATTTATCCCTCTTTAGGAAGTACATACTAGACCCATAACATGTACTAAATCCATATTTGGTGACATTGGATAATGACCTTTCCTATGAAGATCAGCTGGAGAAAATCTTAGATCGTAGAGAACAAAATTATATGAAACAAGACAATTTACCTTGTCAAAGTACTGTGGAGAAACCAAAATATTGAAGAAGAAATGTGGGAACTAGAGGAGGTGATAAAGTAGATTTACCATCATATTTTTTAGTGTGTTAAATGAAAATTTCAACGGCAAAATTTCTAAATGGGGAAAGATTATAATGACCCAAACTATTACAAATAAAATTCCCCTTTTTATTTAATTAATGCCTTATTAAGTAATATGGTTATAGAAAACACATGAACTTATTTTTATTTTATTATATCTAATTAGATTTAAAATAACTTTAAGTATCATTACCATTGATAATATATTCATTGAACAATGATCATGTGATTAGTATAAATATAGGATTTTAACAATCCAATTGACACCGAAAAAAGAAATGATGGCCTGAACCAGTAGAATAATACCCTATAAATCTCATTTATTAGAGGTTCCAAGGGAGATAGAATCTCTAGGATTTTATCTTGATTAGGACCAAGATGATATCCAATAACTTAAGCATGAGTGAAATCATTTACGGGAGAAGTTCAAGCTCATCGAGATCACAACCCAAACCATGTTCACTGAACCGCCCCATGAAAGTTTCATCATCACACACCTTACTCATAGGGCGTATACTATTGTATTAAAGGTATGTGTATCAAAACCCTATCAATAGTAATATATACATTATTTTTTATAGAATAATGAATATATTTTCATCCTATTATTGTTACTTTGTAAATGATTTTTATTTTGATATAATAAAGCACAAATTGTATTTTTGGTTAATATTAAAATTCAATTAATGAATTTATGAAATTAATGGATTTTTTAAATCAAAAATATTTTAATAAAATATTATTATTAATTAATTTTTATCAAATACAAATTATCATATAATAAAATGTAATTTTTATAAGTGTTGGAAAATTGTTATTATCAAAAAACCTAATATTTCTTAATAAATGTTGATTTTGATTTAAAAGTTAAAATTAACATATTAATAAAATTATTTAGATAAAAGGAATATTATTTTTGGAATTATAACACTAAAATTATCCAATGGTAAAATTTTTATAATTTTATGAGATAGATGAATTTTTGGGTAAAAATTAAATACCATATAAACATACTTTGTGTTTTATGACATAATAATGAACCAAAAGTGATGTAGTAATTAATATAAATGGGATACAAAACCAAATATATGTTTCAAATTTAAAATAATGTAATTTTAATTTTATTTTATTTATTTTTTAAAGACATTATGAATCCTCCAAAATTTATAATATATTTTGAGGCTTTAAAATCTTTTCTTTAAGAGTGTGACTCACATAAACGTAAGCAAGGGAATTATTTTATTAATTTATACCATTGGACTTATAAAATAATAAAAAATAATCCCATTTGGAATAAACCATGGGAAAAACCATGGATGGTTTGTGGTTTTGGATATTTTATTATATAGAGTCCAAAACCTAAATAATAAAGAAATCCCCCTCTTTTTCTAATAAACCCACCTAAGATCCAATTTATATTCACTAAAACTCCTTGTATCATGACCACACTATACCCTCCACTACCTAGAGTAATCCTAAGGCACCCCCAATCTCCCAATAATCCCCTACCAAGCCTTTGGAGTCACACACTCAAGTAAGGGATCCTCTACTCTCCTCTTTTATCAAGCACTCCTTTTATGTTATGACTTTTAATTTCAATTTTCATATGTTGGGATATGTTTTTAAATATCCCCCTTACTGAAAATTTTATTTATAAATGATGATATCCCCTTTAACTTTCATTTTTCTCTCTTATGAACCCTTATGTACACTCGTTACCATGCTGAAATTTTGTACAGGTTCTTTCCTTTCTATTCTTTATTAAATTTTCTTAATTATCGTATGACTTATATTTACAATTACACATGTTGGTACATGTATTTACATGTACATATTAATTTTAATTTCATTTATAAATTATGATATTCCATTTTCTCTCTCATCAACCCATTTTATGAATTTTTATGTGATGTCGTTATGCTTCTGAGATTTCAGCGTGATTTTCCATGCCAAAACAATAGTGTAGTGAATATCATACCCATTTTTCTATCAAAGGTATTCAAATTTATTGATTGGGGACTTAAATTTATGTATTCCACATTCATTGATCATGGAATAAATTATAATAATGAATGAATCTATGTTGTATAATTTATGTGGCACACTTAAGCATAAGTATGAAATGAATATGATGGGTGTACCCAAATAGCGCTACAATTCATTGGGTAATGTTTATTATCATGATACGTCATGTTGGGATAGGGATTGAACCTAATTACTTTATGGGACTTTTTCCACCATGATGTATTGATGGGTTTATCCTTTCCATATGTTTATGATGTAGTGTTTTAAGTTGTTGTCACATTTCCCATGTTATGATTATCATGTTATATCATGTCTCTTTGTTCATGTTTATGATTCCTATTATATTTATACCTCATTTATATTCCTATTGATTAAAATGTATTATCCTCTTCATGTTATTCCATGTTTATTTCCTTACTGGGATTTATAGCTCACCCCTTTCTTATGTTTGTCCCAAGGTTATCCCATGTAGTTTTAAGTTCGAAGGAGTATTTTGATAATGTTAAAGAATTTTTCAATAAAGATATTGTATTCCATATTTTAGGTTGTTATTTATTTTACCTGATTCCAAAATAAACTATAATTATTTATCATCTAGTTTTTATTAAGTGTGGTCTTATGTAATAAATCAAGTATTAATGTGAAATAAAGATCAGGGTTGTTATATAAATTTCTAGAGCCCTCAAACCCAACCATTAATCAATATTTTCTCTCATTTTTTTGGAAAAACATGTTCATAAAAAGGATCCATTTCATCCCCTATTCAGTTTCTTTCGACCTCATCCATTGAGGATTGATCCATGGTGGTTTAGCTGAGTTCCCCTCCTTATTTTCTCACAATTTCTTCCTATTTCTTAATCTGAGAGAGGATACTATCAGGGAATCATTGGTTTTGGTGTGGTTTTGATAAGGGTATTATATGGTTGATGTGTTATAGGATTTTTGAGATGATTTTCCTTATTTTGGTGTTCAGTGGTGGCCTTTACCTTTCTTCAACCTTTCACAGTGAATCAAAAAGATCCATTTGAGGTAGGAGATCCCTCATTTCTCATCTTGTGTATCATACAAGAGGGGTTTTGCTCTTTTTTATCTATGGGAATATTATTTTTACCAGCCTAATAAATATAATGAAATGTTTAATTGAAATTGATGTTGGGGAGAATTATTTTCACATCTTTACAACTTTTGATATTATTATTGATATTGTGATATTATGAGCTAAATTACCCACTAAAAATTGTGTCTATTGGGGGATTTATTTGTGTTGATTTGATATTTTTTTTGGATACCTTGATGTGTGATTGTTGTGATACCACCTTGAAAATGGTTAATCACTTATATTTTACTAAATAATTGGTTTCACATGGAAACTATGGTTGTGTGAGAATGCCCCTAAAATAAAGAAGTGGAATAGATAAAAATCCCCTTACTAATCTAAAAAATGTTATGTATTGTGTTGTGAAAAGTTATGTTATGTGTATATATGATATGGATTGGATGTGTTGTGGTGTGGTGTGTTCATGCTCTGGTTTGGTGAGGTATAGTTATGTTGTGGGGTAGTTATGTGATGAGTTGTGTGGTCGTGCTATGGGGCAGTTGTGCTGGAAAAGTGTTTGTGATGTGGTTGTGGTATGGAGGAGGTGGATATATATATAAATTGTGGTGGTGTGGAGCTATTTATATTGAATAGGATGATGGGGTTTCTTTTTTATGGTGTTTTTCTGCACTAGATTACCAGGTATTATTGTAATTAAATGATAATGTTGAATTGAAATGGCATGGGATGGTTTGTTTAATGGGTTGAATGGCTGATGAATAAATAAAAAGGGAAAGTATGAAATAAATGGTTGATAATTAAGGTGAAATAAGTTTTATGAAAATATGAAATGAATGGGATGTTTAAATATATTTGGTTGGTAATATGAAATCTAGAAATTGGCTAAAATTGAGAAAGAAGGTAAAATGTGACTTGTGGATTGTTCCTTGTTGTGTGGTGTTGTGCATTTAGTGGTGGTAACTAAAGTGGAAGTGTAAAGAGGATTTTTGGTAATGTTGTGAGTTGGTTAGTGCCTTATTTCAAACCTATAGGTTGGTCTTGTATGTTATTATATTATATACATTATATTTCCTTGTGATTTTTATACACACCCCACCCATGTCGAGCACTGTGTGTTGATAACAAAATGTTTTAGGGGTGTTTTATGGATAAATGGAAACATGCTCTTCATCGCTCCTTCTTCCAAGATATGAAGACATGCACTATCTTTGATAAATAGAAGTCAAAATCACACTATCGAGATGTGATGTGATGTGGTCTAATGGCCTAGGTGTCTTCAGGCAAGGTGTGTTGAGATGAGATGTGATGAAATAGCTTATGGTGGGGGTCGTTCATTGTAGTAGGAGGGAACGAGGTTGATTTAATTCATGTTCACTATACCCTAATACACTAGTTATGAGATAACATGTGATTTGATTTGATTTCCTAGGTGTCTTCGGGTGATATGTGATGTGATGTGATGGCCCAAGTGTCTTCGATCAAGATGTGATGTGATGTGATGTGATGTTATACAAAAGATGTGGGAGCAGCAGGACATATAAAATTAGGGTGTGAGAGCAGAAAATTAGTGGTAAAGTAGTATGGGGTTCTCTATCATTGATATTATTCATATTAGGCTAATATACTTAGATGTTTTATTTGGTGAGAAAGCTTTGATGAGGTTGAGATTGGTTATTTGACCTATTTTAGTGTTTTTGGTTCTTCTGTTTACTCGTCAGTGCATTACTATTCTCTTTTCATGTGTGCACGAGAGACCATGTTTTCTTACTGAGTATATATATATATGATTACCCAACATATATAAAATAGTTTATAGGTTTCTAGGAGGACTATTTATACCATTCGGGATATTTCTAGCTCAGACCTTTATATTGTTATTGTGCTTCTACCTTAGCTTTATTTTGAGTATTTTCTTTGGAGATTCTTGTATTTTTTTACATTATCCATGCATTATAGGATGGTTTTTAGTTATTTTATTTTATATTATATCATTTATTTGATTGGTTTTTGATATCATATCCCTTGATCCTACATGCATTATAGAGGTTGATGCTTCCCATATTGATATTTTTATACCCCCAGTACCTGTCACTAACTCAGGGCCTACTAGATGTGAGACTTAGGGGTCATTATCTATCTTCCATCATTTTTGACCCAAGAGGGGTACCTTAGGAGCGACGAGGTCATGACAAGGAAAATGAAAACTAAACATGTAATCCACATTCATAACCAGAGGAGAAGAAAAGAGACATGGTTTAAGAAAATAATATCATATGATTCCTCCTAAAGGAAACTTGAACATAGATAGTCCCAAAATAAGATGAGATTATATCATAAAAATCCTTACCATTTTGGTAACATTTTAATCTTAAGACTGCGAAATAAATAGATTCAAGTGAAACTTTAAAAACCATGAATATAATAATATCCATGATAAAAAATGAAAATAGGCAGTATATGTGCCTCATAAAAGAATATAGGTGCATAACATAATCATATGTTCCAAAGAAGGAAATTTTGATATGAATAACCCTTATAAAGATCATATCATTGAATTTGAGAATTAATAAATGGGGAAGATTATGTGTAAAAAATGTAAATACACAAAAAAAAATCAAAATAAAATATAAATCAAGAAAATTATATTTCACATATAATCTTAACATAATATAATAAATGATGAAGTTACATAACCCAATGAAAGAAAATGGAGTTAAGAAACCCTTACCACTTGGTAAATTTTAAATAAAATCCCCTTGAATGAAATAATTTGAATTAAAACATAAAATACCATGAAGTGTGAAGGATTAATGATATAAAATTTAAAATGGTATTATATACACCATATAAAATAAATTAGGTGTATAATATTAAAATATGCCTCAATGAAAGTAAATTGAGGTGGAATCCCTTGCCTCAAGTTCGTACTTTCCATGTATGACCTTTAAATACTATATAATAAACTTATAAAAATTATTTAATTGTTTAAGAACATTTTATAGGTTTATTAATTTATCATCAAATAATTTTTTTAGTTTACTTTAATGGAATATTTAATTACTTAATCAGTTAAGTTCACATCATGTGTTTTGAGGATGTTCGGTTCATAATTTCAAAATGACTTCGTTATGTTGATTGTGGTTAAAGAGGTCATTATTAGATTATATTTCATAATAATAATGATTAAATAATTATAATTATTATACATTAATTATTCTTTTAAAACCAACCATGAAATATGATTATGAGAAATGAATTATGTTACAATCATGGAGATGGTAAGTCATACAATCGCATAAGTAGCATTTTAATTTTTCAAAGAGCATGAGGGAAAGAAGGTGGGTATAATTTTATATTTATAGAATTATTATTATATGATAAATATCATATTACCTATTTAAATAAACTTATATATACCAACCATGTGATTTGGTGATGAAAAACAAATCACATAATTTCATGGAGGTGGTAATCAGCATGTACGTACGAACGACATTAACATTTTTCAATGGATCGAAATGTAAGAAAATAAATGATATATTATATTTAAATAATGATAATTATTTCATGAATAATATATATATATATATATATTAAATATATCATTATAACCAGCCATGAGATATGGATGTGGAAAACAAATTACATTGGTCCATGAGGTGGTAGTCCGTCGTACACACGAACGATTGGTTCATTTCCCATTTGATGGAAGATGAGATGGGTATAGGTTATTTCATTAACATAATAACATCTAATTATATTTAAGATAATTATTTTATTATTTCATCATGGTTGAATAATAATTTAAGGAGTTATAATACTAAATAAAATGAAAATGATTTGTTAATAACTATACTACTTCTTCGGAAAACCTCTTTAGGTTTATACCTAAAGAATTCCTATGTTGGTTTTATGATAAAAAAATGCCTATAATACATGTTTTATGACGTTATTAAGGTATGTTTTAGGTATTTTATGAACTAAAAGGCTCTGGAATCATGTACAAGAGAGGAGATTTAGTGTCCTTTTATAATTGGGGAAGAGGATAAACTTAGAATTTTTAAAAATATTAAAATATATTAATGTGTTAATTAAGAAAAATGGCTCCAAAATGGACCATATTCTAATATGAGATAATATAGGGTCTAAATATGTCTATAAATAGTATTTAGACAAGTTTTTAGGTTATTTTAACCCTTATCTCTTTAGTTTAACCCCCAAGTAAACATGTTTTACCCTTAATCATGGCAACAAATTTTTATTATTTTTACTATTCATTGTGACAAAAAATTAAGTTGAACTTATTAACTAATATTAATTATATTTATTTAAAATATGGAATCTATTTTATCAAAATTAAATTCACATAATTGGTATAATTTAATTTAAAATTAAACCCGCAAAACATAATGAAAAATGGTTTTTCAGAAAAAAAATCATTTTTAATTATAAAAATGTTTTTATATAAAATTCAAGTGTAATTATGATTCTAATAAAATTTATTATTTTATTTTTAATAAAAAATAACTAATTAAATTTTAAAACTAACACAAGATATAATGTAACTTTATAAATACTGGAAAAGAAAAGACAGTTTTCAATAAAAATCAGTATTTTTAACTATTCATTGAAAAATTAAACTTTTCAGAAAATTATAAAAAAAATAATGATAAGATAATTTTGAAATGATGAATTAAAAAATGATATACTTTTTATAAAATTAAATTTATAAAATTTTCAGAAATTAATTATAATATTTTCTCATAAAAAGTAATAAAACATTTTTAAAGAAAACATATTTTTGAAGCATAAAATGATTTTACTAAAAATTGAGTGATAGTTTACTAAGAATTTATCAATACATTATTATTTATTAGCACATTTTTTTATATATCATATTTTTTTTACTTATACTCATATCCACCAATTTAACAACTAGGTTATAACGTTCATTTTTAAATAATAATATTTTGTGGTTCATTTAATCTCAGTGTTGTGTGTCATATACACTATCAAACTTAATATTATTTTAAAAATATTAGGGTATTATAGTAGATTAATTATAGAAAAAAAGTTAAAGTACCATATGAAATAATTTAATGAAAAAATATAAGAAACTTGGAAGCTCATAATCAATGGATGAAAACTACGACTCAATGAAAAAGAGGTTGGTTTGATAAAACCCTTGAAAATTTTATAACAATTGAATCAAAATAATATGGAAGGATTCATGAATATATTTTTAAATAATATTTAATAATAGTATTTAAATAAAATGTGGTTATAAGTGTTCCATATAAAATAATAATATGTGCATAATATGAAAGCATTCCTTAATGAAGGGAAATTGAGATAAAAACCCTTATATTTACTCTCAACTACCATGGAAGCACTTAAACCCTCTGTATAATAAAAATAACCATTTAAATAAATTATTTAAAAAAATTATCCATATATATTACATTTTCTACTCTTTAATAAAAATAATTCATTATACATTTATCAGTCGGTTATTGTTTATTTTTATCATCGGATGTTGGTGATTTTGATTGTTTCACACACGCTTTGTAATGTTGACGTTGATACCCATATTTTGATACCTAGTTTATAATTACTAGATAATTTAAGATACTTTAATATATCTTCCATAGTGATTTATAAATTTCTAATTTAATTCTATGATATTTTTAGTTATTATTCATGAAGATGAAATCAACACCGGGATTATTTTTTGTAATTTTTAACAAAAAAAGGTCATATATTAATAAAAAATTTAAATATTGATATTAAAATTTTAGAATATTAATAATTTCATAAATATAATTTTTTTTAATTGAATACATTCTTATAACAATCCATATAATTGGATGATGAAAAATGAAATATGTCATTTATAGAGGCGATAGTTTGCATATAACACGAGTGGCATTTTCCATTTTCCAATGGATGGGGGAGATAAATAATGGTATTTGCATTAATATAATAAAATTTTATTATAAAAATTATACTAATGTATTATATTATTATGTTTAGATTCAGTTTTCAATAGGGTACGTGAGAAATATACAGAAGAAACGGTTAGGGAGTGGAAACTACTCGTGTTGAGGACCTCAGACTTCTCTTGAATAACTCCTTCAAAATGGAGGAATTTAGAAACTTTATTATAACAATTGGCTACAAAGAGTGACATATGAATCTATGGGAGTAAAAATAGTATGAGGATTAAGGAAATTAAAAAAGGATATTTCTGGCTAGAAGTGGGTGTAAGTGATCTCCTTTTCTATGTGAAAAAGAGGGACTTTTCCTTGGAAACTAAAGTTAAGAGAGGGAAAAAGATAAAATTGCATGAGATTTAGATGATTTAGGTGATGAAATTTTGGTGAGACATGTGGTAATGTGTTTAAAACCTAAGAAAAGTCTTTTTTAATGTCTAAATATCAATTTAAATTAGAAAAATTCGATCCACATTAAGTTACTTATTTTTACCCTTATTAACTTTGATTAAATTTTTACCATGGTAATTATTTTTTTAATAAATATATAAGATGAAAATTATTAAAAAAATTAGACATGATGATTCTGAATTTTTAATCCATTAAATTTAATTAAATTTTTAAATATGATAAAATAATATTTTAAATTGAAACAAGGGATATAGAAAAAAACTATTTTTGTAGAAAATTTATATTTTAATATGTTAAGTTTTTTATTATTATTATTTAAAATTAAATGAGTGTTAATATATTTTTTATATGTTTAAAAATTATATAAAATTCATAAAAATTGATTTATTTTATTTTTAAAAAAATTAAACAGCATTTATAAAAATAATTCTTTAAAAAATATTTATTTTACTGTGGTAACTAATATTTACTTTGGTGAATTTTTTTATGTTAGAAATGAAAATGTAGTTATTAGAAATTTTGGATATTCTGATTAAAAATATGAAAATTAATTTACTATTCTCAATTTCTAGAGTTGATAAAAAATTAATTTTAATATAGGTGCATATAAGGTATAATTTTTTTTTAGAAAAAATAAATTTTTAAGCATAAAATGAATTTGTTCTCATTACTTGCCTAGTAATAACTATCAGATGAATATTAATTTATTTTATCATATATATCATCAATACATTTAATTTAAAATAATTCTTAAGTGGTGATTAATTTTATTAGGATAAATATACTCAACACTTAAAAATAGTTCTTTGAAAAATATCAATTTTAAATAATCATTGCTAAATAAAATTAAAATTAATTTTTTATATCCTAAACAATTAATTTTATCAATCCATTGATACTAAAATATTTCTTTTAATTTTATAAATATATCATATCATACTTTGATAATAATAATATTTAACACATAAAAAATTATAATTAAATATTTTAGTTAAATATTATGTTTTTGTTTTATTATTTATTATCCATGAGTTGTATTATTTTAAATTTGTTTTTAGAAATACACACCTTCAGTATACCCATCGGATACATGTATATCTAATGACCATATTTCCCTTTATAATAGTAACATTTCTCTAATTACATCTTATAAATCCATTCCATTCTTACCTTCTAAATAAAACTTCTCATTCCGTAAATTTATTATTAAGGATTTTTTTCATAATTTTTTCTCATTTAATGATCTATTTTGTCCTAGTAGGTTTAGTTCTACTAATAGTGATTCTCAAGGGTGAATATGATCTAAGGAATATTTTAGTTTTAAATATATTCTTCCTTTTTATTTATTGTCCCATTTTAATTTATTCACTATTAATGGATATAATCATTCATGGTATGTAGTATTCCATAGAGTATAATACATGGTTTCATATACCTTTGTAGTAATATTCTATTATGAATTAATAAAGTGTTATTTTGATTCATATCTTGTATGTCTTATTTTATACTTAGTTTTAATTATTTTAAAAGAATAGAAAAAAATCATTAGAATTATAGAAATTTGATTTAAATATAGATAAAGGGTCATAAAACCTAGGGTGTTACATTCCCCCCCCCCTAAATAAATTACATCCTCACAATTTTAATTTCTTCCACTTATGAAAATATTCTTGTGTATTATTTATATAGTTATGAATTGAGGTATAATTTATAATGAGATATTTACCTTATAATCTTAAGTAAGAGTATGAAACACTTATTTCCTCTTATAATTGGCATATCCTTAATGTTGAGTTTCTCTCAAATCATTTTAGTTAAACATCCCTCATAATTGGTTATTAAAACCTATATGATGTAATTAATTTTCACAGAGAGTTTATAGTCAGTTTTTCATTGATAGATGATCATATGTTGATTTGGAATATGAAATGTGATTTCCCTATTTTGGTAATTAATATAGTCTATTTGGAAATTTCCAATCCATTTTCAAAATCACATTAAATTCATCTAATGGAAGAATAAAAAGACTTGACTGAATAACCTTACCAAAACTTCAACTTGGGATACAATAATCATACAACTGGAGGTTTTCTCTGATAATTCAATATCAAATAATTGGGGTGTTGATTTGATACACATAGAAAACTTCCAAGATATAATGGAGTGTCTAGAACCAAAATCCAATAAGACATCCACAAATCCAAAGTGAAGGATAAGTGTGCATTAATTATCATGATCCACTTAAATGGTATCAATTGCATAGGTTTTTCTTTGTTACTATGGTATTAGAAGTTTCTGATATATTTTATCCTCATTAGATCTTGGGTTAAGTCATCAATTTGAAAGATTTCTAAAATCCTTGCATTTAAAACATTGTATTGTCATTAGTACCATATAAAGAGAATTATTTTCCTCTATTATGCTAACTAAAATCTTCATTTATTCTCAATATTTGTCTCATTTATGGCCTCCTTTACCATAAATAAAACATATTCTAGTTCCTTTGAGACATGTACCTGGGTGATTCTTAACAGATTCTTAACATGTTGTAAATTAAATATTCTTTCCTCTATGGTTTGTATCACATTAACTTCCATAAAACTCCATTTTCCTTTTATTTGGTGTGTTTGGATATTCCATTAGGCTCAAGTAATTAATTATAACTAGAGATGGTTGGTTACATATAACCATAATATTTTTTACTCTTACTCTTATCCCATTTGGTTTTTCATTGGGACAATATTTGAATTTTATATTACACCCATTATTAACTCGGTTCCTCTAGGCTCCATCCATTACTTTAAATAAAGTAATGTTGAGGTATGAGAATAATTAAATTAATAAATGTATAAAAAGACAAATATAAACATAAAATGAGTAACTCATAAATAACATGCATAACCTAACTTATAAATCTCTATGTTTCAATTTAGTTTATCCATGGTCATATTCCCATTAGGTTCTCTAAATTAACTAGCTATATGTTACACCATCAAATTATTTTTAAAATCCTTTATAATGGTTTGTAAAGGGCATGTGAATCAACCAAATAACATCTTCCAAAAGTGTCAAATCAAGTGTGTAGTTAGGCTCACTTATTTTTCACTAAGTGGATATTGAGTTAATACCCAACCAACCTTTTTTAGGGATTATCACCTATGAGTGAATTTATGTCATACCCTATATCCACTTATTTTTACCTAGATAAGGATGTAATTTCTAGGAAGACACATACTCTATATATCATGACCCAACTCATCAAGGCCCACCTAGATAGTGATAAGCTGAGTGTGACACCCCATGATCACCTCCAATAGTCCAAGGGCTACCGAAAAGTTCCAAGTAGGCATAACATACACATGGGTGGCCTTAACCTAAGGTACTTGTACACACACACATCTCCAAATACTCATAAAATTTTGAATAATAAAAATACAACTGATACTAGTGAATGAATACATCTATATATCACAATCAAAGTATGAAAATAATACTAAAAAGCATAAAGGTACAAATATAATCCCACCAAAACTATAAAAAAATTCAACCTACTAGAAGTATGGGACTACATTCAAATTCAAAACCTAGTACGAACCATAGTCTATCTATCTCAATTATTCTCTATTTGATCCTGGTCCACCAAGGACCCAATTAAATGGCATATCATCTACATAAGATACAACATGTGTGGGAAGATATCGTGCAAGGGTGGGTATAACAATACCCAGTAGGACAACCCAAAATCACTAGACAGAAAGCATCAAGGAAATAGTTAGTTCATCGCAAGATCATGTTAATAAAAATATAAAACATATAATAATAACACCTAGATATACTCAATATAGACACTAAGTCTCAAGGTAAGGTCACAACCACACTATCATCCTAGGAGTCTACTCAAGTTTTCGAAGTAACACTCATCTAGGAGAACTTACTCCATGATCCCAATAATACTGATGGCGCTCATCCGAGAGGTTGTTCTCATCGGGCCTCACAATGTAGAAGTATGCACTTGAATTCAGAAGAAATCAATAAACAGATAGGGGATTACACCTAGGTCTATGGGGGCACTAAAAACCCAAATTAGATTATCCTGCTAAGTAGGGGATCAACACCTGGGTATGTTGGTCATGTTGATTCCTAAAACCCTACCTAGGAAAGATGATATGATAGAGGATACCACCCTGGGCCACATTGAGGGATCCCTAAAACTCTATCTTAAATGGATCCTACAGAGGGGATCACATCCTATGATTAGAACCTAATGCCTCACTCTACCCTCATGGGGATGGATCAAGGGAATTTACTCTAAGGAAACTAGTCCATGCTGGAGAAAACAAGGGTCTCAAACTACCGTGTATAAATTAGACAATGTGTAGTGTAAGCACATATCATGTCTTGCCTGCCTCAGGTCTACCCATGTTCTCTAGATCGTGCTCATGTACTTAGGGTTATTCATGTGTAATTTGGTTATGTCCGTGTATTGGGTCATGTCTCGGTACCTTGTTTGTGTACAAGTACCAGGTCTTTCCCATATACTCTTGTCATGCCCATGTACCTCATCATATCTAAGTACTTTGTCAATGTTTGAGTACCATGTCACACCTGTGTACTCTGGTCGTGTGCATGTACATGGTCATGTCTATGCTAATGTTCCCTGAGGGTACACACCAAGTCACCAAGCATGGGTCGCATGGTGTGTGTTGGGTATCTCATAGCGTATGATATTTAATTTTCCTAAAAGCCTAGCCACCACAACCAAGGTACTATATGGTGTGTGTTCTTCATATTTCATGTCGTGTAGTAGGTATTTTTTCAGAACCCATGGGTTCTTCATGCGCCTTTCACTTGTGCTACCTTTGCTACTGAATCTATCATAAATCACATTAAGGAACTCAAATCCAGGGTTGAATACACTCGTTCCATCACCAGTGGCTGAATTCCAGCTGGCCTTTGCCTCGAAAATTACCCATCATTACATTATCTCATCATAATGCCAAAACCCACATACTTGGTCTCCCAAATATGATCACAATCCATCCCTAATCATTCATAGTCTTCATAAACCTCAATCGTGTATTCAATCTCAAACCCACACCCATGGAAATAATCTGTTATGCCAAATATTGAATGCACAATGATCGATTTCTAGGTATTTGTTGAATTGTCGACCAAAAAGGATGTCGATAAAGATTGCACGATGAAAGGTTGGAGAAAAGAACAAAACACAACAATGGGGATGAACCTAGACTATTGTTTAGGTTGACCTTGATTTTTTGTTGTTAGAATTAAAAACAAAGAACCATAATCAAAACAAAATCAAATTACTATATTTAGGAAATTAAAGCAATACATGTAATCCACGATCAACCTGTGAATTAATTTTTTAGGGAATTAATTTATGTTTAACATGGGTAAAACAAAAACATGATAAATACACAAAAAGTAAACACCCTACCTTGAGTTTGTATTGATCATTGATGAAGAATGGTTTTGGGTTATTGTTGTTGATAATATGCATGAGCTCTGTTGGTGTAGACGGTCCTTGGAAATTTGGTATTTGATCCTCGATTCTATTATCATTTTCCAAAATCTTCTCCAATGACTCCCCACTCAATATATATGGTTAGTAGTATAAACCTAAGGATTTTACATAATCAGGTTTAAATATATGAGGTTAGTTCATGGATATATAATAAATAATTTATTTATTTATTTATTTATTAAATTACTGATCTACCCATGATTGCACTAAAACCAAATACCTAACACATACAAAGATTTTTTCATGCCTAGGGTAAAACCCACATTCTGGATTTAATAATAGTATCTCATCTGAGACTCTATTTGGGATTTATTCCATTATTTTATAAAAACTACACATGTGTGATATAATATATTTAATATTTTTATTATACCAAATCAGAGCCTCCTTAGGCATTATAATCCCATGCTAACTTAGATCATACCTTTGAAATTATTATTTAAAATATTTCAAAGTTTTACAAAGAAAAATTAGAATAATTACACTATAATTTACCAAAATTTTAGGATATTTTCTTATATTTAGACTTATCCCCAATGTTCTATAGTCCTAATCTCTAAAAAACTAAACTCTTATTTGATACCAGCTGACACGACCCAAGATAAACATGTATATATTTTATAATAATTCCATACTTTGAACATTAAATCTCACAAATATTCACACATCCCTAGAACTCAACGGTTTATTGTAATTGGATATTAGCTATATAAAAATATTATTTCACATAATTTATTCAACATCTCTATGTTAATACTATATATAATTTATTAGGGAATTAAGAAACATAGAAATTGGTGATCTCAAATGATCGATAAGGTAAAAACTTATCAATAATTCATAAAGGTTTAGATCATAGGAATATGAGAAAACATGAGCATGAGAGAAATATATAATTAAAAAGAACATTAAACAATAAGATTTTTCCATAAGTTATGATATAAGGATATGTAATCTCAAATAAAAAAACATATACCATGGCATGAGAATTCAAAAAAAACAATAAACATGATCCATGAAGCATAATCATATGAATATAACATTAAAATGTGGCATGTCATGGAAACATAGCATAATAAGGAACAATGTGATAAACATAAGGACATGGAATCATCACATTGTGATCAAACCTAATCATTCACACCCTTTAAGTTGTGAGAAAACCCAATCATTCCCACCCTTTAAGATGTGGAAAAATCCAATCATTTCCATGCTCTATTATCTCATGAGATGTAAAACTTTAATCAATGCATTGGAGGGTGACATAGGACCCAAACTTTCATCATCCATACATATGTGTGTCATATTAAATCAATCATATATCATATCATGAAAAAACCATGGAAATAAAATGTGTTTCATAACATTTCCAAATAGTATAACATAAAATGTTCTAAAGAATTGTATTGATTGATGCAAAAAATTAAATCACCAAAAATGAGTATTTCATAATATCATTTATAGGGTGATTAATGAAATATAACTCTATGGAAGATATAGAGGGAAATGTAATTTAAATCATATGAAGATATTTTATAAAACATTTTCTATCATGTTGTAAAAAGATGCAGTTATGATTCAATTTTAAAAGTAATTTTTGAGGAGGCAACATGAAAAACATTTTAAAACCCCACTTTAAAATATATCCCAATATTGGATACTTGAAAGGAAATAATGGTTAAGTCAATAAATTTTTAGTGTAAGATAAAATATACAATCATGAAAAGATTTTTTTTTAATATTCTATAATATATTTATTGAAACCTATACCACTTAAAATAGTAATAAAGCTTCCTATTAAAAAGTTTTAAAGAGAAATATTAAGGTAACATGAGATCACATGTGTTTAGGTTTCAAAATAATAAATTAAAACATTTTTGGAAAGAAATAATATGGACATGGAAGAGAAACAGTGATTAAAGAGGATAAGAATTATTCTTATCAACGTCATTTTTTTATAAAGAAGGGTATCCATCAAAGAATATAATTTTGATGTAAGAATGAAAATTACTTAGATAAAAAAATAAATTATCATATAAAATAAATCAATGGTAAAATATAAGAAACTTAGAAGCTCGTAGTCAAGAGATATAAACTGTGACTCAATGAAAAGAATATTGAGTCGATAAAACCCTGACAAATTTGGTAACAATTGAATCAAAATAATGTGAAGGATTGATTCATGAATATACTTGTAAATATTATGAAACAAACTTTAAATAATATTATTATAATCTAATTGTTAAATAATTACACCATATAAAATAAAAATGTATGTATAATATGAAAACATGCCTTAGTGAAGGAAAACTAAGATGAAAACTATTACCTTTACTCTGAACTTCCACTAAAGTGATTTAACATCCTTTATAATGAAAATAAAAATTATAATAACATATATAAAAACCTTATTCATATATATTACCTTATATACTATTTTATTATAATCATTCATTATATATTTAGTAGTTGGTTATTGTTTATTTTCATCATTAGATGTTAGTGATTTTGATTGTTTTGCATGTGCTTTGTGATATCGATGTTGATCCCCATAATTTGATACAAATTTAATCATTCCAAGATTATTTATGTTGATATTATAAATTTTCTATAGTTATTTATAAATTTCTAATTTCATTCCATGAGATATTTAGTTATGATTCGTGAAGATGAAATTAGAGACGGTCTTATTTTGGTAATTTTTAATGAAAAAAATGTTGTATATTAATAATGAGTTTAAATATTAATTTTACCATTTTAGAATATTAATAATGTCTTAAATATAGTTTTTTATTCATTAAATACATTCTTATAAACATCCATGTAAGGCTATGATGAAAAATGAAATATGTTGTTTGTGGAGGCGATAGTCTAAACATAACACGAGTGACATTTTCCATTTTCCAATGAATGGGAGGGAGATAGAAAATGGTTTATATATTAAAATAATAAAATTTTAGTATAATAATTATAATAATTTAATTATATTATTATTTTTATATTAGTTTTTTAGGTTTATGGACAAGAAATTTAGAGAAAAAAATGTTAGGGAGTGGATAATACTCACATTGCAGACTTGAATCTTCTATTGAAGGACTCCTTGGAGATAGAGGACATGGGGTACTATATTTTAACCAAGGGATAACAAATGTGAAAGAGTAATATAGGGGAGTAATAATGTGAGGTTTTTAAATGTAATTTTGAAGTATTTGTGTGGCTTGAAGTGGTTAGAAGTGTGCTCCTTGTATAGGTGAAAAAAGGACTTTTCCTTAAAAACTAAAGTTGGGTAAGGGTTAAAGATAGAATAACATGAGATTTAGGTGATTTAGATGAGGAAATTTTGGTAATAAATGTTTATATGACTTTAAAATTAATAAAGTTCTTATATAATGTCTAATTTTCAAGTTAATTTAGTAAAAATTGAGCTATATTAAGTTACCGCTTTTCACCCTTATTAGCCTTGATTAACTTTTTACCATGGTAATTATTTTTTACTAACAATATAATATAACCACTCTTACCAAATTTTTAAATGTTTAGTCTGAATTTGGACTCTATTTAATCTATTTCAATTTATAAATATGAGAAAATTAATTTTTTAAATTGAAACATAAGATATAGAAAAAATTATTTTTGTTGAAAAATGTATTTTTATACTGTAAGTGTTTTCATGTTGTTATTTAAAATTAAATAAATGTTAATATATTTGTTTACATGATTAAAAATAATATTAGATTCATAAAAATAGATCAATTTAATTTATTTAAAAATTAAACAAATTTTATAAAAAATAATTATTTTATTGTGGTAACTAATTTTTACTTTGGAAACTTATTTTTATGTTAGAAATAAAAATGAATTTTTTAATAAATTTGGATATTTAGATTAAAAATATGAAAATAATTTTATTATTTTTAATTTCTAAAGTTTATAAAAAATAATTTTAATGTAGTCGAGTATAACTCATAAAAATAATTTTTTGAAAAAAATGTATTTTTAATCATAAAATGAATTTGTTCTTATTAATTTTTTGGTAATAATTATCAGGTGAATTTTAATTTATTTTATCATATATATTACAAATAAATTTCATTTAAAATCATTATGTATTGGTTATAAATTTTATTAGGATAAATACACTCAATGCTTAAAAATGGTTCTTTGAAAAATGTTACTTTTAAATAATACCAAATACCATTAAAATAAATTATTTATATCCTAAAAATTTAATTTTATAAATAAATTGATATGAAAACCTTTATTTAATTTTTATAAATACATCATATCATACTTTTATAATAATAATAATAATATTTAACTCATAAAAATATTTTTTATAATTAAATATTTTAGTTAAATAATATATTTTGTTTTATTTATTATTATTTGTGTGTTATATTATTTTAAATTTGTTTCAAAAAATATAAAACTTATGTATACCTTTTGGATACATGTATATCCAACAATCATAATTCTATTGAACATATTTCCAACAACCATATTTCCTTTTATAACGGCTATATTTCCCCTCATTGCATCCTATAAATTCATTCCATTCTTACCACCTAAATCACACTTCTTGTTCCATAAATTTTCTATAAGTATTTTTTCATAATGATTTCTATTTAGTGATTTTTTTCCTTATAGGTTTAGTTCTACTAATGTAGATTCTCAAGGGTGAAGATGATCCAAGGGATATCCTAATTTTAAATATGTTATTATTTTCTATTTATTATTCCATTTTAATTTATAAACTTTTAATGATGTAATAATCCATGTTATGTAATATTCCATGGAGTGTGATACATGGTTTCATGTACATTTTTTGTAATATTCCATTATGAATGAATAAAGTGTGGTTAGTTTGATTCATATCTTATATGGATTAATTTCTACTCAATTTTAATTATTTTGAAAGAATAGAAAAAAAACATTATTTATAATTATAGACATGTAATTTAAAGAAAGATAAAGGGTCATAAAACCTGGGGTGTTGTAATGTGGGTTTTTTCGCCATGTTTGCGGATAGTCTGGAAGATCATGCAAGGTTCCACAGTGGTGGCCCATGGTGTGGAAGGCAGAAAATTGTACTCGGCCCATGTTTTGGAAGGTATCATGAAAGTTAGAGCAACAAATTTTGGAATAAATTATGGATATACAAAGGTGTGGCATAATAATCTTGTTCACATTAGTGACAAAGGTCTAAAGTCCTTGGCCACTAAGGGATTTTTGAATTAGGGTCTTGTATAGTTCAGAAAATGTGAGGGTTGCATCTAAGGAAAGCAGTGGAATATGTCCTCCTATTCAGATAAAATAACTCCAAATAATCGAAAAATCAAGCTGATTTATATAGATGTATAGTGAAAAGTGCTAGTTTAATATAATATGGGTGCATTTTATTACATTACCGTTATATAAAATTCTACACAAAAGGTGTGGGTGAATTTACTTAAACATAAGACTGATGACTTTCCTATCTTCATTAGATGGAGATCCATGGTACAAGATAAGACCAGAATAAAGATAAGATGCCTTCGGTCAGATAATGGAGGTAATTATAGATGATGAGATTTATAAATATTTTATTAGATTAATGGAATCCAGATGGAAAATACTATTCCCGTAACACCTAAGTATAATGGTATTACAAAATGTATGAATCAAAAACTGAATAAGAGATATAGGATGTAACATCCCCTCCCCTAGTCTATATCTACTGAGTGGTTCACAGAACAGAGAAGTCACCACTTAACCTCAGGAACACCTCCTCATACGCCAGAGTCTACTAACTAATAGTGGGGGCCTAGGGTGTTACCATGGGGAGATATACCCCTTATCAAAGTAGCAATAACAGTGGAAATAACCAAGTGTCATCCAATAAAATATCTATTAGAGTGTGCATAAGTAATAACAATATTCATGCTATAATAAATATCATGCGGAAGAAAGAATTCATACAAACCCATGGTCATGCCAGCATACAAACAATGATCACCCACTAGGTTGGTCACATATACATAATAAATAAAATAATAAAATATAGGAGGCTCTACTACCATCCCCAAGATTTATCAAATCCCAGTCTCTAAATTCATCTGAGTCATATTTCCCAGTCATGCAGAACTGGGTATCTACCCTACATGAACCTGTGATCAGTAAATTCTACTTAGGTACCCAAGTTTCACGGATACCTGAATAGGATGTGAGTACAACTTAGTAGGGAACCACCAATGTGATCCTGCACATAACTAGTAAATAATGTGTGTGTGTGTGACATGTTAAGCTAAATAAATAAATATAGTTTCGAAGCATAAATAAATAACCACTGTTGATCCATGGTTTCTTACATGATACTTGATATTGACTATACTGTATTCGACCAGTTCTGAAGAGTCTCTAAACACGTCACATAATTAAAGGGGGAAATACATGTCCTACCCAAAAATCATACTACATTAAGATTGATGGAAGAATCCTAGGAGGTGATCCTAAGTATTCAAAATATTAATAATAAATATTAATTAAAGGGGATTTCCTAAGTCATTATAAATAGATGGAAATCACATCCAAATCCAAGGTGATTTCCCAAGGAATTCTAAATTGATAGGCATCATAGTTGAATCCACGGGGATTTCCCAAGGCATTCTAAACATATTGGAATCACGGTTAAATTGAATGGGGTTACTCAAGGTATTCTAAACAAATAGGCATCATAGTAAAATCCAAGTGGATTACCAAAGTCATTCTAAATAGATAGGCATTATAGAAAAATATAAGGGGATTTCTAAATTCATTCTAAATAAATAGGAATTACATATGAATCTAAGGGAATTTCCTAAGGCATTCTATAGTGTCAGGTATATTATTCAAATCTTTGGTAACCACCCAGGAATTTTATATCTCATCAAACATTCAATTATAAAGTATCAAGGGAAGATCATCTCTCCCATAATATCTCATAATAATAATAATAACAATAATTTGGTTTATTCAACTACTCAACCCATCACACATAATAGAGTTTAGACTCTCACGTGCCCAACCTATCATCATTACTACAGGCATATCAGGCCCGCACAACCGATCTGGGTTTTAATGTGATGCCCATAATAATATATACCCATATCCATATGTACCCTCTCTAGGGTCAATATATCACTGGGGAACCCTTCAGGGTCCTTTGGGTCTCACCATAATAAGGTCATCCTATATGGTATCCTTGATCCTAGTCCTAAATCTCAGGTTATCACTCATTAATCAGAGGGAATCATGTCCCTTAATGTATTCATAAATATCTAAAGGGCTCATTAAACTCCTAGAAAAATATATATATGAACCCCTCTAGAGAAAAATCATAAATCCAATCTCAATTCCCAAGTCATCCTAGGTTGATCCTCACCCAACCTATACATAATATATCTAGGGAATTATCACCTGGGTACTCACAAGATAGGGAGGATAAATGCTCACCCTATACTCATATCATTCATCATGAAGTCTTCAAGGCATATCAAGGGCCCACTAAGTCCTACTAGGGCCATTCAACTTTTTTCATTGCATCCCTCTACAATAAGGGTCTAAGTCGCCTATACTAAAGGCAACCATGTTTACTTAATCAATTTAAGTTTTCACCCATTTTGGTATATATTTCACATGGAATACAATTATAATCAAGGCCTCTACCATTAATGTCTAAGGAATGAAGTCAGTTCATAAGGGTCCCTTGTGACCCTTGGCACGTGTCCATTTCCAAGCATTTCATTTTAAAGAAACAATTCATTTTAAATAAAAATTTAATTTCCCTCAATGTAAAGACCACATATAAAATTCTTATAAATAAAATAAATTTACCATAAGGGTATGATCAAGGGACCACCTACCTAAAAAATGAAGTTACCATCCCTTGATCATAGCCTAAAAACTTCTACCCGAGCTCGTCCAAGTCCAACTGGCTATTTCCAACCCACATGAAGCCATAACTCAAGCCTTGGTATTAAAATAAATCAATTAAAACAATTTATAATTAAATCTCAATTTAAATTAAATAGGCACAATGCCTAAAAACTCATTGAGCAACATTCCTTCACCAAAGCCTCAATCAAAAGGGTAGGCTCCACTCCTGACACACAACCAGGCCTAATCCACATGATATCCCCAATTTATATATCTGATTTAATGACCAATTTCATAAAATTTAGGAAAAATCCCTAAGAAAAATCATCGAGTGATGAACCTTCATCAAAACTATGTGTGCTTATCGTCTCAAAATATCCTCTAGTTGCATCAAAGAAAATCCCAACCATATCAGATGATTTACACCATGATCTAGTGTAAATCATTCTTAAACCCTATATAGAGACAACAAAATTAGAGAAGAGAAAAAGAGAGAGAATAATGAATAAGGAGGAGGATATTCCCACCTTAAAAAACTAAATAAATTGTACTAAAATCCACCTCAATCCATGGGGGGTCAAAGAGGACAAGGGAGAGAGATCCTCTCAGGTTTAACCATACATGATGGAGAAGAGAGAAGAGTGAAGGGTTAGCATCCCAAGGGGTAAATGGGTATTCTATAATTTTTAAGTAAATAGAGGTGAATCACTGCATTATTGAATCCACTACAGTGTGAAGCCCCTCCCTCAGGTATACCCATAGTCTTGATATTCCCTCCACTATACTGAATCCCCTTCCTTATCTTTGTGTCAAACTAGAACTTAGGCCACCTGAAACAGCCAACACTATGGTGTCATGGAGATCTCTTTGCCATTTTCTAGGTGCCACAAGCTCCATTATGACATGTTTACCCTTCCTATTTCCTATAGGTGAAACCCCTCATGTGGCATACCCAATAGGTCTCCATTCCCTACAAAATGCTTGATCATCACGCTCACCTAAGCATGGTTCCCTCCAACTTGGTGAGCTCCATGGCATGGTGCTCCCCATGGTGAAACATCTACACCCAAAAATCATCTTTAGGTCCCCCCCCAAAAAAACTCACTCAAACATCCACTTGAGAACCCAAAACACCTCTTGAGTCTTAATCCATGTTTAAAAATATCTCATTAAGGTGTACAAACACTCAAAACTACAATATGAGTCACAATTAATGAAATGTACCCCCACCCACTATGGGACTAGAAAAAACTTCCCATGAATTTTACAACATGAAAAAAAAACACAGCTCTTTACATGGGAGCATTAGGTTATGTTCTAGTTTCTCATAGGATTTTTGGGTCTCATCAGTTAACTATGAAACTCGTCATATGAATTAGAGTACTTCAGAACCATTGGCATAAAAACTTCTGACAGAACTCTGGTCTAACTGGAAGGTGAAATTTACTTTCTTAAGAGTTTTTAGATATATCATGTATACCCATGTTGATTCCAAGGAGAGGGATAAGTTGGAAGGTAAGTTATAGACATGTTTCCTCATAGTCTACAATGATGAAAACTTTGGTTTCAAACTCTGGGATAACAGTCAAAGGAAGGTTATCAAAGTTCAGAATGTTCTCTTTAATGAGGTGACCCTATAGAAGGATCAGAACTTAGCGAAAGATGATTTTGGAAATAAGGAATTGATTGATCAGGTTAAGGTTGAGCTAGGTAGAGGTTGGGTGGTTTCGAGCTATTCAAGGATCATGGATGACGGAGTTCAGGATAATGATCAAGTTTTGGAAGTTCCAAGGCCCAATGTGTTGTATGTGCACTAAAATATACATGCATAAGGTGAATGTACACATGCATATGATGCATGATATATATATATATATTATTTATAAGTTTACATTTAATGCATGCATGTGATGCATGAATATAATATATATATATATATATATTATATATGTGTGTGTGAAATATATATATATATATATATTATTTATTTCGCATGAATGGTTTATTCGTCAGTTATAATTCATTATGAATGGATTAAAGGCTTTACATTAAATTCATTAAAAACATTTAATTAATTATACCCCAACATTCGTAAATGAATATGATTTATTATGAAATAGAGGAGTCTCGGCTTTCAGCTATATAAGAGGACGATATCCTCTCCTATTGGGTGTGGGTGGTGTGTGATGTGTATAAGCCTCTGATAAACACTCTTACTCTCAGAACTCTGTTTATCTAATTTGAGAAGGTGTTGGCACCCCTTCAGATTTTAGGTATCCTCACGAGGAATTCATGAATCCTTTGGTTGGTGTACTCCCTTAATGGAAGGATGATTTTTTTCACTAATCCTCATGATCTTCCTCAAACACTATCTGCAAAAGGAAGATCAAAATTTTTGTTGTTCATGAATTTCAGTTACTCTATTTTATAGTATTATTTACAAGTTAATTTCTTGAAGATAGATCTACCTATGTTTTGGGTTGTCCTCTACTATAAATGGTCATTAGATGATCATACGAAACCCATTGGTGGTATCATAGAAAGGTTCAAGATTTTTATTTTTTTGAATCATTGGTTTTCAAAGAAAAACAAAAAACTACATTTTCATAAAACTGGAGGAAGGTTTTAGACCCTTATGTGAACTATATAAGGGTAAATATGATTTACCCTTATAAATTTAGGTTGTGTAAAGGTTATACCCTTATGTGATTTTTTTCATAAAGGTAGATATGCCTTTACCATTACATGATACCCTTAAATAGAAGGTTTATGTAAGGGTAACCACATTGTTACTTTTACACAAATGGATTGTGTAAAGGTATCACCCTTATGAAAGGGGTTTATGTAATTAGCACTTTACCCTTATGCGTAAAGGTATTAGAGTTTCTATGTAAAGGTCCATTATGTTTACCTTTATGAATCATATGAAATATTAAAAGTAACCTTACAAAAATGAGTTGTATAAAGGCAATACCTTTACGCTTGGGAGGTACGTAAAGGTAGTACCCTTACATAGATGGTTTGTGTATGGGTAACCTATGTATTACTTTTATGAAAATATGTTGTGTAAAGGTAGTACCCTTATGCAGGTCGGTTATGTAAAATTTATACCCTTACAAAAATGTTTTGTGTAAAGATAGTACCCTTACGTGAGTTGTGTAAGGGTAATATCCGCTATAATCTTACACATAGTGAGTTGTGTAAAGGTAAGGGAGTATACCCTTACATAGAATAGGGGTTCTGTGTAAGGGTAAACAAAAAGTTGTTAAAAATTTATTTTTAACATATTAAATCTTTTAAATTATTTATAAATTGTTTATAAATCATAATAAAATATATTTTGAGATATTTTAATTTATAAGAATTCTATAAATTAATTAATTATAAATTGTTTATAATTAATCAAATAAATGTTTATGAAACATATTTCCCATATATTAAAGGTTAATATTTTAAAATACCTTTTAACAAAATTAAATGGAATTCCTTGTGATCTAGAAATAAAAAGTTTATTCATAAATCATAATAGGTGATTTATAAAGTTTTATAATTTCAAAATATATGATAGTTAGATTATATAAAAACTTTATATGATAAATATTGAATTTTAAAATGTTTATAGTTCATGAAATTTCATATAAATTTCATTTAATATAAAATATTAAGGGGTCATATTGAAATGAATATAAAATGTTTATATTCTTTCTAAATTATAAAATGTTTATAATTAGCATTTATTTATTAATAATTCATAAATATATCATATTTTGGAAAATAATTTATTTATTTATTTGTTAAATTTACTTGGTATTCATGTTTAGTAATTTTTTTATGAAATAATAATATTGGGTATGCCCATTTATATGATAAATTTATTCTAGGATAGAGCCTTTCATATCATTATAGGTTTGATATCATAAAATTTAGTTTCATTTACCTTGACCTCAGTTGTAATTTTAGTTATGAGATTGAGAATAGTTGTTGGGCATACTTTATGCATATTAAGTGTTAGAGTTTTTCATGAATTGAATTATCTCTTGAGTAAATTATCCTCAATTAGAAAGACTTAGGGTCAAACTACCTACTTTTCTAGAGGCTTGCCTTGGCTACGAAATTTAATGTGGTTGGCTATCTATTTCTCTAGGCTTACTCAAGTATGGTTTTTCAATATTATATAACTATATTCATTTACATGAAGAGTCTATGTACCTTATGCATATAATGAATTTGGATATATATTAATATATTATGTGAGATGAAAATTTGAAATTTATTTGTCTTTTATTCATTGAAAATGCCCCCAAATTTGATTAAAATCTCAGGTAATTTTGTGATTTTTTTGTGACTTTGTGAATTCTAAACAAAAAAATTAATTGGATCAAAACAAGTTTTTTAGTAATTTATTAATTTTTATAATTACAATTATGAATATATATATTGATTTTAAAAAAATATTAAAATTAATTTTGATTTTAAATTATGATTTTTAAAATTGAGGATTTATAATTTTGAAATATGGATCTAGAATTTTTTAATATGTTTAAAATGATGAAATTGAGTTTTCATAATTTATAAAAATTAGGAAATGATTTGTAAATAATTGTGAAAAGGCATACAATCTTAATTTTTTATTGTTTAATTTTTTTTGGAATTAATTTGTAAAATAATATCTACAATAAAAAATATATTTTTTTGTGAGGGGTTTTCTTTATTACTATCAACACTCTGTTATCAGTACCTCTATCTTGATACTAGTTCCTCTATTCTTATATCATTAGTGAAATGATACTGCTAGAAGAAAATTCTTGCTATCGGTCCACTACTACTGCCAGGGTTTGATTCCCTAGCCTGATGCCACCAGATACTACCACCAACTTGCTAATAATGACCCTACTACCACTAGAAGGGAATTTTAAACTATTTCCATAGTGCTATGGTATCACTTCTTTCTACCTTCAAACCTATTATCATTGTCATTCTACCACTAGTTATTGTATGTGATACCTCCATTTACTACCATCGGTAAGAAAATTTGTGATTCCATACCAAGAGTATATTATTTCTATAAGATCATGTTATTGTTACTCTTAATATACCTCCATAGGAACTATTGTACTAATACCACCCTCAAATCATGTTACTACTTGATTTATGCGATCGTGAGGAAGTATTTACTACTCTGTGCATGAAGAAGTTGAGAGGAGTTTTGAATCTTCTTACCTCACTAAATTGATTCGAGCTTGTGGTAGGCATGAATTTGAAGTCAATTTGATTTTAACTGTGTGATGAAGATCTTTGATGACAGAATCTAGGGTTGATCAAAGACTTCATCATTAAGATGATCTGATTTCTTCGATATTGTTATCAAGATGCATCTTGTGAACCAAAATCTAATGCATGAGGGAGGCCAAGTTTATCCACAATTTCACTCTGTTGAAGATTTATCGCCAAATTTAGGGTTGATTGAATCATGAGGCATCAATGATGATGAACATTAGCATCACTAAAGAATACATTAGAAAATATTGAGCTAGGAATAGATTTAAAGTTGATAATGAGGTTTTCTTTTTTATATGAGGTGAAGATGATCTGCATTTGATGATCTGAAAATTGAGTCCATGCAAGGACCGAATAAAGTTGAAGATAGGGTTTTTGAACTCCCATTGCTACGAATTTGGGTTTATTTAATAATTCACACTATGTGTGTGATGAAATGTTGAGCTAAAGATGATGAACGATGTGACCCAATTTTGAAGAACAGTCAAAGGAGGTCGAGACTTGTGGTTAAAGATGAGGATGCCCGATGGAGGATGAAGTTTGATTTGAGGGTCAACACTTTCATAAGGTTCATTCCAGACTTGTGTAAGGGTCATGGATAAGTTTCATATGGTTCATTTTCATAAGGGTAGCTCCATTGGGCTATGTAAAGGTCATAAAACCTACATAAAGGTAGAATTAGACTTGTGTAAGGGAAATTTATGCATCATAAAACCCACATAAGGGTAAAATGCATAAAGGTACACCTATATAAGGGTAACATCAGCTTGAGAAAACCTGTGTAAGGGTAGCATCAGTTCAACAACCCACATAAGGGTACATCGACCCATGTGTAAATTTAACCTCCCAACATGTGCCTCGCTAAAAATTACCTCCCCGCGACACTAAAGTTGTGTGACTTTCACTACACCATGAAGAAGTAGAGTGATTACACTAAATTATTCTTAAATAATTATGGAATTTGATCACAATAAATAAATAATTCAATAATAATATTTTGATGATTCCAATTGGAGTAGAGTATGTGTCGCTCATCCAGTTGAGGAAGGAGTTAGCAGTACAATGCACTAAAGATAAGGGGAGTGAAGAAGTCGTATTGATGTGTATAAATATTATCCCATCCTCCATGGTAAATATTATTTATACCTTGGCCTTAAACCTAGTTTTGATTATCTTAGGATTTACTTTTTGTGTTTTTAATACATTTTAATTCTAATTCTCATTATGTTCATCATGTTGTGTTTTTATTTTCTTCCTCAATTTTTTCATGTTTATCACCCCTATAACATCCCAATGATCCCAAAATCCATGATCATGGAGATATAACCCCTAGTGGTGGTCTGAGGGGAATCACAGTGGTGATGTAAATTATTTTTTTTCAATTATTCACTTTAGTTTCTTTGATTTTGGTGTGCCAATGAAGATGGTGTGTAGAGGATGTGATCGTCACTCTATATCCATTAACGTTGTTTCACTCCTCTACTTGTTTCACTTCAATGTATCTCTCCTTTTGGATCACACTTCATACCCATGGAGTCATGTTATTTGAATGAGATAATGGTATGTGATTGTTGCCATGTGAGTAAGTCCATTCACTCGATTGAGAAGTGTGTTTGCTTATTCACCAAGGATAATTTAGAAGATTACTGATCTATTTAAGGAATACATTAGCATATTTTTGGATTTATACTAAAGGAAAATAGTGGATGGTGTATAGATGAATGATATTGAGTCTTTAAATTAATTTAAAAGATTTAGAATGATTGTAAATGATAATCCAACCCACTAAAATTCACTTGAGGACTACTTGTATTTATCACTAACACATGTCATATTGTTTTCATTTTATCTTCAATTCATAAACCTAAAACCAAACAAACAACACTTTTAAATTATGTATGGTTTCAAAATTAAGAATAAATAAATAAATATTAATCATTGGTTTAGTAGTAAATAACTAACCACACACACTCCTTGGGAAAATACCTTGGATATCCCCTTGTTGCATTTCAAGTTTTCAATAAAATAAAAATTTTGTTTGACTATAGCCATAGAGAATAAATGGATCAACTTAGAATCATTTTTAGGGAGTCAAGACAAGTTTTCACTATTTTAACACAACTATAATTAGTGTTTTTTAGTTTTCATTTATTTTTTTTCTTCTTTCTTTATTTCCTCCAATAAATATAAAAATTATAGTGAGATCATTATTTGATAGATCCCCATGCATATACCCAATTCACATTCCCAAAGGTTCCTGAGGAGGAGCAGCACCCATGAAAACTAATGCACAACCATTAAAATTGGAGAGGAATTCAATATAAAGAAATCATTGGGGGTGAGATTCAATAATTAAGGGATAAACTAGACCAGATCAACAAAGATCCCTTGGTGCATAAAGAAAAGTTGGAGGAAATGCCAAGCATGGAAGGGCTGAAGAACCTACTTAATGAAGTTTCTTCAAGTCTCCAAACTCTAATATAATAATAATAAGATAAGGAATTGGTGACCATGGTATTTGATCAAGAAGATATTAAAGAGGAGGGATAGTTTTTGGAAGTGTAATACCTTCCATTATTTACCATTATACACATCTTCCTACAGCTGGTGTACCTTATAAAGAAATTAAAAGTTGAAATTGTTGAGGGAGACTCTTTATTGAACTCTTCATTCTATAATTTTGTTGAAACTCAATTTTATATTGATCTCCCTTCTACTATAAATATAATCAAAGTACCAAAAATATGGTTTTAGGCTTTGGATGTTAAAGATAAAGATGAAATGGATGGACTAAACTTTAAAGAGAAACTATAATTCCCATTGTCGCCCCCATCCACACAAGAAAATATCAAAGTGGAATCACACATGGAGAATAAACTACATGCTAAAATTGATGAGTGGGATACACTGAACTAGATTTATTTCATTTTAAGTTTATATAAGTTGAATTATCTAATAATATACCTAGATATAATTTTACAGATTCATCCCAACTATTTCTTATCTTGGATAATGAAAAAGGATGTGAGGGATATTTCTTTGAGGTCATAATTGAAGAACCAAAATCCACAAGCATTACAAATTACCTTCCAAGGGTGTCGTGTGAGAAATAGGGGTTTCAACCTAGTCCATATAAGGGATTGAATCAACCCTCAAGCATATTTGATTTTTCAAAATTTGTCCTATAACTTGATCTCCCTAATTTTCATATTTAAGAAATAGTGTCATTTTTTCTTAAACCTATAGAAGATAAAGAGTGTGAGGTTGGTGCCTTATAAGAGAAACTGGAACTACATGAAATTGAAGAAGAGGGTTCCCAAAATAAATAAGAAGACTTGGATAAGTACTATTTTGACAATCTGCTCAAATACACTCTAGAAGAAGACTCTCTAGTGGATATAAACACTTTAGAGGAACAAGATGAAGATATCCTAAGACATGTGGTGAATCAACTACTACCTCAAAATCACCTTGATAATTAAATAGAAGAAGGAATAATAGAGGAAAAATTACTAGAGGATGGTCATGAGGAAATATAAGTACAAGTGGCAACATTTTAAGGGGAAGTTTTTTACATGAACTCAACTTGATTTAACTCTATTAAATTTAAAATATTTACTGACTCACCCTTATTTGGACATACACTAGAGGAAGAATCCACTGATTTGACTATGGATGAACATAAGACCTCATTCATCTTCCTTCCATCCCCACATTTTAAGCTATTTTTCACTTCTAAGGGGATGGACACACTACACTTAGCTGTCAAATGGGGCCTTAAAAGGAATAAACAAGTCAAGAATATATATAGAAAAATAATAATGTGTTGGTTTTTACCACACAATCCCAACCCACTAATGGACTGAGGATAACCAATGAGTTATCTGACTATAGATGGTATAAACTATAACACCTCTTAAGAGGGGTTACCCAATAATTCTCCCCCTTTTCTCTTAGTTTCATTAATTTTATATTGTGTATTTAATTCTAAATAAATTTTTAATCACTTATTGTTTTTATTGTAATAAAGGAAGTAGATAGTAGTTGCCAAAAATGAATTAATATCATTAAAATAAGATAAAAATGAGAATCACATACCAACCACGCTTTCCATCCAAGGAATAACCATAGCCAGGTGAACTCTTTCTAACATTCTGATTTTTCATGTTGTTCTATTTAAAATCAATTAAAAACTATGTTAACTCTCTAAAATTCATTGAGGATGTAGGATAAATTAAAAGTGTGGGAGGGGGGATCTTCTAGTTGTTGTTTTTTTCTTTTTTATGTTTTAGTGAATCTATTTTTTTAACAAAATAAAAAATAGGGTTAGGAAAATTGAACTTTAATGTTTTCTTACCTAATTAAAGTACAAATCTAGATGTTAGGACTACATTGATTTTAGATTACTGAATTTGAATAATTTTTGAGTGAACATAACCCCTATGTTGTGGTGATTTTGGTTGAAGACTAGGAAAATGGAGTGAAAACTAAAAATATCTTTGTGGTATCAAAATTATAACATGTGGTCATTTTGAACTCAATATCGAGTGGCTTAAACTTTGGGATTGAATAACACATCAGGGATCCACCTAAAAATAAATTAATTTAAATCCTTGGAAACTAGAGTAAAATGGGAAATTGTGATCCAACAATGAATCTATGAGATAACGGAAATGATTGTGTGAGTTTAATCCCTATGTACATATTCAATAAGTGTTTTTTCATAGTGTCTTGTGCATACATGATTGGGAAAATTTTAAAATAAAAAAATGAATAAAGTGGTTATTTTTCAAAAATGAATTCATCCAGGTGAGGGGAATATTGAACCCATATTAATAAGGAAAAAATGACTTATAAAAATTTCATTTAGGAAGTATCAAGGAAGTGTGAAAATAGAAATTGGTTTAGGAAGCTTGGAAATGAGGGATGGATGGAAGTGATACTTCTTAAAATTTTAATTTCACTTAAATCTATTAAACTCACTCATGGAACTGGAATTTGAATGTGAATAGATGTAAAAAAGAGTGTAAACATCACATAAGTGGCATGAATATTTAGTGGATGATTTTTTTGATCTTCTTCAATTATGGTTTGTGTATTTAAATTTGGGTAGAAAGATAAAAAATGGAATTCAAAGATAAAATTGTTTGAGAGTGTAATAGTTCAAGTGTGGGGGTGTTATAAGCTGAAAATTTGAAAATAAAATTGTATGTTATTCATTGAAAATAACCCATAATTTAATTAAAATTCAAGGTAAATTTGTGTTTTTTTGTGACTTTGTGAATTTTGAAAATAATTTTTAATTGGATCAAAACATGGTTTTTAGTAATTTATTAATTTTTGGAATTACAATGATGAATCCATACATTGATTTTGAAAAAATATTGAAATTGATTTTGATTTTGAATTGTAATTTTTAAAATTAAGAATTTGTAATTGTGAAATATGAATCTAGAATTTTTAAATATGTTTAAAATGATGAAATTGTATTTTTATGATTTATAAAATATTGGAAACTATTTTTAATTTATTATGTAAAGGCATATAATCTTAAATTTTTATCGTTTAAATTTTTTTTCGAATTTATTTGGAAAAAATGTCTAAGCTAAAAAAATATTTGTTTTTGGAATGAGGGATTTCCTTTTATACTATCAGCACTCTATTATTGGTACTGCCATCTTGTTACTGATTCCCCTGTTCTATTATTATTAGGGTAGTGATATCGCTAGAAGGAAATTCTTTCTATTAGTCCACTATTACCACCAAGGTTCGCTTCCTTGACCTGTTACTATCATTTTCTACTGCTAGATTGCTTCTGATGACCCTACTACCATTAGAAGATAATTTACTACTACTTTTATAGTGCTCTGGTATCACTTCTTGCTGCTGTTAACCCACTACTTCCAACCCTACTACCACTTCCATGCTACCACTAGTTGTTAGATGTATTACTGCCACCTGCTACCTTTAGTAGGAAAAAATATGATATCATTCCAGGAGCATGCTGCCAAAAAAATATCATGTTATTGTTACAATTAATCTACCACTAAAGAAATTATTGTGTTGTTTCCACCCTAAAATCATGTTATCATCAGATTTATGCAACCATGAGGAATCATTTGTTGCAGTGTGCACAAAGAAGTTGAGAGGAGTTTTGAATCTCCTCGCCTCACCAAATAAATTCAAGATTGTGGTAGGCATGAATCTATATCCAATTTGAGTTTAACTATGTGATGAATATCTTTGATGATCAAAGCTAAGTTTGATCAAAGACTTCACCAGGAAAATTATCTGGGTTCTTTGAGATTGGAATCGAGCCATATCATGTAAACCCAAAACTGAAACATGAGGGAGGTTGAGTTCATCCACGGTTTCAAATTTTTGAGGTTGTATCACTGAATCTAGGGTTGATTAAATACCAAGGAATCAATGATGATGAATATTAGAATCACTAAAGAAGAAAAAACCAAATCCTGAGTCGAGAATAGATCTGAAGCTGATGATGAGGTTTGATTTTTGATATGGGAAGAAGATGATCCACATTTGATGGTTTGTAAATCAAGTCCATGCATGGAACGAATAAAGTTGAATATAGGGGTTTATAACTCCCATTTTTATGGATTTGGGTTTGTTCAAGAATATACACCAGGTGTATGATAAAATTTTATGATAAATATTATGACCGATGCGACCCGCTATTGAAGAACGATCAAAGGATGTCAGGACTTGCAGTTAAAGATAAGAATGTATGATGGAGGAAAAATCCAGGGTTAAGAGTCATCACTTGTGTAAGGGTCATTTACAACTGGCGTAAGTGTCATTATAGACTTGTGTAAGGGTCATGGTTAAGTTTTTTATAGGTCAACATTAGCATAAGGGTAGTTTCATGAGGTAGCATAAAGGTCATGGTACTTGAGTAAAGGTAAAAGTGGGATTGAATAAGGGTTAGTCACACAACACAAAACCTGTGTAAGGGTAATTTTGTAAGGGTACACCTATGTAAGTGTAACATCATCCCAAGAAAACCCATGTAAGGGTAAAATCAGTTCAAGATCCCATGTAAGGGTACACTGATACCTATGTAAAGGTAACCTCTTAACATGTGATTCACTAAAACATAACTCCCCATAACATTAAAGATACATGAATTTCATTGTACTATGAATAATTATATCACTTACACCTTATTATTCTTTAATAATTATGGAATAATTTCATGAGAAATAAATACTTCAATAAGAAGATTTTGATGATGCCAATCGGAGCTGTGCAGATGTCACTCATCCAGTTGAGGAAAGAGTTCACAACATAGTATATTTCATCTAAGGGGAATAAAGAATTTGTTTCAATGTCTATAAATATTATCCCACACCCCACTATAAATTGGATATTTACCTTGGACTTCTTATTAGTTTTTCTTAACTTAGGATTTACTTTCTACATTTTTAATACATTTTAATTCCAATTCTCATTTTGTTCATCGTGTTGTGAAATTATTTTCTTCCTTAATTTATTCATGTTTCTCACCTTTATGACATCCTAGTAATCCCAAAAACCATGATCATAGAGAGATAACCCTCGGTGGGTGGTCTGAGGGGAATCATAGTGGTGTGTGTGAATTTATGTGTTTCAATTCCTTACTTTGTTTTCTCTAATTTTAGTGTGACAGTGAAAATGGTGTGTATAGGAGGTGATCTTCGCTCTAAATTCTATTAATTTTTCTATACTTATATAATTTTTTCACTTCAATGTATCCCTCCATTTGGATCACACATCATAACAATGGATTAATTTTAATTGAATGATAGAATGGTATGTGATTTTTGTCAGGTGAGTGAATGAGTCCATTCAATCAATTAAGGAGTGTTTTTACTCATTCACCAAGGAGAATTTATGAAATTCCTAGTTTTTTTAAGGGATAACTGGGCATATTTGTGGTTTCATACTTAATGAAAATATTTTATGGTGTATGGATGAATGATATTAAGTCTGTGCATTGAGTTGGAAGATTTATAATGATTTTAAATGATGATCCAACCCACTAAAATTCACACTAGGATTACCCATATTCCTCACTAGCATGTGTCATACTATTTTCATTTTATCTTTAATTCATAAACCTAAAACCAAACAAATAACACTTTTCAATTTTGACTACTTTCAAAATCAAGAAAAAAAATAAATATTAATCAGTGATTGAGGTAGTAAAGAACCGACCATATACACTCCTTGGGAAATGAACTTGGTTAACCCTTTACTGCATTCCAAGTTTTTAATAAAAAAAATTGACCACAGCCCACGAAAACTATATGATCAGTATAATTGACTTATATTTTTTGGTGATTAATGAAAACTTGTGGGTTGTTTAAAGAGTTACATGTTAATGTTGTTTGAACACATTAATTTGGTGGTTGGAATAAATATTCCAAAACTAAATCATTAGAATCATGAATACATAAAAAGGGAATAAAACATGAGAAGATGGGTATTATATAGGATGTAATAGTTATGAATTTACTATTAATATAATGTATATTAAATAGGTGAGACTTTAAAAATAAACCCCCACAAATATTAAGTGTGTGATTCCTTTTAAATAAACACTTTTCAATACCTCAATTATTCAACTGGGTAGTTTCATACCATGTTCGAGCACCCCTAAATTATCTTGTATAAGAAAATAAAATAATAAGGGACTCTAGATTTTCTTATCAGGTAGTTTTGTGTCATACTTGGGTGCCCCTAGATTGTCCTTAGTTAGATTTTTTTTTGTAATTTTCTTTATGTTACACTAACTAGGAATCCCTAATGGTTATGATACTAGAGGAATAGAGTTGAGTGAATCTGTATAATGGATTAGTATATAGGGTTACCCACTCAATTATACAAGAGTCACAACTATTGTGATTGGGATTATTCCCTACCTAAATAACTAAGTAGCGGGATGAACACCCTAGAAGACTCATTGCTTAGTGAAATATGGATATTGGCTCACTAAATGGATATGATGTATGTGATCATCAATTTTAGTGAGATCAATTTCATTAAAAGTACTTAATGAATATATATGAGTCGTGATATTCATCCGATAAAAAAAATTGTAGATAAATGCATCATCATTATCAAACTAAACTTTAAAATTAATCCTTGAAATGAGAAGCTTAAAGTAAGAAACCCCTAAGACTATTAGATTAAGAAAAGTTTTTAAGAAATAGGAATATTCTTTATGTTAGTTGTTCAACAAGAAAATCAATATGCTTATGGAAGCATGGAACTATTCATTTAAGGATTTAAAGGCACTAGATGTTAATTAACCTAAGGAATTATAGTCTCATATTCTCAATATGTTTGGGTATGTAAATGATATTCAATATTATTGAATGTGTTTGGAGAGACTGAAGAATTACTATAAGGAATATTTTGGTTAGGGAATTCATTCTATTGTCATCTATGGTAATGTTCCAGTAAGATGAATGAATTCAAAAAAATTTCACCCTATATTCTTAGAGTGTTGAGAATAGTTGAATTGGATATATGATGTATAATTTTGGTTATTGTACATATAGTACAAGGAGTTAAAAGTTCAAAAAATGAAAAAAAAAAGTTATAAAGTCCAATAATATTTCTTCAAGAATTTGGTTAAGGTTATTTGAAACCTGAGGATATTATCAGGAAGGGGTAATGATTTCATATGATGGGGTCATCTAGAATACCTGAAGTGGTTTTTTAACTCTATGGAATGTCTATGTCATGTATAAATGTTATAGAAATTGATTCTTTTATTTTTAAGGGTATGTGAAACCGAGTGTATATTTTATAGGTGTTGTAAATATACAAGAGTTCAAAGTTATAGGAATAATTAAAAGAGCCCGTAGTTTTCATTCAAGTGATGTAGTAAATGGTTCATACATAAAAAATTTGAATGTAAATATGTTTATCAAGATTAGATGAATATAATTAATGGAAGTGTATATTTATCTCACATCTCTTATATTATAAAAGGTGTTAATAAAGAGTTATTATAAACAACATGGGATGATTAATTATATACACTAGTTTTATGTTTCATTGGGTTTTATAACATGTTTTTAGAAGAATATATAGATAAAAGTGTTTTATCTAGGATAAAGTTTTTATCCATCTATTTGTTAAAATATTATGGAATTTGATTCACACTAAATAATAGTGTATTTTAATGAATAAAATATTATTTTTCAAGAAAATATTCTAAAAAAATAAAATTTCATATGAGATATATAAACAATAGTTTATTTGTATGATATTCCCACTAAAAGGAAATAAGTGTTATTTATTAAAATAAAAAGTAGTTTTTGTTGTTTTAAAAATATATTCTAAAGATAATGTATTGTCTAAGAGGCTAGTGGAAGTATGTTTGAACTTAAAGAAGCTCAAAGTTAATAAATAAAATATTATACCAGTTTAATTTAAAGTGTTCTTCTCTTCATATCCTAAAGAGTTAAGATATGTGATGGTAAATAATAATCTAAAAAGTCGCATTTAGTTACATTAATAAGTGAACATCACTATTCTCTAAAGGTTTATATAATCCAATACACAAAGTGTGTCACTTAGTATCCTAAAAGAGTTTAGGGTATGGTGGTAAGTTAAATATAAATATTTACATTAGTTATCATAATGAAGTGGATATCACTTTATCCAAAAAGAGTTGAGGATGTGATGATAAAGTGATAATGTGAATAGTTACATTATTTACAAAAGATTTCAAGTAAAAGGTTTGATGTAAAGGGTTACAAGGATGATGATGATGTACTTAGAAAGTGTTCTAAGTATACAATATAAGATAACATTATAACATTTAATGTTATGGATTAAAAGAGTTTAAATATATGTTCAAATAATTGAACGTTGAGAATGTGATTCCTAAGTCCTATCATTATTCAAACTAGATTGCTTAATAAATTTTACTCATTAAGTGGTTAATGGGAGTATTTTATCAAATGGTCACATAGGAATATTATAGGTATTATATATAGATGTAATGTTCAAATAAAATTTCTATAACAACTACATGAAATTCATATATAATCTCTTTAATTGGTTGGTTGTAATTCTTGTAAACATGTCATGTATTTAAAATAAATGTAATATCAATTTATTATTCATTCATGTGTGTTGTGACTTTACTTTATATGAACAGATGAATGATAAATATCCCATAAAAGTATAAACTTTGAGTTTTCCCTAACTTATGATCATCATGGAGTATAATGGGTTATGATGATATATAAAGTTTAGCTTGAATATATTCTTGTATTTGTTACAAATGGTTGTATATGAGATATGAATAATATATTCTTGAGGTAATAAGTAGAGACTTATTATGTGGAATAATCCATGAAAATATATATCATGGAATTTCATACGGTCATATATATACTTAGGGTTGTGTGATTATTATCAATCCTTCTTACCTAAGGTTAATGAGATACCTATCATGAGAACCTTCATACTTCGATACCCTACTTAAGCAAGTAAACATATGAACATAGCTAATACGGGGATGGTTGGGTATGTTACTGATAATTTGGTCAGTTGGAGTGTAACCAATATGAGATTTTCCCACTTATATGACAAGTAAACATATTTGTCCCTTGATTTAATTAAACTGAGGAAATGCATGGCCATAATTAGTTGTTTCACACATGATTTGTTAAACTACTTAAATAAATGACATGTGATGTATTCATCAACTTGGTTAGTCATTTTTTGATAATCATGAAATAATGAGAGGCCAATACTATATTGACATGTTCCACATTTATTGGTCACTCGATGTCATGGAAAAAGGGATTATATAGGTATGCATACAATTTATATTATAAATTTTTTGGTTGACATGTTCATATAGTGATATGAGTATGTTTGATGGGGATCACACAAGACCCCTTAGTATCTTGAGTATAACTGATGCTTTTCTAGAGGTCACTCTTTTCTTAAATTTATGAAATTGGGATTTCATATTTGTTTTCAATGCTAATAAGGTTCATAGGGTCATATATCTAGGACCTTGGATAAAGATAACATTTTGGACAAAGTGTTTGTTCAAAATGAAGAGAGTTTGATGAAAAACCATATCTAAAAGAGTTTGTATGGAATCATAAAGAGTTGTGAAGTTTTTTATAAAGTCCTTATGGGATTTTATTATAGGTGTAAGATTATTGGATGTGCACTAAAATATATATGCATGAGGTGCATGTACACCTGCATATAATGCATGATATATATATAATATGATATTATATTATATTATATTATATATATGTGTGTACATTTAATACATGCATGTGATGCATGAATATAATATATATATATATTATTTATTTCTCCCAAATGGTTTATTTATTAGTTACAATCCATTATTAATGGATTAAAGTCTTTGTGTTAAAATCATTAAAAATATTTAATGAATCATACCTCAATAGTCAAAAATAAATATGATGCATTATGAATTGGAGGACCATCTGTCTTCGACTATATAAGATGATGAGATAATATTCTATTGGGTCTGGGTGGTGTGTGAAGTGTATAAGTATCTGCTAAACTTTCTTCCTCTCATAACTTTTTTTATCTTATTCGGGAAGGTGCTAGCACCTGTTTGGATTTTAGTTATCCTCATGAAGCATTCATGGATCCTACGGCTAGTGTAATCCCTCGAAGGTAGTGTGATTTTGTTCACTAATCCTCATGATATTCCTCAAACACTCTTGTAACATCTCATTACCTATTTTCTGGTTCTTCTTGACCCTTTTTTTAGGCCCTTTTGTTTTTTGATTGACCCAAGTTGTTTTGGGCAAATCTCAAAAGTTTTTGAAGGATTTTTGGGCAGTTCTCTATTGGTGTATGGTTTTCCCAAATCATACACCCACCTAGTGCAAACATTACACCCCCAAATAGTAGGGGTGCATGGTTGGTGCATGATTTGGGAAAAAATTTCATCCACATAAAGGAAACTGTGCACCCCAAACAATAGGGGTACACGGTTAGTTTAATCGTGCAATCTGTCCAGCAAACCGTGTGCGGCTCTTTGAATCATTAAAAACTTGGATTTTACCCTTTTTCCCTTAGTATTTTTTTTCCTAATCTCATCCCAATCCTCATTAGTCTCTACCTAAATCCTCCCCAATGAAATAGAGGCTTCTCCCTTGGTATTCTTGATGATATACCTTTTTTTTGGTAGATCTATCAAGGTATGTTTGATTTTTGATGGGGTTTCTTCTTCCCTTCTTAAATCCTTGCTAGATGTCTCCTCCCATTATATCATTAGAACCCAAATGGGATATGGATTCCATATATAAGGGTTTTTATGGAGTTTTTTATTGTTTATTATGGATCTAGGATGGTGAGGAATTGTTCTACTCTTTCTAGATCTCTATTTTTGAAGGCAACTAGTTTTACCTTTGTTCTTGAGGTAGGTGTCTCTATAAAAGGGGTAAATTATTGAATTATTATATATTATTGTCAATTAATGTGGTTTATTCCATGAAAATTTTTGAATTTACATTGGAATGGTTTTTTATAAGAGATGCATGTTTTTTAAGGGAATTTTCTTTAAAAATAGATTTGTACACACCAAGTGTTTGATGAAATGATTCAAAGGTGGTTTTGGTTTTAAAATAGGTTTTCAAGCCTGGAAGTAAAAAATTATTCTATGTGAGAATGATTTATTAAATGTGATCATGGTTTTGAAATAGTTTTTGACGAACTTAGCACATTGGATAGCCTTATGTGCTTATAGAAATAGACTTGTCACTCTTTATGTGTGTAATGAAATAAGAGATTTTATGTCACTATAGTGTGCATGAAGACACTAGAGGTTATATTTTTTGGATCCACCTTAGGCATGGATTTAGGTATTTTATTTCATGCATATCATGTATTCCCATAAGTTAGAGCCCAAATGGTGTACCTTTTCATTTATGGTAGGTTTATCACATGATGGTATTTTTATGGTTATTTGTTCACATGTATATCTAATGGTGTATCCATGGTCAGTTTTGATTATGCTTTCATGCTTTATTACATGTACTTGAAATATTCCTTACTTTGTGAATATGAATAAATTTTTATGAAGACCAAATAATTTTTTACAAAATGGTTTTATTTTATAAAATTTATTTATAAACTGAATTTGTTTTAAAGTTATAAATAATGCTTTCTTGATATTAGAACTTGTATAGATTATTTGGTAGAATTCTATTGTGATTTTTGCTCACACTATACTTTTTCCTTTGGGCGGTTATAGATGTTGTTTTTTAGGACTTAGGAAAAGGTTAGGGCATTATGTATCATGCTATTTTCTCTTATTATCATCGTCTTCATATCAAGATGTTTAGAAGGTGATAGTTTGTCACATGGAGACTTGTTGGTTTTTTTGTGTTTACTTTTTGATTTTAATTGGTTTAACTTGGTTTTGTATGTCTCATGGATATGTTTGATTTCTTACAATATATAACTTGTTGGTTTTACTTATTCCAGTTTTATATGATACATGTTGATTCCTTTTTTTTGTACTTCAACATATGGAGGGCCACATTGGGTGACTTGTTTAATTAACTTGGGTTAGTTCATTACAACCCTCCTTAGAAATAAGATTGAAACTAATGTTGTTCATGAATTCTAGTAACTCCTTTTTATAGTTTTATTTACATGTTAATTTCTTTAAGATAGATATTTATATGTTTTGGGTCATCTTCCACTATAAATGGTCTTTAGATGATCATACAAAACCCATCATGATGTACCAAAATGCTCAAGTACAGCAGAAGCTCTGGAGTTAGTATTCTAGAATAAATTGTTTGTAATTTGGATTATATGTATATTCTAAGATTTTAATATTAATAGAACATTTTTTTCATTGTTCTACATGACTTTGATATAATAATGTCTTAGAGTATCTATCACATTGATAGGGTCATAGTAGTTCCCTGCTATGATGAGAACCTTGAAATACCATAAAAATATTCTTAAATATATTTTCATGGTCAGATAACATACTATTATGGGACACATACAATGTTGACTATCAGGTGTGAGAACTTGTAAGTGGATGAGACTTCTTCTCGTGAATTTCACACTTGCTAATCTCCAAGATAAGAGATTATGAGAACAGACCCACCAGTAGGAATTATGCATGTTTATATGTCATCGAATATTCCTATCTACAAGTGTGTGTAATGGTCATTAGACTTTAATATTATTATTAATACTTTTCATGACTCATATAATTTGATGTACTGACCAAAAATTTGATGCCATATATTCACAGGAATTAGTGTACATTAGGAGTGTCGCAAATGGCATGTTGTTAGTTAATAAGTCGAGAAAGGATTTGTTCATTCCATATTAATGGAAGTTGATATCTCATCCCATAGATTGAAATGGAATAATCACATTAAATTTCATTGTCATGATGTAATGAAAATTTTATTTCATATAGTCAAAAAAAGACATATCATGCACATAGGTTGGTGACATGAGTGTGTAACCTTCTTGATGAGATATTATGATAGAGGGGTTATATTACAAAGTAGGTGTTAATGTGTGGTTGTCAATGTTGTGACTTTAACTTATTTCTCTTTGTTGTATTGACCCGTTTCTAGGTAGTAATCTTGGACTTTAGGTAAGTCATTTTAATGCCAACGAGAAATAAGTCTAGAGGGTCACACACTGAGTGTTTGTTTTTCAATTAAATTCAATTTGAATTTAATTATTGGAATAAGTATTATTCTTAAGACCGATGAATGATTTTATTCAAGATTTATTGATTGAAAATATTCACAAGGTAACAAATAATTATTTATTAATTAATAAATAATTTATTTAATTACATGAATAAATAATAAATATTTATTCACCATACTATAAATAAATATATTTTTTATTGAATATTTAATAAATATTTATTCATCAGACTGTGAACATAATATTTATTTATGAATAAATATTTAATAAGTATTTATTCGATTATTTGATAAATGTCGAGGAGGATGAGCAGATCAAGACTATGTCTGGTAATAAATATTAATTTGCAAGCCTGTGAAATAATATTTATCATTGTGCCAGATAGCATATGCCATAAAATAATAATATTATTAGTATTATATGTCATGGGGTTATATAAGGTTTATTATATTATTTAAGGTTCATTGTGTAATTAAATAATATTTTAACCTAAACTCTATCGCTATAAATAGATTGGTATGTTTATTGTGTATGGTTAATCAGGAATTGAGAATAATTATGCACAACAAATTTCTCTCTAGATTCCTCCTTCTCTTGTCCTCTCATCCTCTCAAGAATGAGAATAATAAGAGAGAATCTTTCATGCCCAAATGATTTTGAAGTGATCATGATGAACAATTTAATATGATCGATCCACTATGCTAACACCTGAAATTCAATTGATATTATTCAGAGATCAAAGGAACACATTTGGATCACCATTAAAGGGGGTATACTTTGGGTCCTCCCTATGCAATAAAGGTAATCCAAAAAAGGGTTTTAAACAATCATCATCATCATTGAAGAAATATCTTGAGATGAGGTATTATTTCTTTAGATCTAATTTAAATTAATTATAAATTTAACATAAAAAAGATCATCTTCGGGTTCTAGGATTTATATATTAATATTCGATGGAAAAATTTCCTTGTTACTGACACTTACATCTTTCATAATTGGAAAATGATCCATAAAATATGATAAAAGCCTTTATGGTTCTTTTCACACTATAAACTTTTTCTACATCCAGAACCTTTAAGTGGTATCATGGCGATCATATTTAAATTTATAATTATTTATTGGATTATTGATCGATTATGTGAAATAGTGGTTAGATATTTCATTTCTATATTATTCATTCATTAATTCGAAGTTTAATTAACATTATTTTTGTATTTTAATATCCATTGTTTAAGATTAATATTTTTTTAAAGACTAAGAACATATGGAAAATGATCAGAGATGTCATCGAGAGGTGCCAAAGTTTTTGGCCAGTTGATTGGGTTACATGGATTGTAGCCGAAGTATACATCATGTACCCAAGCTCACTGCACTTGAACGTATCACGGGATACACAACATGATGAGTAACTATTACACATAGTGCATTTATTGCACACCATATATAGACTGGTCCAACCTGACACACAGTTTATCATATTACATAGTGTGAAGATAGTGTACACGTTGTGTAGTCTATACAGTTTAGCGGTGAAATTTTATCTAATCGTATGGTCAAATACATGGTTTATAATTGTGTGAGACTAATATCATAGATAATTAATGAAACACATAGTGTGTATCCAACATACATGGTGTGTAACTCATTAATTCTCACATCCTAAGAATACACCAAGTCAATTGGTAGGTTACACGAACATGCGACAAGCAGAACACATGGTGTGTATTCAGAGTATACATATTGTGGTTCCGTATATGAATAACATTTAAATTTAATTTATGGGTTATGCAGACACATTAAAAGTGGAAAAATTTATGTTTAGTTGGTTAGTACATGCCATGTAATACAGCTAAGATACACACCAAGGCCCCATATGTTTATCTTGGATATACGATAATCGAGGAACACGCCATGTATCTCTTAAGTGCACACCTTGTAGTATCCTAATAAAGGTTATAATTAAATTACATTAAAATAATTAATTGATGCATTAAAACCTAATTACACTATTAACACCATATGTGGTTGACTATGTAATAAAGGTTTTACAAAATTAATAAATGCCCAGTTAATTTATTGTAGTTATATGTAATTTTTTGTTATTCTATTTTATTTTTCATGAATGCATTTATGATGGGTATCTCCAAGAGACTTCATATGGTCATTAAGATGAAGGAAATTAATTAATTAACAAATTAATAAATTAATAAAAGAATTTTTATCTTCATAATAAAGAATTAATTTAAGTGAATGTTAACCAGTGCACTTTTGCATATTCATTTCATGCCAGTGCACTTTTGCATATTCATTTCATGTGTATGACCGATCATGATCTTTAACTAGACATGTGTATGAGTTGGCTTTATTTAATTTAATTTTATTTCATGGTTTTGAAAATATTTATTATTAAATTAAAAATGATGGTGTGTGAGTTATCCCTTCCTCTCTTATTATACAGGACATATGTGTCCAAGGTTATTTATATAATTCCCCTTAACCAATCCTTTGGATATCCTCGCTTGCATGTAAATTATAAACATATGTAATAAAAGGAGTATCCCAAGTCATATATAGGTGGTTCAAGATAGAACCGAGACAAAATCAACCCAGGTGATACATAGGTGGACAGGTGGAATGTTACAACCCATATCAAGACTAACACAAGGAGTTTTCCCCTAGGGTCATAGGTTGATTTATTGTCTGATCAATTAATCAACTATTAGATAAGATCATGATTGGGTCATTTATTTATTTATTTATGTCTTATGAATGATTTATTTTATGAATGCAGGACCGAAATAACATAAATAAATGGACTAATATGAAAATATAGAATTTAAATGAATAGATTATGCATGAATGTTTTATCAAAACATGGTTAATCACTTAAGTAAAATCCACTTAATATTAACAAGACATGTTAAGGATAAAATAAGAAATCTTTGGGTTGAATTAAACATTTTATATATAGAGGAGTATCCCTTTCTAGACTTGTTGTAACTTGGAGGCAACTATTGGGGAAATCCCAATTATGATTTCATGATTGGAGAATCCACTCAACAGATCAAGGAGCTACAAGCCCATAGTTGTCAAAGATCTGTTTACCTAAATACCTTTGAATAATTGATCGATCTCTTACTGGGTTATGAGAAGGGGCATATGGATCTCGAATACTAGGATTTCTATGCAACTATACATTCTAAGTCCAATGGTGAGGGTCATTGGTACTTGATAAAATTATGAGAGATTTAATAAAATTAAAATTATTATTATGTCTCACACAATTTGTAATCAAGAAAAGTACTAATAATATGATATTTTATAATCATATAATAATTACAAGTTCATCAACCACATTATTTATACGATTAATTTTGGATAAATACCATCTCCTTATTAGCAGTAACTTCGAATAATGGTTTAGATGTATATGGGTTGTGTTGCTCCATGAACATAAATCTTACATGCTAGAATCCTCACTGTCTGATCTTCCTATAAAAGAGGTGAGTGATGAATGGTTTATTGTCTATGATAAACACTTGAGAAAAAGGTATAATTTTGGTGTTTAATGTTTTCATCCATGTCTAATGAAATCATGAAGTCACATGAAGACATGGATGCTTATAGAATGCTCTAATATCTTCATGGTTTATATCAAGAGAGGGATAGATAGAAACAGTTTGAGATATCCAGGGTACTCTTTTGAAGTAATCTTGGAGAAGGCGCTCTAGTTGGTCCTCACATTGTCTACCTCATTAGCTACATTGAGTGCCTAGAGTTTATAGGGTTTAAATTTCCAAAAGAACAACACACTGATCACATTCTTACATCACTTCCTTAGTGTATCTCTAGCTTTTTGTTAATTTCAATATTAACAACATATATAGGTCTCTTTTAAATCTTCTCACATTAATTTTCCAAGTTTATAAGGAGATGAAGTGAAAAAATCCTTTCATCCTTATGGTGAATAAAAGGAAAGTCCAGACAAAGAGCTCTAATTATAAAGCTTCTTCACAATTCCTTACTAATAAGGGAAAGATAAAGGGACAAGAAAGGTAATTGGATTTTATCTATTTATCATGTGGTAAGAAGGGACACTGGAAAAAAAATGCACCTAGGAAAAGAAGCAAGGGGAAGCTTTAGGTGTGTTTCTTATCAATAGGAATTTATATGTTTCTATAAATTTGGTATTAGATAAATTATGTGGTGCTCACATATGCATTCAAATACTGGAACCAAATATATTATGAAAGATTACACGAGTTGAGGTTGACCTACGAGTATCCAATGAAGCTAGACTTGATGTTGTGTCTAATGGGGATTACCACCTCACAGTGCTAATGGGGATGATCTTGGCTTTAAAATATTTTTATTATGTTCCATATATTACCAAAAACATTATTTATGTATCTAGGAATGATACAGAAGTATTTATTTTAAAATTTGTGAATAAATGTTTCTTATTTTATAAGGATAACATTTTTTATGGTAAGGAAAATTTAAATAATAATATTTATATGTTATATTAAACAAACCAAGTAATGTAAATCAATAATGAAACTACTTCACATGACTCATAAAAAACTACAAAATTAGGCTGTTTCCATAGTTTAAAACAATATCAATAGTCCCAAAAAATATGGTTTTAGTCTACAGCCATGGTTTGGATAAACTATTGGGACTATTTCCATTGCAATAGGGTTTGTTTGTGGCCATGGTTTAAACCATGGAAATATATAGATATATCCATATTTTAACTGTGGTTATTAAAGCCTATGACCATTGTTTAAACCGTGTAAACGGGCTATAAATTACTATGGTTTAAATCATGGAAATGGATAGATATATCCATGGTTTAATTGTGTCCATTAAATCCTACTACCATGATTTAAACCATGGTAGACGGTCCTCTATAACCATGGTTTAAATCATGGTTATTCCTTTCTAAATCCAAGGTTTAACCATGGAAATTAGAAGATACTACCATGGTTAAAACTATGGCTATATCCTCTCTATTTCATAAAAAAAATCTTACCCTAAACCTCCAACTACCTAAACTTCCAACCACTCAAATAATCAAGTTTCCATAAAAAACATTTATCATTTAAATGATTTTCATAACCATTATAAATAACATTAATGGTTTCAAAATCATTTATAGGTTCTTATAATTAGCTTGTTGAAGGTGGTGTTGTTTCTAAATGTTGAGTATATGGACCATAAGGAAGAGTATACTGACTACAAAGTCATATGTTTTGGAATCATGAAGGAAATTTACTGTTAGTGGATCGTGAGGTCAAGAAGGTGAACTACTAAGTCGAGAGGGTGAGTATGTGGTAGAAGATTACACAATTATGAGTCATAAGGGAGTATGTGGGCATGTTTTCAAAGTGTGTTTGCGGTTATGAGGTGGAACTTTGTATTCAGTCATTTTACAGTTCTCTCGGGCCACCACAAAAGAGAGTACATGGATCACAAATTTAGTCCATGCACTACAAGGTGGAGTTCATGGTATAAAATGTAGTGATGAAGCAGATGTGTTTATTTGAGTGGTTGAAAAAAAATATTAGCAAATTTATTAGATTCCATTTTCTATAAATAGGATACATAATCACTTCATTAATAAATAGAGTTAAGTTCATTATAAGATTTTCATTTTGGGAATTCAGCTAAGTATAAAAGTTGTTTGTAAGGTGTAAGGCATGGAGAGGAGTTCACTAAAGTGACTCTGTAAAGTGAAAGATTTCATAAGGGAGTTTATGTAAATAGTGTACAAAGTGAATGTAAGTGGAAGGAAGTTTTGGGGGTAGAAAAAAAGTTTTTGTTTGTAGAGTCAAAGGTGGAGTTCATGAGGAATCTCATGAAGTCATGAAGGAGGAGTTCATGAAGTAGTAGTATGTGGGGGAAGATCACATAGGTCAGTCCATGAAGTAGAGTGCATGGTAAATAGTGTTCTATGAGAATAATAAACTTATGGAGTTTGTGAGGCATCTGATGAAGTCGTGAAGGAGGAGTTCATGAAGTAAAAGTACATGGGGGTAAGATCACATAGGGTAGTCCAAAACGTAGAGTACATGGTAAATATCGTTCCATAAGAATAATAAACTTGTGGAGATTTGGAAAATTTTGATTGATTTTTGGAATACATTGAAGATGTATAGAGATGATTTCAACAAAACTCAATTAGTTCATGCTAAATATTCTAAGGCTTTTGAGAATATATTTTTGAAAAAGATAAAATAGAGGGGTGTCTTATAACTTCCAAATACCTAACTGTAATGGAATTAAATGTCTTGGATTCACTAGATATTTGAGTTATATAAAAACTTAAAGTTAAGGAGGTAAAATTTTTCCCTCAAGCATTAAAAAACTAAAAAACTATTTTTACTAACTATGATATTCTAAAATAAATTTTTGGATAAAATAAGGATGTTGAAATCAATGTAAAACACATGAATAAAAAAAATAATTTGGTGGTTACTCTGAGTAAAATTGGTCCCTCCATGAAAGTTCAAATTGACACTTATTTATCTCCAAATAACTAAGATATCTTTTCTTGGTTGAATATATCACAATGTGTAAAAGCATTATATAAAGTTTATTTTTGGTCTTGTGTAGAATTTAAACATAAAAAATATGTATATTGGTATAATATATCTCTTGAAAGAAGCTATATAAGTCTTAAAGAAAGTGGAAGTTAGTAAATGAATCCAAATAAACCTATTGGAGTCAATTATATAGATAACATAAGTCTATATGTTCAAAAAAATTATTGTTTTGAAGACATATAAATAATGAAATCGGGTTAATTATGATGTTGAACTATCTAACCATTTTATTTCTAAGAAAGTGAAATATATTATTGAAGATGGAAGATTATACAAGTTGGAAAAGAAAAATGAACCTGACTAAAATTTTAATTTGGGATAAGTGTTTTAAAATATATATGAGTCTACTTTACCTAAAAATACTATGCCACATGAATAAATATTTTTATTAATAAATAAAATGAAATGAAATGGGAAATGACATTTTTATCAAAGAGGTGGACACATAATGAGTTATTGAAAAGAAGTTGAAATAGTTGGTAAAGAAAGTAAGCTGGAAAAAATGAGGGTATTTTTTAAGATAGTAATAGACCAATTGAGTTAGTAGAAGACTCATATGATGAAGATAGAAAAGAAAAATTCATATTTTAGGAGAAGTTTTGTGGATTGATTGAACAATTTGGTCACAATACTAAAAATTGTCATATTATTTTTTCTTTAAAACTAAAAAACCTGAAGCACACTCAAAGTAAAAGAAATAAGTGTTTGGGATGATTAAAAAAGTTCAACCATGAAATATTTTAATAAATGTACTTGAAGTAACTCACTTTATTTTCAAGATCATATTATTTATTCTAGAAGGTGATTCAATTTCATGAAATTAGTATCATATAACAATATGATAAAGTAATAAATATTATAATACAAGTATCTTTCAAGAGGTTTTACTAGTTTAAAATATAAACATAATAAAGAAGTTGAAGCTTATATAGTGAGAATAGTACACAAGAACATGTGCATTAAATAGCTTCATTTTTTTATTTTTTATGGACTACACTAGCGAAATGATTTGATTTTACTAAAATGGTGAAAAGATATAGTTTTTTTTAAGTAAATAGAAGAATATATTTCTAATTTTTTGAATGGTTCTATAGATAATATTTATCTATTAAAGAAATATATTCAAAGAAGCATAATTGTTATCACATCCCATTATATAATTGAGGTATGTTGAATAAGTACCACTTCATTATATATATTTTTTATGATTAATGTTGTGTTTATATGTTATAATAGGTAGGGTAAAGTAAATATGAATATATAAAGTCATTAACATGTTAAGGGGAGATATACATTTATAAAATAGTTTCATACTTGTGATAGAATTTAAAGAATAACATTAAGTATTAGTTAGTTTCTCTTGTCTCCAACGCTAGGATTTATCAAGTAATATTATAGTTAATTGATAAATATATCCTTGTTATGGCTTTTTTATTTTAATTGGTATCTCTATGAAAGTTTTTAGTTTATTTTGTTAATGGTTTTAATCTTTTAATTTGTATAATATGATTTTCATTTGTGAATTATAGGATATGATCTAGTTAGTTCATAATTGTAAATAATTGATATGTGGTTTAATAATTATGAAATTAATTAATAGAATGAAATATAGTTCATTAAATGTGTATCTAGTGTAAATTTTTATAAAATAGTGGGCATTGAAATATGTATTTCTGAGTAAATAGACATCATTGGTCTATTGTAGAAGTCAATTTTCCATGAACTTGCATCATAAGAAACTACCTGTATAGAAATAATGGGGAAAGAAGTGAAATATAATGACTTCTTATATGTATGTGATCATAGTTTCAATTGTATATGATAAGTGATACATAACTCAATAACTAATAATAAACAAAGAATAGTCATATTGATATGTACAGCTGGTTTAGCTTGTGAGATTTGTCTGGAATGTTTATTTAAAGTTCACATACTAAAAAACATATATATATGAATAATTTCATAGATTATATAGCATCCCGGCATTTTAATTCATAAATTTTCATTACAATTTACAAACAGAGGATCTTTAAAGTCTAGTGTCTTGGAAATCAGGGACATAGAACATGAAGACACCATAAAAAATTCTTCTAATCCACTTGTAAGGCTTCATCATATGTTCATCCTATGTAAAAATACTGCATCTCATATCCTGGAGACATACATCAAAGTAAAGGGTGAGCAGAAGACCCGGTAAAGGTAAACAGGGAATCAGTTTACTTGTGATATCAATAAGAACTTGAATAAAAACATAAAGACATGAGAAATGGATGTATAGGAATGTCATAATGAAAAGAACTTGAAACATAATTGAATATGTGGATACAAAATTTCATTTATACATTCATGAACATATCACAAAGGTCCATCCCCAAGGTGTTATAAAAATTACCAAGGTTATTCATTAAGGTATCATAAAAATTACCAAGGTTATTCACCAAGGTATCGTGAAACTTGTCATCTCTAGAGATTAATTCTTTACCCAATTCATTGGAGCGATATCAGGGCGCACCCTTAATATGTATTAAATTTCATGTGATCCACATATATCATAATCAAAATTTCATAAATAACCCATATATAATAAAAGAAATGGGTTTCATTTCAAAATCATGACGTTTTAAAAAGTACTTAAAAATACGATCATTATGTCATTTATAACCCATGGAAAGGGAGTTAGGGTTGTATGTATGTCAATTATAGAATAAAATATATATTTTCTTTTATATTTATGAACACCCATAGAAATTAAATAGGTCTGGGTATTCACATAAATAAAACAAGACAATTTCTTGAGAGAAAGAGAGAGATTTTGAGACGAAATTTCGGCAGCATAACGACTATATAACTTGGTTTTAGAAAACATTAAAAAGAGAGGGTACAAGGGTAAACCAATAATAAATAACTCATAATACAGTATAAATACATAATGATATGGAGATAAGAAAATGTTATGGATATTTTAATTCCATACCTCATGAAAAGGAAACATGAAAGAAAAGAGAAGATGCGATTTCTTTTACAAAAAATTCGGCAGCCTAACGGCATCACTTAAAAATTCAGAAAATCAATTGATGAGAGTTGAAAGGGTTATATCATAAATTGGACATGAAATGTAAAGTATAAAAGATATATAATAACAATCCCCCGCATAATAAAATGGAACTATAAGACATAACATAAACGAAGTCATGACTTAAGAGAGGAGGGTGAAAAGATCCCTTACCGATTTGGTAACTTTCGAAACATACACCCTATGAAAGAAGAATCATATAATGAATATGTAAATAACCATAAATTAAATTATATTACACAAATATTACAATCATGGTCAGTAAATAAACCACACAAAAGGAAATAGTGGAAAATATACCATGAATCTCACAGGAATAAGAACTGAGATGAGAATCCCTTGCCATGTTGTATTCAATCGAATCGTATGACCAAAAATTACTAACCAAAAAAATAATCACAGGATACCATGAATATAAATATAATACTGATAATATTTATATCCAATGTAATTACACAATACACCTCATGCTATAAATAAGTGGTGAACAATTGAAATCTCTCGGACTTGAAAGTGAGATAAGAATCCCTTACTACTTTTCCGACTTGACTCGCTCGTATGTTCCTTGTTCTTCCTGAATGATAAACTTAAGTTAATTTATAATTTATTAAGATTATTTTTCAATTTTATTATCCCTTTTATATCACTTATTATCTTTCTATAATAATTATTTAATTGTTTGAGTTTAATATGGACATTTTGTCGATGTTCGGAACTTGAGTCAAAAAAAATGGACTTATTATAATCACATGATGTTAATGTGGTCTAAAGTTAATTAAATACAGAATGATATACATCATTTAGATGTAATATATATCATATATATCCATTATATATATTTACTTATAATAGTACATAACATTTAGAGATAAGAAATGAAATGCACCGTTCATGGAGACGGTAAGTCGTACGTACGCATGAACGCTACTTTCATTTCTATTTCATACTTTAATGGAATGAAAACATAATGATAAATAGGTATATTATAATTAAATTATAATATATATGTTATATATGTTACATAAGTTCATAAATTTTATCCTTTATACGCTCCATGTATGGCATTAACGATTCAAATCATTTTGAGGGAGCGGTAGTCTGCACTTCCTAAAATGAAATTATCACGTTTACCTATTATGGAAAACATAAAGGTATGCCATAAAAGAAAAACACATAAGCATAAGGAAAGTATAAAAATAATATATATATTATATATAAATACAGTTACATCTTAATGGCCACCATGAGAGGCAGTATGAGATAATTGAACAATCATCGTTTTGTGAGGCAGTAGTTCGTCGTCCACAAAAATAGTATGTTCTTCACCCATTAGATTAAGGTGTGTGTTATTTTAGATAGAATAATTATCATAACAACATCCTAGTATATTTAATATACTGTTTTTGTTACAAAATAAGGGAATAAAAAGAGTTTAGGGGTTTGGAGAAGCAAAATAAAACAAAAGAACATAAGAGAAGACATCACCTTTAAATCGGGTAACTCCCATTGGTTTGAACCAAAAGGGTTTCTTGAAGTGATTTCTGCCTAAGGTAAGGCTTCTATAATGAATATAGGGATCTTGGTAGCTTATTTTAGTAGATTTTGGACGATCCAAAGGGCTTGAGAAGTATAATAGAGGGGTAGGAAGTGATGTTTTTTTATAAGGGAGAGGAGGGGCTCTTTTGGAAAGCATGAAAATATTATGTTATTATATAATGATTTTCAGTTTTTAAAGGTCCAAAAATAATTAAATTAGAAGATAAGGTGTACCATATTATAAATAAAATAATTCAATAATAATTGGACAAGTTTTGGATATTATTTTAAACTTTATCTTCATATTTATTTAAATCATTCATTAATGATGTAAACACTGCATCATCATTGTATCATAAATAATTTTATTTATTTGATGACTAAAAATTATAAAAAAATTACCATGATGTAGGAAATCTTTTTATATTTATAATTAATATTTATAGTCAAAAATATAACTTATATAACCCCATGTAAAAATTGTTTTAGTAAAACAATACATGTTTGTGACGTTTTTATTTTTACTTTAAATAAAAAGTTATTAATGTCATTATCATACCCAAGTGGATCCATGGGGCCCCCAAATTTACCCATGGATTGTCTTGGTCAAGAATGACTCATCCAATAAGGTTATTACATGTTTCAAGGTATTTTTATATTTTTATAATATTATGTTTACCTTAAATTACCCTAATTACCTTTAATCGCGGTTAGTAAAACTCAAAAGTTACTATTCACCAAAAATTATTTTAATCCCATTGAACCAAATTTTACTTACTAATTACAACCATGTATGTAGTATTTTTGAAATTCAATTCACAGAAGTGGTAATATTACATTTAAACGAAAAATTCGGTTTTTTATCTATTACTTAGTGGTTTCACTATTCATCAAAAATTGATGTTTTTTAGAAAAAGACAAAAAATTCACCCTAAGATATATTTTATATTTCAAATTCAAAAATGATATCCATTTTACCATATTCAAAACATAGAAGTTGAATTAATTAATTTTATAATTAATTCTAGTTGTCAAAACAAATAGCGTGTTTTTAAGAAACAATATCTATCAAAAGATTGACACTTGTTTGTGTTCAATTTCAAAGTGAAATTAACTCCAATGACCACCATTGGATTAAATGGTAAAAATATATTCTAATTACACTTTAAAACAAATTAAAAATATAATTTAACTACATAAATAAATTATATTAAAATAAGGTTTTGAATTAAAATACAGCATTTTTCACTATTCATTAAAAAATGAACTTTATCAGAAAAATAACAAAAATTTACACAAAGTAAATTTTGATGTCCCGATTCCAAAGAAGGATTTCATTTTTTCAAATATAATATATAAAAGTGAAAAAAGTAGATTTAAAAAGGGTTCGCCATCAAAAGGCAGTTAATCAACCTTTTAAAGAATATTAGAATATTTATGCTTAAAATTGGATTCATTCATATTTTAAGCCTCTAACTTTTATTGGATAAATGTAAAAATATTTAGCAAACATATATAATCATATTTTAGTTAGTTCTATTAATTTCCGCCAATACAACGGCTAGGCATTAACTACCATTTAAAATAATAGTATTATATTATTAGTGTGCAACGTAAGATTTCAAAGAAACTCATTGTTGTTTATTGGGTATGCTATCAAACATAGAAAAAACTTAAAAGTAATATTAATATTTAATTCACAAATATTAATAAATAAGAAAATTTCATATTCTTTATTTATATGGGATGTTACATTCTTCCCCCCTTTTGGATATTGCGTCCTCACAATTTTAAAATTGGGCTTGGAAACTTTATTGAAAGTCTCACATCGGAAAAAGAGTTAGTAAAACTATCGCTTTAAAAGAAAGAAAGAGAAGTACAAAGGTCACCCGAGTTAACTCATACTAGGATTTCATGTATGAAAACATGGATATGGAAGAGAAAAAAAACGGTTAAGTTCTGATGGAGAGTGATAGAAAACATGATTAGGAGAAAGTTAACCACAAGAAAATCACAAACTTATGATGTGTGTAAACGGTCTTTGATTACCCAGTCGGAAACTTAAACCAAAAATGTTTTTGTTTTAAGTTCCTTTCCATAATTTTGAGGAATTCATTTACTACATAGAATAAAAACATAAGGAAATATACTTACCTTCAAGTAGAGTTTCATCCTTTAATAAGTTTCTACCAAAACTAATCTTTTCTCCAAACGAGGAGCATTCAAAAAGACTTGGTCACATCAAAAGCACAAGAATCATCTTCTAGAGAATCACATAATCCACAAAAGGAGAACTATATATTTCCCTTGTATTTAGACATCAACTAAAACCAAAATGGTTAGTATGAGATCATATAATCCCCAAAAAGGATAATCCTTTATAAAAAAATACTACTATTAATCAACAAAATTCAACAAATAGTACCCAAAGTTCAAGAAAGACCATTCAATACACAATCGTTATTAAAATTCATCAAAATACTCCAAACTAAGATTGAAACCCAAAACTAAGAAGGATTTAATCACATAGTCTTCCACAATAAATCTTAACATTTATCTCCAAATAACATCGACTACTGTTAAAGTCTCATACTAAAGTGTAATTAACCTAATCACATATTCTCTATGCTAGGTTAATCATTTTCCAGAAATAACCCAAATCACCATATGTCCACAATAAATACATAGATTCTAAAAAAATAAAAAAATTCAACCATTACTCCACAAATAAAATCCTGTACTATTTTATTTTCCTTAGGCATATAGTATTCCAAAAGAGAAAACATCTTCCAAAATAACCTTTATCATTTAATCAACAAATCGTTTTCTTATACCTAGTATATCCATTTGATAAAACATAAGTTCCCAAAATCAACTTATTCTTGATCCATAAAATCATTTAACTAAAAAGAATAAGTCATACTAACTAGGAACTTCATGTAGGTCAGTGGTAGGTGATAAAACCCAATGGCACTTTGGTTGTGGGTTCGATTCCATAGCTTTGTCCGACGCGACTGGTTGTCACACGGTCTGCGTGTTTTCCTTTTTATAAAACTAAAAAAAATAACCCTAACATGTTTTAACCTCAAAGGTTTTATTATACCTTTCATTTTCATCCCAACACATTAAGATAGTTCTACTCGTATCCAGATAGGGATGTATTTTCTTGATAAACTACTTACTCCATACTCACCAAAATACCAGGAAGTATTCCTATATTTAAACTTTTATATAGGGTTCTTCCTAAAGTTTTCATAGCCTAATTTCCATAAATAACTAAACTATCCTTTGATGCCAACTATAGCATCCCTCCATTTTAATTCATAACTTTTCATTACAATTTACAAAACAGAGGATCTTTAAAGTCTAGTGTCTTGGAAATCAGGGAAATAGAACATGAATACAGCATAAAACATTCTTCTAATCCACTTGTAAGGCTTCATCATATGTTCATCCTACGTAAAAATACTGCATCTCATATCCTGGAGACATACATCAAAGTAAAGGGTGAGCAGAAGGCCCAGTAAAGGTAAACAGGGAATCAGTTTACTTGTGATATCAATAAGAACTTGAATGAAAACATAAAGACATGAGCAATGGATGTATAGTAATATCATAATGAAAAGAACTTGAAACATACTTGAATATGTGGCTACAACATGTCATTTTTATATTCATGAACATATCACCAAGGTCCATCCCCAAGGTGTCATAAAAATTACCAAGGTTATTCACCAAGGTATCATAAAAATTACCAAGGTTATTCACCAAGGTATCGTGAAACTTGTCATCTCTAGAGATTAATTCTTTACCCAATGCATTGGAGCGCTATCAGGGTGCACCCTTAATATGTATTAACTTTAATATGATACACATAGATTATAATCAACATTTCATAAATAACCCATAGAGAATAAAAAATGGGTTTCATTTTAAAATCATGACGTTTTAAAAAGTACTTAAAAATAAGATCATTATGTCATTTATAACCCATGGAAAGGGATTGAGGGTTATATGTATGTCAATTACAGAATCAAATATATATTTTCTTTTATATATATGAACACGCATAGAAATAAAATAGTTCTAGGTATTCACATAAATAAAACAAGACAATTTCTTGAGAGAAAGAGAGAGATTTTGAGACGAAATTTCAGCAGTATAACGGCTATATAACTTGGTTTTAGAAAACGTTAAAAAGAGAGGGTACAAGGGTAAAAAAATAATAAATAACTCATAATATAGTATAAAGACAGAATGATATGGAAATAAGAACATGGTATGGATATTTTAATGCCATACCTCATGAAAAGAAAATATGAAAGAAAAGAGAAGATGCGATTTATTTTACAAAAAATTCGACAGCCTAACGGTGTCACTTAAAAATTCAGAAAATGAGTTGATGAGATAGAAAATTGTATCTCATCACTTGGACATAAAATTTACACCAATAAGGATATATAATAACATATACCAACATAATAATATGTAAACTAAAAGACATAACAAAAAGAAGTCTTTTAAAAAGAAGAGGGTGAAAGGATCCTTTACCGATTTGGTAACTTTCGAAACATACAACCTATGAAAGAAGAATCATATAATGAATATGTAAATACCCATAAATTAAATTATATTACACAAATATTACAATCATGGGCAGTACATAAACCACACAAAAGGAAATAGTGGAAAATATACCATGAATCTCACAGGAATAAGAAGTGAAATGAAAATCTCTTACCACATTGTATTCAATCGAATCGTATGACCAAAAATTACTAACCACCAAAAGAATCACAGGATACCATGAATATAAAAAAAAAATTATAATATATATATATATATCCAATGGCAGTACACAATACACCTCATGCTATAAATAAGTGGCGAACAATTGAAATCTCTCGGACTTGAAAGTGAGATAAGAATCCCTTACCATGTTTCCGACTTGACTCGCTCGTATGTTCCTTGTTCTTCCTGAATGATAAACTTAAGTTAATTTCTACTTGATTAAGAGTATTTTTCAAGTTTATTATCCCTTTTATATCACTTATTATCTTTCTATAACAATTATTTAATTGTTTGAGTTCAATATGGACATTTTGTCGATGTTCGGAACTTGAGTCAAAAAAAATGGACTTATTATAATCACATGATGTTCATGTGGTCTAAAGTTCATTAAATACAGAATGATATACATAATTTAGATGTAATATATATCATATATATCCATTATATATATGTACTTATAATAGTATATAACATTTGGAGATAATAAATGAAATGCATCGTTCATGGAGACGGTAAGTCGTACGTACGCATGAACGCTACTTTAATTTTTATTTCATACTTTAATGAAATTAAAACATAATGATACATAGGTATATTATAATTAAATTATAATATATATGTTATATATGTTACATAAGTTCATAAATTCTATCATTTATACGTTCCACGTATGGCATTAACGATTCAAATCATTTTGAGGGGGCGGTAGTCTCCACTTCCTAAAATGAAATTATCACGTTTACCTATTATGGAAACCATAAAGGTATTCCATAAAAGAAAAATAAAGAAGCATAATGAAATCATAAAAATAATATATATATCATATATAAATACAGTGACATCTTAATAGCCACCATGAGAGGCAGTAGGAGATAATTGAACAATCATCGTTCCGTGGGGTAATAGTTCGCCGTCCACAGAAATAGTATGTTCTGCACCCATTAGATTAAGGTGTGTGTTATTGTAGCTTGAATACTTATCATAAAAACATCCTAGTATATTTAAGATACTTTTTTTGTTACAAAATAAAGGAATAAAAAGAGTTTAGGGGTTTGGAGAAGCAAAATAAAACAAAAGAACAAAAGAGAAGACATTACCTTTAAATCGGGTAACTCCCTTTGGTTAGAACCAAAAGGGTTTCTTGAAGTGATTTATGCCTAAGTTAAGGATTATATGATGAATATAGGTATATTGGGAGCTTATATGAGTAGTTTTTGGACGAGACAAAGGGCTTGAGAAGTGTAATAGAGGGGTAGGAAGTTGGATTTTTTTATAAGGGAGAGGAGGGGCTCTTTTAGAAAGCATGAAAATATTATTTTATTATATAATGATTTTCGGTTTCTAAAGGTCCAAAAATCATTAAAGTCTAAGATAAGGTGTCCCATGTTCTAAATAAAATCATTCAATAATAATTTGACAAGTTTGGGATATTATTTTAAACTTTATCTTCTTATTTATTTAAATCATTCATTAATGACGTAAACATTGCATCATCATTGTGTCATAAATAATTTTATTTATTTGATGTCTAAAAATTATAAAAAAATTACCATGATGTAGGAAATATTTTTATATTTCTAATTAATATTTATAGTCGAAAGGATAACTTATATAACCCCATGTAAAAATTGTTTTAGTAAAACAATACATGTTTGTGACGATTTTATTTTTACTTTAAATAAAAAGTTATTAGTGTCATTATCATACCCAAGTGGCTCCGTGGGGCCCCCAAATTTACTCATGGATTGTATTTGTCGGCCATGACTCATCCAATAAGGTTATGACATGTTTCAAGGTATTTTTATATTTTTATAATATTATTTTTACCTTAAATTACCCTAATTACCTTTAATCGCGGTTAGTAAAACTCAAAAGTTACTATTCACCAAAAATTATTTTCATCCCATTGAACCACATTTTACTTACTAATGACAACCATGTATGTCGGATTTTTGAAATTCAATTCACAGAAGCGGTAATATTTCATTTAAACAAAAAATTCAGTTTTTTTATCTACTACTTAGTGGTTTCACTATTCATCAAAAATTGATGTTTTTCAGAAAAATACCAAAAATTCACCCTAAGATATATTTTATATTACAAATTCAAAAATGATATCCATTTTACCAAATTCAAAACATATAATTTGCATTAATTAATTTTATAATTAATTCCTGTTGTCAAAACAAATAGCGTGTTTTTAAGAAACAATATCTATCAAAAGATTGACATTTGTTTATGTTCAATTTCAAAGTGAAATTAACTTCAATGACCACCATTGGATTAAATGGTAAAAATATATTATAATTACACTTTAAAACCAATTAAAAATATAATTTAACCATATAAATAAATTAGATTAAAAGGAGGTTTTGAATTAAAATACAGCATTTTTCACTATTCATTAAAAAATGAACTTTATCGGAAAAATAACAAAAATTTACACAAAGTAAATTTTGATATCCTGATTCCAAAGAAGGATTTTATTTTTTCAAATATAATATATAAAAATGACAAAAATTATATTTAAAAAGGGTTCTCCATCAAAAGGCAGTTAATCAACCTTTTAAAGAATATTAGAATATTTATACTTAAAATTGGATTCATTCATATTTTAAGCATCTAACATTTATTGGATAAATGTAAAAATATTAACAAACATATATAATCATATTTTAGTTAGTTCTATTAATTCTCGTCAATACAATGGTTAGGCGTTAATTACCATTTAAAATAATATTATTATATTATTAGTGTGCAACGTGAGATTTCAAAGAAACTCGTTGTTGTGTATCGGGTACGCTATCGAACATAGAAAACACTTAAAAGTAATATTAATATTTAATTCCCAAATATTAATAAATAATAAAATTTCATATTCTTTATTTATCTGGGATGTTACAGACTAACCTACCATAGTGAACATACTAAACACTAAAATTCATATTATATGCATACCTTCATATTATATTCATACCTTCAACTTTTAGTAAAACATAATGATGGTATTTGTAACATAATATGTGACTTCATATTATATGCATGAAGGTGTGCATACCTTCATATTAAACCAAGGTATGATAAAATATAAGTCATATAACATGCATACAAGTATTTCACTGTATGTTGGAATATTAAACCAAGGTATGATAAAACAAGGTATGAAAAATATATGTGAAATAATATTAAACCAAGGTATCCATGCCCTCAAGTTAGACCAAGTTTAAATTTATATCAAATATTCCATAATTTGAATATAATCTTGGTAGTCAATGATTTGTGTTTGTGCATTGCAGTTGCAAACTATAATACTGAAACCCAAAATAGGGTTGTTATTTCAAATAATAACCTATGCATTACATTTATAATTTTGTAATCTTTCAATATTATAATAACTTTTGCATTATGGTTATAAGATTTCCAAGCTTATAATAACCAAACAGTATTCAATGACCTGTGCATTACAATTACAAACTGTAATGTTGAGACCCCAAACAAGGTTATTATTTGAACTAAAAAACAAATAAATGGGGTTATTATTTAAAGATGTCATAATTTTCAAATAGGTATATGTTTGTGCCTGTATTATTTATTCTTTTAATGATCAATACTTATTTTTATAAAAAATAGGGAAAAATTTATATATTTGAGGGTTTTGATATACCATAAAAAATTTATCAGTATAAAGAATAGAATATACAACATACCATTATGAATCATTGTATCACATATTTCATAATTTAATTTATGAGAATAAAAAATCAAACATTCATATAAAAATAATAATCCATACCAGTTTTGTAAATATATAAGAATTGGGAGTTTAAATAAATTTTTCAACACCTATAAGAAAAAATATAGGGTTAAACTAATTTTTGAAATATGAAAAGTGGTAATATGCACAAATTTTATATATATTTAAGAAATTTAAAGGAAAACGTATCGAGAAGATAAATATAACATTTATATAGCCGATTATAATGACCCCATCCTCACCTCCGTTGATAAAAAATATATGAATAGTTTTTCTTAAGTACATAAGAATATTTCTCACAAAAATCCAGCAAGTCTCATTATAATTGTATTGGTATGTTCAACTTATTCTAAAATCATAGAATTCATCTGGTTGAGCAAACAACCAGACATGAATGATAGATTCTATTATGGAAATATAAGGAATTTTATTCATCTTTCACCAATCTAGCTCTTTATATTGACATTGAGTATTTGTAATATTTAAGCCATCAAACAATAATAAAGAACTCTTTATAGAGTTTTACATGCTAGTAAATTTTAAAAATATACCTGTATATGCATTCTAACTCGATCTGAGATTACTTATAAATCTACCTTTAAATATTTTCATTCCTAATTTGTAATAATCTTATCCCATGTATTTTATTGAGAACCATTTTCCCAACCATGCCATTATTGAATGTTAATATTGGGATATCATTTCTAGTGAGAAGTATTTCATCCATATATTTCATTAAAAATAAAACACTACTCTTGGTAATCCAATTTTATACATTAAAATACATCACATTTTTCATGAACATGAGCTTGTTAAGGTTCATCATGGAATAACTTGAATGAATAAAGATAAAAATGAGGTGATTTTTGAAGTATGATGGATATTTTTCTAAATTTTTCTTTATATCTAATGAAATGTAGTCATAGAAGATATATGTCCAATGAAAATAGATATGTATAATTAAAGATTTGTAACAGATAGGGTACACATTTCACTAAATTATTTAATGAATTTTATGTGTAAATGATATATTTGAGGAGAGGGATATCAGATAAAGAAACATTTTATAGAAACAATATAAGTAATTGTATTATAAGAGGTTAGAAATAATAAGTTAAGTAGGAATTAGAAAAATAAAATCCTGAAATAGTAAACAAAGAGAAAGAGACAAACTGTAAGATGTTAACAATCTGAAATATATTAGGCCAGGAGAATGCAGTGGTGTATAATGTTCCTGATATAAATAGGAATGTAAACTGAAATTTCAGTACAATATAAAATGTAATATAAACTTCAATATAAACCATGATATAAATTCCAATATAAATAGCAATTTTAGATCATGATAAATCATGCAAAAATAAATTGTGTTCTGCACCATGAAACAATATGTATATTAATATAAACTTCAATATAAATGACATGTACATGATGTAGTTAATGATAATGCAAAAACATCATGTAAATTAAGTGATTGAAATTGCATGTATAATGATTATAAACTACAAATTCATGAAAAAATGCACGTATATTTAGAAAATAAGACTATGTATATTAAATAAATAAAACTACAAGCATGTTCAATATAAATTTCAATTTCAGTGCATGGTACTGCTTACAGAAAGAATATATTATGTGCACTAAATATTTGCATGCACAAATTATGAGGGGAAAACAAAAAAAGAATAATCCTCAAATAAATAAATTAATTGAAAAAGGTGTTGGATTACATCTCGATCACTTCCAACTTCAATTTCCTTGATATTTTCTACATAAAATTCTTTCTTTATGTCTTATATAATCTGTAACAAGTCAATCACATACATTTATATCCATTTGATGTAAGAAATTGTAAAATGAATGCAATAGTTATTCAAGTAAATTTAGGAGGCTTGGGAATGGTACCAACATGGTCAAAACTGAAAATGAACTTGGCTGATACCTGTAAATTTTTGGATGATGGGTCAAGGAGATCAAAAATCTATTCATTGTATATTTCCAAAAATGAACACTTGAAGATAAATTTTAATTTTTCTTCTCTTAGAGCTCCCTTTTCCTATCACATTAATAATAAAATTAGTATTAAAAATGCAATCAACTACTAATAACATGTATGTTGTTACTTGTCATGTTAATAGGCACATACCTTTTGGATTCTTGAAAATAAGTATTCAAATACTCTAGGTGTTATTCCACACAGTGCACACTGTGTCTTGGACTATCTCCCTCAATGTATCCCAACATTGTGTAAGTATTACCACTTCTGATCTATGTATTCACATTACATTTTAGGGGGAGAAACAATATAAAATAGAATAACTATCACAATAAACTACAAATGAGTGAAATCTTAGTGTGGGGTTATGCAAAAGTAAAATTTTCACATTTTTGTGCTCTATGAACCCATCATCAACCAAATAATGTTCAGTATAAATGATGTGACTTCTATAAATATGATATAAAGAAACATGATAAAATTAGAATTTAGTAATAGAATAACTTGTCTATATGCAAACATGGAACTATTGTATCCTCCCATTTAATTATCCACCATAAGCAATCCAACCACTTGAAATAGATTCTCATATCAAAGTAGTTTCAAGATTGAGTGTGAGATACCCAAAATACCAATAAAAATAGCTATGAATAAAGGAAAAATATAAAAGTTCCATTTTTTATAAAAATATATACCTGAATAACATGTTCATCAGCTATGACGTTAAAGGTAAATCATGATTCTGGATTCCCTATCCATGTAATTGTTTCTCAACTATCTTTCCCAATGCATCTGTTATGATAATATTCTTAAATATAGTTTTATGGTCAGATAATATATTATGATGGGACACATAGAATGTTGATTATTGGGTGTGGGTGCTCATAAGAATATGTGACTTTTTCCTCATGAAGTTCGCACTTAGTAATCTCCCAGACATAAGATTATGAGAACAAACCTGCCTGCAATAATTTTGCATGTTTATGTGTCGTCGAATATTCCTATCTGTAATCATGTTTAATGGTCCTTAGAATTTAATATTATTATTAATATATTTCATGACTCGCGTACTTTTGTGTACTGACCAAAATCACGATGTCATATGATCACAGGAAGTAGGGTACATTGGGTGTGTCACAAATTATATGTTATTAATTAATAAGTCGAGGAAGGATTTGTCTCTTCCATATTAATGGAAGTTGATATCCCAACCATTTGATTGAAATTTAACTATCGCATTAAATTTCATGGTCATGGGTTAATGAAATTATTTCAGATAGTCCAAGAAAGATGTATCAAGCACATAGGTTTGTGACATGAGTGTACTTGATGAGAAATTAGGACGAATGGATTATATTACACAGTAAGTGTTCATGTGTGATTGTTGACATTGCGATATTAACTTCTTTCTATTGGGTTTCTTGACCCATTGCTAGACAGTGATCTTGAACTTTAGGCAAGTCCATCTAATTCCAATGATAAATATGCCTAGAGGGTCATACACCAAGTGTTTCTATTGATCTTAATTAAATTCTATTTGAATTTAATTATTGTAATAAATATTATTCTCAAGACTGAGGAATAATTTTATTCAGGATTTATTGATCGCAAATATTTTTAAGGTAATAAATAATTATTTTTTTCATTAATAAATAATTTATATAGTTATTGTGAATAATTAATAAATATTTATTTTTCTAATTATGAATAAAAAAATATTTTATTTTATTTTATTTATTGAATAGTTAATAAATATTTATTCATCAAATTGTAAATAAAATATTTATTTATGAATAAATATTTAATAAGTATTTATTCAGGTTTTTGATAGATGCTAAGGAGGATGAGTGGACCAAGACCATGTCAGGTGATAAATATTAATTTTCGGGCCGATAAAATAATATTTATCATTGCGCCAGATAACGTACATCATAAAATAATAATACTACTATTATTATATGGCATGGGGTTAGATAAGGTTTATTATATTATTTAGGGTTCATTTTTAAATTAAATAATATTTTAATCTAAACCCTAACTCTATAAATATATTGTTATGTGTATTATGTAGGGTTGATCGAGAATTGAGAATCTTTGTACACAAATGATTTCACCCTTGATTCCCCCTTCTCTCATCCTCTCAAGAATGATAAGAACAAGAGAGAATCTTTCAAGTATGAAAGATTTTTAAGAGATCAATTTGAAACAATACAAGATGATTGATCCACCGTGCTAGCACCTAACATTAAGTCGATGTTGTTCAGAGATCAAAGGACCACATGTAGATCACCGCTAAAGGGAATCTACTTTGGTTCCTCCCTACGCAACAAAGGTAATCTGAAAAAGGGTTTCAAATGATCAACAACATCATCTAAGATATATCTCAATATTAGGTATTATTTCTTCATATATAATTTAAATTAATTATAAATTTAACGTGCAAAAGATCATCCCTACATTCCAGAATTTCTATGTTAATATTTAATGAAAAAATTTTGTTTATCATAACGTTTATATCTTACAAAATTAGAGAATGGTCCATCGAATCTGATAAAAATCTTTATGTTTATTTTTCTACTAGGTGCATCCAATGTATCTGGATCCTTCAATCTTAGGGTATAGTTTTGGAAGCTAGATATTAGGAAAGAGCATAACCTTCAGAGTTGAGGTGATCCACCAGAGTTAGGAGACTAGTGTAGAGGCTTGATTCTGAAATTCATTTTATACTTATTATAAATTGTGGGAACCTAAAATCCTGGGTGAGGTGAGAATTATAAGTGACTCATTGGATTGGGAGTTAGAAATGAAAGAAAAAAATGGATTCCTTACATGTCTAAAATACATAGGAACTAAAGAATCTTCCAGAAGGCAAGAGGGAACAATAGAACAAGTGGGTTGATCATATAAAGGAGGAAACATATGGTAGAGTATGGTATAAGGTGTGACTGGTTGTGAAATATTTCTAATAATAAGAAGGATTGGATTTTAGTGATAATTTATCTCCTTCTGTGAAACACACAACAATTCGGATGATGCTCATCTTAGTTTTCATTGAAGGTTTGTATCTTAAATAAACTGGTGTTAAGACAGTGTTCATTCATATAGATTTGGAGTAAGAAATCTACATGAAGCAACCATAAGTTTCCATACTAAAACATAATGAGGACCTGGTGTGGAAGCTCAAGAAAAGTCTGTATGGCCTTGAGTAGGCACTGGGGTAATGGAATATGAAGTTTAACAACTTCATAAAAAATGAATTTTCTTCTAGAGAAATGTGGATCATTATTATTATAGGAAGGTTTATGATGATGTAATCTTCATCATTGTTCTTCTCTGTATTAATGACTTGCTCTTGGCTAGACTTGTGAAAGAAATGTTGGAAGAGTTGAAGTGTGAACTGTCAATGGTTTCTAAATGAAGGATCATGGTTCCACTAAGTGGGTGTTGGGGTGGGGATCATAAGAGACTTAAGTTCTGTAATGTTGTTCCTTTCTCAACAATAGTACATCTGGAAAGTACTGGTGATATTCAGAATGAATGAGTCAAAGCCTGTGAGTACTCCCCTTGTCAAACATTCCAAACCATCAAAGGAGAAGATGATGAAAATGGATTAGGAGGAATAGTACATGGTGAAAGTTACATATGCATCAGTTGTGGGAAACCTGATGTAAGCTATGGTTTTTATTAGGCCTAGTACCACTCAAAAATAAGTGTGGTTAGTAGATTCATTGTGAATCTAGGAAGGGAGCACTGAGAGGCCATCAAGTGGATCTTTTGATATCTCAAAGGCTCGGTGAATCTTGATCTTTATTTCAAAACCGCTTATTTCTTTTAGGGGTATCCATATGTTGACATTAGGGAATATATAAATTTACATAAGACCATCAATGGTTTCATGTTTACTTTTGGAGGCATGATCGTGAGTTGGATGTCGTGATTACAATTAGTAGTTGCATTATCAACCACAAAAATTGGGCATGTTATGATAACAGGAGCAAGGAAGGAGTGGGTGTGATTAAAGTTTCTATTGGAGGAAATTATAAGTATGTAAGAGTTTAGTGTGTTGTATTGTGACATCCAAAGTGAAATTCAATTGGCCAAGAATCCAAAATTTCACTCCCATATGAAGCATATTAAATTAAGGTATCCCTTCTGGAGTTTGTGGAGGATGGGATGTATGGATATAAAAGGTTGATGGGAATTGAAATTCTGTAGATATATTGACTAAAGTTATACTAAAGAAATTCTGAAGCATTGTTATGCTTTAGTGGGGCTTGAATAACTTTGTGGACTTAGGATCTCGAAATCTTTGACACATTGGAAGAGATGAATCAAATAAGAGAATTGTGAAATTTAGTACATGTGGTCCAATGGACTTGGAGAGTTAGCTTAAAAATGATTATCAATTAAAAGATTGTTAGTCTTGATGTGAGAATTAGTTTTTCATCCAAGTGTTTAAGACATCAAAAAAGAGTAACTTTAGATGTTGCATACTACTGCCAGATACATAGGTAGTAGTTCTTGGTAGCATAAATCTGGAAGACCAATGGTAGTGTAAGCACTGGAATATGTAAGTTCCAGATATGGAGAATGAGATCTGAATTATGACCCTAATGTGGGCTTTGATTCTATAAAGACACAAAAGAAAACATAAGAGTCTTTCCTTGGTTTTTCCAGTAGTTGATGCAATGTTCGTCGGGTGATCTGGTTGAGGCAATGATCGTCTTTGAATTGGTGATTCAACAACCATGAAGATCAGAGCCATGGGGAGTATGTTTTACAAAGATCATTTAGTGGTGTAATTGAGATTACTAGAAGATAGTTTCTATATATGTTAGTTTGGGGTCACTTGTATCGCATACTGAGTAAGTATGATTGTTTGATCTAAAGCTTTTGTTAGCTTATGCTTTGAAGTTAATATTTCATTGTAACCTCTATTGTTTACCTCTATAGTGAAGTTGTTATATCCTATGGATTAGTAATTTTTCCAAACCATGTTAATTCTTTGTGTTCCTTTGTTTTCTTTGTTTCTATTTCATTGAATGTTCCTCTTTTGAGTGTATGTTGTGAGCGTCCCTTGAGTTAGATGATGGTGCATGGTTAGGGTGTGTGGATATATTGCATGGTTTCCTAATTTTAGAGACATCCTCCATTGGAATCATTATCTTTCAAACCTTTTGGTTCCTTATTCCACATTTTATAATTTAATGTTAGACAGTTTGAAAAATAGTGCTTCTGATGCAACAATATCCATCACTTGTAACAGACATGTTTTTCTCTTTAAATAACCATGCATCCTATCATCCCACTCCAACCTCAATATTATTTCCATATTACACTTTTTTTTCTATAATCATATTTAGTTGAGTCATCTTTATATGAGATCTTGATGATGCTTGTTACAGCCTTACAGTTCTTTTGTGTAGTTGTTACTACTGTCACATTGTTCTAGCATAGTTTCTATGGAGTGTTTTCTTCCTAGGTATGTAGTGTTGCATAGTATTATTCATTTATTTTGTGTGATACCGATATTCTTATTCTACCTTGAGGGATTTATAATGACGAACTTATAATTTATTAAAGGATATTACATGCTTTAACTTGGGTTATTTGGGTATTTTATTGATGTCGAGGAGGGTGAGTGGACCAAGACCATGTCAGGTGATAAATATTAATTTTCAAACTGATAAAATAATATTAATCATTGCGCCAGATAACGCACATCATAAAATACTAATAATACTATTATTATATGGCATGTGGTTAGATAAGGTTTATTATATTATTTAAGATTCATTGTGAAATTAAATAATATTTTAACATAAACCATAAATCTATAAATAGATTATTATGTATATTGTGTAGGGTTGATCGAGAATTGAGAATAATTGTGCACTAGATTCCTCCTTCTCTCATCCTCTCAAGAATGGGAAGAGCAAGAGAGAATCTTCCAAGTTTGAAATATTTTGAACAATCAAGTCGAACAACACAAGATGATCGATCCACCATTCTAGAACCTAACATTTAATTGATGTTGTTCAGAGATCAAAGGACCACATGTGGATCACCGCTAGAGTGGATCTACTTTGGGTACTCACTATGCAACAAAGGTCATATAGAAAAGGGTCTTAGATGATTAAAAACACCATTGAAGATATATCTCAAGATTGTGTATTATTTATTCATATCTAATTTAAATTAATTATAAATTTAACATGAAAAAGATCTTCCCTAGGTTCCAGGCTTTCTAGGTCGATATTCAATGGAAAAATTTTGTTGGACATAACATTTATATATTTCAAAATTAGAGAATGATCCATCGAATATATAAAAATATTTATGTTTATTTGTCCACCATGTGCTTCAAATGTATCTAGAGACTTCAATATCAGGGTATAGTTTTGGAAGCGCGATGTCAGGAAAGAGCATAACCTTTAGAGTTGAGGCGATCCACCAAAGTTAAGAAACTAGTGTAGAGGATTGATTCTGAAATGCATTGTATACTTCTTAAAAATTGTGGGAACCTGAAATACTAGGTGGGGTGAGAATTATAAGTGACTCAATAGAGTGGGAGTTAGAAATTAAATAAGAATTGGATTCCTTACATGGTTTCAATACATAGTAACTAATGAATCTTTTGGAAGGAAAAAGGTCACTATAGAACAAGTGTCATCTGAATGAGGAAATAGATGGTAGAGTATGGTATAAGGTGTGACTAGTTGTGAAATATTTCTAATAATAAGGAGTGTATTTCAGTGATATTTTCTCTCCTATTGTGAAACACGCAACAATTCATATGATTATCAGCTTGGTTTTCATTGAAGGTTTGTATCTTGAACAACCTGGTGTTAAGATTATGTTACTTCATAGAGAGTTGGAGGAAGAAATCTACATGAATCAACCATAAGGTTTCATGCTAAAATGTAATGATGATCCAATGTGGAAGCTCAAGCAAAGTCTATATGGCCTTGTGCAGGCACCAAGGTAATGGAATCTAAATTTTAATAACTTCATAACAAAACGAGGGTTCTTATGAAGCAATGTGGATCATTGGTATTACAGGAAGGTGTATGATGATGGAATATTCATAATTGTTCTTCTCTACATTAATGACTTGCTCTTGGATATACCTGTGAAGTCAATGTTAGAAGAGTTGAAGTGTGAATTATCAGTGGTTTCTAAATGAAGGATCATGGTTCCACTGGGTGGATGTTGGGGTGGGATCAAAAGATACTTGTGTTCTAGAATGTTTTTCCTTTCTCATCTAGAGTACATATAAAAAGTACTTGCGATATTCAGAATGAATGATTCGAAGCCTATGAGTACTCCCCTTGTCAAACATTCCAAACCATCAAAGGAGAAGATGATTAAAATGGATGAGGAGTAAAAGTACACGGTGAAAGTTATGTATGCATCATTTGTGGGAAATATGATGTATGTTATGGCTTTTATTAGGCCTATTATCTCTTAATAAATAAGTGTGGTTAGTATATTCATTGTGAATCTGGGAAGGGAGCACCGAAAATCCATCAAGTGGATCTTGATTTTTATTTCAAAATAGTTGATTCCTTTTAGGGGTTTGCAGATGTTAACTTTGGGGAAGATATAGATTTACATAAAAGAACCAGTGGTTTAATGTTTACTTTTGGAGGTATTATTGTGAGTTGGATGTCATGGTTACAACTGGTAGTTGCATTATCAACCACAAAAATTGGGAATGTTATGATAACGGGAGCAAAGAAAGAGTTGGTGTGTTTGAAGTTTCTACTGGAGGAAATCAAGAGGATGTAAGAGTTTAGATTGTTATATTGTGAAATCCAAAGTGCAATTCACTTGGTCAAGAATCCAACATTTCACTCCCATATGAAGCATATTCAACTAAGGTATCCCTTATGGAGTTTGTGGAAGATGGGATTTTATGGCTATAAAAGGTTGAAGGGAATCAAAATTCAGCAGATATAATGACTAAAGTTATACCCAGGAAATTATGAAGCATTATTGTGCTTCAGTGGGTCTTGAATAACTTGGTGGACTTAGGATCTCAGAATCTTCGATATATTGGAAGAGGTGAACCAAATAAGAGAACTGTGAAATTTAGTACATGTGGTCCAATGGACTTTGAGAGTTAACTTAAAAATTATTATCAAGTGGGTGATTTTTAGGCTTGATGTGAGAATTAGTTTTTTAGATGAGGGTTTAATCCATCATAAAGGAGTAACTTTAGATTCTTCATACTACTACCAGATGCAGAGGCAGTAGTTCTTTGAACCAGAAATCCAAAAGACCAGCGGTGGTGTAAGCACTGGAATGTAAGTGCCAGAGATGGAGGATGAGATCCAAATATTAACACTAATATGGGTGTTTATGCTAGGAAGATTCAAAAGAAAACATAGGAGTCTTTCCTTGGTTTTTTCAATAGTTGATGCACTATTCACCAGGTGATCAAGTTGAGGCGATAATCATCTTTGAACAAGTGATTTGACAACCGTGAAGATCAGATCCATGGGTTTTATGTTTTGTAAATATCATTTAGTGGTGGAACTGAGATTACCAAAAGATAGTTGTTATATATGTTAGATTGGGGTCACTTATACCACATACTGAGCGAGTATGATTGCTCAAGCTAAAGCTTTTGTTAGCTTATGATTTGGTGTTAATATTTTATTGTAACCTCTATTGTTTACATCTCTAGTGAAGTTATTGTAACCTATGAATTAGGAATTTGTCCAGAACATGTTAATTCTTTGTATTCCTTTGTTTTTCTTGTTTCCATTTCATTGCATGTTCTACTTTTGAGTGTATGTTAAGCATCCCTTGAGTTAGAAGATGGTACATGGTCAGGGTGCATGGATATGTTACAGGGTTTCCTGATTCTAGAGACATCCTCCATTGGAATCATTATCTTTAAAACCTTTTAGTTCCTTGTTCCATATTTGAGGACCAGAGGTTGGATAGTTTGAACAATAGTGCTTTTGACACAACAATATCCACCACCTACAACTGATATGTTTTCCTCTTTAAATAATCGTGCATCATATCATCCCACTCCAACCTCAAAATTATTTCCATATTCCACTTATTTTCCTTTTTTCTATAATCATATTTAGTTGAATTGTCACGAACCAGGCTGGGTTGCCATCTGATCTGGTGCCCGACCCGGTCCGCGACATGGCCCGAAGGGCGTTCCCGATCCCCACGGGCTGGAACAAGTGCCCGGGTATTAAGAATATAACTTGGGAACGATTTACCCAAATAAATAGACATAAAATAAACAACAAGATGAGTAATTTAAAAACTAAGAATAGATAACCAAACACGCCCTTAAACTAGGGTCAAATTTTAAGTTTACAACTTGAACTAAAAACCCAAAAGAGACTACATCAAAGGAAACCAAAACTCCAACACCAACCTCTGCGCGACATGAGGAGTCACATCCCCAAGCCACCGCCACCAAACCAACACGAGGATGCCACTGACAACCCGAACCACCAATGCTGCCCGATGCCTCAACCTGGAAAGAAAAAAAACACAATCTACATACACCCAAAGGTGTATGTAGTGTGTGAGATAAAATCCTGGTAAGATGCCACCAAGAAAAGGTTCCATGCACAATTATTAAATGACAAATACATTTGCAACTTTAATTAAAGAAAAGAACTAAAATCTTGAACAACTTTAGAGAAAATAGGTTTAGAGAAAACAATTTTAAAAAGGAACAACTTAAATTAAAACACACGCACACACACACTTACTTTTAAAATAATCAAAGTTTCACACCGATGAGCGTAAAGTAACCAATGAGCACTAATATGGGAGGGGCTGCATGGGTGTTAGCTAGCATGGGTCCCTAGATCTTCGTGTATCGGTGAAACGTGGCTTAGAAGGCCACGACCCTCAGAAAATGTGGCTTAAAAGGCCACGACCCTCAGAAAACGTGGCTTAGAAGACCACGACCCTCAGAATAGCATGTGTTTAGTTAGCGTTGAAATCGTCAGTCCTGCTAGTGAAATCGGGTTGAGTCACCTCCGGAACACTGCCCACTAGTATAGTCTACCCTCCTAGCTACCTGGGCTTCCCGGTTTGTGCTCAAACAAGTTTCAAATTCATGTCACATGTCATATTTATGTACCCAAATAAAACAAGACACCACGCATGCCAAAAACCACTACTCTCACTCAGAAATACTATTTTGGAAGAATACACACTAAAAATATTTCAAAACTAAATCTGCACTACTTACACGACAAATTAAAAATACTGCATGGTCAAAGAAAACACTTTCAAAGTCAAACAGACCTTTAAAAGAATTTATTAAACAATTTCAACCTATGTTGCACGACTTTAACCACTGAAAACCTTTACAACATGTAGTCAAAACAAATTTTTTTCCATATTTAATAATTATTTAATAAAACAATCCAAATTTTCATAAACAAATTTTTAAAGAGGAAAACCACTACTTTACACACTAAGCCGACCCAAACACCCTTTTTATAACCAAACGCACACATCGCCACCTCAAGAACTCAATCTGCATCACACATGTGATTAAAGAAACCACACACGTAAAAAAACTATTACAGCAGTTAAACAAACCGCCAGGAAACATGTCAACCCATTTAAAATTACGACGCATGACGAAAACACCAAAAATCCACTCAAATGATCATTTAAGACAGCACACACACCGATGCAACACCAAAACACCAACTTCAACCCTTGTAAATTCTAAAAAAATAATCCACACATTTTATAAAACACTAGTGAATAGTCCAACTTGGGTTTTTACAGCAACCACGTACTCATCTCATCAAAACGCGCTAATAATCACATTAAGACATAGCAAACCTCAAGTAAAAATTAAAGCACATCAACCAAAATAATTAGTAGGCTAACCACACAAAAATAAAACTAACAATTAACCAGAGATGACATTCTAGTAACAAGTACACATATTATAAACATGCTTCGAAATAATTTCAACTGCAAAACAAACCTCATAAAAGATCGACCTTTCACTACAGCGATTAATTACATAATATTCTAAATTAATTAATCTGGCAAATTAATCAATCAAATAATAATTATACATGGAACCACCTACCTCGGTGTGGACCAACATCGTAAATTTGGTGCGCAAAGCCCGCCGCACTTCGATCGCACCACAGATAAACGCAGTTATGCCCTAATTCAAGAATTTAGACCAATTATATCCCTATTAGACCCTAAAATCAAAACATGTGACCATTTATCCTCAAAATCGAACCAAAGAAACACACAAAAAAAACCTTATAGAGATCGGACGAAGACTTACCTGCGCGAGCAGAACCAGGGAGAAAAGAGGGGGTGTTTTTGAAGGCACGTTGCGTCAGAAAATAGGGCGGTGCGCGGCTTTCCGAAGAAAAAAAAGGGTCGAGAGGTCTCCGGACACCGGTGCGAGGCTACTGCGTTGTGCGAAGCAACTGAGGGGGTGCGGCGCGGCGGTTGCGGACCGGAGGGGAGGAGATGTGCCGGTTCGATGCGCCGGAGGAGGCCGCACTGACGGAGGCCGTGCCGGAGAAGGATGAACGAAAGGAAGCTGCACGGGATGAGGCCGGGAAAGAGGGGGTTGCGCGGGATGACGCCGGGAAAGAGGGGGTCACGTCGGTGGGGGTCGGGCAAGAAGGGCGGCCGAGCAGGAGGAGGTCCGGCGAGGAGGAGTGAAGGGGAGGGGATGTCTGGTGCGGGTAGGGTTAGGAGGGGAAGCAGCAAAATGAAAATCGGGGAAAGGGGGGTCTTGTGCGACGGGGTAAAGGGGAAGAGAGAAACAAGAAGAATAAAAAAAGAAATAAAAGAATAAGAAAATAAGAAGAAAAAATAAAATAAGGTGAAATAAATTCTAAAAAAAAGATCTAAACCAATCTAATAAAATAATAATGATGATAATAATAATAATAATATGTTAAAAAATTACAATTGTGACAAAAAAAATATTATTAAAAGCCTATGTGAAGTATTTACGAAAATAATAATAATAATAATAATAATAATAATCTTAATATTAATAATATTATTATTATTGTTATTAGAACAACACAATGAATAATTTTATCTTTGCGACCACAATTTAATACCACAACAAAAATTTAATATTAGTTGAAATAACAAGGATAATAATAACCTAATTGAAATATTAAATTAAACAATAATAATACTAATGATAAAACTAAAATAATAGAACCAGTCGTAAAATAATTGCATTAATTAGAGTCTGGACTCCGCGCATAAACGCGTACGTGGTCGCGGCATAGTCGCGCGTCCATGTAATAATAAATTTATTCATAAGATGTTCCCTTATCAAGCTAGGGTGCTACTCAAGGCTGCGCGTATAGTCGCGCACCCACATAAGATCTCAAATTCTTTTAAAATAGAACCGGTTCAAGCCACATCTCAAAAGTGAGACCCTAAAATAATTTAATTAAAATAAAGCATTGGTCGGGGTGTGACAATTCTCCCCACCATGACACTTTCTGTCCCCAGAAAGTCCCAAAAGACTGTCAACCAAGGGTTCCAAGTGAGGCCACAAAGACACTTAAAACAAAACCTCAATCACCCGAAGGCCCAGTATTCAGAACGCCCCTGACCTGAAACTTCAATGATCTCTAAACCAGAATCACCAAACAAAATAACCAGCAACGATGAATTCACTTCAAACAGAACTACAACATGGAACACCCCGACCCCTAACTTATGGATCGCCAGAGCCGCTCAAGATCTCCAATAATGCTTGTCAAGCGACCCACTACCCAAGCTAACCAGTTAGCATGGTCGAGGTCGGGCGGACCAGAAGTAAGGGATCACCCTGACAAGCACATTTTGAAAATGGAGTTTTTCCACAAATTCTCCCAGTGGTGGTCTCCCCACCATATTAGGATTCTTTTCCAACATTGGTTCTCTAAATCAAACGACTCACAAGCTCAGTCAAACATCTAACACTGGCTTGACCTTCCAAGCTCCCTGCGTTTAACCCACACAAGAGGGGACATCGATGAGACCCGAGGTGGGTCTCCCCACCATTTAAAAATTTACTAACACCACGGAACCTGTGCGGGCATTCCCAGTTTACTTTGAGCAATACTAATTGAACCATTCATCACGAACCCACCACACAGGGCGACCTGCACTGATTATTCCTACAGTGGACAACACTCTACCACGTGAGATAACTTTGATAGCAGAAACCCCTAACCAGGAGGAGAACCAAACAGGCGCACGTCAACTCCACAAGACATGAGAATCTCCAAGACGAGTACAATTTCGATTTCTAAGCGACCCACAAGAAGGTTTATAGAGCCCGCCTGCTGGCTTTACAAGCATGCTGATTCTTCAGACCTCTTTAAGACCCAAGAGAAACTCCCATAAATTAAGACCACAACAAGGATACAGGGCCTTCAGAGACGGTATCGCAATAGGAAAATTTAAGTTATCCCCATCCGTCATTGTGTACTTAAGTCAGACCAAACTCGTACCACGTCCGACGAGTTTTGACTGCGCGCAAGCTTCACCCCGAGACCTATGGCTGGAGCCCTGATGTCTGAAGCATCTACCGCCTCGCAGTCATAAGTTCACCACCTCTGACTGGAACTTCCTCCGCTGGAAAAGCAGCATGCATACTTCTCCTCGTGTCTCGCGCGGCCACTCTATTAACATACCAACTGAGAATTTCAGCGAACGACTTAGAGTGTCTGACAGACCACACTAGAGATAGGAGGTTGAGCGGTCTGTCCGACACGCAACACGAACTGATGGAAAGAGCACACCACGAACAAGTCCCTTTGGTTCACACTCTTCATCAGATAAGGGACCTACTCTTACCACAATATAAACAGGACCAACAACTTGTATAATTTTTAGACCAACGGTTCCACACTACTTCTGAGGAACATGGAACTAGCTCATCAGAAAGGTCAACACACCTCCTTCGCCGCATGTTGACTGGTCGAGCACCTACGAGATCAAGCACTTTCCTTCGCCTTCACTTAGGTACAACTGTGGAATGAGACTAGTCTTGAGGGTTGCTCACAACGTCGCTATTCGCAACTAAAACGAAACTATCACCGTTTGTTGGTTCAGTCTCGCTCCTCCAAACATACTCAAGACAACTTACACATACACAACATCTGGAGTTCCTCCAAAACCAGAGACACTTCCAACTTTCCCAAAGCACTCAACGACATCCAACTGACATCGACGTCTACGAACAGTCGACACCACCGAGCAGAACCCAACTCTGCCACTCCACTGGGAGTATGGGCTGAGCCAAGAATTGAAAGACTTGCTGGAAACCCATGGGACATTTCTAGGGGGCATATCCCGAACAAGAAACACAAAACAACCTTCCACACATCCAAACACATCACAAATCAAACAATTTCAATTTAAAACATCAATTCATTCTTAAATAAAAACACCCGCTTGAAAAACCAAGCACTGCACAACAAGCCCAAAAGCTATTTTGAAAATCCATCTTTACTCTAAACGCAATGTCATTTTTTTTCCATTTCCAAAACCATTTAGGCACAAAAACCCATTTAAGAAAAAGGCCCACTTTCTAGGAAATAAGAAGCAACCTTAGAAATCAATCAATCACCACTGATATTTCATGGTGCCTCGCAAATATGCATTTTCGTGCCACTCAGGCACCCATCCACACGATTCACCAACTAGCCATTAATCAAGTCCACATGCACATGCGAGCACCCATAGGAATACCACTGGAAAGAAACAAGGTCACTCCGCTTTCAAAACAAAACATTCTCAATACCTGAAAATACTTCCTTTTTTTCAAAACCATTTCAAAAATTCAGGGCAAATTTCCAGAATGCTTTCCATTTCTAAAACAACCCATTTCAATTTTAGATAACCCAAGAAGTTATTTTAGGAATTCAATTTCAGCAAATCAAATGCCAAATTTCAAAAACAAGGTTCAAGAGAAATTCACCCCAAAAGCATACTAAACTCACACCAAAAATAAAATAATAGCAATCCCAAAGTCTGATTTCCTTAAAAAAAACACTTTCGCACCAACCCAAAACTAAAGCAAGACATCACAAACAGTAAAGAACCTGGACTGAAGACTAGTGGTTGTGTCTAACCTGGCTACATGGTTTAGCATACCATGCCCTAGGGAAGCACCAACCACTAGGAGTGTCGAACCGTACTCTCGGGCATCGCATGGGTCGCTGCTCCATGTGAGACCGCGCACAGTACCGGTTTACTCTCGTTGTCATCCCCCATCCACAAAGACCAAAGCCAAAACTTAAATCCCGAACTACCCCTGGTTACTCGAGGATCGAAACGAGTAAGAGTTCGCGACACTCTTCTCGCACCTATCACTCGAGTACCGACAATCCTATCTCCGATCTACCTGACATCCCAAACAACAAGAACAAAACCTCCTTTGATACCATTTTGTCACGAACCAGGCTGGGTCGCCATCTGATATGGCGCTCAACCCGGTCCGCGACATGGCCCGAAGGGCGTTCCCGATCCCCACGGGCTGGCACAAGTGCCCGGGTATCAAGAATATAACTTGGGAACGATTTACCCGAATAAATAGACATAAAATAAAAAACAAGATGAGTAATTTAAAAACTAAGAATAGATAACCAAACACGCCCTTAAACTAGGGTCAAAATTTAAGTTTACAACTTGAATTAAAAACCCAAAAGAGACTACATCAAAGGAAACCAAAACTCCAACACAAACCTCTGCGCGGCATGAGGAGTCACATCCCCAGGCCACCGCCACCAAACCAACACGAGGATGCCACTGACAACCCGAACCACCAATGCTAAGCCCGATGCCTCAACCTGGAAAGAAAAAAAAACACAATCTACATACACCCAAAGGTGTATGTAGGGTGTGAGCTAAAAGCCCAGTAAGATGCCACCAAGAAAAGGTTCCATGAACAATTATTAAATGACAAATACATTTGCAACTTTAATTAAAGAAAAGAACTAAAATCTTGAACAACTTTAGAGAAAACAGTTTTAGAGAAAACAGTTTTAAAAATGAACAGGTTAAATTAAAACACACGCACACACACACACTTACTTTTGAAATAACCAAAGTTTCACACCGATGAGCGTAAAGTAACCAATGAGCACTAATATGGGAGGGGCTGCATGGGTGTTAGCTAGCTTGGGTCCCTAGATCTTCGTGTCTCGATAAAACGTGGCTTAGAAGGCCACGACCCTCAGAAAACGTGGCTTAAAAGGCCACGACCCTCAGAAAACGTGGCTTAAAAGGCCACGACCCTCAGAAAATGTGGCTTAGAAGACCACGAGCCTCAGAATAGCATGTGTTTAGTTAGTGTTTCAATCGTCAGTCCTGCTAGTGAAACTGGGTCGAGTCACCTCCGGAACACTGCCCACTAGTCTAGTCCACCCTCCTAGCTACCTGGGCTTCCCGGTTTGTGCTCAAACAAGTTTCAAATTCATGTCACATGTCATATTTATGTACCCAAATAAAACAAGACACCACGCATGCCAAAAACCACTACTCTCACTCAGAAATACTGTTTTGGAAGAATACACACTAAAAATATTTCAAAACTAAATTTGCACTACTTACACGACAAATTAAAAATATTGCATGGTCAAAGAAAACACTTTCAAAGTCAAACAGACCATTAAAAGAATTTATTAAACAATTTCAACCTATGTTGCACGACTTTAACCACCGAAAACCTTTACAACATGTAGTAAAAACATTTTTTTCCATCTTTAATAATTATTTAATAAAACAATCCAAATTTTCATAAACAAATTTTTAAAGAGGAAAACCACTACTTTACACACTAAGCCGACCCAAACACCCTTTTTATAACCAAAAGCACACAACTCCACCTCAAGAACTCAATCTGCATCACACATGTGATTAAAGAAACCACACACGTAAAAAAAAACTATTACAACAGTTAAACAAACCGCCAGGAAACATGTCAACCCATTTAAAATTACGCTGCATGACGAAAACACCAAAAATCCACTCAAATGATCATTTAAGACAGCACACATACTGACGCAACACCAAAACACCAACTGCAACCCTTGTACATTCTAAAAAAATAATCCGCACATTTTATAAAACACTAGTGAATAGTCCAACTTGGGTTTTTACAGCAACTACGTACTCATCTCATCAAAACGCACTAATAATCACATTAAGACATAGCAAACCTCAAGTAAAAATTAAAGCACATCAACCAAAATAATTAGTAGGCTAACCACACAAAAATAAAACTAACAATTAACCAGAGATGATATTCCAGCAACAAGTACACATATTATAAACATGCTTCGAAATAAGTTCAATTGCAAAACAAACCTCATAAAAGATCGACCTTGCACTACATCAATTAATTACATAATATTCTAAATTAATTAATCTGGCAAATTAATTAATCAAATAACAATTATACATGGAACCACCTACCTCGGTGTGGACCAACATCGTAAATTTGGTGCGCAAGGCCCGCCACACTTCGATCGCACCACAGATAAACACAGTTATGCCCTAATTCAAGAATTTAGACCAATTATATCCCTATTAGACCCTAAAATCAAAACATGTGACCATTTATCCCCAAAATCGAACCAAAGCAACACACACAAAAAAAACCCTTATAGAGATCGGACGAAGACTTACCTGCGCGAGGAGAACCGGGGAGAAAAGAGGGGGGTGTTTCCGAAGGCACGTTGCATCGGAAAACAGGGCGGTGCGCGACTGTCCGAAGGGAAAAAAGGGGTCGAGAGGTCTCCGGACACAGGTGCGAGGCTACTGCGTTGTGCGAAGCAACTGAGGGGGTGCGACGCGACGGTTGCGGACCGGAGGGGAGGAGATGTGCCGGTTCGATGCGCCGGAGGAGGTCGCACCGGCGGAGGCCGTGCTGGAGAAGGATGAACGGGAGGAAGCCGCGCGGGATGAGGCCGGAAAAGAGGGGGTCGTGCGGGATGAGGTCGGGAAAGAGGGGGTCGCGCCGGTGGGGGCCGGGCAAGAAGGGCGGCCGAGCGGGAGGAGGTCCGACGAGGAGGAGTGAAGGGGAGGGGATGTCCGGTGCAGGTAGGGTTAGGAGGGGAAGCGGCAAAATGAAAATCGGGGAAAGGGGAGTCTTGTGCGATGAGGTAAAGGGGAAGAGAGAAACAAGAAGAATAAAAAAAAAGAAATAAAAGAATAAGAAAAGAAGGAAAAAAATAAGGTGAAATAAATTCTAAAAAAAAATCTAAACCAATCTAATAAAATAATAATGATAATAATAATAAAAATAATATGTTAAAAAAATTACAATTATGACAAAAAAATTATTATTAAAATCCTATGTGAGGTATTTACGAAAATAATAATAATAATAGTAATAATAATCTTAATATTAATAATATTTTTATTATTGTTATTAGAACAATACAATGAATAATTTTATCTTTGCGACCACAATTTAATACCACAACCAAAATTTAATATTAGTTGAAATAACAAGGATAATAATAACCTAATTGAAATATTAAATTAAACAATAATAATACTAATGATAAAACTAAAATAATAGAACCAGTCGTAAAATAATTGCATTAATTATTGAGTCTGGACTCCGCGCATAAACGCGTACGTGGTCGTGGCATAGTCGCGTGTCCATGTAATAATAAATTTATTCATAAGACATTCCCTTATTAAGGTTGGGTGCTACTCAAGGCCGCGCGTATAGTCGCGCACCCACATAAGATCTCAAATTCTTTTAAAATAGAACCGGTTCAAGCCGCATCTCAAAAGTGAGACCCTAAAATAATTAAATTAAAATAAAGCATTGGTCGGGGTGTGACATGAATCATCTTCATGGGAGATCATTATGATGCTTTTTATAGCCTTACAGTTCTTTTGTGCAGTTGTTACTACTGTCCCAATGTTCTATCACAGTTTCTATGGATTGTTTTCTTCCTTGGTATGTAGTGTTACATAGTATTATTCATTTCTTTTATGTGATACCAACATTATTATTCTACCTAGATGGATTTATAATTATTAACTTATAATTTATGAAAGGATATTACATTCTTGAACTTTGGTTATTTTGGTATTGGATAGATGTCGAGGAGGATGAGTGGACCATGACCATATCGGGTGATAAATATTAATTTGCAAGCTGATAAAATTATATTTATCATTTCACTAGATAACACACACCATAAAATAATAATAATACTATTATTATATGGAATGAGGTTAGATAGGGTTTATTATATTATTTAAGAGTCGTTAAATTAAGTAATATTTTAACTTAAACCTTAACTCTATAAATAGATTGTTATGTATATTGTGTAGGGTTGATCGAGAATTGAGAATCGTTGTGCACAGATGATTTCTCTCTAGATTCCTCCTTCCCTCATCCTCTCAAGAATGAGAAGAACAAGAGAGAATCTTTCAAGTCTGGAAGATTTTGAATCGATCAAGTCGAACGACACAAGATGATCGGTCCACCATGCTAGCACCTAACATTCAATCGATGTTGTTCAGAGATCAAAGGACCACGTGTGGATCACCGCTAGAGGGGCTCTACTTTGGGTCCTCCCTACACAACAAAGGTAATCCGAAAAAGGGTTTTAGATGATCAACAACATCATCGAAGACATTTCTCAAGATTATGTATTATTTCTTCATATCTAATTTAAATTAATTATAAATTTAATGTGAAAAAGATCATCCCCAGGTTCCAAGCTTTCTATGTCAATATTCGATGGAAGAATTTTGTTGGTCATAACGTTTATATCTTGTAAAATTGGAGAATTATCCATCGAATCTGATAAAAATATTTATGTTTATTTGTCCACCAGGTGCTTCTGATGTATCTGGAGACTTCAATCTCATAGTATAGTTTTGGAAGTGTGATGTCAAGAAAGAGCATAACCTTCAGAGTTGAGGTGATTCACCAGAGTTAGGAGACTAGTGTAGAGGCTTGATTATGAAATGAATTTTCTACTTCTTACAAATTGTGGGAACCTGAAATCCTGGGCGAGGAGAGAATTCTAAGTGAATCGTTAGAGTGGGAGTTAGAAATGAAAGAATAATTGAATTCCTTACATGGTTTTAATACATAGGAACTAATGAATCTTTTGGAAGGTAAGAGGGCACTATATAACAAGTGGGTTTATCATCTAAAGGAGGAAACAGATGGTAGAGTATGGTATAAGGCGTGACTGGTTGTGAAATATTTCCAATGATAAGGAGTGGATTTCAGTGAGATTTTATCTCATGCTGTGAAACATGCAACAATTCAGATAATGCTTATCTTGGTTTTCACTGAAGGTTTGTATATTGAATGACCATGTGTTAAGAAATTGTTCCTTCATAGAGATTTGGAGGAAGAAATATACATGAAGCAACCATATGGTGTCATTCTAAAATGGAATGAGGACCCGGTGTGGAAGCTCAAGCAAAGTCTTTATGGCCTTGAGCAGACACCAGGGTAATGGAATCTAAAGTTTAACAACTTCATAACAAAACAAGGGTTCTTCCAAAGCAATGTGGATCATTGATATTACAGGAAGGTGTATGATGATGGAATCTTCATCATTGTTCTTCTCTATAATAATGAATTGCTCTTGGCTAGACCTGTAAAGGCAATGTTGGAAGAGTTGAAGTGTGAACTGTTATTGGTTTCTAAATGAAGGATCGTGGTTCTACTGAGTGGATGTTGGGGTGGGGATCATAAGAAACTTGAGTTCTGGAACGTTGTTCCTTTCTCAGCCAGAGTACATCTGGAAAGTACTGACGATATTCAGAATGAATGAGTCGAAGCCTATGAGTACTCCCCTTGTCAATCATTCCAAAACATCAAGGGAGAATATGATGAAAATGGATGAGGAGGCAAAGTACATGGTGAAAGTTATGTATGCATCAGTTGTGGGAAACTTGATGTATGTTATGGTTTTTATTAGGCCTGGTACCACTCAAGCAATAAGTGTGGTTAGCAGATTCATTGTGAATCCGAGAAGGGAGAACCGAGAGGCCATGAAGTGGATCTTCTGATATCTCAAAGGCTCAGTGGATCTTGATCTTTATTTCAAAACAACTGATTCCTTTTAGGGGTTTGCAGATGTTGAGTTTAAGGAAGATACATATTTACATAAGAGCACCAATGGTTTCATGTTTACTTTTGGAGGCACGATCACGAGCTAGATGTCATGGTTACAACTGGTAGTTGCATTATCAACCGCAAAAATTGGGCATGTTATGATAACAGGAGCAGGGAAGGAGTTGGTGTGGTTGAAGTTTCTACTGGAGGAAATCAGGAGGATATAAGAGTTTAGCGTGTTGTATTGTGAAAGCCAGAGCGCGATTCACTTGGGCAAGAATCCAACATTTCACTCCCAGATGAAGCATATTCAACTAAGGTATCCCTTCTTGAGTTTGTGGAGGATGGGATGTTGGGGCTATAAAAGGTTGAAGGGAATCAAATTTTGGTAGATATACTGACTAAAGTTATACCCAATAAATTCTAAAGCATTGTTTCACTTCAGTGGGGCTTGTATAACTTGGCAGACTTAGGATCTTGAAAGCTTCAACATATTGGAAGAGGTGAACTGAATAAGAGAATTGTAAAATTTAGTACATACAATCCAATGGACTTGGAGAGTTAGCTTAAAAATGATTATCAAGTGGGATATTGTTAGGCTTGATGTGAGAATTAGTTTTTCGACTGAGTGTTTAGGTCATCAGAAAGGAGTAACTTTAGATGCTTCATACTACTACCATATGTAGAGGTAGTAGTTCTTGGAACAGGAAATATGGAAGACCCGCAGTAGTGTAAGCACTGAAATATGTAAGTGCCAGAGATGGAGGATGAGATCTGAATGTTGACACTAATGTGGGTGTTGATGCTATGAAGAGGCGAAATAAAACATAAGAGTCTTTCCTTGGTTTTTCCGGTTGTTGATGCATTGTTCACTAAGTGATCCAGTTGAGGCGATGATCGTCTTTGAACAAGTGATTCAACAACTGTGAAGATCGGAGTCATGGGTCGTATGTTTTGCAAAGATCATTTAGTGGTGGAACTGAGATTACTAAAAGATAGTTGTTATATATGTTAGGTTGGGGTCACTTATACCGCATACCAAGTGAGTATGGTTGCTTGAGCTAAAGCTTTTGTTAGCTTATGCTTTAGAGTTAATCTTTCATTGTAACCTCTACTGGTTGCCTCTCTAGTGAAGTTGTTGTATCTTGTGGATTAGGACTTTGTCCAGACCATGTTAATTCTTTGTATTCTTTTTTTTTTGTTTCTATTTCATTGCATGTTCCGCTTTTGAGTGTTTGTTGTGGTCTTTCCTTGAGTTAGTTGATGGTGCATGGTCAGGGTGTGTGGATATGTTGCATTGTTTCCTGATTCTAGAGACATCCTCCATTGACATCGTTATCTTTCAAACCTTATGGTTCCTTATTCCATGTTTGAGAACCGAAGGTTGGACAGTTCGAACAGTAATGCTTCCGACACAACAATATCCACCACCTAACTGACATGTTATCCTCTTTAAATAACCTTGCATCCTATCATCCCACTCCAACCTTGAAATTATCTCCATATTCCACTTATTTGCCTTTTTTTCTATAATCATATTTAGTTGAGTCATCTTCATGGGAGATCACGATGACGCCTGTTACAACCTTATAGTTCTTTTGTGCAGTTGTTACTATTGTCTCGTTGTTCTAGCACAGTTTCTATAGTGCTTTCTTCCTTGATATACAATGTTGCATACTATTATTCATTTCTTTTGTGTGATACCAACATTCCTATTCTACCTCGATGGATTTATAATGACAAACTTGTAATTTATGAAAGGATATTACATGCTTGAACTTGGGTTATTACATTGACGATCGCTCATCACCTTGCACAAACAGTTGCTGCCCCCAATGTTGACCACCGCCCCTGCGCCGACGATCGCTGCCCCTTACATGGATGACCTCTGTTCATGAAAGAAGATGGGTTTCTAGTCATTTTGGTGATGTTTTGTTTTCTAAAAAATATAATAATACAACCATTCCGTCAAAAGTTTTCAACACTCCAAGCATGATTCTACTTGTCATTCTCATTTTATTTCTCTTTTCAATTCAAAATTAGTCCCTTGTAAAAATAATCTCGTCTCTTGAATATGAAACATTCATTTTAAAACTAATTTTTTTAATTTGTTTTGTACTCGCTGTTGTTTATTTAAAATGGTTCTTTAAGTCGTAAATATTTCACTGGAAACGCCTACTAAGAAATTCCATTATAAAAATCCAGAGAAAAATTTCACTAAAAAACTACAGACAAAAAATCCATTGAAAAAATCCACTCTAAAACATGAGTGAAAAATCTAACTAGAAAATTATAGTATAAAACTCCACATAAATGGACATCAAGCTGAAATATTAAGTTGTAAAATTCCATTAAAAAACCAACAATGAAATAGTAAGTGAAAAATTTACTGGAAATTTTCAACAAAAAATTCAACAGAAAAATGCAACTGTCAAAATCTAGTGTATAATTCAAATGAAAAAACCCATTGGAAATTTTCACTGAAAAAATATAGTGAAAATTCAATCAGAATACTTCAATAAAAAATTCATTTGTAAATTTTAGTATAAAAAACCAATGAAAATTTCCACTAGAAAAATACAGTGGAACATCCCATTGGAAATATTTAGCGGAAAATTCCACTGAAAAATCCCACCATGAAATTTTCTTGGAAAATTTCTATGGAAAATCCCAGTTGAAAATTCTACTAAAGAATAAAGTGGAAAATTACACTGAAAAGTTTTAGTAAAAAATCGCACTTAAAAAATCAACCATAAAATTTCACTGGATAATTCAATATTAAAATACAACTGAGAAATTATAGTGAAAATAGTATTGGAAAACTTCATTGTTAAATTTTAGTGAGAAATTTCGCTAAAAAACTACATTGAAAAATTCCATTGCAAAATTTTAATGCAAAATTCCACCATAAACCAATATTGGAAAATTTCACTAAAAATTGTTAATTAGTGGAAAATTCCAATGTAAAAAGTAATTAATTAAAAAAAATCAACAAGTAATTTTATTAAAAAACAAAATAACCTTTTTTATGTCTTGAAAAAAACATCTATAATGTATTTAAAAATATTATTATTTCTTGAAAGACAAAAAAATTATTAGTTTTTTCAATAATTAAAAAATATATTTTCTTGAAACACGATTTTTTTTATTCTCTAAAGCCATAAAAAATATTATCGTTAAAAAACATCAATATGTAATTTCAATATTTTTTTTTCGTTTTGAAAAAAAAAACATTTCCAATGCCTTTAAAAAATGTTTCCTTTAAAAATATCATTACTTTTTAAAATATAGAGAAATTTTATTGGTTTTTTCAAATGATTTAAAATCGATTTTTTCAGAACAAAAAATTTTCGCATGCCTTTAAAAAATAATTATTACGTCTTTAAAATTTTTATTAGTTTTTAAAAAACAAACAAATTTTTATTATTTTTTTTCAAATGATTAAATAAATATAATTACGTTGAAACACAAATTATATCATATTATCTTTTTTGGTTTAAAAAACTATCTTCTTTAAATATGAAAAACTAGCTATATATAATTTCATTAAAAATATAATATTTTTCTGTATTTTAAAAATGATATTTATTCTGCCTGTAAACTGTATACGACTTAAAATATTATTAGTTTTCGGAATATAAAAAAATATTAGTTTTTTTTTCAAATGATTAAAAAAGTAGTTTATTGAAACAAATTTTTAAAAATTTGTTTGAAACTACAAAAAATTATTATTTTTTTGTATACACTAAACATTATTGTTTTCTATATTTTATCACGGTTGAGAATTTTATCCGTCGGGCAAACTTGCCCTCCTATTTTTTCACAGGCTGCTCAACGTGCCACATGTCACCATTCCCGTATGTCAAAAATATCTCGGTGCGGGCTGCCTGCTGATAGCGATGCAAAGCGGGCTCACGGCCCGCGGGCTATGCGGGTATGGGGCGGATATGGGGCGGGGCGGGCCTGAAAATTTTGACCGTTTAGAGTGCGGGCCAATGCGGGTTGAGCCCGCGCGGGTGCGGGCTAATGCGGGTTGAGCCCGCGCGGGTGCGGGCTTGCCCGCGGGCCTGATTTAAAAAAATATATATTATTTTTACAATATATGTTTCTTTAACATTTTAGTTTTTTTAATAAAAAAATAATGCTTAAACGGTGACATATGATTTCTCACCGTAATGGTCATATTAATTCACCATTTATTCACATGTGAATTTTAAATAGGCATATATTTATTGTTTTAATATGATATTATGTTATTAATAAAGTATTTATTAACCATATTTACATGGTGTGTCAACCCATCTCTCAAAAAATGGAACTCATCGCCCCTGCGCATGGTTTCAATTCTATAAGAGTTATTATAATCATAATATTTTTTAGGTTGATTTAATTTTGTTATTATTTAATTTAATTTTTTTATTAAGAGAATTGGACAGAAGCTCGTGAAAACACTAATAGCTTCCTCTGAAACTAATCGTTACCTGGAGAAACTTCATTCATTCACTGGTTTAGTTGTTCACATCACCACACAACCAACATTATCATTCATTGTCCATCACTGATCACTCACCTACTTTCTATCGCAACAGTTCACCACCATATCGGCATTACCGCATGCCACCATTAACACACACAAAAATGTTCCATCACATTCTTTAAAGCACTAGTTATTGTTAATTCACACTTCTCCCCACAAATACCTTTAAGAATGATAAAAAATAGAGTATTTAAATGATTATAAATAGTATTTTTTTTGTAATGGTGGGTAAGCCCGCGGGCAACCCGCGGGTTTATGCGGGGCGGGGCGGGCTTGAAATTTTTTGTTCGCATTATATGCGGGCTTTTGCGGACAAACCCGCGTGGGCTCAAACCCGTGCGGGCTTGGCCCGCCCCGCCCCGGCCCGCCCGTTTCGCATTACTACCTGCTGACCTCGCGTGGCATTCCATGACGACAAGAATTCATTCCTGCACGCCCATCGAGATATTAACGGTTAGGACCCCAATATTTCGCCTCCACGACGACTGAGGGGCCGGATTCATCAAAGAGCGCGCGCAACACCTGCTCGTGCGTTACGCACCCACGTTCGGTCCACCATGGTCAGCGAGGCAGTGACGGGTCATCGCTCCTAAGGAGGCCACCAACGCGGGTGGCTTTGCCCGTTCCTCCTTCCCGCAGATCTTCTTCAACCTCAGAGGGCGGCGCTATTTGTTGCTGGGGGAAATCATCCCGTTTTTTCTATCTTCGTTATTCACCCCCTTCAATTTCCTTGTCCGCGGTATTCTTTTTAATCTCAAATCGGCGGGAGACGTTGAGAGATTCGGCGCAGCCAAGGATTTGCCGTTCTCTCAGAGCCGTGGAAATTCATGTTCCCCACGCCTTGATTCGGTTTGCCGCGGTTGGCTCTTCGGATTCTGTATAGCAGGGTTTCTCGATGCCTTTACAATAAAACATATCTACAGTGAAATCCTTTCTCTGTGGTTCGTCGAGTTTCTTTTTGTAGAGAGAGCTAGTGGGATGGAATCCGGTAGATAAACCGAAATTTCTTCTTTTTTAGGGCTTAATGATTTTAGGAAGCTTCTTGAGCATTCATAAGTTTTTATTTTCATTTTCATTTTTTTTTTGTCTTGACATGGTTGGTTTAATGTCAGGATTTAGTATTGGTGATCTAATTCAAGAAGCTCAAGCCCGTTGGCTGAAGCCTGTGGAAGTGCTGTTCATTCTACAGAATCATCCGAACGTCCAACTCACCCAGGAGCCTGTTCAAAAGCCAGCGAGTAATTTTTGTATCTTTTGTACATCATTGTAGTGTTTGGATGACAATTTATTATATGCCAGATGCTTCGTCTTACTGGCTGGGTTTTTAAACAGGTGGTTCTTTGTATCTATTTAATAAGAGGGTCCTTCGATTTTTTCGTAGAGATGGGCATAGTTGGAGAAAAAAGAAGGATGGGAGAACTGTTGGGGAAGCACACGAACGGCTTAAGGTTAGTGAAAAACGCCAACTCTGAACCTACTAACTCCAATGCACTCTACTTGTGGCTTAGAATGGGGAATACTTAAGATCTTGAACTAGATTTTTAAAGTGGCCTTTTCGTGGACAATTGAAGCCTGGATATTGAATTTTGGGAAGAGCTATTTTTCTGCCTGTTGACATCATTATTACAATCTTAGCAGCGTTATAAAAAAGAACCGTAGCAATTTGTTAGCATCCTCTGTGCTGGATATGAGTTTTTATTCATTTCCCCCTTTTTTCCCTTCATGCTTAGGTTGGGAATGCTGAAACTTTAAATTGTTACTATGCACATGGAGAGCATAATCCAAATTTCCAGAGACGAAGTTATTGGATGCTGGATCCGTAAGTACAGTTACTGTTGCTACTTGAACATGTAAAATAGCCTACGCCTGTTCTGTCACCTGCCATGACTTTTTATTTCAAGCATGGTCTTCAAAATGAATAATGGATTTTATATTGTTGTATAATAGTGAAATTAGGAAAAGTAGGTACGACAGGGGATGATGTTATTTTCCATTTTAACATTCATGACTTTACCCATGTAAGGAGGTTACTTGTTTTTGTGCTTTTTTCAATTCATGATGCGTGAAAACTTGAAGTGGGATGATTTTATTTGGGCTTAAAACCAAGGTTTTTTCTTCTTTTATAAGTGATTCACAGCCATGTTTTGCTGTCATATGATTATAAATGCGCAAAGGCTAGAACCAAGGCATTTTGGCATTTAACATGAAATTTAAATCCATGGTCAATAATAATCCGAACACAGACTTGGTGTGCCCAATCTAGTTTTAATAACATTTATAATAAATTCATGATCATGTTTTTAAATCCTTGTATTTTCTAGGTTTGATTTCATTTAAAACCTCTATAAAATATATGAATTATTAAAAAGTATGAGAAACACAAAAATTTATGATATGCTATATATATATATATATGTATTGTTGTACCTAGTCAGGTCTTGGACCTTGGTCTATAGTCATGTATAGAGTCCCCCATCCGTTTTCTCCTATTATGCTTTCCGTAGATTTATTTATCTATAAATAGTGTCCCGCCTCTTATCGATGCATGAGATTTCATCCTACATGGTATCAGAGCCAACTCACTCTCCCTCTCTAACCTAGATGACAAACCACACCCTTCCCTCTAAGGACTATGTTCTCCCCATGGCGGCATGACCTCCACAGGGGCATGCTTCCCACAATGCCACATCGACGACCAACCTCTATTCCCAACACACCTCGAACAATGCGGCACCCAGGCGTGACCTTCCTTTATGCAAGCGCCTCTGGCAACACCCCCTTTATGCGTGACTTCTCCTCCCGCAACACACTTCTCCTTGGCGGGCGATGGCGAGGAATGGCGGTGCATGGGTATTTGTCTCCTTCATTCTTGTCCTTCTATTCCGAACTTGGTGTCATGCATTTGACATCCCACCATTACACACCTTCGCCGAATGGTGTAACCGAGAGTAAATATCGTCATATCCCGGTGACTTGTCTCACCATACTAGCATGCGTGCACCCTTTCAGTTTTGTAGTGACGTTATTTTAATTACCACACATCTTATTAATCCCTATCTATCCATTATCCTTTAGGGGGAGAGCCCCTTTCATATTTTGTTTCCATCCTACTCTCCTCATCCACTCTAGCAATGGGAAGCGACCGAGTTGGGGAGGGTGGGCTAAGCCCGTGTGGGCTTGAACCCACAAAGCCCGCATGAAAAACAGGTGAATTTATCAAACCCGCCTCGCCCCGTCCCACAGCGAATGCAGGCAAGCTTGTAGGCAACCCACATTATTATTTTTATAGTTTTTTAATTTATAGTAGTCCACATTGTCCTGCAATGGGTGTCAAAAAAACACCCTCAATTTAGAACATTTAAATCATACTTTTTAAAAACTAAAGACAAATATTTTGATAAATGTGAAATGATGCTTTTTGATAAATGAATAATACAATAATTAGTTTATTATATTATATTATTTTTATATTTAATTAAAAATTTAGAAATTAGGTATTTGTGAAAAATAAGGCTTGGGTGCTTCGGGTAATCTGTGCACCGGGGGGAGTCAAGGGAGTCACCTAGAAGATTGGGGGTTCGCCTTGGGGGATCGCAAGGCGGCTGGGCTGCTTCGGTCGGGTCTCTGGGGAGGAAGGCAGGCGATGGCGGTGCCTTGTGTTAGGAGGATGGGAGGCGGCCAATTAGGTGTGTTGGGGTGGGCGATAGCGAGGAATGGCGGTGCGTCTTGTCTGGAGGGCGGGGGGTGGGTGACGGTGATGCATGGCAGTGCTGCTTTGTCGGATCTAGAGGAGGCTAGACAACCGACGAGTCGATGACAGAGAGGTGGCAGAAGGTGCTGTGCAGGGGTGGAGGCTTGGGGTGTTGCGGTGATGAAGTTTAAGCGAATGGGAGGGAGGGATGGAGACTGAGGATTGGAAATCGGAGGGGAGGAGCTCGCGGCAGGTAGGCTGTCACGCATGTGGGGTGCAGTGGAGGTCTGGTAACTCAGAGAAGCAGTGAAGGTTGGGCTAGTATGCACGTGGGGATGTTTTTTTTTTGTAATTAAAATGAAAAAATGTGGGCTGATCTGTATCCGCACAGGCCTGCGTAGGTTGGCTATGGGTGCGGGCCGTTCGCACAATTTTGTTTTTAATACGTTTTTTTATGAAACCCACATCGCCCTAAACCCGCCCCATGCCCGCGCAGGTCCACGACCCGTTTCACTTGCTAATCCTCTCCCTTATCATGTTTTTGGCTATCGTTGTTATGTCCGTGATACATTACTTAATATGTCTATATTTGCCCCACGAGCCCTTCATGGTATATTTATGGGGCACTCACACCCATATTGATGTTTTCTCCTAACTTGGGACGTTATGACTCCTTGGTTGATACCTCTCCATTTCCCTTCCCCTTGGCCCCTTACTTTTCAGATGCCGATCTCGATGTTTCTCTCTCTCACCATCCATGATCATCACTCTGATCATGTATATCTTCATTGTTCATTGGCTATGTCGTCTGCGTCGACTGAGGATGCCATTGACCCGACCTCGCGTGTAATTTCTATGACAACAACTATTGTCCATTGCCCTGAGGAAAGGTACGTGTTCCTCTTCATCCTATATATACACATTTCTATGAAGCCTTTTCCGTCGCAACGCAGACTCCGATCTTGACTTTAAAAATTGTTGGGTTCAATTGGATTTATATGGTGCATTTGAATGTCGATGGTACCCCACCAGTTATGAAGATGATATCTGTTTGCTTATTATTTGTATGGCCACCGCCTCTCATCAAAACACTTCATTAGTCGCATTGTTTTCTTGACAAGGGGGTATATATGCAACAACCTGTTGGCTTAATCGCTCATGGGGTCAAATTTTAGGTCTGCCGAAACTTTTGCTACTCCCTCTATGGACTTAAGCAGCCGCCTCTTGTATGGTTTGGAAGATTTTGCATTGTGGTTACTAAATTTGGACATTCTCAATGTATGAACTGAAGGTTCCGGGCGCAGCGGAAGCGCGTGGGTGGATGTTCCCACTTGGCTTTTTGTCATTAACAATGATCAATCCGGGATCAATACGACGATAAACGCCAGTCTCCACGGATCGAATCACAGAAATGAACAAAGAAAAGAAAAGTTTCGGAACCACAAAGTAGGATCGTTACAGGTTGATTATAATTAATTTAATCAATTGAAAAAAAATACCTTTTGAGTGTTCTTTCTTCGTTGATGTTCTTGATCACGTTCCAATGTGATTCGTCGTTGCGTCGCAGAAGCCAAGTGTAGACTTCCTCTAGCGGTGATCCACACGTGTACCTTGTATCTCGGGACGTCACCAAAGGAGTCTCCGGGTGCTAGCGTGGAGAAACCTTTGCCTGCGTTGTCCGCCTTAGATCGTCTTGATCCGATGGAAGAGGATCTCTCTCGGTTTTGAGAGCGTTCTTGGTGGAAGAGGTTCTTTCGGCCTTGAATGAATTCTCCAGAGTTGTTGTGCACAACAATTCTCTTGTGTGTCGGAAAAGAGTTGGGGTTGTGAGGATATTTATAATCAGGTTTGAGGTTGTAGAGTTATGACAATAAATAAACGCGTTACGCGTTTTATTTATTTTATTGACTCTTATTTAAAACCCCCATGTCGAATATTTAATTCCTTGACATGCGCCCACGCTGATTATAATAAATATAATTTAAAACAATATTATATCCTCAAAATCCCGACTGGAAAAACTACACGGCGTGTATTAATAAATACACGGCGTGTACTTGTTTTTCATTGAAAACTACACGGCGTGTACATTCAATGTACACGGCGTGTATATCTTGTTTTCATTTATTCATTTCCTTTCTATAAAGAAAACTATACGAGGTGTAATTATTAATACATGGCGTGTACTTGTTTTCCATGAAAAACTACACGGCGTGTAATCTTTAATACACGGCGTGTATATCTTGTTTTTCATTTCCTTCTTCCTTCATCATTAAAACGATCTAGGCTTCCTTGAATAATCATTAAACCACATACGAGAATAATCTTTATTCTACTTGAGATACTTGAATACACTTAGTATGTGACCCTCTAGGCCTCTTTCTCATTGACATTAGGCGGGCTTGCCTAAAGTCCAAAATTACTGTCTAGCAATGGGTCAAGGCACCCAAGAGAAAGAAGTTGACGCCGCATTGACGTATCACCTTATACGAACGCTTACTGTGTAATTTAATCCCTTTGTCTCGATATCTCATTAAGCAGGTTTCATGGCAGTGTCATAAACCTATATGCTTGATCCGTCGTTCTTTGACTTTCTGAAATAAACTCGTCGTTTACACCATGACCATGGAATTTAATCCGACAGTTCTATTTCAATCAAAGAGCCGAGATATCAACTTCCATAAATGGAAGAGACAAATCCTTCCTCGACTTATCCATTAACAACATGTCACTCGTGATGCACCCAACGTACCCTACTTCCCGCCAACTGTCTGCGTGACGGTTTTCGTCGGTAAATCTAAGTGCGCGAGTCATGACATGAGTCAATGATAATCTTCTAGTCTAAGGACCATTACACACGCTCGTAGATAGCAATGTCCGATGACACCAAGACATGCGGAATTGCTACTGGCGGGTCTGTTCTCATAATCTCCCATCTTAGAGATTACCAAGTGCGAACTCCATGAGAGAGAGTCTCGTCTTTTTACGAGTACTCGCACATGACGGTATGTATACTGTGTGTCCTATCATAGTATGTCATCCAACCGTAGAACTTTATTTAAGAATATTGTTATAACATTTCAAGGTTCTCATCATAGCGGAGATCTGCCATGACCTTATTAATACAACAAATATTCCAGGACATTATTATATTATTGTCATGCAGAACAATGAACAATATATAATAAGTGAACATTCATGTAATCAAAGTACAAAACAATTGGTTCTCAGGACACCAACCCTTACAAACTCCCACTTGGACTAGAGCCAACTGCCTATGACTTTTAGTCCGCTAGACCTCATATGATGATCATGTTTCTGCTGAGTCAAGGCTTTAGTCAAGGGGTCCGCCACGTTGTCTTCTGTGGAAATACTGCTCACTGCAACTTCACCTCTCTGAGAAAAATCCCTCAAGAGATGATACTTCCGAAGTATGTGCTTTGTCCGCTGATGTGACCTTGACTCTTTAGCAAGTGCCACCGCTGCAGTATTATCACAATAGAGTGTGATAGGATCTTTACTACTCGGTACTACATCCATCTCTTGGACGAAGCTTCGCATCCATACTGCTTCTTTAACTGTCTCAGAAGCTGCGATATACTCGGACTCCGCTGTAGAATCTGCCACCACACTTTGCTTTGAGCTCTTCCAACTCACTGCACCTCCATTCAAACTGAAGATGTATCCAGTCTGCGACTTCATGTCATCTTGATCAGTCTGGAAACTAGCATCTACATGTCCTCTGATGACTAGTTCCTCATCTCCTCCATAAAACAGGAACATATCCTTAGTACGCCTCAGATACTTAAGGATAGTCTTGACTGCCATCCAATGGCGGTCTCTTGGATCAGTTTGATATCTGCCTACCGCACTTAATGCGTAATCAACATCTAGCCTCGTACATAGCATAACATACATGACTGACCCAATCGCGGATGCGTAAGGGATCCTTGCCATTCTCTTTCTTTTCTCATGTGTCTGAGGACACATTTTCTTGGAAAGATGAATGCCATGTGACACTGACAACAATCCCCTCTTGGACTGTTCCATACTGAATCTCTTCAGTATCTTGTCATTGTATGTACTTTGACTCAGACCTAGCATTCTCTTGGATCTATCACAATGGATCTTGATCCCAAGAATATATGCTGCCTCGCCCAAGTCTTTCATGGAGAAGCATTTATGCAACCATGCCTTAACTGAGTGTAAGACAGGTACTTCGTTTCCAATTAGTAATATGTCATCAACATATACTATTAGGAAAACGACTGCACTTCCACTAAACCTCTTGTAGACACAAGGCTCACATTCGTTCTTAACAAAGCCAAATTCCGTTACAGCTTCATCAAAACGAATGTTCCATGACCTTGATGCTTGCTTTAATCCATAAATGGATTTCTGCAACTTGCATACCTTGTTGGCATCCTTTGGAGTCACAAACCCTTCAGGTTGTGTCATGTAGACATCTTCCTGGAGGTTCCCGTTAAATAATGATGTTTTGACATCCATTTGCCGAATTTCAAAGTCATGGTAAGCGGCAATGGCCAATAGGATTCTGATGGATTTCAGCATCGCAACCGGTGAAAAAGTTTCATCATAGTCAATTCCTTGACGCTGTTTAAAACCTTTTGCAACCAGTCGTGCCTTATAGGTGCTGACTTGCCCCTCCATGTCCAGTTTCTTCTTGAATACCCATTTATTATCAATAGGCTTTACATCAACTGGAGGATCTACCAAAATCCAGACTTGGTTTATCCTCGGTGACAAGAAAACCATATCGTTCTGGTTCTCTCACCTCTCTCGTGCTCCTACGCAGTTCTTGTGTCTCTGGAACAGATTGTTCTTCCACGGGGCTTTGTGGAATTTGTTCCTGTACCAACTCCTGTGTATCTTGAGCCTCGACTTCATCGAAGTCTATCTCGCTCCCACTATCTCTTTTGGAGATGTGCTCCCTCTCAAGGAATATGGCGTGTCTTGCCACTGTAACCTTTTTGTCTGAGGGGTTGTATAGGTAATATCCCCTTGTTTCCTTGGGATATCCTATAAAGATACACTTTGTGCCTTGGGGTGCAAGTTTGTTACCTGAAGAGGCCTTAACAAATGCTTCGCTACCCCACACATGTAAATTCGATAACATGGCTTTGCATCCACTCCATAACTCGTATGGAATACCATTTATCGATTTAGTTGGTACTTGGTTTAGTATGTGTGCTGCTGTTTGTAATGCATATCCCCAAAAGGATAATGGAAGACTCGCATGACTCATCATTGATCTCACCATGTCCAACAGGGTGCGGTTCCTCCTTTCACTTACACCATTCCACTGAGCTGTGTAAGGACGAGTGAGTTGAGATAGAATCCCAAACTCCCATAAGAAATCAATGAAGTCCTGATTAAGATATTCTCCTCCTCTGTCTGAGCGGAGTTTCTTAATCTTCTTACCAAGCTGGTTCTCAACTTCATTCTTGTATTCTTTGAACCGATCAAAAGAATCTGACTTATACCTCATTAAGTAAATATATCCATATCTACTAAAAGCATCAGTAAAAGTTATGAAGTACGAGAACCCACCCCTTGCTTCAACTGGAAATGGTCCGCACACATCTGTGTGAACTAATTCTAGAAGCTCTTTAGCTCTTTCACCTTTCCCACTAAATGGGGCTTTGGTCATTTTGCCTTGTAGACACGCATGACATACACCAAGTGGTTTTAGTTCGAAAGAATCTAAATACCCATCTTGATGTAATTTTGTCAAACGTTTCTCATTGACATGACCTAGCCGGTGATGCCAAAGTTGGGTGTGGTTTGAGTCATGTGAATTAACTTTGTCATCGATTGCCATTACTTGGTTTGTGTAGTCTAACACATAAAGGCCGTTATATAAATGTGCCCTACCAAAACAAATGCTATCTTTATAAAAGTAGCAACATCCACTTCCAAACTTGAAGATGAATCCATCAGTATCTAATATGGATACTGAAATAATGTTTTTGGTTACAGATGGTACATAATAACATCCTTTCAAAACCAAGACCATCCCAGTAGGCAATGTGAGATGGTAGTCTCCGACAGCTACAACAACGAGTCTGGCTCCGTTGGCTGCTCGTAGATCCACCTCACCTCGGTCAATCTTTCTGAATCTACTTGGTTCCTGTATTTGGATACAGATGTGAGCACCACAAGCAGTATTTAATACCCAATTAGTAGAAACAGATAGATTGCATTTGATAACAAACGCACCTGAAGCTTCCCCTTGCTTCCTTGGCTGGGTGCAGTTTTTCTTCCAGTGACCCTTCTTGCCACATGCGAAACAAACAACATCCTGTTCTCTTGCCTCCCCTTTGATCTTTCTTTTCTTGGAAGACCTTGAAGAAGCTTTGGGCTTAAAGCTCTTCGCCTTCCCTTTCCTTTTTAATCACCATGAGGATAGAAGGATTTTCACGCTTCATGTCATTGTCCACGTGGCGAATAAGGATAAGAAGATCAGACAGAGACTTCTCAATGTTGTTCATGTTGAAGTTCACAACAAAGTTTGAGAAGCTCTGGGGGAGTGATGCGAGAATGAGATCGATACCCAGTTCTTCAGGGAGTTTAAACCCTAAAACCTCCAAGCGCTCAATGTAGCCAATGAGCTTGACTACATGAGGCCCAACTGGGGCACCCTCTCCAAGCTTGCTCTGAAATAGAGCCTTGGAGATCTCAAACCTTTCTTGTCTTGTTCTCTCCTGGTATAGACCACGGAGGTGCTCGAGCATGCTATAGGCATCCATGTCTTCATGAGACTTCATGAGCTCACTAGATATTGATGATAACATCAAACATTGAACGTCAAGTGCATCGTTCAAATGTTGATCATAAACTAGGAAATCTTCATCACTCGCCCCTGGGGCAGGGGAATCAGGAAGTGAAGACTCCAGCACGTAAAACTTTCGTTCATGGCGTAGGATAACCCGAAAGCGCCTAAACCATTCCTGAAAGTTACTGCCGGTGAGGATATTGTCTTTGTCCAGAATTGATCGCAGAGAAAATTTGGTTGACGAGTTTATCATCTTGATTCTACAATTTAAAAGAGCAGATTTATTAGTACTTTCTTGATTACATTTTATGAGAAATAATTAATTTATTAAGTCTCTCACTATTTTATCAAGTCCCAATGACCCTCACCATTGAACTCGGAACGTCCAGTTGCTTTGACATTCTAGTGGCAAGGATCCATATTCCCCTTCGCATAACCCCAACAAGGGTTGGTCAAGCTATTTGAAGGTATTTAGGTAGGCAGGTCTTTGCCAACTGTGAGCTTAGAGTTCCTTGATCTATTGAGTGGACTCCCCAATCCTGAAATCCTGACTTGGATTTCCTCAACTCTTGCCTCCAATATTACATCAAATATAGCAAGGGCTACTCCTCTTGATGTAATATGGTTAAGTCAACCCGAAACCTTTCATAAGGGCTTCCTTTATAAAAGTGTCCCAACAAGGGTTGGTCAAACACATAGTTTTATTGAGTCTTGCCCTTAATCAGGTAACGGAAGGCTAAGTCTGACTTAATATGGTATTGAGGGATTTTAATCCTTTATGCGTAGTTTTGCATTATCACATTCTTGTTAATATTAAGTGATGCTTGCTTAAGTGATTAACCATGTTCTGATAATGTTTACGCATAGTCCAGTTTTTATTTTATTCCATCTTTGCATGCTTGTTCATTTTATTAACTATGTGATCGCGACAACACATATATAATAAATAAACCATGCAATTTAGACAGAAATAAAATAAGATGGCATGATCATGAGCTTCTATTGGTTAGCTTATCTAGCGGTTTTGATAAGCTAACCCTGACCTAGGGAAAAACACCTTGAACCCGGTGGTTCGTGTTTTGCAGCTCCCACCTGTCCACCTTTGTATCTTCTTGCGTCGGTTTCGCCTCGGCTTCGGTATTTGAACCGTCTCCTCTGGCTTGGGAGATCCTCCATTACATGGGTTTACATTAAAGAAACCATGGGCACGCAGGCCCTACATTTTATTGGAAGAAGGCTCGCAGACCAACATATTTAAATTAAACAAATTTAAATGAAACCATACACACATACAAAGGGTCTTTGGCCTAGCTCATGATCATCCATAGCATGCAATGACATTTACACATATTTAAAATTCAAATTCTTTTAATCGTTCTATTATTTAAGATAAGTCGCGCTTGAATTCATTTAATTATGATCTTATAATTAATCAATTCTTTATCTTAAATTCCTTTCTGAATTTCTTTGAGATTCTTCTCATCCATATGGATTCCTTGTACAGGTCTTTGTACTTTTGGAGGAAACTTGGTGAAATTTCTGAAAGTACACTGCGTGTAGTTTATATTTACACGGCGTGTATTTTTTTTCACCTTTTATCCAAAGTACACGCCGGGGTTTTGGCGTGTTCTCTGTACTTTGGAAATTTTGGAGTACACGGCGTGGAGATAAATCATACACGGCCTGTACTTCCTTGTTACGCGGTAACCGGCCTGGCGATCCCGTGTACGCGGAACACGACTTCTCTTTGTACACGGTTTCACCTTGGTCATTTCAGGTTGACCTGTGGTCGGGTTGGGTTGGGTCACGGGTTGGAAAAAAAATGATCCAACCCGACTCAACCAACCCAATGGACTGCCGTTGCGCCTCCCGCGGGAGCCACCTAGCCTCGCCACCACCCGCAGTTGCTGCTGGTGTATCATCCTTCTTCCCTAAGTCATCTATGCCGTCACCCAACCTCTCGTTCCATCATTGCCATGTGTTTCCTCCTGACCCTCACCATCGTCTTCCTCCTCCAGTACCTTCGCCTCTGCCTCCTCCATCGTCACTATCGCGACCGCCGCCACCTTCGTCTCTCCACTGCGACCGCCGTGACCCTAGAATCACTGGAGACTACCCCTCCCTCCACTTTCACGTCCACCTCCGTATCCACCACGAACCGGTCTAATACGATAAACAAATAAAATATACGAACTAAATATATAAAATTAAATAAATAATCAATCCAGGTCCTGGGAAGCTGAGGTCGGCGTCGGTGAGTCGTAGGGGAAGGCGGACTCAGCGAGTCTTTGTCGAAAATCATGGGGTCTCGGGAGAAGGCAGGGGAAGGAGGTGGTCATCGGCGGGAGAAGGCAGTCATCAAAGGGGGTCGACGGTAGAAATAGAATACTGCGCAGCGCACGCGGATTGGGGATTGAGGGAGTTGTCTAAATTTGGGATTGGGGGTTTCAAGATCTGCCGTAGTACCCACAAGAGGGAGAGAGATGGGAATCCCACCAACGAACGATCATGTCGCCGGCCAACCACCAATTTTTGGGCCGATTCGTCATCGAGATCCTCCTATCGCGGTGAAGAAGATGAAGCGCAGAAGTGGGAGACGTGCGGGTAATTTATCCAGGAGGAGCGGCGTTTTTTTACATAACCCGATCAACCCGACCAACCCAACCCAATCTAGATGGGTTGGGTCGGGTTGGGTCCCAAAAAAACGCCTTAAACCCGACCCGAACCGATATTTTTTGGTTGGGTTGGGCCCAAAACCCCCCCAACCCGACCCAACCCGACCCATAGACACCCCTATTCAGCACTGCTTATCACCCTCATACGGATGGTCAGTTTGAAAGAACCATTCAAACTCTAGAAGATACGCTGAGATCTTATTCAATGGATTTCCAAGGATGTTGGGATCAACACATTCCCCTAGTGGAGTTCTCATATAACAACAGTTTCTATTCTAGCATTCAAATGATACTTTATGAGGTTCTGTATGGGAAGAGGTCAAATTCCAATATGCTGGGAAGAAATTGGTGAGCGGAAGATGATGGGACCCGATCTTATCCAAGAGACGACAGAGAAGGTTCAAACCATTCAATGTCATATGAAATTCGTACAAATTTGACAAAAAAGCTATGCAGGCAATTGTCGACGAGACATGGTGTTTGCGGTCAGAGATAAAGTGTTCCTTTGTAAGTCATGAGGTTTGGGAAGAATGGAAAACTTAGTCCAAGATACATCGGCCCCTTTAAGATCCTTGATCACATCGGAGCAGTGACCTATCGACTGACACTCCCACCTAACCTATCTGAAGTACATGATGTGTTCCATGTATCCCTCTTGAGGAAGTGCATACTAGACCCCTCACATGTACTGGATCCATAGGTGGTACCATTGGAGAATGATCTTTCATACGAGCAGCCGGTGAAGATCTTAGTTCGTAGAGGCAAGGTTCTACGAAACAAAACAACTCACTTGGTCAAAGTACCGTGATAGAACCACAAGTTTGAGGAAGCGATTTGGGAACCAGAAAAGGTGGTGAAACAGAAGTATTCTCATCTATTTTAGTGTATGAATGAAATTCCGAGGGCGGAATTTCTGAAGGGGGTAATAATGTAACGATATCATTTATAAATGAAACCACCCTTAATAAATGCCTTATTAAGAAATGAAATTATAAAAAACACATGCACAACTTTGGTTATTTTGGATCATTATAAGTTATATTTTGTCGGATTTAAAAGTCCATTAAACATAATCGTTGATAGTATAGTTATATAGTGATCGTATGATTAATATATATAGAGTTATGATAAATCCATTTAACATAGACAAAAGAAGCGATGACTTCAACCAGTAGGATTGTACCCTACAAAGCCCATTTATTAGAGCTTCCAAGGGGGATGACATCACTGGGCTTTGCTCTTGATCAAGCTCAAACTGAGATTCAACAACCAAAGCACGAGCGAAACCGTTTACGGGAGAAGTTCAAATTTATCGAGAACACGACCCAAACCATATTCGCAGGATCACCCCAAGAAAATCACTTCATTGCACACCTTACTCTTAGGGCGTTCACCAATGTAATAAAGAGTTTTGTATCTAGGCCCTAACAATATGGATTTATATATATATTTTTTATTTTTAATAAAATAATGATTATATTTATCTTTATTACTTTATAATGATTAAATAATAAGTTTGATAAAAATTAGATTTTGATACGATGAAACACAAATTGTATTTTTTAGAAATATATAGTTTCAATCAAGATGCTCTTTTTGATGAATTTAAGAATTTTTGAAGTTAATGATATTTTAATAAAATATTATTATTAAATAATATTTATTAAATATAAATGATAATATAATTTTATGAAATAAAATGTAATTTTTATAAGGGTCAGAAAACTATTTTTGTCAAAAAAATAAGTATTTTTCAATAAATGAGGATTTTTGATTTAAGTGTAAATTCTCATATTTAGAGAATTATTTTGATAAAATAAATATTATTTTTGAAATCAGCACATCCAAATTATCCATTGGTAAATTTTTCATAATTTTCTGAGACCGTCGGATTTTTGGAGAAAAATTAAATACAATTTTATTATACGGTATCTATTACGACATCATAAAAGCTCAAAAGTGATGTAATAAATACTAGAGTATCCAAGACCAAAATTATGTTTTCCCTTTAAAATAATGTGTTTTTGAAGTTATTTGATTAATTTTATAAACCCTTAATGAATCCTTCAAAATCTATATCATATTTTAAGGTTTTAAAATCAATTCTTTATAAACACAACTCACTTTCACATCATCAAGGGTATTATTTTAAGGAGTTCGGTTCTTAGCCTTATAAAATAATGAAATCAACTCTTCTTTGGCTGAAACCGTTAGCAAAATCTATGAGATGGTTTGTGGTTTGAATTAATTTATCATAGAGTTCAAAACCTAAGTTTAGAAATTAATATAGAATTCTTCTCTCTTTTGGTATTTGTAGAGGGTGAATTCCTCTTACCTCAATGTGAGGTGAGGACATCCTTTTATAGATTAGGAAACAAATGTACAGGACGGGTAAGTCCGATGTGGGACTCACCCATTTACACTTAAATGGGTTCCAACACTCCCCCTCAAGCTGGACATGCCCAGATTGGATAGAGTCCCACAAATAGAAAAAGACAACAAAGACACAGGACCATCTCAGACTCCCCCTCAAGCTGGGCCTGGGAGGCTGTGAATACCCAGCCGGGTAGTGAGAGACTCAAGGCGAGCTCCGGGAAGACCCTTGGTGAAGAGATCGGCAAGCTGATCGGCCGTCGGGATATGGCCGAAGCCGATATGGTGCTGCTCCAGATGGTGGCGGAGAAAGTGACAGTCCACCTCGATATGCTTCGTCCGTTCATGGAAGACGGGATTCGATGCAATCTTCGTGGCGGCCTGATTGTCACACCAGATATGAGCAGGAGTCGATGCGGGGAAACCGAGCTCATGGAGGAGATGACGAAGCCAGAGGATCTCAGTAGTGACGGTGGCCATGGCCCGATACTCGGCCTCGGCACTCGACCGGGAGACGACAGTCTGCTTCTTGCTGCGCCAAGAGATGAGATTGCCGGCAAAGAACACGGCGAAACCCGAAGTAGACCTGCGGGTAGCGAGGCAGCCGGCATAGTCCGCATCACAGAAGGCCTCAACATCCATGTGAGCATGATGGGAGTACTGAAGGCCACGGGCAGGGTCTTTCTTGATGTATTTGGCAATGCGAAGGACAGCATCCCACTGAGAGCGGGTGGGATGTTCCATGAACTGGCTGACTTTGCCAACGGCACATGCAATGTCAGGACGTGTCATGGTGAGGTAGTTGAGTTTACCGACCAGGCGGCGATAGCTCTCGGGATGAGGAAAGGGTTCCGAGTCAGAATGAAGGGAGCGTTCCCCAGGCTCAAGGGGAGTGTCCACTGCAGTGGCGGTGCTCAACCCGGCATCCTGCAAGATATCAAGAGCATACTTGCGCTGACAGAGAGAAATAGTGTCCGCAGTCCGGGAGACCTCGATGCCAAGGAAGTAAGTGAGGGGACCAAGATCCTTGGTGTGAAAATGCTGGTGAAGATGCGCCTTAAGACTGGCGATGCCTCTGGAGTCGCTCCCTGTGATGATGATGTCATCCACATAAACCACAAGCAAGATACAGCCATGCACCGTCGTACGGAAGAAGACGGTGTGATCCTTCATACTGCGAGATAGGCCAAAGGCTGTGACGACCGTGCTGAAGCGGCCAAACCAAGCCCGAGGAGACTGCTTGAGGCCGTAGAGGGAGCGACGGAGACGGCAGACATGGCGGTCGGCACCAGAGGCCGAAAAACCAGGAGGCTGCTGGAGGTAGACTTCTTCATCAAGAAAGCCATGGAGAAAAGCATTTTTAACATCCAGTTGATGAAGCGGCCAAAGATGATGAGCAGCTAGCGAAAGGAAAAGGCGGACCGAGGCCATCTTGGCGACTGGAGAGAAGGTCTCAAAGTAGTCGATGCCATACGTCTGAGCAAAGCCCTTGGCGACAAGCCGGGCTTTGAGGCGGCAAAGAGAGCCATCGGGATTGAGACGGATAGTGAAAATCCATTTACAACCGACCGCCTGTTTGCCCACCGGAAGTGGAACAAGATCCCATGTATGGTTGTCATCCAGAGCCTGCAATTCATCCCTCATGGCGGCAAGCCACCCGGGGTGAGATTTTGCTTCACCGGCTGTCCGAGGAAGCGATACGGTCTCCAAGGCTGACAGACCCCTGTAGGAAGATACAAAGAGAGGAGTAGTCTGACAGGAGCGAGTACCTTTCCGAAGCGCAATCGGCTCGTCCGCGGGAGCGGGGACAGGAGCAGCAGACGAAGCAGGAACAAGGTGGTCCTCGGCCGGGATGGGAGGTACAACCGATGGACGACGGGAGTAGGTCTGGCCAAAGAGATGACCGGGAGGGGGAGATATGAGAGGTGGGTGAACGAAGAGCGGAAGACAGTCATCGATGGTAGAGTCAGGAGAAGGAGAAGGAGAGGGGAGAGTGAACGAAGAAGTCTCGACAAACGATACGTCGGCAGAGGTGATATACCGGCGGAGGTCTGGAGAGAAGCAGCGGTACCCGCGCTGAGTGCGGGAATATCCAAGAAAAATACAGCGAAGAGATTTGGGAGAAAGTTTGGAGAGATTGGGGCGAGTGTCCCGGACATAACATAGACATCCGAAGACGCGGAGTGGAAGGGAGTGAGGAGGAACAGAGGGGAACAGGGTATGAAAAGGAGTCTCCCCCTGAAGTAAGGAGGAGGGAAGACGATTCAGAAGGTAAGTAGCAGTGAGGATGGCATCCCCCCAAAAGAGAAGAGGGACCTGGCGGTGGAAGAGGAGGGCACGAGCGGTTTCCAAAATATGCCGGTGTTTCCGCTCGGCCACCCCATTCTGCTGAGGGGTATCAGGACAAGAGGTCTGGTGGATGATGCCGTGGGCGCGGAGAAACTGCTGAAAGTGAGTGGATAAGTACTCCCGCCCATTGTCAGATCGAAGACATTTGACAGAGATAGAAAACTGTGTTTGGATCTCATGAAAAAATGTCTGGAAGGTGGAGAAAACCTCTGTCCGATCCCGAAGAAGATAAAGCCATGTCATCCGGGAATAATCATCAATGAAGGAAATGTAATATTTATACCCAGATTGACTCGAGGTAGCACAGGGACCCCATACATCAGAATGAACCAAATCAAAGGGTTTGGCGGCCCGTGTGTCAACTCGAGGAGGATAGGAGGTGCGATGATGTTTCGGAAAACGACACGACTCACAAGGAAAGGAAAAACGGGGACTAATATCGGGGTAGAGTCGATGAAGTGCAGAGGCGGAAGGGTGGCCCAACCGGGAATGGAGGTCAACGGCATGAGCAGGGAGAGACGCGCAGGCGATGGAAGACGGGCCAGCGAACATGTACACTCCATCCCGAAGCTGGCCTCTACCAAGTTCCCGGTTCGTCGTCCGCTCCTGAAACAAAACAGAAGACGAGGAAAAGAGAGCAGTGCAATTGAGATCCTTGGTCAGTTTGCTGATGGAAAGCAGGTTAAAAGGACTCCGGGGTACATGAGCCACCGAAGAGAGGTGAAGGGAGGAGGTGAGGGAACAGGAGCCAAAGCCGGCTATGGGGAGAGTGGACCCATCAGCAACAGTGATGGCAGAGGATCCACTATAGGGACGGTAGTGGGAGAGCATACCTGCATCCCCGGTGAGGTGGTCGGACGCACCAGAGTCAAGCATCCATGCCGGAGAACGATGACTGACAAGGGCAGTGTGACCACCGGAATGGGCAAGAGAAGCCGACGAAGAGCCCGCGATGGAGGTGGACCGGTAATCGTGAATCAGCTGGAGCTCAGCCAGGGAGAGATCCAAGGACGAGGGAAGAGAAGCAGCAGGGGAGGGCGCATCACGGAGCGCAGTCTGGCCCCGGCGGGGGTGCGACTCAGGACGACCATGCAGGACCCAGCAACGGTCCACCAGATGGCCGAGCTTGCCGCAATGCTGGCAGAGGGGGCGAGGTCGGCCGTCCCCACGGCCGCGCCCACGAGGGCTGGGAGGACGACTACCGCCACGTCCGAGGAGCGCAGTGTGATCAGGAAGGGGGACGGGTGGTGCAAGGGCCCGATGTGCCTTCTGCAGGCGATGATAGACCTGCGGGATATCCAGTGTAGATGGGCTAGCAAGCATCTCGGTGGCCGTCGTGGCATAGTCCGGTGCGAGGCCATTCAGGAGGTTGAATAGGCAGAGCTGGTCCCGCTGAGTCTGCGCTTCGGCCGGAGTTTGAGGAATCGGCCAGAGTTCCTGTAGTTCATCGCGGAGACCCTTCCATTCCATGAAGTAGGTGGGGAAGGTCCGATCCTGCTGGCGGATATGCGAGAGACGTTGTAGAACGTCAGAGACCCGGGCCAAGTTATTGGTCTCGGAGAACATGACAATCAAGGAATCCCAGAGCTCCTTGACGGTGTTGGCTGTCCGGGTGACATCCTTCACGGAGCGGTCCATGGAGTTGACCAGTAGGGCGAATATTTTGCTGTCCGCCAGCTGCCAAGAGTCGAACTTAGGATCATTGAGTTCAGGTGGGGGTTTCTCAAGATGAGAATGAAGCCCCATGCCGCGGAGGGACATCAAGACCGTCTTCCGCCAGACAGAAAAATTAGTGGCATCCAGCCGGTCATCGACAAGCCGGAAGGAGGCCGTGATGAGGGACGGAAGAACGGAGGATGCGTCCATGGAGGGGCGGGCGCTGGACCTGTGCGCCGGGAGTCGGGCGGTGGAAGGGAAGCGGCCCGGAGACGCGGCCGGAGGGAGCAGCGACAGGTGGTCGCGCTCAGGATGGTGCGGCCGGGCAGGGGCGGCGCGAGTGCTGGGGCAGGAGCGCCGCAGGGCCGAGAGCAAGGCTGGACCGGGGCGCGCCGGGCGCCGGAAGGCTGAACCGGGAGCAACGCCGGGAAAGGGCAGCGGGTAGGGAGCTGCTGGGGGGGGGGCGAGGGTGCAGCGCCGGGGCGAGGCCGAGGGCGAGACGCCGGGAGGCGGTGCGCCGGGATGGCGGGGCGAGCCGGGAGCCGGGAGTCGGGGAGCCGGGAGTCGGGAGAAGCCGCCGGGAGCCGGGAGCCGCGAGAGGCTGCTGGAGCAGAGGGAGGCGCGGGAGGCGCGGGGAGCAGCGGGAGGCGCCGGCGGGGGAGCAGCGGGAGGCCGCTGGGAGTAGCGGGAGGCCGGCGAGAGCGCTGGAGCAGCGGGAGGCGCCAGAGGGAGGAGATCCGTCGGGAGGGCCGTCGCGTGCAGCGGAGGTCCGGCGACGGGATGGGCTGCGACGGTGAGAGGGAGGCGCGGTGGGAGCCGCGGCGGACCGGAGGGCCGGGAGGCGCGCTGGAGCCGCGCGAGAGGAGGGAGCGGCGTCGGGGAGGAACTCCGCAGGAAGGAGCCGGCGCGGGGTGCGTCGGGGAGAGAGAGGGCCGTCGGGTGAGGGCGAGGGAGCCGCGCGGGCGAGGGTGCGGGGGCGCTGGGGAGGGGCGCCGGGAGGGAGGGCCTGCCGGGAGCAGAGGAGCGCCGGGAGGGAGGGCGGAGAGGAGAGGTGCGCCGGGAGGGAGGGCCTGCCGGGAAGATTAGGGCAGGAGTGAGAGAGGCGGGGCCGGGAGAATGCCGGGAATCCGCAAGGGAGGGAGGATGTGGGATAAAAATCCCTCTGATACCATGTAGAGGGTGAATTCCTCTTACCTCAATGTGAGGTGAGGACATCCTTTTATAGATTAGGAAACAAATGTACAGGACGGGTAAGTCCGATGTGGGACTCACCCATTTACACTTAAATGGGTTCCAACAGTATTAAAACCTACCCAACCTCCCATTTCTCTTCACTTAAAACCCTTGGAGCCTGAAGTTACTCTGCCCTTTCCTCTTTAGAGCTCCCAAAGTGCCCCCCCAAACTCTTATGAAGCTCCTCCCAAGCTTTTAGAAGTGTATTCTCAAGGTAAGAGATCCCCTCATTCTCCTCTTTATTCAAACATCTTCTTTATATTATGCCTTTTGATTCCCAATTGTTCATGTTGTGATATTGCACATCCTTCTTACCATCCTTATGATGTCCAAGTGATGAGCGAGCCTTTTCACTCGTTGAACCCTTCCATGAATCTTTATGTACACCCCTATTATGTCTTCAAAATTATCCTGCGATTTTTTCATGCCAAGCATTTGTGTAGTGAATACCTATGCCCATTTCCACTCAAGGGTATTCACCTAGGTGCACCTATCCTTCATTGATCGGGGACTTCTATGTATGTAACCCACACTCTTAATCGTGTGATTAAAAGTGATGAAAGACATTCTTATGTTGTATGATATATGTGCTACACTTATGCATGTACATGATATGAATATGACGGGTGGACCCGAAATTATTTAGCTCTCCAATGCATTGAGCAATGTTTTTTATCTCATGAGATGCCATGTATGGTGTACGGGAAGTTATCCTAAACACATTATGTTATGATGTCTTGGCGGTTAGCCTGGACATATACTTATGATGTCATGTTTTATGTTTTGTTGGAACATTCCTATGTTGGCTTCATGCTGTTATCTTTTATCATTTTTTGATGTTCTAGTTTATGTTTCTCAACCCTCTTATGTTACTTTGATATGTCTGTTGACCCATATGTATTACTTTCATTATGTTATGCTTTGATTATTTCTTTATTGAGCTTTATAACTCACCCCTTTCTTATGTACGTTCTTAGGTTATCCCGTGTAGTTTTAGAAGATAAAAGAAATTTAAGGGGTGTTATGGAGTTTTAGTTTGTCTTTGTAATTTTGTTTCAAGTTGTTATGCCATCTACCTAATTATCCAAAGACACTAGGTCTCACGATCTTTTGAGGTTGTATCAAGTGTATCTTTATGCAATAAATCATGAAGTAAAGTGTAAGAAATATATGAGTTGTCATATGGTCTATGCATGAAGATTCTTGAAGAATAATGAGATGTTTGAAGCATTAGATTCGATGCCAATACAAGTGTGACTAGTGAAGTTACTATGTTCCTTAAATGGATTAAGATAGCTTGGATGGGTGTGGTGATATAAACATAGTGGGGACTCGAGAGCAATATTGATGATTGGAGATTATTTGACAAGAATGTTTGAGATGACAATCCGGGAAAACAAAATTTCCTAATTTACCTATCAATATATATAAATAAAATTTTGAAACAGTTTTATATGGATAAGTCATATCCATTAAGTTCATCAATGGTTATCCGTTCTCTTGTAGGTTGGTGAAGAGATTCTTGATTGAAAAAGTACCGTATTTTAGTGCAATGAGGCACCCTTATATCCTGTAAATTATATGATACCAAATATAGCTTGTTAATTCACTTGCATGTTCTATTTTGGTACAAAAGAGTGTACGAATAGGATTGGTGGGATATGTTGATGTGAACTGTCTTCTTGATCTTCATAATGCCCAATAAAAAATATGATAAGTTTTTACATATGTTCGAATCATTCGAATCATTCGGTTCGCAATGAGACACTTCATTTCATATTATTTGTTTCTGTAACTTGTAGTAGCCACTATGATATATGCTATGCTTGTTGGCACTAACGAAAAAAAAAACTGGCGGCACTTAACATTTATAACAGGTATAGTGTTTTTAGATTATCGGCTTATCTCAATTTTTTTCCCTGGAGACGATGTAGATTTATGTTCTCATTAGTTAAGTTTTGTACTTTGTTTTGAAAATATGATATTTTGATGTTCAATTATATTATATATTTCTACATATGTTTCGCAGCAATTGCAAATTCCATGATCATGCTATATTATAACTTTTTTATATTTCATACGTCGATTCCTGTGAGTGTGATGTGAGGAATCCATGTAAAATTTTTGAGTCTGCCTTCCATGTTTTTGTAGGGCATACGAGCATATTGTTCTTGTCCATTATAGGGAGATAACTGAGGTATGTTTTGTAACTGATTCTAAGATGATAAATCTCATGGGATCTACCTTTTTATGCACTGTTTGATATATTTTTTGATCCACTAATTTCTTTTTTTTAAAAGCATGTTTTATTCATCATTCCTTCACTATCTACGTCTTATAATGTCAATGTTATGTCTGATTTCATTTTTATTGGTTGCTCTTGGATAGGGCTTTTCAGCTGGAAATTTTAGGCTGTTTGTTCCTCAATTTGGTGACAGTATTGCTGTCAGGACACCTTTGATTACGGGAATTACTGGTCTAGGAATGGGAATCATGGTTCCATTGCTCTCCTCTGCAATTACCAGTCCATCCTCACTGAATAAAATATGATTTGATTAATAATTTTTAGAAATTATTTTCTGCATTGAGAAAATAAAATTTTAATTTTACGGGTGTTTTATTGTATATTGATTGTTGAAATTATGAAGCCTGAATACTTGCGAGAGAGAGTGAGAGAGAGGAGCTCCACATCAGGAGCTTCATAGACAGGAAGGTTATGATTTGAGGGGGGAGTAGTCGTGAACTAGAAGTCCCAGGTAAGCTTCCCAATTGGGTGGCCAACCTCATGCAAGATTTGCTCTTGAAAAGATCTTTGCTGTTTACATGAGCCATGCCTTTGTACTTGGACTCAAGATCCAGATCATGCTAATTGCGCATCACCTTGGGAGCCCAGGGAACAAGCCACCAATTCAGCAGCTCGTTGGTGAGGATTTTTCACTCGAAAAAATATGCGAGGAAGCTTCGATGATCCTCTCCGGTGAACATCTGCTGAAACTGATTAGAAATGCAAGAAAATTATTAGTTTCAGAAATATGTGAGGATGCTCATTGGTGATAATCATGTCAGTGATAATCTTTTCAAACATAATGGTAGGGTAGACAGACTCGAATCTGGTTGTAGTATTCATAAAGAGATCAACTCGAATCTGGTTGTAGTATTCCTAAAGAGATAAAAAATGGTTGTAGAAAAAGTTATCGATAAAGGATCTGTAGAAAAAGGCAGGATTTGAGTCTTAAGAATAGGGGTATTTATTTATAAGCATAGGTGTGGGGTTGCATGAAACTTAGTGGGTTTTAGCGAACCCCATACAAAGCACTTAATACTCTTCTTATAATTGTGTTGTTATGGTCTCAAAGATGGTAGGAGATGGCTAGTGATGGATCTTGATAAGGGAGTGAAGATTATATAGGTGCGGTACAACCGCAAGTGCGACACACAACACTACAAAGAAATTGCAAATAAACCGCTGGTCTGGGGACTTGACCCCGCAACCACACCCGAAACCCCAATCCACCCATACCACCCCAACTGACAGCAGGGGGCAAGGGAGTGAAGATTATATGCATGAGAAAAACTAGAAAGCAGGGAGAGTTGAGAAAAATGACCGAGGGGTGGGGGGAGGGGTGAGTGTGTCGGGGGAAATCCCGTACCTCAATGAGTAGCAAGACATTTATTGATAGATTAAATATATATATATCATAAAAGAAACTCGATTTGGGGTTGTAATACATGACTCCGAGTTCGAGCCCAACCTAACTGGCTCGCACCCCCCCCGGGTTAAGACACATCAAACTTGGAATGCAAGAGTTCCACAAAAAATGAAGAGAAAATAGGTTGTCCGACTCCCCTCCAAGTTGGGTCATAGATGTTGTGAATCCCTCAATTAGGTGTAAATTTTTTTCACTTGAGGTCTAGGTACACTTTTAGCGACGATGTTTACAAGCTGGTTTGCAGTGAGAATGTAGCCGAATGTGAGGTGTTTTTGCTCAAAATAATACAGATGGAAGTGACAATCCACCTTAATGTGCTTCTTGTGTTCAGGGGAACCATATTGGTAGCAATTTTCATGATTGCTTGATTACCACACCAAAGACGAGCAAGATTCGTTAATGGAAAACCAACTTCATGAAAGAGATGGCGAATCCAAAGAATCTCGGTAGTGTCGGTGATCATGACACAGTATTTAGACTCAACATTGGATTGCGAGATAACATTTTTGTTTCTTGATGTACCAAAAGATCAAATTGACGTCGACACAATATTTTGACTCAACATTGCATTTTTTTTGAATTTGTTGTCAATGAGTCAATATGCGTTGATTGATGAAATGATGATGCTTGGAGAATTGTTATGAACTTGCTTGATGTCTTAGATGTTCTGCTTGAGCAATTTTCTATGTTATAATTGTGATGATTGTTGGACTGATATTAATGTCAAAGACATGTGTCAAACACACATTGTTTATTACAATGTTGGAGCGGATGAAAAATTTGAAGAAGGCCATGCAAATGTTTATTTGCATGGGGGAATTAAAGTAGTCCATACAAAAAATATATATTCTTTTATACTTTCATGATGAAGGGCATTTGAGAGTGGTTGGAATTCTATTTAATACTTAGAATTTCCAAGTAATATATGCACGACCTTGTATAAAAAATAGGGCCAACCACACAAGACCCCAATGGCTTGCCCTCAACCACACTTTAGGGACCCGAGGATTAACTTTGTGGGAGAGCCCGCCCAAGGAGGCCGCATAGCGGCTTGGAGAGCGCGATGAGAGGTGTGGATGGGCCATAGAGGCCCGCAGGGTCGAAGCCCGTGTGTGTGAATTGTGTAAGCGGGTGTCGATCTCCCGCAGGGTCGAAGCCCGTGTGTGTGAATTGTGTAAGCGGGTGTCGATCTCCCGCAGCCATGGCCCACCGTGGTAGCGAAAGGCCCACACGCTAATAAAGCGCGACCCAGAGCAACTGGATTTTCGATGTGGGACGCGAGATGACGCGCACTGTTCATCCGCCCTTTAATGATACGGAAATAAAATGCGTTGCATGATCTGAGTGATCTCCACCGTTCGTTGGATACCGCGCAATGCATATTCAAATAAGACGATCGTCTTCAATCTCCGCTGCGCCTTCAACCTTCCCGACACCACTGGTTCGATAGAGTGAGATCGTGACAACCGACCATCTCCAGTGTTCACCTCATGAGAATGAGACCGCTTGACCGAAGACAAACCTTTGTCTCGCGAAACAGCACCCATTGACAAACATCTTGTCACACGAAGGAACCTGTGGATAGTGCCCTGGTCACGCGAAGCACTTATGCGAAGGTAGTGAGACATCGCGTGAACTCTTCACGTGGAGGAGAAACACCCGATGAGCCTTGCTTGGCCTTCGCAAGAAGAGTGTGCTTGAAGGAGGACAATTCGCGTGAACCCAAGCTGGTCACGCAAAGGAAGCAGGTGACAAGCCTTGCATGCAACCCATGCATGTAATGCACTCTACGTACCACATTTAATAAACATCTAGTGATTGGAAGACAATGTCAAAGAAGAAGATTAAAAGGGTGCTTGAAATAGTTGAGATATTTAGATATTAAAGTATTGAATTAAGAAGGCACATAAAATATTGGGTGTTATCATTGGTTGTGTGCAATGTTCATGCACCATGCATGCATTAATTAAATTGAGAATTCAAAATGGAAGACAACGAGCTGCATTGTGCAAATATTATTGTTGCATAGAATTTCATTGAAGAATTTGTGTGCGCCTCTTGGACACATTGATTGAGGTCAGGAACTTCATCACAGAAGGAGTATTGAGGAACAAGACAACTCGCAGTTTGTTGAAGGATTCTTCAGTTGGTCATTTTGAGAAAGCATTGAGTTGAAGTGGAAGTTGCATCTTCCACTATTGAAGAGTACTAAGCCGACTTATAATATTGTTGATACAGTAGCAGTCGAAGACCTTTAGTTGGGGAACAAGATTATCCTGTAAAGACATCCAGTGCAATAAGAGAGATCTTGTTCCGAGTGTTTGTTGAATACCTTTGAAGAATTGGTGGTGCCGGTATAAACAACGCGATTGAAGACTGGTGATACCTGTATAAACAACGCCACTAACTCAGGAAGATTGATAATTTTCTGTGTTAAATGATAAAATAGGTGAAACCTGAACCCCCAAGGTGCTCTCTAAAGGAGGTCTTGAGGTTCTTTTATAACAAATAATAAAGACCACATCGGACCATAAGTCCGATGTGAGATGCAGACTCCAACACTCCCCCTCAAGCTAGGTGTACCTAGCTTGGACACATAAATAAAAGAGACCAAACCAAACCAATGAAAACAAAGCAATCAACAGACTGCAAACACTCCCCCTCAAGTTGGACATACCCAGCTTGACGACAAAACAAGACAAAACAGTATAAAAGATAAAGCTTCAAGGCTGCTGCTCCCCCTAACGATCGCACCTCCCTCGCAGGATGATGAATGGATGAAGTTGTTGCGGGCGCAGCGGAGGAACCACAGACCAGACCGGTTGACGGAGTGCCAGAAATGCCGCACTAGTGGGGCCGGTCGATGAGACGCCGAGAAAGCCACACTAGCACCGGGAAAGCCGCACTTGCGGGTCCGGCGACGGGAGGCGGGGATTCCGCAGAATTGTTGCGGGATCTGGCGGTGCCAAAGGGCCCGGATCCTAGGCGGTTGAAGTGCTGCGCCACGGTGGAGGAAGCGCGAGGGTGTGCCGACAGGTTGGGAGGCGGCTGCTGGGAATCGTTGGGAGATGCCAGCGACGGGAGGCGAGGATTCCGCAGGAGGTGCCGGCGAGGAGGCAGAGCTGTCGCAGGCGGCCGACGCGGAGGGAGTAGCTTTGCAGAGGCGGCGCGTAGGAAGGGGCGCCTCGGGATCGGGAGGGCAGTGGGTTGGGAGCCGCGACGGGAGGCCGACAGGGGGGGAGATCCGTCGGGAGGGAAAGCCATCGCGGGAGGGAGGAAATCCGTCGAGGCCGGATAGAGGTGCGCGCGTCTGGAGGAAAGCCGTCGGGGCCTGGTGGCGCGACGGGTGGCGCAACCTAGGCGGGAGGGCCGGGAGTCGAAGGGTGCTGGGAATCCGCTGGGAAATGGAGGCGGCGAGCGAGAGCCGCGCGCAAGGAGCCGCGCATGGATGCCGCGAGAGGAAGCGGGCTGTGAGTCGCGCGGGAAGATGGGGCCGTCGCGTGCAACGGGGAAGGGCGCCGACTGAGGGGAGATCCGCCGGAGATGGAGGGCGGCCGGGCTGGGTTGTGTCGGGAATCCGCAAAGGCCGGCCAGGGGGCGGCGATGATGGTGGCCAAAGGGCCTGGGACCGCCGCCCCCTACGGGGAAAACCTAGAGACCGACTGGAAGGAAAAAAAAAGATGGGGAGGGAGGGGTTTGGGTTTATCAAACCTCGTTTGATACCATGTTGAATGATAAAATGAGGTAAGACCCGAATCTCCAAGCTGCTCTCTAAAGGAGGCCTTGAGGTTCTTTTATAACAAATAATAAAGACCACATCAGACCATAAGTCCGATGTGGGATTCAGACTCCAACATCCCGCATGAACATTGTGTGCCAATTCTAGGCCTTTGTAATATCTACAAAGTTATAGTGATAAGAGAATTTGTGAAACAACCTCAGGTTGATCACGACGAGTAGGTCTTTGTACCGAGCCTTGTAAAAATCTTTGTGTGCTGGTGTTTCTTTCTTTTATTTTCTGCATTGCATGTGTATTTGATTGTTGAGAGCGCACAACAGACCCATTCTTCTTAATCGGGGCAGAGGTTTGAGAGTAAGAGGGACTAATTGAAAAGAAAGTATAAACTCGGTAAAAAGTTGGGTACACTGATTCACCCCCTCAATGTCCCTGCATGATTCATCTGGGCTCCACATGTGGTATTAGAGGGTAGGTCTGCCTCTGATCGGATCAATGTTTTTAGAAGGTGTATATGAAGTGCAAATTTGAAGTTGATTCTGAAGCGACTCAGGTAGAAGACTTAGTCTCCACTCCTGTTGAAGGAGACATGAAAGTCTCCACCAAGATTCTGGAAAACAGGAAGAAGAGGGAAACTAAGAGATTGGGGAAAATCTCAAAGAAGAGAAGGATCAATGCCCTCTTATCAAATCAGTTGACAATGATCATTTTGAAGAAACCTGCTCGAGGTGTGAAGAGTATGAGGAAGATGAGTCTATCAAAATTGTTGAAGACCTCTACTCTCAATTTGAAAGACATATGAAGAATGTTCCTGAAGAAGTGATTTCATATATACTTTGTTCTTTCAAGGAGCTTTTTGATGTCAGAGCACAACATAAAGAGGAAATCAATAAACAGGAGGATGCACTTGGTATGAAATTCAAAAGTGTTGCGAAATCGTCGGGAGACACAACGACAAAAAATGAGAAAACGAAAGAAAGAAAAAAAAACAATGAACACGGCGATTTACGTGGTTCGGGAATAATCTCTACGCCCACAGGAGAGGCAGAATTTCACTAATTTGGAGCAACAAATTACAGAGGATTTTTCAGTCGGAAACCCTAGCCCGAAAATGGGCTACATATGAAGAAGACGGTCCACTGTTCTGAATAGTAGTCCGCGTTGCAACAGTGATTGGCGGCTCACTTTGTCAAAAGTGCTACAGTGTCTGCCGGCTGGAAGTCAAAAGCGCTACAGTGCTGTTGACCCCGAAGTCCGCACCGCTACAGTACCTGTCGGCGTCGGTCGGTCAGCTCCGCTACAGTGGTCAGAGATGCTACAGTGCCGAAAAAGGTGCAATGTTCTCACATGACTCATTGAGGAAAAGGAAGAATCTGTGACACTTCGCAAGGAAAAGATTTCAATAATTGAAGAAGAATTACAATGACATGTTTATGAGAGCACTGTGAGTAAACATGTTTTTGGTGATGTGATCTATGCTCTAGAAGAATCAAATAAAGCTACTATCAGTGTCAAGGAAGCCTAATTAGAAGTTAAAGCCAGAAGAATCAAAGTCCTCGAGAACTCTCTGAATGAAGGTAGTAGACAACATGAAGATCAAATTTATAAAATGAAAAGTGAATGAGAAGGCAGACTGATATCAATTAAAAATGAGAAGTTTGCCCTCGGCATGAAATGTATTGAACTAGATGTAAAATTGAGAAATTTGAAGGAGACACATGCTGGAACTTCCCAAATTGGTGAGAAGAGCTCTTCCACTCAAACATATGAAGACTCGAGCCTCAAAAAGGGATGTTGCTATACAAACTGTTGATGAGGCTCATGTCTCTAAAGGGACTCATATTGGTGGCAAGAAGACCTCAAAATCATCTCTTATGAAACTTCTACAAGCTTGTGGAATAAGGTAACCCCTCACCCAGTTAATTCAGTTTCTACTTGTAGAAGGAAAAACTCCTTACCTCAAGGTGAGGCGGAGACCTACTTTTATAGATTGAGAATACAAAATACATACAGGAGTATTCCGATGTGGGACTCGGAAATACACAGAATAATAGAAAATATGGTTTAACACTCTCCCTCAAGCTGGACATGCCCAACTTGGTCAATGAGTCCCACAAAAAAGAAAGATGACATCATACAAGACCTGACATACTCCCTCTCAAGCTGAGCTGCAGATGCTGTGGATGCCCAGCTTGGAACTGAGCGAGGCTAGACGAGTCCCTGGGAGGCCTTTGGTGAAGATGTCGGCAAGCTGGTCTGCCGTTGGGATGTGGCTAAAGCTGACGTGACCATGCTTCAAGTGGTGGCGAAGAAAGTGGCAGTCCACCTCAATATGTTTCGTGCGTTCATGGAAGACGGGATTCGAAGCTATCTTCGTGGCTGCCTGATTGTCACACCAGATGTGAGCAGATGTCTGCGGAGGAAAGCCAAGCTCCTGGAGGAGATGTCGAAGCCAAATGATCTCTGTGGTGACGGTGGCCATGGCACGGTACTCGGATTCTGCACTGGAGTAGAAGATGACTGTCTGTTTCTTGCTGCGCCAGGAGATGAGGTTGCCTGCCAAGAAGACGGCAAACCTAGAAGTAGATTTCCAAGTAGCAAGACAACCAGCATAATCAGCATCACAAAATGCATCAATATTCAGATGATCATGCTGGGAGTAGCGAAGACCACGGGCAGGATCTCGCTTGATGTATTTGGCGATGCGGACGACAACATCCCAATGAGAGGTGGTTGGTTGCTCCATAAATTGGCTCACTTTGCCAACGACACAGACAATGTTGGGACGCGTCATGGTTAGATAATTGAGTTTGCCCACCTGTCGACGGTACCGCTCGGGGTGTGAATACGGTTCCGAGGAGTCATAAGAAGACCGTTCCCTAGGCTCCAAAGGAGTGTATACAGCAGTGGCCTGTGTCAGCCCAGCATCCTGCAGAATATTCAATGCATATTTCCGTTGGCAGAGGGAAATGGTGTCCGAAGAATAGGATACCTCGATGCCTAGGAAGCATGTGAGAGGACCGAGATCCTTCGTGTGGAAGTGCTGATGAAGATGCCCCTTGAGGTGGGGCGATACCATCATTGTCGCTGCCGGTGATGATGATATCATCCACATAAACTACCAGCAGGATGCAACCAGCGGAGGTCGTCCCGTAGAACACAGTGTGGTCCTTCATGCTGTGAGAGAGCCCAAAGTCGGTGACGACAGCGCTGAAGCGGCCGAACCAAGCACGAGGAGACTGCTTGAGGCCGTACAAAGAGCGGCGGAGTCGACAGACTTGAGACCTGGCGCCGGAGGCACAAAAACCGGGGGCTGATGCAGATAAACCTCTTCCTCAAGAAATCCATGGAGGAAGACATTTTTGATATCCGGTTGATGAAGATGCCAACGATGATGAGCCGCCAGAGAGATGAATAACCGAACAGAGGCCATCTTGGCAACTGGAGAGAAGGTATCAAAATAGTCAATACTGTAAGTCTGGGCGAAGCCCTTAGCCACAAGGCGGGCTTTGAGTCGATGAAGGGCTATCGGGATTCAGCATGACTGTGTAAATCCATTTGCTGCCAACCGCCTGTTTGCCTGCTGGAAGGGGGACAAGATCCCAAGTATGGTTTTCTTCCAAGGCCTACAACTCATCCCGCATTGCAGCTAGCCATCCCGGGTGAGATTTTGCATCACCCACTGTTCGAGGAATAGATACTGTCTCCAAAGGTGACAGACCCCTGTAGGAAGATACAAATAGAGGAGTACTCTGTCAAGAGCGAGTACCTTTCCGGAGGGCAATGGGCAAGTCCTCTAGTGCCGGGGCAGGAGCATCGGACGAAGCGGGGACGACGGTGTCATTGGCCGGGATGGGGGATATAGTTGATGGACGGCGTGAGTAGACCCTACCAAAATGGGTGTCAGCAGCAGGGGGAGACACTGGGGAGGGTGGATGAGGAGAGGAAGACAATCATCTATGACAGAGTTAGGATGAGGAGAGGGAAGGGAGAACGAAGAACTCTCAACAAATGAGACGTCAGCAGAGATGACATACCTCCGAAGGTCCGGTGAGTAGCAGCGATATCCGCGCTGAGTGCGGGAATAACCAGGGAAGATGCACCAGAGGGATTTGGGAGAGAGTTTGGAGAGGCCGGGACGTGTGTCTCGAACATAACAAAGACATCTAAACACTCGAAGCGGAAGAGAGTGAGGAGGGAGAGAAGAGAACAGAGCCCGAAAAGGTGTCTCCCCCTGAAGGATAGAAGGAAGACGGTTTATAAGGTAGGTAGCAGTGAGTATCGCATCTCCTCAAAAATGTAGAGGCACCTGTCGGTGGAAGAGGAGAGCACGAACAGTCTCCAAAATATGGCGGTGTTTCCGCTCGGCCACACCATTCTGCTGGGGTGTATCAGGACAGGAGGTCTGATGAATGATGTCTTTCGCCTGGAGAAAGTGCCGAAAGGGAGTGGAGAGGTACCCACACCCATTGTCCGAGCGAAGACATTTAACAGAAGTGGAAAATTGGTTATGAATTTCATTATAAAATGTCTGAAATGTGGAAAACACTTCGGAGCGTTCTCAAAGGAGGTAGAGCCAAGTCATTCGCGAAAAATCATCAATGAAAGATATATAATATTTATACTCTAAATGACCCGAGATGGTACAGGGACCCCAAACGTCTGAATGAACCAGATCGAAAGGTTTTGAAGCCCTTGTATCCACTCGAGGAATGTATGAATTGCGATGATGTTTTGCAAATGTACAAGACTCACAATGTAAAGAAATATGCTGACTGAAATCTGGATAAAGCTGATGAATGGTGGGGGCGGGGGATGTCCCAACCGGGAATGAAGATCCAAGGCACGAGCAGAGACAGATGTGCAAGCGACGAGTGTCGGTCCATCAAACATGTAGACCCCGTCCCAAAGCTGGTCTCTACCAAGTTCCCGATTTGTAGTCCGCTCCTGAAATACAACAGCAGATGAGGTAAATATGGCAGCACAGTTAAAATCTTTTGTGAGCTTACTGATGGAAAGAAGATTAAAGGAACTGCGGGGCACATGTGCCACAGAGGGCAAGTGGATTGATGAAGTCAGGGAGCATGCACCGAATCCCGCAATGAGAATAGTAGAGCCTTCTGCGACGGTGATGACCGATGGACCGGTATAAGGACAGTAGGAGGTCAACATACCAGCATCACCGGTGAGGTGGTCAGAGACACCTGAGTCGAGCATCCAGGCAGGGGAGCGACGGCCGACAAAGGCGGCGGAAGCAGCTGAATAGGCTAGAGAAGCCGAAGATGGACCGGGTCTTGCAGGGGTCCGAGGATCATGACTCAGCCGAATGTCCGCCATAGACAGGTCCAGAGATGGTGGAAGAGTGGCGACTGACGAGGAAGCCTCCTGGACTGCTGTCTGACCCTGCCGCAGGTGCTGAGATAGGCGTCCATGAAGTACCCAACATCGATCGATCAGGTGGCCGATCTTGCCACAGTGTTGACAGAGGGGACGTGGACCGATCACGACCACGAGTGCCCGATGAGCGGCCACCGCCACGACCGACGAGAGCTGAGTGGTCGATGATGGGGGTGGTCGGGGGAAGAGCCCGTTGGGCCTTGCCCGGGCGATGATAGACCTGCGGTATATCCAGCGTAGAAGGGCTGATGAGCATCTCAGTAGCCATCGTGACATACTCAGGGGCGCGGCCATTGAGAAGATTGAAGATGCAAAGTTGGTCCCTCTGGGTCTGAGCGGCCGCCGATGTCTGGGGTACAGGCCACAACTCTTGCAACTCATCGCGAAGACCTTTCCATTCCATGAAATAGGCCGTGAAGGGCCGATCCTGCTGGCGAAGGAGCGATAATCGCTGAAGAATATCGGAGACCCGGGCCAAATTGTTGATCTTAGAATACATGATGTGCAAGGAATCCCATAGTTCCTTGACGGTATTCGCGGTTCGGGTGACATCCTTCACTGAGCGATCCATGGAGTTGACCAGCAAGACGAAGATCTTGCTATCAGCAAGCTTCCATGGACGGTAGTCGGGATTAGTCGATGCCGGTGGAGGATCCTCCAGGTGAGAATCCAAGTCTATTCCTGTCAGGGACATCAATACAGTCTTCCGCTAGATGGAGAAGTTGGTGGCGTCGAGCCGCTCATCGATGAGGCGGGTGGAGGCGGTGATCATCTGAGGTAGAGCCGGCCATGGAGGCGTGGGACAACCACCGAAGAGGGCAGGAGTAGCGGGATGCCACGATGCGTGGCCGGTAGAAGGCGGGGTCGGTGGAAGTTAGGAAGCCGCAGTTGCGGGCAGAGTGTGGAGCCGTGGGTACAACGGACAGCGGGAGGGGCACCGAGATTCGGTGCAAGCCGTGCGCAACAAGAGTCGGGAGGATGCCGGGACGCTGCTCGGAAGGGAGGGCCGATCGGTCTAGAGGATACCGCAGGGAGGGGCGGAGCCGGTGGAAACCGAGAGGCCGCGTCGGGAGGGACTCCGTAGGAGGACGCCGGGATGAATGGAGTGCGCCGCGAGGAGTGCGTTGCGGCCGACCATCGGAATCGCGGGAGGGCGCCGATGGATCAGGCGCACAGGAAGCCAATCGTCGTCCGCCGTCGAGCGCACCAGAGAGCCGCGCAAGGAGGGGGGAGGGCTCTGCTCGGGCTGGGCGTAGGGCCGTTGTCGGGTGGAGGATCTGTGAGTCGCCGGAGGGGGGGCTCAGGGAGGCGTCGCGATTGAGGGGTGACGTTGGGCCGACGCCGAAGGGAGCCGCTAGAGGGAGCCGCCGGGGATGAGAGCCGCCGGGGAAGGGAGCCGCCGGGATGGGAGGCGCAGGGATGAGAGGCCGCGTAGGGCAGAGATGGAGGGGAGGGGGGTGGCCATGTAGGGCAGACCCGAGAGAGAAAAAAAAGAGGGCTCGGGATTATATTCCCTTTGATACCATGTAGAAGGAAAAACTCTTTACCTCAAGGTGAGGCCGAGACCTACTTTTATAGATTGAGAATACAGAATACATACAGGAGTAGTCCAATGTGAGACTCAGAAATACACAGAATAATAGAAAATAGGGTTTAACACTACTAATACAGTCTCATCTGCCAGTGCAGGTTCAAAGTTGAAATCTTGGAAGAAGTGGGTTGATAAAAATGATGATAAATCCACAAAAACAGAAGGGTGGATATCGAAATTATCAAGAAAAATAACTCCCGGGCCGTTTTCTCTTGTAGCGTGCGTAATATAATGGACCCACTTTTTAAAAGGAGATTGGTTGGCTACTGTTAGTGCTGCTGGAAGTTTGAACATCAGGTTGCTGAATGTTGGCACGACATGAGAATGTATGAAGACTACAAAAGGCCTACATTCACGGGGAGTAGAGGTGAACAAATGAAGAAACCTGCGAAACAGAAGAAGATTCCACAGAAGAAAATGAATCTGTACACTAAAAACAGATTCAAATGCTTAAAGATTTTTGTGAATACCGTAACACATGTGGTCACATAGAAGAAGAATGTTGGTATGAACCAGCTAGGTACTACTCTTATGCTAATGTGAATAAAAGACCACAACCCAGACAGAAGCGGGTCAGAAAGAAAAGAGAACTAGCTGCCTTGGGAGATACAGGCGATGAAAGATGTTCAACAGATGAAAAGACCTAAACAAATCTTTCCTAAGAAGATTAAGAAGATGGATGCCAAGAATCTCATATCAATTAAGAAAAGATGCTTCTACTATGGAAAGAGAGGTCATGCCATGGACCATTGCAAAAAGGCCATGGGGATGAATGGAAGCAAGCTAAAATCAAGAAGAGAATCAATCCAGGAGAGAAACCAGAAGACAGGATTGAATGAAGACATTCCTGAAGAAGATTTTGATAAGTTACCTAAGGTAACTCAAAAACATTGAAGAAGCCATGAAAACTCTAAAACAGAATAGGTTAAGAAGGAATGTCTATTTTTTTTGCCTGATCAATTACAAGCTGCTAGAGAAATACAGAAAGCTGAAGATGAAGCACTAGCTAGAACAAAGTCAAAAGAAAACAGATTGTTCCACATGAAAAAGAATCTGAATTTCATGAAAAGTTGTCAACAAATGACAACCCAAGTGTCTCACAAAAATTGTGTGAAAGGTGCAAACAGGCCGGACATAATGCAATAAATTGTATGACTGTTCTACTAGCTCAAAAGGAGATGCTGAAAATAGAAAAACAAGCATCCAAGGGAAGCTATTGCACTACTCGTAGACATGAAGATAAATAATCCACACAGTATGAAGGTGAATGAAAGTAAAGATTCCATGTTGTTAAAGGAACCTCAGAATGTGAAATGTAAAGGAGACACAAGCATGAAGAGTACAAGACACTTTAGAGCTACAAGGAAAAGAGTCTCTGGGTTGAGAGAAAATTCTCAACCTTGGTGCACTTATTAAGAAGCCCATATGTGTTCCACCTTATTCCCCTACTTCTTGTGTAGTATTTGTGTGCTTACATTGCAAGGAATTGAAGGTGAAGTTCATTCTCAAGATGAGAAATGAGTGAACAAAGTGGACGACAACAAGTTGGAATGGTTATTCAAGATATATGATGAAAACTTGAATTATTCAACAATGGTGGATCATCAACATGAACATCTGGAAGACTATTTGATTAAACTATCCACCAGGTAAAATGAAGGGAGTTGCACCCCTTGAGGGGGGAGCAAACATAAAGGAGATGATATCAAGGCTTGTAAATATATGAAAGATCAGGTCATCTCTACAGAAGTTGAAAATGGAGGTATCCCAATTACACTTCTTTTCCTTGTCTCGATTATTTCAAATATGTGCATAAAGGAGTGTTGGTTGATGAGTAAGCTCATAGAAAGGGGGAGTAAAATATTCCTGCACTTGAAATTTTTGATGTGTTTGCTGAAGTGTGTAGGAGAATATGTTTCTTGATAAATATGTTTTATAAAGCCCCCTCTTTGAGAAATGAGCATGTTCTGAGCATGATATCACATGCATGGTTGTAAATGGATAGCAAAGACAACCTTGGATGTATCACTCTTGTTTTCTACACCGGGTTCGTCCACGTAGACTTAGAGTAGACCAACTAAAGACTCCTTGCTAAGAAAACCATGTGGTACCATCATTCTTTCGTAAAAAGGAGAAGTGATTTCCAAATGCCTTGAATGGCAGAATAAAACCCCTGCATTAATCCTTTGCATTTTGTTGGAGGTTAAGTTGAGTCAAGTCCCACATCAGACTTGTGGTATTATGTGATCTTTATTATTGATTATAAATAAACTCCAAAGCCTCCTTTAGAGAGATATCTTGGGTATCGGGTCCACCTCTCTATCATTCTACATGGTATCAGAGGGGGTTCTCTAACCCCAACCCACCCTCCCCTCTTTTTTCTCAGAGAAAACCTACGATTTTTCCCCAAAGGGGGTGGTAGTCTCCATGGCGAGGGAGCCATAAGCCACTGCCTTCGCCCCTCCCTCTGCCGTGGTGATGTGATTCCCGCCGGCCTCCGCGCGCCGTCCTCACTGGTGGCGGTGCCTGTCCCTGTGTAGCAGCCGCCGCGCCTCGTCCCGCCTCCCCTCCCGTCGGCCCCGACCTCTCCTCACGATGGTTCCTGTTCATCCAGTCAGCCCTGTCCTCTTCTTGCGACGGATCCCAACTATCGTGGATGTGTCCGTTTGTCCCGCCTTCCCTTCCGACGGTTCTGTCCTCTTCCCATAGCGCCGACTCCCATTCCCGTCGCCCCTTCCACAACGACGACCCCTAGCCCGCCTCATTCGCGACACCTCCTTCTTGCGTCGCACCAGGGAGCTCACGCTGCACCTCTACCCAAGAAATGCGGCTCCTCTTCATCAGTGGACGGGCAACTCCCCTCTCCCACTCTCTCGGCTGCGCACCACCGCAACACACCGATACCAGCGGTGGACTCCCAACGAGGGCCACCCTCTCTAGATCCAGGTGTCGACCCTCTTTTTACAGACCATCACGCATAGGCAGGCGACCTCCGCCTCATCCTCACTGCACAAGGCAGACAAGGCCGAGCACCCCTCTTCTCATCTGCTGGGCACCAATAAACCAGTAGTGAGCCACGCCCTCGAGTGCTCTCCGCTGCCAGCATCACATCATCTTCATCCGCCCTTTGCTTTCCTCCGCGGCTGATCTATGCATGCCATTGAACCCATCGTCATCGTGCCCGAGCTGGATTATCTTAGCAAGGCAAGCTAGGTAGTGGCGGCATCGTCCACGAGTGTCTCAAGCGAACTGACACCCATTGCGCTGCATGTTGCCTCTTCTGGGCACAAACTGCTGCAATTGAATTCTTTGCCTCTATCAGGTTCTCCGTTGCTCTTGATGTTGCCTTTACTATCAAACCAAAATTAATTTGGGTCCGCAAAGTTGGACGCCGTATCACCCGACCTTTTAGGTCTGCAAAGTTAGACGTCGTATCACCCGGCCTTTTGGGTCCGCAAAGTCAAGCGCCGTTTCACCCGGCTGTTTTGAGGCCGTTTGTCGGTTTCCGTTTCATCCGACATTTTGAAGCAAGAGTCGTTCTCAGCAAGGGTGCATGAGAGTTCTATGATGGTCATCTTTTCTTGACGAGGACCTCCCGACGGGCAAAAGGAGGGAGTCGGCGATGGGATGGGGCGCGATGGTTGTTGTGCAGGGAGAGGCGCCGCCACCGGTGAGAACGGCGTGCGGAGGCCGGTCGGAATCACATCAACACGGTGGAGGGAGGGGCGATGACAGATGGCTTATGGCTCCCTGGCCATGGAGGCCGCCACCCCCTTTGGGGGGAAAATCGTAGGTTTTCTTTAAGAGAAAAGAGAGGGGGGTGGGCTAGGGTTAGAGAACCCCTGTGATACCATGTAGAATGATAGAGGAGAATCTAATACCCAAGATGCCTCCTAAGAGAGGAGGGGGGTGGGCTAGGGTTAGAGAACCCCTGTGATACCATGTAGAATGATAGAGGAGAATCTAATACCCAAGATGCCTCCTAAGAGAGGCGTTGGAGTTATTTTATAATGAATAATAGAGATTACATGATACCTTAAGTTCGATGTGCTCCAGGGCCAAAGAACTCTCTTTGATACCATGCAGAATGATAAAGAGGTGGAACCAGTGCCCAATATGCCTCTCTAAGGGAGGTCTTGAAGTTTATTTATAATCAATAATAAAGATCACATAACACCACACGTCCGATGTGGGACTTGACTCAACTTAACCTCTAACACCCCCTCTCAAGCTAGGTACCTAGCATGGATACATAAGAAAATAAAACAAATCAAAACAAAACAAAGCAATCAACAAACACTGCAAAACCCCCCACCATTTAATTGTAAATAAGGGGGAGAAAGTTTACACCACATATTGACTTCTGATCTGTGTTGATATTGACAACAAAATACAAAGGGGGAGATAGTTAGGCCAGGTTGTATTTGTTTTGTATTTGTTGTCAATGAGTTAATGTGTTGGTTGATGAAATGGTGATGCTTGGAGAATTGTTATGGACTCACTTGATGTCATTAGATGTTCTACTTGAGCAATTCTCCATGTTATAATTGTGACGATTATTGGACTGATCTTAATGTCAAAGACGTGTCAAGGACACATTGTTTATTACGAAGAAGGCCATGCAAATGTTTATTTGCATGAGGGAATTAAAGTAATCCATGCAAAAAATATATATTCTTTTATACTTGGATGATGAAGGTATTTGAGAGTGGTTGAAATTCTCTTTAATACTTAGAATTTCTAATTAATATATGAATGGGCCTTATATAAAAAATAGCGCCAACCACACAAGCCCCCAAGGGCTAGCCCTCAACCACACTTGAGGGATCCGAGGGTCAACCTCGTGGGAGAGCCTGCCTAAGGAGGCCGTATGGCGGCTTGGAGAAGCGGGCCTGTGTATAAGGCCTGTAGGAGCGCGCGATCGGAGGCGTGAATGGGCCAGAGAGGCCCGTTGGGCCGAGGCCCCGTGTGTGTGAATTGTGTTAAGCGGGTGCCGATCCCCCACATCCATGCCATGCTGTGCCAGCGGAAGGCTCACGCTAATAAAGCACGGTTTAGAGCAACTCGTTTTTTGATGTGGGACGTGGGATGTCGCGTTTTGTTCATCCGCCCTTTAATGATACAAAAATAACATGAGCCACATGATCTGAGTGATCTTCGCAATTCGTTGGATCCTGCACAATGCGTATTCAAATAAGACGATCGTCTTCGATCTCCGCTGCGGCTTCGGCCTTCCCGACACCATTGGTTCGATGGTGTGAGCTTGAGACAATCGGCCATCTCCAGTGTTCACCTCATGAGAATGAGACCGCTTGACCGAACCGAAGCCATGCATGCAATCAAAGTCTTGCATGTAGGAGATGATTCGAAGAACTTGATTTGGCCGAAGATAATCAAGTTGCACGTGAAGGTGTCGCAAGAACCAACGACATCCCATTTTCCAATGTGTGATGTTCTTGGATCACGTGACAATTGGGAGACAACCATGAAGCCACCGCATGAAAAACGTATCTTCAATCGCTTGAACCTTCCGTCTTTTACAGATATTATCGAATGAATTATTCGGGAGGATGTCCACCGAGCTATCAAGAGGCATTGCATGTGTTGGTTTGGTGTAGCCCGATTCTCTTTGGATGATGTTTGAGCCGAATGCTTGCGGCCCGTACTGCACACTAGGCTGCAACCTACGCGGGTTGAGCTTCGCAGTGAGCTCGTTGGGGGCTGCAAAGGGCAACGCGCCCCTGCTTCGGGGGCTGAAGGCCTCCAACCCAATTTTTGGGGGTACTGTAGCATCTCTGATCACTGTAGCAGAGCTGAACGACCGACATCGACAAAGTACTGTAGCAGGTCGAACTTTGGAGTCAACACTACTGTATTTGGACTTCCAGCCGCTGGCCAATGTAGCACTTTTGACTTGGGTGACCACCTTTCGCTGTAGTGATGCGGACTTCCTGTGCTGTTGGTGGAACAGTGGATTGTCTTCCTCATTTTGTAGCCCATTTCGGGCTAGGGTTTCTTGTGAGAAACTCTGATATACTACCTGTAGCACTTTTGATTTGGGTGACCACCTTTCACTGTAGTGATGCGGACTTCCTGTGCTGTTGGTGGAACAGTGGATTGTCTTCCTCATTTTGTAGTCCATTTCGGGCTAGGGTTTCTTGTGAGAAACTCTGATATACTACCTGTAAATTGTGCTCTCGGATTTTCATAATGAAGTTATTCTGCCTCTCCGTGGATGTAGGGATCATTTCCCGAACCACGTAAATCTTTGTGTGCTGAGTGTTTCTTTTTTTCCCTTTTACTCCTGTGAATCGTTGTTCTATCGCTGCGACTCCCGATGTTTCTGCATCAGCATGAAGGCATGTCGACACTCACCGCGACATCGCAAGAAGTCCACTAAGGCATCACATGATCAACGAAGTGATCATGCGAAGCGATCACGTGACCGTGTGATCATTCCAGCGATGCATGTAAAAGCCGAAAGTTTCAACATTCATGAGATCCCGAGATCCTCGGTGCTTTGAATAAGTCTTTGACACGACTTAAAATCCCAAGGAGCAGCGGTAAGGAGTTGCCTATATAAACCGAGGCTCGGTCGAGAGTTGTAGCCGCTTCCCTTTGATATATCGTGAGAGCTCTCGAAACTGAGCACTCGCGTGAACCATTCATGCGGATAGACATTGCCCGCGTGATTCAATCACACGAAGGAGATCCGCGAAGCCCTGTCTAGCTCGCGAAGACAGGTTGCATGAACCATTCAATTTCATGAAGAACTCACATACTTGTTCATGCTAAGTAAAGAAGTGGAATCCGCGAGCCACTAGTGTTATGCGAAGGACAGAAGGGTTTGCGTGATCATTCATGTGAAGCCCATATGTGAAGGAGATCTCACGCACACTGTTTGTCTCCTGACATACAGTGCATTACACGAAGGATTTGAGACAACCCGTGGACAAACCTTTGTCTTGCGAAGCAGCACCCGCGGACAAACATCTTGTCATGTGAAGGAACCCGCAGACAGTGCCCTTGTCATGCGATGTACTTTTCGAAAGCAGTGAAACATCGCATGAACTATGCGAAGGAGGAGAAGCACCCACGAACCTTGCCTGGCTTTCGTGAGAATAGTGTTCTTGAAGGACAATTCGCGTGAACCCAAACTGGTCACGCGAAGGAAGCAGATGACAAGCCTTGTATGCAACCCATGCATGTAATGCACCCTATGTACCACATTTGATAAACATCAAGTGATTGGAAGACAAAGTCAAAGAAGAAGATTAAAAGGGTGGTTGAAATAGTTTGAGATATTTTGATATTAAAGAATTGAATTAAGAAGGCACATAAAATATTGAGCATTATCATTGGTTGGGTGCAATGTTCATCCACCATGCATTATCACATGCACGCATGAATTAAATTGAGAATTCAAAAGGGAAGACATTGAGTTGCATTGTGCAAATATTATTCTTGTATAGAATATCATTGAAGAATTGTGTGCACCTTTTTCACACATTGATTGAGGTCGGGAACTTCATCACAGGAGTATCTGCCCGAGCATTTGATAAAGCGAAGAAGACAACTTGCAGTGTGTTGAAGGATTCTTCAGTTGATCATTCTAAGAAAGCAGTGAGTTGAAGTTGAAGTTGCACCTTCCACTATTGAAGAGTACTAGGTTGACGTGCTTATAATATTGTTGATACAGTAGCAATCAAAGACCTTTAGTTGAGGAACAAGATTATCCAGTTGATGCAAAGACATCCAGTGCAGTAGAGAGGTCTTGTTCAGAGTGTTCGTTGAATATCTTTGAAGAACTGGTGGTTCCAGTATAAACGCCATTGAAGATTGGTGGTACCAGTATAAAGAACGCCACTGACTCAGGAAGATTGATAATTTTCTGCATGAACATTGTGTGCCAATTCTAGACATCTGCAATCCCCCCAAAGTTATAGTGATAAGCGAATCCGTGAAACAACCTCAGGTTGATCACGACCTTCGTAGCGAATCTTATAAAAATCTTTGTGCGGTGCTATTTTTTTATTATCTGCATTGCATGTGTATGTGATTGTTGAGAGCGCACAACATATCCATTCCTCTTAACCGGGGTAGAGGTTCGAGAGCAAGAGTGACTAATTGAAAAGAAATTATAAGCTCGGTAAAAAGTTGGGTACTGATTCACTCCCTCTCAGTGCCCCTGCACGATTTATCTAGGCTCTACAAACTCGAAACTGAATTTTCAGCTAGATGAACAACTTGAATACCTGACATCACAGTGTCTCAATGTGCATGTGGGCATGATCAGAATATAGATGATCGTGGCTAAGGTCCTACTTTATATTTTATAATGCGAAGAACAATGTTCCAATGAGATTCCATCGGACGTTCCATGAATTGACTAAGCTTGCTAATAATTCAAGCAACAATGAGATGAGTTATCGTGAGGTAATTAAGTTTTCCAATAAGAGGACAATATCGCTCCGAAAGAGAGTAAGACTCACCGGTATCATGAAGAGATTTTTCCACGGGCTTAAGAGGAGTGTTGACTACAACTCTCTGAGACAATCCAGTCTCCTATAAGATATCCAATGCACATTTGCGTTGGAAAAGAAATATTCTTTTGTAACAGTGAAATACTTCAATGCTAAGAAAATATTTCATGAGACCCCAGTCCTTGGTACGAATTTAGTGATAAAGATAATACCTAAGATGAGTGATGCCCTGTCAGTTACTATATGTGACAATGATATCATCAACATAGACAAATAGGAAGATGCTACCACAATGCAAATTTATTGAACTAGGCACGAGGGGCTCTTTATTTAACACCCTGAAATTCTAATATATGACTTCCTTTAAATAAATCAATGTGTTCGATAGGTTGCTCCACATGCAATATTGAGCTTAAACGAAACTGTGATATATTTTGACAAAATATAAATATTTAAGTAATCGTTAAAAACCTACCCGTTGAATTAACGAGAATGAATAAGAGTAACCGCTTTATGAATTATATGTATATAGAAAAGAAATGCTACTTTTAATATGAATGAAGTTCAATTAGTTTATCTAAAATGACTAATAATATAATTTACTGTTTAGAAAAACACGTTCCTAAAAAAATTGTCTTTTATGCAATACACATTTTTTTTTCAAGAAACATATGATTAATGATAAATTATGTTTGATATTAATAATTGGTTAACACCAATTTAGTTGGTAGATGAAATGAAATAAGAATAATAACGGTTAATATTTGAAAATTTCATTTTCCAATTAAAACGGGTTTTCAATTATATTTTATGATTTTATTCAAAAACTGAATTTATAAATTTTGGAATTTGAAATTAATAAAAATGAACTTCATTTTTGAATTTCTCATATCAAAATTGACTTGGTATAAATTTTTGAGCTTTTTCTGAAAATGTCGGTTAGTCGAAAATACGGTTTTCACAAAACTTGTAATTTGTATGACTTTACCATTATATAAGAACATCCTAGAAATTTATAAAACCTTTTAAGCAATCAAATATGAATTTGAGGAATAACATTATTTATTTTAAAATAATCTTTGAACTTAGAAAACCTATGACAAACATTTTTCTGATTAATTAAAATTTTACTTTAATATAAAAAACCGTTTTCAGCATTTTCTTTAAATCAATTATTTTTCAAGGGAGATTCAGTTTTGACTTGCCTTGAAGCATCATAACCTTTATTTGTTTTATAATAATTCAATTCATGTCATTAAATCAATATCCAAGAAATTTTACATTGTATATAAATTTAAAGCTTAAAAACGTTATTTCTCTAAAAACTGTTTTTACATGATTAAGTGTGTTTGTTTTAAAATTAACTTTTCACGTCATTAGAAATTTTATTTGATAAAATGATTTTCAAATTTGAAATTAGAAGTATCAAATTAGATAAAAAGGTCAATTTTAATCTTTGTCATTAAAATTAATTACCAAGGTTTAAAAATAAAGTTTGGGCATACAGACAAAAGTTAAAACAAAAAGCCATAAAACACTCAAATTTGTTTAAAAAAGGAGTGGTTGTGGTGAGTTTCGACCCACACTCATTGTCCTCTCCTACGTTCAAAAGCTTCCGGTCACCATTAGTTAGCATAAGATCTTTATTTCCAATGAAACTTGTAAGGAAAATTCAAGTCCCCGACATGAGTATTATCTACTACTTAGCTTTTCTTCTTAATTATCTTCTTTCGACTTTATTCTAGCAACACTAATATAATGATATTAGTATCATTTGTATATTGTAATGTTATTATATTTAGCGTATTATCATTGTTTATTCATATACCCCATCCATTAAGAAAAACAAAACCGTTGTTTGTGCATTGTGGGAACTACCGCCTCCACGACGTAACGTGTTTCGTTTTCTTTTATCGCCTTACAAGGTTCGATCTAAGGATGAGATTAAAGGATAAATGTGATGTTTATGATATCATTAAGGTTCTAATATGAAAAATTTAAGAACCTATTAATGATATGATCAACAAACAATCATCGTTAATTTAATCGTTTAAAATAAACGAACTAAATCCAGGTACGTTCATGTTAGGGTCCGTTTAACTACCTAACTGAACAATATTATGGACTTATATCATGAATGACTATGAGAGCATAATTACTGATATAATATGATATAACTATGTAAATAATGATTTGTTTTTGGTTCTGGAGATGTTATATCAATATTTAATTCATTAATTAAGAAAACACATTTCAATTGTCAAGAATCACTGAATCATGCTTATTATTGATTTCATCTTCAAGGATAAAGACTAAAACGCTCATTAATGGAATTTGAAACATCATAAATAATTATAAATCATCCCTAACAGTAACTTTAATGATTTAGTAATTTCATTTATGTGGTGTATATACTGTCTATTTGGGATATTATATGATGAATTATCTTTTAATCATGGTATTTGGAGTTCAATTATAAGCCTTTTCTTTTAAAGGGTTTTGATTCGAAAGCTTCTAAAGCCGTAAGGTTTTTTTTGTCTCAATTCCGATTCTTTGAGACATAATATTGTTTCCGACGAAAATCATTTTTGATTTCCCGATTGATTATATGGGGTTGAATTTTGTACAATCACTTATTTTGGGTGCACCATTTCTGAACGGTCTCCAACGGGTTTTGTTCTTGGAGTTGGGGAACTTGGCCAACGACACTTAATATTGTTTCCGACGAAAATCGTTTTTGACTGCCCGATTGATTGTATGGGGTTGAATTTTGTACAATCACGTATTTTGGGTGCACCATTTCTGAACGGTCTCCAACGGGTTTTGTTCTTGGAGTTGGGGAACTTGGCCAACAATACTTAAGAACTCATATTGGTTGAGAGGATGAGAAGTCGAGCTCATCACACCCTTTTGGGGGAACTATTGCCTGTTTTGGGATTCTTTTATAGATCTAAGATATGTTCGCGGATCCTTTGTTCATTTCCAAGTATGTATGACGCGGATCACCCTGAATTAACGATCAATTGTGAACATGTACGAGTTCGGAATTATCTGTATGTATTCGAGATTCTCCATCAATGGAGGGATCTGTATGTATCCGAGGTTCTCGGACAATGCTGGTTTTAAGCCATACAGTGGGGCGCTCTGGAGTTTATCGTCATCTAGGGAGACACAAGTCGTTTTGATGTCGGGATTGAACCCAAGAGATGAGCTTCCTACGTATCCTCATTAGAGGAATCAGAACCCACGTAGTCCGGTGCCATTTAACAGGACACATCAACTTTTAAGGTCGTGTGACGAGGACCAAACCATGCAGTTTAACGTCATGCGACAAGGACGTCCAAACAAAAGGTGCCTAGTCAAAGTTTGGTGTGGGACTTACGTTGAGGTGGCCCGAGGGACCGAGGAGAGATCTGGTCTCCCAGGTGGGGGCATGACCTTTTTGAGGATATGACCTAATAAGGATGACGATGATAGGGACCCAAAAGGAATGTGACCCTCCGGGTTGGATACGACCCTATTAGAAATGTGGCCCGGAGAACATTAGGGTTAACTTGGGTGTTGGGTTTGGACCTGAAGGAGGCTTATAAGAGACCACATCGGAGGCATTGGACGGTAATCTGCTGGGAAGCCGGCCAGATTGCAGGAGGTCGCAACGAACGGGTGAACCTGTGGGGGCCTTGAGATCGCGGTGAGAGGCCGCAGGGAGGCGGGGCCGGTTGTACCCGGGAGGCCGCAGGGAGAGGCGGCCGATCGACAACTGGAGGGTGCCATGTCTGGAAGAGGCGGATGGTTGGGTGCCAACGTCAGAGGTCTGTCGGAGAGAGAGTCGCGACGAGAGCTTGTGCTGGGAGGAGATCCGCGCCGGGGGGGGGGGGAGCTTGCTAGGTCGCCGTGCGAGGAGGCCGGCATGGAGAGAGGCCCACCGCGGGAAGGGATGCTGCTGGTGGAGGCCGGGATGCTGCGGTGAGAGGCTGCAAGGAGGCTGGCCGGCGGGATCCCGCTATAAGGCGGGGCTAATTGCGGAGCGATGCGCGATCCAGAAGGCGTCGCGAGAGGGGACGGGGGGGGGGGGTCGGTGGAGGGCGACCGGGGGCGTCGCGGGAGGCTCGTCTGGCAGCGGGGCCGCCGGGATGTGCCGCGGGAGACGGGAGCCGCGTCTGGAAGCGGGGCCGTCGGGAAGTGCCCCAGGTGCCGGGAGCCGCGTCTGGAAGCGGGGCAGTCGGGAGGTGCAGCGAGAGCTGCGTCGCACGGGATCCGGGAGGGGCGCTGCGTAGGGCGGGAGTCGGAAGCCGCACCGGAAGCGGGACAGGAGGGGTGCCGGGATTTGCTGCGGGAGTCACCGATGGCCAGAGGGCCGCTGGAGGCGAGGAGGCAGGAGGCGCGACAGAGGTGGTGTGCAGCGTCGGGTGAGAGCCGGAAGCAGCGCCGGGAGGGGAGCCGCGTAGGGCAGGGGAGGAGAGTGGCGCCGGGAGGGGAGCCGCGTAGGGCGGGAGACGGGAGCGACGCCGGGAGGGGAGCCCCGTAGGGGAACCGCCGTGTCACGAACCAGCCCGGGTACCCTGGTAACCCGATAACCGAGCCGACCCTGACATAGCCCGAAGGGCGTTCCCGATCCCCACGGGTCGGCGACTAGCACCTGACATCACACAACATGCAAGTGAGAACGATTTTGCCACCAACAATGCGGAAGAAAAGAAACAAGACAGTATGCATAACAAAAAGAAACTCCACTGGGAGTAATGTACCGGAAAACAAAGAGGCATAAAAAGCCAGTACTACAACCCATGTACTAAAAATAGGAAAACAGCCCCAAGGTCCCTAAGGACACAACTCACCAAGACCAAAGATCAACAACTGGATCCACCTCAAAGAGATCCCTTCCCTTTGCTCGACCCTGAAAGAAGAAAGTCTACAAACACCCGAAGACAAAAGTAGGGTGTGAGCCTAAGCCCAGTAGGATACCACGAAAGATTCCGTAACAGATGTCAAAAATAGATTATCCAAAGTAAAGCTTTCAATTTTCAAATAAACAGGTTTGACAATTCAAAATCATATTTTAACAAATCATACTATACATTTTCAAATGATGGAAATAAATGTTTTAACCCATGATTTTACAATTGATGGAATATATCTAAAACAATGGCTTAAGTAAAACATTTATATAAAACAGTTTATATAAATTCAGCAGACATGTAAAGCAGTTCAAAAGTATTGACATACATTTATATCTCAAATATAAATAAACAAGCGAGCAACATGGTCATCTGCCAAAAGGTACGATAGTATTAACCAATTATAGGATTCCGCACTCTCTATGTGAACTCAGCAAAATGTGTATGCACACGTCCCTATGACACTGGCCAAAGGAGACTCGTCACCAACCCGTAGGGGATGTGACCCGCCACAAGTATGTTTTAGAACGTTGTCGTAGCGTAGAGTGTATCCAAATAACTCACTAACTACCTAAGGCTTGCATGCGCTCTTACATGATGGGCGAACTATTTTAAGAATGATTAAAAATACGATCAATCCCATTCTTCCATTTCAAAAGTGCCAATTTCTTTCCATTTAAAACCAAAACAAGTTTTATTCAAAAAAACATGCCTTTTCACAAGATAAAACCAATGAGTTTATATCAAATAATTTTAAGCCATTTTCACCAGTTTGAAATCCATTCAAAACCAATTCCATCATTACACAATTTATTCCCACAATTAAATTCAACAATTTAATTGAAATCATTTCCATCAATCCACAATTTAAATTCAACAATTTAAATCGGCCAATCTCCATAAACACACCCAATTCAATGGAATTGGGGTTTTCCAAATTTCCATGTCAAAACCATTTCAAATATCTTGATTCACTGGAATCGAGTTTTTATCAATTTAATTGAAAGCAAAGTTGAACAATTGAATTTAAATCAACAATTGAAATAAATCAAGCAAATACAATGATAATCAATTTGGCAAGTCGAGACGGAACCACCTACTTCAAAGGTTTTGACCAAAACCACAACGGTCGAGAACGCTCAAGAAAACCGGGTTGCTTCTTCAAGAACCCGCCTTAGATTTCTTCTCCTAGCAAGATCAAGACCAAATCTCATCATATTTGGCATCCACACACTTAGATCTACCCATAACGGGCGTAGATCTAAGAAACAAAGAGAAGAGGAGAAATAGATCTAAGTAGATCTAAGAAACCAATCAAGAACGATGAAGAACGATCACATACCTCAAGAATCCGGCTTCGATTCACCAAGAGAAGCCTTTGGATCGCCTCCGGAACGATGAGAGAACCTTCTCTGACCTTAGGAGAAGAAAAATCCCGAGTTAGGGCCGCTTAGGAGGAAAAACGAGGCACTTAGAGGCAAAAACGAGTGAGATCCACTTTTATAGGTTATTATTTAAGTGGACTCACGGTTTGCCCACACGGTTAGACAAACCGTGCGCTAACCGTGCGCTAACCGTGCGTTAGCCACTGCCTCGGCAGACACTCCACGCACGGTTTGGCCGCACAGTTAGACAAACCGTGCGCCGCCCGTGCGGAAGCTGCTGCCTCCAAGACCAACTACGCACGGTTTGGCCGCACGGCTTAGACAACCCGTGCGCCGCCCGTGCGACTTCCCCTTTGCCTCAAAACAATATTTAAAGTTCTCCCGACTCTCCCATTCGTCACTACTCCAAAAGAGGGGTACTTAGAAACATCAAAAGTACCTGAAAACGTAACGTGATGTTACACGCCGGGAGGGGAGCCGTGTAGGGGAGCCGCCAAGAGGGGAGCCGCGTAGGGCGGGAGTCGGGAGGCTCGCCGTGTAGGGCTAGAGGAGTCGAAAAAAAAAATTAACGTGATTTACCCTCTGATACCATATAGAGGAATAATTTTCCTTAGCTCAAGGTGAGGTGGAGACCTTTTATAGATTGAGAAACATGAATATATCAGTATTCCGATGTGAGACTCGGAAATACCCAGAATAATAAAAAACAGGGTTTAACAGTATAATTGATGATATGATTTGCAGCACCATAATCTAGTATCTGGGAGGTCAAGCGATGGGAATTGCAAGCCATAAGATCTCTGATTAAGCTAGAGAAGTTGATGAGAAAGACTTCCATGAAGTGCCCAATAACGACCAACTTGGTTTGTCATAATGTTGGAAAAAAGGGTGATTGTGGCCACTACAATGTCCATAACCATGAATATTACAAGAACATTCACTTCCACGTCCCATGAAGGAAGTATGTGATGAACTTTTTCGAGTTGGTGATATACTAGTGGAATCTCATGGGTGGGTGGATTGACCGACATTTCGATTATAGTGGTCGTGTACTCGGGAACAAGTTTGTGTAAAAGGCTAAAGAGACACTATTGATCCCGTTGACTCAGGGTTGCTTTCGATGTCTGAGGAAGTGACCACAACTCAAGGATCTCATCACATAGGACCTTCCATTCATTAAAATATATCGAAAAAGAATGATGCTATTGGCGGATGGTAGAGTCACTGAAGAACATTGAAGACACAAGTTGGATTGTTGGTCTTCAAATACATGATAATGAAGGAGTCCTTGAGTTATTTGACTGTGTTTACGGTTCGAGTAACATCCTTGACCGATGGTACCATAAAATTAACAAGCAGGGTAAATTTTTTGACATCGACAAGCTTCCATACCTTGTATTTTGAACCACACCAGCGGCGAAGGGTCAACTAGTTGTGAATCAAGATTTTTACTGATAGCGACATGAGCATTTTCTTATGGCAAATTTAAAAATTAATTGTGTCAAGACTCTGCGAGGCACATAGAGGTAGCGATCAACTGTAGAAGGGCAAATGAAGCAGCTGTCGAAGAATCCACCATGATTCGAAGGTGTTGGAGTCTGTATCCCACATCGGACTTGATGTCCGGTGTGGTCTTTACCCTTTATTATAAATACACCCCAAGGGCTCCTTAGGAGAAACACCTTGGGGGTTCGGGTCTCCTATTTTCTCCCTTTACATGGTATCAGAGGAGGTTTTTTGAACCTCCATTCCCACCCTCATTTTTTTTTTCCTATCCCCTTCTTTTAGGGTTTCCCGTCCGGGGGGGCGGCGGCCTCAAGACCCCGTAGGGTTACCGCCGCCGCCCCTCCGCCTCCGCCCTGCCCAGCTCGTCTCCGGCCTGCACCCTCCCGGCAGGCCCTCCCTCCCGGCGCACCTCTTCTCCCGGCGTCCGCCGTCCTCCCGCGGTGCGCCCTCGTCCCTGCAGGACTTCGCCCGGCGCCCGCGCCCTCTCCCGGCGCACTCCTCCTCCCCCCCTGCGCGGCTCCCCGGCACGCCACGGCTCCCGGCACCTCGGCGCGACTCTCTGCGCGCGGCCCGCTCCTCCTGCGCGCTCCTCCCGTCGCCGCGGCTCCCAGGCGGCCCTCCGCCTCGTGTCCCTCTGCTCCCGGCGGCTTCTCCCGGCTTCTCCCGGTTTCCCGGCGCAGCCCGCCCTCGGCGCCTCGCCCTAGCCCCGGCGCCCTCGACCTCGCCCCGGCGTCCTGCGGACTTCCTCCCCGACGCCGCTCCATCCCCGCGGCTCCCGACGGTCTCCCGCTGCTCCCGACGCCGTCACCCGCGCGCCCCGCCGGCGGCCTCCCGCTGCCCCGCCGGCGGCCTCCCGGCTGCTCCCGGCGGCCCTCCTCTGCTTGCTCCCTCCCGGCGACCCCTCTCCAGCCGACGACCCCTCTCCGGCCGGCGACCCTTCTCCGGCGGCCAGATCCGGACAGCTCCGGCCGAATCCGGCCGGATCCAGTGATTTCCGGCCAGATCCAGGCTACTCCGGCCGGCTCCGGCCTGATCCAGAAGGCTCCGGCCAGATCCGGCGATTTTCGGCCTCATCCGGCCAGATCCGGCGAGATCCGGGCAGTTCCGGGCAGTTCCGGGCAGATCCGGGCAGGTCCGGACTGTTCCGGGCAGATCCGGACTGTTCCGGCCTCCACCCGTGCCGGCCGCTCCACGCCGGGGGGCCTCCTCGGGTTTCCAGCGCCGTCTCCCGGCCTCCTGCACCCTCGCCGGCCTCCTCCTGCGGCATCCCCGCCTCGCCGGCATCTCCCGGCACCTCCCGGCAGCCGCATCTATCTCCGCCGGCACGTCCATTCGCTGGCGCAGTAGCTCGACATCCTCGGCTTTGGGCCCGTTGGCGCCGCCAGATCCCGCAACGATTTCTGCGGAATCCCCGCCTCCCGTCGCCGGTCCCGCAAGTGCGGTTTTCCCGGTGCTAGTTTGGTTTCCCGGCGTTTCATCGACCGGCCCCACTAGTGCGGCAGTCCTGGCGTTCCGTCAACCGGCCCGGTCTCTGTGTGGTTCATCTGCTGCGTCTGCGACATCATCCATCCATCATCCTGCGGGGGAGCTTCGATTGTGAGGGGGAGCAGCAGCCTTTGCAGCGTTCTTTTTTATTTCGTCTGGTTTTGTAATCAAGCTGGGCATGTCCAGCTTGAGGGGGAGTGTTGGTCTCTGTTTTTTCTTGCTTTCTTTTCATTATGTGTCCAAGCTAGGTACACCTAGCTTGAGGGGGAGTGTTGGAGTCTGTATCCCACATCGGACTTGATGTCCGGTGTGGTCTTTACCCTTTATTATAAATACACCCCAAGGGCTCCTTAGGAGAAACACCTTGGGGGTTCGGGTCTCCTATTTTCTCCCTTTACAGAAGGGATCCTGTGAACAAGGGAAAAATCATCGTTGAACTAGTAGGAGAAGTTGGTAAAGAGAAGACAAAAACAGGAATAACTAAATCATAAGTAGAAGTTAGACCTCAAAAACAACTAAGCAACATTGAGGTTTGCAAGAACACATGTTGTCACGCTGAAATTAGCATGCAAATGCCATATACGACGAGTCAGGATTTCCATGCATGATAGAGGCTGCAACCTAGAGGGACATTGTCGAGATGTTGTTCCAAAGGTAGATAGACCTTAAAGAGGTTGTTGGGCGTGACTCCTAGTTGGTTTGGAGGGTGGGTCATGACTGCGCGGTATGGCTATAGCAGGGCCGCGAGGGGAGGGTCTTGCGGCAACAGTGGGGGGGGGGGGACACCTATATGAGTGAGCGGCCGCACGACAATAGGAGTGGGGCAGCAACTATTGGTTGCTCCTAGTGAGTCATGACTTTATGAGGGATCGTTTCTGTTATAATGAGAAAACCCCCTCGCCTCCTTACCTCAAAGTGAGGCGGAGGCGTTCTTTTATAATAAATGAGAAACTCCACATCGGACCACAAGTCCGATGTGGGACACAGACTCTAACACTCCCCCTCAAGCTAGGTGTACCTAGCTTGGACACATAATGAAAAGAAAACAATAAAACAGACGCTAGCACTCCCCCTCAAGCTGGACATACCCAGCTTGATTACAAAACATGACGAAAACAAAAAAGAACGCTGCAAAGGTTGCTGCTCCCCCTCACGATCGAAGCTCCCCCGCAGGATGATGGATGAATGAGGTTGCGGGCGCAGCAGAAGAAACCACTCAGATCGGCTGGTTGACGGAGCGCCAGGAATGCCGCACTAGTGGGGCCGGTCGATGAGACGCCGGGAAATCCAATCTAGCACCGGGAAACCCGCATTTGCGGGGCCGGCGACGGGAGGCGGGGATTCCGCAGAATTGTTGCGGGACTGGCGGCGCCAACGGGGACCGAATCCTAGGTGGTCGAGCTGCTGCGCTAGCGAAAGGATGTGCCGGCGGAGAGAGATGCAGGTGCCGGGAGGTGCCGGGAGATGTCGGCGAGGCGGGGATGCCGCAGGAGGAGGCCGGTTGCTGGCCGGAACAGGCCGGATCTGCCCGGAACAGTCCGGATCTGCCCGGATCTGCCCGGATCTGCCCGGAACAGTCCAGATCTGCCCGGAACAGTCCGGATCTGCCCGGATCTGCCTGGAACAGGCTGGATCTCGCCGGAAATCTCGGGATCTGGCCGGAGCCGGCCGGAGCTATCCGGATCTGGCCGGAAATCTCTGGATCTGGCCGGAGCTGGCCGGATCTGGCCGGAAAAAGGGCCTGGAGGTTGCGCGGAGGGCCGGCGACGGGATGCGGGAGGCCGCCGGGAGCAGCAGGAGGCCGTACACCTGGGCCACCTGTGGCTAGACATAGTCTTTATCACTTGCCACCCCTTGAAAAAAATCTTGTCCTCAAGACTGAGAAATTTGTCCTTTCTATGCAGGCGAGCCAAGCGATCTCCTAGATATTCCTCCCCGGTGTTGCGTGATGGGCAGAACCGAACACCAACGTTGATTGAGGACCGTGTTGTTTTAGTCCTGTATAATGTGCCTTTTTCATACAAGTGCGCTACGCAGTCTCCCAATTCGCCTCCCCTTCGCAGCTGAGCTTGACAGGGAGTGATCTTGTGCTGCAATATAAGCTTTTTGCCTTTAGTCCCTCCCTGTATTTCTGCCACCTTATGCGCATTGTCCACCTCCTCCAACACTTCCCCATCCTCACAGGTGGAATCGTTTCCAGCTATAACAACAACACCCCAACATAGCAGCAAAACTCCAACATTTTCCACCTTCAGGGCTTTGGAAGTTTGTTGGATGCAGAAGGGATGCTCAACACGTGTAATCCATCCTCGTGGACCCGTGCCGCTGAAAATCGGCAAATACACTTGCCACGCTGCTGGTGAGTGGTCATAATCCATCTTGTTGGAGTGCAAAGTTAGCCTTGGCGCCCAGCCGCGCTGTCCATCGGCAGTGAACGCCCCAGCACGCGACGCTGACAGGTCCGCCTTTAAGGATGGACGCTCCTCGTCTTGTTGCATAGCTTTACCCCATCGTCGCGCCAGGTTCCAGAGAAGCCGTCCAAAAGTGTTGCGACGATTTCCAGCTGTGCACTTCTCCCCCTAAAAGGAGTCCGCCAATGCGTGTGGGTCTGAACGTGAGCAACCGTTCGCGGGTGGTCGACAGCTCATGCCAGAGAAAATGCGGCAACAAGGGAATTCATTCGCCACTTGATCCATCAGCTTGTCGTCGTTAAACTAGTCATTGTCGTTGCATTGCACCCGTGCACCTCCATAATGGCATACTTCTAGATGTGACTGTTTCATAAGAAGCTAGGGTTTCCAAGACATCAACCATGCCAAGAGCATGCTGAAATTGAAGATGTTCTTTGATACTTGCTCTAAGAATTAAAGGGAGTGGACACAGACACTAACTTATCGGTAGTGGAGCCTTTAATCAGTCGTTGATCAATGAGTGGATGTAGTCTCTCTTCCAAAAGTAATTGTTGAACAACTATAAACATGTGAGTGATTCTGATTCTTGTTTTACTATGTGTGCATGTTTAATTTGCTTTAAACTTTTTTGTCACCGGGGCATTGCTGCAATCCAAAACAAATGCAAAGCCTTCAGTTATGCTGCCAACCACGGATAATTGTGGCATGATATCCTAAAAAAAAGTGAAATATAGTAAAATCATGTAGCTAAACAATTAGAAGTGAAGTAAAAAAAAATATTTCCTAACCTCTCATTATGCTCACTTAAGTTACATGTCACTGCTGTGTTATGCCATTGTTTTTGCAAGTTCAAGCTATGGTCACATTGTTTGAAATTGTTTTTCATTTTTCAAGCATCTCTGTTTGTTTTCTGAACTGTACTGAGTTCCTGCTTATTATCTCTCACCACTTATATAATTTGTTTACAACTTCTTTTTGCATGTTTACCATGGATTCTCTGCCTGGGATCATGTGTTGCTTTTTTGCAATGACATATTGCTCTTCATGTCTTAATGGTATCTTATTCTCTATTGGCACAGGGAAGGCACAGTTCTTTAACCTCACCTGGTTCGTCTTTCACCTTGAGTCAGGGTCGAGGTTCACAGCCTTCTCCGAATCCTGACTCGACACCTGCTACTAGTGATTTAGATTCTTATCAAACTTTCTCTAGTCCTGGGTCTGGAGAAGTTAGTTCTGATGTAGTAACCAGGAATGATGTGTTTGATCACTTGGATAAAATTAACGGAACAGGAGATTTTTATAGTCCTCCAAGGCCTGAGGTTTCTCAAGCATTGCGACGACTTGAGGAACAGTTGAGTTTGGATGATGACAGCTTAACTGAATTTGGTGCAGTTGGCTACCAGAATGAGAAGAATTTAAACGACTTTGATTTATCAGAGCACGAGGGGGTGGTTACTGAAGAGGTTGACTGCCCACGCGAAGGAAATTTTTTTAGTCTTGGCTTTGATGGTACTGATGTCGGAATGCGGGACGATTCTAACAGCATGCATATTTTGAATGCAGGTTGAGATATCCTTTTGTTACTAAGATGATTGCATACACATTTCTTTGTTTTGCATTTCAATTGGATTTCTGGAGGTTCTGATGATTGTTTTGTTTCTTCATCAATATTAGTGCCAACTCGTATAGGACTTTTAATACCTTTTCATGTTATGTGACTCTGTGTTATGGTACCCTGACGCCTGTTGGTGTTCTCTGGCATACTATTCTCATCTACATGTCTTTGCTTTCAAAACCAACCCTGGTTGCCCCGTTTAACTTGTGCCGGGGGGGCGGGGGACTGAATCATCTCTTGATTTTAGGGCTGGTTCATCACTTGAATTTGAATTGGTCAAATCCTTCTGGCTTTTGGGTTTAAGCATTTTCCAGTTGTGACTAGTGCTGTTGCAATGGGCTGAAGTGTGAGCCTTGTACTGGGAGTTTTTCAAGTTGGCTCCTCTCTTACTAATGTGTTTTGTGACATGCTTATTTATTTATTCTTTTTGTTGAAGAAATTTAATTTTCATTGCATGGAAGAAGTTATGTACAAAATCCAACATCAAAATAACTGACTTGGTATGAACTTGCACGTCATCTCAAAGTGAAAATCAACACATTTATCTCCTAGCCTTGAACTGAGGACATATGCTTTATGATTTTTTTTTGACATGCCATTTCAATATCTTATCCATGGTTATATTGTTCTTCATAAGTAATGCTTAAATATGAAGATATTTTTTGATGTTATGGTTTGGCAATGCATCAATCAGTGCTTCGATGCTGCCCCTTGATTCCAAGTCCAACCAGTTCCCCTGCCACCCTTATTAATGTTGCATTGAAATGAATCAAGATGATGATAGGCTAATGAGTTCATTTTTTGTAGATGATAATAATGGTGTGCAGAGCCGTCGATCCCTTGGGGGGGATAAATTTACCTTTGAAGGTCAGTCTCTGTACTGGAAAGAGATGCTGGATTCGGGCAAAATTTCATCAGATGCTGGATGCCACAATGAACTTACAAACATGTCTAAGATAAATGTGAGAATTATACAGCATACATCTTGTTTACTTGTGTTTCTTTTGCACATACTTCCATATCTAACACAGCGCATTTCTAACACCAGACTGGATAAAGTACCGAAAAGTAGTCATTCCTTAGTTATACATGAAGTTTTATCTTTGGTGCTGTCTAGACCTAATCATATTGTTTATTGTTAGGTACTTTCATACTTAAAACCGGAGAAACCTTCTTCATGGCGTGAATCATCAAATGATCAGGAAAACTCACTTATGCTTGATTTTGACAGGAATAGAGCACAAAATGGTATTTGTAATTGTCCCTTAATTCATATTTATATTTATTGCAACTTGTGGCCCATCACTTCCTGATGGATTTTCCTTCGCGTTCCTCAGTTTCCACATTGCTGCTTCCGGAAGATGTGAACATGAAAGTCTGCCAGTATTCTTCTGCTGCTTATGAGACAGAATGCAGCAACCAAACATTTGGCAGCAATGTTTTATCTGAAATACCTTTTGCAGAAATTTCAAACCTAACAATTGCACAGGGACAGAAATTTACAATTCGGGAGATATCCCCTGGCTGGGGTTATGCCTCAGATATTACAAAGGTGATTTTATTAAATTCTTCATTTAGTTGTCTTGTAAGTCTTAGAAGATTTTGAATTGCAAATAGCTTTTGGTGGCCTATTTTATTTGCAACATAAGATGATCGTAGATGAACTTACAAAACATATTCAAGATGAGATATTTAATTGCATGTATTTGGCGGATGAGACAGAATATATGGAGCGTCCTTTTAGCAAAGGATTGTATAATAATTTTGTGTACGTGAGATTGGGAGCCCATGTTATTTCAAGTTGATTGTTTTGACATTTAGGCTCTTTTTTGTAATATGATGGAGATATTGATGTAGATGTATGTTATAAGATTTGTTAAACCCTGTTTTTATTATTCTGGATATTTCCGAGTTTCACATCGGAATACTCCTTTATCTATTCCGTTTTCTCAATCTATAAAAGAAGGCCTCTGCCTCACCTTGAGGTAAGGAGATTTCCTCTCTTACATGGTATCAAAGGGGAACAAATTTTTTTTCCACCCGTACAGAATTTTTTTTCCCACCTCCCTGCGGTTTTCCTACGACGCCTCTCCCCGCAGCGCCCCTCCCTCCCGCGACGTAGCTCTCCCCGCAGCCGCCTCTCCTGCGGCTTCCCGGTGAAGCCCGGCCCCGCCTCCTCCTCTGTGCGCTCCCACCGACACTCTTCCGTCTGGGCACCTCCAGCCCAGCCCTCGACGACTCCCGGCCCGATGTCCCGTCGCGACTCCCGGCCCGATGTCCCGTCGCGACTCCCTGCTCGCCTCCAGCGGCTCCCGCCCTACCCACCGCCCTTTCCGGCTTCCGCACCTGCCGGCTCCCGCATATCCAGGCAACAACCCCTCCCGTCCCGCTTCCGACGTGGCTCCCGGCCTTCGCCCACAACGCCCTTCCCCGATCGGACCTCCCGTCGCGGCCCTCTCCCAGCGGCGCTCTCGACTCGCGGTGCCCAGCCCGGTCTCCCGCCTGCTGTTCCTGGCGCCCTGCTCATCCCGATAGCATCCATCCACGCCGGCCTTATCGCACGACCCCTGCGGCCTTCCCCGGTGATCCACCTCCTGCGGCTATCCCGACTCTCGGCACCCTCCTCGTCCAAGCGCACTTGGACCGCCCTCCCGTCGCGACCACACCTCCTCGTCCAACAGCCATTGCCCGCCTAGTCCAGGCGATCCCAACGTCCTCCAGCACCGACCAGATGCCTCTCCCGGCGCCTACCAGTTCCTACGCCCGCTCCCGACGCTGCCCGCCCCTGCTGCCTCCTGACTTCACCTGGCACCGCCTTCTTGTGGCCTCTCATCGCGACATCCTGCTCTACACGGCGCACCGCTGATCCTGTCTTCTTCTGCAGATGTCCGACGCCTCCATGGCAGCCTCTTCTGCTCTAACCCAGATGATCACAACCTCCACCCGCCTCGTAGATGAGCGACTCGACTCCACCAACTTCTCAATCTGGTGGAAGACTGTGTTGATGTCCCTAATGAGAATGGACCTTGACTCGCACCTTGAGGATCCTCCACAAGCATCTACTGATCTCAAATATCGTCCTTGGAAGCTTGCTGATAGCAAAATCTTCGCTTTGATCGTCAATTCCATGGATTGCTCCGTTAAGGCCGTCACCCGGACTGCAAATACAGTCAAGGAACTCTGGGATTCCTTGAACACCATGTATTCCGAGACCAATAATTTGGCTCGGGTCTCCGATGTTCTTCAGCGGCTGTCACAGATACGACAACATGACCAGTCATTCCCAGCATACTTCATGCAATGGAAAGCTCTTCGCGATGAGTTACAAGAGTTGTGGCCCGTTCCCCGGGCACCGACAGAAGCTCAGGCCCAATGGGACCAACTGTGCATCTTTAATCTTCTCAATGGCTTCGCTCCTGAGTATGCAACGACGACTACCGAGATGCTCGCCAACCCGTCTACACTGGAGATTCCCCAGGTGTATCATCGCCTAGGCAAAGCCCATCAGGCTCTTCCCCCACCCACCCCCATCATCGATCACTCTGCCCTCTTAGGTTGTGGCAGTGGACGATCTTCAGGCATTCGTGGACGTAGTCGTGTGGAGGGCCGTCCTTGTCTCCTTTGTCAACACTGTGGCAAACTCAGCCACCTGATCAACTGCTGCTGGGTTCTTCATGGATGTCCATCTTAGCAACCGCGACAGGGTCAGACAGCGGTCAAGGATGCTTCCTCGTCAGCGGCAGCTCTTCCATCGTCTCTGGACCTCCGGACGATTCACGATCCTCAGACCCCCTCAGGTCCAGGTCCATCTTCGGCTTCTCTTGCCCACTCTGCTGGTTCCGCTGCCTCTGTCGGCTGTCGATCCCCTGCTTGGATGCTCGACTCAGGTGCCTCCGACCACCTCACCGGTGATGCTGGTATGTTGACCTCCTACTGTCCTTATGCTGGTTCATCAGCCATCACCGTCGTTGATGGCTCCACTATCCCCATTGCGGGCTTTGGTACATGCTCCCTGAATTCATTGCTTCACCTGCCCTCTGTGGCACATGTGCCCCGCAGTCCTCTAAACCTTATATCCATCAGTAAGCTTACAAAGGATTTCAACTGTGCTGCAATATTTACATCCTCTGCTATTGTTTTTCAGGAGCGGACGACGAATCGGGAACTTGGTAGAGGCCAGCTTCGGGACGGGGTATACATGTTCGATGGACCGACAACCGTCGCCTGCACGTCTGTCTCTGCCCGTGCATTGAACCTCCATTCCCGGTTGGGACATCCACCTGCCTCCACCATTCATCAGCTATTTCCAGATATTAGTCAACATATTTCTTTTCATTATGAGTCCTGTACATTTGCGAAACATCATCGTACTTCATACATTCCTCGAGTGGATACACGGGCCACAAAACCTTTTGATCTTGTTCATTCAGACGTTTGTGGTCCCTGTACCATCTCGAGTCATTTGGGGTATAAGTATTATATATCTTTAATTGATGATTTTTCGTGAATGACTTGGCTGTACCTCCTACGAGAACGGTCTGAAGTGTTTTCTACTTTTTAGACTTTTTTCAATGAAATTTATAACTAGTTCTCCATCTCTGTTAAATGTCTCCGCTCGGACAATGAGTGCGAGTATCTATCCACTCCCTTTCGGCAGTTTCTCCAGGCAAAAGACATCATTCATCAGACCTCCTGTCATGATATACCCCAACAGAATGGAGTGACCGAGCGGAAACACAGACATATTCTGGTGACTGCTCGTGCCCTCCTCTTCCACCGACAGGTGCCTCTGATCTTTTGGGGAGATGCGATCCTTACTGCTACCTACCTTATCAACCGCCTTCCTTATTCTATCCTTCAGGGGGAGACTCCTTTTCGAGCTCTGTTCTCCTCCCTCCCTCCTCACTCACTTCCACTTCGGGTGTTTGAATGCCTCTGTTATGTTCGTGACACTCATCCCGACCTCTCCAAACTCTCTCCCAAATCCCTCCGTTGCATATTCCTTGGCTATTTACGCACTTAGCGCAAATATCGCTGCTTCTCACCGGACCAACGAAGATATGTCATCTCTACAAACCTCTCGTTTGTTGAGAGCTCTCTGTTCTCCCTTCCCTCTCCCCATTTCGACACTGCCATTGATGATTGCTTTCCTCTCATCATCCACCCTCCTTTGGTGTCTCCCCCTCCTGATACCCGTTTTGGTACGGTCTACTCCCGTCGCCCATCAGCTGTATCCCCCGTCTCGGCCACCGACACCATTGTCTCCGCTTCGTCCGATGCTCCTGCCCCGACACCAGACGTCTTGCCCATTGTACTCCGGAAAGGTACTCGCTATTGCCAGAGTACTCTATTTACATCTTCATACTGGGGTCTGTCAGCTATCGAGACGGTATCAATTCCCCGTACAGTTGGTGATGCGAAATCTCACCTGGGGTGGCTAGAAGCGATACGGGATGAATTGCTGGCTCTGGAAGACAACTATACTTGGGATCTTGTCACCCTTCCGGCAAGCGAACAGGCGGTTGACATCAAATGGATTTACACAGTTCGGCTTAACGCCGATGACACTCTCCATCGCCTCAAAGCCCGCCTTGTGGCAAAGGGGTTCACGCAAACATATGGTATTGACTATTTTGATACCTTCTCTCCAGTTGCCAAAATGACCTCCGTTCGATTATCCATGTCTCTGGCCGCTCATCATTATTGACCTATTCATCAACTGGATGTCAGGAATGCCTTCCTCCATGGATTTCTTGAGGAAAATGTTTATCTGCAGCAGCCCCCCGGATTTTGTGAATCCGGCGTTGAGTCCCAAGTCTGTCGACTACGCCGCTCTCTACATGGTCTCAAGCAGTCTCCTCGTGCTTGGTTTGGCCGATTCAGCACTGTCGTCACCGACTTTGGGCTCTCTCGCAGCATGAAGGACCACACCCTGTTCTACAGGACAACATCCACCGGCTGCATCCTGTTGGTCGTATATGTGGATGGTATCATCATCACTGGAAGCGACTCTGCTGGAATCGCCCACCTCAAGGGGCATCTTCACCATCACTTCCACACCAAAGATCTCGGCCCCCTCACATACTTCCTTGGCATCGAGGTCTTCCTTTCGCCGGACACCATCTTCCTCTGCCAACGGAAATATCCGTTGGATATTCTACAGGATGCTGGGCTGACACAGGCCACCGCAGCTGACACTGCTCTTGAGCCTGGAGAACGGTCTCTCTATGACTCCTCGGAACCATATTCACACCCAGAGCGGTACCGTCGGCTGGTGGGCAGACTCAATTATCTCACCATGACTCATCTCGACATAGCTTGCGCTGTTGGCAAAGTGAGTCATTTCATGGAGCATTCGACCACCTCTCAGTGGGATGCTGTCCTCTGCATCGCCAAATACATTTAGAGAGATCCTGCCCGTGGTCTTCGCTACTCCCACCACGCTCATCTGAATATTGAGGACTTCTGTGATGCTGACTATGCTGGCTGCCTTGCTACCTGCAAATCTACTTCTGGCTTTGCCGTGTTCTTGGCAGACAACTTCATCTCTTGGCGCAGTAAGAAATAGACTGTCGTCTCCCGATCCAATGCGGAGTCTGAGTACTGTGCCATGACCAATGTCACTACGGAGATCCTTTGGTTTCGACATCTCCTCCAGGAGTTTGACTTTCCTCCACAGAAATCCGCTCATATCTGGTGTGACAATCAGACAAACCACCAAGATTGCTTCGAATCCCGTTTTCCATGAACGCACGAAACATATCGAGGTGGACTGACACTTTCTTCACCAGCACCTGGAGCACAATCATGTCAGCTTTAGCCACATCCGGACGACGGACCAGCTTGCTGACATCTTCACCAAAGGCCTCCTAGGAGCTCGCCTGGCCTCGCTCAGTTCCAAGCTGGGCATCCACAGCATCTGCGACCCAGCTTGAGGGAGAGTCTGTCTGGTCTTGTCTGATGTCATCTTTCTTTTGTGGGACTCATGGTCCAAGCTGAGCATATCCAGTTTGAGGGGGAGTGTTAAACCCTGTTTTTATTATTCTGGGTATTTCTGAGTCTCATATCGGAATACTCCTCTATGTCCGTTTTCTCAATCTATAAAAGAAGGTCTCTGCCTCACCTTGAGGTAAGGAGATTTCCTCTCTTACAAGATTCAAACTGGATAGATAAAACGGAGAAAAGCTTTTGAAGTGCTTTGTGATCTTAAAATTCCTTTTGGAGGGTAAATTTAATAGGACTATTATGAGACCAGTCATTCTATATGGTTGTGAGTGTTGGTTTTTAACAGGACACCTTGGACAAAAAACTCCTTGAACAAAAAACAAGGGTATCAGAATTGAAAATGTTAAGATGGACATATGCACATACTAATATGGACAAAATTCGAAATGAATGTGTTCGAGAGAAAATTGAATTGATTCCGATTGATGATAAAATGATTGAGACTAGGCTAAGATGTTTTGAGCATGTTAGAAGAATAACACTAATGAAACTGTATCTCGTTCGTTCATCAAATGTCGATGTGATCCGCTCGTTGTCGGTGCGTCGTAACTCGAAGGATCCAGGCGAGGATTCCTCTTGATCGTCCACACATGTACCTTAGCCCCTCAAATGTCGGTCTTCGATTCCTGGGTGCTTGCGTGGAAGATTGAAGTGCTTTGCGACACTCGTTCGATCGCCTCGAAGACTTGGATTCGATCCAAGAAGGGAGAACCGTTCCAAACTTGTTCTTCTCTCAGTTTCTCTCTCTAAAAATTTGAGAGAGAACTTGAGAACTCTCAAACTTTGTGCACACTCATGACTTAATTAAACTTGTCATAAACATCACCAATATTTTATCACTTGGAGCCCTTTAACGTGTCTTGTGAAATAACTATGAACCATTAACTTGACTCATTAGCTCCTATAATTTTTTAACGAACCTTGAACGAGTAATGTTGGTTCTAAAAATAATATTTATCTCGTATTCACTTTTATACTTAATTAACTTGTAGTTATCTTGAGAAATAAATTCAGTGCTCATTATTCTAAACTTGAATAATATACAATTGAATTTATCAATTAATTCACATGCGATAATTCACACTTGGGCGTGCACTGACCCTCGCATGTGGGGCCCACTTCGTCCCTGATTAGCCATTGAAAGAGGGTAATATTTTATTGTTTATATTATAATATTTATGTGCTTCATTATTCATGAACACCATTTTTAGTGTATTTTACAATGTGAACATTATTTCATATTATTATTGTAATTCTTTATTAAAATGTACTATTATTTGGTCCATATTTGAACACCTTATAAAACACAAAATGGTCTTGATTTTATTTTCATATTTTATTTTTAGGTTTCCATGCTATAAGGAACAATTCATGCTTTTGGAGCACTTGAAGATTCATATTGGAAGACCACCAAAGTGGACCTTGAACCAAGAACATTCTGAGCGAAGTGAACTGGATAACAACCCAATAAAAGTACTGTATAAGACAAGATCCAAGCCCAATGAATCTGAAATTTTAACTGAAGATAGAAGACATCATGAGGAACATTTCATCCAACAGTGACAAGAGCTAATTCGGATGTTTTGATAGAGTTACAGGCAGCCCAAGTTGAAGAAAGAATTTTGGGTCATATTCTGCGGCCCAAAAAAACATCCCACCATTTTATTAACATCTCGCAAACCACAAATTGTTTTGGGCTGAAATTTTATAAGTTGTTAGGAGACATCTGGGGCTCCATTTTCTTCTTTCATGGCCCACTCAAATTCGGCCATCTAGAAGGTCATTTCGGCGCCTCTGTTTGGTGGATGCAAGCTGACTGCCATTTCGGGTCAAGGGTGGAAAAGTCTCCTCTCCATTAACTTTTCACCCACCTAGGCCTACCACCATTAATTGAGGAGACTTGGACAGATGGGGGCTCGACCCAAGGCTTCCAAAATGCCTATTTAAGGCAGTGGTGGTGGAGGAGTTGATCATCTTTGGTGCTTTGTTTCATTGTAATGTTATGTTGGGATTTTGTTGTCTTAAGTTGTCTTTTACATGTAAGTTGTTTTAATTCGCTTTAGTTTCTCAATAAAAGTTCTTCTCCTATTATTTTGTTCTTCGTATCACGTTGATACCGTTGCCTCAATGTGTGAATTTATTCACACCAAACCTTGTGAAATTATCACACAATGGTGGAGTGGTCGTCATTTCATTGTTTTTTTTTTACTTCTTCAATTCCTCCCTCACGAGTCTACTTCCCACTTCCATTGAAACCATAACATCCATGGAGGGCTATCCCACTTATGGATTGATCCAAGGGAGTAGCAAGGGGCTGGATTAAATGTTATTTCTCACTCCATTAATGTCTAATCATTTCTTTTAATTGAGAATTTTGTTTGACGATCTTTAAACTCCTTCGTCCTTGTTGAATTTAAGGCCACACATTTCAAGTGCTAATACGAACCTTTACCTTGGAGTGCTCAAAACTTTGATCCTCCAAGTTTATAGGTGATTAGTATTAGGGTGTGTAGGTATAAAACCAGTAAGTGGTGATGTTTTTTGATCTTCTTAAATGAACCCACCTCAAATATAAGAAATTGAAATAGTTGAAAAAGGAATGTATCCAATCCACCCAAAGTGATAACCTAAGATCAACTCATTTTTTTAAATTGAATTCACTTAAGTATCTTAGTGTTCACTTAAGTCTCTTAGTGTTCACTTAAGCCTATCTAAAATCAACCCAATGTTGGCCACTTCATAGCCAAAAAATGGTTCATAGAATGTACGTTTCTATAGGTTTCTTCTTAGGTCTTTGAGGATTCGACAACCCAAGCTACACTACAAGCGACCGCTTAACCCTAAAAACTTGGGTAAATTTGGGCGAGACCAGTCCCAAACTCTAATTCAGTTGAATTGGTGAAATATTTAATGGAAATATAAAATAAATGATTTTTAAAATATTAAAGTAATATAATTTGGAGGAATTATTATGTTCTTTGAACTTTATAGATGAATTTACCATATTTTGGATGTGTGAAAGGATTATATTCGAATTCCATCTTTGTCTTGATGTCTTTAAAGTCGAATTAAATAAATAGTATAAAAAATGACCATATTGATATTTTTTGGAAACAATATTTTATTAAATTATTAAAAATCATAAAAATCTTGAAAGAGAGGATAAAGGGGATAGTATATGGTCGACAATGTAATCTCTTGGCCATTTATGAGTCAATTGTTATCTTATAAGTAAAATCATAACCTTTATTATTAAAAAGTCATTACCACGGTTAAAATTAAAATTGGTTAACCAAGGGGTTAAGCCAAAAGATATGTTTAAAATGACATCAAAACCTATCTAAATTTCATTGGCTGATTATATTTTGACCTTAGATGCTTTTTCTTCGAATCTCTGACCATTTGGAAGCATTTAGCTTAAGAATGACTTAATTATAATTTAATCTTTTTGGTAGTTCCAAGTGTTTCCTTTCTCTCCCTCATAAAAGGTCACCCCTTCCCTCTCTTTTTTACACCACTTTGAACAACGTAGCTCGACGAAGCCATGCTCATTTCTCTTTCAATATCCGTAGCCATGTTCTAGAGGTGTTGGTCTTCCCAAATGACAAACCCTAGGTTCCATATGAAAGGATCTAAAGGTGGTCTCCTAAAGAATAGGTAATCGTATTACCCAACCTCTTTCATTTTATTTCTTCTTCTTTCTCTAAATCCATGGTATTTATCATAAAATAATAACTTTAGTATTCTCAATATACTGAAATGTTATTATGATTATGAAACTTCTATTATCCACCTTTTCCCCCTCAAATGGGAAGTGAAAATATTATTTTTGCATACGTACAGCTTACCGTCTCCACATAACAATACAATTCATTTTTCATCACCATCTTTTATAGATGAGTATTTTGATGAATTTAATGTTTATACTTGATATTTATGACATTATTATGATTATGAAATTATAATACTATATCTACCTTTTTACCTTCAAATCTGTTGGAAAACGATAACGCCGCTCGTACGTATGTGTGAACTACCACCTCCACGAAGCGATGCGGTTTGTTTTTTGTTTCCGCTTTACATGGATGGTAATAAGGGAAAATTTAATAAATATATATGATATAATAATGATTCTGGAAAGGTGAATATTATTTACCCTTTCTTTTGCGTCATCTGTCGAAAAGTGAAAACAACGTTCATGCGTACGTAGGACCTATCATCTCCATGAATGGTGTTATTCATTTTTCTATCTCTACTTTTTATGAATGATTCTACATATATATATATATATAATGAATATATATGATTTTTATATCATGATTAACATTTTAGAGATCTGGAACCATGATCAAAGTACAAGGGTCAAAACTACCGAACCAAAACATACATAAAAAACGAAACAGTTATCACAAAAAACAGTGATTTTAATAAAGAATTGTTAATAAACGATTGATAAAATGTCATAAGTAAATCATATATGATATGATATATATGAGTATAGTTCTGGAATGAATGTATAATAAATCTATATTATATAGGAGGTTCGAACACAAATGAAGGAAGTTGGACCTGAGAAGATTCAGTATGCTGGAAGCAAAAACAATCTCTATTCCTTTGGCGAGCCATTTCAAACTATCAAAGGAGCAATCACTGAAGACGACAGAAGATGTTGAGTATATAACAAAAGTTTCATACGCATCAGCTGTTGGAAGCTTAATGTATGCCATGGTCTGTACTTGACCTGACATCGCTCATGCAGTGGGAGTTGTGAGCAGGTATATGGCTAACCCTGAAAAGCAACATTAGGAAGCTGTGAAGTGGATATTGAGGTATTTGAAGGGCAGCAAAGAGGTGTCTCTGTGCTTTGGAAAAGGAAATTCATTGTAAGGGGTATGTGGATGCTGACCTTGGAGGCGACGTCGACAACAGGAGAACTACGGGATATGTATTTACCTGTGGAGGAACTGCGGTAAGTTGGATATCACAATTGCAGAAGGTGGTAACTTTATCCACCACAGAGGCAGAATACATTGCTGTAACAGAAGCTGGGAAAAAGATGGTTTGGCTGAAGAACTTCTTGGATGAATTGAGAAGACAACGAGAAGAGAATGTATTGCACTATGACAGTCAGAGTGCTATACATCTTGCAAAGAATCCGGTGTTTCATGCCCGGACGAAGCACATTCAGTTGAAGTACCATTTCATCAGAGGTTTGATACATGATGGGTTGCTGACGTTGCAGAAGATTTGTGGAACCAACAATCTGGCAGACATGTTGACAAAGCACATGGTGATACAGAAGTTGAGGCACTGTTGTGCCTCTGTTGGTCTCAATTGATGACGGAGGATGAGAGGCAGAATTAGAGAGGACATGATGAGAGCACAAGAGGAAAACAACTTGTATTTCATGAATCCTCAGGTTGAAATTGAAGCTGTGAATGGAAAGCACGCCACTGGTGAGTGAAGAAGAGCACGAATTCAGATAAAGTAAGTTGTCTTAGTCAGTGACATCGAAGCATAGCAGCATAGTGGATTAGGCTCCAAGTGGGAGATTGTTGGATTGATGTAGCCCGATCCGGTTGGGCTGAATGATTGTGACCTGCAACTTTCGCAGGTCGAGCTCCGCGGTTAGCTCGTTGGGGGTTGCAAGGGGCAACGCGCCCCTGCTTCGGGGGCCGAAGGTCCCCGACCCAAATTTTCGGGAACTGTAGCATTTCTGACTACTGTAGCAAAGCTGACCGACCGACAACGACAAACACTATAGCGGTGCGGACTTTGAAGTCAACTTTACTGTAGCCTTTTGGACTTACAGCCGACAACCACTGTAACACTTCTGACTTCGGTGACCACATTTCACTGTAGCGACGCAGACTTTCTGTGCGGTTGGTGGAACAATGATCGTCTTCCTCCATTTGTAGCCCATTTCGGGTTAGAGTTTCTTACTGGAAAAACTGTGTAATTGTGCTCCCGAATTATATTGAATATTCTGCCTCTTCGTGGACGTAGGGATTATTTCCGAACCACGTAAATCTTTGTGCCCTTGTTCTTTTTTTCCCTTTTACTCTTTTGTGATCCGTTCTTTGCTTCGTTGCTCCCGGCGTTTCCGCAACATGGAGCTCATCTATAAAAGGATAGGCTGAGGTCACTTGTTCGTTGTGCTGTGGCAGAGCACCAGAGTGCCGAAAGCTTTGATGTCAGAGCACCAAACTATCGAAAGCTTTGATATCGAAGGCAGGTGGTCGTTGTCTGGAAGAGCGATATACTAAAAAGAGAAGAGGAAGCGGAAGCTTTCGAGGGACTGAGGAGTGTAGAAAAGATCCTCGGTCCACCACGTGTGCCTGACACAGTGGGAGCACATGCACCAGGAATTTGTTGTGGGAAGCGTTGGGGCAATCTTCGTCCGTATTTGGGTAGGGTGTCCGGATGATACGATTCCCTTGTAACATAGAGTTTGGGTAGGGTTCTACGGAAGATAGGGTTCCCTTGTAACTCGAATATTCTCTCTATTGTTTCTCCGTCGATATAAAGTTGCATTGTTATCCTGTGAAATTGATAGGTATGTGGGGGAATCTGCACTAGGACAAAGCCGGATTTGCATGGAGGGATACAAGGGGTACATGCAGTCAAAGCACGGGGGCCCATAGGGAATATGTTGGGATACTGGAGGAATATTCTTGGGGCCCACAACAGTTAGAAGTGGTTGTTATAGAGGGGCCCAAAGGTGGAATATGCTGGAATATGCTGGAATATGCTTGGACAGCTGGTCACCCTTAACTAGTTGGAATATGCTGGAATATGCTTGGACAACCGGCCACCCCTAATAACCTTGGAGACTATTATGGGAGTGGGGCCCGTGAGTGTTACAAAACCAGGAAGGGGGCTATTAAATAGGGGGATGGAGAGAATAGAAAGGAAGGAGAATTTGGGGATTTGGCCAAGGGCTTGGGCAGGAGTTTCTCCTAAAGTGTACTCCATCCTTCTGTTTCCTTTTTTTTCTGCTCTGTTTGTAACCTTTGCTGCTGTTTAATTCCAGAAAGTGTTGCCTCTGTCTTTAATCTTTATCAATTTGGTACGACCTGTCAGAATATCCTCAGCACCCCACATGGAGACCCGCAATCATTCGCGGCGTAGGGGCACGATGCGACTGTGGCCGCACCTTCGGCGAGTCTCACTTATGACCAGGCCATTCTTGTGCACCGACTTGAGCCTATTTCTTTGGTCTTGTCCTCACGCCCGAGCGCTTTCGTGCCTTGCAGCGTCAAGCTCAAGCACCTGATGCAATACCGAGGATACTATACAAATGATCTTCTCACAACACCTCTATAGATTGATACGAAGGATTATGAGCGGTGGAGGAGACTTGGCTTCCTAGAGGAATTTTGTCCCGCTTTAAGGGAATTTTTCCTAGTTGTTGGAGCAACATATAACAACATCTTTCCACATGCATCGGTTTGGATAGTTTTGCAGGCCGAATTGCAGACGGATTTGCCCTACCAACAAGAAGCGACCATTGATAGAGTTTCTAAAAAGCAACATAGGGAAATTGCACTAACATGTTCGATAGAGGAAGTGGTGTTACTGGAAATTCTTCCATGGAGGAAAAAAAGGCTCGTGGTTTGCACCAAGCCATCATGGTCCAACCACTACTCTGCAGCGACCTCCTGTTATGAGAAGACGTGTGGATGAATTCTTTCGAGAACGCCAGGATCAAGCCACACTGTTTCCCAAACCACCAAAGCCACCATGGGCTTGTCCTTCATGGTGTCTTCTGGTTGCTCTGCACTCTGGCAGAGACATGATGACTCGACTCTTGACTTAGACAATGGTTCCTATTATATTGGTTTAGCCTTCTGTTAAGCATGTGTTTCAACTGGAGTTCAAAGAAGGTCACCAGGACTGGAATGAGGCTGTTGGTTCTAATATACGGGTTGTAGTCGGTCATCCTACTGTGGCTAAAAGCTATATTAACAACAAGGTCATGGATAATGCCCAACAAACATTGCAAAAAAACTTGGTGGAGAAGCGGAATTGCCTAGTGACGCTACCAGGGTACAATTGGGATTTAGCTTGACAGTTGTGCTGACAAAGGCCTTGCACTTGGGAGGGTTTACTAAGGATTCCTTGGAATTTATTAATGCTAAAGTTGCTGATCACACAAGGCGTCATCCCCAAGCATTTGACGATTGGATTTATCGTTCAACATCAAGGTTGAAATCTGTAAGGGAAGCAACGTGTGCAAATCATGTTGTTATCCAAAACTATGCAACACGGTCTATTTATGCCTTTTGCGAGGTTTCAGGGAATATTACGTACAGGATAAGTTGACCACTTTATCTTATGCCAAACAATATCATTCTACAGAAATATGATGGAAGATTTACAGACATATTTCAAGAGATTTATTTGACCAAATCAAGGTTCTGGGCTGTTGAGATTTGGTATGAGCACAGACTTTTTGATGACATGGTTGCTTATGCCTTGAAGAGTGTGGGGTGTTATGGTTAGGCATTCAAAAACTATGATGGAGATGTGCAGAGTGATTTCTCTGTTCAAGGTTTTGGATATTCTGGATTAATGACATCTGTTTTGGTTTGCCTAGATGGGAGTGGAAGTGGAAGCTACCCATGACACGGTGGTGCGGTATTGTAGGGGTGGTGAGACAAGCACGAATAGCATAACCTCAATATTTGTCTGGTCTAAAATATCGAATAGCATGTTGGTGCTGTACACTTGTGCTTCCAGACTGGTCGGGCCAGGAGCGAACATTGCAATGCACGATAAGTGCTATGATATTGGAGACATTTCAGAAAAGGGTCCAGCGGATTTGGTGGACTTAGATGCGTCGGCTGCACATATTGGAGGCTTCGGCATGGGCGTTGCAAAACAGGCGGATCTTGGCGACAGACTAGGCAAGCACATTGACCTCCCTGATCATGTTCTCCACCTTGAGGGCAAGGTGGATTTTCAGGTGGTGGCAGTGATAGGTATGCGGGGGAATCTGCAGCAGGATAAAGCTGGATTTGCTTGGGGGTATCCAAGGGGTACATGCAGTTAGAGCATGGGGGCCCATGGGGAATATGTTGGGATCTTGGGGGAATATTCTTGGGCCCCACAACAGTTAGAGGAGGTTGTTATAGAGGGTCCCAAAGGTGGAATATGCTGGTTGGAATATGCTGGAATATGCTTGGACAGCTGGCCACCCATAACCACCTGGGAGAATATTATGGGAGTGGGGCCCGCTGCTGTTACAAAACCCAGGTGGGGGAGGCTATTAAATAGGGGGATGGAGAGAATAGAAAGGGAGGAGAATTTGGGGATTTGGCCAAGGGTTTGAGCAGGAGTTTCTCTTGAAGTGTATTCCATCCTTCTGTTCCCTTTTTTTCTGCTCTGTTTGTAACCTTTGCTGCTGTTTAATTCCAGAAAGTGTTGCCTTTGTCTTTAATCTTTATCAGAAATAGTTTTAAGTTTCGAACCGCGTTAATCCTTGTGTTCCGTGTGTGTAGTGTGTTCTGCTATTTCGTTGATCTTTTAGGAAGTCTTGTCTGGCGTGGTGACGATTCGATTTGGTGACCAGGGTGCGGGGACTTCTCAGTTCTGGACATCAACTTCACGGTGCCCTTCCTTTCCGGATGTTCCGAACCTTGTTTTGCGTTTGAGGTTCTGGGGGATATCTTCTAGATCGATGGTTTCGGGCACAACAGTTTTGATACCATGTAGAATGGAATCCCTTACCTTGATATGAGATGGAGCTGTTTATTTATAGATGAAAAAAGGAGGAATGCATAAAATTGATCCCATGTGAGACTGGTAATAATACATAACTGAGTCAGGTCCATTACACACACTAACGGAACTTTCTCCTATTTGTCACCCTACTTAATGACATTATATTTTTGAACAAGTTCATTCAGTGGTGTAACAATAGGTGAAAAGTCTACAACAAGCCTTGTAAAAAAAAAAAAAATCCATGGAAACTCCTTCATTTGCACCATTTAGAGATCATTAATCTTGAATAGCTTTCTTCTTTTCTTCATCTGTACAAATCCCATGAGCTCATATAATAAAACCAAGAAACAGAACATAATCCATGCAAAAAGAAAAACTGGCACTCGAATCACTGGGACAATGTTACAGCAAGGAGAGATCCAGACCCTTTGAGGGTCTACACCAGGAGGGGCAAGGGTTCCCCACAAACAAGCCGAGGGGCTTGAGGGACCCCGCAGGCAGTTGGCTGGGGAAACCCAGCCTATGGTCTCAGTTTTCTGTTTGGGTAGTGGTTGTCCCAATAGTTTGTTAGGAGTTACTGAGTTTGTTAGCCAGCTGTAAAAGATTCCCTGGATATCCTTTATATAGTACAGGTGTAGTTGTTGGGGGGGGGGGGGATACTCTATACTTCGGCCAGGAGGCTTGGATCAGGTTGGGTTTTGGCTCACCTGGGGAAATTCTGCTTCTGTAAGTGTCTAGTTAACTCTATGTACCCTCCTCCTTTACTACCTTAATACATTGAAGTGCATCCTTCGAGCTTAGTATCTATCAAATTGGTCCGACCTGCCCTTCACCCCACCTCCTCTACCATGGAAACCCGCCAACAAGCTCGTCAGGATAGCCTTGACCAACGCATGGGGATCCTAGAAACCACCCTCACCACCGTGGAATCAACATTGGCAGAGGCTCGCACGGAGAAGGCTGAGTTCCAAAAATCTTTGTCATCGGAATTGGCGGACCTCCGCCACCTTATCACTTCCATGGCTAGCCATCCGGCGAAAGCACCATTTCTTGCCGCCAGCCTTCATCTTCAAATCCGTCCGCCTCCCACGTTGTTCCTTCTGATACTACGGGAAAATCTTCTTGGGAGCCGACCACTGTGGCCCACCCCATCGCGGTGCTCCAACACTCTGCACCAGCATCCACCCGGCTCGAATTGCCACAATTTGATGGCCTGAATCCTCGGGATCGGATCGCCTGTGCGGAACTTTTCTTCTAGCTCAACCACACGCCAGATGGCGCCAATGTTCCCCTCACCCATATTAGTATGGTTGGCACGACAATCCACTGGTATACCATTGTCCAAGAAATCCACCCTTCAATGACTTGGTCAATTCTGAAAGTTGAACTTCTGAATCGCTTTAGCGACCTCGAAATAGAAAATCCGTACGAAGAATTAGCCGCCTTTCGCCAACTCACTTCGGTGCAAGATTATGTGGAAGAGTTAGAGTACTTGGCCTCTTTGATCCCCCGCCAACCCGAGCAACAATACGTCGGCTACTTCCTGTATGGCCTCTAGGATGAAATCTGCAATTGGGTTCGAATCCATAACCCGAAAACCTGTCTGCAGGCTACGCGTCTTGCTCGACACATCGAACTCGCTGTTAAGCGTGGCGTCGGGCACCAGGTCCGGGGTTCTACCTGGCGCTCCTGGTCTCCTCGGGAGGGGTTTGGGGGACCGTCCCCTCAGCGACTCAGCTTCTCCTCCCCCACCTGGCAATCTCCATGCCTCCCCGCAAGGGGGCCACTTGGGTTTTTACCGCACTTACCGGAAGCTTGCTGCCAATTTATGTTGGGTGGGCTTGTGTCACCACGTACTGCAGTACGTTTCACAGTGTGACACGTGCCAGCGATACAAATATTCTACTCTCTCCGACGGGACTTCTCCAGCCACTCCCCATTCCAACAGCCATATGGGAGGACCTTTCCACTGACTTCATTACCGGATTACCCAAATCCAAAGGATATGATGTCATCATGGTCGTCGTGGACAAACTTTCAAAGTATGTTCATTTTATTCCTTTGAAGCATCTGTTTACTGCCAAGGGGGTCGCCGACTTATTTTCCAAGGAGATCGTTCGCTTTCACGATTTCCCAAAATCCATTGTCAGTGATCGGGACTCTCTACTTGTGAGTCACTTTTGGACAAAACTCTTTCGGCTGTAGGGAACAAAATTACAAATGAGCTCCGGTTATCACCCACAATCCGATGGACAAACAGAGGTTGTCAACCGCTGCTTGGAAACCTACCTTTGTTGGTGAGCAGCCAAATAAATGGTCCTTTTGGCTTCCTTTGGCCGAACTTTGGTACAATACCACATGACATTCCTCCATTAAATCATCCCCTTTTGAAGCTGTTTACGAACGCCGCCCACCAACCGTGGTGACCGGGCTGCCCAACGAAATCCAAGTGGAAGCTGTAGAAGCACTAACAACTCCGACATCATCTCTCCTGTGCATGAAACATCAAGCAGATCATCTCTCGCTTTTTGTTCTCTGCTTTTCTCACTGTCTTTCATTTTATGTTTCCTTGTACTATTTTCTTTCTTTTGCACTATCTTTTTTCCCTTTCTCAACTCAACTCTTTCTTTTCACTCATTCTTGGTATTCATAATTTCTTATTCACTCGTCTTTTTTTTTAATCAAATGTCGCCAACTAGCTCTATTGACTAAAAGATGACCGAGACTAGATTAATATGGTTTGGACATGTTAGAAGAAGACCTAGTGATGCACTTGTTAATAGGGCATGCTTAATGACAAATTCACTTATTGAAAGAGGAAGATTTAGACCTAAAAGGACCCTTCAACAAATTGTTCAAGATGATCTTGTTCTAAAAGGTTTCAATGAAAATATGGTCTTCAATAGAGCTAATTGACGTCGTTTGATCCATGTAGCCGACCCCATTTAATCGAGTTTAAGGTTTGTATGTTGTATTCTTCCTCAATTCTCAATTGATATTCTGTTGCCTGCAATGGTTCAAGTGTTGGTGCAGTTTTCCCGCCACTGAAAACGAACCATCATTGAGGCCTCCTTTTGAATGTTGTGACGTTCTGGTAATAATATAACTTATTCAATACAGGTCATCATTGTTGGATCTTTTCTCTGTGAACCATCAGAATCTGTGTGGAGCTGTTTGCTTGGTGACACCGAGGTTCCTCTTCAGATCATTCAAGATGGTGTCCTCTGTTTCCAGGCACCTCCTCGGGTTCCTGGAAAAGTCACTCTGTGCATCACTTCTGGTTATCGAGAGGCGTGCAGTGAGATCAGGGAGTTTGAGTATCGTTCAAAGCCGACTGATTGTGACCACTGTAATTCACCACCAATGGGAGCATCGATGAGCCCAGAAGAGCTGTTGCTGCTGGTCAGATTTGCGAAGATGCTCCTGTTGGATCCACTGTCACTGAGAAGTGATGACGTTGAATCGGGGATTCAATTTTTAAGGAACTATAAAGCTGATGATGACTCATGGAGCCATGTTATAGAAACTCTTTTAATTGGCAGTGGAACTTTCTCTAGCACAATGAATTGGCTCCTTCAAGAACTTCTGAAGGACAAGCTGGAGCAGTGGCTTTCGTACCGGTCAGCCCGTATGCTTTCCAAGAACGAGCAAGGCATAATACACATGGTTACTGGGTTAGGGTTTGAGTGGGCCTTGAAGTCAATCCTCTGCCATGGAGTTAACATAAACTTCCGTGACATTAATGGGTGGACTGCTCTCCATTGGGCTGCACGTTTTGGAAGGTATGTTGTTCCTGGGGCTGATCTGATTGATCTACTAGTCTCGATTTATCTACTGGTTTGCTTGTTTACTAAAATTCTGTTTGTCTTTTTGTGTCATGGATTAAGTAAGACCCTGTTTTGGTGGTATTAAATTTCGATAAATCATTTAATTGAACAATATAAATTTGGGAATCAAATGAATTTGTTAATAGACACAATTGTCCATATTGGGTGATGCTGTTTTTTATTTAGGTTATATTTGTGATGGCAATTTAGTGCTAAAAAATTAAGCTTATTATCAGAATCTTCATTATTTGGGTTCTTTGAAGGGATCTGGATTTCTTCAAATGTAGACAGCAGGGCTCCCTAGGACATACATTTTCTGGAAATTTAAGTTACCAATTATTTGACTTATAAAATATCATTGGCATCAAAATTATGTCATACCAGATTCCTTAAATACTAAATGAGGCCTATACATGCCATAGTTGCATTGATGGGAATGATGGATGGAATATTTTGTTTTTTGAGTTCATGTATTTATTAAAAAGATGTTTGCGGCAGGCAGTTTCCTTGAATGCCAACTCAAAAGATCATTTCACGCAATTCGTACAGGAACATTTGTTGTGCAGGGAAAAAATGGTAGCTGCTCTGATAGCTACTGGTGCATCTGCTGGTGCGGTGACAGATCCCAATTCACAAGACCCATCTGGCAAAACCGCAGCATCCATTGCTGCCAGCAGCGGGCACAAAGGGCTTGCCGGTTACTTGTCTGAAGTGGCACTTACTAGCCATCTCTCTTCCCTCACTCTGGAGGAAAGCGAGCTTTCGAAAGGTGCTGCTGACGTGGAGGCAGAAATTACTGTCAACAGCGTGTCAAACGAGGGTCTCACAGCCAGCGAAGATCAGCTTTCACTTAAAAATACCCTGGCTGCAGTGAGGAACTCGGCTCTGGCTGCTGCACGGATACAATCTGCTTTCCGTGCACATTCCTTCAGGAAGCGGCAACTGAATGAAGCTGCGTCCGCTACTGTGGATGAGTATGGTTTCACGAGAACAGACATCCATGGGATTTCAGCTGCATCCAAGCGAGATCATGATGATGCAGCCTTGTCTATTCAGAAGAAATACAGAGGGTGGAAAGGACGTAGAGATTTTCTAGATTTTCGCCAGAAAGTGGTGATGATACAGGCTCATGTGAGAGGACATCAGGTTAGGAATAAGATGATATGCTGGGCTGTTGGAATTCTTGAGAAAGTGGTGCTGCGTTGGCGTCGGAGAGGAGCTGGATTGCGTGGATATCGCGTGGAAGCAGAAGCCATGAAAGAGAGTGAAGATGAAGACATCTTGAAGGTGTTCCGAAAAGAGAGAGTGGAGGTGGCCATCGATCAGGCTGTCTCGAGGGTTCTATCGATGGTCGACTCTCCAGAGGCACGGCAACAATACCATCGCGTGCTAGGACGGTTTCACCAGGCCAGGGTAAGATGCTATTAAGAATTTGTGTTATTTACTGGATGCTCATTTGATTTTCCTTTGGGCAGGCTGAACTTGGCAGTGCATCCAGGAATGCTGATGTGACGGACATGGAACATGCCATCTCCCAATTCCTGTAGGTGAGTGTGTTTAATTTTTTTTTCTGGCTTTGTACAGTAGTAAATCCATGGCCTGCCGCATCCGTTGCTATTAAGTACAGGTTGTTTGTTTAATTCGAATAATACAATTGCCGTCGTTAAGAAATCACTCTTCCCTTCAATGGCAATCCTCGAGAAATTTTTCTTCCCCCCGAAATCTCTACTCAATTTTCATTGAAAACCATTATCATGATTGTTTCAGGGGCTGTTTGAGGTTACTTATCCGTAACTGTTTATACCATCGGTCACATATGATTACAACTGGTCATGACAGGGCGAAAATACAAAAAAAGAAAAAGAAAAATATTAAAATAAATAAATAAATAAAACCACGCACTCATTCGGTGAGTCTTAACTCGAGACCTCTCATCAACGGTCAACCTCCCATAAATTAAATTAGCGGTCATTTTGTAAATTTACTCTCAACTTCATAAACCAGGCTGGGATAAGAGCAAAACCATTTTCCCATGTTTTTAGGCATGAAATGGGTTTCACTCAAAAGTCGGATGGAAAGGTAAATTTTTGAACAAAAATGACTAAAAAATAGCGAAATCTAAATGCAACTTGAACCCTATGCGGGGAACAAATACAATGAAAATCTATATATGTATCTGTGTGGGGGACAGAACTCTGCCCTTGTCTAGGTACGTCCGATAATTATAATTATATTTATAATAATATATTTATGAATAAAAATACATTTATGAATAATAATATATTTATATTTTTAATATTGTAAAATATAATTATAATATATATTAGTAATTTTAATAACAATAACAATAACAATATTTGTGAATAATAATATTATTATTAACGATAATAATAAAAATATTATTATTATCATCAATGCTAATAATAATAAATTTGTAAATATATTATTATTCATATTGTTTTTTTTATTATAAAAAATTATAGTAATAATAATAACAATGAGTTATTATTATCATCAATATTTTATTTACAAAATTATTATTGCTATAAGATAGGGGTATTTTCGTCCTTCGAAAATTTTAACTCCTAATTCCATTATGGGATTTTTCTTCACACCAAACATGATTTTAAATGTCATTTTTATCCCATTTTTTTCATTTTCTATCAAAAACTCTTCCAATCGTATCAAATGAGTCCTTAAAATAAAAAAAGAAAAATAGGTCCAAAGGGAGAGGAATTCATTTTTTCCCTTTTCCTTTTTCCCCTTACTTTGATTTCAACTATTTCCATCAATTTTTCAACACATATATGCACTCATATTACTCAAAAAAAGTTTAAAACCAAACTAAGATAAAATCAACTAGATTTCCCCCCTTTTACTTTTTCTTATTTTGGTTTTTTATCATTTCTCCCTTCCTATTTAGCAATTTCTCAACATACATATGCACCCACATGATCAAAATAACATTCATTACTGAGGATACCAGGATATGTGAATCATCTAGAGGAAGAAAATAAATCAATGATTTTCTTTTTTACAATATCCTTGAAACAATCTCATGTACTCTGTACAATTATGATAAGATAGAGGATCCAAGAGTGAGGAAGATACACATTATGAATAATCTCTAAAAAACATTAAAGAAGATCTTCCTTCAAAACAATAATGAATTCTCTTAAAGCCTATCACATAATTTTTGATTTATAGAATTCATGCTTATCATTCACTTTTGAGTCTTGATTTCTTCAAACCAACGCATCACTCAACATGGAGAAAAACAATTTTATCAACATTTCATAGAGGTCTTCACATTGGTTGGATGGTTAACTTTCACACAACATGGAGAAAAACAATTTTATCAGAGAATAAATAATATTATTTTATCTTTCCCGGATGATCATAAATATCATATCATTTCTTTAAATAGACACATATATCATCAATGTGATGTGATGATGTAAAACAAATCGCTTTGTGGAGGTGGTAGTCAACACGTACGCATAAACGACGTTATCATTTTTCAATGGATAGAAATGTAATCAAGTAGATGATATATTATCTTTCTAGAGTGATAAATATGTCATGAATATCATATATAATTGGATTATGTTTAAACAAAAAGAACTTATGACATTTTAAAACTAATCCAAAATAGAATTTGACTCTGTAAATACTTTAAAAGAAAATTCAGTTTTAAATAGAAAATCGATATTTTTCACTATTAATCAAAAAAACAATCTTTTCTAAAAAATCTCAAAAAACCACTCTAAGCTAATTTTGATATGTTGATTTCAAAAATGAAGTTTAAACAATTAATCCTATTTATACCCATCAATTTAATGGCTCGATTATAACGATCATATTTAAATAATAATATTTCATTGTTCGTTTCGGGTTAGTGTTGCGTGTCACATACGTTATCGAATATAGTTTTCTTTTTAAAATCTCTGGGTGTTACATTCTTTCCCATTTAATAAATTACATCATCAAAATTTGAACTTGAATTCAGTAATAAATATTTTGAAATCCCATATTGTAAAAAGGTTTAATAAAACTTTCTCTTGAAAAGAGAGAAAAAGAAATAAGAAGATCATCTAGAATAACACATACTAGGTTTCCAAATAGGTGAACATTAGTGGGAAGTGAAAATGTGCATATGGAAGAAAAAACAATGTTCAGATAATGACGGAGAGTGACAAAGATCATTGATCACAAGAAAGTGAATGATCATGAGAAAGTTAACGACCACAAAATCATAAACCAAAGAGATGTGAAAAAGACCACTGATTTATAGAAAAAGGTAATAGAATAACATTTTTATTTCAATTTCTTTTTCCTAAAGTTGAGGAGTTCTTGTACCATCTAAATTAAGAACATAAGAAAATATACTTACTTGATAAGTAAAATTTCATCATTTAGTCACGATCTCATATTTTTCTCCAAATGATGAGTATTCAAGATGTTTTTTATGTATGAAACATGAAAATCAACTTCTAACAGATCACATAATCCACAAAAGGATAAACTATTCATCCCGTCTTTAAACATTAACCAAAACCGTAATAGTTAGCATAATGTAAGATAATTCGAAAAATGAATAAACCTTCATATGATGAAATACAACATTAATCTCTAAAGACTCAACAATAATACCCAAATTTCAACTTAGATCATTCAATAAATAACTACGCTTAAAATTCTTCAAAATATTCCCGACTAAGATTGAAACTCAAAAATCAGAAGGATTTGATCGCATATTCTTCTGAGATTAATTTTACATTTATCTTCAAATAACATTAGTCACTCTTAAAGTCTCATACCAAAAATGTATATGCCATAGTTATATAATTTTCTAGATATGATAATCATTTCCATAAATGACCTGAATCACCATAAAGCCATGTTAAAATCATATATGCTTCCAAAAGATAATTCAACATTTATTCCTAAAATATCATATAATGTTTCCCAAAATAATGAACTTCTTCAAAAATAACATTAGTCGCATATCACCAAATCACTTTTCAATCCCATGGTTAGCTATATCATATGTTCCTAAATTGTAATAACCCATAATTACCTCAACATTAAACATCATATAAACTCTAAAGGTTATCAATACTTTTAAACACATGTCTAAAAAATGTAAAGACATTCTTCCTCAAATAATACTTCATGTTAAACCTAAGGGTTACATGTACCTCAACCTAATAAAATGTCTCCCAAAATGTCATTAATCATGTTAAAATCTCATCATGTAAAACATCAAAAGGGGTGTCTAGGATTTTAAACTTATGATCTGCCTTAAACTTATAAACCAATGATGTTATCCATAACTCTTAAGATAACCTCACATGAAAATATCATAATCTCCAAAGTTATCTAAACCATTCTCTGATACTCATTATAACATCCCAAGACTAGCACTCCTAGATCCAATGCTAAAACCATAAACTTTACATTTCTAGCTTTGATACCAATCAATGTGACCTAATTTCAACCATTCGAAACTTAAAACATCAAAAGGAAATATGAGATCACTTACATAACCAAGGATATTTTAGGCTTAGAGTTTTAGAGAATTAGGACAAACTCTTACATAATGATACCCATAACTTTAAGTGAAAATTATTTCCACTACACCCAGCCTTTCTTTTCTCATATTATGTCTTCATCATCATTCTTACTCATCCTTAACACCCTACAAAAAACATTTTAAAACATGGGATGAACAAAAAAACTTAGTAAGGGACATAAAAAGAAAGAAAGAAGCCCGTCAGTTCATGAATACTTATAAAAAATTTTCCTTTTCAAAAATAAACTTTGGGTTTAAAATAAACATTTTATTACCCAAGAAATCAACTTTTCCGCCCAAATATTTTCATAAAACATTTCACGAGAAATATTGAAGGCAGAGTAAAACTCATTAAGGAAATGCAGCATCAACACAAAATATGACATAAACACAAGTCAAGGATATCTACCAAGACAAAATCACATGGTGGACAGAGTCTCATCATGGATTAGGTTTACTCCCCGATCCCATACATAATGTCTCATGAGACAAAAACTCAACCCAATGCATTGGAGCACTATCTGGGTGCGCCCATCATAACATGTTCATGATTATGTGTGCCATTAAAGAAATCAATCATAAGACATAATCATAAGAATTACCCATGGAAAGAAATGGGTTGCATAATGTTTCCTCATATCCTACAATGGCCCGAAGGCCTTCATTTTTATTGATTTTTGATAATCCACCTTTCAAGGGGTGATGTGAAACACTTATAAGGCCCGCATGCGTAAGTATTACATGACCCATAGGCCTTAGAGGAATTCATTGCCCATAGGCTTCAAACATTACATACAACCCAGACTAACTACTTGGAACTGCTCCTCCCCAGCATCTTCATTGTGAAATCAACTCTCCACCTTCGCATGACTGTTTGGCTAGGCTTTCCCGTGCATGCACAGGTTTGTCCTGATGGCAGGTTCCATACCCTCTCATTCTTGCAATCCGTTTAGCTTCTGCTATGGTGAAATCTCCTTGCTCATCCTTCTTCTGAAGCTTGTTCCTTGTAGGTTGTCTGTTTTGAATCTGCACTTAAGGTGGCCCAAAGGCCTTGAGGTGGCCCGAAGGCCTTACTGACCTGAAGGCTTGGGTGGACCAAAGGCCTTAAAGGACTTAGGGACCAAATCGGTGGCCCGAAGGCCCAAACAAGGGAATATTCCCGGCTTCTACAGTGCCAAACAGTGCCTGCTACAGTTCCCACTACATTACCTGCTACAGTACTGCATAGTCCCACTACAGTACCTGCTACAGTACTACTACAGCACCCCCGTAAATTAGCCTCTGTCTGGATTTGATCTCAGGTCACCTGGATGCACTTAAGGAGTCCTCAGCAACTGGGTTGAGGCTCATGTGCCCTCATATCATAATCAAAAGATATTTCATAAAGAATGCATTTAAGAAAGAAACGTAAGGCATGTATTACCTAATCAAAGGAAGGGAGAATAAGCCAGCCAGGTATATATGTGAGAGATATATATACATAATTTATAAACATTCCATAACATTAAAGCGAGAGAGAGAGAGAGTGAGTTAGAGAGAGAAAGATCATAACCCAAAGAAAAGGGTGGTTCAAAGAGATCCATTTTTAATTTTTAAAACCCAAAAAAAATAAAATTATCAGAACAAAGTGAAGGATGGTTTTTCTTTGAAGAAAAAAATGAAATCTTATAAAGGAATTCAAAAATCAAATAATGGTTTCAGTGGCAAGAAAATCCATTGATGCCATATACGTTAAAATAGAACATTCTTTTTGTTTTTTGTAAAGAAACTCAAAACGTTCCGTATAAAATAGGTAAAAAGATTCATTTTTAAAACATTTGAATAAAATTCAAAAGATACATAAAATGTATTTTATAATTCATAAATATATCCATAATTTTTTTTAAGAATATGGACATGGAAGAGAAATATTTACCAAATAAACCTTTTAAACATTTAAAATAAGGTTTTTAAAAGTGACCCTTACCTCAAGTCTGACTCTATATGTACGTTCTTTATCTTCCATAATAATAAACTCACTCTAGGAAAATAACCTATTAGCAGTGTTTTTTTTTGCATATAGCGGCGGTTTAAACCGCCGCTATATGCTTTGGCGACGGTTTTAGGAAACCACCACTAAATTGCGCGTCCAGAAACTATTAGCAGCAGTTATATCCATTTAGCGGTGGTTTAAATTAATAGTCGTAGTTACCTTGTTTCGCGGCGGTTCGAATTTTTTTAGTGGCGGTTTTACAGTCGGTGGATCTCTTTTATTTGCGGCGGTTATAACCGCTACGAATAAAAAACACCCCTTGCCGGAATAGTGCCGCTAAAATAATCAAAACCGCTGCGAAATACATGCGAATGGTGGGACACTGTAGTGGAGGTTTTAACCGTCGCTATGAGAAAAATATCTATATTTAACGGCGGTTAAAACTTCCGCTAAAATTTTACCAGTTTGATTTAGCGGTGGTTAAAACTGCCGCTAAAAGATGATCTGGGAAAAAAATAGCAGCTCTGCATCCCCTGTACCAGTGCCCTAAAAAACAAACCATTCCAGGAATACGAATTGTCTAACAGAATACATACTAGTCAATATGAAAAGAGATGATTAACTAAGCACAATCAAATGCATCTTTCAGTAAAGGAATGCAGATAAACATATCACATGGCCATTATACCTTTAAACAAAATTATAAACAAGCTTGTCTGTCATATGTCATGAAAACAATGCCAAGCCCAGGTTCAACCTATCCCATCCATACCAGTTCTAACCCTGACATAACAATTCATATCAACATACATCCCACTTGTAATATATGATGAATTGTGTATGATATTCATAATTTATGGTCATTCTCTCATATCATTATTTTTATCTTATGCTTTCATATTATTATCAATTGATATCTCTCGCGTTTACCCTTAATGAACATCTGATTTGACACATTCTTTTGTTTCCCTAACCACTAGGTTATAAAGAACTACTACCCAACCTGTGAATTAGCATGACACGATCAATCAATTACACGTTCACATAAAAATAATTTAAATTTTTTCCAAAATTAATTCTTTGAAAATAAGTGCATACAAGAATGGACTTATATTCTATAAAAGTGAGTACTAGTAATGCATAGTGGAGAAACAGTGCATACAGTAGTCATGTCACAATTAATTTCTATATAAGTGAAAACTAGTAATGTATACTAGAAAATAAGCACATATATGAATATGTATATTGGAAAAAATAAAATTAGTAATATATATAGAGAATAAAAAGAGATTCCATGTATAAGAAGAAAACACATCCTTTAGTAATATAAATCAAAAAATCATAAAGAGAAACTACAAACATAAACTCATGTATGCACTTATTTTACGAAGTTAATTTTGCATGATTGTATCATCATTAATTATTCAACACCATCTTGCCTCTACCTCTATTATGAGAACATGGGAAATGAATTGTTTGGTAACTCTACAATAGGTATTCCCATGACCGGGTTTAGATTCTATAAGCCTTGTTGGTATGTAAATTTTTTTAATGCCTTCATTATGATCAAGATATAATCAAGTAATTCAGTCTATCATCACACCCAACCCATGATGCTCGAGTCCATATCATCTTTCTCATACATCCTATTCACCCTTGTGAATAAAAAACCCACCCTATGGTGATGTGAATGACACCCTTTGGTGATAACAATCAATGTAAGCATAGTAGGGGAAGAACCATTCCATCCCAAGAATGATGTCAAAACCATCATCTCAAGGAAAATGAGGTCCCATACGAGGTGACACCCACTTATATCAAGGTCCACTCCCTACACTAACATAAATTCTCTAATCAAATCCCCAAAAAAGTTTTGAGTGTCATCACTTAATAGGAAAACTGAATGTAGAGCCCAAGGATCTCCACAACATGCACAAATATGATGGAATGAGAAGCACCTATATAAAAAAAAATTAGATACTAAAGTGGAAGCTACCAAAATAGTACCTCTCACTATAGAAGGTCCAACACTCTGTTCCTCACATATTGGTCTCACATTATACAATTATACTAATATGTGGACCTAATATATAGCCTAGATACCTTGATCAGGTCCTTTATGCTAGTGATGTAAGTCTTGTGTCTGGATGCTTTGACCATGGCCACCGCTTCAAACTGATCGATTGGCCAAAAAATATCTCCCTTCCTAACATGAAGCTGATTTCCCTACTCTTAAATGTGGAATTATTGTAGACACTCATTCACTATATACTCTATAAAAATCCTGTAGATGGATCATCCTACTGCAATCTCAACACTCAACTTGATTACTATCACACAGTCTCCCCATGTATCCCTACCTCGCACACCAATGATAGAAAATATAATTACCAACACCAATGATACATATACAAACCAAATGTTCTCAATAAATAATCGACATATATGGTGCATACCACACTCGATAAATCAAGGCATGAAAGGAAACATTAGATTTCAATAAAATGCATAAAAGGAAACTATGTGCCACACATGATACATATACAAAACAACTGTTCCCATATTTTTCCAACACATCAAAAATACAACTACTCATAGTCCGATGATGAACATGTATCGTCACCCTCTTCACCTCCATCTTCACTTCCTGCTGTCACCTGTAAGAAAATTATATTAAAAATTAAATACCATTGCATATTTATATTTAAACTTAAAACCAATAAAAGTTTGAAAACTAATTGATTTTGATTTTTTGTGATTTACCTGCTTACCACCAGTCGATGCACAACCACCGAGGGTATATCTGATCATATGATGATATATATCAGTCATTGATTTCTAAAAAGTGGATATTTGATCCCCCTGGTCTTGAACTGTGGTTTGTAGAGAAGCAATCTCCCTCTGAGCATCTTCAGGTATGGACTGACTATAATTAGGAGTGAATGCAGCTGGAATCCCTGGTGGCCTGCCAAAGACCTCAGATGGTCTCGTTGCTATTTGTAGCACCCTCATCTAGTTGTTCTGATATGTTTTGATGTTTATGGTGGTCTCTTGCAGTGCCGAATGCATCATTTATAAGGTTTTGCATTTCATTTTCCATTGTCGATGAAGTTGGGAGGTCATTCTGTTGATTGACATCAGTGCTCAACCTTTCTGTAATGTTCGAATCTCCGTGCCAAATCCAACGTAAATATTGATCAGGGAATTGATTCAATATTAAATGTTCATAAACTTCATCTCTCTTCAATTATCTTATAAATTTACATTTAGGACATGGAAATATTATTCTCCCTTCAACAGATCGATTAGAAATTGAAAAATCTAAAAACACATTCAAAACCTTAATATACTAAGGTGCTGTCACGACCCGTCCTCGGGGCCCGTGCCGTGACTACCCCAAGCCCGCCTTCCATAGGCCAGGGGCTGGCGACTAGCACCAAGGCGTAAAATCCCGGTAAACAGGGAAGGCATTGCCTTTAAAAGTAACGACCACCACAGAGTCAGCAAGCAGAAAGTAACAACAAAGAGTAGAAAAGTAAAGGGGGCCGGAAATACAAGCCCAACTGTAAAGTACAACTGAAAAGTAAAGTACAACAACTGAAGGAAAGACGGCGGCCTCGTGTCGTCCACTGGAAATCCCACCTGAAGGGTGGGTACAGATAGCCTCCAGGCTCCTCGGGTCCCACGTCCGCTCCGAGCACGTCCCGCCCAGTGGTCCACCTCCAGGTACCGTCCTGCTCCACGCCCCAGCCGTGATCAGCGCTGTCCGTCGTCTGCAACCAACACAACAAGGTGCGGGCATAGCCCGTGCAGGGGTGAGTATAAGCTACTCAGTAAGGACCCCGAGACCCCCGAAGGTCTCCCGAAATCCACAAAGGATATAGCACAAAAGAAAGATGCAATCACGAAGTAACATCTGACTCGACTTAGGTATATGCCCATACATATACCTAAGTCCCCAATTCTAGCTCTGCTCACGAGCTCAAGAACAACTCAATCCACAAAGGAAAGCAAGACTCAAATCCACAAGGAGAGTAAACAGAAGATTCAGCTCAACCAGGATTTTCATTATCGAAACCGTAAATGTTGAAGAGCCCCATCTCTGAAGTGTACAGTGGTCCTGTCACGACTCCGAGGTACTGCTCACTAACCTAAGACTGCTGAAGTACTCCTCCTGTCGAGTACCGCGGGTCTGCTGCCAACTACCGGGCGCTCCGTCCGCTGAGGGTCTGCTGCCAAATACCGGGCGCTCACCCAGATAGCCTACTGAGGTACTCCTCCTGTCGAGTACCGCGGGTTTGCCGCCAACTACCAGGCGCTCCGTCCGCCGTGGGTCTGCTGCCAACTACTGGGCGCTCCGTCCACTGGGCTAGTCGACTCACTCCAAGTCGAGTCGGTCAAGCAGTCGTCAAGTCTCAGTCATCTACACGGTCTCCATACTCCGCACGCACGCCTCCACCGTCGCGGGTCTGTCGCTACAACCAAGCGCACACACTCCGTAGAGTATCGCGGGTCCGCCGCTACAACCAAGCACTCCACCGCCATGGGTCTGCTGCTGCATCCAAGCGCACCACCACTGTCAAGTACCACGGGTCCGCCGCTACACCCAAGCGCTCCACCGCTCAAGGTAAAAAGAATATTCAGCTCACACAGGTTCGGTAGCACTCTTCCACGTAGGATCGCTGAGTGCAGTAGTCGACGCAGTCCACTGAGGATCTCTGCACAGTCGTCGCCGCAGTCCACGAAGGATCTCTGCTCTGCCGTCGTCGCAGTCCACGGAGGATCTCTGCTCTGTCGTCGTCGCAGTCCACGAAGGATCTCTGCTCTGTCGTCGAAGCCACAGCCAGCACTAGGGTTCCCGCACTTAGCGAGCTCGTTTAGGAGAGTCCGCTCCACGAGCCGAGAGGCTGATACATCAACTGACACTTAGTCCGAAGTTGATATATCCAAAAGTTCCGTATCGACAACAGGATCTCAACGCAACAGACGGCGCGTCAATCGGACGCCCGGTCTGAGAGTTATTGGCATTTTCGTCCCAGGGGCCCGGTTGGTTTTTTTTAGGGCAAAACCAACCCGACCGTACTCCGCCTGCGTCCGATCCTCGGGCGGAGTATGCCAAAAGTTCCGTCTCACTTAGAGGAAACTACCACAGCTGACGGTACGTCGATCGGACGTCCGTAGCTCAAGTTATGAGCGTTTCCGCTCCGAGGGCCCGGTTGGTTTCGTGTACGAACCAACCCGGCCGAACCCAAAGTCTTCCGAAATCTTGAGTATAATATACCGAAACGACCGTATCGATCCAAGGATCGCGTAGCCGCTGACGGTTCATCAATCGGAGGTCCCAGGCCCAAGATATGGGCAAAAGACCGGAGAAGGCCCGAAAACGGGGGTTCTGGGCCCGGGGCGACCCGGCCCGAACCCCCCCTGGGTCGGCCGAACCGGGTCGGCCCGACCCCGCCCGACCCGGCTAGGCCGGGTCCGGTCCGGCCTGGGCGCGGCCCGGCCGACCGGACCGGCCGGCTCGGCTTCGGCCGAGCGGCCGAGGGAGCCGCCGCGGGTTTGACCCGCGGCTTTGGAGAAACGCGGCCCGCGCGGGCCGCGTGCTGGGTGGCCGGACCGCGGACGCGGTCCGGCGGTTCGCCGCCGCCACGGCTCGGCCGCGGCGGACTCCTCCAGCGGCGCGCCGGGCGCCGCCGCCTCCGGTCGCCGGCGCCGCCACGCCGGCGACCCGCGCCGCCGCCCCCTTCCGCGGGCCGCCGGAGTTGCTCCGGTGGCCCGTTTTGCCTCCCGTCTGCGCCATTGTTCCTCCCGGGACGCGTCCTCCACTGCGGAATCAACAAATGGCCCTTGCGTCATGCTTTTGCCGTCGCCCGCCAAATCCGCACAAAAAGGAAGATCGGCGGAGGGTTGCCGGGTCTTGTTCGTTAGACCCGCACCCTCCGCGTTAGTCATAAACAACGGAAGGAATAAAAACAACCAATCAACAATTTTAAAATAATTTAAAATTGTTCTGAGGTCGGGTTCTTTATTCCAAAAGAATAATCACGGGAAAATAAATCATCGAGAAAAAAAAAACCCCTACCTTGTCGTCGTCGTCGGACGAGAGGTCGTCGCGGAATCGCTCGTCGCGGATGAAGGAGATCGTCGCGTCGTCGCGGTATCCGGCGTCGCGTCGCCAATCTCCGGATCAAGAACAAACGGATTTAATTAATTAAATCCGTTGCCATGAAATTTAAAAAGGGAGAATTTAAACGATCTGATTCTCACCTTAGTTGCCGAACGAGGATCGGCCGCGGAAGAAGAGGCGTCGCCGAAGAACGTCGCTGGTAAAGCTCGTCGACGTCGCAGATCTCGGTGTGCGTCTTCGAATTCCGGTCGCCGACGTTCTTCGCGTTCTTCGCGTTCTTCGCGTTCTTCGCGTTCTTCGCGGGGAGATGAAGAAACAAGGATCCTCTCAAATCCTTTCAAAGGATTTTTAGGTTGGTCTTATTTTATAAACATGCCAACAAACGCAAAAGCGTAAGTAACGACCCATCAGTTCGTTGAATTAATTCAACGAGCGAAACAGCCCATTTAATTCACGAAAGAAACAGCCCATTTAATCCATGAAATAAACCGCCCAATTAAATGGTCTGTTAAGAATTAAAGAAAACGCGTCGGTTGACTTTTCAGTTACTTTGACGGGTTTTCGCGGGTGCGTTACTTAGCGAAAGAAACGGCGGGGCTCGTGCGGGCCCCACCGCACAAATATCCTAACAAGGGGTAGGATATTTCGGGATAGCACCCTATCCGCTTTAACTCAGTTCAAGTGGCTTCCAAGTGACTTCCAAGCAGCTTAAGTGAAATAAAATAAAGTTGTCGCACAAACTTTATTTTATTTCTGACTTAAAGCCGCAAAATTTAAAAACCACGTCTGAGCAAACGCAACTCCGGAAGAGGCGTTTCTAAGCAAATACCGGCGCTGCGATTTCATCGGTGCCCTCAGAATTCGATTCCGGGCACCGGTTCAAAAGATAGAAAAACTCGCTCGTCCGTTCACTGAACGTACCCGAGCCAAACTTCGGAAATTGATTCCGGGCACACCAGGCCTCAGAATCAGGTGCCGTCTGAAGCTGCGCTCTTGTAAAATTCCAAAGAAAATTAAGAAAAAAATTTCCTTGAAATTTGCGGGTCTTTACATTACTCCCACCTCAGGGCTTTACGTCCCCGTAAAGATACATAAAAAACTAGGGGAACAAATGGGGGTACTGAGCACGCATCTGAGCCTCCCGCTCCCAAGTGCTCTCCTGGAGGTTCCCGTGATGCCATCTGACGCGCACAAGAGGAATCGACCGCCCACGTAGGACCCGCTCCTGTCGATCCTCGATCTCTACTGGGACCTCCGCAAAAGTCGCCCCATCGTCCACGTCCAGCTCCCCAAAGTCGATGATGTGCGTCGGGTCGTGCACGTATCTCCTCAGCTGAGACACGTGAAAGACGTCGTGCACCCGGTGCAACTGAGGTGGTAGAGTCAGGCGATAAGCCACCTCTCCTATCCTACTGAGGACCTGGAAAGGCCCGATGAAGCGTGGAGACAACTTGCCGCCTCGGCCAAATCTCCGTAAACCACGTCGAGGTGAGACACGCAAAAATACGTGGTCGCCATCCTCGAACTCTAGTGGCCTCCGCCTCCTGTCAGCATATGATTTCTGTCGGCTCTAAGCTGTACTCATACGCTCCTGGATGACCTGGACCTTCTTTGTCGTGGCCTGGACCATCACAGGTCCCACAAGAGCTGCAAGATTTCTTCTTTGCCGAAAAGAGAAATCTGGTCTCATCCCCTGGATGAACCACATTCTTTGCCTAAAACAGTCAATCCTAACATGGATGATACTAATCCATACCAAGGATGACGTCGTAAGGCCTCGACGCTACTACTAAGAGATTCAACCGTTACTCTCGCCTCCAAGGGTTGAGTCACACTGTCGGCATCAGTGTGTGGTAACTGGGTCTCCTCCAGTAGATGTCTCACAAGTGAGGGTCAAGTCAACAGTCAAAACTGGAACCTCTTAGTAACATCACGAAAGAGAACAGGAACGAAAATATCACAAAGGTATGCGTCTTTTATTATTGCAGCTCATAATACAAGACGCTACACAAATGCAACAAGGAACCAGAAGTACAAAGGATGTACCCACTAGTTCAGCTCCTGTCCCTCGGCTCCCAGAGCTCCATGATCGAAGGCCTCGGCTGCCTGAAGTTGAGCTCTCGCATGTTCACCTACTCCCTGTGGTCGGGGTGGACCTCCTGGTGGTGGTGGTGGAAGAGCCTCAAAGCATCGCCCACCACCGGCTGCTCGTCCAGCTCCTCTGCCTCGTCCGCCTCCTCCCTGCGGACCGCCACGGTCGAACCTCTGCCTCTGCCTGGGAGGTTCTTCACTTAACTGTTGATCATCAGCATGGCGGGTCGGACAGTCACGAGCCATGTGACCAATCCCGCCACAGGAGTAACACTGCCCACTCTCGGCACGCCTGGCTCTGACTCCACCCCGGCTTCCCCGTACAACTGAGCCTGAGTCGTGCAGTCGGCCATCGGTAGGTCTGGTCTGCCTGGAACCCTGAGTCATCCGTCGGCTACCTGCTGCAGATGACTCTGCCACGTGCCGCCCTGCGGTGAGTTGCTGTGCTGGTGTAGACTCAGCAAGGAAACTCTCGATCAGAAGTGCCCGCTCCAGTACTCCTGTCTGAGTCGGTATGCTGAGGGAGATCAGCGATGCCCTGATCTCGTGTCTCAAACCCTGCTCGAAGGTCCGGGCCCGGAAGAAGGGGTCTCGTACCATGTCTGTCGAGTACCGAGAAAGGTCGGTGAACCTCGCCGCGTACTGAGCGACCGTCATGCTGCCCTGCCGCAGCTGTAGAAGCTCCTGGATACGCACCGCACGAAGGGTGGCTGGGACGAACTCCGAGCGGAAGATGCTCTCAAAGTCCGTCCAAAGTAGAGATGCCTCATCGTGCACCTGGAGCATCAAGCTCCACCATCGTCCTGCTGCTGCGTGTAGTAGGCTCGCAGCGAGGATCACCATGAGGTCTGCTGGTGTCCTCACTAGCCTAAACACTCGAACTACTGCCTCCAGCTAGTCCTCTGCTGCCTGGGGATCCGTCTCCCCGCGAAACCTGGGCGGTCGCTGGCGCTGAAACTCATGCAGTGCGCTGAGGCGACGTGCATCGTCAGCGGATGCTGCTGGAAGCATCGGGGGCTCGGCGGGTAAAGCTACCGCCGGTGCCACTACTGGAAAAGGGCCCTGCACCGAGGCCTCGTCGCTCGGTGGGCTGTCGTCTCGCTCGACTCTCGGAACCCTAGCTGGCTGCCGTCGTGGGGCCATCCTGAAAGGAGACAGGCGCGCCACGGTCAAACAGTATACCTGGTGAGCTGGCACAAGTAATCACAAGGAAAACTTGAGACTTTCATGAAGCAGATCAGTATACCCGGTGAGCTGACACAAGCAATCACAAAGAAACTTGAAACACACACGCAATCAATGTTTTCATGCATTAAGTCGAAAATCAGGAGTTAGGGTCCTGGTGTACGGATACGTCGGCCGCCGCACCAACACTGGGCTCCCTGAACTGATAACCACACTCAATACACTAAACACTATTGCTTCATATGGAAAGAAAAGACGATCAGAGTCTACGGTAGAACCGACCACCTCTGATACAAATTTGTCACGACCCGTCCTCGGGGCCCGTGCCGTGACTACCCCAAGCCCGCCTTCCATAGGCCAGGGGCTGGCGACTAGCACCAAGGCGTAAAATCCCGGTAAACAGGGAAGACATTGCCTTTAAAAGTAACGACCACCACAGAGTCAGCAAGCAGAAAGTAACTACAAAGAGCAGAAAAGTAAAGGGGGCCGGAAATACAAGCCCAACTGTAAAGTACAACTGAAAAGTAAAGTACAACAACTGAAGGAAAGACGGCGGCCTCGTGTCGTCCACTGGAAATCCCACCTGAAGGGTGGGTACAGATAGCCTCCAGGCTCCTCGGGTCCCACGTCCGCTCCGAGCACGTCCCGCCCAGTGGTCCACCTCCAGGTACCGTCCTGCTCCACGCCCCAGCCGTGATCAGCGCTGTCCGTCGTCTGCAACCAACACAACAAGGTGCGGGCATAGCCCGTGCAGGGGTGAGTATAAGCTACTCAGTAAGGACCCCGAGACCCCCGAAGGTCTCCCGAAATCCACAAAGGATATAGCACAAAAGAAAGATGCAATCACGAAGTAACATCTGACTCGACTTAGGTATATGCCCATACATATACCTAAGTCCCCAATTCTAGCTCTGCTCACGAGCTCAAGAACAACTCAATCCACAAAGGAAAGCAAGACTCAAATCCACAAGGAGAGTAAACAGAAGATTCAGCTCAACCAGTATTTTCATTATCGAAACCGTAAATGTTGAAGAGACCCATCTCTGAAGTGTACAGTGGTCCTGTCACGACTCCGAGGTACTGCTCACTAACCTAATACTGCTGAAGTACTCCTCCTGTCGAGTACCGCGGGTCTGCTGCCAACTACCGGGCGCTCCGTCCGCTGAGGGTCTGCTGCCAAATACCGGGCGCTCACCCAGATAGCCTACTGAGGTACTCCTCCTGTCGAGTACCGCGGGTTTGCCGCCAACTACCAGGCGCTCCGTCCGCCGTGGGTCTGCTGCCAACTACTGGGCGCTCCGTCCACTGGGCTAGTCGACTCACTCCAAGTCAAGTCGGTCAAGCAGTCGTCAAGTCTCAGTCATCTACACGGTCTCCATACTCCGCACGCACGCCTCCACCGTCGCGGGTCTGTCGCTACAACCAAGCGCACACACTCCGTAGAGTATCGCGGGTCCGCCGCTACAACCAAGCGCTCCACCGCCATGGGTCTGCTGCTGCATCCAAGCGCACCACCACTGTCAAGTACCACGGGTCCGCCGCTACACCCAAGCGCTCCACCGCTCAAGGTAAAAAGAAGATTCAGCTCACACAGGTTCGGTAGCACTCTTCCACGTAGGATCGCTGAGTGCAGTAGTCGACGCAGTCCACTGAGGATCTCTGCACAGTCGTCGCCGCAGTCCACGAAGGATCTCTGCTCTGCCGTCGTCGCAGTCCACGGAGGATCTCTGCTCTGTCGTCGTCGCAGTCCACGGAGGATCTCTGCTCTGTCGTCGAAGCCACAACCAGCACTAGGGTTCCCGCACTTAGCGAGCTCGTTTAGGAGGGTCCGCTCCACGAGCCGAGAGGCTGATACATCAACTGACACTTATTCCGAAGTTGATATATCCAAAAGTTCCGTATCGACAACAGGATCTCAACGCAACAGACGGCGCGTCAATCGGACGCCCGGTCTGAGAGTTATTGGCATTTTCGTCCCAGGGGCCCGGTTGGTTTTTTTTAGGGCAGTACTCCGCCTGCGTCCGATCCTCGGGCGGAGTATGTCAAAAGTTCCGTCTCACTTAGAGGAAACTACCACAGCTGACGGTACGTCGATCGGACGTCCGTAGCTCAAGTTATGAGCGTTTCCGCTCCGAGGGCCCGGTTGGTTTCGTGTACGAACCAACCCGGCCGAACCCAAAGTCTTCCGAAATCTTGAGTATAATATACCGAAACGACCGTATCGATCCAAGGATCGCGTAGCCGCTGACGGTTCGTCAATCGGAGGTCCCAGGCCCAAGATATGGGCAAAAGACCGGAGAAGGCCCGAAAACGGGGGTTCTGGGCCCGGGGCGACCCGGCCCGAACCCCCCCTGGGTCGGCCGAACCGGGTCGGCCCGAACCGGGTCGGCCCGACCCCGCCCGACCCGGCTAGGCCGGGTCCGGTCCGGCCTGGGCGCGGCCCGGCCGACCGGACCGGCCGGCTCGGCTTCGGCCGAGCGGCCGAGGGAGCCGCCGCGGGTTTGACCCGCGACTTTGGAGAAACGCGGCCCGCGTGCTGGGTGGCCGGACCGCGGACGCGGTCCGGCGGTTCGCCGCCGCCACGGCTCGGCCGCGGCGGACTCCTCCAGCGGCGCGCCGGGCGCCGCCGCCTCCGGTCGCCGGCGCCGCCACGCCGACGACCCGCGCCGCCGCCCCCTTCCGCGGGCCGCCGGAGTTGCTCCGGTGGCCCGTTTTACCTCCCGTCTGCGCCATTGTTCCTCCCGGGACGCGTCCTCCACTGCGGAATCAACAAATGGCCCTTGCGTCATGCTTTTGCCGTCGCCCGCCAAATCCGCACAAAAAGGAAGATCGGCGGAGGGTTGCCGGGTCTTGTTCGTTAGACCCGCACCCTCCGCGTTAGTCATAAACAACGGAAGGAATAAAAACAACCAATCAACAATTTTAAAATAATTTAAAATTGTTCTGAGGTCGGGTTCTTTATTCCAAAAGAATAATCACGGGAAAATAAATCATCGAGAAAAAAAAACCCCTACCTTGTCGTCGTCGTCGGACGAGAGGTCGTCGCGGAATCGCTCGTCGCGGATGAAGGAGATCGTCGCGTCGTCGCGGTATCCGGCGTCGCGTCGCCAATCTCCGGATCAAGAACAAACGGATTTAATTAATTAAATCCGTTGCCATGAAATTTAAAAAGGGAGAATTTAAACGATCCGATTCTCACCTTAGTTGCCGAACGAGGATCGGCCGCGGAAGAAGAGGCGTCGCCGAAGAACGTCGCTGGTAAAGCTCGTCGACGTCGCAGATCTCGGTGTGCGTCTTCGAATTCCGGTCGCCGGCGTTCTTCGCGTTCTTCGCGTTCTTCGCGTTCTTCGCGTTCTTCGCGGGGAGATGAAGAAACAAGGATCCTCTCAAATCCTTTCAAAGGATTTTTAGGTTGGTCTTATTTTATAAACATGCCAACAAACGCAAAAGCGTAAGTAACGACCCATCAGTTCGTTGAATTAATTCAACGAGCGAAACAACCCATTTAATTCACGAAAGAAATAGCCCATTTAATCCACGAAATAAACCGCCCAATTAAATGGTCTGTTAAGAATTAAAGAAAACGCGTCGGTTGACTTTTCAGTTACTTTGACGGGTTTTCGCGGGTGCGTTACTTAGCGAAAGAAACGGCGGGGCTCGTGCGGGCCCCACCGCACAAATATCCTAACAAGGGGTAGGATATTTCGGGATAGCACCCTATCCGCTTTAACTCAGTTCAAGTGGCTTCCAAGTGACTTCCAAGCAGCTTAAGTGAAATAAAATAAAGTTGTCGCACAAACTTTATTTTATTTCTGACTTAAAGCCGCAAAATTTAAAAACCACGTCTGAGCAAACGCAACTCCGGAAGAGGCGTTTCTAAGCAAATACCGGCGCTGCGATTTCATCGGTGCCCTCAGAATTCGATTCCGGGCACCGGTTCAAAAGATAGAAAAACTCGCTCGTCCGTTCACTGAACGTACCCGAGCCAAACTTCGGAAATTGATTCCGGGCACACCGGGCCTCAGAATCAGGTGCCGTCTGAAGCTGCGCTCTTGTAAAATTCCAAAGAAAATTAAGAAAAAAATTTCCTTGAAATTTGCGGGTCTTTACAGGTGCGTTCCTCAGTAATGTGATCCAACTTTTATCCATGTATATCACAATGTGACTACACAATATTAAAAAAAATTAAAACACATAACTATTACTAAATATGGAAAGAGATTCATATATACTAGTTGAAAAAATATATAAATATGTTACATAATGTTTTCCTATATCAATACATATGGTAAATCACCCACTAGTGGTGTCATCTAAATTAGTACCACCACAAAGGATTAGAATTAAATTGGGAGATTAGGGTGAGTGAACAAAGTCCAACCACATTACTCAACTTAAGAAATTTGTATGTTACCCGCTCCTATTAAATTAAATAATTCTAACCATTGTTTTAAGTGGCCCAATATTTAGGGGGAGATATGATCCATGGGGTGGATGTGCTAATAAATTACATGTTATTCAGCTAAAGGAAGATCTGATTAAATCCAAAAAATGCATGAAATAAGTGTTTTAATAATTATTTCAAGTATCATTTGATATAAAATATGATCAAAACGTGTCATGGATGGTCATGAATCATAAAGTGGTGTTAAGAAACCACTTTTTTTTCTTCAAAACTTGATCTAGAAGTTTCATGATGAAGTAAAGTTACTTGTTGAACCTAGAATTACATAAAAAAAGGGATTATTCTATAATAAAAAGAGGTTTCCAAGCCTTAACTAAGATAATCAATGATGTCCTATTGAATCTAGTTTATAACAAGGGATATCAAGCACTGAATTTAGTAGAATTAGACCACTAATAAGAAAAAGGTACCATCCATACCATCTCATAATAATGTTTGTAAATCTCTTTTTATGAAGGGAGTGGGTAGGAAAAAAATTATGTACAAGTATGGATTTTGAAATGTTTGATGGAATATTACACCTTAGCTAAGGTGGATAAAAAAATTAAGGAATTTTATTGCCCTTAAAAATATAAACAAGTTATAAACAAGACCTAATGTCATTATTCAAATGAAATAAGATGATCATGGGTTGTGGATCAATGTTGGTGTTGTGACAAATTCATTTATTGTGAATTAGATTATTGGTATAGATCGTTAAATGAAAAATTAGAAAGGAATCCATTTCTAAGGGATAGAAATCCATATATGAAGAAGAAACATCCATAGGTTAAGAGAAACATATATACATAAAAAATAATTGGAAATTTTGAAAATGTGTTTGATTTATAAAGAAGTAGTATTAATAGGATTGGTCCATGTTCATATCAACCTATATATTAATAGAATAAGAAAATAAGGCTACATAAGTTAGTAAATAAATAAAAAGCATCCTTAGGAAAAAGTGAAATAATATTGTAAGAATAAAAACTCCTAAGAATATTTCACATAGGGAAGGTAAAAGGACTTGGAATCTAAATTTGAGAAGTTTATGAAAGGTTCATCATCTAAAAGAACTAATAAAAAGGATGGAAGTTAGCAGTATCCATGTTGAAAGTTCAAACATTATACCAATGAAATGATGCATAATTTCTACAGATAACCTTATTTGATTTTTCCCATGATACTAAATAAAAGAGTAGGAAACACTAGTGTCAAGAAATACATGCATTATGGTTAAATAAATACTAATAATACCTCACACTATTAAGGGAACCCATTATTAATTTTATATAGCTTTATTATCCCTAAATATTTATCATTCATCCCCTCCTTGATAATTCATGCCCCCCATGCTGAGATAAGGCTTGCTGGGATGTTGGGGTTGTTCTTGGAATCACTATAAATAAATAAATTTTGTGGATGAAAAATAATCTGATGATATCATCCTAGTTGATCATGAGAGGATTGAGTTAGATTAAAACCATCGCCTCATTTTGAATTCAGAGGATAAGTATAGAAACATTTGAGATGTCATATTCGACCATAGTTGTGAAATTCTCAAAGGACTATCATACATTCCCTTTTTAAGTGATCCAAAGAGACATATTGGAATTAACCCAACTAATTATTTTGAAGTGGATAAAAGTAAACCAACCTTATGGATTGGTTATCTGGTTCTTTTCAAGCCTAGGGATAATTTTTCCTTCTATACTTATTTCCACTACCGGAGTTTCCACCTATGCTCATGTGGAAAAAGGTATTCCCTCCACTAATATTCCCTATAATGTACACCTTTTCTACCATAAAGTTATTCTCAATCTCAATGAAATTATCAATAAAAAACATGAAAACCTTAGAGTGATTCTTAAGTCACAGAACCAACTCAAACACACATGATTTGAGAGATTAACTAGATGCCACTTCTAGTACAAAGTGAAGAAGGTAAGTAAATTGGGCTCTATATTACATACCTGAGATATATCTATGACTAAGATAAAAAAAATATATTTTTATTAATACTTGAAAGGTATATAGGTAGAATTTTTTTTAAAAAAAAATCCTCAAATCCATCCAAGGTAAGGTATTGATCAACCTTAACATAGATGACTAAGTCTCCCCATTTTCATGATAGTCCTTTGAGTATGAACACTACTATATTTAATTTAGTCCCATCTATAGTTCCAAGAAAATATAAGATCCTATTTATCCAACCTAGCCATGACTTTGAATCTTTAGGTCCCAAGTCACCCTATAATATTGGCAGGATTTTCCTTTGAAATTCCAATGATTGATCCATATAATGTGGTTCCTCATTCCATTTTTTTCTTTTCCACTACCCAAAAATATTTCACTATTCTTATTAATAGTTACTAATTTACTTATGGTTTAGGTGGAACCAAATTTCTAGTATCACACTCCTGCTAATTTATAGGTCTTCTAACCATTGGATTTTTTTTTCTATAACCATAGTCGATGTTATTAAAATCATTACTTAGTCACCACTCAACACTTTAGTTAAAGGTTTTATAGTGTGAAATAATGCACAAGAAAGATCTAAATGGAAAATTTTCAATGTGAAAACCCATGAAATATCATGTGAATAATGAATTTATAGTGGTAAGTCTCTTTAATAATGTTTATACACAACTCTCATTGGCTAAACCCATGATGATAAGGAGAAAACACTCCTAGAAGTGTTTTAAAACACTTTTAATACTCAGAACACCTAGGTAACTTGAATATTAGTATAAAGTGGTTATATATACATTTTTATACCCTATATTTCAAGTCCTAAAACATCCTATATCCATACCTAACTTCCTAACTAATAGATCATACCAAACTGATATCATTTGTAATATCACAACCCCAACCGATCACATTAGATAATATTGGAATGCCACTAACCTTAGGTCCATCCCACAAACACTAAAGGTTGGAAATAAACACATAGGGTTAATAATATTACTGGGGGATGATTTACCCTTAAAATACATAAACTTCAATGGAATAACTCTAATGGTAAAATATAAATATGATGCATGAGAAAGGAAAACCAAACTATAATAATATAAAATAATAATAATAATTTGAGATACAATTAACAAAAATATCATCAAATAAGTCTATAATAAAAAAGACTTAAAAAGGTAGAATAGGGGGCCAAACATGACACTACACCAAGCTACAAACCACTACTATCTCTAATATCCTACCTCTATCACTAATAACCACAAAATCAAGGTGCTCCTATATATAATTAAGAGGTATTCCCTTTACCTATACCATGTCAAACTTCATATGCACCAAGATGCATATGCAGGGTGTGAGTATGTACACCCAATAGAAAGTCAACCAAAGACTTCCTACATATGATACTATAATAAAAAAGTTATCTCACATTTTATATAAAATAAAAGTGAAGCTAAAAACCAGTGAATAAGATACATATAACCAGTGAAAAAAACTCACACTATAGCACACATCTAGATCATGAAATCACACACCCATAAAATACACTAAAACTTCCCCTCTGGGAGCTATTTAACTAACCTAGTGTATCCTGAATCTAAGTAGGGCCAAATTAATAACCCAAAATCAAGATTAGAAACCCATACCTTTAACCCAAGTCATCACTTGGTGGTACAATCTATGTTCCTAATTAAACAGAATTGGTATCCAAATCCAAACCAACAAAGTTGAATATATATGAATTATGAATGAAAACTAACCTCTTCTAAGACATGTTTATACAAACAAAAGGGTTGCATATTTGTATAATCCTATGAACTGAAGGTTCCAAAAAAAAAATGAAAAAAATACCCACGACTATGAAAACCACCGGCGGTAGGGGAGGGGAGCCGACCTAGGGTAGAAACTCGACGGGGTCGGGGGAGAAGGAAACTTCATGGGTGTCGGGGGGAGAATGGGGGTTACCAGCGATGAGCACCGAGGTCACCGGTGTCACGGTAGGGGAGCCGAGCTGGGGTTGGGGCTCATCGGGGGAGAAGCGTCACAGGTGTCAGGGAAGAGGGTCAGCTTGGGTGTGGGGGGGGGGGGAGTGTCGCCACTGTAAAAAATTAAATGGGTTTCACGACGGTTTTTAATAAACTTCCGCTAAACCATTTTATAGAAAGGTTTGGTGGCAGTTTTGTAAACCGCTGCTAAAAGACCGCCGCTAAAGGTGATTTATGTTGTAGTGACTTATATTAACTATTTACTTGATCAATAACCTTTTAAAGTTTATTATTCCATTTATTTAATTTATTACCATGTTATATATAATTACTTAATCAATTATGTTCGCATCAGATGTTTTGATGATATTCAGCTCATATGTCTAAAATGACATCGGTAGTTTACAATCATGGAGACAATGGGTCATACGTACACAAGAGTAACATTTTCATTTTTCAATGATAATGATGGAAATAAGGTAAGCATTATTTTATATTTCTATAATGATCATAAATATAATATTATTTATTTAAATAGATTTATATATATCATCCATGTGATGTGGTGATGGAAAAAAAATCACATCGCTTCATGGAGGTGGTAGTCCACACGTACGCACAAACAACGTTATCAATTTTCAATGGATGGAAAGATAAAAAATTAAATGATATATTATCTTTTTAGAATGATAAAAATGTCATGAATATCATATATAAATATTAAATCCATCATTATAACCATCTGTGAGAGGTGGTTATGGAAAACGAATTACATTGGTTTGCTAGGTGGTAGCCCCCCGTTCACATGAATGATAGATTCGTTTCCCATTTGATTGAAGAGGTGATGGATATCGGGTATACCATTAACATAAAAATATTTCATTATATGTAATATACTGGTGTTATTATTTTAGAGTGGTTGAAGAATATTTTAAGGGGTTAGAATAAGAAATAGAATGAAAATGTTTTGTTAATAACTATACCTCTTCTTCAGACAACCTCCTTTGCTTTAAACCTTAAGCCCTCTAAGGTTGGTGTTCTACCCATACTAAGACCACTTAGAATGTGGGAAGGGATGTATAAAAAGGATTTGGGAAGGGATTGACCGAACCAAATGGATCTTGAAGTGTGTAGAGAAGAGGATAGGGGGATGACCTTTTATAATGAGGGGATGGATATTCTTGGAATTTCTTAAAGTATTAAATTAATATAAATTAATTTTCATGTTCAATTGACTCTAAATTGATATAATTTGAAGATAAGATAATTATGAGTAGAAATAATCTCATCCAATAAAAATTGGATAATTTTAGGTGATGTTTCCACCCTTATCTTTTTGTTTTAACCCTTTGTTAACCCTTTTGACGATTACCATGATAACAAACTTTTTTACTCTTAAGGGGTCAAGATAGTTACTATAAAAGGAAAATTAACCCATAAATGGTCCATGGTTGATATTTTTAACCATATACCAATCACTTGGATGAAGATACGTTTTTTAGGAATTTTAAATCATTTAATAAAATATTTTTATTATAAAATATCATTTATGTCATTTTTGGAAATCCATGAAATATTATAATATAATATGTGTTTAACTCATGTCAAATGGTTCCAAAATTATTAAAAAAATATAAGGTCTTCGGGCTCTGGAGGAAATGGATTCTAAGTTAAATAATAAATGGTATTAATATAATCATCCGATAAAATTTTGACATGTTTTGATATCATTTTGAACCTTATCTTTTGGATTAACCTCTTGGTTAACCAATTTTAACCTTCATCACGAAAATGAATTTTTTAATATTAAAGGGTTATAATTTTACTTATAAGGTGACAGTTGGCTTATAAATGACCATGATATTAAATTTTTGACCATTTATCATTGTAATTATCATTTTATAATATTTATATCACTTTTAAATAATTTTATAAAATATTATTTAACATAAAATATCATTAATGTCATTTTTGATACTATTCATTTAATTTGACTTTGAAAACAACATGACAATAAAGGAATTAGAATATAATACTTTCACACATCACTAACATGTTATATTTATCTATAAAATTCATGGTACATAATAATTCATTCAAATTACATTACATTTAATATTTTTAAAATCATTTATTTTATTTTTATATTAATTTAATAAATACTGTGTCAGTATTGTTAAGCATTTAAGGCAATTATTTAATCACTAAAAATTAAAAATAAATAACCATAATAAAACCAAATAATTTATATTTAAAATAAAATATTTATAACTAAACATAGCCTCTGTAAAAAAATTTAGAGATAATAAAACAAAGAGAATGACATTTTTGAATTTTCTTTACATAAAATAATCTAAAGGTTAAAATCAAAGAAATATGGCACTAAGTTTCCATATTTTAGAAAATTATATGGACATGGATTAAATAAACTCATAAAATAGAATAAAGTCAAGTGTTATGGTCGTTTTTTAAACCTTATCATATTATTTTTAAGCTTAATTACCCAATTTACCATTGCCGCGATAATAATTATTTACTACGGTTAATATTCATAATGACCAAAAATAAAAAGAAATTATTTACCAAATTTGGAAATCCTAATTCCAAATATTGAATCCATTTTTCAATATTCAATTTCTAGAAGTTAGAGAAATTAATTTAAGATTAAAATGTAAAATGCAATGAAAAACATTTTTTCATAAAAATGTCTTTTTAAGTATAAAATTGTTTTTATACCAAATTCAAGTATAAAATTCATTCCAAATACTAAAATTAGATCATGTTTAATAAAAAATAACTAATGAAATTTTAAAACTAATCAAAAATATAATTTTAGTTTTTAAATACTTTGAAAGAAAATTCAATTTTCAATAAAAATCATTATTTTCACTATTCATTGAAAAAACATTCTTTTTTCAGAAAAATCCCAAAAATTCACTATAATATAATTTTGATATAGTGATTTAAAAAATTAAGTTTATTTTATCAAATAAATTTTATAAAACTAACAAAAAATAAATATAATATTTTCTCACAAAAGGCAATACAAATCATTTTTGAAGGGAATATATTTTTGAAGCATAATATGACTTTACTAAAAATTGAGTGATTATTTACTTAGAATTTATAAATAAATTTATATTGAGTAGGAAATTTATATATACTTCATAAGTTAGTTAATTATATTTATACTCTCCAATTTAATGGTTTAGTTATGACAATCATATTTAAATAATAATATTTAATGGTTCATTTAATCTCAGTGTTGTGTGTTGTATACACTATAAAATATATTTTTATTTTTAAAATATTAGGGAGTTAAAATATGTGTGACTTATAAGGAATATAAATCATACATAAAGCATAAACATGATAAAACCCCATGAGAAGGAAATGGGTTATATAATCTTGTCTCAAAGAACAATAAAATGATACATCCTAATGATTCCAAAGAAAAGAATGGATTAAAGATTTTTGGATGTTAATAATTTAATAAATAATCATAGGTTATGGATATATATTTCAAGTGAAGAAAAATTCATAATATAAGAGTGGAGAAGTAGGTATAGAAATAAACCTCTTAAATGATGTTATAAGAAAAGAGTAAAGAACCTTTAAAGAAGTTAAGCGCATAGTGTTTTCCTTAAACTAGAAATGAACTATAATAGTTTTCCATAAAAGAGTTATTATTTTTATAATTCATAAGTGATAAAAAACATTAAAACTGTGACACATGAAAATGAATAAGGAGTAGAAAAGTTATTTTTAAATTAGTTTGATTTAAAGAAAAGATTGGGAAGGGAACCTGGAAAACTTGAATATCCCCAACAAAGAAAGGAAAATGAACTAGGTATATATGTAAGGAAAATATATATAGAATATATAATTATTACATGTGAATAAAAGATGTATAAATATAGGTAAAAAGAGGGAAAGTGAAACCCAAAATAAAAATATGGTGGTATGGGAGTTCCCTTACCTCGGGTCCCGACTCGCTTGGTACATGCATCTAACCTCCTAAATAATCAAATTAAATTTATTAAATACTAGATTAAGAACCGTTTTCATGTATATTTTATTGATGATTATTATTTTATATATGGTTATAATAATTTTCTTAAGACATCATGTTCATGTTCACTGACCCTAGGATGTTTGTTTAATGGTTTTGAGGTCGTAGTAGTTTATTGATAATGATGAAAGCTCTTGTAAAATGATTCTATAACTCTAGAAGTGTGATGAAATGATATCCATGTCATTAAAAAGGTTTAAATGGTCCCAAATATCCATAAGTTTTCTTACATAGACACGATTCATTGAGTAAAAATGGCACCGTTAATGGTGTGTTCATTTAGGCGGTTTTTACTATACATTATGAACTTAATTTGTTTTATTTAAGTTTATGATAATTTAACAATTATAAAATATTAATAATATTATAATATCATTATTAAGATTATATTTAACCCTTAAATGGTTTATTATAACTATCCATGAAGAGATAATAGTTTTTTTAAAACAACATCATTATAGGAGGTTATACCATCCATGAAAAAATGTTTGTTTATAAAAACAACTATTATATCATTATATGGTATAAATATTAATAGTAAAATATCCCAATTTTATATATATTATAAAATAGAACCTAAATACTATATTTATGGGATAGAAGAAGAAGATATAAAGGAATATAAATGAAAAAGAGTGACTATGAATTCTTACCTTACTCCTTAGGATGAATCCTTTGCTAATTGAATTATTCCTTTGAAGGGTGGTATTTTTATGAGAATAATACCTCTATAATGAATATAAGAGAGTTGGGGGGGGGGTGTATCTTTCATATTTTATAAAAGTTAAGAAGCTTAAGGTGTGAGGAGAAATGGGGTTGTGTATGGTGGTATTTATAAGGGGAAGAGATGTATGTTTTAGAATAAAATATTTGAATAAATTATTATATCTTCAAATATTGATAAAAATTGGGATTCAATAGTAAGGAGTTTATTATTTAACAGTAAATGGGAGATTAAAATAATCATATAAATTCTATAAACCTCAAAAAAAATCATATACACTTATAAAATATGGTACTTATACAGTATTTTCCTATTCAATTATATATTATACTATTTATTAAAATATAAAAACTTCACCATGATAAAATTTTTATGTGATGATTCCAAAAAATGAAATTCAATTTATCAAAAATATTTTTCAAAATATGGAAAATTTAAATTTTAAATAAAATCCTATATATTGAAAAAAACTAATTTTTATGACATGGTCAAATTTTTGTCCCTTAGAAAAATTACTTATGATTTAATAAAATTATATTATTATTTATATAAAAATAACTAGTGTTTTATAAGACAATTTTATGGAAATTAAATTTTATTTCAAAATTTTAAATTCATCATATAAGTGAATTTTAACAAAAATAAAACATATATATTTTTCCCAAAAATGAAATTATACTTTCTTTGTATAAAATATTTATTTTATTATATTTAACAATTTTATTTAATTGAATTATGATATAAATTCCTTATATTTTTTTATAAGATAGAAAATTATTTTTTACTATTCCATTCAGTTTGATCACTATTCTAATGGTCAAGTTACTATTTTAACGACCACTTTACCATTCTAACAATCATATTTTTAGTGGCCATATAATATTTATAATTTCTATAAATAAATCTTATATTCACCATGTATAATTCACTATAATTCCTCTCAAGGATTTATATTCTTAATTTTCACAATTCCAATTGTATTACTAATGTTTTAATTCATTTTTATGGTTTTTTTTCATGTTTGTGATTATTTTTTGGGACTGTGGTGTTGAGATTATTAGGGGTATAATAAAATTTTTTAAAATAAGAAAAAGAGATCATAATCCCAAGACCAAGATCAGCATGCATAGATAAATGAAAAACATGAATTCTAGAAATGAAGAATGCTATAAAATAGTGCGTACCTTACACCGAAGATTTCACTACCATCACCATCCAATGATTTTGAGGAAGATCACTAAATGGAAATCAAAATATTCCCCTCTTTATGAAGTATACTCGATTTAAGTTTGAATTATCCATTATATTGATGAAACTTTTCATCTCGACATGGTGTGTTAGCACCTCATACACAAAGAAGAAAGATAAGAGATATTTCAGGAACTAGGGAGTCTCAGTTGAGAATAGATCCAGAATACATGTGACACACACTATAACATATTGACTCTATTAAACCAAATCCAGTGGTTATTTTACTACATTGGCATAAGATATAAGAGATCACATCCTGATGGATCAAATAGTTTAGTAGTCTTGGGCGACTAGATACATACATGATTCTCACATAACATTTGAAAACATAAAAAAATTATTATTCTAGAGATAAATTTATCATTTCTTCTAATATATCCCTAAAATAATTCATAAATACTTTATTGGTACCCCAGTGAAAGGAAAACATAATAAAGGGTTAGCTTAGATGCTCACTAAGAGAAAACATACAACATAATCTTTCATAGTATAAATAAAGCATGAATAATATATAAGAGATAAAAAATAATCAAATATTCCATATAACTCATACCATAAAAGGGGACTAAATCCATAGATGAAATAATAGTATAAATAATCACATGGATAACAAAACTATTCTCACAATGAAATAATGCATAATATCAAACATCATACTCTTACCATTAAGGCCTCATACCAAGACCTCATACATAAATAAATAAGGCGTGTTCCAAATACCTAAATTAGTTTGTCTCATGAGACCAATTGATGAATCAAGGGGCTATAAAAATCTACAACCATCACTTATTAAGTTCAATGCATTCATAATATGAAATAAATGAATAACAATTCAATATATAATCAATATAAACATTTGTATTGAAAAAATAGCATACAAAATGTTAATATTTTCTCTAGCTAATAAATTAAACAATATGGTCATAAGAAATCCTTAAAAATAAGGTGTATGGTATCATTAGATTATATCATTAGTAAAGTATAATATTCATCAAAGGATGTTGACATATATTAAAATATTTTTAAAAGATCACTCAAACATTTCTTGAGGGAAATACCATTTTCATTTTGAAATCAATTATTTAAAATCTAAAAATATCCAGAATATTAGGGAATTTTTTTTTATTTCACAATAAACATGGAAACTTGTAAATTAATCTTAAAATAAAATAATATTCATGATGATGTGAAATGTCATTCATGGGGTAAACATTAAAACAAATATTCTATTCATACATTTGGTAAAAATCACCTCATTCAAAAAATGACAAGAAATTTCCTTTTAAACTTTTTTTTAAAAAAGTAAAACATGGGTAAAAATTAATTTAATCAATAATTAGAGGATATTAAAAACATTTTTCAAAATATTTTAACTAAAATACGGTCATGGAAGAAAAAAATTTCTAACCAAATAGAAAAACAAATTTGGCTTTCCTTAAAAAAATTCATTCAAAATTTTGAGTATTTTGAGGGAGAAAAATGAAAGGAAGACTTGTAATTTCTAGAATTTACTATAAGAGAAGAAATTAAATAATATTTTTGAGATATATATCATATAATTTCATCATCAAAAATTTAAAAAGAAATAATCCTAGTAAAATGTGAGATTATAACATAAAATCCTCACCTCAAGTTCGACTTGCCTCATAAGTGATTTAAAATCCTATATAATAAATTTAGACTTGTTATAATTCTATAAAAAACAATATACATAATTATAATATAATATATTATCCAATTATAACATTTAAACACCATTTTATTAATAATTATTTATTAAAATTGTTGTTTCCACGTGTTAACTATTTCACTTTTCAGTTATGGTTTTATTCAATAGTTTCAGTAATTGCATATTGATCATGGTTCCATCATGTAAAAAATATTGAAAATTTCATAAGTATAATATTTAATCATTATATACACTTTTATAACCATTCATATAAATTGGTGATGAAAAATGAATTCCACCACTTCGTGGAGATGGTAGTTCGTACGTACGCATGAGTGATGTTTCCACTTTTTGATGAATAGAATAAAAGATAGGTAAAGAATAATCAATATATCGTAAATATCATATATATTAATTAAATATATTATTATTATCATCTATGTAAATCATAAATTAAAAAAAAATCACATCGCTTCATGTAGGTGATCGTCCACACGTACATACAATGACATTATCATTTCCCAACGGATGGGAATGTAAGAAGGTAGATAAGTTATTATAATTAAATAATAATAATTATATTATAAATATCATATATAAATATAAAATCCATAATAATAACGAACCATGAAATATGGTGATGTAAAATGAATCATATCATTATGTGGAGGTGGTAGTTCACACGTACACACATGTGATACTTTCATTTCCCATTTGATGGAAAGGTGGTGGAAAATGGTTGTATCATAATCATAATAAAATATAAGCATATTGATGATAATGGATTATTTTTTTTAGTATGGATAAAATATATTTATATGAATTTTAAGAATAAATAAAATTTGAAAGAGTCGGTAAAGACGATTACCTCTTCTTTGAGAGACCTCATTTGGCTTACACCTTAAGCCTTATTGGGATGGTCTTAAGAGAAGAACATAAGTTCAAGAATTAAGGGACGGAATCTAGAAAGGTTTTTGGGTAGTTATTGGTTTATCTAGAGGGATAAAAGTTTGTGAATAATATTGTATAAGAGGTGTCCTTTTATAAGTAATGAGAGGAACACACATGGAATTACTTAAAAGATTTAAATAATATAAAACCATTTTCTTGTGAAAGTGAAACCAAATGAATAGAAATTCAAAATTAAGATGAGGAAAGGTTTAAATTTATTCAAAAATAAATATTTAGATAGTTTATGTGGTATTTTTACCCTTATATATTAGTTTAACCCTCAGTAAATCCGTTTTTAACACTAACCATGGTAGCATATTTTTTATTGTTTTTACTATTCATTATTACAAAAAAATAAGTTGAACTTATTAATTAATATCAATTATTCTGATTAAAAATATTAAATACATTTTAAAATATTCAATTTATATAATTGGAAGAAATTAATTTTAATACAAGTTCTCAAAACATAATGAAAACCATTTTTAGAAACATGTTTGTTTTAAGCATAAAAATGATTTTATAGAAAAAAGTATAACATTAATTAAAATGGAATTAATTGGATTATTCTAAATCAAAATAGGATTATTTTTCTTTAAAACAAAACTAAAACCAAAATTAAACTTGTATATACTTGATTAAGAGAGAATAACTCAAACCAATTTTTATTTGAACAGTAAAATTACTTAGATTTTCAAAATGTTAAGAATATATTTCTAAGTTCAAAATTATATTTTTATATGAATTATACTACTTATTAAATATATATTTGGTCAATATTGTTTTTTATTAGTCTCTTAATTTATTCTTATATCATTATAATTCCATAATGGTGATATTTTTTTTGTAAAATCAGTATTTTTAACTATTCACCCAAAAATGAACTATTTCTGAAAAATCTCAAAAAATCATCATAAGATAATTTTAACTTTCTAAATTCAAAAATAAAAATTTTCTTATCAAATTTAATTTATAAAATTTATGAATTTAGTTTTAAATCATATTCATGAATAGAGTTATGTGTATTATTATATTATTTCTTTAGAAAGAAAAGCTTACCATAATTAAAGAATGAGTGTTACATTATTCCCTCCTTCAAAAATTTTTCGATAAAAATTTCCAGAATTTCAGCTCATGAAAATATGTAGGTAGTTATTCATCAAAACTTCTTTAGGTTCCCACATCACCTTTTCTATCTTATTATTTCTCTAAAGTACCTTTACCATCCGAGTCATTGGATTCCTCAACACTTATTCATTAGTGTCAAGAATATGGATAGGCTCTTCAAAATAAAATAAATTAGGCTGCAATTTTATTTTCTAATTGGTGAGAACATATGTTGGGTCTGGCCTCTACTTCCTCAATAAAGAGATATGGAATAAATTATGAACTTTAGAGAGGCTAGGTGGAATTTCCAAATAGTAATCCATATCACCGATTCTTTCCAGAATTTCAAAAGACCCATTATACCTAGGACTTAGTTTCCCTTTCTTGCTGAATCTGATAACACCTTTCCATGGAAATAACTTTAAGAAAACATGATCTCCCACTTGAAATTCTAAATCTTTCCTTCAATTATCGACATAATTTTTTTATATATTTTGAGCTACCTTAATATGATTCCAAATAGTCTTCAATTTCACCATTGTATCCCAAATAAGATTTAGGCCTACAAGCTTCCTTTCACCAACTTCATCCCAACAAGTGGGAGTATGACACCTCTTTTCATACAATGCCTCATATAATGACATTTGACTGCTTGAATAGAAGATATTATTATAAATTAATTCCCAAAAAATAAATACTAATCCCACATACCCTAAAAGTAAAGTGACCAGGACCTCAACATTTATTTTAATGTTTTAATAGTCCTTTCAGACTACCCATTAATTTGAGGATGATAGGTGGTTCTCAAATGCATCTCTATGTTAATAGCCTTATAAATAATTTTCAAGAATTTTTATGTAAACCACAGATCATGATCAGATTCAATCTAAATAGGTGCACTATGAAGTCTCAAAACTTCATTAATATAGAGTCATGTGAGGCTCTCAAGAGGTAGATCTTACCTTATAGAAAGGAAATGTGTAGATTTGGTATGATGATAAAAAATAACCCATATTTTATCATTATTTCTAGGGTATTTGGAAATCCAATGAAAAATTATATAGTAATATCATCCCATTGCCATACAAGAATAGGTAGAGGTTACATGGATCCTTTAGGAGGTTGTCTCTCAGCCTTTAACAATTGAAAAACCAAGTATCTTGATCTGTATTCTACAATTTCCCATTTCATATTATCTCACTAAAAAAGTTCCTTAATATATTGAGACATTTTGGACCTACTAGAGTGTATAGATAATTTTGATCCATGATCTTCATCTAATAATTCTATTTTCAGCTCATGCATAGATAAAACACATAACCTCTTTCTAAATTTAAAAATACTATCTTTATAGATGAAGTCTACCAACTTTGTATCATTAAAAAAATTAATTTTATTTTGAATATTCTTATCATAAATCTAGTAAATTTTTATTTTCTCCAACAAAGATGGTTTGACAGTCATTTGGAATTGATGTGATGTTTCCCCTTCCACAATGATTCCCATATGGAACTTTACTAAATCCATGAATATAGGATCTTTGATAATACTAATTCTAGTAAAAAATCTATTATATTTCATACTTAATGCATCAAACACCTTATTTTACTTCCTAGGGTGGTAGTGTATTAATAAATTATAATCCTTGAGTAGTTTTAACCATCTCCTTTACCTCATGTTAATCTCTTTCTGCGAGAAGTTATATTTCAAAATTTTGCGATTTCTATATATTTCAAAACTTTCACCATAAATTTAACTCCTCCATATATTCAATGAAAATATTATGGATTACAGATAAAGATCATATGTTGGATAATTATGTTCATGGATCTTTAACTACCTTGATGCATAGGCAAAAACTCTATTGTTCTATATAAGGAAACATCCAAGTCCTTTTTTTGATACATCACTATACATCAAAAATCCATCCCTCACCGATGGCGAATTCAATATAGGTGAATTAAAAAATCTCATATTTAATTATTCAAAACCTTTCTTACATTCTTATGACCATATAAACTTAACCCCTTTATGTTTCAACTTGGTTAGCAGGTTAGCTAATCAACTAAAATTTTGAACAAATTGTTGAAGGTAACCTACTAATCCATTCAAAATATGTACCATGGTTATATTCATTGGAATTTTACATTCCACTACTACCTTTTACTTTTTAAGGATCAACTGATATTCCATCCTTAGAGACAAAATGGCTATGAAAAGATACTTCCTAAAGCCAAAATTCACATTTTTATAAATTTTCCATATAACTCATTTTCTATAAGAGGCTTAAGAATGATTCAAAAAAGAATCTTATGTTCACCATGTTTTTTAGAGTATATCAAGATATCATTAATAAATACCATGATAAATTTATTAAGATAATCCTTGAATACTTTTTTTATAAGATCCATAAAAATAGAGTACATCATTCAATCCAAAGGGAATTATTGTAAAATTTTAATGTCCATATCTCATCTAAAATGTCGTCTTTAAAATATACTCCTTTACTCGTAGTTGATGATAACCAAAATGAAGATCAATATTTGAAAAATATTAAGCTATTTGAAGTAGAAAAAACAAGTAATCAATGCAGGGAAGATGATACTTTTTATTTATAGTACCAATATTGATTTCTCTATAATCGAATTACAACCTCATAAACCCATATTTCTTCTTAAAAAAATAATAGTGGATACCCATAACAAAACACTAGGGTGTATAAATCCCTTATAACACCAATCCTACAATTATTTCTTCAGTTCCAATAATTCAACTATAACTATCTATTAGGGAATATTATATATAGGTTTTTTATTTGGTAAAGGATCAATGGAAAAATCAACTTTATGCTCATGTGGGTTTCCATGTAGTTCTTTAGGAAACACATAAATGTACTCCTACACAATAGAAACATACTTTATTCTAAGGATACCTTTCTCATTCATAGGCTGTGTCTAATCTTATTATCCAAGAATTTCATTAAGGAGATCTACCTAAGGTGGATCCATACATGATTCAGATGAAGTAGTTTCCCCTTTAAAGACAAAGGATTTCATATCTCCATCAAAAATCAAAATCTTCTTCTCTCAAAAATATTTTTTCACATTATAATTTGAAAGAAAACCCATACCAAGGATTATATCAAATTTAACCATAGATATAATAATAAAGTTTTAAAATAGGGTATATCTATGTGTCATAATGGGAACTGATTGACATATCCTTGTTGTAGTAATATTTCCACTAGGATTCATGATTGATAACTCCCTTATTAAGGTGCTAGGTAAATATATAATTTTCTTGGAAAACATGGAAGATATAAAATAGTGTGAAGATCTAGAATCAAATAAAGCATTATATAAATTTTAGTCTAAGATCTACATAACCTCCACTACATCTTTAGAAACTTCAACCTCAGCTATAGTGATAATATAATCTTGGCCATGCTCCCTTGTCCTTTTCTGAGGAAAATTCCCTTGAAAATTGGGCCATTTATTCGAATAGCATCCCATATCTTTATAGTTTAATCATTAGACATTGAAGGATTCTTTTTTCCCTTGAAATCGTAAGACCAGTGGCCTTTCTCTCCACACTTGAATAAAACTCCCATTCCCATCAAGAATGTTCCATGATGTTTCTTTACAAATTTATTACAAGTTGGAAATTCCACCCTTCCTTTCTTCTCTTTCACCATATTTCTTTTTCTAGAGTGCTTAACCACCTGATTCTTTTCTTGTTTTCCATGGAAAACATAAGACTTGGATAATTATTTCCCTATCTTGATGGAACTTGATACTATATCCTCATATAATGAAAATTTTAGAGAGAATAATTCCATTTGAAGGCTATATCCCATCAAAGAAAAAATCAATATTACTCATTAGATTGTGTACATAATCTATAGTATGTGTTACTAACCTAGTAAAGTTAGCTTCATATTTTCACCATTTTCTCCTTTATTTTTCCTTAGATTAAGAAACTTCATCTCCATATAAACTCATTGACCATGAGGAAAGTATTTTTGAAAGAATATCTCTTTGAAAGTTTTCCAATCCATACTATTTATTTCATCTGAATCCTCAGTGTTTTGGATCACTAACCACTATTGATCAATGTCTCCTTTGAGATGATACAATACTATGATAACTTTATCTCTTTCAATACTTCCCAAAGTGAGATATATCTTCTCCAAGTACTTAATCCATTACTCAGATACTAGTGGATCAATATTCCCATTAAATGATAAAGTTTTCTATCACATGAAGCAGTCCAACATTATTCCACCATGTTAGGGATCAATAGGATTCTCCTTATGGAGAGGTTATTAGTCATGAAAAGTTATCTGCCCAAATATAGTTATAATTTATTGAGCTCTAGATCTATCTTAATTATTTTTACTAGATAGAAAATACCTATATAGATTACGTGCATTGATAAAATTTCTATTCCTTCTATTAGGTGTAATTTCTAAACAATGGAATATACTTAATTAACCTTAATATTATAAATTTTAAATCATAGTATATAATTATATATCTAGTGTTACACTTAACATAAATTGAAAATTTATGATTATCCACTGTAAGAGACTAATATGCATTGCTAATATATGTAGTTTTCATGTGCCTTTCTATTCATAAATACAATTTTAGTGCATTTTACATTTTGAACATTCATTCTCATCATTTGTGCACTTCATGCCTAATGTGCACCAGTTTAGGCCCAATGTTTCATCTGATTTTAAATAATGTAACTATCCATATTTTAATTTGATATTTTTGGAAATGGATATTAACTTAATTATGAACATTTTTTATTCAGGGATCAATGGATTATTAATAAAGTATGATGGAGATATTTGGCGATTAAAGGAAACAATTCTGGAGAAGGCAGATTGTATATCATCCCACTGATCGGACTATGCAGCCCACAATACAAGTCCAATGAAGCCTGAAATTTATTTAAGGATATAAGACATATAGTGGAACAAATAATTATTCTGGATCCAGTGATAATTCGTCCTAAATGGTGGTGATTAAGGCGGCCCAAGTTGAAGATTTAATTTTGGGCCAGAGTATGCGGCCCAGAAAAACAGCTCACCATTTCAATCATATCTCCCTAACCACAAAGTTTTTCGGGATTAAATTTTACAGGAGGTTATAAGACATCCGGAGATACATTTTATTCTTCTATAGCCCACTCTGATTCGGCCTTATAGAAGGTCTTCCAGACACGTCTGTTCGGTGGATGAAAACTGGCTGCCACCTCGGGTCAAACGTGGAAAAGTCCAAATTCCACAAGATTTCCACCACCTATAGCCTACCAAAATTAATTAAGATGCTTTGTACTGTTGGTGGATCGACCCAAGGCTCCCAAAATGCCTATTTAAGGCAGTGGTGGTGAAGGATTTTAGAATCTTGGATGCTTTGTTTAATTGTAATGTTATGCTGCATTTTTGTTGCCTCAATTTTGTCTTTCACATGTAAGTTGTTCAATTCACTTTAGTTTCTTAATAAAAGTTATTCTTCTACTCTTATTCTGTTGTTATTAATATCACTTTGAGACCGTTGTATCAAGGTGTGAATTTATTCACACCAAACCTTGTGAAATTATTCACACAACGGTGGAGTGATCATTTTATTTTTGTTGTTTTCTTTACTTCTCCATTTCCTCCCTTATGAGTCTACTTTCCGCTTCCATTGAAACCATGGGATCAATGGAGGGATAAACCACTTATGGGTTGATCCAAAGGAGTATCAAGGGGCTGGATTGGATGTTATTTATCACCTAATTAATGTATAATCACTTCTTTAATTGGGATTTTTATTTGATGATTTTTAAACTCCATCGTCCTTGTTGAATTTAAGGCCACACACTTCAAGTACTAATACGATCCTTTACCTTGAAGTTCTCAAAACTTTGATCCTTAAAGTGTATAGGTGATTAGTATTAGAGGGTGTAGGAATTAAACTAGTAAGTGATGATGTTGTTTTATCTCCTTAAATGAACCCATCTCAAATTTAAGAAATTGAAATCATTAAAAAGAAAATACGTCCAATCCACCCCAAGCGATAACCTAGGATCAACTCATTATTTTAAACTGAATCCACTTAAATATTTTAGATATCTTTAAAACCCATACAAAATCAATCCAAGTTGGCCACTTCATATCCAAAAATCCATCCCTTAGGTTGTGTATCTTAGGTATCTTCTTAGGTCTCTGTGGAATCGACAACCCAAGCTACACTACAAGGACCGTTCTACCCTTCTTCTCTTGGGTAAATTTGGGCGTGAACCAAATTTTGGTGCCGTTGCCGGGGACCAAGTAAGTAACTTAGATCCAAAAAACCTTCTTTCCTCACCTCTATTCTTCTACTCTCACCCAAGATCTCTTATCTTGTCCCTTTCTCGTTTTTTTAGGCGCATGTCCGCCTACACCCGCGATTTCTCGAACAGACTAGTTAGGGTGGAAAGTCCTAGGATAGGGGAGTCAAGTGCACCTAGGGGATTGTTTAAATCAGATTCAAATATACTTGAAACCCCAAAGTCATAACTTGAAACAAGTCCAATGGAGGGTCATCCACAAAATCAAATTGTAAACCCTGGGGGGAATCAAATGGGAAACCAAAACCAAGAAGCTCCAAACTTAGGGAATGTAGTTGATCAAACCATGAACGACTACCTCAATCCAGCTTAGAACAATGCCCCCTCATGCATTAGACACAATTCCATAGGAGACACCAACTACATATTCAAACCCCATGTCCTAAACCACCTTCCAACCTTTCATGGGATGGAGTCAGAAATGCCATACCTTCATGTCAAAGAGTTCAACGACATTGTTGAAACCATGTGTCCCCCACATCAACTAGAATCCGCTAAGATGAGGCTCTTTCCCTTTTCATTAAAGGATCGAGCTAAAAATTGGCTAAACAACTTGAGACCTACATCAATCTAATCTTGGGACCAACTGCAAAGAGAATTCTACAAAAAATACTTCCCTCATCAAAAAACAATTGCACTTAAAAAGACCATCCAAATTTTTTTTGAAAAAGAGGGAGAGTCATTTTATGAAACATGGGAGAGGTTCAAAGACACCCTAAACATGGTTCCACACCATGGGTTTTCCATACCTGAACAAGTGAGAATTTTCTATGAAGGGTTGGGTCCGGGTAATAAACAATTCATTGACATGATGTGTAATGGAACGTTTAAAAACAAGGCCCCAAATGATGCTTACGAGTATCTGGAAAGTCTGGCTGAACAAAACCAAACTTGGGGAACTTCACCTTATTCTGAAAAGCCACAAAGAACCACTGGAATTCATACACTTAGAGAAGAGGAAAGCCTTAGGGCTAAACTCGCATCACTCTCTAGGAAGGTTGAAGAGATAGACCTTAGGAAAGTCCATGAAATCAAAAATGTAGACCCTGTTTGCACAATTTGTGACAAACATGACCATAAAACAGACAACTGCCCAACCATTCCATCCATCAAGGATGTTCTTCTAGGAGGACCCCCAGTGGAAGTCAATTCCCTAAACTTTCAAAAGCCCCAATACCAAAACACCTTCAATCCAAGGTACAATGACCACCCAGGCTTCCGATGGAAGGATAACCAACAACATAGACAACCACAAGGACAAAATCCTTACCCTCAACAGAACTACCAAACCCATAAACAGTTCCAAACCCAACCTATCCAATACCAACAGCCACCGATCCATTTCCAACAAACCATCCCACCTCCAAAATATCCCCCTGGGATAAACCAACCTACTCAAGCACCAACCCAAACTGTTCCACAAAGCCTACTAGAACAACTATGAAAACAAATGGAGAGGATGAACTCAGAAGTCTATTCCCTAAAACAAGAACTTCAAACCATCAAAACAGGAAAGGCACCCATGCCTACTCAGGCGGTGCCATCCTCAACTTCAAGGGGAGAGTCAAGTTATGCTCAAACAACTCATGAACAACTAAAGGCTGTGATTGTTTTAAGAAGTGGGAAATCAATTGAGAAACCTGAACAACTAATTCAGAACCCACCTGAAGATTCAAACTTGGATGAAAATTCAAATGAACCACAAGATCAAACTGAGGAAACTGATAACAATGTGAAAGAAAAAAATCTTCAACAAACAACCCCACAACCTGCACCATTTCCCCAACGCATGAGGGGGAAATCCAAGCCTGAACTGAGTGAAACGTTGAGGGAAATATTTTCACAAGTCAAGTTGAACATACCCCTTCTCGATGCCATCCAAACTATACCTGCCTACTCAAAGTAACTTAAGGACTTGTGCACTTTTAAAAGAAAATTTTCACATAAAAACCAAGTCCTTTTGGCTGCTAATGTGAGTACCACCATTCAAGGGACCATTCCTCCTAAGTTGAAAGACCCAGGTTGCCCTTACATCAATGTTGAACTAGGAGAAAACAAAGTTGTCAAGGCCTTGTGTGACCTAGGTGCTAGTGTCAATCTCATCCCATATACTGTGTACTGCCAGTTAGGCCTAGAAGATCTCCAACCCACATCTGTCACACTTCATCTTGCTGATCGTAGCATTAGGGTTCCAAAGGGGATTTTAAAGGACGTTCTGGTAAAGGTTGAAAACTTCATCTACCCTGCTGATTTCATTGTCCTTGACAACCATCCAAATTTAGGAAATAAGGAACAAACCCCAATCATCCTTGGTCGTCCTTTCCTTGCAACAATCAACTCTGTTATCCGAGTCCGAAATGGGAACATAACCATCACCTTTGGGAACATGAGTCTAGACTTGAACATCTATAATGCAAGCTCACAAATAGGGGATGACGAGGATATTCATGAAGTAAACATGATAGGAAGCATTGATAATGAATCCATGGAACATCAAGGAATATTTGATGAATGCTTAAGTCAGAATGAGATTGATTTCCTTTGTTCATATGAAGGAAGTTTATCTCCTTGGCTTGAATCATTTTCAAATTTCTCTTATGATGAAGTCTTAGGTCCAACAATCAGTGAAACCTTTCAAGAAACCAATTTCATAGAGACCCCTCTAAATTCCTTCCCTAAATCTGATCAAGCCAATATAGTAGCTGAAACTTCTACATGTGAGGAATCAATCCTATCTGAAGCTCTAAAAAAATAAATTGATCTTGATCCAATGTCCCAATCTTCTGCTGAAATTCGGAACCAACCTGATCTTGAATTGAAGGAACTTCCTGCTGCACTAAAGTATGCCTTCCTAGGGGAAAATCAAACACATCCTATTGTCATTTCTTCTTCTCTTGAATCCAATCATGAGATGATGCTTCTAGATGTCCTTAGGAAGCATAAGAAATCCATTGGTTGGACCCTTTCTGATATTCCTGGGATTAGCCCACTTATCGGGACTCATAGGATTGTTTTGGAATCTGATTCAAAGCCATGTCGTCAACCTCAACGGTGACTCAATCCTAATCTCATGGTGGTAGTAAGGAAAGAAATTCTGAAATTGTTGAAAGCTGGTATCATATATCCCATAGCTGAGAGTGAATGGGTGAGCCCAATCCAAGTGGTTCCAAAAAAGGCTGGAATCACAATGATAACCAATGAGGATGGAGAGATTTTTCCAACAAGGGTGAGTAGTGGATGGAGGGTCTGCATTGACTATAGTAAACTAAACTCATTCACCAAGAAGGACCATTTCCCCTTACCATTCATTGACCAAGTCCTTGAGAGAGTGGCAGGTCATGCCTTCTACTGTTTCTTAGATGGGTACTCAGGGTACAATCAAATTGAGGTCTCCCTAGAGGATCAAGGGAAGACTACATTAACATGTCCTTTCGGTACCTTTGCCTTCAAACGCATGCCCTTCGGGTTATGCAATGCCCCTGGAACCTTCCAGCGGTGCATGATGGGAATCTTCTCAGACATGGTAGGGGATTTTCTTGAGGTCTTCATGGTTGACTTCTCTGTGTTTGGGGATAATTTTGAGGGATGTCTGCAGAATGTGGAGAGAGTCTTGTCAAGATGTGAAGAAAAAAATATGGTCCTAAACTGGGAAAAATGCCATTTCATGGTTAAAGAGGGACTTGTTCTAGGCCATCTGGTCTCTAGTAGGGGGATTGAAGTTGATAAAGCAAAGGTTGACATCATTCGTCACCTTCCATCACCCAAAACTGTCAAGGAAGTGAGGTCTTTCTTAGGACATGCTGGTTTCTATAGAAGATTCATCAAGGACTTTAGTTCAATATCCCGTCCCCTTTGTGCTCTCTTAGTAAAGGATGCTCCATTTGTTTGGACAGAAAGCTATGAGGGTTCATTCTCAACCCTCAAATCCTCTCTCACCTCTCCTCCCATTATGAAATCTCCAAATTGGAACCTTACTTTTGAACTTATGTGTGATGCCAGTGACTTTGCTGTTGGAGCTGTGTTGGGACAACGTTGTGATAAAACTCCTTATGTCATTGCTTATGAAAGCAAATCCTTAAATGATGCCCAAATCAACTACACCACCACTAAAAAGGAGTTACTTGCTATTGTGTTTTCCTTAGAGAAGTTTAGGTCCTACCTCTTAGGATCACCCATCACTGTGTTCACTGACCATTCTGCACTAAAATACCTCTTCCAAAAACAAGATGCTAAGGCTAGACTGATTAGGTGGGTCCTTCTCTTACAAGAATTTGACCTCACAATCAAGGATAAAAAGGGAGTTGAAAATGTTGTAGCTGATCACCTCTCTAGGATGGAATTCAAAGACAACTCAAATCACCTTTCTGTGTCTGATTCGTTTCCTGATGAACACCTATACTCTGTGAGTGACTGCCCTTGGTATGATGACATAACAAATTTATTAGTGACAGGAGTCATTCCAAAATTCTTAGGGACTCAAGATCGAAGGAAATTCCTTTCTGATGTTAGACACAATGTGTTTGATGATCCATACCTCTATAAGTTCTGCCCTGACCAAGTCATTAGGAGGTGTGTTCCAGAATCTGAACAAGAGTCTATCCTTAAATTCTGTCACAGTGAGGCATGTGGAGGTCACTTTTCCTCTAAGAAAACATCTTCTAAGATTCTTCAATGTGGTATTTTCTGGCCCACCCTCTCAAGGGACTCCTACACATTTTGTCAAAGTTTTCCTAGGTGTCAACAAGTAGGGTGCATCACAAAAAGGAATCAAATTCCACTCACTCCCATCTTAGTGGTTGAAATATTTGACTGTTGGGGAATTGATTTCATGGGTCCCTTCCCAAACTCTCGGGGATACCTCTACATACTCTTAGCTATTTATTACGTCTCAAAATGGGTTGAGGCCATTCCCACCAAGACTAATGATCATCAAGTTGTGATCTGATTCCTAAAAGAGCATATCTTTTCTCGATTTGGAATTCCGAGGGCTATAATCAGTGATCGTGGAACCCATTTCTATAATCGCCCATTCTCTTCACTCATGTCTAAGTATAGAATTTCTCATAAAGTTTCCACTGCATACTATCCTCAAACCAATGGTCAAGCTGAGTTAGCAAATAGGGAGATTAAGCAAATTCTTGAAAAAACTGTCAACCCCTCTAGGAAAGATTGGTCTGAGGAACTCTTGGATTCTCTTTGGGCATATCGTACAGCATTCAAAACCATCCTAGGAATGTCACCATATAGGTTGGTTTATGGAAAAGCATGCCATTTACCTGTTGAAATTGAGCATAAGGCATTTTGGGCAATCAAGAAAATGAATTTCGACATTTCTTTAGCCGAAGAAAAGAGGAAGTTAGATCTTAATGAACTTGAGGAACTTAGGATGGAGGCGTATGAAAATTCAAGGATAAATAAAGCTAGAGTTCAAGCCTACCAATCTAGGAATATCAAAGTCAAACAATTTGAACTGGGAAAACATGTGCTCTTGTATAGTTCAAAACTTCATTTACACCCGGGAAAGTTAAGGTCTAGATGGTCAGGTCCATTCATAGTGCATCATGTGTACCCTCATGGGGCTGTAGAGATTCAGGATCCCACAAGTGGTAACATTTTTAAGGTCAATGGTCATAGGTTAAAACCATTCATTGAATCATTCAATAAACAGGAAATAAAGGTAGAGTTAACAGAGCCAACCTATGAACCAGGAAAAAAATTGATAGATTTAAGATCCATGTCGGGCTAACGACGTTAAACAAAAGCGCTGCACAGGAGGCAACCCGTGGTCTTCATCTTTCTAATCTTTGTGAATCGTTTTTTTCCTTCTTCTGTATTTTGTTATTTAAAAAAAATATATATATATATACTGTTGACCAGATCTTCTTTTATGAGTAAGGATGGGTATGAAAGGGGAGCACCGTATTCATCCGTGTCACGCGGTGTGATCCCTGAGTAATGCCTTACCCAGAAAATATAAAGAAGACAATGTATCATCAGTTTATTTTTTTTTTATTATTATAGGTATTTTTAAAAAAAATAGATTGTTGACCTGTTCTTCTTTTATGAGTAAGGATGGGTATGAAAGGGGAGCACCGTATTCATCCGTGTCACGCGGTGTGATCCCTGAGTAATACCTTACCCAGAAATTTAAGAGAAGACAATGTATCATCAGTTTATGTTATTTGTACCTTTTTTAGGTTAAAAACAAATTCAAATATATATATATATATATATTAAAAAAAATAAATTAAAGGCATGTCATAGGTCATTGGGAAAAGCTGTTTACAACCATCCAAGCCATTGGGAGACAAACCAAAACTAAAGGGAGACATGGGAATCCATTTTCAACATCAACCACCAGGCGACTTCATTCCATAATTTTCATTTTCAATGTCTTCGTTGAACTTCTATCCTACCCCTTCTATGTTTGAATTCTTTAAACACTGGGGACAGTGTTATTCTAAGTTGGGGGGGAGATGAAAATGTGTGGAAGGAAAAATGTCATTAACCTTGAACATGATAACACACATTCCAAACTCTGAAATTGGATATCAAATAATTTTGCATGCCTTGATTCTGATTTTAATGCAAGTTTATGTTCATATGCATAGTTATTGGAAAGTGCGGTTGTCCGATGTGATTGTTCACTGTTATATTTTCATCCATTTAATAAAAAAACAACACAATGCACGTCCTCTAGATTGTGGGGTCCTAGTTTGAGTTCTTGGGGACCCATAATAAATAGCATATGATTGGTGATCATTTTAATTTTAACATGAGTATTCAAAAAAAAAAATATTTTGCGCGTAGAGCAATGAATTGACCTAATGTGTGGCTTTCGACACTTGGGGATCGCGACTCCATAGTTGTCTGGCCCAGAGTTGGGCATTTTATCTCTATTTGTGGTAATTTGAATTTGTTTTTGATTGAGTTAACTCGAGATGATGCCCGAGTATGTGAGCTTCACTTGGTGCCCTAAGGTCTTTGAGCCTGGGAGTCATCGGCAAAGTCTTGCTACATGGGTTGACTCAATTGAGTTTAATTTCAATTACCATGGAAAAATTGCAAAAAAAAAACCCAAAAAAAAGAGAAAATAAAAAATGAGTACTCATCTTATTATTAAAATTTGATTGCTCCTAGAGCTTCCATCTTTTCTCCCTCGAATGAAAATGAACCCCCATGTCTATTGTGACACACAACACTTCATCATGCTTAATTGAATTTGGATGAAATATGGCAATGAATTTGAACAAAGGAATGGGCTTGGGCTTGAGATATGCATATGGACATAGCTTGTTTTAAATGATTTTTATGGGTTTCATAATTGTTTGGTATGTGATATTTGGGTGAGAAATTTGTATTAATTTTTTTTTGGAAAAGGTCATTCGAATTTCATTTTTGTGAGATATATTTTGCTCGGGACTAGCAAAACTCAAGTTGGGGGGTGTGATTAGCCACTGTAAGAGACTAATATGAATTGCTAATATATGTAGTTTTCATGTGCCTTTCTATTCATAAATACCATTTTAGTGCATTTTACATTTTGAACATTCATTCTCATCATTTGTGCACTTCATGCCTAATGTGCACCAGTTTAGGCCCAATGTTTCATCTGATTTTAAAGAATGTAAATATCCATGTTTTAATTTTATATTTTTGGAAATGGATATTCACTTAATTATGAACATTTTTTATTCAGGGATAAATGGATTATTAATAAATTATGATGGAGATATTTGGCGATTAAAGGAAACAATTCTGGAGAAGTTAGATTGTATATCATCCCACTGATCGGACTATGGAACCCACAATACAAGTCCAATGAATCCCAAAATTTATGTAAAGATATAAAACATATAGGGAAACAAATCATTCTTCTGGATCCAGTGCTAATTCGTCCTAAATGGTGGTGATTAAGGCGGCCCAAGTTGAAGATTTAATTTTGGGCCATAGTCTGCGGCCCAAAAAAACAGCTCACCATTTCAATCATATCTCCCTAACCACAAAGTTTTTCGGGCTGAAATTTTACAGGAGGTTAGAAGACATCCGGAGATCCATTTTATTCTTCTATGGACACTCTGATTCGGCCTTCTAGAAGGTCTTCCAGACGCGTCTGTTCGGTGGATGAAAACTGGCTGCCACCTCGGGTCAAACGTGGAAAAGTCCAAATTCCACAAGATTTCCACCACCTATAGCCTACCAAAATTAATTAAGATGCTTTGTACTGTTGGTGGCTCGACCCAAGGCTCCCAAAATGCCTATTTAAGGCAGTGGCGGTGAAGGATTTTAGAATCTTGGATGCTTTGTTTAATTGTAATGTTATGCTGCATTTTTGTTGCCTCAATTTTGTCTTTCACATGTAAGTTGTTCAATTCACTTTAGTTTCTTAATAAGAGTTCTTCTTCTACTCTTATTCTGTTGTTCTTAATATCACTTTGATACCATTGGATCAAGTTGTGAATTTATTCACACCAACCCTTGTGAAATTATTCACACAACGGTGGAGTGATCATTTTATTTTTGTTGTTTTCTTTACTTCTCCATTTCCTCCCTTATGAGTCTACTTTCCGCTTCCATTGAAACCACGGGATCAATGGAGGGCTAACCCACTTATGGGTTGATAAAAGGGGGTAGAAAGGGGCTGGATTGGATGTTATTTATCACCTAATTAATGTATAATCACTTCTTTAATTGGGATTTTTATTTGATGATTTTTAAACTCCATCGTCCTTGTTGAATTTAAGGCCACACACTTCAAGTACTAATACGATCCTTTACCTTGAAGTGCTCAAAACTTTGATCCTTCAAGTGTATAGGTGATTAGTATTAGAGGGTGTAGGCATTAAACCAGTAAGTGATGATGTTGTTTTATCTCCTTAAATGAACCCATCTCAAATTTAAGAAATTGAAATCATTAAAAAGAAAATACGTCCAATCCACCCCGAGCGATAACCTAGGATCAAGTCATTCTTTTAAACTGAATCCACTTAAATATTTTAGATATCTTTAAAACCCATCCAAAATCAATCCAATTTGGCCAATTCATAGCCAAAAATCCATCCCTTAGGTTGTGTATCTTTGGTATCTTCTTAGGTCTCTATGGAATCGACAACCCAAGCTACACTACAAGGACCGTTCTACCCTTCTTCTCTTGGGTAAATTTGGGCGTGAACCAATTTATATATATAATCTCCTAATCATAAGCTTAGTATCTTTGGGAATATCTTCAAATCATAAAAATATTTTCAAATCATTCATAATGGTTTTTAAAGAGTGTATAAATGAACAAAAGTATATCCCCTAAGAGTGTATATCTCGATATGCAGTCTTAGGTCCACTCATCATGCATCAGTGACAATCGAGTTAATATGAATTATAAACCTTTCAAAGTTGTTACCATTGGTTACATATATGAAACAACCACATCCACTTTCCAGTATCCACACATTGATTTATTTTCTAGTAAAACCACATAATCTATACTTTACTAAAAATTTATGATATTATCCTATAATTAGACTTATACTTAGATTTTTTATAGGGTTATGTTATATAATTTATGTTTTTCTAAATATAGTTCCCAAGGTTTAACTAAACTTTCCCTGATACCAACTATAACACCTTGAATCCAGTAACCTAGAGCCAGTAGTTATTTTATTACATTGGAACGAGATACAATAGATCGCATCCCAAAGTAAGTTTAGTAGTCTTGGGAGACTAGATACATACATGATTCTCGCATTACATTTGAAAACATGAAATTCATTTTTTTGTAGTGATAAATTTATCATTTCTTCTAGTATATCCATGAAATAATTTATAAATCTCTTCTTGGTAACCTAGGGAATGGAAAATATAACAAATGGGGAGTTCAGATGCTCAATAAGGGAAAATTTACAAAAAAAGATATCATATTATAAATAAAGAATGAATAATATGGTAGAGATAAAAATTAATCAAATATTATATATATAACTAATACCATAAAAGAGGACCAGATCCATGGATGACATAACAACATAAATAATCACATAGACAATAAAAACTAGTCTCATAATGATAGAATATATAATTCTAGATATCACAATTTTACCATAAAGGAATCATTTTAAGACATCATACTAAATAGGTAAGGTGTATTCAAAATAACCAAAATTATTTTGTATCATGATAAATATTAATGCATTGAGGGGCTATAACAGGCCTTTCCCATCACTTAATAATTTTAATTCATTAATCATATGAAAAATGAATAAAAATTCAATGCATAATCAATATAAATATTCATATTGAAAAACCAACATATGACATGTTAATATTTTACCCAATAAATAAATAGAAAAAAATGATCATAAGACATCCATATAAGTAATGTGGATTTTATCATTATATTATATCCCCAATAAATCATAATATTCATCAAAGGATATTGACATAGATGAAAATAATTTTAAAACATCACTAAAGAATTTATCACTTATTTAAAATAAAAAAATATCTATAATATTAAGAAAAAAATATTCTTTGAAAATAAATATGGAAACTTGTAAAGGAATCTTCAAAATAAATAATATTCATGATGATGGAAAATTTCATTCATGTGGTAAATGTTAAAACAAATATTCTTTCCATACCTTTGGTAAAAAGTATATCATTCAGAAAATAAAAAGAAGATTCCTTTTAATATTTTTTTGTATAAAGTCAAACATGGCTAAAAATGACTTAAATAAATCATTGTAGAATAATAAAAATATTATTTGAAACATTTTAAATAAAATATGTACATGGAATAAAAAAATTATCAACCAAATCGAAAAACAAATTTAGTTTTCCTTAAAAAGATTCATTTAGACTTTTGAGTACTTATAGAGAGAGAAATAAAAGGAATTTTTTTATTTATTTATGGAAATAATTACAAGATAATAAATTAAATAATATTTTTGAGAGGTAGGTATAAATTTATCATAAAAAATTTAAGCATAAATAATCCCAGTAAAAAGTGAGATTGTAATATAAAACCTTTACCTCAAGTTTTACTTTCCTCATAAGTAATTTTAACCTAATATATAATAAATTTAAATTTATTATAATTATATAATATAACCATATACATACTTATAATATCATATATGAACCACTTATAACATTTCAACTCCCATTCCTTAATAAATATTTATTAAAATAATTGTTTATGAGTGTTAACTGTTTCGTTTTTCATGTAATTTTCAGTTTGGTATTTTTGGTCCTTGGATCTTAATCATGGTTACATCATCTATATAATCTTTATAATGTCATAAGTATCATATTTAGTCACAATATAAACTTTTATAACCATTATTATAAAGAAGTGAAAAAAATGAATGACATCACTTTGTGGAGAAGGTGGTCTATACGTACGCACAAGTGATGTTTCAAATTTTTGATGGATGGAATAAAAGAAATGTAAATAATATTTAAATTTTATATAATAATAATTATTTCATAAATATCATATATATTCATTAAATCTATCCTTATTACCCTCTATGTAAAGTATAAATGAAAAAAATCACATCACTTCATGAAGGTGATAATCCATACATACACACAAGCGACATTATCATTTTCCAAAAGATGTAAAGTTAATAAGGTTGATAAGATATTATAATTAAAAATGTATAATTATTTCATAAATATAATATATTAACATTAAATAAATTATAATAACCAACCATGAAATATGGTGATGGAAAATGAATCATATCACTATGTGGAGGTGGTAGTCCGCACATACGCATGAGCAATACTTTCATTTCCTATTTGATGGAAATGAGGTAGAAAATGGATGTAAAATAATCATAATAAAATATCATTATATTTATTATACTGGATTCATTATGTTATGATAAATATAAAATATTTATAGTAAGTATAACAATAAATAAACTTTTAAAGATTCGGTAATGATGATTACCTCTTCTTTGAGAGACCTCCTTTGGCTTACACATTAAGACTTCATACGATAGTCTTAGAAGAATACCATAAGATCAAGAACAAAGTCAAATAATATAGGAATTTTTTTGGGTAGGTATTTTCTGAGCTATAGTGCTCAAAGTTTGTGAATAAGGGTGGAGAAGAGGTGCCCTTTTATAATTGAGGGGAGGAACACACATGGAATTACTTAAAAGATTTAAATAAAATAAAGTCATTTTCTTGTGAAAGTGGAACCAAATGGATAGGAATTAAAAGTTAAGATAATATAAGGTCTAAATATATTAAACTAATAATATTTAGACATGTTTATGTGTCATTTTTCCCTCATATTTTAGTTTAAACCCCAATAAACACATTTTAACCCTAGCCATGGTCACATTTTTTTCAAGTTTTTACTATTTATTATGAAAAAAATTAAGTTTAGCTTATTAAAAAATATTAATTATTATAAATAAAAATATATAATAAACTTTACAAGATTAAATATGTATAATTGGGAAAAATTAATTTTAATATAAGTGCATAAAACACAACAAAAACCATTTTTAGAAAAATGATTGTTTTAAGAATAAAAATGATTTTATAGAAAAATAAAGTATAAATTTGATTCCAATGAAATTAATTGGATTATATTAAATAAAATGAGACTTATTTTCCTTTAAATCCAAACCAAAACTAATAGTAACCTTTTATATACTTGATTAAGTAATAACTAAAAACGGTTTTAATCTGAACAATGACATTACTTAGATTTCTAAAATGTCATGCATATATTTCTATGTTAAAAATTATATTTTTATATGAATTATATTAATTATTAAATATATATTTGTTCTATAATTTTTTTAGTAGTCTCTAAAGTTATTATTATATGATTATAATGTCATAAAAGTGATAATTTTTGTAAAATCAATATTTTCCACTATTTACCCAAAAAATCAACTATTTTTGAAAAATATAAAAAATACACACTAAGATAATTTTGACATGATGAATTTAAAAATGAAATTAATTTCATCCAATTAAATTTATAAAATTCATGAATTTATCTTTAAATCAAATTCTTGAATAAAGCTATGTACATTATGCTATTATTTCTTTAGAAATAAAATATTACTATAATTAACGCTTGGGTGTTACACACACCAATAAATGGGTTTCCCCACCCTTAATTATCCCTTGAGGAAACTCCTTGGGAAATATTTCATTAAATCATGTGCTATAATGCATGAGTTAAATCCCTAGCTAGCATGCATCATTTTCATGGATTAAACTCCCTTGCATTACATCTCATGTAATAGTCCTTTAAATGATATCCATCATGGAAGATGAAACTGAACATTAAATATTAACACTTGAATGGAAAATAAGTTTTTTAGACCTACTAACTGAATCATAATATGAAATTCATGGTAAGGAAATGGCATATTATCATAATAATATGCCTTATGATATAGCCCTAATCTTACACTACGACTATCTTATAGGTGGGAGAATGAAGACACTATTCACACCCTTATGACATACACACAATCATATTATATTATATAACCATGAATAACATGCCAAAAATGGATTAAGTAGACTTTTATGATTACCTCAAATTGTAAAATATGATTGGAATTAGGGAATATGCATCCTTCAATCTCCCAGTTGCACTAACGTCTACAAGGATTTATTCTATTTCACCTTATATAATATCATATATGAAAACTTATGAAATAATATCTAAAACTCACTTAGATATTTTCCAAAAGAATTTTGGAAAGCTGATACCAACTTTACTATATATTACACCATATGAACTACCTTGTAAAAACCCATCCAAATCTATTTTTGGATTAAATTTAAGATAGTTTTAGAGAATCTCTTTGAGTAAAACCCAATCCCCATCTAGTTAACCAAAAAATGTGACTCTACAGGCCTCTTTAGCATAACAAAAAATATTAATATTTGGATCAATAAATATAATCAAATAGAAACCTCTAGCAAAGCATCAATGCTACTCAGGCTAAAAAGGGATTTGGCATGATCTCTAACAAACACATGTATCTCTATACCAGTTTCCACCAATTACATATCATATTAGAATGCATTCTCATACATTCCCTTTGTATAAGAGGTCCAGTGACCATGAGACAAGGTGTACGCCAATTACATATATCCAACTCATACATTCTTGACTCTCTGAGTATAAACTAACCTAACTAATGAATACACCACTTTCAATCTATATTTATGGATGAAAACATAAAATATAACTCAACCAAATAGATAATAACATCATATATACTATCTAGATATGTCCACACACTCATTATATATCATTGAAGGTCCCAGATACCATAATCATTATATGAGAGGAAAAATACCATATTAGTTGAGCTCTAACTAGCAACATGACCAACAATATACCCAACCACCCCCTAATTAGATAAGACTCAATGAATTGCATAAGAAAGGTATTAAATTATAAAGGTTCTCATCCCAAACATCTCACTAATCTCACATAGTGGTACCTGTGGAAAATAACCTTTTCATATTTTTTTTTGATTTTTAACATTAGTTAAAAATTGATATGAATACAATCGATGTTAAAAGAATAGTTTTAATATAAATTATTTAAAACCTATGTTAAAATTAATTTCAATTCCAGTTACTATAAAAACCAAAATTAAAATCCCCACTAAATATAGATATAAAGGGGCTTTCAATGTCAGTTTTTTTTGAAAAACAACATTGAAAGTCCTTTTAACATCAGTTTCTATAAAAAACCAATGTTGAAATCCCAAATAAATATTGATATTTATTTTTGACTATAAACATCAGTTATTATGAAAGAAAAAATTCAAATTTCCAAATAAATATCAATATAGAAGGACTTTCAATGCTACTTATTTATGAGAACCAATATTGAAAGTCCCTTTCAACCTTTTTTTATTGAAAATAGAAGTTAAAAGTGATTTCAACATTGGTTGCCATAATAACCAAAGTTAAATCCTAATATTTTTTAGATATAATAAAATACAATAACCCGTGACCTATAACATGTATTACAGTAGTATAAAATAACATAAAATAGCAGAAAATACTTAATTCAAACTCTAATACAACATTATTTAGAAAAAAACACATATACATGAAAATTTTAGATATACATCTACAAATTAATCAAACCCACAAAATAGTTTACAAATAAACCTCGATGGTGGTTTAAGTATTTTTTTATATAAGACGAACCATTATAAAAATCCTACACAAAAATAAATGTTATAAAATTAACAATACAATATAATGGTTTAAAATATAATAGTTTTAATTAAATCAACCTTATGAAAATCTATCATCATTCCGATCATGATAATCTAAAAAATGAATCGTATAACATAATAGCCATATTCAAAAATTCATATTTGATGATGAAACTATGGTTATGAAATAAAACTTCAAAAATAATAAACACTATATATGTATGAAAAAAAGTATTAAATAATATAAAAATTATCTACATACACTTTTACATAATTAATTTCATCCGACTTCTTTATCGACAAGTGAAACCTACTGGAATCTTTTTGTGACCTATTTTATTTTCATATATAAATTACCAAAACATATATAATAACAAAAATTTAAGATTAAATAAATAATAGAATAGAATAAATCTTACGAATTCAAAAAATCTTGAAAATATTTATTAACTCCACCCAATAAAGACCACAACCAATATGTCACACACTCATGTGGGTAGAATATGTATAACATTCAATGTCCACTAAAATATAAAATGTTTAACATTTGTGACATTATAATGAATAATAGTTCATAATTTTATAAGTATTCTTACCTATCAAGGAATAGAAAAAACTAATACTTAATCTATATATTTTCCAATATTTCAGAAATATATTTAATTCTAGCATCTTTATCTAGATATTTCATAACCATTGAAATGTATTCTGGATCCATAAAACTATAAAAAAAGTTTTATCATTTTGGATGAAATGAGTGTATAGATAATTAATTAGATAAATAATAAATTAATTCACTATATGTTATATTTATTTAAAGAAATGAAAATGAAAATTGAAATTGAAATTGAAATTTAATTACATGAATAAAATTTGCAACACAATTATGAATAGATCATCATCAATAAAAATATACATGATATATTTTTTAAATATCCTTAAAAAATAGTCTCTCCCATATATGTATATAGTTATCATAAAATCATAAAACCCTTCCAAAATAAAAGAATTCAGTGCTAATTTTATTATCCCACAAGAAACCTAAAAAATATATGAAGGTGATAGTTCCTGGAATATTTGTTTCTTTTGCAATGATTCATTCAATTATAAATACTCCTATATAAGATAAATGTAAAAAACATTATATGTAATTTTAAATAAAAAGTATATAAAAATTAAAAACAACACACATATCATATGTCAACTAATGAAGAAGTTTAACTAGATAGAGAAAAAAATGAACCATACCATCTCCAACTATGGACACCTCCTCAGTAGGAAATGACACTAGAGTAGTTGGATCAATAATATAATGTACTAATACTTTTACTTGTTCTGGATACATAAGGTGATGATGTATATAATCTCCAAAATTATGTATGATTTTGTATGCTATAATATGTATATGAGGATCCTTAATATGGAAATCATAGTACACATTCAGGTCAGAATGAGGATGTAGAGGATATATATATGAAGGATACACAAGATATGTCTGTCTCACTGATTCTATAAACATAGTCTATAAATATGATTTAATTTGATCATCTATTTTCTATTTCATCTCTTATAGTTTAGACTTTGAGGAAGCTATTTCTCCCCTATGTTCTTTCTCCCTTGATGCTGTACTAGGGTGTCCATAAAAATTTCTAATACCAACACACTCCTCATATCCTATTATGTGGACCAAGTGTTTTTTCTTTCTTAAAGTAGTCATAATAATTCCCATCCTACCCTTAAAGATAAATGTCCCCTATGTTGTTTGATCCTAAAGTTAATCCTAAAATGATATATATAAATGTCATATTATTATGATGAATTTAAAAAATACTAATATTCATGAAAAATAATAATAATCTTCTTATAATATTATTAGCCACTTGTTTTTATGGATTTATAATAAAATTCCCCCTTTTTTCATCACCACCCTTTTTCATTTTTCATGGTGCATGGGGGAGATAGAGGGACAAACCAAACCTCTTTAGAGACACTACTAGATTTATCTCTTAATTCATCAAATTTTTTAACAATCATTTGTTCCTCTAGTAAATGATACCCTCCACATGATAAATTATGAGGGTATACATCCTATGAATAGATCTGTTAATGAGATCTCATGAAGGTATGTTATATAATAATAAATTAATAAGTCAACTATTAAATAACAAATATTTTTACAAATTTATTTTATACAAAATAATTATCTTACCATAAAGGCACCCTCCTGCCGGCTGGAGACAAACTTCTATCTTATCTTTACATCTAAAAATCTATATTTAAGGTATGGGATTTCATTATGTTCTTCCTAAAAAATATAAACTGAAGTTAATTTTGATTTAAAATCACTCCATCTAATTTCCAAAAAATATAGCTACCACTTCTTAATTTCTTTCATATAGTGAAAGTCAAATATCATTTGTAATTAAATAAATTAAATATCATTCATGTGAAATATATAATATTTTAAGAATTGAAAAAAAAGTTGAAATATTTTACTATTATGGACTCCCATAAATAATATTTCACCATATTGTCAACACTCATATAACTAGTATATAGAATTCTAATCTTACAATGTCACTGCCTTAATATAAAACTTTTAATGCATTCAAGTCAACTGGGTTATTATTATCATTAAATTAAATTAGCATCTTATGGTCCCCATAAGAAAGTAAAAGTTTTTTTTAATGTTCAATCCCACATCTACCAACTTTGGGTATCATATTCTCTAAATAAGAATAATAATTTTCCATGGTATGCTAACCAGTAGTGTTGTAAATAATTTTTGAAAACAAAAGTTTAATTTCATTAAATAATTTAATTATTTTAGATACATTCATATGAAAAATATACACATATCTCAGTAAATGTTCCTCAAACTCTATGTTCTCCATTTAAATATATGAATGTAATGAAATTCTATGTACTTGTATTTTATTAGAATTAAATTATTGTTAGATGTTTTTTTAAAAAATAGAAAGAAAATTTTATCTATTATGTTTACTAAAACAACTGAAGAAAAGTGCATATATGAAAATAATGAATACAATGAAATAGTCATAGAAAAATTACAATTTTAGGATTTTCAACCATGAAACGTGTATTAAGACTAGTGAATATAAAAATTAATATAAATATTTGAGAAATAACAAATATTTATATATTTAAATATCCAAGTTAAAAATAGTGTCTTTACATGTGTAAGTTTTACATAAAAATAATGGTTTCATAATTCTTCAACCAAAAATGTGTAACTAAAACTGATGAATATAAAAATTAATTTAAATATGTAAATAATTATCAACATATATAAATTTAAACATCCAAGTTAAAAAATTAGTGTTTTTACATGTGTAAGTTCTATAAGAAAATAACAATGTCATGATTATTCAATAAAAAATTATTTAACTGAAGCTGATGAATATAAAAATTAATACAAAAATGATAGAAAAGATAAATATCTATATATTTAAATATCCAAGTTAAAAAAATAGTGCTTTTACATGTGTATGTTACATAAAAAAATAATTATTTCTATTATTTTCAACTAAAAAATGTTTAACTAAAACTAATGAATATAAAATTTAATACAAAAATGAAAAAATGATCAACATTTATTGATTTAAATACCCAAGTTAAAAAATAGAGTTTTTACATGTATAAATTTCACAAAAAATAAAATAAAAAATATATATTTACCTGAATAATTAGGAGAGTAACAATGTGTTTTCCATTATCCCTTCTATATGATAATTTTATATATCATGGACTATGTTTACATCTTAGTGATTTTATCCTCAGATGATCATATAATAGATGAAGAAACCTCACATAAGTCTAAAATATCATCAACATCCTCATCACCCAAATTAATTTTTTCCCTTGTGAAATGTCAGACCCCTGATCATTCAATGGGCCAATAATATAAAATATCTACTTTACATATGTTTCCATGATAAATGGTTCCTCTTTATAAATTAATCTTTTCAAATCAACGAGTTTAAATCTACAATCTCTATATTTCACACCACTTTTACTATCATCCCAATTACATTAAAACACCAATACTCAAAATTTATTATAGTCAATTTACCATATATCCTTAACAACTCCAATATATATTGTTGATGTAGAAGTTGAGATTTTATCTTTTTCACTCACAAAATGCATTTCTTCAGTGATGAACATTACTCTACTATTTTGAATGGTACTCTTGTTATCATGATTTTTTATGTAAAATATGTAACCATTAATGTAAAAACTAAACCATGTGATTACATTAACACATATCCCACCAACTAACCATTTCAAGGTTTATGATGCTGATGATTTAGTGTTGAATTTATCCTTAAACCATGAAAATATGTTTTTATTCTCATTTATTAATCACTTTTCATTTATTTTTAGATACCATACCTTAAATACAACAATATGTGAAGATATATATGGTTGAACTTATCCTATGTTGTTGAAAATATATAAGTGTTACTATACGATTATATCAAATGCAATTACCTTCACTTTTAAACCATATATCCCCTTAACTTCACTATTTACTTCTTGATACCGATATATAGGGAGACAAAAATGTTCAACTTTATATAATTAGTCAATATAGAACTCAACATCCTCCGCTAATATATATTTTTGAACAATTAAAGGCTTTGTTCAATGTATATTTTTAACATATCCCTTTATATTTTTTATATATAATTTAAAATTCTACATCCATTTCAAATATAAAATCACACATATACTTGTATCTCATACCAATTGAATCATTAGATGAACCATTATATCAAAAAATGATAGTAGAAAATACATTTCCAGTTGATAAAATATGAGGACAACTTAATTCTACAATTCATTTAACAAATTTGGATCCAAAACTTTGTTGAAATGGAATTGAAAAATTAGAAAAAAAATTTTATTAATTTTTTTTACAAACATAAGCAATATTCCATGTAGTTCAACTGGTAGTATCCATTACATAAATACATGACAGTCTCAATATTTCATTCCTATTAACTTCAAATCCTTCAATGACACTAAATTTTTCACATTTGAATAATATCCATTAGCTACATAAATACCATGTAGACATTGAAATAAATTCATCTTTTTAATCTTTCTTAATGTGTAACAATATGTAGGTAAATATGTTCTTTTTTTTCTTTTCATAATGGGAGAAAACTCCAAATGTATTCTCATAGATGTTAAGTCATATCTTGCATGTAATCCATCTTTTTTTCTTTAATTTTATGTATAATAAAGTTCCAATAAAATGATCACATATGTTATTCTCAACATGCATGGAATAAATGATATGTTTTCACTATAAAAATATAAAATAAGGTATATTAAATAAGATAAACCATTTCTTCCATGTAATTTTTTGATGGCCCAAAATTTTCATCTTCCCAAACGTGACATTGATATTTTTCACATTGTTCTAATATTCTCTCTTTGAAAAATGTTTTGGGGGGAAATATTACTCTTGTAAACTATTAAATACCCCCTTTTAATCTTTTATAAGGGTGATTAATTGGAAAAAATATCCTATGACCCATTCATACTATGTTTCTCCCATTTTTCAATTGGTGACATGAAGTACCTTCTTCATAAATTGCATGAGCTTTATGTCTCTTAACACTATATCGATATAAGTTTCTATATTAGGAAAGTTGTTTATAGTAAACATTACCATTTCACGCAAAATAAAATACTATTTCTTGTATGTATAAAATAATTTAATACTTTCCTCCCATAAAAATTACAAATCACCAATCTATGGTGACATATAAACATCAATATCATTTATAGTATTTTTGGTCCATAAATCATCAAGCACATCATAAAATATATTTTTTCCACACACATATATGGGTAAATGTTATAAATTACCATTATAATAAGCCATCAACTATGTTATCTAATGAGGATCTTAGTTGGACTCATTCCAAATATGATCCATACACCCCTGGTATACTAAAGATATAATTTATAACACTCCATGAGATATACTTAGTGGGTCATCCAGTGCACAAAACACTTTTTATACCTCATGAACATATTTTATACCTCATATAAGAATCCTACTCACACTAACCTTTACATTTCATCATAACCTATAATTCTCTATTAAGAACATTGGTTAGATATAATTTAATGTCATACTTTGAGATGTAAATTATCATTATATTTCATGAAATGTATATCTATATATACAGATAAGTATCCAATGTGAAATAATGACAAAGTAAATATTTCATTTTATATGATACACACTATACTATCAAAACTATTTTAATAATATTTAGCAAAACCAAATATAATCACCTATCTATTATATCATATATGATATACTGCTAGATCACCCTTATGTTTTCCACACTTTTTATGGTTTTGTTAACTCATTACAACAATATGTAATTTATACCACATATTTATGTGACCATATGATAATACCCTCCAACTAAAATCATTAGTGAGAAAAACATATGAAGAAATAAAGTTTGAATAATGGTGATATTTAGGAATCATATTCAAAATATTGAACTCCTTGAACATATTCAAACTCTTTTACTCCACAACATAAAATGTTACATTGATAACTTATATTGTCTACTTATAATTCTTATTAAGTTTAACATCATCATCCTTGGAACCTATTTTATCAAAATTCTCCCTTGAGATATAGTGACCCGACCCCAGTAGCCCAGATCTGGTTTTTGGTTTATTACGTTGTCATAAGATACAAGTAATCTCATCCTGAAGGACTGAATTGTTTAGTATTATTGGTAAACCAGATACATACTTGAAATTCACATTACATTTTAAAGCATAAAATACAAAAATAATTTTATTTAATAACTCTATTATTCCTCTTAGTGTATCCCTACATATCAATCACAAAACACTTAATCGTATCCTAGGGAAAATAAAACATATGAAAGGGGTGAGATTATATACTCAATAAGGGTAAGGGTATAATAGAAGCAATGAATAAACAAGGTATAATAAATATTATAAGTTAAATAAATAAAACACATGACATTTAATCAATAAATTTATCATAATATAGCAGGAATAAATGAAGATCAAATAATTCCATTATAAATAATTACATGAACATGAAACTTAACCATATATATTCTAACTAATCAAAAAATAACATGGAATATCAATAACTGAATTCCAAATAATAGAAATCTAAAACATACCTTCATGACCTTGTGTTAATAAATATAATACCATCGAGGTGTTGTAACAATACATCTATATAAATGGGGAAAGACTTAGCCAAAAAACAATCTATTTTGCCTCATGAGACCTACCGTTTAATCGAGGGGCTATAGCGGGCTTGCCCGTGACTTACTAAGTTTAATGCATTACTCATATGAAAGGGGTGAAACATAATTTACATAAACATTCATATTCAAACTAGAATATGAAATGTAAATACTTTCCTAAATCATTAATCATAATCATAAACCATCTAGATTAAAGTAAATGGTATCAACTTAGTATATCCCCAATAAAAATAATCATAAACTATCCAGAGAAATAACGAGGATGGTATCATTGGATTATATGTAAACTAAATGTTCATTGTCATTTATGAATAGATATATAATAAAAAATATCTTTAAAAAAATTCTTAAGGAAAATATTCTTTTCATTTTAAAACTAAAAGCTTACATTTTTTTTGAAAACACTTTTCTTTGAAAATAACCTTTGAAACTTATAAAGTAAGTTTTAAAACATGGAGTTTTCATGACAAAAGGAAATTTTATACATACCGGGTACGTTAAAATAATGATTCCATTCAACTTTTCATTAAAAGAAAAATGAGCCTTATTTTAAAAACAAAATGAAGATTCCTTTAATTTTTAAAAAATAAAAATAAAAATGGGGATTTTTTAATAAATCATTTGAAAAGGTTAAAAATATTTTTAGAAAACATGAGTTTTGATGAAAATGATCTTCGACTGAATAAAGAAATACAATTGGATTTTATTAATAATTTTAGGTACCAAAGAGAAGAAAAATGGTACCATTACTTTTAAATGTTCATGAATAAACATAGGACAATAAAATAGATTGATTTTAAGATATAAATATTTAATAATTTCCCTAAGGGATACTCAAACAAAAAACAATCCTAAATAATGATGAGATTGTGAAATAAATCCTTACCACTTTGGTAAACTTTGAATCATAAGTCCCATGAAATAAATAATTTTAAATGAAACCTTACATACCATGAATATAAATTAATTTTTGATATAACATACAAAAATGGTAGTATGTACACCACACAAAAGAAATAAGTGGTGAATATGGCATATGTCTCACATAAGTAAAAGTGAGATGAGAAACCCTTACCTTGAGTCTGACTCATCACGTACATTCTTTATCTTCTTGAATAATAACATTATATTAATTATTTAAATTATTAAAAACATTTTACAAGTTTATTATTCCTTTTATTTCACTTATTTCTAGGTTATATATGATTACTTAATCAATTAATTTTATGTCATATGTTTCGATGATATTTTTCTTATGTGTCAAAAATGAATTTGGTAGGTTGAATATTGTCAAAGAGGTAATTATTTAAAGATCTACAGAATAATAATCGTTACATAATTATAATATTTATACATAAATTATAATTTTAAAACCAATCATGAAATATGGTTATGAAAAATGAACTACATTACAATCATAGAGACGACATGTACGCATGGGTAACATTTCCATTTTTCAATGATCATTATGGAAATATGGTAAGTAATATTTTATCTTTACATAATGATAATAATATCATTTAAAAAATATTATTTCTTTAAATATACTTATATATATTATCCATGTGTTTTGGTGATGAAAATAGAGTCACATTGCTTCGTGAAGGTGGTAGTCCACACGTACATGAACGACATTATCATATTTATGTATAAGAGACAAGATGATATATATTATATTTTAAGAATGATAAAATGTAATTAATATAATAATTATTTTATTTATATAAAATATATTTATTAAAATTATCCTTATTATCTTCCTTATAAAGAGTTAATGAAAAACGAATCACATCGCTTTACGAGGCAGTAGTTCACTGTACACACGAGCAACGTTATCATATCCCCTAAGGAATGAAAATTAAAAAAATTATATATGATATAATGAATCTATATGTATAATTACTTTATAAATATCATATATATACTTTATATCCATCATCATACCCAACCATGAGAGGTGTTAATGGAAAAATGAATGACAACGGTTTGTGAGGTGGTAGTCCACCGTATACACGAATGATGTTTTCATAACACATTTGATGGAAGAGGAGATGGATATAGGTCACGATATTAAAATAATAACATATAAGTATATGTTAATATATATATTTTTATTATATAATCATAAATTAATAATATTTGAAGGTTGTGGAAGAAGAAATAAAACAAAAATGCATAGTTATGAATTTTTCCTCTTCTCAGACCACCTATTTAGGATTATACCTAAAATATTACTAGAATAGATTTATGACCAAAAACGGATTCTAGGATTAGGTTATGGAATTTTGGAAGTCATTTCTATAGGTAATTTTCTAACCAAAAGTTTTTCAAGGCATGAATAATATAGGATAAGGGAGACCTTTTATAAGTGAGGTGAGTGGAACACTTGTAATTTTTGAAAAGAAAAAGGTGTACCCATGTTTTTTACATGAAAAAAGGATAAAAAATGAAGTATTATATATAATTATACATGATAATATATAAATATTTCCATATAATATGTTTTATATAAGTTTTTTTGGTCATTTTAACCTTTATATTTTTAGTTTAACCCCCAGTAAATCAGTTTGTACCTCAACCACGGTAAATAATTATTACTATTTTTACTATTTATTATGGTTAAGAATTAAGATGAAATTATTATATAATAAAAATTAGTATGATTACAAATATTTAATCCATTTTTACAAATTACATTCACATAAGTGGAAAAATTAATTTAAAATTAATCCCACAGACATGAAGAGAAAGTGGGTTTTCAAAGAGAAAATGATCAAAAGTTTATAAAGTTTTTATATCAAAATTCAATATTAAAATGATTCTAATGGACTAAATTAGATTAATAGATATATAATTGAACTAATTTTACTTTAAAAACAATTTAAAATATAATTTAACTTTATAAATAATTTAAATGAAAAGGTAGTTTTCAATTAAAATTCAGTATTTTTCACTATTCATTGAAAAATGAAACTTTTCAGAAAAATCCCAAAAATTTACCCTATGATAATGTTTAAATTTATTTTTAAAAAATGAATTTTATTTTTTAAAATAAATTTTCTAAAATTAATAAAAATTTATTACAAATTATGTGCGCAAAGTGCGACTAAACGACCTTTTATAAAGGTACTGTTTTTCAGAAAACATTTCCCTTTCTTTCAAACAGTTATAATTTTATCTCTAACCATATATATCAATTTTATTTATTTTATACATGTGTAAGACATATAATTTTCATTATTTAGTTAGTATTATTCATTACATCTAATTTAATGGCTAGGTTATAATGATAATGTTTAAATAATAATATTTTAATAGAGTGTCATGTTTCGTTCAAACCCAATGTTGCATGAATTGCACGCTATTAAAGAGATTGAATTATTTAAAAAGAAATATATCATCAAGTCTCAGACTATTATTTTCCCTTATACGCTAGTTATTTTATGTCATACAGAACATCAAATATGATGTTCATATTTTAAAATCTCAGGCTATTACATTCTACCCCCTTAAATAAATTGCATCCTCACAATTTAATCTTTGTCTTGGAAACCAAGGGTTTTTTATTTGAAAATACCCTTATTGAAATCCCACATTGTAAAAATGGTTAATAAAACATCCTCTTGATAATATAGAAAGGGAAGTATAAAGTTCATATAAAATAACACATAACTAGGTTTCTATGTAGAAGAACGTAGATGCGAAGTAAAGATATGGGCATGGAAGAAAAAATTAAATAATTATAGAGAGTGATAGAGTTCATTGATCACAAGAAAGTGATGTAAATTTTAGGACCTCAAAATCAAAAATCTATGATGATTTATAAGACTATCAGTTCAATATAAATGAAGTTATTAGGATAAAATTTTGTTTCAATATCCTTTTCTTAGAGTTGAGGAGTTACATTACCATATAGGCTAAGAATATATGAAAATATACTTACTTGATATCTTTCTATTTCATAGGCACAATTTCATATTTTGGTTGTGTTTTGATCAATTTATAATTCATTACTTTCTCCAAAAATTGAATATCAAAAAAAGAATATTTTATTCCTGAAGCATTAAAATTCAATTTTAATAGATTGTAAGATCCATAATATAATGATAAATAATTCCTCCGATCGCTAGTTATTTTTATAAAAAAATGGTTATTATATGTTATCCAATATGCATAAATATTTATATCATGAAGTGATATGTTAATCTCTAAAACCTCATACAAATTTCAACTTAAACCATTTCATAAATTGTTAAACTTATGAACCTTTCAAAAGATTAAGTTTCAAAACTTTAGAAAGAAGGTCACTAAATTTACAAAATTAACTTATCATTAATCCCCCAAACAACACGATGTTTCTCTTAATTGTCACATACCAAACATGTGAATAACTTCATCATGTATTCTCTTGAAACATTTTAATTAAAATAACACTTATTGGAAATATGAATGATTCCTTATTCCTTAAATAAAACATATATTATTGGATATATTACTTAAATCCAAAAATGATGTTAACTCCATCAATGATAGCATAAACCACTTTTTCAACAAATCATTAATCATCTCCAAGGTAGCTAGTACTATCCAATTTAATTTATCCATATTAATAATATAATTATCCTAAAATAATTATCCAAATGCCAAGAACATATTAAGGGTCATATTTCCTTCAATCATGTGTTTTCCAAGAAGTTCAACTTACAACTAAATCATTTTTCTTGGTCATCGACACCATTCAACATACACTTTCAAATCCATAATGAAAAATTAATGAAGTACAAACATTATATATTTCATAATTCTTATAACCTGTATATCATTTATGAAATACTCAAATGACATAATTCTTGAATCCAAACATAAGTACATTAATTATTCCACTTTGTCTGTAGTAATAGCATATGATTGACCATGATCTATTAGATTCTTTTGAGGTATATTCCTTTAACGCTTGGGGAATTCATTTGCGTAGTACCCCATCTACTTAAATTTGAATAATTTAACAATGGAATTTTTTTATTTCCCTTATAATCATGATCATAGAATCTTTTCTCTCAAAACTTTCAGAAAAATCCCATTCCATTTAATCAAGTACTCAGGTGTTTCTTTAAAAAATTATCACATGTGGGAAAAATCCTTCTTTCCCTTCTTCCCTTTATCTATCATTTTCTATGCTATTATCATCTTCTATTACTTCTCTTATAAGAAAAAATTCATAGATGATTATTTCTTTCTCTTGTTATCACATGATACTATTTTCTCATATGATGAGAATGTTTGGGTAACTAGTTCCCTTAAAAAGATTAGCTTCATCCCATCAAAGAAACAATTATTCTTACTCATTGGATTGTATGCATTGATGCAATTCCCATTCCTTCTTATAAGAACCATTTATATATAATGAAATACACTATATTAGTTCATATCATTATGAAACATAATTTAGAACCCAAAACTAGTGAAATACTTAATATAAATTGAAAAATTTATGCATTGATTATCTCATAATCATAAACATTGTTTCTATGGGGATATCTTTATTTTCAAATCCTTCATAATGGTTTATAAAGAAAATGTGAATTATCCTAAGCATATCCTCTAGGAGTGTTAAACCAGGTGCTCATTAAGGGACATTGTCATATACCAAATGACGATCAGGTCAATCCCAATGCACCCTTTTCGGAGTTATTACCCATAGGTACATCTGTGCCAAAACCATGTCCACTTATAGTATTCATACAAGGATTTATTTTCTAAGAAATACCACATAATATCTTCCTTATAAAAACTTTAGGATGTTCTTATATACTTATCATCAAATTCTATCACATGGTTATGTTCCATAATCTGCGTTTTCATAAATATAGTCCCCCAAGTTTCTACTAAATTTACACTAATACCAACTATAGGGACCTGAACCTAGTATCTTGGAGCCAATTTCTGCTTTATTACATTAGCATAAGATACAAGTAATCACATATTGAAAGACTGAATAGTTTAGTAATGTTGGTAAACTAGATACATAATTGAAATTCACATTACATTTTAAAACATAAAATACACAAAAAAAAATTCTTTCAAAATTACATTATTCCCATTAGTGTTTCCTTGCATATCAATCACAAAACACTTCCTCATATCCTAGGGAAAATAAAACATAAGAAATGGGTGGGATCATATGATTAGTAAGGGTAAGCATACAATAGAAGATATGAATAAATAAGGTATAATAAACATGGCAAGGTAAACAACTAAAACACATGCCATTTTATCAATAACTTGAGAATAATATGATAGGAATAAATTATGATCATATAATTCCATATAAATAATTAAATGATCATGAAACTTAACCATGGATATTCTAACTAATCAAAAAATCACATGGGATATCAATAACAGAATTCATAATAATAGAATGCATAATGATGGACATCTAAAACATACCATCGAGACCTTGTGCCAAGAAATCTAATACCTTTGAGGCCTTATGCCAAGACATCTATATAAATGGGTAAGGCCTTAGCCAAAACCCAATTTATGTTGTCTCATGAGACCTACTGATGCATTGATGGGATATAAAATTCCCACCCTTCAATTACTAAGTCCAATTCATTCCTCATATGAAAGGGGGTGAAATATAATCCACATAAATATGCATATTTAAACTATAATATGAAATGTAAATACATTCCCCAATCAATAAATATAATCATAAACCATCCAAAGTAAAGTGAAAGGTATCAACTTAGTACATCCCTAGTCAAACTGATCATAAAAAATCTAGAGAAATAATGAGAACAATATCATTGGAGTATATATAAAATAAATGGTTTTTGTCGTTGATGAATAGAAATACCATAAAAATATCTTTAAGAAAATTCTTTGGAAAAATATTCTTTTCATTTTAAAATCACCTTTTATAACTAAAATTTCACAAAACATTTTGAAAAAAAATTTCTTTGAAAATAACCTTTAAAAATTATAAAGTAAGTTTTAAAACATGGAGTTCTCATGATGAAAAGAAATTACATACATTCTGAGTATGTTAAAACAAATATTCCTTCCAATTTTTTGGTAAAATCCAAACGAGCCTTGTTTTGAAAACGAAATGAATATTTCTTTCATTTTTTTTGTAAAAAGAAAAAATGGGTAAAAATTTCTTTAATAAATCATTTGGAAAGGTTAAAAACATTTTTATAAAACACAGGTTTTGATGAAAAATGATTTCCAACCAAATAGAGAAATAAAGTATTATTTTCTTAAAAAGATTTTCTTGATCATTTTAAGTACCAAAGAGAGGAAAATGGTACTATTACTTGAAAAATTTCATGAATAACCAGAGTATAAGAAAATATTTTTTTAAGATATAAATATCGAATAATTACTCTAAGGTATACTTAAAAAACCACCCTGAATAATAATGAGATTGTAAAATAAACCATTACCACTTTAGTAAATTTTGAATCATTAACCCCATGAAAGAAATAACTTTAAATGAAACTTTAAATACCATGAAGATAAATTAATTCATTATATAACATACATAAAGGTAAGTATATAAACTACACAACAGAAATAAGTGGTGAATATGGCATATGTCTCATGGAAGTAAAAGTGAGACAAGAAACCCTTACCTTGAGTCTGAATCATCATGTATGTTCTTTATATTACTGAATAATAAAACTATGTTAATTATTTAATTGGTTAAGAAAATTTTTCAGGTTTATTATTCCTTTTATTTCAATTATTATTATGTTATATATGATTACTTAATCAATTAAGTTTACGTCATATGTTTCGATGATATTTTTCTTATGTGTCAAAAATGTTGTTGGTAGGTTGAACATGACCAAAGAGGTCATTATTTAAATATATAAATAATATTAATCATGAAATAATTATCTTATTTTTATATCAATTATACATTTAAAACAAAACATGAAATATGGCTATGAAAATTGAACTATGTTACAATCATGAAGATGACAGGCCATACAAATGCATGAGTATTGTTTCCATTTTTCAATGACCATTATGTAAAGAAGGTAAAAAATATTTTATATTTATAAAATTATAATAATATCATTTATAAAATATTATTTCATTAAATATACTTTTATATATCATCCATGTGGTGTGGTGATGAAAAGGGAGTCACATCACTTCATGAAGGCTGTAATCCACATGTACATGAACGACATTATCATTTTTATGTGTAAGAGATAAAATGATATATATTATTTTTTTAGAATGATAAATATTTCATTAATATCATAATTATGTCATTTATATCACATATATTCATTAACATTATCCTTATTACCTTTCATGTAAAGAATTAGTAAAAAAAAAATCACATCACTTCGCAAGGCGATAATATACCATACACACGAGCAACATTATCATATCCCCTAAAAAATGGAAAGAAAAAAGGTATTTATGATATAATTAATCCATAGGTATATTTATGTTATAAATATAATATATATAATTTAGATTTATCATCATACCCAACTATGAGAGGTGGCAATGGAAAAACAAATGATACCGGTTTGCGAGGTGGTAGTCCACCGCACACATGAATGATGATCTCATAACCCATTCAGTGGAAGATGAGATGGATATAGGTAACTAAATTAAAATAATTAAATCTAAGTATATGAGATATACTAGTGTTATTATATAAGTATAAATGTAGAATATCTGAATGATGTGGAAGAAAAAATAAAACAAAAACACACAGTTTGGAATTTTACCTCACTACTGCAAAACAGGCCGTTAACAGTGCTAGAAATGGACTTTATTAGTGCTAGAAAATAACTAACTACATGAGATAGGTTAAAATCCCTGGTCTTTTATCTGTGCTGAAGAATCACTAATAAAGGTGTCCTTTAGTGATGCTAAAAAAACGCTGATAAAGGAACCATTTATTAGCACTTTAATTTAGCGTCGCTAAAAGAACCATTTATCAATGATTATAAAAGTGATGATAAATGGTATTTTATCAGTGCTGATAAATTATAAATTTATACACACTTATAAAAATGCTGATAAAGTACTTTTTATTAGTGGTTTTAAAAGCACTGATAAAGGGACATACTATAGTGTGATATAACAGCACACTACAACACCACTGTAATGTGCTATAACAACACACAACAACACCAAAAACACACTAGATATAAAAATAAATAATTAATAATACAAGATTTAAATGAAATGAAATTTACAACATAAAAAAAAAGAAAAAAATAATATATTATAGACATTTCAAACATTGGTTTATACAATTATATATATACAAATTATTACATACATTCAAAAACATCAATGTTCCTTTATCTTTTAATCCTGACTCGACTCATGCAATTTCTGAAAAAAATACTCCTACTCGAGAAAAATAATACACCTATATAAAAAAAATTCTTATGTTTGTAATAATATAAATAAATACATTAATAGAAAGAGTTAATTTTATTAAAATTGATGTCAATTTTAAATAAAAAGACACACTTGGAGTCATAACGGCCACAACGTACATCAGATTGAGGTGAGGCTGATTAAAACATGTCTAAAATGACTTTTAGATTGTTTTAATAAAGTACCAAAACAATTTTAATGTGTTTTTTTTAGTTTTGAGTACGTCAATTGTCTTTTTTTACTAAAATGTCATTTTAAACTAGAAACACACACTTTTGACTCATTCTGATCACATCGTGTATCAGTTTGATGTGAAATGAATTAATACATGTAAAAAATGACTTATGAATCATTTTAATAAATTATCAAGAAAATACAAGTGTTTTTGATCAATTTTTAGTGAGTGTAACCTTTTGAACTAAAATGTCAATTTTAAACTGATAACGAACACTTTGAGTCATACCGGACACATCATGTATCAGATTGAGGTGTAGTTGATTCCTACACATCAAAATTGACTTATAGATAATTTTAGTAAAGTATAAAAACAATCCAAATGCATTTTATTGGTTTTGAGTTTGATAACTATCAATTTTACTAAAATTTATGTCAATTTTAAATAAAAGGACACATTTTGAGTCATACCGGTCACACCGTGCATCAGATTGAGGTGAGGATGATTCTTACATATCTCAAAAAACTTTTAGATAATTATCCTAAATCTTCAAAATAATATGAATGTTTTTTATCAGTTTTGAGTAACTTGTATTTTTTACTAAAATGTCATTTTAAAATTAAAACACGCACTTTGACTCATAATGATCACATTGTGTATCAGATTGAGGTACGTCTGATTCTTACATATAAAAAATGACTTATGGATAATTTTCTTAAAGTATTTAAACAATGTGAATGCGTTTTATTAGTTTTGAGTAGGTCAGTTGGCCTTTTTACTAAAGTTGATGATAATTTTAAATAAAAAGATGTACTTTGAGTCATACTGGTTACACCGTGCATTAGATTGAAATGCGGATGATTACCACATATCCCAAATGAATTATGGATAATTTTACTAATATTTTAAAACAATATGAATGTATTAAATCAGTTTTGAGTATGTCACTTGTATTTTTTACTAAAATTTCATTTTAAAATTGAAACATGTACTTTGACTCATAATGATCACATTGTGTATCATATTGAGGTTAGGATGATTACTACACATAAAAAATGATTTAAATATAATTTTTCTAAAGTATTTAAACAATGTGAATTAGTTTTCTCGGTTTTGAGCAGGTTAGTTGGCCTTTTTACTAAAATTTATGTCAATTTTAAATAAAAACACGCGCTTGGAGTCATAGTGATCACACCGTGTTTCGGATTGAGGTGTCTCTGATTCATGCATGTCTAAAATTACTTATGGATTGTTTTTATAATGTATCAAAACAATATGAATGTGTTTACTTGGTTTTGAGTACGTCACCTGTCTTTTTTTACTAAAATGTCATTTTAAAATTAAAACACACACTTTGACTCATACTGATCACATTGTGTATCAGATTTAGGTGCGACTGATTCCTATACATAAAAAATGACTTATGGATTGTTTTACTAAATTATTTAAACAATGTGAATGTTTTTTCTCAGTTTTGAGTGGGTCAGTTGGCCTTTTTACTAAAATTAATGTCAATTTTAAATAAAAAAACTCACTTGGAGTCATACCGGTCACACAGTGCATCAAATTGAGGTACAACTGTTTAATACATGTCTCAAATCACATTTGGATCATTTTACTAAATTATAAAAACAATATGAATGTGTTTTTTTGGTTTTGAGTAGAATTTCTTTTACTAAAATTGATGTCAATTTTAAATAAAGATGTACTTAGAGTCATACCGATCACACAATGCATCATATTGAGGTGAGGATGATTTCTAAATGTCTGAAATGACTTATGGATCTTTTTCCTAAAGTATCAAAACAATATGAATTTTTTTCTCAGTTTTGAGTACGCCACTTGTATTTTTTACTAAAATGTAATTTTAAACTTGAAAGATGCACTTTGACTCATACAGATCACATCATGTATCCATTTGATGTGAGATCAATTATTACACATCAAAAATTATTTATGAATCAATTATATAAATTATCAAAAAATCTAAGCACGTTTTCTCAGTTTTTAGTGAGTGGAATTTTTTAATGTCAAATGTCGATTTTAAACTGACAATAGACACATTGAGTCATATCAGGCACATCGTGTATCATATTGAGGTGTGGTTTATTTTTACATGTCAAAAATGACTTATGGATCATTATATTAAAGTATCAAAACAATATGAATATGTTTTCTTAGTTTTAAGTATGTTAATTGTATTTTTTACTAATATTAATGTCAATTTTAAATAGAAAGAAGTACTTGGAGTCATAATGGTCACATCGTGTGTCAGATTGAGGTGCGACTGATTTCTAAATGTCCCAAAGTATCAAAAAAATAATAACTATCAATGTTACCATGATTTCCATTGAATTTATTTATTGAAATTCCCAAAATACATGAGCATCTTAAAAAAAACACATCAACACGAAAAAAAGAATCTACCTGTATAAGAAAAAAATTATTATAAGTAATACTAAAAAAAACAAATTAAACATAAATATGTAAGAATACATTAATTTTATGGACAATAATTTTATTGTGAAAATATCCTGATTACCTATATGATTGAGTTATAGAGGGAACTGAAATTAAATTGATAAATTTCAACACTGTAGGGGTGAAAGATTTTGAGGAAGAAGAAGTCTATGGAAGTTTTGAAGTAGAAAGGCATGAAAGATGGACATACCACCCCGAATCGAACAAAAGAATCCACCTGTATAAGAAAAAAATTCTTATATGAGTAATACTAAAAATAAATAAATTAAATATAAATATTAAATAATACATTAATTCTACAAACAATGATTTCATTATAAAAACATCAATATTAACTCTGTAATTGAGTAGAGGCAGTGTCGTTTCTCTTCCTATAAAGTTAGTGAAGGTAACTTGAAAGAAAGTGATAAATTCACCACTGTAGGGGTGAAAAGGTTTTGAGGGAGAAGAAGTTTGTGGAAGTTTTGGTGTAGAAAGGTATGAAATATGTACATAGAGCCCCAACTCAAACAAAAGAACCCACCTGTATAAGAAAACAATTATTATGTGAGTAATACTAAAAAGAAATAAATTAAACATAAATATGAAACAATACATTAATTCTATGAACAATAATTTTATTGTGCTAACATCAAGATTACCACTATGATTGAGTAGATACAATGTTGTTTCTATTCTTACAAAGTCTTGACACATGGGAAAAATGTTCTAAAATAAACGAACTCTACAAGGAATAATGAAAATTAAATCAACATTCCATTATATATTTTTTTTGGTAAAATAGATAAAGTATATTTTAATATCACCTTTACATATTTCCAAAGGGTTTCCTTCATTATAGATTGTTCTTTTGAAGGATTAGTAACATCATCATGTGCATAAGACATTGTCTGCATGAGTAGTCAAACATTTAATTTAGACTATGTTAATGCAGTAGAGAACATATAATATTATGAGGAAAAAAATAATATATTAATTTTTTTTACCTTCTCATTGAACCCTCTTTATTTTTTTAAAGGTTTCAAGGGTTTAGTTCCTCTATTGAGAATCCAAATCCCCTCTTTGTGGTCCCCTATAATTCAGAAGATATTTTCTACATTGGGACCGACATGAACTGATTATGATGTCCCAATAAAAGGGTCACCCTTGATTAAATTTCCATCTAACTCAACATTTGTTTTAGTCTCCAGCATGAAAATCGACCAATTCTTATTTTTTGGATCATAGACATAAAATACTTACACTACTTGTGATTCCATTATGAATAGAGCAAATTTTTCCCCTTACATATTGAAATTCACCTTCATAAAGCCCATTTAATCAACTTTTACTCCATTGATATTGTCAAACCATTTGAAATGGAAAAGTGACACTTGAAACTTTGTATAATCAAACTCATATATATATTCGATAATTCAAAAATATGACATATTTGAATAAATTGGATTTGTATCCTTGGAACTAGATATGTGCATCATTTCATCCAAAAAAATAACACCACTGTTTTGAATCATACTGAATTCATCATGTTATTTTTTATAGAATGTATAACCATTGATTACAAAAATAGTGTAAGATATAACATTTTCATTCGGTCCTCTAGTTATCCATTGAAGACATTCATCAATTGAATTTGGATTTCAGATAACTCCTTATAAATTTGATCTTTAAACCATCCTATAAACTGTTGATTATATATATTTGATATCTATCCTTCAGCCCCTAATGGATTAAAATCTCTAAGAATTTATTTTTGGGATTCAATGTATGGATCAAAATCTTCACTATTACATAATATGTAAAGATGTGATTGCTCTCGCTCTATTAAGGTAATTGTAACCACATCTCTTTCAGAAATCCATTTTCCCATAAGGCGTTCACTGTGACGATACTTTGTAAGAATGATGTTTTCAACATTTGATAGGTAATTTGTACATAATTCAATAGCTTCTTCAATAATATATTGTTATACAATACAACCTTCTATATGAATTTGATTTATGACATACCCTTTCAAAATATACATATACCATTCAATGGGATACATACATCTATAATGGAAAGAACCACATATTTGAAACTCTCTGACCAAGTGAACCATCAGGTGAACCATTATATAAAATAATGATGATGGGAAGAACATATCTAATTCACATAATATGACTACAATCTCTTTATTCATTATGGAAAAATTCCCCGGGTCTACAAATTTACTGCATATAGATTTGAAAAAGAAGAAGAGTCTGATTAATGTATATCATACATTTTGAGGCAGAATACAATAGAAAGTAATAAACATTAAATCTTACATCAAAACATGACAGTAATGTTATTTTAGTCCTTGTAACTTCAAATTAGTAATTGAAATGACATTATTGATATTTTATGAATACCCCTGTGGAACTTTTTTACTAGAAAGAAAAAGGAAAACTTCAATTTTTTCTATTTGTATAGAATGTAAGCTACCAGAGGAAGAAAAGTCCACCTTTTACCCTTCACCAATGCCAACTCTTACCTTATCCCCATTTCAATAAAGTCCAACCTAGCCTTGATTCCATATTTCGTTTTTCTAGGAACATTTAGTAACGTTCTAATAACACTATCAAATACATTTTTTCTACATGAATGACATCAAGAAAATGACTGACATACAAAAAATTATAATATGGTAATTCAAAGAAAAATGATCTCTTCTTCCAACCTTGTTTTGTAAGGTTTTTCGAAAATGGTTTACTGAAAACAATGTCAATCTTTTTTACTTTTTTGTATAGTTGATCAACTATTATTATAGATGGTGTTGTACCTTGTTCGATATTCCCATTGAATGATGTCATCTAAGATCAGTATTTATGTCATTGAGGTAAAAATTTATGATGTCCTAAAAACAAAGTTTTTGAGGAATGTTTCAACAGAACTGAGTATGTGTATTTTTCACAAATGGGACACCCCAACATTTCTTTAATTCTATAGCCTGATAAATTTTCATAAGTGAGGAAGTCATTTATCATTACATACAATATGGAACTCAATGTGAATTATTCACTTCTATGAGAATCATACATTTTAACACCTGTATCCCACATCAATTTCAAATATTCGATCAATGGATCCAAATAGACATCAATATCATTACCGGATTTATTTGGTCTAGCTATAAGAAGAGACAACATAATGTATTTTCGCTTCAGGCATAACCATGGTGGAAAGTTATAATTTACCAACATGACATACCATGTACTATGAGTACTGATTAGTACACCAAAAGGATTTATTCCATCTATAGATAACACAAGATGAATGTTTCTCAACTCATATCTAAATTTAGGAAACTCTTAATCAATTTTCTTCCACTGAGGAGAATCTGTTAGATGACATAGGTTCCCATATTTAATTCTCGTATCTACATGACATGTTAATTGTCTCACGATTTCCTGACATCCATATAGTATTCTAAACCATGGAATGATAGGAAGGTACTATACATATTTTGAAGGAGTTGATTCATTTTTCTTATATCGATCTACACCATACTTAGGGAATTTTATGATTGATTTATGGTCCTTAAAAATAATATGAAATCATTTGGACAAGCAAGTATTTTTTTAGAGATCATGACCATTGAACACAACATTCATTTATCATCATATGTTTGGCATGGTAGTTTATTTTCTTTTGGTAGAATATCTTTTAGAAGACCATGTAGTTCTGTAAAGCTGGTGTGACTCCATCCGCTGCCAGCTTTCAAATTATATAACTTCAATACAACTGACAATGTTGTGTATTTAGTATAATTGGTATACAATGGTTTCTTGGAACAACTATTTAACTCCTCAAACAACTTTGGACAATCACGAAGGTCATCTTTAATTTCCATTGTCCTTTCTTCCATGAGATCTCCATCATCTTTTACAAAGGTATTCATATCAAATGATTCATAAACCATAGTATCATCCCAATCGATGTCCACATTAATTTTTCCCTGTGTTTAGTCCAACATTTATAGTTTTGATCTATTCTGCGACAAATAAAATATTCTTCCAACTCTTTTGGACTAATTTGTCTTGAATAAAAATAATGTAAACATAGACATAGGATTTTAGAAGGGTCGTCTGCATGCTCTCTTGAAAACTTAATGTACTCTTTAACTCCATCTACATATTAATTTTTCAAATGATTAATGTGCATCCATTTTTGGTTTATATCCATCCTATTGGGTTCATAAAATATTAATTTTATATAATATATAAATAAATACACATAAGATATTAATTATCAAAATAATAAGACATTAAATATATATTAAGAAGGTACATTAGTATTATTAATTAATCTTAATGACATGTATTTTTTAAATCTTCCATAATCCATTAATAACTAATTATAAATACTTTATAAATAATTTATATATAAAATAATTATAAGTAATTTCAATTTCACAAAATAAATTTTGAAAAAATTTATAATTATATTATAATTTATATTATTCTATTTATAAATGATAATTAGAAAAAATAATATTGTTCCTCAAAATGTATTGAATGATATACATTAAATCATAATCTATGATATAGTTTAAATCTATATCATGCCTTATAACTAGTGTGCCCTGAAAAGAAATAGATAATCCATGATCATCTATCATATTTTATGATATCTTCACTGAAAAAGAAAAAGTTCACTTTAAATAGTATTTATATTTTTAAATATGGATCAATATAATAGACATGATTTTATTCTCTGATTTAAGGCATAAAAATAGTGTATTTTATCACATAATACATTATAAATAGCCATCTATAATGATATGATATCCTAAAATCCAATGAAACAAAATTGTTTCTTCTGTTAAAATTTCTTATATCATATTACATGATTATATTATTGTTTAAGATATATTAACTAATAATTAATGCCACTAAAAAAAATTACACAATTTCTTATGATTGGGGTTACGACTTACATTATTTCATCCTTTTGTATACAATTTCAAGAATCATTTGATGCATTTAAAGTCTATTATATAGATGATATTTTTCACTGGATTGAATAAAACTTATATTGGTAGTGGAAGATTACATGAATCCATAACCCATGATATCCATGTTATTAAAAAATCCCATGATGAATATAAAATTGAATAATATGTGTACCATATGCTTATGATAGTCACAACACTTAATTTTAGTCAAAATATTTGATGAATATCTGTATGAAGTAGATAAACGATTCCAAAAGGGCATTTTTATATGGAAATATCATTTCCCAAATTCCATTAAGAGAAGGATGCATATATTTCAAATGTTTTATTAGACATAAAAATTTTAGGCAGATGTGAAAGAAATAATACTTATCATTTAGAGAAGTCGAAATAAATTTTTAAACTTAAAAAACAAATTCAATCTTCATTCCCCATTATCATGGATAATTTTTACTATATAGGAATCTAATTCCCATTAAAGGGACTAATGCCATATCTCCATTCAGAATTTCATTAGTTCACAATGCCTTAGTATGACTTATAACATTATTCCTCTTGCTAGTACATTTGATGTTTTTAAGAAACCTTCATTTAGAGGATGGATTAAAGTACACATAGATGGGGAATCAAAGGGTAACCATATACCCTTAGGATGTGGTTCTATCTTTAGATTTAACAATAGAAAATGTATAAAATTGATTCAAAAAAACAATTTAAAAAGACCAAAACATTGTTAATAAATCAAACAACAGATCATAAACAAATCATTCTATTCATAATCTAAAAGAAAAATAGTATATAAGCACCAGACCACAAATAAATACATCATCAAAGAATAAATCCAAAACAAAATGAAAACACAAAAAAAAATCAGAAGTCCTACCTCGCTAGGTTGAAGAAAATCTAATACCCTCTTCGGAAACCCTAACTGCAACCGAACATCGGATGTCGGATGAGATGTTCAAGAAATTGGAGGTAGTAAAGAGGTGTGATTTGTAACGACCTAATCTTTTTGAGTAGTATATTAACTTACTCTTATTGATTTAATAAGATGTTAATGGTTAATGCAGAAAGAGGAGTCGATGGCTTCATCCAGTAGACTCGACCCTTATGAAGCCCACTTATCAGAGCTTGGGAAGGAGGTAGCATATGTGGGCTTCGCTTTGGACCAAGCCCAAGCCGAACTCCAGCGTGTCAAACTTGAACGGAAACGCCTACGGGAGAAGTTCAAGTTAGTAGAGATTACTACTAGGGCAATGTTATCTGAGCCTCCCTTAGATTCTCTCACCATAGCACACCTTACACTTAGGTCTTATGCCGGTGTTATAAGGGGCTATGTGACGATACCCTAGCTTCCTTGTGTAATCCTTTCGGGTGAATAAATTGAGATTTCTTCCTTTAGTGATGTTTGTGAAATTTCAAATGTTTAGATAATTTTAGAATGTATTTTATTGATGAATTTTGGAAAAAGGGATATTTTAAAATATTTATACAAACCCTAAATAACTAATGATGTGTAATGATTTTCAAAAAATGGTCTTCTACAAAAGTGTTCAGTAAGTAATTTGGAGTCTAATAAGATCAACTTAATTTTTGATGAATAGTAAATTATGAATAGTGATTTTACGCTTAGGATTAGTAATGTGACCAAATGGATTAGTAATTTCACTCAAAGAAAGTTTTAATATAATTCAGACACCTAGATTAAGTAATGTGATTCAATAAAATGGGTAAATAACGGTTTCATAAATTATTAGTCAGGTATTAGTTTTTTCGGATGAATAGTGTTTTTTAATTAAAAATTTAATTAAAAATAATTAGAAAATTATTTTTATAAAAAGGACTTTATTTTTGAACTCAGAGCATCGATATTATGTTAAGGTAATTTTTGGGGATTTTTCTGAAAAAAATGAATTTTCGATGAATAGTGTTTTTATTTAAAAATTAAATTAAAGATATTTAGAAAATTATTTTTATAAAATGGATTTCATTTTTGAAATCAGATCATTGATATTTGGTTAAGGTGAAATTTTGGGATTATTCTGAGAAAGTTGAATTTTCAGTGAATAGTAAAAATACAGTTTTAGGGTTTCGGTATGTTTAATGACATCATAACTGTGTCATGATGATTTCATAAGATATTTCAAGGGTTGGACGTCCAAGGGTGATGAATTATTGTTTTGGGGCCCCCATGTGGCCTAACTTTATGAAAAATATCATGAGAGAGCACATGGGTTTGAGAAAAGCACTTGTGAGGTGTCCATTGGCCATTAATGCCTTGTCCCCTCACTTTCCCTATAAATACCCACCCTTTCCTCCTTTAGTTTTCACTCCCAACTCTCCCCCAACGAAGTTCTGGTCTCCTTACCTCCCAAGGATTCCTCCCAAGGTGCCCCCAAGCCCTCAAGGTCCAAACCTTTGAGTTTCAAGAGTCACGTTTTAAGGTAAGGGATCCGACCCCTCTCTTTCTTTTCATGTAATCTCTTTGATGTCATTACTTTTATGCTCCATGTTATTATGTGAGAGGATGTTATTTTATATTCCTCTTACTTCCCCTTTCATTTTTATATGATGATAGATCCCCTCTTACTATCATCATTTCGTTTTATGAAAGTTTAAGTGACGCCGTTAGGCTGCCGAATGTTTAAGTGATTCTTTCACCCTTCTCATTTTTCAAGTTCGATTTTCATGTCAAATCTTTCAAGTTCCTTTTTATTATGTTGGGGTATGATCTCTATATCTATCATACTGATCTCTTATGATCATATGATGAGAGACCCTATTTGATTTGTTCAATTCATTTTTTAAAGTTTAAGTGACGCCGTTAGGCTGCCGAATTTTCATAAGAGAAATCAAATTTTTGTCTTCCTTCCATGTTTTTCATTTCAAATGGTATGACCTTAAAATTGCATCACCATATCCATATATACTTCTTATTCTGTCCCTCTACTGTTTTATGGGTCAATTATGGTTGTTCGACCCATGTTCCCTCTCTTTTCAAAGTTTTCTAAAACCGTGTAACATAGCCGTTATGCTGCAGAATTTTCGTCTCAAGATGCCTCTCTTTTCTCAAAATTATTTTTATGTTATAAATTGAATACTCAAAGCTCCCATTTCTACAGGGGTATTCACATATATATAAAAATGTTCTATTTTAAATTCTGGGATTTACATACATGATACCCGCTTTCCCTTTCCGTGGGTTTAAAGTAACGTAAAGATCATGTCTTTAAAGCAGTTTTTAAAACGTTATGATTATGAAATGAAACCCATTTATTTTATGCTATATGGGTTATTTATGAAATGTTTGATGATTATATATGTGGATCACATGATAATAAAGGAAAATTTAAGGGTGCACCCTGATAGCGCTCCAATGCATTGGGTAAAGACTTAATCTCTAGAGATGACCATTTTAACGACGCCTTGGTGAATAACCTTGGTAATTTTTAACGACACCTTGGGGATGGACCTTGGTAAAATGAAACGATTGTCAATATTAAATGTTGCAGCCACATCTTCAAGTTATGAAAAATTTTATTTTTATTATGATGTATCTCATGATTTCTTTCTCATGCCTTAAAGTTCTTTTCATGTCCTTATTGAAGTATCTCAAGTTCACTTGTAAAATGTTTCTCTTGTTTCCCTTACTGGGCCTTCTGCTCACCCTTTCTTTTGATGTATGTCCCCAGGTTATGAGATGCATAATGAACATAGGATGAACTAAAGGAGAATCCTTTCAAGTGTTTAAGAAGAATGTTTTATGTTTTTTTTATGTATTATGATCCTTGTTTCCAAGACACTAAACCTTAACGATCCTCAGTTCCGTGTAATGAAATGAAAGTTATGTTATAAAAAGACGGGATGTTATAGTTGGTATCAAAGGATGGTTTAGTTATTTGTGGAAATTAGGATATAAAAACTTTAGGAAGAACCCTATAGAAAAGTTTAAATATAGGAAAACTTCCTGATATTTTGGTAAGTATTGAGTAAGTGGTTTATCAAACAAATACATCCCTGTCTGGATACGAGCAGGTAGAGGCGGCTCTGGCACAGATGTACATAGGGGTAAAACCCGAAAACACCGCTTTGAGCTAGACTCGAACGGGAACTGGTGCACGATAATGGGCCTTTCTGCACTCTTGGTTACGACACTCCCAGGGGATATGTTTGGTTAATCACAAGCTTTTTATGAATCATTATGAAGGAATTATAGAAAAGTGTAATTGTCTAAGCATGAAGTCTTAGTTAAAAGATTCATAAATGAAATAAGTTTCTTACTAAGGTTTTATTCTTTTAGAAAATGGCGGGCAATAGGAGGAACCGTGCCGATGGTGACCGCAATGCACCATGTGCTGACGGCCCTCCGATGGAAGCTGGAATGGAAAAATTCATGAGAATGATAAACCAACTGACTCAAGTTATGAGTAATAACTCGAATCAAGCTGAGAGGCCGACCTCACCACGAAGGGAACAACAATCTGTTGAGTCCTTCATGCGTCAACGACCGCCAACATTCAGTGGATCTACTGACCCATTGGTTGTGGAACAATGGATAAGCTCCATTGAAAAGATCTTTTTTGTACTTCATTGTTCGGAACAAGAAAAAGTCACCCTTGCTGTTTACCGCCTAGAGGGAGAATCTGATCAGTGGTGGTCACTGATCAAAAACACGAAGCCACGAGGAGAGATAGAAGCTATGGAGTGGGAAAAATTTCGGGGAATTTTCCTTAACAAGTATTTCCCTCGTTCCATGAGAACGAGAATGGAAAAAGAGTTTCTCGAGCTGAAGCAGAAGGAGAACGAATCTGTCGGAAGCTATGAGATGAACTTCACAAGGCTTTCCCGTTATACCTCAAGCTTTGTCATGGACCCTAATGGGAAGGTTGATAGATTCTTTGGTGGACTACGACCTCATCTGCGGAAGAATCTAGCCAACAGGGACAATGACAGCTATGAAGAAATAGTTCGAAGTGCTATGAAAGTCGAGCTGGAGTTTGGTGAGACACAGTGGTCTCATAAACCAAATGAAAAGAAGAGATCGTTGGAGCCCAGTTTAGGGAAGTCTTTTGATCAGGGAAGAGGTGGAAAGCAAATGCAACTTACCACATGCAATAAATGTGGGAAGAATCATCTGGGGAACTGCTTGAACGGAAGTGGCAAGTGCTACAAGTGTGGAAGAGAAGGCCATATTGCTCGGAATTGTCATAGTGAGGTGAAGCCTCAGCTTCCCAACACTAACGACAGAGGAAAGATGGTTCTGGCCCTACCCGAAGTCACATGCTTCAAGTGTGGACAACTTGGGCACTTTGCTAACCAATGTCCAAATCCGAGGGCGGTGGAGGGGAATCACCATCAACCTCAGCAGAGGCCAAGAGAGCAAGGTCGTGCTTTCGCTATCACAACAGCTGAAGTTGAAGTCCCGAACGATGTGGTAGCAGGTACTCTTGTCGTCCTCTCAAAACTAGCAAGTAATTTATTTGATTCTGGTTCTACGCATTCCTTTATTTCCTCCAAGTTTGCAAGGAATATAGAATCAATCCCCGAACTGCTAGAGGTAGAGTTGTCTGTCAAGACTCCAAGTGGGATTATCCTTGCATCAACAGTATTTAGAGACTCTAGTGTTTACTTTGGTGATCACAATCTTATCGCAAATCTAGTAGTCATTCCCATGATGGAATTCGACATTATACTAGGGATGGACTGGCTCTCAAAGTATAATGCTAATATCAAATGCAGAAGTAAGGAAATCTCAGTAGTCTTGAATGAACGACCTACAATTATCTTCCAAGGAGAGATATCCCGAACTGATCCCTATCTAGAAGCACCTCCCATAGCTTTCTTTATGGAGTTAATCGGTGATGATGAAGAAGGGAAAGGGAGCATACAAATTGAAGATGTTCCAATTGTTCAGGAATACATGGATGTATTTCCTGAGGAGTTACCTGGACCTCCCCCAGAAAGAGAGGTAGAGTTCTCCATTGAACTCGTACCTGGGTCTCAACCGATATCAAAGACTCCGTATAGAATGGCAAATGTGGATCTAGAAGAGTTAAAGAAACAACTCCAAGACTTTTTGGAGAAGGGGTTTATCCGACCGAGTGTGTCTCCTTGGGGAGCACCAGTTCTCTTTGTGAAGAAGAAGGATGGATCAATGTGGCTATGCATCGATTATAGAGAACTGAACGGGATCACGGTGAAGAATAGATATCCTCTTCCAAGAATTGATGATTTATTTGACCAACTTCGCGGGGCTCAATTCTTCTCTAAGATTGACCTTCGATCTGGTTATCATCAACTGAGGGTGAAGAAGGAAGATATTCCAAAGACTGCCTTCCGATCAAGATATGGGCATTATGAGTTTACTGTTATGCCCTTCGGCTTGACTAATGCTCCTGATATTTTCATGGATTTGATGAATAGAGTCTTTAAGGACTATCTTGATAACTTTGTGGTAGTTTTTATTGATGATATTTTGATATATTCAAAAAGTCGTGAGGAGCAAGATCATCTAAGGGTTATATTGAAAACTCTGTGGAAGGAGAGGCTCTTTGGGAAGTTCAGCAAGTGTGAGTTTTGGTTACAACAGGTGGCTTTCTTGGGGCACATCGTAACCAATGAAGGAATCTCGGTTGATCCTGCAAAGACAATGGTTGTGGAGGAGTGGCCTCAACCCACAACAGTAACTGAGATTCGTAGTTTCCTTGGTTCAGCAGGATATTATAGGAGGTTTGTGAAAAAATTTTCACGGCTTTCTAATCCACTAACCAAGTTGACTCGAAAAGGGGTTAAGTTCATCAGGACAAAGGAATGCGAGGAAAGTTTCCAAGAGATGAAGAAGAGATTGGTTACTGCACCTGTGTTAACACTACCCTCTATCGGAGAAGGATTCATTATTTTTAGCGATGCATCTCTGAAAGGGCTTGGGTGCGTCCTCATGCAAAATGAAAAAGTAATTGCTTATGTATCTCGACAATTGAAGAATCATGAGCAGAATTATCCTACGCATGATCTAGAGCTGGCGGCAGTTGTTTTTGATCTAAAGATATGGAGGCACTATCTTTATGGGGAGAAATGTGATATATACACTGACCACCAAAGTCTAAAGTATATTTTCACACAGAAAGAATTGAACATGAGACAAAGGAGATGGTTGGAGCTTATTAAAGACTATGATTGTTCAATTCATTATCACCCTGGAAGAGCAAACAAAGTCGCGGATGCGTTAAGCAGGAAAGATCCTGTTCTTCTGGCAACAATGAGGATCGTAGGAGATCCCTGGATTAAAGATCTAGTAAAACTGGACATGGGAATTATAAGGAAAGGGACATCATCAACCCTATTCCAAATGATTTCTCAACCTTCATTACTAGAGAGGATCAAGAAGGCTCAAAAAGAAGATCCTTTGCTGCAGGAGAAGTTGGAGGCCGTAAAAGATGGGAAGTTCCCTGATTTCAATATTGATCAAGAAGGTGTATTGAAATTTCGTACAAAATTATGTTTCATCTATTCCGGAGATAAAGAAATAACTGATGGATGAAGCTCATAGCTCTACATTCTCTATACACCCGGGAAGCACTAAGATGTATAGAGACCTTCGTGATCATTATTGGTGGGATAACATGAAGAGGGAGATTGCTGATTACACTACAAGGTGCCTGGTGTGTCAGCAAGTAAAGGCAGAACGAAAACTTCCTAAAGGGGTATTACAACCGCTACCCATACCAGTATGGAAGTGGGATAATATCACTATGGACTTTGTAACTGGTCTCCCAAAAACATCCAAAGGAAACAATGCGATATGGGTTATTGTGGACCGTCTCACCAAGATAGCCCATTTTATCTCTATTCGGGAAGATTTCTCTCTGGATCAGCTTGCCAAGATATACGTGAAGGAAGTGGTAAGGCTGCATGGGGTACCACTATCCATCGTATCTGATCGTGACCCAAGATTCACATCAAAATTCTGGAGAAGTCTTCAACATGCTCTGAATACTGAATTGAATTTTAGTACGGCCTATCATCCTCAAACTGATGGCCAATCTGAAAGGACTATTCAGACACTCGAAGACATGTTGAGATTATGATCAATGGAATTTAAAGGTGGATGGGATCAACACCTCCCATTAGTTGAGTTCTCCTATAACAACAGCTTCCATTCGAGTATTCAGATGGCACCCTATGAAGCTCTATATAGAAAGCGGTGTAGAACTCCTACTTGTTGGGATGAAACTGGTGAGAGGAAGCTTCTTGGGCCTGATCTCGTGCAAGAGATGACGGAACAGGTTCATGCCATCCAACAACACATAAAGGCTGCTCAGAGTCGGCAGAAGAGCTATGCTGACAATCGTTGAAGGGACTTGGAGTTTGGTGTTGGTGACAAAGTCTCCCTTCTAATTTCTCCATGGAAGAGAGTCATGCGGTTTGGGAAGAAAGGGAAGCTCAGCCCTAGGTATATTGGCCCCTATGAAATCCTTGATCGCATAGGAGCAGTGGCCTATCGTCTAGAACTTCCACCGAACCTAGCTCAAGTTCATGATGTCTTCCATGTATCTCTCTTAAGGAAGTACATACCCGACCCTTCACATGTACTGAACCCAGAGGTGGTACAACTGGAACATGACCTCTCTTATGAGGAGCAGCCAGTGGAGATCTTGGACCGTAGAGACAAGGTCCTACGAAACAAGACTACCCACCTTGTGAAAGTGTTGTGGAGGAATCATAAATATGAAGAGGCGACTTGGGAGCTGGAGGAAACAATGAAGCAAAAGTACCCTCACCTTTTCGACTAGGCCTCAAGTATAAATTTCGGGGACGAAATTTCTTAAGGGGGGAAGAATGTAACGACCCAATCTTTTTGAGTAGTATATTAAATTACTCTTATTGATTTAATAAGATGTTAATGGTTAATGCAGAAAGAGGAGTCGATGGCTTCATCCAGTAGACTCGACCCTTATGAAGCCCACTTATCAGAGCTTGGGAAGGAGGTAGCATCTGTGGGCTTCGCTTTGGACCAAGCCCAAGCCGAACTCCAGCGTGTCAAGCTTGAACGGAAACGCCTACGGGAGAAGTTCAAGTTAGTAGAGATTACTACTAGGGCAATGTTATCTGAGCCTCCCTCAGATTCTCTCACCATAGCACACCTTACACTTTAGTCTTATGCCGGTGTTATAAGGGGCTATGTGACGAGACCCTAGATTCCTTGTGTAATCCTTTCGGGTGAATAAATTGAGATTTCTTCCTTTAGTGATGTTTGTGAAATTTCAAATGTTTAGATAATTTTAGAATGTATTTTATTGATGAATTTTGGAAAAAGGGATATTTTAAAATATTTATGTAAACCCTAAATAACTAATGATGTGTAATGATTTTCAAAAAATGGTCTTCTACAAAAGTGTTCACTAAGTAATTTGGAGTCTAATAAGATCAACTTAATTTTTGATGGATAGTAAATTATGAATAGTGATTTTACGCTTAGGATTAGTAATGTGACCAAATGGATTAGTAATTTCACTCAAAGAAAGTTTTAATATAATTCAGACACCTAGATTAAGTAATGTGATTCAATAAAATGGGTAAATAACGGTTTCATAAATTATTAGTCAGGTATTAGTTTTTTTGGATGAATAGTGTTTTTTAATTAAAAATTTAATTAAAAATAATTAGAAAATTATTTTTATAAAAAGGACTTTATTTTTGAACTCAGAGCATCGATATTATGTTAAGGTAATTTTTTGGGGATTTTTCTGAAAAAAATGAATTTTCGAGGAATAGTGTTTTTATTTAAAAATTAAATTAAAGATATTTAGAAAATTATTTTTATAAAATGGATTTCATTTTTGAAATCAGAGCATTGATATTTGGTTAAGGTGAAATTTTGGGATTATTCTGAGAAAGTTGAATTTTCAGTGAATAGTAAAAATACAGTTTTAGGGTTTCGGTATGTTTAATGACATCATAACTGTGTCATGATGATTTCATGAGATATTTCAAGGGTTGGCCGGCCAAGGGTGATGAATTATTGTTTTGGGGTCCCCATGTGGCCTAACTTTATGAAAAATATCATGAGAGAGCACATGGGTTTGAGAAAAGCACTTGTGAGGTGTCTCTTGGCCATTAATGCCTTGTCCCCTCACTTTCCCTATTAATACCCACCCTTTCCTCCTTTAGTTTTCACTCCCAACTCTCCCCCAACGAAGTTCTGGTCTCTTTACCTCCCAAGGAGTCCTCCCAAGGTGTCCCCAAGCCCTCAAGGTCCAAACCTTTGAGTTTCAAGAGTCACATTTTAAGGTAAGGGATCCGACCCCTCTCTTTCTTTTCATGTAATCTCTTTGATGTCATTCCTTTTATGCTCCATGTTATTATGTGAGAGGATGTTCTTTTATATTCCTCTTACTGCCCCTTTCATTTTTATATGATGAGATATCCCCTCTTACTCTCATCATTTCGTTTTATGAAAGTTTAAGTGACGCCGTTAGGCTGCCGAATGTTTAAGTGATTGTTTCACCCTTCTCATTTTTCAAGTTCGATTTTCATGTCAAATCTTTCAAGTTACTTTTTATTATGTTTGGGTATGATCTATATATCTATCATACTGATCTCTTATGATCATATGATGAGAGACCCTATTTGATTTGTTCAATTCATTTTTTGAAGTTTAAGTGATGCCGTTAGGCTGCCGAATTTTCATAAGAGAAATCAAATTTTTGTCTTCCTTCCATGTTTTTCATTTCAAATGGTATGACCTTAAAATTGCATCACCATGTCCATATATACTTATTATTCTGTCCCTCTACTATTTTATGGGTCAATTATGGTTGTTCGACCCATGTTCCCTCTCTTTTCAAAGTTTTCTAAAACCGTGTAACCTAGCCGTTATGCTGCAGAATTTTCGTCTCAAGATGCCTCTCTTTTCTCAAAATTATTTTTATGTTATAAAGTGAATACTCAAAGCTCCCATTTCTACAGGGGTATTCACATATATATAAAAATGTTCTATTTTAAATTCTGGGATTTACATACATGATACCCGCTTTCCCTTTCCGTGGGTTTAAAGTAACGTAAAGATCATGTCTTTAAAGCAGTTTTTAAAAAGTTATGATTATGAAATGAAACCCATTTATTTTATGCTATATGGGTTATTTATGAAATGTTTTATGATGATATATGTGGCTCACATGATAATAAAGGCAAATTTAAGGGTGCGCCCTGATAGCGCTCCAATGCATTGGGTAAAGACTTAATCTCTAGAGATGACCATTTTAACGACGCCTTGGTGAATAACCTTGGTAATTTTTAACGACACCTTGGGGATGGACCTTGGTGAAACGAAATGATTGTCAATGTTAAATGTTTCAGCCACATCTTCAAGTTATGAAAAATGTTATTTTTATTATGATGTATCTCATGATTTCTTTCTCATGCCTTAAAGTTCTTTTCATGTCCTTATTGAAGTATCTCAAGTTCACTTGTAAAATGTTTCTCTTGTTTCCCTTACTGGGCCTTCTGCTCACCCTTTCTTTTGATGTATGTCCCCAGGTTATGAGATGCATAATGAACATAGGATGAACTAAAGGAGAATCCTTTCAAGTGTTTAAGAAGAATGTTTTATGTTTTTTTATGTATTATGATCCTTGTTTCCAAGACACTAAACCTTAACGATCCTCAGTTCCGTGTAATGAAATGAAAGTTATGTTATAAAAAGACGGGATGTTATAGTTGGTATCAAAGGATGGTTTATTCATTTGCTGAAATTAGGATATAAAAACTTTAGGAAGAACCCTATAGAAAAGTTTAAATATAGGAAAACTTCCTGGTATTTTGGTAAGTATTGAGTAAGTGGTTTATCAAACAAATACATCCCTGTCTGGATACGAGCAGGTAGAGGCGACTCTGGCACAGATGTACATAGGGGTAAAACCCGAAAACACCGCTTTGAGCTAGACTCGAACGGGAACTGGTGCACGATAACGGGCCTTTCTGCACTCTTGGTTACGACACTCCCGGGGGATATGTTTGGTTAATCACAAGCTTTTTATGAATCATTATGAAGGAATTATAGAAAAGTGTAATTGTCTAAGCATGAAGTCTTAGTTAAAAGATTCATAAATGAAATAAGTTTCTTACTAAGGTTTTATTCTTTTAGAAAATGGCGGGCAATAGGAGGAACCGTGCTGATGGTGACCGCAATGCACCATGTGATGACGGCCCTCCGATGGAAGCCGGAATGGAAACTTTCATGAGAATGATGAACCAACTGACTCAAGTTATGAGTAATAACTTGAATCAAGCTGAGAGGCCGACCTCACCACGAAGGGAACAACACTCTGTTGAGTCCTTCATGCGTCAACGACCGCCAACATTCAGTGGATCTACTGACCCATTGGTTGCGGAACAATGGATAAGCTCCATTGAAAAGATCTTTTTTGTACTTCATTGTTCGGAACAAGAAAAAGTCACCCTTGCTATTTACCACCTAGAGGGAGAAGCTGATCAATGGTGGTCACTGATCAAAAACACGAAGCCACGAGGAGAGATAAAAGCTATGGAGTGGGAAAAATTTCGGGGAATTTTCCTTAACAAGTATTTCCCTCGTTCCATGTGAACGAGAATGGAAAAAGAGTTTCTCGAGCTGAAGCAGAAGGAGAACGAATCTGTCGGAAGCTATGAGATGAACTTCACAAGGCTTTCCCGTTATACCTCAAGCTTTGTCATGGACCCTAATGGGAAGGTTGATAGATTCTTTGGTGGACTACGACCTCATCTGCGGAAGAATCTAGCCAACAAGGACTATGACAGCTATGAAGAAATAGTTCGAAGTGCTATGAAAGTCGAGCTGGAGTTTGGTGAGACACAGTGGTCTCATAAACCAAATGAAAAGAAGAGATCATTGGAGCCCAGTTTAGGGAATTCTTTTGATCAGGGAAGAGGTGGAAAGCAAATGCAACTTACCACATGCAATAAATGTGGGAAGAATCATCTGGGGAACTGCTTGAATGGAAGTGGCAAGTGCTACAAGTGTGGAAGAGGAGGCCATATTGCTCGGAATTGTCATAGTGAGGTGAAGCCTCAGCTTCCCAACACTAACGACAGAGGAAAGATGGTTCTGGCCCTACCCGAAGTCACATGCTTCAAGTGTGGACAGCTTGGGCACTTTGCTAACCAATGTCCAAATCCGAGGGCGGTGGAGGGGAATCACCATCAACCTCAGCAGAGGCCAAGAGAGCAAGGTCGTGCTTTCGCTATCACAACAACTGAAGTTGAAGTCCCGAACGATGTGGTAGCAGGTACTCTTGTCGTCCTCTCAAAACTAGCAAGTAATTTATTTGATTCTGGTTCTACGCATTCCTTTATTTCCTCCAAGTTTTCAAGGAATATAGAATCAATCCCCGAACTGCTAGAGGTAGAGTTGTCTGTCAAGACTCCAAGTGGGATTATCCTTGCATCAACAGTATTTAGAGACTCTAGTGTTTACTTTGGTGAGCACAATCTTATCGCAAATCTAGTAGTCATTCCCATGATGGAATTCGACATTATACTAGGGATGGACTGGCTCTCAAAGTATAATGCTAATATCAAATGCAGAAGTAAGGAAATCTCAGTAGTCTTGAATGAACGACCTACAGTTATCTTCCAAGGAGAGATATCCCGAACTGATCCCTATCTAGAAGCACCTCCCATAGCTTTCTTTATGGAGTTAATCGGTGATGATGAAGAAGGGAAAGGGAGCATACAAATTGAAGATGTTCCAATTGTTCAGGAATACATGGATGTATTTCATGAGGAGTTACCTAGACCTCCCCCAGAAAGAGAGGTAGAGTTCTCCATTGAACTCGTACCTGGGTCTCAACCGATATCAAAGACTCCGTATAGAATGGCAAATGTGGAGCTAGAAGAGTTAAAGAAACAACTCCAAGACTTGTTGGAGAAGGGGTTTATCCGACCGAGTGTGTCTCCTTGGGGAGCACCAGTTCTCTTTGTGAAGAAGAAGGATGGATCAATGCGGCTATGCATCGATTATAGAGAACTGAACGGGATCACGGTGAAGAACAGATATCCTCTTCCAAGAATTGATGATTTATTTGACCAACTTCGTGGGGCTCAATTCTTCTCTAAGATTGACCTTCGATCTGGTTATCATCAACTGAGGGTGAAGAAGGAAGATATTCCAAAGACTGCCTTCCGATCAAGATATGGGCATTATGAGTTTACTGTTATGCCCTTCGGCTTGACTAATGCTCCTGCTATTTTCATGGATTTGATGAATAGAGTCTTTAAGGACTACCTTGATAACTTTGTGGTAGTTTTTATTGATGATATTTTGATATATTCAAAAAGTCGTGAGGAGCATGAAGATCATCTAAGGGTTATATTGAAAACTCTACGGAAGGAGAGGCTCTTTGGGAAGTTCAGCAAGTGTGAGTTTTGGTTAAAACAGGTGGCTTTCTTGGGGCACATCGTAACCAATGAAGGAATCTCGGTTGATCCTGCAAAGACAATGGTTGTGGAGGAGTGGCCTCAACCCACAACAGTAACTGAGATTCGTAGTTTCCTTGGTTCAGCAGGATATTATAGGAGGTTTGTGAAAAAAATTTCACGGCTTTCTAATCCACTAACCAAGTTGACTCGAAAAGGGGTTAAGTTCATCAGGACAAAGGAATGCGAGGAAAGTTTCCAAGAGATAAAGAAGAGATTGGTTACTGCACCTGTGTTAACACTACCCTCTATCGGAGAAGGATTCGTTATTTTTAGAGATGCATCTCTAAAAGGGCTTGGGTGCGTCCTCATGCAAAATGAAAAAGTAATTGCTTATGTATCTCGACAATTGAAGAATCATGAGCAGAATTATCCTACGCATGATCTAGAGCTGGCGGCAGTTGTTTTTGATCTAAAGATATCGAGGCACTATCTTTATGGGGAGAAATGTGATATATAAACTGACCACCAAAGTCTAAAGTATATTTTCACACAGAAAGAATTGAACATGAGACAAATGAGATGGTTGGAGCTTATTAAAGACTATGATTGTTCAATTCATTATCACCCTGGAAGAGCAAACAAAGTCGCGGATGCGTTAAGCAGGAAAGATCCTGTTCTTCTGGCAACAATGAGGATCGTAGGAGATCCCTTGATTAAAGATCTAGTAAAACTGGACATGGGAATTATAAGGAAAGGGACATCATCAACCCTATTCCAAATGATTTCTCAACCTTCATTACTAGAGAGGATCAAGAAGGCTCAAAAAGAAGATCCTTTGCTGCAGGAGAAGTTGGAGGCTGTAAAAGATGGGAAGTTCCCTGATTTCAATATTGATTAAGAAGGTGTATTGAAATTTCGTACAAGACTATGTGTTTCATCTATTCCGGAGATAAAGAAATAACTGATGGATGAAGCTCATAGCTCTACATTCTCTATACACCCGGGAAGCACTAAGATGTATAGAGACCTTCGTGATCATTATTGGTGGGATAACATGAAGAGGGAGATTGCTGATTACACTACAAGGTGCCTGGTGTGTCAGCAAGTAAAGGCAGAACGACAACTTCCTAAAGGGGTATTACAACCGCTACCCATACCAGTATGGAAGTGGGATAATATCACTATGGACTTTGTAACTGGTCTCCCGAAAACATCCAAAGGAAACAATGCGATATGGGTTATTGTGGACCGTCTCACCAAGACAGCCCATTTTATCTCTATTCGGGAAGATTTATCTCTGGATCAGCTTGCCAAGATATACGTGAAGGAAGTGGTAAGGCTGCATGGGGTACCACTATCCATCGTATCTGATCGTGACCCAAGATTCACATCAAAATTCTGGAGAAGTCTTCAACATGCTCTGAATACTGAATTGAATTTTAGTACGGCCTATCATCCTCAAACTGATGGCCAATCTGAAAGGACTATTCAGACACTCGAAGACATGTTGAGATTATGATCAATGGAATTTAAAGGTGGATGGGATCAACACCTCCCATTAGTTGAGTTCTCCTATAACAACAGCTTCCATTCGAGTATTCAGATGGCACCCTATGAAGCTCTATATGGAAAGCGGTGTAGAACTCCTACTTGTTGGGATGAAACTGGTGAGAGGAAGCTTCTTGGGCCTGATCTCGTGCAAGAGATGACGGAACAGGTTCATGCCATCCAACAACACATAAAGGCTGCTCAGAGTCGGCAGAAGAGCTATGATGACAATCGTTGAAGGGACTTAGAGTTTGGTGTTGGTGACAAAGTCTTCCTTCGAATTTCTCCATGGAAGAGAGTCATGCGGTTTGGGAAGAAAGGGAAGCTCAGCCCTAGGTACATTGTCCCCTATGAAATCCTTGACCGCATAGGAGCAGTGGCCTATCGTCTAGCACTTCCACCGAACCTAGCTCAAGTTCATGATGTCTTCCATGTATCTCTCTTGAGGAAGTACATACCCGACCCTTCGCATGTACTGAACCCAGAGGTGGTACAACTGGAACATGACCTCTCTTACGAGGAGCAGCCAGTGGAGATCTTGGACCGTAGAGACAAGGTCCTACGAAACAAGACTACCCACCTTGTGAAAGTGTTGTGGTGGAATCATAAATATGAAGAGGCGACTTGGGAGCCGGAGGAAACAATGAAGCAAAAGTACCCTCACCTTTTCGACTAGGCCTCAAGTATAAATTTCGGGGACGAAATTTCTTAAGGGGGGAAGAATGTAACGACCCAATCTTTTTGAGTAGTATATTAACTTACTCTTATTGATTTAATAAGATGTTAATGGTTAATGCAGAAAGAGGAGTCGATGGCTTCATCCATTAGACTCGACCCTTATGAAGCCCACTTATCAGAGCTTGGGAAGGAGGTAGCATCTGTGGGCTTCGCTTTGGACCAAGCCCAATCCGAACTCCAGCGTGTCAAGCTGGAACGGAAACGCCTACGGGAGAAGTTCAAGTTAGTAGAGATTACTACTAGGGCAATGTTATCTGAGCCTCCCTCAGATTCTCTCACCATAGCACACCTTACACTTAGGTCTTATACCGGTGTTATAAGGGGCTATGTGACGATACCCTAGCTTCCTTGTGTAATCCTTTCGGGTGAATAAATTGAGATTTCTTCCTTTAGTGATGTTTGTGAAATTTGAAATGTTTAGATAATTTTAGAATGTATTTTATTGATGAATTTTGGAAAAAGGGATATTTTAAAATATTTATGTAAACCCTAAATAACTAATGATGTGTAATGATTTTCAAAAAATGGTCTTCTACAAAAGTGTTCAGTAAGTAATTTGGAGTCTAATAAGATCAACTTAATTTTTGATGAATAGTAAATTATGAATAGTGATTTTACGCTTAGGATTAGTAATGTGACCAAATGGATTAGTAATTTCACTCAAAGAAAGTTTTAATATAATTCAGACACCTAGATTAAGTAATGTGATTCAATAAAATGGGTAAATAACGGTTTCATAAATTATTAGTCAGGTATTAGTTTTTTCGGATGAATAGTGTTTTTTAATTAAAAATTTAATTAAAAATAATTAGAAAATTATTTTTATAAAAAGGACTTTATTTTTGAACTCAGAGCATCGATATTATGTTAAGGTAATTTTTGGGGATTTTTCTGAAAAAAATGAATTTTCGATGAATAGTGTTTTTATTTAAAAATTAAATTAAAGATATTTAGAAAATTATTTTTATAAAATGGATTTCATTTTTGAAATCAGAGCATTGATATTTGGTTAAGGTGAAATTTTGGGATTATTCTGAGAAAGTTGAATTTTCAGTGAATAGTAAAAATACAGTTTTAGGGTTTCGGTATGTTTAATGACATCATAACTGTGTCATGATGATGTCATGAGATATTTCAAGGGTTGGCCGGCCAAGGGTGATGAATTATTGTTTTGGGGGCCCCATGTGGCCTAACTTTATGAAAAATATCATGAGAGAGCACATGGGTTTGAGAAAAGCACTTGTGAGGTGTCCCTTGGCCATTAATGCCTTGTCCCCTCACTTTCCCTATTAATACCCACCCTTTCCTCCTTTAGTTTTCACCCCCAACTCTCCCCCAACGAAGTTCTGGTCTCCTTACCTCCCAAGGAGTCCTCCCAAGGTGCCCCCAAGCCCTCAAGGTCCAAACCTTTGAGTTTCAAGAGTCACGTTTTATGGTAAGGGATCCGACCCCTCTCTTTCTTTTCATGTAATCTCTTTGATGTCATTCCTTTTATGCTCCATGTTATTATGTGAGAGGATGTTCTTTTATATTCCTCTTACTGCCCCTTTCATTTTTATATGATGAGAGATCCCCTCTTACTCTCATCATTTCGTTTTATGAAAGTTTAAGTGACGCCGTTAGGCTGCCGAATGTTTAAGTGATTCTTTCACCCTTCTCATTTTTCAAGTTCGATTTTCATGTCAAATCTTTCAAGTTCCTTTTTATTATGTTGGGGTATGATCTCTATATCTATCATACTGATCTCTTATGATCATATGATGAGAGACCCTATTTGATTTGTTCAATTCATTTTTTGAAGTTTAAGTGACGCCGTTAGGCTGCCGAATTTTCATAAGAGAAATCAAATTTTTGTCTTCCTTCCATGTTTTCTCATTTCAAATGGTATGACCTTAAAACTGCATCACCATGTCCATATATACTTCTTATTCTGTCCCTCTACTGTTTTATGGGTCAATTATGGTTGTTCTACCCATGTTCCCTCTCTTTTCAAAGTTTTCTAAAACCTGGTAACATAGCCGTTATGCTGCAGAATTTTCGTCTCAAGATGCCTCTCTTTTCTCAAAATTATTTTTATGTTATAAAGTGAATACTCAAAGCTCCCATTTCTATAGTGGTATTCACATATATATAAAAATTTTCTATTTTAAATTCTGGTATTTACATACATGATACCCGCTTTCCCTTTCCGTGGGTTTAAAGTAACGTAAAGATCATGTCTTTAAAACAGTTTTTAAAACGTTATGATTATGAAATGAAACCCATTTATTTTATGCTATATGGGTTATTTATGAAATGTTTGATGATGATATATGTGGATCACATGATAATAAAGGCAAATTTAAGGGTGCGCCCTGATAGCGCTCCAATGCATTGGGTAAAGACTTAATCTCTAGAGATGACCATTTTTACGACGCCTTGGTGAATAACCTTGGTAATTTTTAACGACACCTTGGGGATGGACCTTGGTGAAACGAAACGATTGTCAATATTAAATGATGCAGCCACATTTTCAAGTTATGAAAAATGTTATTTTTATTATGATGTATCTCATGATTTCTTTCTCATGCCTTAAAGTTCTTTTCATGTCCTTATTGAAGTATCTCAAGTTCACTTGTAAAATGTTTCTCTTGTTTCCCTTACTGGGCCTTCTGCTCACCCTTTCTTTTGATGTATGTCCCCAGGTTATGAGACACATAATTAACATAGGATGAACTAAAGGATAAGACTTTCAAGGTTTTAAGAAGAATGTTTTATGTTTTTTTTATGTATTATGATCCTTGTTTCCAAGACACTAAACCTTAACGATCCTCAGTTCCGTGTAATGAAATGAAAGTTATGTTATAAAAAGACGGGATGTTATATGATTCGATCTTCGATTCACTGAGGAGGAGTGTCAGCAGTGGGTGGATTCCATGGAAAGGTTTAGATATCATGATAGGCTCACAAATGGTTAGTTTTTTTTAAATAGATAGGGACACTTTTATCAGCGCTTACAAATAAGCATTGATAAAGAGTCCTTTTATCAGCGCTTAAGTAATAAGCGCTGATAAAAAGAATATTTATCAGCATTTTTTAGCACTTATAAAGGTAGTTCTTTATTAGTGCTAAAAAACCAGTGATAAAATCCATATTTATTAGCACTAAATCTTTAGCGTTGATAAAGCCTCATCTTTATCAGTGCGAAAAAAGCATTGATAAAAATGTTTTTATCAGCACTTATTACTTAAGTTCTGATAAAGGAATTATTATTATAATTATAAATAAAAAATTGTAAATATATATGTACTTAATAAATATATATAAATATAAATATAGTAAATATATTCCCCTTAAAATATATTTATTATAATTTTATAGTTATTTATTTATAATTATAGAAATGTTTAAAAATAATAATATTTATATCATTATATATTTTTATATAATTATACACACATATATTTAATAAATATATATAAATATATATAATATATATATAGTAAATATATTCATTACTTAAGTAAATTTATTATAAATTTAATAATTATTTAAAAATATATAATTATATAAATACTTTAAAAAATATTTATTTATTTATTTATAATTATAAATATAAAATTGTATAAATATAGTAAATGTAAATTTTAAATATATTTATTTATAAATATTTTTTTACAAATTTTTTTTAACATTATTAATGAATATCTAATTTTAAGTGCATGCATATATGTTAAAAATGAGTGAAATTGAATAAATTAAAAATAAGTACACTTTAACAATATTGAAAAATGGATAAGTTTTGTGTGTGTGAATTGTATATAAAAATGAATTAATTGCATATATATGAAATTGATATAACACACATTCGATCTATGTTAAATTGAAAAATCAAACGACATTCAATTATATGTCCATTACACTATGCAATTAGTCATTATTTTTAATTCATAATAATTTTTAATTATAAACCATTATTCAATAAATATAGGAATATTTAATGTAAAGCGCATAAATATTTTGTAATATATAAATCATATTTATATACATTAATATATATATCTATATATTTAATTTATTAACATTACTTATCATAATTAACTAAATAATAAAATGTTTAATATTTAATAATGTATAATCAATTTATTCATTTTTATCGATAATTATTTAATTATTAATTTTTTTTATATTTAATAAACTCATTTTTTATTTTTTATTTATTTAATTATTTCATTGTATTTATTCAGACCTTTATCAGCACTAAACACAAAGTGCTGATAAAGGGTACCCTTTATCAGTGCTAAAAATAAAGTGTTGATAAAGGATACTCTTTATCAGTGCTAAGAATAAATCACTGATTAAAGGATAAATTTATCACCATTTTCTTTAGCTCTGATAAATATTCCATTTATCAGTGCTTTTTTCTAGTGCTGATCAATACCAACGCTGTTAAATTCCTGTTTTGTAGTGGTGCCTCTTCTCAGACCACCTCTTCAAGATTATACCTAAAGCATTCCTTGAATGGATTTATGACCAAAAACATTATTCTAGGATGAGGGTATGTAAGTTATTAAGTGATTTGGATAGGTCTTTTCTGAATCAAAATGTTTTGAACATGTGAATAAGACATGAGAGGGGCATCCTTTTATAAGTAAGGTGAGTGGAACACTTGTAATTTTTGAGAATAAAAAGGTGTACCCATGTTTTTCACATCCCATAAGGGTAAAAAATGAATTTTTATCAATAATTAGACATTATAATATTGAAATATGTCCATAAAAAAGATTTTAGACAAGTTTTTAGGTCATTTTAACCCTTATCTTTTTAGTTAAAGTCCCTGGTAAATTAGTTTTTACCTTAACTATAGTAATTAATTTTTACTATTTTTACTATCTATTATGGTCAAACATTAAGTTGAAATTATTAGATAATATAAATTATTCTGATTAGAAAATTATGGAATACATTTTTCTAAATTATATTCATAGAAGTGAAAAAAATTAATTTAAAATTAATTACACCTATGCGATGAGAAAGTGAGTTTTCAAAGAGAAAATGTTCAAAGGTTTTCAAAGTTTTTATATCAAAATTCAAAATAAAAATGATTCAAATAAACTAAATTGGATTAATATATATAAATTTAAACTAATTTTACTTTAAAATAAATTCAAAATATAATTTAAATTTATAAATAATTTAAATAAAATGACAATTTCCAATTAAAATTTAGTATTATTCACTATTCATCAAAAACAAAAAGTTTTAGAAAAAAAACATTCACCCGATGATAATTTTGAAATGTACATTTAAAAATTAACGCTTATTTTTTCAAGTAATGTTTTTAAAATTGGTATTAATTAATTATAAATTATGCACACAAAGCATGACTAATTTTACTTTTAGAAAGATATAGTTTTTCAAAAATCATTTCTTTTTCTTTCAAATGGTTCTAATTTTATTTCTAATCAATAGATATCCATTTTTTTATTTTATTCATGTGTTAACCATATAACTCTCTTAATTTATTTTTTACTATTCATACCCACCAATTTAACCTCTAAGTTATAATGGTAATGTTTAAATAATAATATTTTAGTAGAGTATTGTGTTTCGTTCAAACTTGATTTTGCATGAATTATAAGATATTAGAGAGATTGAGTTATTTAAAAAGAAATATATCAAAAATTATTTGGATTTTATATTCTCTTCTACACTATGTGTTGCATGTCATACACGCTATTGAATACAATGTTCATATTTTAAAATATCGGGGTGTTACATGAGATCTTATTAATATAACTATTTACATTATCACTAACCAACTCATCTTAAAATCCTTTAGGATAAAGTTAAGTTCACTTTGTTATAGTAACTAAATGAAAATAATTACATTTTTATTTACTTTTATAACCTAATACACCGTGTACTTTGGAATCATAAGCAATTATCACCCTCCCCATGAAACACTGGAAGTTTCATGGGTTTATTCTTTCCTGGATAAATCAAATGAAATATGGATGGTGCTTTAAGAGGTAATCCGTGACCTTATGGGTATAGTTATATCTTCAGATACCACACTGGTAATGAAAGGGGCTATTTTTATAGACCTTGTGCTATCACTTCATCTCTGGTTGTGAAAAATATTGGGATCATCAATGCAATTGAGGCAACTAAAAAACAAGGATGGTCCAACCTTTTTTTGGAATGTGACTTTACCAATATGGTGTAGGCAATCAGAGATGGCATAATTCATTTTTCCTGGAAGGTTACCTCCAGGTGGATGAATTTCTTAGAAACTCTATTATCCATGAATTACAACATTACACATGTATTTAATGAAGAAAATTTTGTGGATGATGGACTGGAAAATAAAGGGGTGAAAACCAATGAGATGACTTGGTACAATGATGCCCTGATGAAATCCTTTCTTTTTGGAATAATGATTATTATAAAAAGACACACTTCATACTCCTATAATTTTCCTTTTTTAATAAAGGAGACTTGTCCTTTTGGGAAAGTCCTCATTCTACCAAAAACAACCATACTCCCACCAGCCTCTTGGACACTATATTATCATTATAATATCATGCTAAGTTATACAAGCTATTTTGTGTAATAAATAACTCTTATTTCCTCTTAGTGGGAATATTAAAAAAATAAAATACCAAATTCATATCATATATGGTATTCTATGTGTTGGGAGCATTTTCCTCTGAAAATAAGACTATTTATAAAAATATACCATATATGAGTGGTGGGAAAATCTACCCTCATAATTTAATAAAAATTTGGATAAAGAATTTATCCTAGATAAAACATTTTTATCTCAGTATCCTTTTTAAAGCAAGTTATAGAATCCGATGAATCATCAACCATGTGTAGAAAAATAATATTCTCATTTTTTTCACAATTTTCTTTTGTTATCAAACAACTTATCTTACCATATAAGATAAATGAGATGAATATACACATCCATTTAATATCCATCCAAGCTTAATATATTTAAAACCTTGATATAGTAACTCTTGCTTCATCATTTGAATGAAAAATATAAGCTTATATCAATTATTACCTTGATTATGAACTTTTGTATATTTAAAAAACTTGTAAAACATAAATTTATTATCACCTACCCTTCAAAACCAAATAATTAATTTCTATAACACTGATACCTAACATGGACATTCCATGAAGTTTCACAAACCCCTCCAGGTATCCTAAATAATTTCATCTTATAGAATAATTATCCCTCCTTTCTGATAACACCTTTAGGATTCAATGAACTTAACTGTATACTCAAATAAATAATGTTGGAATCCTTAAATAACTTTATTTTTTTAGTTTAAACCTTTACCCACTTGTACTGTCTATAAAGCACCCAAACTTAGACTTCATATTCCCAAATCATCTATTATCAACACTTTGAGAATTATGGGGTAAAATTTTTTTGAACGTAATTATATTATTGGAACACTTCAATAGATGGATATATGATTAAGTCCTTAACTATAATAATCCTTAAATAAATATCCAGTCTCTCAAAGTCATTAAAATACTCAATCATATTGAGTATATGAGTGGAGAATAAAATTCCTTAGGTAATTTTTAATTTGGTGCATTTGAAACCATAAGTGAATAATTTTATTCTTCTCATGTGAACCTAGATACACCAGTTGAACAACTTCAACACTTCGTTTATCAGGGAGGTATTTCTATAACACATATAATTTTTCCATACTTAAGAAATTTTCACAAGTTACCAATCTTAGGAGTTACTTAAATTATGATTCTCCTCCCAATTGGATTGATCTAAAAGATAAGTTTGACAATAATAATAATATTTACAAAAAATATTTTATCAGATGAGTATCATGTTTAATTACCATTTAATAAGGAATTTTATTAAATGAGATCCTATAAAAATGACGAATCCTTTTCAATTTATCATATCCATTAGTGTTCAAATACCCATATTTCACTAAGCAATGAGTATATTTTAGTTTTCATCTCACTAGTTAACTATTTAGGTTGGAAATCATGCCAATCATATCATATATGACTGTTTATTATGAAAACGTGTTTTGGTTTTCCTGATAGTTTTATTGTGGAATATTTAATGTTACCCAACCATTCACACTGGGTGCACCATTTTTGAATGAATTCCAATGGGTTTTGTTCATGGATCCTAAAACACCCAATGGTTCCCTTTTCAAGATGTTTCATGAACCTGCTTTACAAAGGCATGAGGTTATCGAGGAATAGTCCAAAAATTCTTGGAAACTCACATTAGTCGAGAGGATGGGATTTCTGGCTCATATCACTATTTTGAGGGGAATTATTTCCTAATATTCAACTCTCTTATATATGTAAGACATATTCATGAATCCTTTATTAAATCCAATAGCACGGGGTTTTCCTTAGGTTAACAATCAATTATTAGTATGTATGATGTACTTAGAATCATCTGTATATATCCAAGTATCTTATTTTATGGAGATATTTGTATGTATTTGAGGTTCTCCATCGATGGTACCCTTTTATAAATGGATTAGTGATTCTTATGTCATTTATTGTTACAATGCAGTTTTAAGCCACACAGTGGGGTACTCTAGAATTTATCATCATCCAAGAAGATGTGAGTTGTTTTAGTGTCGTGATTGATAACATGAGATGGGATTCATGTGTATCCTTGTGAAAGGAATCAGAAACCATGTATATCATTTCCACTTAACGGGACAAATCTTACCTTTTAATGTTATGGGACAAGGACCAAACTGGATAGTCTAACGTCATAGGATAAGGACGTATAAGAAAAAGGTTCCTAATCAAGGTTGGTGTGTGACTTATGCCTAAGTGGACTAGGGGACCTAAAAGGGATGTATCCTCCTAGGATAGATGTGATCGTACTAAGAATTTATCTCAAATAATATTAGGGTGAATTTGGGGTGCTGGTTCACTACGACAAAAAAGGCATTTAGCGGCGGTTTAAACCGCCGCTAAATCGATTGGCGGCGGTTTTCAAAAACCGCCGCTAAGTCATGCGTCGGGAAACTATTCGCGGTGGTTTTCAAAACCGTCAGAACGTTTCGCGGCGGTTTAAACCGCCGCTAAATGATTCAGCGGAGGTTTTTTTTTTTAATTTTTTTTAATTTTATATTTATTTATTTATTTATTTTATTTCGTATTTATTTATTTATTTATTTATTTATTTATTTATTTATTTATTTATTTATTTATTTATTTATTTATTTATTTTATTTATTTATTTTATTTATTTATTTTATTTATTTATTTTATTTATTTTATTTTATTTATTTATTTTATTTATTTTATTTTATTTATTTATTTTATTTATTTATTTATTTATTTTATTTATTTTATTTATTTTATTTATTTTATTTATTTATTTATTTATTTATTTATTTTATTTATTTATTTATTTTATTTATTTATTTATTTATTTTATTTATTTATTTTATTTATTTTATTTATTTATTTATTTATTTATTTATTTATTTATTTATTTACTCTTGCATATTTTCCAAAGACTTTACCACTCCAGCAAGCTCGCCATGTGATTAATAAACAGAAATTAATATACTTATATATATTAATTGAAAAAACAAATAATACATAAATAATAGATATAAACTCGATAATAATAAATAATAAATAATAAATAATAAATAATAAATAATAAATAATAAATAATAAATAATAAATAATAAATAATAAATAATAAATAATAAATAATAAATAATAAATAATAAATAATAAATAATAAATAATAAATAATAAATAATAAATAATAAATAAATTTAAACAATAAATAATAAATAATAAATAAATATAAATAATAAAAAATAAATATAGATAAATAATAAATAATAAAGAATAAAGAATAAATAATAAATAATAAATAATAAATAATAAATAATAAACAATAAATAATAAATAATAAATAATAAATAATAAATAATAAATAATAAATAATAAACAATAAATAATAAATAATAAATAATAAATAATAAGTAATAAATAATAAATAATAAATAATAAATAATAAATAATAAATAATAAATAATAAATAATAAATAATAAATAATAAATAATAAATAATAAATAAATTTAAACAATAAACAATAAATAATAAATAATAAATAATAAATAATAAATAAATATAAATAATAAATAATAAATAAATATAAATACTAAATAAAAATTAATAAATAATAAATAATAAATAATAAATAATAAATAATATATAAAGATAAATAATAAATAATAAATAATAAATAATAAATAATAAATAATAAATAATAAATAATAAATAATAAATAATAAATAACAAATAATAAATAATAAATAATAAATAATAAATAATAAATAATAAATAATAAATAATAAATAAAGATAAAAAATAAAAAAATAATAAATAATAAATAATAAATAATAAATAATAAATAATAAATAATAAATAATAAATAATAAATAATAAATAATAAATAATAAATAATAAATAATAAATTGTAAATTATAAATAATAAATAAATATAAATAATAAATAATAAATAATAAATAATAAATAATAAATAATAAATAATAAATAATAAATAATAAATAACAAATAATAAATAATAAATAATAAATAATAAATAATAAATAATAAATAATAAATAATAAATAATAAATAATAAATAATAAATAACAAATAATAAATAATAAATAATAATTAACAAATAATAAATAATAAATAATAAATAAAGATAAATAATAAATAAAGATAAATAATAAATAATAAATAATAAATAATAAATAATAAATAATAAATAATAAATAATAAATAATAAATAATAAATAATAAATAATAAATAGTAAATAATAAATAATAAATAATAAATAATAAATAATAAATAATAAATAATAAATAATAAATAAAGATAAATAATAAATAATAAATAATAAATAATAAATAAGAAATAACAAATAATAAATAATAAATAATAAATAATAAATAATAAATAATAAATAATAAATAATAAATAATAAATAGTAAATAATAAATAATAAATAAGAAATAAGAAATAATAAATAATAAATTGTAAATTATAAATAATAAATAAATATAAATAATAAATAATAAATAATAAACAATAAATAATAAATAATAAATAATAAATAACAAATAATAAATAATAAATAATAAATAACAAATAACAAATAATAAATAATAAATAATAAATAATAAATAATAAATAAATATAAATAATAAATAATAAATAATTATAAATAATAAATAAATAGAAATAATAAATAATAAATAATAAATAAATATAAATAATAAATAAATATAAATATAAATAATAAATAATAAATAATAAATAATAAATAATAAATAATAAATAATAAATAATAAATAATAAATAATAAATAATAAATAAATATAAATAACAAATAATAGATAAATATAAATAATAAATAATAAATAAATATAAATAATAAATAATAAATAAATATAAATAATAAATAATAAATAATAAATAATCAATAAATATAAATGATAAATAAATATAAATAATAAATAATAAATAATAAATAATAAATAATAAATAATAAATAATAAATAATAAATAATAAATAAGAAATAATAAATAAATATAAATAACAAATAATAAATAAATATAAATAATAAATAATAAATAAATATAAATAATAAATAATAAATAATAAATAAATATAAATAATAAATAATAAATAATAAATAATAAATAAATATAAATGATAAATAAATATAAATAATAAATAATAAATAATAAATAAATAAATATAAATGATAAATAAATATAAATGATAAATAAATATAAATAATAAATAATAAATAATAAATAATAAATAATAAATAATAAATAAATATAAATATAAATAATAAATAATAAAAAATAAAAAATAAAAAATAAATAATAAATAACCAGTTACAAATAATATATAATAAATAAATTAAAGTATATTATAAATAATAAATAAGAAATAATAAAGGAAACACATGAAAAAGTATGAAAAGACGTGATAAGGGATGAAAAATCATGAAAATGCATGAAAAATGATGGAGAAGCATATGAAGAATGAGGTATTAGAAAGAATGAGAACGCATGAAAACTCGTGACAACTTTGGAAAACTCCTTAATAATTCAACATAATCATCATAATAACCCACAAAAAACCATTGATAAAGATAACAAGTCATGGAAACCCAAATAAACAGTAATAAATTGAGCTACTGTTAAAACGCGTCAAAACGGTCATAAAGAGACAAAAACATTGGACTCACATTAACGAAAATAACTTAAGATCTGAGAGTTCGTTTTAGATCCGCGACCTGTCAAATCAAAGATCCCGAAACGATCTTAAACCTGAAAGGTGAAAGAGTCCGAATGGACAGGCGGATCGGAAGTTACGACCATTTAAAAAAAAGCTGACGGGGAACGGGTGCTAGAAACGAGGCATTGAAAAACATAACAAACCCGATACCCACTAAAAAGGCCATAACATATGATCTATGAGTGCATGTGGGTGCCACAACCAGTCAAACTGAAGCTCATGGAATGAGCTATGATCTGGCAGGTGGAGGAGGCCGAATTGACACGCGGATCGAAAGTTAGGTCTGTTTGAAGACAAGTTCAACGGGACACTGGTGACGGAAACAGGGTTTTGGAGGCCTTTGGAGGGGTTTTTGGGGTCTAAAAACCCGACAGAAGCTTTCTTGTGTCGAACCAGTGCGTAGTTCTCTTCGCTGGCTTCGATTTGATATGTGGTAGAGCCCAAACGGACACCCGAAGCGAAAGTTATGGCCATTTGAAGTTGGAGAACTTTTTTCAACTTTTTTATAACTCTAATATCGTCAACACCTTAGAACGTCTCACAGTTTTGATTATATGTGCCTCTATATCTCTTCATGAGCTTCGATTTGACTGGTCGTGGCGCTTCAACGGACGCCCGGATCAAAAGTTATGATCGTTTTAGTGTTTTTGGGGTTTCTCACGTTTTTTTATTTTTTTCATTTTATTTCACGGCAGTTTTACCGAAACCGCCGCTATTTCGCGGCGGTTTTTTAAAAAACCGCCGCTAATCCTTGAATAAAAATAAAAAAAAATAAAAAAAAATAATTTAAAAAAAATAAAATTTTTTGCCGTTTAGCGGCGGTTTTTTCGCGGCGGTTTTAAAAACCGCCGCGAAATGCCAGCCCGAAACGCATTTCGCGGCGGTTTTTAAAACCGCCGCTAAACGGCGGTTTTCTCGTAGTGGTTTTGGACCTTAGAGAGGTTTCCTACATATCCCATTTGGACAGGAATCAAAGGACACATAGTTAGGTTAGGTTAAAGACCCATAACTATGGAGTCCCTATGAAGGTTTGTCTCATAGGGGATATGGAACTTTGATATGGATACACATATTTGAGTACCTATGTATATATAGGCCCTCTGAAGGAAGGTGAAAGGAAGATATTTAAAAGGATTATCTACTGAGACATGGATCTGATCATGAAGATGTCATGATTATTACTAACATATAATCCCATGTGAGACATTATTAGAGTTAGAAACAAGAGGAGGTATAAGATATAAAAAACCATGAAATCTTCTTCATCCACTAGTGGATGAGGTCGAGGCTACAAGAAAGAGAAATGGATTTGATATGCATGTATCCTCTCTTGTTTTCATAACCACAAGGGATTAAAGATAGGAGGGGTATGAAATACTCTAAGAAATACTAGGGGATTACTCTAGGATGGATTCCTTGTTCCCAGTTCTAGAGAATATGTGAGGAGGATAAGGCACTAGCCTTCATCAAAGGGAAAGTCAAGTTCCCCCCCTCACTATCTAAAATGGGAAGGTACCAATCTCAAAGGAGAAGAGGGAAGGACATGACACTAACCCTTATTATCTGAAATGGGGAAGTCCTAGGATTTTCACCAAGGTTGGGATCCTTTTTACCATGGGTATATATAATTGAAAACACTATGAGGATCCCACCTACTAGGTAAGACAAATAAAGGGCCTCTATTACCAAAAGAATTTATAATTGAGAGGGAATGCTAGTGTGCCATATGCTCTACTTATATATATACGAAGGCTTTGGGAGAGGTCTTATCTTGGACACCCTTAGATATGGGACCCAAAATAAGAGTTTCCTTACCATTAATGGTATGGAAAATGGTCCCAAGGGATCGTTTTCATAGGTTAAGTGTGGTAGAGTAAAAGGTTTCTTGCATAGGTGAAGGCTGGGAGAGTTGGAGAGGCCTCACACAGGGTGGACCTGGGTGAGATGAAAATGGATCACATAGGTTAGACCTGGGTGAGCTATAGAGATCCTTGGTTGATGGAAAACCTGGGTGAAGATACTTGGGTGAGGATTTTCTCTAGGATATAAGGGTTTCCTTAGGTTTATTTGGATGAATGGTGCTTAAGTCCCAAGTTTGAGAAGGGAACTTCACACCAGTGTGACTGAATTAGGGGAGGTGGATCGTGTAAGTGTTATATGTTTAAAATACTAAGATAAATTTAATCTTACTACCACCTTAATTACATATTATTTCAAGTATTTTAAATCTACTTGAAATATTTTGAGGGCATAGGCAAAGGACTAGGGTGATAAGAGCTACAAGGATTCTTTGGATTTTTCAGATGTTTCAAATGAGGATCCCAAGGGTATTATTTATCATAAATTTTAGAACCCTGGGAATTCCCTTATAAGTCCTACATGATGATGTTTCCACATAGGATGTACCTTGTATGGTGATGTTGCTTTGGGAATTGCGTTCTACTTCTTGGGGAAGTGAATAACCCTTGATATTCCCCACTTTATTTTTCTTGAGTAATTATCCTTTTAAAATTATCATTCTCATGTGACGAAAAGGAGTATAGAAAAATACCGCCTTTAGGATTGGATCCAATCATAAGAAGAGAGTCTGATCCTAATGTAGATAAAAAATTGATTTTGATGGACCCTTCAATCATTTTCCTTCACATATTAATGTACCTTTATGATTAGGCTTGGAGATAACCAAAAATTGAACTCCACATAAGGGATAATTGAAAGGTCGAGCTGCAAAGATGGATTGTGTTGATGGATCACATAGGTGGGTTGAACAGGTTGACATCATGGCTATTTCATGCATGTAGATCATGCAGGGGTCCCCGAATCTATAAATAGTGTTAATGGCTTCAACGGTTATGATTCTTGCCTTCACATTGTTTCTAACACCATGCTAATTATATCTTCACACTAGTCTATATACTGATGCTCCATTCGTGCAGACCCAATATGAAATTATTTTCATGATGCATTCATCGAGGCGAGTGACCTGTGTGCATTCACTTGGGAGAGTGACCTATGTGAGGTCACTTGGGAGACTGACCTATGCAAGGCCACTCATTTTCCAAATTTATAAATTTTCGAATTTTTCAAAACCAATATTTATTTATAATGAAAAAATGGTATTTCCTTGAATATTCCTAATGGTCACTTAAAGGGTTAGAGTTTCTTATGACTAGTAAAGTAATAATATCAAGAAGATGGTGGATTTTTTCGAGTAATATTACTACGATGCATGTGACACCACTCTCCCAAAATTGGGAAATTACATGAAGAAGTATCACCATGAATATCCTAGGAGTAATTATCTACCACTTTATAGCCACAGAATTCTTAAGGATGTCCTAATCCTGAAGCTAAAGAGTTACCTTTCACTCTCCTAGTTCCAAGAATACATAAAGTTTACCACTGCCAACATCTTGGCTAGGATCATGTACATTAATTAAAGAATTCCACCCACAACTTGCATCATGCATCACAGTAGCTATTCCTTAGATTTAAATCCTCATGCTCCCTAGTTAAAACTAAATGGTTACTCATCTATATTTCATGCTTCCAAGATAGACCAATCTAAAGTCTAGAGGTATGACCAGGACCTCTGGCTAGGAGGGGGTTTCAGACCTGAGTAGATGTGGGCGTACTATGTGTGCCAGACCTATAAAGATTTTTCAACTGAGATGAAGGTGGTTGGAATTTATTAGTATGTCTGGGTGGCCCATACATATGTATACAAGAACCTTGACATTAATTCTGAGCTATTAAGATGATGGATCTAACATACCAACACCTTCCATCTAATGCACGATGAAGTTGGCATCAACTTATGGGATGTCTATAAGATCATTAGAGCTCACATCCTCAGAGAGATGTATAATGAGTTTATCACACAAAAATGCACATGGGATGATACTACAAGGATTCCTATTTTGGCTTGTGAGCTACTGAATATAGCATGGTACTTTAAGAATTAAGACCCTATCCTAAGGGGAAATTTCCATTTTGAAGCATGGATGAATACTTTTTTGGAGCCTAAGGTGGAGGGCCCCACATGAAAATGTCCCATGGGATGTCCCACAATGGAGAAGTGGGAAATTATCAATAAATTATGGTCCACATTAGAACAAGGTGAGTAAATCTATTTAGGGTACACAATCAAATCTTACATACCCTCAAAAAAACACTTTGAAGGTTTATTAGTGATGTGGATAAGAATCTATATACCATTGGTTCGTAAATCCAATGGAAGTGTGAGGTCATGGACATTTTTCATAGCGATCAATCTAGTAGAGGGGAATCATATAGGTTTGGAAGACCCTATATTGGTGAATATCCATCGATTCTTGTTGCATTTGAACATAGGGAAGGCCCATTTTAGAATTGAGGGTCCATTCCAAGTACTATGGGGATGGATTGCAATACATTTTCCTCTTATGACGTGTTGAGTGGAATAAAAGTTCCTAGAGGGTGGTTTCAACCATTTATTCAAGTTTTTTCTGGCATCCAACCCATATATTTGAAATATGGTGAAATCTTGAAGAATCTGAATATATTCAAAAAATGTAAATTCTTTCCATATGGAGATCCACCCATTTGGACATTTATCAATGATGTGAAATCTAGTGATGAACTGAGATCATATATGATTTCCCTTAAGGATGGCGTGCTAGTGTCCCAAATTGATGGAAATGTAATCTTTGAAGCCTATTCCCCTTAAATATTTTCATTCCAATTCAAGTTCCTACAACAACTAACTGTATCCCATCATATGCATATTCAATTATAGAGACACACCCAATAGTGGCACAAAAACTCTAGATTCACTAAAAAATATTTCACTTTTTCCAAAAGAGGAATATATGTTAGTAAAAGTATATTTTTTATTAGTAAAATATTTTACCAACATGTATGTCCATGTCACTAAACTATTAGTAAAAACTTTTTCCCTAAATGTTTTTTGTGACAGATAAAATTATTCTATTACAATTATAATAATACCAACAGATAATATATATGTTGGTTAAAATGTTTAGAAACAGGTTCTAAGGACACATTTTTCTGTTAGTAATAATATAACAAACATATAATATATGTTTATAAATTACAATTGAATAATAATTATAAATTTTATTTCGAGTAAAATTTCATATTATATTTATTAATTTATCATATATAATACATATGTTTTAATTATTAAAGAGAAGAATATTTTTAAACATGTTAAAAAAAATTAATTATATTAATAATGAAATTTAATACAAGATGAATCAATACAAAATACATTCCCCAACAGGATCCATCACACACCCTCACGAACCCAAATCCCTCCCCCCATGCTAGCAGAGTAATCCATCCATGCCACACCATGGACCAATAAGCACCAGTAGCCTATCAATGCCTTAGGATGCCAATGAGCCAGACGCAATCCATCCATGCCACACAGGGACCAGTGAGCTCCAAACACCCATCCATCCATTCCCCAAGACTAACAATGGATTATTCCTTACAGGATCATTCATTATTAAAGAACAATAAATCAAGGAAGAAGTATATGAAATGTTACAATGAAATGTTTGTATGATTCATCCATCACCAAGATACCACTATACATGAAAAACCAATAAATTATTACACAATCATTTTGACTTCTGAAAACTATTAAAAAAAGAAAGAGAAGTCAATGAGTAAATAGATAGCCAGGATCAATCCAAATCAGTAAACTAACCTCAAGTTTTCCATAAATATTTTTCCATAACATCAAAGATCCTGAATAAACATGAAAATTTATCTTCTCTAGAAAAAATGATATTCTTTAACATGATATGATTTAGAAGACCCTACCTTGACCTTGAGTTAAATAATTATAGAAAATATGTCATAACAATACCTACTCATGTGGTCCAACATATATTGAAGATATGCTCTATAGCTGCAAGAAGTTTGGAATCAAAATTAGTAAATCCAAAAATATGAGTTCATATACAATAGAAAAGATCCTAGGAATAAAGGATTTATCTAAGAAAATGTTATGGTATACCTATGAAACTAGTCTGTTGGGTTTATAGTCATGTTCATATGAGTACTTCAAGACACATTATCAATTTTGTGCATACCTTTCATAGCACTAAATATCAATTACACTTCCTCTTTCATTCTATAACAAGAAAAGGAATAAAATGGTATAATTTAGAAGACCATGATTATTGAAAAAGGATGAATCCAACTACTAGAAATCCTCTCTAGAATTATATAAAGGATACTCACATAGGTGATGATGAAGCCTTCCCCCTTACCACATGTACTTCTGCTCATATATTAGAATAGTCACATAATAGAATTATCAAATCTACAATGTAAATAAGAAGAAACTTATACATGATCACTTCCATTGTCAATATAAATTCTCAATGTGCATTTGATAAACATTTTAAAATCCTTCGTCCATATGAGTTGATAATCATAATGACTTACCAATGAATTAGAAAACTTAACATTTAACTAACTTATTTTTTTCTTATTATTTTTTCAAAGAACTTATAATAAATGAGTGTAATTCCTATAAAATATTAATAATAATAAAAATATAACATCATCTTTGATATTTTGTACCAAAATCTCATTACGAACAATATGAAAAATAACATATAAAAAATGAAAAGAATAAATAGGCATAAGTAGTTTTTGTGGTTTTTCCAAATAAAAAACAAAAAAAAAGATTTAAAAACAATTAATCATATACAACAAAATATTTTACTAAATAAATAAGAAATGTAGTCAAAAAAAACATTCAAGAGAAATAAATAGTACTCACACATTACAACCTAATCAACTTTAGTAAGCTTCCCACTACACCTCATAGAATAGCTCAGCCTTGAGTGAGATCATGAAGGGACACTCAATCGTGAAAGTGGTGAATTATTCAAATATGTCCTATAACTATTTTCTAACACAAACAATAGTTTAAAGCATTAATATCACCAACATACATACATAATATTACAAATGTATTATAAAAATCATAATAAAAAATATAAACTGAAGAAATAAGATCATAATGAATTCACAATAAGGTAATTTCCACAAATGTTCCTTGAAAAAGGATCATTTTTACTTTTTAGCTTCTCAACATTGTAGATAAACATATAATGAAAACTTAAAAAAAAACTAAAATATAATTAAATATAAGAACTATATATAATTTTATAAAAACATAGAAACCCAACCCCATAAATATATCTATTTACCTCATGAATATTTATATAAATAACCAACCTAATTAGCCATATCATGATGTTACGTATAAAAAAACAACATAAGAGTATCCAAAGAATAAATATTGAAAAGTGGTGAGGAATTGAAGCAGGAACACCTAGTCTCCTTTAGCTATTTATGACCCCCTTCTTATCTTGGAATCTTAATCTGATAAATGGACCATCCCAGGAATGGACCTTCCTTGAGCTAGTGAAGTCAATGTTCACCGTAGTTCCTTCACCATAGAAAATATCCATATAAAAAACATATATAGAATAACTTGATCATAACACACAATGGGTACTTAATATCCAACTTAAAATCTACCCATTTTGGGTTAATTTTTTTTTAAAATCCATTAATAGTCAGTAAATACAGACCTTTCAGAAACCATGAAAGATATATCTTACAAATATTTCCTTGAGAATATCTAGATCATATTACACTTTCTCAGTATTAGAAAATGATTCAAAGTGTTTTTTGTGGAACATGGATTTGGTGACATAATTCCCCTATTTCTTTGGCTATATAAGAGGAGGGATTACCTTCACTAGAAGTATTATAACTATCACAATACAATTCATTCTATCTTGAAGCCCCTTTTCCCAGACTTCCACCTATAATTCAGGATACCATACGTTATTTCATATACATAATGCATGCCCTAATGGATAAAATATCGAATGATCATTAATAGTTTGTTTCTCTAATAATTCCACTGACATCCCATGAAAATGATCAAAATATTCTTATCATCTTACAACATCCCAAACACCATTAATATTTTTTGTAGCTGCAACTCAATAGGTGCATGATCTAAAAAATTAACTAGTAGAAGGCACTAGTGCAGAAAATGTTTTTTACGTCGGTTATTTTTCATTTTTTACATCGGTTTCGAGCCGACGTTAATACGGGCGACGTTATAAATAACGTTTTTGACGTCGGTTATTTAAAAACCGACATCAAAAACATAAAATCACGATGTTTATGACGTCGGTTATTTTAGAGCCGACGTGCTAAATAAAATGGGAAGGGTTTATCACGTCGGTTATTTAACAACTGACGTGATAAAAGGCCTAGAAAATGGTTTATCACGCCGGTTATTAAAAAACCGACATGATAAAAGGACGGGGAAATGGTCTATAACGTCGGTTATTAAAGAATCGACGTGATAAACTAGGGGGCGGGGGGTTTATCAAGTCAGTTATTATAGAACCGCCGTGATAAACCGGGGGGGGGGGGGGGGGTTATCACGTCGATTATTAAACAACCGACGTGATAAACTGGGGGGAGGGGGGTTTATCACATCAGTTATTATATAACTGCCATGATAAACCGGGGTGAGGGGGGTTTATCACGTCGGTTATTATATAACCGGCATGATAAACCGGGGGGAGGGGGGTTTATCACGTCGGTTATTATATAACCGCCGTGATAAACCGGGGTGAGGGGGGTTTATCACGTCGGTTATTATATAACCGCCGTGATAAACAGGGGGGAGGGGGGTTTATCACGTAGATTATTAAATAACCGACGTGATAAACCGGGGGGAGGTGGTTTATCACATTGGTTATTAAATAACCGACGTGATAAACCATTTTCCAGGCCTTTTATCACGTCAGTTATTAAATAACCGGCGTGATAAACCATTTTCCAGGCCTTTTATCATGTCAGTTATTAAATAATCGACGTGATAAACCATTTTCCAGGCCTTTTATCACGTTAGTTATTAAATAACCGACATGATAAACCATTTCCTAGGCCTTTTATCACGTCATTTATTAAATAACCGACGTGATAAACCCAATTTTTTTTTTTAAAATTGAATGCAGTCATCTGCTCTCCACCAGAATCAACCAGAAAACAAATCAAGAAATCATACCACAAAAACATAAGTATATCAAAATTAAGCATGTACATTGATAACATATAAAACTTACCCCCCAGACAGCCCCCACCCTCATGTATACCCCATGGAAAACCCTCCCCCACCCTGTTGGAGCCCTCACCCTCATGTATACCCCCTAGAAAGCCCTCCCCCACCCCATTGGAGCTCCCACCCTCATGTATACCCCTTGGACATCCCTCCCCCACCCCATTGGAGCCCCCACCACACTTCTGGACTGCCCCCCGACCCCCGGATAGCCCCAAACACCCCTCAACAACCCCCCACCCACCTGAACAGCACCCCCTCACCCCACTTGACAGCCCCCACCACACCCCTGGAAAACCCCCCCACCCTCATGTATACCCCCCACCCCTGGAAAACACTCCCACACCCCTGGACCGCCTTCCCACACCCCTGGACAGCCCTGCCACCCCCCTGGACTGTCCCCCCACCCCACCGGACAGCCCTCCCAGACCGCTGGACACCCCCCAACCCCACTGAACACACCCACACACCCTTGGAACCCCTCCCCCACAGACCCAAATCCATACCAGAAAAACCATCATAAGTAAACCAAAACAAGAAGCAGAGAAAAATTAAACATCCACTTATATAACATTCAAAACTTACACTGTCAACTTCAAAAAAAACTAAATCCAACCTAAACAACTACCAAATACACAATTACAACGACAATATTCAAAATTACATTTTACATTACAAACAACTAAAAGTCAATCAAACCTGTAAAATAATTTGACCACTCCACTTGTAAGTGTTTGATGTCTTCAGCAGTATAGGGTTTAGGGTCATCAAAAAGATACAAATGAAAAAGAAAGTATTTAACGTGTATAATGAATAAATCAAATTAAAATATTATGGAAAAGTTTAAGAGGAAATCGTACCAGGTCAAAATTCACAACTATCCCAGTTGTTATTATTTCATACATAAATCTTAACATACAATATCCGCATTCGATGAGGCCTTGTTGTTCATGAAAATTCTGTTTGAATGAGTGTAAATTCAATATATTATTTTTATGTAATAAATCAAAAAGTACAAATTATAAATGGATATTTACCTTTGCATTTACATATTTGATCTTTGCACCTCTTTTCTTTGTGTTTTTTCGAAAGTAGGCCCATGCACTGTTAGAAAATAATACGAATGGGGTAAATTTAAAATTCATTATAATATATAAAACTATCGAGAAATTGAAACTTACTTTTCCAATATATTCTTAAAACTTTCCCTCACATCACCATGGACAGAGCATATCCAATATAGGGATTTCTCCCTTGGGCAAAAAACCCCTAACATCCAATGATCACTGATAAAAGGAAATTTGACGTTAGTGATTTTTTATGTTAAAAGATAATTAACTCTTTGAGAGAAATGTGTTTCATACCTCTCACAAAAATGCATCATCCAACATTGTGTGATTATATTCTTTTCAAATCTTTTAGCAATATAAACCATTCTTTGTTCCTCATTCAATGCACATGATTTAGGGGAAATCAATTGCGGGTCCATGAATCCATATACTTCTGTCAGCTCATTCCTCTCACAAATTTTATAAAGATACCTAATACAAAACATACATAAGTATACATTTTTAATAAATATAATGCAGGGAAAAGGTGTTAAGACTTACATGGAAAAAATTTGCACCACGTTGATGCCCAACTTATCTCCAGTAACAAGCTCCATGATATTAGTTTTTATAATCCCCACTCTTATTTGACGTCTACAAACATGAGCTTCCATTGGAAACTCATAATAACCCGACAAAAAATGTGAATATCTTGACAATCTGTCAAGACCATTTGAATCTGTATCTGATGTCATAGCCATTTGTCTTTGTTGTTGTCTATACAGTATTTCTTTACCTTTGAAGTATTCCTATAAAAAAAAATTGAAAAATATACTAGTTTTCAAATGATAAAACAACTTTAATAAAAAAATAAAATAAAAGATATAACATTCATACCTCTATGGTAATGAGTTGAAGAAGTCTGGATGACCAAATTAAAAAATGGCCGATACTCTGTCCAACTATCGCCACCTCATCTGTAGGTATTGGTACCCTAGATGATCTATCTATAATATCTTGTACAATGACCCTCTGATTCTCTACCTCTAATTGTTGATGATGAACTGTATCTCCTATACAATATACCAACCCATATGCTACTATATGATGTTGAGAATCATCAACACACAACTCGCAATAAGTAGGAAGCTGCGGCAGAGGCGTAGGATAAAAAATGGGGTCCGCAGGTTGAGGTGGGGGAGTGGGAGCTACTGAAGGAGGTGGATGATAAATAATGGGGTCTGTAGGGGGAGGTGGAGGAGTTGGATATGCAGTCTGAAATTGTCTTTGCATTTCTGCAAACATAGACTGCACCAAGTCTCTAATCTTTTCCTCCATCGTCGCATTAATATTATGAACTTCAGCCTCCAAGGATTCTATTTTTTTTATAAACCCCCTCAATGTTAAAAGTTTAAGAACGTGGAAACACTTTTCTTACTGATACACCTGCCAGATATCCTCTTACACGACCAGGATGTTCGGGCCTTCCCAATGCTGCAAATAGAATATCTTCCCTCCCAGTAGCTGTAAATGTCCCCTCTGAACTCTTCTCCTCAAGAAAGTCTTGTATTAATTAATTGAACATTTCTATAATGATTGAAATTATATGAAGAAAATAGTTAACTTAAATAAATAAAATAGATATCTTACAATCCTCTCAGCTACGATTCTCGATTCTTCCGAAAGATATTTCCCTTTTTTTCCCTTCCGAGCTCTCTTCCATTTTTCATGTCTAGATGGAGGGGATGGAGGGGCCACCTCTCCAGAGCTTGAAGACTCAGCTCTTAGTTGTTGAAATTTTTCCGCCATCATTTGTTCTTCCAATAATGCATACCCTCCCCGAGATAAACAATGAGGGTATAAATTTTTAGATTGGATCTCCAGATGAGCTTTCCTTGTTTACTGTAATTTAAGAATAAGAAATAATTAACAAAACATTAATAAAATCATTTATATAAGAAAGTTTATAAATGTTTACATTGCCCTTACCAGAAATGACTCTTTTCTTCTACTTTCAAAAAACTATCTCCATGTGTCTTCATCTATAAAAGTATATATAGAAAATGGATTGTCATGACTCCTATGACCATAAATGAAATCAGATGAGAGGGTTGATTTGAAATCCCTCCATCTCCTGGCAGCCAACGATAAGCATTTCTTCCTGACTCCTCCAGTGTCAGGAATATCAAATGTCATCTGATAAAGAAGAGGTTAAACATATTATATATACTATAAACATTAAAAGAATAGTCAAACAATGACAAAAGATCTTACCAAAATCGTCTCCCACAACTGAGAGATAATCACTTTATCCACACTTCTCCAATCATCATACAAAATGCTTACTTTGATCTTAGCCTGAGTTGCTACAAAAGTCTTAAAATCTTTTGCATTCGGACCTCTAGGAATATCATCATCATCAAACTCAACGACTATCCTCTGATCCTGTGTACGGGCAAGTGATAATTTTGGTAAACGTGTGCACCCATGTTTACCAACCTTTGAACTCTTTGTTGTAATAGTAGCATGTGAATGTTCATCCCCAGAGGTATGACCAACAATATGCTCCTCTCCAGAATCATGTGGTTGATCATCTGAATGATCTGTCATTATCCTTCACATCAAAAAAACAAACGTCAGTTCACAAATATACAAATTCAAATATTTTAATACTAATGTAATCAGAAAATAGAAAAGTGTACTAAGTTACATAATAGTAAACATTGGTAATATGGTAAGCATGTTAAACAATGGTAAAGATGGTAAATATGGTAAAGATGGTAAAGATGGTAAAGATGGTCAACATGGTAAAAATAGTAAACCTGGTAAACATGGTAAACATGGTAAAGTAATTGTCAGTGAACAAAAATAATAGATATATAATTCATGTAATGGTTATAAACATGTTAAAGTAAACTAAACAAACTTAAAACAAACAAAAACATATACTTATTTTGTTTTAAAACATGTTTTAATAAATAAAAAACATACAATATCTAACATTTATGGAAAAAATAAATGTAAACAAGAAATAAACACATGTTACCTATAATTTTAGGAATGTACAAATGGATTGTTTTCCCAAATTCCTTCATCGCGATCGTTCCTTATGGCACAAACTATGTCTTCAACATGATCATCATTATGTTCTGTTAATCTTTCCATGGAAGTAGGGATCTCACATAAATCAGCATATTCATCAACTTCATCCTCACCAAAATATTGTTTTTTCCCTTGTAAAGCAACAACCCACTGCATATCTGATTGATCTACTACATAGAAAATTTGTTTTGCATGTGTTTACATTATAAAAGAATCAGCTGTGTCTTCCAATCTATTCAGATTAACAAGTGTCATTCCAAATTCATCGTGTCTGACACTGTTGTTACCATTAAACCATTTACAGTTAAAAATGGGAACTTTAATTTTAAAGTAATCAACCTCCCATATGTCTTCAATCACTCCATAATATGCACTTGATGCAGAAATTGGGTTTTTGTCCTTAGCACTCTAAAAATGCATTGCTTCTGCAAACACCGATACACCACTATTCTGAACTGCACTTCTGTTGTCCTGAGCTTTCGTATTAAATGTATAACCATTAATTTCATAACTGGACCATGTTATCACATTTAAACATGGACCACACACTATCCATTTTAATGTCTCTAATACATCTGATCTACCAAGAAAAGTCTTTTTAATCCATGAAAAAAAAGTTTTGTTGTGCTCATTCAAAATCCACATTTCTTTCTTCTTTGGATGACATTGTTTCAACTCATTAATATGCAATGTGATATACGGTTGAGCATCAGCTATGTTATTCAAGATGTATGATTCTAACTTCTTCATCTGTTCATCTGAAAATGATTTGACTTTCAAGCCGCGAATCCCCTTTCCCTCATTATTAACTCGTTCATGGCGAGATGGAGGCAAACTTATGTGTTGCACTGCAACCAAGTAGCTTGTACAAAACTCTTCTACCTCCTCAGAAATATAATTTTCAATAATGGAGGCTTCAGGTCAATATAGATTTTTAACATACCCCTTTAATATTTTCATATACCTTTTAAAAGGATACATCCAACGAAGATATACAGGTCCACAAAGATTTATTTCTCGAACCAGATGAATCATTAAATGCACCATTATATCAAAAAAAGTTGGAAGAAAATACATTTCCAATTGACAAAGTATAAAAATTGCATCCTTTTCCAAAATGTTCAAAGCATTCACATCAATCTCCTTGTTACAAATTGAATTAAAAAAATAACACAACTTCATTATAGTCTTTCTGACACAAATGGGCAATATTCCACACAATGCAACTGGTAGAATTTGTTGCATCATGATGTGACAATCATGTGATTTCATACCTATCAACTTCAAGTCCTTCAATGAGAAAATTTTTTTTACATTAGAAGAATAACCTTGAGGCACTTTGGTATCATGAAGACACTGACAGAAGATAATTTTCTCCCTCTTCGATAATGTATGACAAGACGGGGGAAGAAATGTTCGTCTTCCTTTAGGAGTGGGAGCTAACTCCAAAAGTATTCCCATTGATAGTAAGTCTAATCTTGAATTCAACCCATATTTAGTTTTTCCTTTAATATCTAACAATGTTCCAATCAAATAATCACATATATTCTTCTCCACGTGCATGACATCAATATTATGTTTAACTTCATGATACCTCCAATACGGTAGCTCAAAAAAAATTGACCTTTTCTTCCAAATATGTCTATCATTACCAGATTTCTGTGTCTTTCCCAATGTCACATCAAGGTTTTTCACCCTCTCAAAATACAGATCAGGGGATAAAGGTTTTGGAGCAGTATCAAATTCTTGTGATCCATTGAATGCCTTTTTTAGTCTTCTATAAAGGTGTTCCTTAGGCAAAAACTTTTGATGACCCATGTACACTGTTTTCCTCCCATGATGCAATTGACAATATGACGTATATTGTTCGCAAATTGGACATGCTTTATGCCCTTTAACACTGTATCCAGACAAATTTCCATACGCTAGGAAGTCATTTATAGTGAACAGAAGCACTACATGCAGTTGAAAATATCCCATTTTATAAGAATCATACACCCTAATACCATCATCCCATAACAGTTTCAAATCATCAATCAACGGTTACAAGTAAACATCAATATCATTACCGGGTTGCTTTGGACCAGAGATCATTATACTCAACATGACATATTTGCGCTTCATACAAACTTCAGGAGAGAGGTTGTAAATTACCAATAAAACAGGCCATGAACTATGTGTGCTACTGAGGGTTCGGTATGGATTCATTCCATCTGTGCACAACCCTAGTCTGAGATTTCTAATTTCATTTACAAATGTAGAGTACTGCGCATCAATTTTCTTCCATTGTGGACAATCAGCTGGATGGCATATTTTTCCATCACATACCCGCTCTTCAGCATGCCATATTAACCTTTTTGCATCATGTGAATTAGCAAATAAACGTTTGAAATGATTAATTATAGGAAGATACCAAAATACCTTTGAAGGGAGATTTGTAATCTCTACACCAGCCTGTGATTTTTCTTTCACCTTATACCGTGATGTCCTACATTTAGGACACTCTGACAGAAATTCATATTCCTTCCTATATATAATGCAGTCATTCGGATAGGCATGTATTTTCTTGTATCCCAATCCCATCGGGCATAATATTTTCTTGGATTTGTAATGTGAATCTGGAAGATCGTTATCTTTTGGAAGAATGTCTTTCATCAATTGTAGCAGCTCTGTAAAACTTTTGTCACTCCATCCATGTTTCGCCTTCAGGTTAATCAATCTTAACACCGCAAAAAAAAAAACCCGTAAAATCTGTACAACCAGGATATAATGGTTTTTCAGCATCACCATATAGACGCGCAACTGTCGGTTCTATCTCAATTTATTCTACTACAATATCGTGAATCATTTCTTCAATTCCATTGGAGTTACCATCTTGCGAATCATCATCATCAGTGACATTCCGTCCAGTTTCACCATGCCAAATCCAAGGGCTGTAACTCGGATTAAAACCATGACAAATCAAATGATCTTTTATCTCTCTACTTTTCAACTTCTTTATATTAAAACATTTCAGGCATGGACAGAAAAAAATGTCACTACTTGGAACATTTCATTTTGAAAATTCCAAAAATGCATCAACACCTTCCTCAAATTCATTTCTCATTCGATGTTCCGTAATCCAACTTTGACTCATTATTACCTATAACAAATATCAACAAAAAATATATATTTTTAAGATAAGACAAATATATGTTTATATGAAAAAAATCATAATTTGAATGTAAAACAATTTAAAATATAAAACAAATCTACGGGTATTTAAGAAAATATGCTTGAATATTATTTTTAAAACAAAATATAGTTAGATATAACAGTTTTAAATTTCATTGAATCAAAGAAAACCATGCCGCCTACATAGTTGATAGAAAATTGGAGAAAATGGAGTAAACCTGAGAATCACCCCCACCCCCCGGACAACCCCCAAAACCCTCTGGACAGGCCCCCACCCCCTTGGACAACCCCCCACACCCACCCACCCCCTTGGACCACCCTTGGACACCCCCAACCCTCCGGACAGCCCGCCAACCCTCCGGACATCCCCCCACCCCTCTAGACAGCACCCCCACCCCTCTTGGACACCACCCCCACCCCTACCCCTTCAACACCCCCCTGGACACCCCCAACCCTTTGGACAGCCCCCACCCCCCGGACAACCCCCCAAACCCTCGGGATAGGCCCCCACCCCCGTGGACAACCACTCACACCCACCCACCCCCTTGGACACCCCCCCGGACACCACCCGTTTCCACATCTTTGATATAACATATATTTTTTTAAAAACGTGACATTATTAAAAACGTTTCATGAAATATGATGAAGAGTCCAATCATATTTATTATGAAATTTTTCTTACTAGAAAGGGTCTTAGTATTGGATAGAATAATAAATAAAGTGGCATAAAACATCAATATAATCCTAAAAAATGCATATAATCCAGCTTAAATATTTGAATTAATATGTTTGTAATCAACCATCAAATCCAAAAGGTGTATGAGAGAACAATTAGAGAAAAACTGGCAATGAGAGATCATAGTCATTGAGGGGGGATGGTGTCAAAGGAAACACAAAATCAAATGAACCGAGACCACTTTATGAACTAATCCATGAAAAAGAAAAACCTACATCAAATAAAATCGTGAAACATCAAAAAACAAACAAATACCCATTTGAAATAGAATCTAGTATCTTGATTCAGAAACTCTAAAAAATAAATAAATCACAATCTCATTTATTGAATCCTGAATTTCTAAAATAGAACAATACACTGGTTTCACTTTGGTTGGTGGTGCAATTATTTGTTGTATTTGATCATCAATTAGTTTTGTGACATAAAATCAAAAAATCTTGTGAAATACATATAAGTAACATTCATTATTCAAGTTCACATTATTTTTGTAAAATTACCCATGTCTATATTAACATTAATAAAAAACATTATCATTATTCTCAACTAAAATCATGAGAATTGTGATATTCCCATTTTTATAAACATATATTAATGATGTTATGATAGAGTTTATCATAACTAATAATATAAAAAATGGTATACTTATCTATAGTAGAGTCCTATAAGACAAAATGGATGCACGATATTTTTGTGACATTTATATTTTTTAAAGAGATATAATGATGTTTAATACTTCCCAGAAGGGTGAAATTATAAGGGAGTTTAGTGTCTTCTAAAAATACAAAGTGAGTAAAAGTGAATTTGTTTCCATTAAAGAAAACAAATGGTTTATCATAGGTTTATTAGACTCTATGAGGGTGAATGATAAATATTTATTTTATTATGTTCCATTATATTTCATGTGTAAATATTTATTTTAGTTCAATTAATGAATGATAAATGTTTTACATTAATGGTTTTTGTTTTCTAAAAAAATGACATCTTCAATATGGATGATTGATTCCTATTCTATGATAAGATACTCAACAAGGATGATTCACTATATATGATGATAATTTCTTTTAATTCTCTAATCACATAAACATTATTGGTTATCCAACTACAAATTTTTAGATGAACCTGAGTGTTAAATGAAATATAGGATAAAAGGAATGGATGAATCAACCATACCTCAAATTTCTTTTTGATAATGAAATTCAAACCGGTCAAATCAGGAAATATTCTAAATCTTTCCTTAATCGCGCCATAGTCCTTCAATAAATAACCCCAAATATGTTTCCAACATAGGAGGATTTTGAGTCATTAAATGCAAGGTAATATATCAAAATTTGTTTTATAAAGAAATACAAAAACAAGACACTCAAGATAAAAACGAATTTCCAGTGCCAACGATATTCAAAAAGATGTAATAGGGTTCGAAATGGAAGAATCTAACCTAGTTTAAACAAAAAAATCGCAAAACATAAATATAGACTATCCGAGAAAAAAACGAACGAAATAAATTCGTGGAATGCTTACTTGAGTGTTGCGAGTTGAGATGATAGACCCGAGGAGACTAAAGATGATAAACGATGAAGCCAAAATGAGTTTAACGTAGGTCGATTGATGAGCCGATTAGGGTTTATCGCACGAGAGAGACAAGCCGGCGGACTGTCGATTGAAAAAACGTAAATGACAGTCCACGGGGCTTTAATTTTTTAAATGTTTTATAATGTCAGTTATTATATAACCGACATTATAAACTATTTTTTAAATTTATAATGTCGGTTATTTGAAAACCTACGTAAAAACCCCCCCATGCTTTGGTTTTTTACATCGGTTATTTGAAAACCGACGTAAAAAACCCCCCGCGCTTTGGTTTTTTACGTCGGTTATAAAATAACCGACGTAAAAAACTCTTAGATATCTCATTTTTTACATCGGTTATAAAATAACCGACGTAAAAACCCCATAGATAACTCGTTTTTTACGTCGGTTATTTTATAACCGACGTAAACCCCCCCCCCCCCCCGCGCTTTGGTTTTTTACATCGGTTATAAAATAACCAACGTAAAAAACGCCTAGATATCTCGTTTTTTACGTCGGTTATCAAATAACCGACGTAAAAAACCCCCGTGCTTTGGTTTTTTATGTCGGTTATAAAATAACCGACGTAAAAACCGAACACGCGCGATTTGTAACATCGGTTATTAAAATAACCGACGTTAAAAAGCTACTCAATGCATTTGTTACGTCTGTTATTAAATAACTGACATAAAAAACCACATTTCACAGATTCTCACGTCGGTTATATATAACCGACGTAAAAAATGGTGACGTAAATAACGTTTTCTGAACTAGTGAGGATTCAGTTTTGAGGAATAAATTCATATATATAAGAGAATGAATAATGGTTTGATAAATACAGGGTTCATTATCAGGGAGCATGAGCATGCCGAAGATTCAGGTACCCATCACATCAATATGGATAGATGAATCTCTCTCTGAGATGGGGGGACAACCTTCGAGACCTAATAAGGCTGCCATAGATGAAAACAACCTCCACCCTTAACGACATCCATTGTTGAGATCTTGCCACAGAAACACTATAAGAAATAGGGAAATTAAAACCTATTGAAATGTAAATCAAAATACCCCAAATCCAAACAGATAAAGGGAAGATAAAATTTAGTCGAGGTTCGATCCAAAATGATGGGCATGAAACACTAAATAAAAAACACCATAAGAAACCTAAACAGCCTCTAAATCAATATATGAGACCGACCCTGTATACCATCATAATAAAGAAGAAAAAATTTCACTGAATGCGATTTAAGATAGAACCGATGATGGAGTGGGATGAAAAGTGAGATAGGGGTGATGAGATGCAAGGTGGGATGATGGGTGGTGAGGTCGGAGTAGGGAAACGAGATGCGAGGCGAGGCTGTGGGATGAGAGGCTGAATGTTGAATAGAGGGTGGTGATATAAATTAGGGTGTAGTGGTGTTAATTTTTTTTTTATAAAAAGTATTTAAATTTTTATTAAATAAATAATATTGAAAAATATAAAAACAGTTAATATTTCAATAAAACAGAATAAACAATATTTTAAGATATAAAAAAATTTAATATATAAAGAAAATTGAAAATTAAAATCAATTATGATATATTTTTAAAAAAACTACATATAATAAAATTTTACATTAGCCATAAAAATAATATATATGTACATATGTATATAGTACATTTCCCTTGAATGGTTATTGATAAATATTTTTTTTGTTATTTAATGGTTTATTGTAACATTTTTTATTAGTGAAAAAATATATTTTGTTAATAGAATTATTAATAATAGATTCATGTGTTAATAAATAAAATTTTGGTATTAGTATAATACAATAATATATTCAACTATTGGTAAATGATATGTTGGTATTGAATGATCAATATCAACAAATATATCTGTTGGTAAAAAGAAGTGTTGGTATTAAAAATTAATACCAATATAACTTAATATTTGTTGGAATTGATCATTTTTACCAACAGATATATTATCTGTTAATAAATTTCTATTGGTATAATCCATTTTATTTGTAGTGATTCTCATAGATGTGGGGTTGAATCAATAGGTAATTAAACTGCCTCTAGTGAGTGTGTCCACTAGGTTGACCTCTTGGTATGCTGAAGACTGGATTTAATTGTATCCCTAAGGGGAAATGATAACTAGATTTCCCTAAGTCGAATATGTAATGACTAATGGGTGGGGGAAGCGTAGTAGAAAGGCTCCACCCATTCTAGAGAGTGATAGTGATGAGGCCCTGAGCTCACCCAAGCGAAACCACACACATTTTAGTCTGCCACTTAGGGTCAAAATGGCCACACTGGTCGAGGTTGATCCAAGAAGATCCATCCAAAATTACCAAGAGGAAACATGGGTGCCATTTTCCCATTCTCCAACCATGATAGAGAGAACTGAGAATCCAGTGAAATTAAGGAGTGTTAGTTATGCTTCATAGTAGGCCATGAAAACCTTGTATTTCATACGACCGTAGGTGGTCCAATCTTGGTAGGGAAGGCCTTATAATTCCATGTACCTATGGTCACTCTTCCATGTTGGGTTTTGGATTCCAAATATTGGGGATGTTCAAGCTACAACACACCTTCAATTTGATATCAACCTTATAAAGGTGGGAATTTATATCTAGGATATGGATTTGATCATTTACACCACTGATAATCAGATCCCTGCTATGAGGTGAGTGGAGGATATGATGAAATGGGGGGCCAATGAAGGTGTTGATAAACCATCCGTTAATGAATGGGATGAATTCATCAATCCTTAAGATATAATTTCTCCCCTCTCTTGTTTTCCTTGTTCATCATTTCTTCTTTGTTTTGAAAAAAATTACATTACTGAGGAAAGGGTGAACCTAATTTGTAGCAGGTAGAGGGAGAATCAGATTTGATCCCATCACCAAAATATGCTTCAATAGGCTCCCCTATAGGGGCTAAGGAATCAAATCCTGAATTAGTGGAGATATCATTAGTCAATAGGATGATGGAATAGGAGATTATGGGAGATTATTCTTGACCTCCATGTCCAATACCTATATTTGGGTAGACAAGTGCAAGAATTCCTCCATCGAAACTGAAGGAATGATAGAGGGTGAAGCACTTGGCCATGCACATCATTAGTTAGAGTGAGTTTTCATGACATAATTTATTCTAAATTTATCCATAATAAATGTTTGATTATGCTTGTAGTTTGAATGATCCTATCTCCTCTCCTCTCTCAAGGGGCTTAGAGATGACCCCCTGAGAAATAAGGACATTCCAGACAAGATGTAGATTATTGCCCGAGAGTCTATACCTTTGATAGAAGGAGAATGAAGGGATGAGAACACATCTATTCCTATCAATTTAGAGAGGGAGGATAATCCTTATAAGGTCTAATGAACACCATATATTGTCTTGTACCAATCAACAACTTCCCTTGTGATACTTAGATCTGTCGCATACACTGGAGGACCCTGTGACCACCATTATCGGTACTGTCACCACTCCGATAGGGGATGACATGGACCTAACACCATCCAATGAAGGTGTTGGTGATGATATTTATCTAGAAGGTATTGAAATGGACATGTCTACTGAATGTATTGTGGATGCTACTAATGGAAGATCTAATTTGGTTCTAGATCCTAGTATATTGGACACCCTTATAGGTGAGGATTCTATGTGACCTGATATAATATTTAATGAAATAATGGAATCAATTAATCTAGATATTTATGTTTTCATCTCCATGGTGGAGTTTGGGGACTTTAATAAGGAGTTAGAAATATGGGATTTCCCTTTTTTATGTTTTCTCTCACGGTCGACCTTCTTATATATAATGAATTAAATAAATGATCTTGATTGGTACAACTCTTTCTATAGAAAATGTCTCCAAAAAATCCATGACCAGGGAATTGAGGTCCATTCTACTCTTACTACTATAGGAATGACATTCAAAGGTCCCAGAGTGAGAGATTCTTGAGAGACTTAAATCCTAGGCCCTGAACAACTTTAGGGGAATGTTTATCAGTAGGAAATCCCAATTCAAAGTATTGAGACTGGGGATGTTAGGGTGGAATCTAAACAAGAAACTGATCCATCAATGGGTGAGTTCCATCAACTCTTTTGATGTTATTTGGACTTTCTCCTTGCTATCTTGCAATATTGATGACTAATTTCATTCTTACTTTAGCACTTATAGTTTTTTTGGCTGAACTAGAAATGGAGTCCTCTACCACAACTCAATTGACTACACAGGGTGAGGATGATGTCACTCTAGGAAGGAAAATTCAAGTCTCTTACACAAGAGAAATAATTCCTAAGTACACCTATCACCTATAACTATCTCCACAGTGAGCTAAGAAGCTTAGGATACTTTCCAGGCACTTTACTGGTTTGTATGGTAGGAAATCTGGGAGTTAGTATTATAGAAACCCAAGGAAGATTTACACTCAAGACTCCCTCATCTCCATAACATGTTTGAAATAATGGGGTATGGTTGATTTGATTACCGTATAGTCCACGCTACCACGAAGAAGATCATTTTCCAGTGAGAGCAAGAGCACGAGTCATAGAAACACCTTATCAAGGAAAAAATTCTCATCAACAATGATGGTCTTTGAGCCACACTATCCCTGGAAGAGACAAATCATTCCAATAAATTATTGGAGTGAAATAATGGGTTGATAAGAAAACTAATAAAATATCGTGCCTCTAACAAGAGATGGATTCCGCCCAAGGGGAGGTTATAAAACTTCATTATCTTCTAGAATGGGTTCAAGACAAGGGGGAAACTACCATTGTAACTATGGAAGAGGAACTCTACTTGGTTAAGAAGGATGAGGCTATTCAACTAGATGAGCTTCGATAGTCTTACTATGGGGCTCAAGAGGCCCTCCAACAACCAAATAGTTAATTTGATGTCCTTTTGTAGAAAATGACAGAGACTCTAATTTATGGATGCTCCTCTGATTTTTTTGCTCCATAAATGAAAAGATTTTTTCCCCAATCATCTATGTATTCATCCTTGTTTCCCTATGTAATTATAACATGACACTAAATCTAGATTTTTTCAATAAACATACTTGCGTTAATGCATTGCAATCACAATAATAGGAATGGGGGGGGGGGTGCTATGATTTTTTCCTAGGTTTTTAGACCTAACAAGCATAGTTTGACTATTTCTAGAGTTATGGGTCTTCAACCTAATAAGTTTTAAACCTATTTATTTTCATTTCTCATTTTTTGTCTAAACCATGTAGAGTACACATCTTGTGAGATGATAATTGAATTTTATCTAGGGTTCCCTTTGTGGGTTTTCAGCCTGGTGAGTATTATGTCTCTTTTAATGGGTATTTTAGAGTCTTACAATCTGTACTAACACAAATAGTGTTTTAGGTCGAACAGATTTGACCATGAGTTATAGAATGATGACCTGAGTAGGGATTACTAGCTGAGAATGTTCCGACATTCTTCAAATAAAAAAGTGGATTTTGAGTCATGATTTTGTGATTTATGGATCTAAAAAATGATATGAAACAAGTATGCAAGGGATGAACATGGACCATATTTGAAAAGTGGTTTCTAGTATGATGTTTTTATGGTTTATGGAGATAGAAGAGATATCTCCTAAGGATGAATGTTCCTTTGGTTGATAGTCCCTTTTGGCGGGTGACTTATGTAAAGTCAAACTGGGGAATATCAATGTATAGTTAAAGAAGAGGTTTCCTCAAGAATCTAACATTATATTACCAATGGAAAGAGATTATGAAAAGATATGGATTTATTAAGACCACATAGGATGTTTTGTGAAGGTAATGTGTTTGATAATGAAGAGAGAATATATTTTGGAACTATCTATGAATGAGAAACCACTCCTACAAAAATTTGGTTTGTGTAAAGGAGAGAGAATTCTATTTTGATTATAATATTACAAAATAGGGGTCCTTGGAGAAGTACAAAACCTCCCACCCATATTGAGGTTGTGTCCATGAATGGATGAACACACAATATTTGTATTCTATAACAGCTAGGCATATAATGGAGAATTTAGGCATCACTACATGTCTTTATATAATGATCATCAAGTCATACATAGTTCTTTAGGGTGATGCGGTGGATGAATAACATCAAGAGGAAAGGATCCTCCCTAAAAAGGGTTGAAGAATTGTGCAGTTTAATATCATGTGACTAGGATATGGAATGTATAGTTTAAAATATTATGGAAATGATGTTGAGGGATAAAATTTAAGTTCATTTAGATTTGATCAAAATATTGGATATTTTCACTTTCATGGTAATCCATCCAAGAATGTTCCATCATCTTCAGGCATAAATGGGGAAGGTTATAAACCATAATATGGGGATTTTCATATATGAAAAGTGATATGGGGCAAGTATGCAAGAAATGATCACATACCATGTTTGAAAATAGGTTTCCAACATAATTTTGTTGGGGATTACATGTATATAAGAGGTCTTTTATGAGGATGAATGTGTCTATGGCCAATAGTCCCTTTTTGTGGGTGAATCATGAAAAGATGAATGCATCGTATTAATTAATAGTAAAAAAAGGAAATCTTATAACTAATAGGACCTTTGGTGGGAGACTTCTGAAAAGAGAAACCGAGGCATATCAATGCATAGTCGAACAAAGGTATCCTTAGGAATCTAATATTCTATCACCGATGGATAGAGAAAGCTTATGGAGATTCAAATTTCCCTATACATAGAGTTTTTTGTGTGTAAGGAAAGTCCTTGAATATGGAAGGATCATTTCATATCAAAATTTACCAAGTTTTGGTAAAAATGTTTCCCTTTGTAGGCCTGACCCATACGCAGGAAATTAAGATTTTTTTCACTTATGGGACTAAGACATATGATCCAAGCATCAGTACATATCTCATTTGGGTGAGAATCAATCCACACATAGTTCATGAAAATATTTACCACATTGATCAAATTATTGTGTGGAGAAGGTGACCCTTTTTTTTGAATATGAACTCAATAACAGGGTGAAAATCCATATTGGCCCCCCTTATAAAGATTTGGCTTATACATATGAGGGTGGTGGGGTTTTTTGTACTATGGTCGGACCAAGATGTATGATCTGGGTGTCACTACATACCTCATCAAAGAAAGAATCAATCCACACATAGTTATTTAACTTACACCATGCAAGAGACATCAAATATGCAATTTAATGTCACGTGGTAAGGATGTTTTTTGTGCCTTTTAAGGTATTCTATCTAGGACCATGATAACCCTGTTTAGAACTGGTATACCTTGAACATGTGGGGAATCCTTTATCAAAACTCCTAATCCCACATGATCTATGATCAGTGTGATAAAAAAGGAGTGGAAAAGGTTTCTTTCACTACACAAATCCAATTAAAAGGAAGGAAAAGGAAATTTTGATCTTGTGGTTGCTGGACCAGGATTATGGATCTGGGCATCGATACATATCTCATTAGAATGAGAATAAAGCTGTACATAATTTTGGAAAACCATTCATTTTAAAATCATGCGATAGGGATGAAGGTGTCTTGTAGTTTTAGGTCACATGGAAAGTACCATGCATCGTGGAAATGATGAGTGATATAAGGATTAATGGGCCAAGGATGTTATTACACACTTCATAATTGAAGAAAGAAATTGTAAACCATGATCTTGAGGGTTCTTGGATTAGGATAAGTGATGTGGGAAAAAACCCAAGGAATAACCACAGACCATGTTCAAAATTTGGTTTCCAGAATGATGTTTATAGGGATTACAGAGAGAGAATAGGTCTCTCATAAGGATTAATGTGATTATGGTTGATAGGTACTTTTTGTGGGTGACTTATGCAAATATAGAATGGGGTGTATCAAGGCATAGTAAAAAAAAGGTGTCTTCAAGAATATGACATTCTATTACTAATGGATAAGGAAAGTTTATGGAGATTTAAAATTATTAAGGAAAAGGAGTATGATATGTGGAAGGAATGCATCCAAGCACATAGGAAGCATTTATAACGGCATTGGCCATAGAGTGTGAAGTCCAATTAATTTATCTTTGTTTTGTATGCAAGAGGGGGGGGGGTATTTACTCTACTTCATGGCTGGGCCTAGGACATAGGGTTTGGGTGTCATTATGTATCTCATTGAGATGGGAATCAATTCACATATAGTTCTAGAATGAAGGTGTGGTGGTAGACCAACACCAAATATTACGATCCACTCAAGCACAGATCAAAATGTTATATAGTTTTATGTCATGAAACAAGGACGTGAAACATGTAGTTTTATATCATGTGGTGAGGAAATTATTGTATAACTTAACATCTTGTTACTATGACATTAGACTATACAGTTTAAAGTATCAAAACTTAGACTATGATGTCTTTTAGTTTTAGGTCGTATGACTAGGACCATATGGCATTCCTTTTAAGGTCATTCATACAGGATCATGATGATATATAGTTTAACTTCATGCATCAAAGATGTGGAAACCATGAATTTAATGTAATATAATAAGAAAGAAGGTTACCCAATGTAAAAAAAGGTATGAAACCCCATAAATGCTATCTATAAATTCAGGGAATCATCTTATAAAAGGAATCCCATGTTTGTGACATGAGGATTCCTGAGCTGGTTTCCCAAGGAATCTTATTCTTGGTATACATGGTAAGACTATATTTTAGCATCATGTGTTGAATACATTGTCATACAGTTTAACATCACGTGACTAGGATGATATGCACCTTTTAAGGTCATGCATATAGAACCATGATTCTTTTTAGTTTAACATCATGCAGTGAAGACATGAAAAACCATGCAGTTTAATTTCATACAGTTGAGATGATCATGTTTTTGTCACACAAAGTATTTATTGAGAAATATTAAATTGTTAGGGGATGTAATGAGATCTCCATCCATTAAGACCAAGGAATAATCTCCATTAGAGTGAACCTTGTGTAGTATATAAGGTCACTCCCACTTTGGATCAAGATTCAAAGGTTTCCTCCCTGGTATCATTAGAGTCCTAAGGACCAGTACCAATTCTACTTGGAAGAAAAAGTGGAGGAAAAATTTCTTGTTAAAATCCCATGATATCTGATTTTAGTGGATCTCCAAGTGATGAAAAGTATGAAGTATTTTCTCATAAAGTCTCTCTAATTCATCCAACCATTTTTGGGATTACTCATCTATAGATAGTTGATCATAGACGGAAATGTAGAGAAAGGGAAATTGGACCTCAATGGTTAGGACTACTTCTATTCTGTATACTAATGAATATGGGATCGCCTGCATGGTGGTGTGGGTTGTAGTATGGTAAGACCTCAAGGAATAAAAGAGCTTGTTAGGTAAAGATTTCTTATCTTGATCCACCATCTTCTGGATCATGTTTAATAGGATCTTATTAAAGGCCTCTATCTATCCATTAGATGTTGCATAGTAGCGATATGAAAGGTTGGATTTGATATTATACTCTTGATAAAACTTATCTAAATTAGTAGAATAAAAATTGGTTACATTGCCTATCAGTATCATACGAGGGACACCAAATATAGGAATAATGTTTTCTTTCACAAATATGGCAATTATTTTGGTCCTAACTTCTTTGAGGGGTATTACTTCTTCCCATTTAGAGAAAAAGTTAGTAGCACTAAGAATGTATTTGAACTGATTAGACATAACTGGTGTATATGGATTGTTAGGTCCATAAGGCTAAATACCCTGAGGGGGGGGGGGTGAATCAGGGTATGACTAATTGAAAATTAAATCCCATTATGATCTTGTTTCACTGTTAAGAAAAAAACTCTTCCCTCTCTCTCCTGTTGCATGATATAAGCCGAAAGTAAAGAAAGAACATGACACAACAATTTTACTTGGTTCACTGCTAAGGGCTACGTCCAAGGAGCATACGCTGATAGGTTGTCAGTCGTACCAAATTCCACTAAAATTCACTAGATATGGATTACAAGGTTTGGGCACAGTCACTCTATTCCAGGATCACTACCTTTACAATGTTTAGGGTCAGCTCACTACTTTCCCAAGGGTCACTCCCTGTTTCTCTCTCTCTGGCTCACTGCCGGTGGAGAGGATCACCTTCTTCCTCTTTCTTCGCTCACTGCTCTGGAAAGGATCCACTCACAGTTTATAGACCTGTAGGTATCTTCATTTTCATGAAGGAATGCATCTTCTTATGTATGTAGATGCTCTTTTGAAGTCCAACTTTCACCCATAGACGAATCTCTCTTTGCACCAGAGGTATCGAGCAAACTTCCAGCTTCCATGCAGCCTGAAAACACTGCCGGAAAATAAACCTTACTTGGCGCGCAAGTCTAAACTAGTGCGCAAGTATCGGCACACAAGTCACAACTGGCGCGCAAGTCTTACTCAACCACTTATGCGACTCAAGCTTCTGCAACTCCAAACCTGCACGAATCACTTCCTTCCTCGCCTAAACCACCTCAGGCATGCAACTAACACTTGGCGCGCAACTTACAACACTGGCGCGCAAGTCCCACTTGCGCGACACACCACCACTTGTGCGACCACCACACCTGCACGATGGGAGATCTGAATCTTCAAAGTGTTGAACTCTGGTCAGAAATGAGGAGGGGTGGTCTAGTATTTATAGGCATTTCGAATACCCTACGCGACGGCGTGCAAGTCACCCCTCAACGCACAAGTTTCAGCGCGCAAGTATTCTGTCCTCCTAGACACTTGCACGACCAAACCAAATACTTGCTCGACCCTATTTAATTTGCCATATTTTGATCTTCTGATCTTGAAAAACAATAGGCACGCAAGTTCCCAAGCCTCCTAGGCATCAACACACAAGTCTCTTCATGGAATGCAAGTCACCTGTGCGACCACACCAATACTTGCGTGACCTTTATCCCTTTGCAATATTTTGATGATATGATCTTGAAAAACATATGGCGTGTAAGTTTCCAAGACTTCAAGTACACAGTGCGCAAGTCCCTTTGCCAAAAAATACTTTTCTTCATTTGAATATTTTTAGGCCCAAAAATTTGGCAAGCACTAGAAAACGGCACCACCTTGTATGTGTTCTTTTTGTACCACCTCCAGATAATCCATTCCTTTGTTGAAATTCTTGAATCAAACATTGATCGTTTAACCATAGCTATTGAACTAGACATTCCACCATGAAATCCCCTTTGTCAACAAGTTTGTATGACATGGTTTTCTTTGTCAACAATCACAACACAGTTTTCCACTTTGTCAACAAACACAATCACCTAAAAAATGCTTCAATGATACCTTGAGGGATTTTTTCCCAACAATCTCCCCCTTTGGTTTTATTGAAAACTCTTCCATAAAAAGATACATCGTTGATTCTTCATCCACCATTCGCCTCATTGCGATTCGGATAGCGATCAAGGATTTACTCAACACATACTCTAAGCCCACATGAGCAATGCTCAGTGTGAGAAACAAGAGTAAATGAAAAGTTCATCAATAAATCACTTCATCTCTTACACCCATTGTTAACACCAAAATGATACCAATTTTTGGAAATATTATTCCAACACCACTCATCCACTTTTATCACGATCCTCAGATGCCGTGATATCTATTCTTTGATCGATCACTTCTAGAATCGTCAGATTTAATACTCTCCCCCTTTCTTCTCACAAATTCAACTCTTGTCAGCTTCAAAACCTCTTTAGTCCTATTTCCTATGTTGTCCAAGCTAAGCTCTAGCTAAGCACGTTCAACTAGATTTAACTCCCCCTATCTGGCTGCTCCACCTGTCAGCTTCTCCCCTTATCTGTCAATATTTCTTAAATAGCCACACTGTCTCCCCCTTGAACAATCACTATTTTCTCCCACTTTGTTAACGAACCCAAATGTTACTCCTTTGCAGTCTGTAACAGAGTAGAGAACACATATTATCACATTAGGGAAAACACATCATACCTCGGGGAGAGGGGGGGGGGGGGTTCCACATCCACACTCTTTTAAGTGCAGTGAGTCGACTGAACTCCCAGAGCCAGTTGATGCCTCTCAAAAGATTCCTTGGGCAAGGCCTTTGTCAGAATGTCTGCAACTTGTAGCTCTGTAGGCACATACTCCAACTTCACTATTCCCTGCTCAACCTTCTCCTTGATAAAATGATACTTTATCTCAATGTGCTTGGTCCTTGAGTGATGAACGAGATTTTTTCTAAGATTGATAGCACTTGATTTATCGCACTGGATTCTGATCGGAGACTTCACTTCAACTCCCATATCTTCAAGCTGCTGCTTCATCCACAATAACTGTGTGCATGCTTGAGTGGCCGCAATATACTCATCTTCTACAGTGATTAATGAAATGCAATCTTGCTTCTTGCTTAGCCAAGAAATACACAATCCACCAAGATATAATGAACCTCCTGATGTTGATTTTCTGTCATCTGCTGATCTGGCCCAGTCTGCATCAATATATCCCAATAACTCTGTCTGAGATTTGTCATTATATGTCAAGCCGAAATCCACCGTGCCCTTGATATACCAAAGTATTCTTTTCACTGCAAGCATGCAACTTTCCTTGGTATTATTATGATATCTCACTACTTGGCATGTGGAGAAAACAATATCAGGCCTTGTTGCAGTCAAGTACAACAAACTTCCAATGATTTGCCTATATTCTGTGATATTAACTGCCTTGCCATCATCATCTTTTGATAATTTCATCCGGGTAGCAACCAAAGTTTTCATCTACTTGGAATTATCCATTCCAAACCTTCTCAGAACCTCCTTGGCATATTTGGATTGAGAAATTAATGTTCCATTCCTTCCTTGTGTCACCTGAAGACCAAGGAAAAACGTTAGTTCTCTAATCATTGACATTTCAAACTCATTTTTCATAAATTCGGAAAACTGCCTGCACTGAGATTCATCTGATCCACCAAATATTATGTCATCAACATAAACCAGCACCATCATCCTTTGATTACTATTTTTGTTGAAATAGAGATTGTAATCAACTCCCCCTCACTGGAAACCAAGCTTCTTCAAGTACTGATCAAGCCTTGAGTACCATGCTCTTGGTGCTTGTTTCAATCCATACAATGCCTTCTTCAGCCTGCAAACTTTGTTCTCATCCTCATGAATGAGAAAACCATCTGGATTCTCAATATACACCTCCTCTTACAAAACACCATTCAAGAATGTGGATTTGAAATCCATCTGGAACACTTTGAACTTTCTTTGCACTACTATGGCCAAAAATAATCTGATTGTCTCCAGCCTTGCAACCGGTGCAAATGTCTCATCAACATCTATTCCATCTATATGGGAGTATCCCTTGCACACTAGCCATGATTTTTTCCGAATCACTATTCCGTCTTCATTCATCTTGTTTCCATAGACCCATTTAGTCCCGATTACATTCATGTCTGCCGGCCTCGAAACAATCTCCCATGTCTGGTTCTTCTCAATCTGATCAAGCTCTTCATTCATAGCCTGAACCCAGTTTTCATCTTCAGCTGCATCGAAAAAAAATTTCGGCTCCACTTGAGATAAAAACGACGTTTGCTGTAATTAATTCATTCTTCAAGTTTGAACTGGAGCTGTCTGATCACCAATGATATTCTGCCTATCAATTTCAGCTCGACTCTTTGGATTCCTTGCTGACACAGACTTGACACTTTCTTGTTCATCATCAGTATCTTCTTCTGAGTCAGTCTCTGCCACTTCTACTCCCCCTGTGTTTCTTACCTCATCATCACTTTCATCTAGAAACTGTTCACTAGTTCATTGATCATTCTGTTCATTTTCAACTATAGTGACATCATTGCTCTCAAAAAAATTTCCCAACCTTTTGTTGAAGCATTTATATTCTTTGCTTTTCCCTGAGTAGCCAAGGAATATCCCCTCATCACCTCGTGACTCAAACTTCCTGTAATTTTCTTTGTTGAGAATGAAACACTTACTTCAAAAGATTCAAAAGTATTTCAATGTTGGCTTCTTTTCGTATCACATTTCATACGGAGTCTTCCCTTTCTTAAGACACAACAAAGACCTGTTCGAAATATAGAACGATGTCAAAACTTTTTTCTTCCAAAATTTCTCTGGTAGGTCCTTTTCAATAAGCATTGTTTTGGCCATGTTTTTGATGATCCGATTTCTCCTTTCAACAACTCTATTCTGTTGGGGAGTTCTTACTGATGAAACTTGGTTCCTTATCCCGTGTTTCTCGAGATATTCTTCCACTTGACTATTTGTTAATTCTGTACCGTTATCTGTACGAAATTTCAAAATTTTCTGCCCAAGCATCCTTTCTGATTCCCTCACGTACGGCTTTATGAAACTGAACACCTCTGTCTTATGGGTAATGAAAAATACCCACTCCATTCTGCTATAATCATCAATGAAAATAACATAGTACCTTTTCCCATTTATAGCTCGTGGTGAGATAGGTCCACATACATCAGCATGCACCAATTCGAGCACTATAGTTGATTTCTGTTCCTTTGGACTGTATGCATTTCTAATGATATTTCCTTGTTGTCAAGCATCACATGTATGAGTGAGATCACATGATAGTTTGGAAAGGTCTCTAGCAGCATCACATTTTACCAGATCTTCCATAGATGGTTGACATAGGTGACCAAGTCGCTTATACCACAACTGATTTTCTTCCTCTCTAGATAAAAGGCACATATCTTCTTCCCCACTTACAAGGTAAAGATTTCCCTCTATCATTTTTCCTTGTAGAACAACTGCTCCATATTTTTCTTTCACAACACACATCTTCTTGGTAAATCGGATAGGGTGCCCAGAGTCACATAGTTGACTGACACTGAGCAAGTTATGACTAAGACCCTATACTACCAAGACATCAACACGTCTCATTTCTTTGCCTCCAAACTTGGCTTTCCCTGAGCCAACAATCTTCAGGCCTTCATCATTTCCAAATTTGACAATTCTTTCTTTGTCATATTTTATGCCTGTAACAAGATCCTTATTACCCGTCATGTGGGATGTGCAACCACTGTCAAGGATCCACACACCAGATCGATTTGATGATTTAAGGGCAATCTCTTCCACCACAACCTTCTCATTTTTCTTCTTCTTGGTCCATACTTTTTCTTTCACACTCGGTATGGATTGAGGCTTTTGTTCTTTCTCAGAGTACGATGGAACAACTTCATTTTGCAGAGCCGCAAATCTATTCTGCATCTTTAACTCAACTGTTGGTTTATTGATCAGCTGCCTGTGTACATTTTTATTTGGCTTTGGCACATTTCTATGAATGTTCAAAGTGCAGTACCTATCCATGTTCCCAAATCCTCCGCACAAAAAAAAGTGTCCTTTGAAATGTGTTCTGGAAAACTGTTCTCTGTTTGGCTACCACCACTATTCTTGTTCCCTTCTATATCTATTGGCTATGGAACACACATATTGTGAATGTCCCATATTCCCACAATAATAACACCTGATATAAGGTGCATTCCTTCGTGTTACTTCAGCACAACGATTTTCCCTTTGGGATCTATGAATATTCTAATTTTGCCTTGTGCCCAAATCAACCTTCAATTTCGGGATGGGTGTTTGCGGTCTGACATCAATTGTCACAGTTTTTTGTTTCTGATTAAGCCCTGAAATAGCCTTAACTTCTGAGCTCAATTGCTGCTTCTTCCCTACTAAACTACTAGGCTCCTCTTTCATATTTTCAGTCTTCATAACAACCTGCCTTCCCAGGAATGTGTTAGGAATCAAAGGTTTTTCCTGGTCTTTTACTTTTCTCCACAGACCGACAACTTCCTCTTCAAGCTCTTCGATACGCTTGATGTGATATTTCAATTTTCCATTCAATCCATCGATCTCCCTTTTCTATTCTTCAATATTGAGCTTATGCTCATCAACCTTTTCTATTCTCTCTGGCCTTGAAGACTTAAGGTTTTCTATTTCTTTTACAAGCTTGGACTTCTCGTCTTCCTCCTATTGCATGTAGAGTTTGGAATCATGTACCACCTTGTTGGCTTTCTTTGTTTTTGCTCTCCAAATATCTATTTCTTCAAGAGATTCTTCCAATTCAGCTTCCATGTCAAATCTACCTTCAATTTCTTCTTCTTCTTCAACAGCGTCAGTTTCTTCCTTTTCTTGAGAACTACCGATAACAACCACCATTGAATTTTGTCCACAATCTTTACAATTTTCAAACTTCTCAACCTCTTCATCCTCAGACTCATCTGAACTGTCTATTTCTTGTGAAATAAGATTCTTCTTCTTGAAGAAATTTCTCTTGAATTGTTTCTTCCCTTTCACAAATGCTGAAGACTTCTTCTTGGGAATTTCGACTTCGTCATCATCATTATCGTTATCTTGAAACTTTTTGGGGAACCTTGCCACAAGATGACCAACCTTTCCACATCAAAAGTATGCTAGAGGAAGTTTCCCTTTAAACTTTCCTTTTCCTCTTTGCAGATTTGAAGAAAGGAATGACATCACCTCATCTGTCTCTTCTTCTTCCTGAGAATATTTAATGGTGAGCTTCTTCATGGACTTAAATGCCATCTCTTTGGATTTCCCCTTTTCCACAGCCTCGTTATCATCATTCCTCATCTCATATGAAACCAAGGTACTGTGCAAATTGTCTAATGTCAGCTCTTCGGGATCTTTATCTTCTAGTACTGAAACATTCGGATTGAACCGAGGTGGAAGATTCCTCAAGATGCGCTTTACGATCTTTATGTCTTCAATGACTTCACCAAGTCCTCACATATCTTCCACAACAATATTTACCCTGTCAAAGAATGCATCAACAGACTCATTCGGGTTTATCTTCAGATATTCATAATTATTCCACAACACTTGCAGCTTTGCCTCTCTGAGCTTTGTATCTCCTTCATATATATTCAATAGTTTTTCCCACATGGCATGTGACGTCTTGCATGACATCACCTTTGTGTAGATGGGATTGGAAAGGGATCCTCCTAAAGAATTGATTGCTTTTGCATCATCATCCAACTCTCTATGCTCAACTTCTGATAATGCACCACTATTAATATCAGCTGTGATACCATGCATAGCTGCTGAAAACACATCCATTCCCAAAGACCGGAAATAGTATTGCAATCAATTATTCCATATCTGAAAATTACATCCGTTGAAGATCGGAATACATTTATGATTAGTGACCTCCATTGAGAGAAGAACAAATATCAAACTTTCCATCTGATACCAATTGTTAGGTCCATAAGGCTGAATACCCTGAGAGGGGGGGGGGGGTAAATCAGGGTATAACTAATTGAAAATTAAAGCCCATTCTGATCTTGTTTCGCTGTTAAGAAAAACACTCTTCTCTCTCTCTCCTATTGCACGATATAAGTAGAAAGTAAAGCAATCATAGGACACAACAATTTTACTTGGTTCACCGCTAAGGGCTACGTCCAAGGAGAATACACCGACAGGTTTTCGGTCATACCAAATTCTACTAAACTTCACTAGCTATGGATTATAAGGTTTGGGCATAGTCACTCTATCCCAGGCTCACTACCTTTACAATGTTTAGGGTCATCTCACTGCTTTCCCAAGGGTCACTCCCTGTTTCTCTCTCTCTAGCTCACTTCCATTGGAGAGGATCACCTTCTTCCTCTTCCTTCGCTCACTGCTCTGGAAAGGATCCACTCACAGTCTATAGACCTGTAGGTCTCTTAATTTGCATGAAGGAATGCATCTTATTCTGTATGTAGATACTCTGTTGAATTCCAACTTTCACCCGTAGATGAATCTCTTTTTGCACCGAAGATATCAGGAAAACTTCCAGCTTCCACACAGCCCGAAAAAACTGCCGGAAAATCAACCTTACTTGGCACGCAAGTCTAAGCCGGTGCGCAAGTATCGGCACGCAAGTCACAACTAGCACACAATTCTTCCTCAACCAATTGCGCAAATCAAGCTTCTGCAACTCCAAACCTGCGCGACTCACTTCCATCCTTTCCTAAACCACCTCAGGCGCGCAACTAACACTTGGCGCGCAACTTCCAACACTGGCGTGCAAGTCCCACTTGCGCAACACACAACCACTTGTGCGACCACCACACCTGCACAACAGGAGGTCTGAATCTTCAAAGTGTTGAACTCCGGTCAAAAATGAGGAGGGGTGGTCCAGTATTTATAGGCATTTTGAATACCCTGTGCGACGACGCGCAAGTCACCCCTCGGCGCGCAAGTTTCGGCGCGCAAGTATTCTGTTCTCCTAGACACTTGCGCGACCAAACCAAATACTTGCACGAACCTATTTCCTTTGACATATTTTGATCTTCTGATCTTGAAAAACAATAGGCGCGCTAGTTACCAATCCTCCTAGGCATCGGCACACAAGTCTCTTCACGGCGCGCAAGTCACCTGCCCGACCACACCAATACTTGCATGACCTTTATCCCTTTGCCATATTTTGATGATCTGATCTTGAAAAAAATATGGTGCGCAAGTTTCCAAGCCTTCATGTACATGACGTACAAGTCCCTTTGCCAAAAACCACTTTTCTTCATTTGATGATTTTCAGGCCCAAAAATTTGGCAAACACTGGAAAACGACACCACCTTGTATCTGTTCTTTTTGTACCGCCTCCAGATCATCCATTCCTTTGTCGATGTTCTTGAATCAAACATTGATCGTTTAACCACAGCTCTTGAACTCGACATTCCACCATGAAATCCCATTTGTCAACAAGTTTGTATGACATGGTTTTCTTTGTCAACAATCACAACACATTGTCCACTTTGTCAACAAACACAATCACCTTAAAAATGATTCAATGATACCTTGAGGGATTTTTTCCCAACATGGATCTAAAAAATCTATTACATATACAAAAAATGTCTAGGGGTATTTGGATGTGTGTAGAAACTATAAGGGTTGATGTATGAAGTTGGTGTGCACTTGGAAGGAATGAAACTTCTTAGTGAATTTTGTGCAATCATGCATCATTAAAGGCCAAAAGTATCCAAGACTAAATATTTGGTTGGAAAGCATGAACCCTGGTTGGTGGGAATTGAATACATTTGTATGTACTTATTTCATGAAAAAAATATTCTCTTTTCTTTCAATGCACCTAATAAAGAATCCATCAAACCCTCATTTATAGAGGACTTTTTGGTGGTTTGGGTAGTCATAAAGAGTGAAGTTAGTCTCTCATCATCATATTTTCTCTTTTTTGGCTATATATGACAAGAGAAATCCATTTAGAAGGTATTATATAATTTGTATCATCCAACCAGTTGTAGGACCATATGGTTTGGGGATGGAGTTAACCTCATTGATTTCTTCCATTTTGACATGAAAAAAGGTGAGACCATTCGATGGTGTGCAATGCTGATGACTATTTCATCATGATCCAAATTTTACAAAGTTGTGGCCATATTATCCAATACATCGGCTTGAGTATTATATGATCATGGGACACGAGTCAATGTTGGATCCAAGGAGACTTATTCCATTATTCCTTGAACATAGTCAAGCATGGGATTAACTCCTCTTTTATGAGGGCATAATCACCATTGATCTACTTGATTATCAACATTGAATTGTCTTTCACATTCAAGTGGTCCACTGGTATTTGAAGTGATAGTTATGGACCCATTATGAGGGATTTATATTCCACCTTATTGTTTTTACAACCTTCTGACAGAAGGAAGTAGTAAGGAAAGATTTCCTTTACTGGAGAGATGAACATGACTCCCAACCTGAATTTGTTGAGTTTGGGGTCTTCCATTATCTTCCCTATTAGTATTTTGGATGCTCCATAAAAATAGATTTACCATTCCTAGGGGATATCTTGAATAGAGAAGATCTCTTCATCAGGAAATTCAGCATTTAACAATGTTGTTTCTACAAATGGATATTCCATAAGGAAGTCTACCAAAGCCTAGAATTTTATGGATTTCTGAGTCACAAACTGAATTTAAAACTACTGTAGGATTTCCAACCACCATGCCAAATGTCTAGTAAACATATGATGATTGATGATGTATTTGAGAGGGTATTTTTGAGAGACCAAATATACCTCATGGTCTTATAGGTAGTGTCTTATTTTTAAACCATGAAGATTAATGCCATATAGATCTTCTTTATATCTGAATAACGAGTCTTGGTATCAAGTATGGTTTAATTCAGATAATAAAGGTCGTTTTTATTCCTGATGTCATTATTTTGTGAGAGGAAAGCACCCAGTGATCACTCTAGGGATGTCATATACAAAATGAGTGGTTTCCCTTTAAAAGGTTTCATTAACACTGGTGGAATCAAAAGATATTTCTTGATACCATCAAATGATTCCTAATAGTCATCAGTCCACTGATATGAGACCACCTTTTTCATCAACCTGGTAATGGGAAAAAACTTTCCTGTTAGGCTAGTTATGAAGCATCGAATGTAGCCAAGGTGTCCTTATAATTTTCTCAACTATTTTTGGTTTCGAGGAGGTGACATAATAAGGATATAATTTATCTTCTTAGGATAAAATTTGATTCCATGATGGAATATAATTAAGTTGATAAATTTCCCTAAGGTAACCCCAAAATCACATTTCAAGGGGTTTATTTTTAGGCTATGCTGTTATTGTTTTTTGAAGATAATCTCAAGATTAGATAGGTGGTCGGAACACTATCGATACTTAACCACTAGATCATTGATGTAGAATACGATAGAATTCCCTATTAAATTTTTGAATATGTGATGCATGACATGTTGATATGAAACACTAACATTCTTCAATCCAAAGAGAATTACCCAAAATAAAAATACTCTCTAGGGGGCCATAAAGGCAATAGCTTCTTCATCTTCTAGGTCCATTAAAATTTTATTGTACCCTAAATATAAATCTATGAAGTAAAGGGGATGATATTCGAATATATCATCAATCATTAGCTCTATTATTATGGTCAATAAGTCATATTTTGGATAGTATCGGTTGAGATATCTAAAGTCATTGAAGACCATGATTTTCTCATTCTTCTTATTTACTGAGACTATATTGGATATCCATTATGGGTACTAGAATTACCAAATAAAATTGGATATGATAATCTTGTCAAATCTTGCCTCAATTTTGGTGGTGAGAGTTTGGTGTGTCCTTCTAGATTCTTGTTCGTATCCTCTTGGGTTTTCTGGAAAGCCTAGGTAGTGAGTGGCCACCTCAGGATTGAGAATTAGAATTTATGTGTAATTACAAGTAAACACGTCCTCATTATACTTTAGAAAGGAGGTATATACCTATTATTATTTGGAAGACATGGCCACACTAATCAATGTAGGCTATTAGTCCTCTTATGTACCTAGATTTATTTATATGAGTTCATCAATAGTGTTAGAAATACCGTCCTCAAATGATGGAGGATAATGCCTGAGGTCCTCCTTCTCTTCCTCTTCCTCTTCCTCTTCCTCTTCCTCCTCCAACTTAATCTTAGGGGAAGTGGGTAATGAAATAAATTCTTTAGAGTTAAGAGAGGAGTCAACATTTTGACATTTAGAAGATGAAACAACTTATTTTGATCCAACTAAAGATGTGGGATCTCTTTAAAGTTCTAGAGGGGAGACTAGGGGTAGAGAATGAGTATCTTCACTCTCTCATAGTGACCTGAAGGCTTATTCAGACCCAGCTGATAAAGCATGGATTTTCTAAATCTCATGGGATGGAATGAGGTCATCCTCACCCAAGGTTTTATCACTGTATAGGGAGTCAGTGACCTTTTAAGTGCTACCAAGCTCAAATTTCATGGCTGATATCATGAAGTTTGTTAAATATTTTCCCTAATTTTGTCCAATTCCTTCTATCTAATTGATGGGAAACACATATTCTTCACTTTTTTGTTTAAAGGGATTGACAGTGGTTATTTCTAAATCATTTAGGGTAGTGAACCTAGAGACACTATTAGTCATATATTTTTTTAGATTCCCTTTGATTTAATCCTACATAAATATATCATGATTTTCATGATTAAAATGGGGCATAATCACCATGAAATTTCCCAATTTGAATACTAATACAATATTTGAGGCATTGTTGGTATGAAGAGGGGACTGATGCATGTTGATGCAACCAAAGAATTCCTAGAAGAACATTGAAATCTATATATTTCTGGACAACCAGAAATTTTGAGTCAGATAAGAGGTCCCCAAACTAATCCTTGAGTTTGATTCTTTCGAGAGGATTTTTTATCTCTTTTATTAACCCTATAGTGTTAGAGAAGAAGGGGACAATTGGACCTTACTGTAACCCATCTGATGAAGTGTCTAGACCGACATAAGGTTGAATCCCGATCCATTATCAATGAAATCCTGTCAGATATCAACGTCAATTATCCTGCTAGACACATAAAAGGGTGTGATGCATCCCTATATAAAAAAACCTTCATCTTGATCCATGAAATATATGATCATGTGGAATTATGTGGGATCTATCTCTACACAATAAATTTTAGTAGTGGAAACTTCATATTCAAACTCTTGAGTGCTGAGAAAATACACTATGAGATAATTTATTTAGAATGACATACTTATAAGATAAAGGTATGTGCTTCCTAGTGCGTGTCTTGTCTCTCAAGGGTTATTTAATATCTAAAGAACTTGAAATAGGCATTTCAACCCTTAGAGTAGGAGTTGAAGGTGCTTCTGTCCTAGGTGGGTTAGGTCAAATAGGTTTGCCTATGCACTGAGGTTAATTTGATGATGATGCCCCATTTAATAGATCTTCTAGGATGATTAGACCAGGGGAACCCCTAGAATATGTGGGAGAAATTTCTTGCTCATACTGGGCCCACTAGAGGGCTTTCTCATGAGTTTTGGTAGCATAGATGGTCAGAGTGGGGACATGGCCATAGTATTTACTTCTTCTGTGACTATATCTTCACCTATATCCTTGGCTGCTAAACCCTCTCCCTCTAGTTCCCCAATCAGATGCAGGGAACTCAAGTTTATAACCATATTCATCATCAAATAAGGGGTCCATCAAGTGAATTACATTAATGGGACCAAAGATCAATTCTTTGTCTCATGAGGATTCCATATGGTGGGTTAACTCTTATAGTACCTTTTGGTGGGTTGGTTCCCATTATTTTGGATATGAAGGCATGAAGTATGAGATATTCAAACAAAACTTTTTAATTGGTACAAATTCATCCTTCTATGTTTGTTTCCCACCCTTCTGGACATTTTATTTTTTAGAAGACTGGATTTTAGAGGATTTCAGTGCCAATGGAGTTGGTTGTGCCACAATAGAAGCAGATAGGGTAATAGCTGGTTGTTTCAAATGTTCTTGGAGGATTACATGTATCGAGTTGATTATATTTTTATTTATCCAATAAATAAACTTCTGTGCACCTTTAATAGTAACCTCCTTCCATTTACCCACTTCCTATGGGGTCGTAGAGGAAACACATGCCACTTGTACTGGTGGTTTCCCCCACTTCATTTATCAAAATTCCACCACTTTTTTGTAGAATTTATTTGAAAATTAATCATTCATAGATGGTGTGACCTAAAATCTGGTGGAAAGGGAAATAATTTGGGAGAACCTTCTGACTATCCTGATTGGGTCTCTTTGGATTTGATAATTGAGCAAGTTATTCTCTAAAGCTGTAATGAAGTAGCCAAGGACTTGGTCATCTCATAAAAAATAAAATTTATGCTTTAGTTTCTCAAAATGGTTTTACCTATACTCCCTTTTCTCATCCTAATAAGGTGGGAATTTTTTATGATTCTCAGGAGGGGGTTCAGCACAATATAGAGTGGGATTTGGAGCTGGAGATAATGTATGGGTTGGTTTAAGCATAAATGTGTCAACCTCCACTTTCCCTATTCTCTTCCCTTGAGATGATGAAATTAATTGGGACTTGTATTTGGTCTATAAGATAGAATCATCCAATTTTTGAGAAACTAAAATGAGATCCCAGAACCCTCCTATATATTTCAGATGAATGAGTGTCATGTGCAACTCATCATGAAGATTCTCTTTGAAGATGGACAACAAATTTTCTTAGAAAAGTTATAGGTTTAGGGAGTAGGTAAACCCCTTTAATCAAGAAATGAAATCTGAGACCCTCTCATTATACCATTTTTTTAGTTTTATAGGTTAATTGATTTATTCATCTGTAGCATTTTATCTGACTTGAAAGAGAAACTGCCAATAAAGATCTTCCCATCCCAAGATTGAATGAGCTGAAAAACTGGTATACCATATAAAGGCCAACTCTTACAGTGTTTTCAGGAAGCACCTAAGTTTAACTATTTATTATTGTGTAGGAGTCCCCACCATGAGATTATAGTGGGATATGAAATATTTCAAATTCTTATATGGGTTCCTCAATCCATTAAAAATTGGAAATGCAGGGTTCCCAAAATTTGGTGGGGGAGGGGTCGGATCAACCCATTCAGGGTAAGGCTTCCTTTATGGCTGCACTGATGCATGATATTCTTATATATATTCCAATCAAGGTATCAACGAAGCAATGGTATTGATAAGATCTTAAGGGATATCTAGTTAAACATGAGCTTGAGCATGGTAGCAGCAGGTAGGTCCATATACGACAACTCTGTTTGTACTTGCGGTGGGTAGCCTATAGAGGATGGTCCATTAGGATGTATCTGACCCATCCCTGATTATGTACCAAATGAATGTAACTCCTAATATTGTGCTATTTTGGGGTCCAAGTATATTGGTTTCCAATACCTCAGATTGAGTGAATGTTTTGGCTCTATTTCTATTGCTAGGAAGAAACCTCTTTGTTGGGGTGCATCAACTGGGAAAACTAGTGAGGCTCCACTTTTAGAACATATATAGTAGGAATGTTGCCTCAGAGTAGTTCTGAATTGATTATTCTCAACTCCTTTAACTCTTCCTCCTACTAAGAAAATATTTCCTAGAGTGTGATGAGTTCAACCTCTTTGGGATGTGGTTGGTGTAAAGCATTACCTTTAAAATTGTATTTATAATATGATCATTGAGGAGGTAGTATTGGAGAAATAGAGGGGATCCATAAATTCATAGAAAGCCTATAGTTTCAGGTATGCTCACCCTCTTCAATCATTTCAGTTTGGACCTATTATGAAAAAAAATCCCTCCTCACGTTTGTCTGTATCAGACTCGTGTTCTGTAGCATCTTTAGGGGTGGTAATAATGATGTTTACTGATGCATAATGCATTGAAATCATTTCATCAGCATCCTTAAGTGACTATTTTTCTTGCACCCTCCATGATGCCCCATATTCTCCTTCACTATTCCTCTTAGAATCATTTGATGAAAGGTGATCAAAATTGAATCTATGGACAATATCATTGCGTTTGTTATGAGTGAGGACAACATTTCACATGGTAGGATGACTTGGGATGATCCATTTTGTGGAGTTCCCCCTAATTAGGAGAATACTAACTTCCTTTAAGGAGGATATTGAGGTAAAAAATACCTCATCCCTATGGGATGGGGATATTACTATTCCATTTCCACAACCTTTTGAGCATGTTTTTATGACCTATAAAGTTGTGTTAAAAAATCCTCTAGCCTTTTGGGTTGGGGTTTCTCCTAGTTTTCCATGGATACTACTGTTATATCTACTTTTTTGATTTTATGGAGCCTTGTTCGAACATGGTCTTGGTGCATTGTATTATTTTCACTCAAACCTCCCGCTTCCAAAGATATTAGTGACATGTGATGATTGGATTATGTTAAGTGAGAGGATTTATCAATAATCTTAGATGTTTGACACATGAGTTTTTTAATGTCTTTCTCTTTTCTATCCTAACATATTTAAGAGTCGGTCAGGGATGATTTTTTATGAGTGTACCATCTATTGTGAACAGAACCCATTTGTTGAGGTCGGCCTAAGGCTATGAAATTGCATGATTTCATTTTGGTAGGATTTTATAATTAGGGAGTGAGGTGAAATGCAACAATATGTATTCACCCCATCCTATGATATGAACACCAGATGTGGAATCTTCATTTAGCTTATAAAAATATTTTAATGCATCGAGAGATTCATGTCGAAGGGATCTTTGATATTTTCCCAATTTTAGGTGTCATGTATCTTGGATAGTTGTGAAGTCGATTTGATGGTGTATCTATTATATTATCTTGATGTGGCTTGGATATTATTTATAAGGCAATACTTTTTTTATTTCAATTAATGAATAATATTCTATACATTTTGGTGGATATCATGCACACAATATTTTGAAAATGCCTCTGGAATACTATATTGGAGAGTGTATAAAGTTAAAAACATGACTTTTATATTGTCTTTATCCAAATGTCTCCTAGTGAGAAACATGTATTCTTCATTTTTCTCTAGATGATCCTCAACCTGATCTGACCAAAGTGGAAATTTTCCCACTGCTTTATTGTAAACAATAATATCAAAAGGTATTTTCTCTATCATGTTAGAAAATCAAAGGTCCAAGGGTGGTTCAGAGAATGACTATTTCCTTGGGCTATATTCTGATTGGGAAAGGATGTAGCTTGTAAATTATGAGGTATTAGGATATAATGGCCTCATTTTCCTAGGTTCTTCACAATAGGAGGGATTTCTCATAATTAAATAAAAAAGGGGAGGACATCCTTGGAAAAGTGAAGTGTCGCTATGGGGAGGACCTTTGCAGTGAACTCCATCATAGGGAGGACTACGATCATGGATTTAAATCCAAATTCAAGGAGAATTCCTATAGTGTATACCCTTAGGAGGACCTTCATGGAAGAAAATAGAAAGGGAAGGACCTCCTTGCTATTTGATCTTCTGGCCACATGGAGGGATTCATTGGAGCTCATCAGGAGATGAGATATCACAATCGATTAGATTCTAGACATGAAGGAAGACTTTATGGTAATATGTATAGGGAGGACCTCTAGAACTACTGATAATACTCTCATAATTTGGTGATGGAAGAGTAGGATCCTGATCCTCCATAGATAAATGTCTGAGGGCTTTAAGAACTCAAAAATTAAGAAGAGTAGGATCATAGACCAACTTATCATTTTCCAGTCACCTTTGGTGAGGATTCTTTTTGGATTCCCTCTTAAAGGTGACTGGGGTCACCTTATAGGGATAACAACTTTCATATACAAAATCTTGTTTGATTAGCTCCCATTTCATTTCCAGAATTAGCTAATAGGTTTCTATAAATTTTGTAAGGGGTTTGTACCTACCCTGGAATAACCACTAGAGTAGACTAATGAACACTAGTTGGAATGAGGGTATGGTCTTGATTCGATTGTCTATATATTATGTTATTTGGTCCATGATCCTTCTGGACAGGAGAATAGATGTGTGTCTACTCTGTAGTGGCCCTTATTTTGTGAAGATTCACCCCAATTATGAGGATGTAGTTGTGTGTCCACACCTCTACCACTACCGCTACCATTATTATATCCTAACAAGTTTTTAGGATGCATGTCAAAATTTTATTATTCCCTTTCACCATTTTTAGGATATTCTAGGTGACTTCAATAGCTAGAACATGGATATATTCTCATTCTGTAGTTGGATTAGAGGTGTGTGTCTGCTTCTAACCCCCATTTCCTATTGATATATACTGATAGTACTCAGGTATGAGGTAGAGATATGGGTCCACCCTCTATTTTTTTCTTGTATTTTACATCTAGTTTATCTGAATGCTTCCAAGTTAAGCTGAAAAGCTTGGAAGATGCGGTAAGGTGTTTGTTCCTGAACCTGATTTTCCACTATATTTGGTTGGTGAGCTTCTCTGGATACTTCCAAACTATACTGGTAGGATTGGTTGATGTAGGAATGTGTTTGTGTTTTTTCAAGATTTTCCACTATATTTGGTTGGTGGAATTCTTATGAGGGAACATAGGTGTGCCCCTATTCCCTATTGTTCGGTTTCTATCCTCAGTGGTCTATCTTGTGTTCCCAGTTCTGGGTTACTTGGACTGTACTCCCAAGGGAAACACACCCATCATATTGAGGATTTGTTTCCATGTGGCATTGGCGGTACCAACTGCTACCAGGAGACCTTTGGAGGGACCCTTGTGCTTTATGGATGAGGCCATTAGTGGCATCTTGATCTACCCCCCTAAGGTAAGGGAGGATATTTTTTTTGTATTTTGGGGATAGGCCCTCAAAATTATTTGAGTAAGAAAATGGTGTCCTTTTCTTCTAGGTCACCAACTGTTGTTGAGTGGATGGTTAGTGGGTATTCATGAGCTTAAGGTATTTTTGAGAAGCCTCTAGAGTTGGGAAAGTACCATTTATGTGGTACTCTTGATCCAACACATTTGATACCCAACATTGAAGATGCTGGGATGGAGATAGTGTCCTCTACTTAGATTAGGAACCAACATGTGTAGTGGCCAAAAAATATGTCTACTGGAACTGGGGTGATTCCATTTGGATCAAAGGGGGTTCTAGTTTAAAGTTACTGAATACATATGAAAAAAACCCATCATAGTATCATCTCAATATCTTGGATCCATGTTTTCTCCTCTTTCATTTTGTGCGTGAAAGGGGCATGACATGTGGGAAACACAGTCAGGTCGTTTAAGGATCCAAGATGGGTTCACCATTTTTGTTTTCAAAGAAAACATGTTTTAGTTCACTTGATGATTTTATTATGGGGGTTTGAATGTTTCGCAATTAATCACATCGAGTTCACCATTTTCTAATGGCTTTTAATGGGTTTTGTTTGTGGAGCCAGAAATACCCAACAGTTCCCTTATATGAGATGTTTCACAAACCTTCTTTCCAAAGGTGGATGGTTATTAGGTAATGGTCCAACAATGCTTGGGGACTCACATTGGTTGAGAGGATGGGAGGTTGGGATCATCAAACCCTTTTGGAGAGAATTATTTCCTACTCTGGGACTCTCTTATATATTTGATACATATTTTTTAATCCTTTATTAAATTCCAAATATAACACGAGTTTCCCTTGGGTTAGCAATCAATAATTAGCATGTATTATGGACTTAGAATCATCTGTATGTATCCAAAGTTCTTTATCGATAAATATATCTCTATGTATACAAGGTTCTCCATTAATGTTACCCTTTTGTAAACATATTAGAGAATCTTATGCCATTTATTATTACGATGCTGGTTTTAAGCCACATAATAGGATGCTCTGGAATTTATCTTCATCTAGGAAGATGAGAGTTTTTTCAGTGTTGGGATCAGGCCCATTATATGGGATTCCTATGTATCCTTGTGAATGGGATCAGAATTTATATAGTTTGATGCCACTTAATGGGAGAAATCATACCTTTTAAGGTCATGTGATGAGAAAAAAACTGTGTAGTTTAACATCATGCTGTAAGGATGTCTAGGAAAAAGGTCCCTAGTCAAGGATGGTGTGGGACTTATGCCAAAGTGGTCTAGGGAACTTTTAAGGGATGTTTCCTCCTAATATGGATGCGACCCTACTAGGAATATGGACTAGATAATATTAGGGTGAATTTGGGGTGCTGGGTTTGGACCTTAGGGAGGCTTCCTATGTATCCCATTTGGATAGGGATTAAATCCCATGTAGTTTGATTGGGTTGAGGACCCAAACCTATGGAGTCCCTATAAAGGTTTGTCTCACAGAGGATATGGCCCTTTGATATGAATACATGGCTTTGAGGACCTATTCCTTTGGAGGCCCTCTGAAGTAAGGTGATAGGAAGCTCTAGAAAAAGATTATATGCTGAGACACATATATGAATGTGGAAATTTCATGATTGTTACTAACCTATAAGTCCATGTGAGTCATGATCAGTGTGAGAAATAAGAGGAAGTAGAATATTTGACAAACCAAACAATATTCTTCATCAGTTGGTGGATGAGATTGAGACTATGGGAGTGAGAAAGGGATTTGATATGTCTGTCACCTCTCTTGTTTCCATAACCATAGGGGATGGAAGATAGGACGGGTATAAAATTCTATAATAAATACTAGGGGATTACTCCACAAGGGATTCCCTATTCCTAGTTCCATAGAATATGAGAGGAGGATAAGGTACCATCCCTCATCAACGTGAAAGGAAAGTGGCCCCCTCACTATGTGAAACAAGAAGGTCCTAATCTTAGATAAAATGAGGTAAGGACATAGAACTAACCCTTATCATATAGAATGGTGAGGTCTTAGAATGTTCACCAAGGTTTGGATCCTCATTACCATGGGAATGTATAATTGGTAACACTCCAATGATCCCACCTACTAGGTAGGATAAATTCATGGTCTTTATTACTACAAGAATATATAATTGAGAGGGTATTCTAGTGTTCCCTATAACTTTATCATACATATCCATAGGCTTTATGAGAGGTCTAATCTTAGTCACCCTTATAAAAGGGATCCAAATAAAGAGATACATTTCCACGAGTGGTATGAAAAAGAGGCCCAAGGGATGGCTTGCATAGGTGAAGGGTGGGTGAGCAGAAGGTATCTCACATAGGTAAAGGTTGGGTAAGCTGGAGAGGTCTCACATAGGGTGGACCTAGGAGATTTGAAGATGGATCATGCATGGTAGACTTGGGTGACCTAGGGAGATCCTTGGGTTATGGAAAATCTGGGTGACAAAACCTGGGTGAGGCTTTTCTCTAGTCTCCAAGGGTCTCTTCAAGTGTCTTTCAAATACTGACACTTAAGTCCTAGGCTTAAGAAGGGGAATTCTCCTTAGTGTTCTTGAATCAGGGGAGGATGATCATATATGTGTTCTATATTTAAAATACTAAGGTAACTTTACTACCATTACCCCCCCTAATTACCTCTTCTTTCGAGTCTTTTAAAACAATCTAATAGGTTCTGAGGGCCTGGGTGAAGGGCTAGGGTGAGCTGATCTTCAAGGGTTACCTGGGTTTTACAGTTTTTTCAAATGAGGGGCCCAAGTGTCCTATTTATAGGAAATTTTGGGACCCTGGGTGAAGGAGGAACCTTTCATAGGCATGTTTCATAGGTCATCGTGTAGGTGTACACTACATAAGTCTCATGGGTGCACCCTTCTAGGGCCTGCACAATGATGCTGCCACATTGAATGTACCTACATGGTGATGCTACTTTAGGCCTTTCATGTTACTTCTTTGGAAAGTATGTTATCCTTGATATTACTCAATTCTATTTTTCTTGAGGAATTCACATGTTAAAATCCTCATTCTCACATGACAAAAAAGAGTGTCAATAATGACTCTTGGATAGTTGAGTGGAAAAACCTTTTCCAAAATATATCATATGGATATAAACTAAATTCTATTTATATGGTATCTTAACTTTTAGGGTTTCCTAGATATGTGTTACCCAAATACCACAATAGTATTTTGTTACTTAGCCTTTATTAATTGATAATTCCATCATATTATTTACACAAGAGAATCCATGGGCACCCAGATTTATCATAAAACTAAATGGTTGAATGATCAAGGTCTTGACATGTGTTTTATTTAGAGGAAATATAACACTTAGTATTTATAATTATATTTAATCTCATAGTATTATATCATGTTATTCCCTTAATGTATACATGCTTCTAATAATTTATTTTGGAATACTAGTTTTTCCAATAAATTAATATGTTCAAACAATATTAATGTTTAACTCTTTACACAACCCAAAGTTTTTGTTCCTCACCCAAAAATAGAATCCAAACATATTTACACATATCCATATGTTTCTCAATCATTAGGCACATAAACTCTTCTTTTAATGTTTTACGATTATATGAGATTTAAAATCTACCCATTATCAATCTTAGATCCATATATATCCAACCCCACCTTTACAGAATAAGGAATAAGCCTCCAAGACAATGGGAAGGCTGACTCAAAGTCCCTATACTAGGGGATAATTTACTCAGGATAAAATCAAATTCATCATAACTTTAAAAAATAATATGTAAAAACTATATATGTTCAATATAATAACTTTAATTATAAACTAAGGACATGGTAGATAAAAACTAAATCTTATGTAATCATACTTACCATGTAATGAAAGGCTTTAAATTTTTTATAAGTGGTTAAACAACTTAAACTAAATCATAAACATATTCAAAATATAAAAAAAAATTATATCCATGAATAATAAACAAGGGAATAACATTGAAATAAATGAAAAACTCATATATTTAAACATGAAATAATTATTTATGAATAATTCAAAAAATGGATAACCATAAACACTCTATAAATTTTATATTTATTATGAAAATTCCATAATTTTTAATCTAAACACTATATATTCATTTTATAATATGAAATTTTTACATTATTTATTATATGGAATTTTAGTCTAATTATATGATATTTTATGAATTATAAATATTTTATAATCTAATCTCTATTATGTAAACTATTTACATAATCTTTATATCATATACTTACATTATTTATACCTTGATCAAATCAATCATCAAAACTCTTTAATGAGGTTTAAATAATCTCTTGAAATATGGATTTAATTTTAATAGTTCAAATTAATTAATTATGAAAAATTCACGATTTAAATATAAACAATTTATATTTCTCCTTATTTGGTAATTTATAAGAACTTTTATAAATTAAACCTTATGATTTATAAAAATAATAATTTCTAGATCCTAAGTCATGCCATATAATCTTTTAAAAGGTAATTTTTAATATTAAAATTTAATATTATGAAATATTTATTAATAAATGTTTGGTAAAAATTTAATAAATTATTTACAAACACTTTATAATTAATCAATTTATAAAATATTTATAAATTAATAAATACTCCTAAAATAATTTTTTAAGATTATTTATAAAAAATTTATAAACACTAAATTCAACTTATAATTGAATATAAAGAAAAATAAAGTTTTCTTCTTTAATCATATTCTATGATTCAATGGGTATCATAGGCTATGACTAATTGGGAAGAATTCTCTCATTATCATTTATAATTTACTACTAATAACTTGATCATGAAATACCATAAACATGTAGTACACTATCAATTATATTTTATGATTAATATTCCTATTGTTACTCATGATATTGTATGTCATATTTAATGACACACAATGATATTGTATTTGCGATGTGATACTCTGATTTATAAACTCAGTATGGGGAATTTTATTTTATGATATGGGGTAGTAAAATTCTACAACTAGTTCATATATGTGATTTCAAAACATGTCGTGACTTATAATATCCTATATTGTATTCCAAGTTATAAAACTTGAAAAGTAGTGAAAAAAATCATATTTAACAATGAGGTATACAATTAAAAAAAACATCATTCCCTGTACATTTTCACAAATTTAAACACATGGGATGCTCTGATACCACTATTGGGATTCTTAGGGGTATAATAAAACATATTATAATAAGTGAAATCGATCATAATCCCAACCCTAATATCACCATGCATAGATAAATGAAAAATATGCATTCTAAAAATTAATAATACTACAAAATAGTGTATACCTTACACCAAAGTTGCTGCTTCCATCCTCATAAAATGAGTTTGAGGAAGATCACCAAATATAAATCAAAATATTTCCCTCTATGTGAATTATCATTGGGATAAGCTTGAATCATCCATCATACGAATGATACTCATCTCTTTAACATGGTTTGGTAGAACCATGTATGAAAATATGGAATATGAGAAATATTTTAGGAACCTGGGAGTCTCAGCCAAGCATCGAGCTAGAATACACGTGACACTCACCCGTAAAATGGGGGTTTCCACCTTAATTATACCCCAAGGATTCTCCATGGGTGTTATTTCATTAACTCTTGTGTTATAAAACAAAAGTTAAATATTAATTCAACATTCATCATTTTCATGTATTAAACTCTCTCATGTAATATCTCATGTGATAGTCCTTTAAATGATAGCCATCATAGAAGATCGATCTGAACATTAAATCTTAACCTTAAGATTCTAAATAAGTGTCATAGCCTTGCTAAATGAATCATAACATATGATTCATGGAAAGTAAGTTGCATATTATCATAATAACATACCTTAAAATATGTGAAACACCCCCAATTTTAATTAAGTAACCATTAGTTTAAGTATTTTATGTATATAAAGTGTACGGGTGAAGTTTGGGAGGGTTTGGAGACATTTAGAATGTTTTCAGGCCTTTTCTAAGGGTGCACAGTTGGTGCATGTTTTATGGAAACTATGTAACACCTATAGGAAACTGTGCATAATGAGACATGGGTTAAGGGAAAGGCACATGTGTGGTGCACGATTTTTCCAAACTTTGAAACATCCTAGGAGAAACCATGATTTTTGAGACAGAGAGCTTTGACACGGTTGGCACACAATTTTTCTAATTGTGCGAGACAACTGTGTGAGGTCCCCCTTGAGACAGAAGTTGGCACACGATTAGAGTACGATTTGTCTAACCATGCGGCTAACCATGCACGGTTTAAAAGTTATATACTTAAAATTGTGGATCTAACATATTTTCACCTTTAACTTCTTTATTTTTTCCATAAGCCAAACCTAAATCAATAATTTCTCCCCCCAAAGGTTGTAGAGGATTATACCATCAATTCTTAGGTGATCTAAAGGTTTCTTTTGGTGTGTTGAAGCTAGACTCTTACGGTAAGTCTTCATTTTTGGTAGTTTTGCTTGGTTTTCCTTAGATATAATTCTCCCACTCTCTCAGTTTATTATATTTACATCCAATGTGGATAGATATAAGGTATTTGATTCAAAATATGATTATATTTTGATTTTTTAATGTTAGGGAAAGAGATCTATGGTGGATTTTTGGAGTTTCAACCTGATCCCATGGATTTTTATGCCATTTTCCATTTTTTCCAAGTTTTCCGAGGTAGGCGGCTTCACTCTCAACTCCTATATTTAGAATATAAAGTATTGATTTAAAATGGTTTGTTTTAATTAATTTTTTTTGTGAAATTGGTGTGCAAATCATGGTAGAAACCCTCATTGGTGATGGTTTTTAGTTTTTGTGGAAATTGTGGAATTGTTATGCTAAATGATTTATGGTTTGATTTTAAAATTATGATTTTAAAATTGTTTGTTTAGTTTGATTTATGAAAAGGTTTTATGGAATGGTTTTCAATAAAAAGGTTGTTTTATTGAAATGGGTTTGGCACACTTGGTTTTGGAATGGTTTTGGTGAGGTTGGAGTGTAATCCTATGCATTGGGATCGATAAGGGCATGAAGTACCCCCTTAAAAAGGTTGGGATGCATATGGGTGTGAAGTACCCCTATCAAAGTGGTTCAATAAGTGATGGATTAGTGAACGGATGACTCACCACTCGTGAGTATAGAGAGTTCTAGGTTACATTCATGGTTGGATGTGTGGATATGTGGAATTAAACGGGTTATGCCAAAATGGAATTTTTGAAATGGTTTTAAAGAATTTATTGGTTACTTTCCTTGAAAAAATGGATTTAGTTGGAAAGATATTTTATTATGGAACTTGTTTATATTTTCATATAAATGGTTTAAAAATTGTTTTATATAAACAGTTTTATATAAATGTGCTAACATGTTCTATCCTAGTGGTGTGAGTAGGGAAGTCATTTGGGGAAAACCTGCTGAGTTTTAGTACTCACCCCTACTTGGGCACTTTGGTTCTTTTTCAGATTTTGTGTATCAAGACATGGTAAAAGGTAAAGTATCACACTTCTTCAGGGGTTCTTAGTGATACTTGGGTTTTTTTTAGTGGAGCGTGGAGTAGGTTAGAGCATTGGAGTTATGGTTGTCTTTGAGTTTTGTTGGATTGTAGTCTTTCGCTGTGTACTTGGTTGTTTTGTAGTCTTCCGCTATGGAAATATTTTGTAATTTGGTTTTGATACAAATGTTAATGTTGTATTTCATTTATATCATTCATAATGTAGTGGTTATTTGGTTATGGAATGTTTTTTTTGGTTATTTTATGTTTAAAGGGAAAATCATCCTCCACCTGTTAATAAATCCCTTGGCATTTATTGATAACCTTTGGAATCTTGGGGATTTCTCTTAAGGCCAAGTGACGTTCCACCTCCTTATCAATCCAATCAGGAGGAGAGAGATGTTATAAGTGTTATTATCATGTTCAGTACTTTACTTATAAGTGGTATCATCTTGTTCGATCCTTGACTTACAAGTGGTATATTTCTTGGTCCTTCCAAATATCTTTGTAAAAAAAGTGGTCATTAGTTCTATCGATCTTGGAGTTGAAATTCATTCTGGTTTATTCCTTGAGTTGGAATGGTATTAAGGAGTAGGATTATTAGGAATTGAAATGTAGAGAATAAAAAGACAAAGCTTTCTTTTTTATACTGAACTTAAAGTTACTAGAGAATTGGGAACATAAGTGTTTTAGAGACATTTATAGGATTTGAAATCAAATTGTCATGGGTTTAAGCAATGAGACGATCATGATATGCATTGTAGAGAAATGAATTACCACTAGGAGTGAATATTTCATTTTGAGTAATGATATATGATTTGGTGCAATATTTTTATTTTGAAAAATATTAAAATTATTTTTAAAATGAAATATTTTGAAAAGAGCATGGTTATGGTATTTTGAAAATGGTTGGATTTTCAAAAGCAAGTTGAATTTTTAAAAAATTGTTGAAAATGGTAAGGGTTGATTTTGGAAATCATTTTTGTGATAGTATGATGTGGTAGAATTTGAAATGTTAAGCCTTCAGTTGATAAAGAGTGATACTTATGGCATTTGTTTTTTGTATAGAAAATGGCACTCGATAGGCATTGTAGAAACCAACCAGATGAAGCTGCTAAAAATGTGGTTGCACCTGAGTCACAGGTGAACCAAAATGTAGTTTAGAGTATAGTACAAGATTTTCAAGCCATGGATATGGGGAATAAGAGGGATAAACCAAGGAAATTGGATCATTCTGTCCAATTCTAGAAGCAGAATTGTAACATCCTAGGTAAATAAAGAATATGAAATTTTCATATTTATTAATATTTGTGAATTAAATATTAATTTTATTTTAAAGTGGATTCTATGTTCTATGGCTTACCTAACATGTAATAATGGGTTTCTCTGAAGTCTTATGTTTCACATAATGCTGAGTCATACTGAAAAAATAATTATATAATATTATTATTTTAAAGGGTTGTTAATGCATAGCCGTTTTATTGGCGGGAATGAAAAGAACTAACCATATTATGATTAAACATGTTTTTAAATGTTTTTACATTTATATAATAAAATTTAGAGGCTTAAAATGAGAATTAATCCAATTTTAAGCATAAATACTCTAATATTTTTAAAAGGTAGTTTTACCGCCTTTTGATGAAAAACCCCTTTTAAAACTATTTTTTTTCACTTTTATATGTTTCATTTGACAAAATAAACTTCTTATTTTTAACTGGGACATAAAAATTTACTTTGGATGAAAATTTGGTATTTTTATGATAAAGTTCATTTTTTAATGAATAGTGAAAAACACTGCATTTTAATTCAAAACTGCCTTTTAATATAATTTAATTATATAGTTAGATTGTTATTTTTATTAGTTTTAAAGTTTAATTGGATTAAAGTTTTACCATTTAATCCAATTTTGGTAATTGGAAGTAATTTCACTTTGAAATTAGACATAAAAAAGTGTCAATCTTTTGATAGTTATTATTTCTTAAAAACACGTTTTTTGGTTTTGACAACAGAAATTAATTTTAAATTAATTAATGAAACACATATCTTTTGAATTTGGTAAAATAGAAATAATTTTTGAATTTTTAATATCAAAATTATATTTCAGTGTTTTTTGGTATTTTTCTGAAAACGTTCAATTTTTGATGAATAGTGAAAATACTGCGTAGTAGTTAAAAAACCAACTTTTTAATTTAAATGAAAATTTACCGCTTCTGTAAATTGAATTTCAAAAATAATAAATACATGGTTTTCATTAGTATGTAAAATTTGGTTCAATAGGATGAAAATATTTTTTTGTGGATAGTAACTTTTGATTTTTATTTACCGCGGTTAAAGGTAAATAGGGTAATTCAAGGTAAAAATAATATTATAATAAACTAAAATTACCTTAACACTTGTACTAACATTATTGGATGATTAATGGATGACCAATGAAATCCTTAGGTGAGACTTTTGGCCCTTGAAATCCATTTGGGTAAGATAATGACATTAATAACTTTTTTTAAAGTAGAAATAAAAATATCATAAACATGAATCTTTTTACTAAATCAATTTTTATATGAGGTTATATAAGTGATATTTTAGACTATAAATATTATTTTTAAAGCTAAAAATATTTACTACATCATGATATTTTATTTATAATTTTTAGACATCATATAAATAATTTTTTGTTTGACACAATGATGATGTAATGATTACCTCATTAATGAATATTTTAAATAAATTAGATTATAAATATTAGAATAAATTTATTTTGAAAATTTTTGTGCCATAAAATAATTTTATAGATGATTATGAATTTTTATATTTTAATTAATGAAGGTTTTTTTTAAATAATCAAGTTGGTTTTGATTTTTTAAAAAGTCATGATATGAATAATATAAAAATTGACATAAATGAGTTTTTAAATCAGTTAATATTTTATTAAATGATAAAATATTCTTAAAAATATAAGATTCGTCCAAATTACATATATGATGTTTATAATGTTATTAATGATCCATTTTTGGGTCTCTTGGTATTTTATATTATATATATTAACCATAGAGTATGAATATACAAGAGGACGTGGTAAAAGTTAAATTAGTTAACTAAAGGTTAAAGTTAAATGATAATGTTAATTTTATTCCCTAAACTTGTCTAAAACCCATTGGATGAGAGTATTGAGAACTATAATCACCTTATATTATAATTTAATTAGTTTAGGACCTTCTAAAACCGAAAGTAATTTTATAATAAAATAATACTTTCAAACTTTCCTAAAGAGCCGCTCCTCCCTCTTATAAAAGGAAACCAATTATAACCCATTACTAACACCTCTAAAGCCTCTTGGATCATCCAAAATCTGCCTAAATAAGCTCTCATAATCTCTCCATTCCTCCTATAAGCCTTAACTTAGGCATAAGGCACTTTAATAAAGCCTTTTGGTTCAAACTAAAGAAAGTTACCCGATTTAAAGGTAACGTCTTCCCTCAAGTTCTCTTCTTTTATTTTACTTATTAACTCCCTATGCTCTTCTTATTATTTGTTTACATAACAAAAGAATTATCCTCAATATACTATTTTTTTTATGATAAGGATTCTAACTACCCTTACACACACCTCCGTCTAATGGGTAAAGAACATACTATTTTTGTAGACGACGAACTACTACCTCACGAAACGATGATTGTACAATCATCTCCCACCACCTCTCATGGTGGAAATTATGATTGAATTGTATTTATATGAAATATATATTATATTTATACTATTTTTATGCATATTTATTTTTCATTTATAGTATACCTTTATGGTTTCCATAATGGGTAAATACGATAATTTCATTTGAGGAAGTGCAGACTACCACCCCCTCAAAGTGAAATGACTCGTTCATGCCATACATGGAACATATAAAGGATGTAGTTAATGAAATTATATATTATATTATACTGGAATTTTAATATACCTATATATCATTATTTTTTCATTCCATTAAATAGAAATGAAAGTAGCATTCATGCGTACGTACGGCTTACCGTCTCCATGAACGGTGCATTTCATTTCGTATCTCCAAATGATATGTAATATTATAAATACATATATATATTGGATATATATTATATATATGATATCTAAATCATGAATATAATTCTGGAGATAATGGAATTTTTATCACATGGACAACTTGTAATTATAAGAAGTTCATTTTTTACTCAAGTACCAAATATCGACAAAACAACCGTTATTAACTGAAATGATTATGTAATGTTTATATTGTGGTAATAAGTGATATAAAAGGAATATTAAACTTGAAAAAGGTTTATAAGAAATTATAAATTAACTTTAGTTTATTATTCAGGATATTAAATAATGAACGAGTCAAGTCGGACACGAGGTAAGGGACTTCGTCTCAATCTTCTTTCATTGAGGAATATTTTGATTTATACACTACTTTCTTTTATATGGTGTATAAACCCCTTTGACTTTTCATTTCATTAAAATGTAATCTTTTTCTATGTATCTTTTTACTAAATTACAAAGGGAATGTTTCTTTTTAACGTACGTGTTGACAATGACCTTTCCGTCGCCGCAAGCATTATTTGATATTTGGCTTCCTCTACAAGACGTAGGGCTTTTAAAAGGAAAATAAATACTGTATACTATTTTTTTATGTATTTTGGTATTGAAAATGGTTTTGATAATGAATTTATTATGTCAATATATTTAAATTATATATTGTGATTGAAATTTGGAAATATTATCTTTTCTTTATGTTTGTTTTATGTGTTATGAATATGTTATGGTTTTTGGGCATTGTTTACATATACAGGTGGTTACATGATAAAAATAGGGTGGGTGAGCCCAAGATAGCTCTCAAATGAATTGGGTAACATGATAGAGGTAAACATTAATGTTTCTCCTAAGATATTTAGGGAATATAATGTGATGAGTATTCTAAATGTAACTCCCTACGTAGCTGTGAAAGCTACAATGTAAGTTTGATAAGGATGCCACAAGTTACATTTATGATTTGTGATTATTATGTGTTATTCATATATATTATGATTTCATGAGGTAAGTTAAAGATCTTATGTTTTTTATGTATTGATAAACTAATGTTTTCTTTCTTTATTTTATAACCCTTAACAGAGATTTTTTATGCTCATCCCATGTTTTTGAAATGTTTTTCACAGGGTATAAGGTAGGGTAAGAGAAAGGAAGAATTCAAGAAGATTTATATCAAGAAAAGAATTCTTGTTTTCTTTTAAGATTTTTTATTTTATGAAAAAATGGATACTGAGTAGAAGTGTCTATTATGTAATATTTGAGATGTAATGTAATAGTTATGGACTAATTATCTAAAACACTAAACCTGAAAGGATCCTCAATGTGAATTAATAACTTAATTCAAGATTATGTAATTTTTAAGGCTGGGGCCTTATAAGAATCCACATGTATTTTAGGGTGATTCATAACCAAAAAAGCAGAGGTGTAACCGAATAGGATGAATCATATCTTTGATTTCATCAACACACCATCAGATCTAAAAGTAAAGATGGTAACTTATATTCTAGAGGATCTTTCACACCAATGGTGGGATTTAGCAGTCTAGGCTAAAGTAGATCAAGGCATGAGTTGGAATGATTTTAAATAATTTTTCACCAAAAAATTCTATCCTCAAACATTCATAATTCATATAATGACAAACTTATTCATCTTGAAGTAGGAAAATGTTTCTTCCACAGACTACAGATAAATTCATCAATTTAGTGCTCTTTTCACCCGAAGTTGTTGTGAGTGCATCCTTAAAGGCACACATCATTGAATCAAGGATAAAACAGAAGATTATCTCTAAGATTTCTATTCTCTGTATAAGAGATTATACAAAGATGGTAAATAGAGAAGAAATGGAAGAAAGGGACATCTCATGTGCTATGGGAGGAGGAAGTATGTTTATACGCATGGGAAATGGTGGGAACTCTAATATTGGGAGCAAGATGAAGAGGGACATTTATTTACAAGGTGGGAGAATGAATCAAAATCATATGGATGGATTAGTGAACCTTCCTCTATAAGCCAAGTGAAAAGTAGGATGTTTCCAATGTGGTTTTCTTGACCATATAAAGTGAGATTGTACGACACAACCTAGAGCATTCCACCACTACAATCAGATGGGACATCTTTAGCGCTATTATCGCAGTGCTCCAAGGTTGGGTATTTGGGACACTTATCAGCTATCTTAGATGTCATATGCTTTTATGGGATGAGGGAAGTAGAATACCTCTCATTAGTCAAATAGATCTAGACATATTGATTCCAGGAAAACCATGACTCCTCAGGTAGTGAAATATAAACAGATAAATAAAGAACAAAGTCTGGTGAGTGAGAAATTATATAAAGATGATCAAGTAGTTATGGATGACCAGTATAGACAATCTACAATGAGAGGTATGATTATTTTTAATTCTACCCTTATGAAAGATTTTTTTGGATATGAGTGAATCCCATTCTTTTATCACTTCTCATTCTATTGATTTTCTGTGTTTTAGTGTTGAGATGATGCCTTTTGAGTTAAAACTTCAAACTCCTCTGGGTCAATGAGAATGTCGATTTTTAGTGTGTAGAGAATGTTCTATAATTTTTGATGAAGCCAAGATGAAATGGGATTTATCTATTATTGTGATGGTTGTCTATGATAGAATCCTGTGGATGGATTGGTTGAAAACATATAAGGCTCACATTGACTGTTATACTAGAAAGGTCAGTTTTACAATTGAATATGGCATCGAGCATCTCTTTTGAGGATATTGGATTGTAAAGAAAGGTTTAATGAGATTTTTAGCACCATAGGTTGGAACAATCTTATACCATTTAGAGGCCTTGACCTTGGAATAGATGAATGATATCAAGATTAATAATTTTCTAGTAGTACCTGATTAGTTTCCAGATGTGTTTCCTAAAAATTTCTTAGGGTTTCCATCTATGAGAGAAGTAGAGTTTATTGTAAAACATTTTGTGAAATGGTTGGATGTGTGGATATGTGGAATGGGATGGATTATTACAAAATAGAATTTGTGAAATGGTTTTAAAGCATTGATTGGTTGTTTTCCTTTAAAAATGGATTTTTTTGGATTTTTTTATGGAAACTATTTAATTTTGATATAATCTATTTAGAAATTACTTTATATAAACTATTTTATATAAATGCGCTAACATGTTCTATCCTAGTGGTGTGAGTAGGGAATTCATTCGGGGAAAACCCACTAAGTTTTAGTACTCACCCCTGCATTTAAACTTTGACTCTTTTGCAGATATTGTGTATTGAGAAATGGGAAAAGGTAAAGCATCACACTTATCTAGTGGTACTTAGTGATACTTGGGCTATTTTTTAGAGTAGAGCAGGGATTAGGTTGGATATTTGGAGTTGTGGTCATCTTTTAGTTTTATTAGCTTGTAGTCTTCCACTGTGTACTTAGTTGTTTGGTAATCTTCCATTATGGCACTCTTTTGTACTTTGGTTTTGATACAAATGGTAATGGTTTATTTAGTTTATATCATGCATCATGTTATGGTTATTTGGTTATGGAATGTTTGGTTTGTTGATTTATATTTAAATGAAAAATCATCCCCCACCTATTAATGAAGCCCTTAGAATTTATTTCCAGCCTTTGGTGTCTTAGGGATATCGCTTAAGGCCAAGTAACATTGCACCACCTTCTCAATAAAATTAGGAGGGGTGGGTTGTTACAATATACCCAATATCATACACTAATATTTTCTTATAGATAGTAGTATGGAATCATTTTTCATACCCTTATGACATACCCTCAATATTATTATACCATATATCTATGAATCACATGAAGTCTATGACTTAAATGAACTTTTACAATTACCACCAATCATAAAATATGATTGGATTTATGGAATATATTTCCTTCACACAATGAACTAGAATATAAAGTTCCAGTTTTATTCTTTACTTGTGTTTATTTTCCTATTGTACTATTTTAAATTTTATGGAGTATATTTATACTTTTATTGTAATGTTCTATGTTAATGTAATAAAATAGATTTCAATTTTCTATGGGAATGAATGTAACTTATTTATATTATACCTTATCTCTTAATAACACACTTATATATGTTGAGAGAAAAATTTGATATAGAAAAGTCCAAGTTATTAAATCAAATTATAGGAAATATGGTATTTCGTGATAGTCAAAGAGGCTTCTAATGTTTTGATTGATAATTTTTATGGGATTTGATTGAATTATCATCAATAGAGTATGATGATATGAAAATATATGGATTAACATAGAATTGAGTGTTCTATTATTTGAAATTTTCCCAATGAAAGGAAATAATCTAACCTAATCATTATTTAATTTTTTTATAAATAAATAATTAAATCATAATTGTAAATATAATTTTAAAATTAGAATTATTATTTTGGTTTATAATATCTTTTATATATTTTTAAAAAATATTATAATGATTTATTTTCAATTTGTGTAAACAGTGACCCTCCAATTTGAAATATCAATAAAGGGGGTATGGGTGGGGATAAAATGGAATGGAAAGTATCTAATGACCATCTCATGCCATTTTAAAAAATTATCTCAAATAATCACCTATTATCCAAAACTATTTCATTCCATCCCATGTCATTAAAAGATAAAATCCTAAGAAAACTCTGAAGGACTTTAGTGACTATACCGAATCCACTTCTGGAAGCCATGTATGCTCGAAATGATGGGTTTATAAGGATTGATTGACACTTAATCAACACAAAAATGATAACAAGAGAAAAATTATCCAAAGATAACCATGCATGAAACCCAAAACCATGTAAACATAAATGAATAACACACATGTGGAATTTACAACAAATATGTCTTTACTACTATCTTCTGTCAACATGCTTGATGAATATCCCTTATAGGAAGTAATCAAAATCCCTCCTCCATGGTGTATACAAGGGATAATGTGAATCACCCATCATATGGGTAGGATTATCCTAAAACCCATGTCGTTATAGTGACTCTTGAAGAAATTGGTAAAGGTTAAAGAGTGCTTCAGATAGAATCATAGAAGGCATCAATAAGCTAGAGAGAACACCATCTCATGGTGGTTTCCCCTTTATACAGGCTATAGGGATGCTCTCCAAGCCTCCATGTAATAACACTTACATTATAAATTATATGATATTTTCTTCATCCAACCATAAACTTAACATTTATATGATACCCATGATTCTCCATACATTATATCATATGTAAACTTTAATGATAGATAGGTGTGGAATATTACAATATGTTAAATTTTAATATTAATATTATACAACTATCATAGGGTGTTCACACCCTTTCCATACAGGATCATCAAATTATAATAAATGATATACACATCCATTTAATTTTGAATTTCTATGAAACAAATGATATCATATCATAAGATATCCCTATATCACACCCTATGATACATATTAATATGTATCATATATATATACTCGGATTTAAGTCATTTCTCCTTAAATCCCCCACTTTCACTAAAACCTCATAGACTTTGTGCTATTTTAACCTATATTATATCATATAAAATAACTTGCGAAACCATACCCAAAAATCCTTTTGGATATTTTCCAAAAAATATTTCAGAAAGTTATAATTAACTTCACATTGTACAACATAATATGCACTACCTTGTGAATTTATATCAAGAACTCATTTTGGATAAACTATAAAAAAACTAGAAAAACTCTCTGAGTTTTATAAAACTCAATTCCCATTTATTCAACCATAAAGTGTGACCCCATAGACCTTTTTAGAATTTACAACAAATATGAATTCCCAACTCTCTATATATAAGAAAATAATGACCTCTTGTAATTCATTAGTGCTACTCAATATACCAAGGGATCTAGCGTGATTTCTATAAAACACACACATCTACATTCCTAAGTCCACCGGTTTCATTTGAAGAAGATATACCCTATAGCCAAATTACATATGGTGTAATGTGTCTATGTTGCATTCTATGATAATGTATATTGAAAATAATGTAAAACATGATTCCTCCCTCATCTAATAATAAGGTATTATTAGGATATTTCATAGGGTGACACTGCCTGTAAGTCATAGAGTACTATTTTACATATCACAAGTAAAGCTACTGACAATGATTTAAGAGGAATATAAACATTAAGTGTTATCATTTTATTGAATCATACCCTTATTGGATATAATTAATAACCATTTCCTGAGATGAAATGTTAAATGGGAGATGCATTTATACAAGCATTGTATAAATTGTTCGAGGAACTTACTCATGTATTATAATGCATGAGTAAATGCGTGAATTCCCAAGGAGCATCCCCAAGGGAACTATAAAGAGTCTAATTCCATGAGATGGTGGGTGCGAGTATCTTGTTCATGTTTGGATGAAGCTTGTTTAAACCCAAAGAACTCTCTTATTCTTTCACTTTACCTAGAAAGGCATCAGAATGTCATTGTGTTAAGGGGGTTTAACTCATATAATTAGCGATTCAATAGCCCCTGGATACCTAAATATGCAATATTTATTTCAGATACCAATTCCATGATCTTCCTCAAACATGGATGAAGAATGCTGAAATAAAAACAATAGTGTGAGGTGTATATATTTAACATATCTTCGTTTCTAGTTTATGAATGGTTTTATTTATCTAACATGAAAATCTTGGTTTGTGTATCTTTAATTTCCTTTTATTTGTTTAATAAGTGTTGTTATATCCCTTCAAAACCCAGTAGTGGTATCAAATATTCCCATGCATTTAGATTCATGAAATCATTCTGAGAAATAATATTTTTATAGTCATCTTGTATTTTTTATTCCCTATCATAAAATAAAATTTAGGTTTTTATTCTGTATGGTTAAGTCATGAATTGAAATATCAGATATCATAATCAATGAAAAAAATGCAAAACCCTTGATTTTTTGTAGGTCATAGCATAAAAATATATAATATCATATCCTTAAATATCACTATGCCATGTTACAAAAATAGAGTATCATATCATATTTACATTACCTCAGTGACTCATAAAATATGACTGTGAATTGCATTCAATGATTGTAATGTTATATTGTAAAATATAACATGATACATAAGAATAAACCTTTACATGTAATATAATAGCATGTGATTGGGTTATTAGTCATAAAATATAACTAATAACACTAAAATCATTTAAGAACACTGGAATATCAATCCTAGATGATGATTTTTCATGGATCGTCAAATATGATTTGTATCATTGTCATGACCCGCCCTCACCAAGATAAGGGAAGGGACAAAAAACTTCTAGACCCTTCCTTATTCAAGTTTAATGAGAGATAATGACCCCCAAGTCCCACATTTAGTAGGCCCTAGAGTAGTGACTAGCACCAAGGGTATAGAATCACACAAAATATGAAATGCATTACCCTTTTTGTAGAACAAAATCGGGAGACAAGATGGTGAATTCAAAACAACCCCAAAGACTAAAAGTAAAAGTAAATCCAAAAATCAATTCCCATATGCATGTTCCAAATATACTGATACAAAGTACAATAAAACTATTAAAGGAAGTACCAAAATAAAAGAAAAGAAGCAATGAAAATTGTCCCGATGTCCAAGCTAGTAAGGTCCGGCACGGTCCCCAGAGTCCTCCTAGAAATATGAAATTAGTTTTATATACATAGGATGAGTATACAGGTATACTCAGTAGGGATAACCAAAAGCTTTCATGCACAAGTGGGGAGGCATTTTAATGCATTGTGAAAAAAGAGGTAACCAAAACACCTAACAAGGAAACTATCCACCCAGCCTCACCTAGGGAACGCTCCCCAAATAATGAAAGTAAGGTAAGTAATAGTAATAGAAAATTGATATCCGGGTACACCAAATCACTTTCCCAGTGGTTATTTAGAATATCCTATGTGTCAGACCTCCCCCACAAATCCCATTGCAGTCCCACTACTGCCCCCAACAACAACCATATGGGCCATTCCAACCGCACATATAACCCGCAGACACCTGGGCCACCACAACCACACATAACCATGCCTATAGACACTTGAGCCACAACAGCCACCACCATGCCTGAAGAAACCTGGGCCACAACAGTCACTGCCATTCCTAAAGACATGTGGGCCTCATCCCAAAGACACTTGGGAAACAAACCTACCCATACACACCTGGGCCAACCGCCACAACACACCCTGCCTGAAGAGTCTAGGGCCATAATAAAACTTAGGCCATCACAGCCTGCCCTAAGATTCTTGGGATACCTAGGAGAGAGAGAAGAAAACGAGCTAATAACCAGCCACTCTTAGGAATGTTGGAAAAAACACCCTACCCCATGAAATGGGGGCGTTCGACATAAAGTTATCAACATGGGTGGGGTGTGTATAAGAAACAAAAAAACTAAATATTATACATATAGGTAATCAAGCACTCATCCCAACCTAAGGGTTCCAAAATAGACAACCATCCCATACACCATCATTCTTGCTGCTATCCCTACATTCAAAAATACGCAATAGCCACAACTAGAACACAACCCATTTCTGGAAAAAAATTCCCCCATTGTACTTGTTCTAGTTATCATGTTCAAGTGATTCCTTTTAAAACATTCCTCCACTATCGGGATACTAATAGGCATAACCACAATCCAAAACAACAATTGAAGGAAAAACAACCAAGCATGTTTTTAAGCATTCACACATGGTTCTCTTGTAAAGTCACAACAACAAAAGAGATCTGTGAGATCCCTCGAAGTAATGGAACCAAACCAAGCCCCAACATACTAGCTCCACACGGCCTCTGATTCAAAAACCAATAACTGAACAACCATAGGTCCCATCCCTATTCATTTAACCCTACAAAGCATCAAATAGAGAAACCATACATATCACCAGAACAAAGCAATAAGTTTCCAAATTTATCCAACACCATTCATTAAGTACCTTATTTCCATTTGGTTAACTAGGGTGATCACACATGGTCTCTTGTTCACCATGAATCCATTTAATCAACCAAGTTTACGTGATTAACCAGTTTCCATGTTAGGGTCATTTAATCACCAGGTTATCCAGAAAACAGATTCTCATTAGTGTGCAAGAAAAGACCACCAACAGACACAATTTTCAATGGACATAAGCCCATACAATTCACAACATAAAAATTAAGGTAAAACATTGCAACATTATTATCATTCCCACCCCCTTCATCCCTTAACAGTCAGTTTATTATCTTCGTTAAAGTTGGTTTCATCCATATCCTAAAGGATCATCATCATACCTACCCCACATGATGTACATAAAGAGATACGAAGGAAGAAATCCTACCTGGATGATCATGGATCGATGTTTCCTCCTTGCACCAAGAACTGTGGTCACGCGAGCAGTAGGAAAAACTCCACAAAGGCTGAGTGGGAAGGGCTCCAGCATAGACACACGTCTCGTCTCTTAAGGAAGGAATTCAAGCACATCTAGAGGGAACAAAGTAGACTGAGTAAGAAGATCTTGGTGATAAAGTCCTGATCCAAGAGTTACGGGATATGCCATTTCAAAGCGCTTGAAAAACGGGTCGTGGATTGACCATATGGGTGGGAGGTTTCAAACATTTCATTTATTAAACCACTCCTGATAGTTATAAATTTGAATTCATGACTGGTGGGCTTTAAAACATCTTAAAACTATTTAAAACATGGATTTTTTTAAGTTTATGGTCAAAGGACGCGTTATAGGAGGGAAATTGGAAAGAAACCCGATACTCCACAGTGGATGATCGATGGAACTGATCGGTGAGTCTGATCAGTGGAATGGGTCGATGAGAATAATTGGTGGAGCTAATCAGTGAAGATGATCGGTGGATTTGATTGGTGAACATGATCAGTGGAGTTGATCAGTGAGACTGATCGGTGAAACTGATCGATGGAACAGATCGGTGAAACTGATCGGTGGAGTGGATCGATGAAACGGATCGGTGGAGCCGATCAGTGAGATTGATCGATAAGACTGATCAGTGAGACACCGATTGGTGATGCCGATAGGTGGAACTGCTTAGTGAGACCGATGGGTGGAACTAATCAGTGAGACAGATGGGTGGAACCAGTCGGTGGCACCAATAGGTGACACCACAGTGACACGTTTCCATTGACACCGATGCCCAGGAACACTAGAATTTAACAAAGTAATTGACCAAGAATGTCTAATCCATTACATCAAATACCTCTTAGACTATTCTCTTCCTTGAGAATTAAGATTAAACTCGAATAAAAGAGAGGAGTCCAAACAAACACCTCGTAAGATACCTCTCAAGGACAAACTACAAAGAAGTTGTTCCAAGGCTAGAACAAAACCTCAACATCCAAGAAAACCTCCCCATAGCTACCACCCCAAACATCCATATGAACCCCAAGGATCACATTGTCCCAACACATGGATCAGGGAGTTATTTCCTCTATGTAAAGATACTATCCATTTTGGGCGGCACTAACTCGCCCACACAGGTTTAATCGTATCCACGCTAATGCATCTTGATTATGAATCAGGTTATCCCTTCCCCACACATCGGGACTTTTCATATACATTCAAAAAGTAAAGTAAACAACTCATGTCATAACCAAACAAGGTCAGCATTACATCAAAGCAAGTCAAAAAAACAAGAACATCAAGGAAGTCTCAGAAAAAAAACTCAAAATAGCTCTAGGTACTGGGCGCACATCTGAGATTCTCGCTCCCAAGTACTCTCTTTGAGGCCACCATGCCTCCACCACACACAAACCAAAGGGATGGCCTATCTATAAAGCACCTTCTACCTTCGATCCTCAATCCTTACTAGCCACTCCATGAACATATCATTGTCCCCTATATCCAACTCTCCCCAGTCAATGACATAGTAGTCATCGTGTAGATATCGACGAAGATGGGAGACGTGGAAAATTTCATGGATCCTTTCCAATTTAGGTGAAAAACCAGCTGATATTCCACCTCACTGACATGCCCCAACACTTTGAAAGGCCAGATGAACCTAGAAGAGAGCTTTCTCCACTTGTCGAACCTTCTCTTCCCATGTCGAGGGGAAACCTTCAAGAAAAGATGGTATCCAACCTCAAACTCCAAGGGCCTCCTCCTGCGATTAGAATACAACTTCTTCTAGTCTTGTGTAGCCTTCATCCTCTGATTCACAAGCTGAACCCTCTCTATTGTGCTTTGCACTACCTCTAGGCCCAGAACACCTACCTCCCCAACCTCTATCCAGCACATGGGTGAATGAAATGAGCTTCCATATAAGGCTTTGAACGGTGCCACATCAATGGTAGAGTGATATCTATTGTTGTAGGAAAACTCTACTAGAGGAAAGTGTCGTACCCACATCCCTCCGAAGTCTATAACACACGCTTTCAGTATATCCTCTAATGTCTTTATGGTCCTCTCTGTCTGCCCATCCATCTGAGAGTGGAAAGCAGTGGTAATACAAAGATAGGTGCCAAAAGTACGTTGTAATCCCTTCAAAAATCATGAAATAAATCATTTATCCAAATCTGAAATGATGGTTTTGGGAACTCCATTCATCCTCACAACTTCACCAATGTACTTATGTGCTAAGGTATCCACTACGCTTGAATCCTTAATCGCTAAGAAGTGATCCAATTTCGTCAACTGGTCCACCACTAACAAGATGGGATCACAAACTCCCTCATCCACAGGTAGTCCCATGATGAAATCTGTCGAGACATCATCCAAATTCCACTTGGGAACATCTATGGGCTACAACAGACTGCCGGGAACATGGTGTTCAACCTTCACCTGCTGAAACACGAGCACCTTTCCACAAACTCCGCCACTGCTCGCTTCACTTCGGGCCACCAAAACTAACTCATAAATCCCCGATACATCTTGTAAACTCCTTGTTGTATCACTTGGGGTGAGTTATGGAACTCACCAAGAACTCTCTCACACATTTCCACTAGGAAAAACAGCTTTCTAAGAAATAACATCTGATTCTGACCATCCTACAAACATCCTTCCAGAGAATTTCCCTGACAAACATGATCACACATCACTTCAGCCTCTAATTATCCCCACTAAGACTCCTCCACCTATCATACCAAGGAATAATACACTGTAATCTAAAACGGACATCCTCTACCATTATCCTCTATCATGCTTAGTTATAAAGAAGCCAACTCCTCTATTAATTTCCAAGCATCTACTGACTCCCAAACTACATCACTCTGTGATTTCATTCTCAAGGAGTCGACCACCACATTTCCCTTTCCTAAGGTGTAGAAGATCTCAAAGTCATAATCCTAAAGAAACTCCATCCACCTCCAATACAACAAGTTTAGGTCTCATTGGGAGAATACATACCTCAAGATCTTGTGATCTGTGAATACCACAAAGCGTTCCTCGATGAGGTAATGTTGCAAAAACATCAGTGAGAACACCACTACTGCAAGCTTCAAGTTGTGGGTGGAATATTTATGTTCATGAGGGAGTAACTTCCTAGACCCATAAGAGATCACTCTCCATTGCTACATCAGCACACACCCCAACCCTAGACCGGAAGCATCAAAAAAACACTTCAAACATTACCCCTTCCTCTAGAAACCTAAGAATTAGGGAACTGACCAGCTTCCCCTTCAGTTAACTGAAAGTTGTCTGGCACTTATCACTCCATACAAAAGCCTGGTCTTTCTTGGTCAAGGGTTTCAAAGGTGCCGCAACTCAGGATAAGTTGGATACGAACCTCCGGTAGTAACCTTCCAGTCCCAGGAAACTACAAACCTCCGGCACGTTCTTGGGTGCTTCCTAAGAAACAACTACTTTGACCTTTTATGGGTCCACCACTATTCTCTATTAGGACACCATGTTTCTAAGGAAGTGTACCTCTCATGTCCATAATTTTCACTTGGAAAACATCCCGTAGAGTTGGTGGTGTCAGAGGACAACCAAAACTATCCTTAGATGCTTGTTGTGATCCTCCTCTGATCTTGAGTATATCAAGATGTAGTTGATGAACACAACTACGAACCTATCCAGATACTCATGAAAAATGGAGTTCATGAGCCCCATGAACACAGCTGGTGCGTTCATAACGCCGAACGACATGACCATGAACTCAAAGTTCCCATACCTGCACCTGAAATCAGTCTTTGAGATGTCACCCTACTTCACCCTCAATTGGTGATATCTATACTAAAGGTCGATGTTAGAGAACCAAACCACTCCCTTTAATTGGTTAGAAAGGTATTCAATCCTTGGAAGGGGTAACGAGTTTTGACCGTCACCTGATTCAGTCTTCAGTAGTCTATGTACATCCTGATACCACCATCTTCTTTCTTTGTGAACAATACTGGATCACCCCATGGTGACGCACTTGGTCAGATGAAACCCTTCTTCATCAGGTCATCGACCTGAATTCGCAACTCCCGCAATTTAGAAGGCACCATTCGACAAGGATCCATCAAAATCGGATGGGCACCCGGTTGTAGGTCTATCCCGAACTCAACATCATATCAAGGGGGTATAGTCACAAAATCTTCGAGGAAGAAGTCCAGGAACTCACTGAAAATCCCTAGAATTTCCACCATCTCTAAGTCATCCGATTCCATTGATAGCTCAGATAAAAAGGAAAGAAGGGGCTCTACATGCCGACTGCCCTCCTAGAAACCCCGCTTGCCAATGAAAGCTACACACTAGCTGCCCATATTTGAGAAGGTGAACCTTCTCCAAAAGTAGTTGATAATAATGTGCATGGAAAATAGCCATTAGATGCCTAGGATGACATCGTATGGCATCATTTGTAGCCGAAGGAGGTCCCCACTGGACTGATACGACCCCAACATCAGCCTGCATCCCTGAAAAACATCAAACATGCTGGTCTTTCCTCTAACTAGTGTTCTCAACACCAGGGGAATGTAAATTATCTCTACGTCTAGACCCAAGGCATGGGATATACTAGGTGCAACAAAGGAGTGTAAATATCATGAATCAAACAAGGCACATGCAAGATTACTAAACAAGCCGATCGTACCTCGAACAACCTCCGACCCTGCTGGAACTGCTACCTATGTGGCGTGAAACTACCCACGCCTAGATCCTATTACCCTTGGCTATCAGCCACCTCCCTGAAAATTCCCTGGTCGAGGTCCCTGAGGAGCACCCTAAGGTAGGAATCCTCCAGCAACATTTTCCCTCAGTGGAGTGGAAGATCACTGTCCCTGCTGCTGCTGAAAAGGTATAGCTGACAACTGGTGCTACTAAGGTGGGTACTGAACCTGCCCACCCCACTGTACTAAGATCAAACTAGGCACCGACTCTGTATGTGACCAAAACCTCCATAATAAAAGCACCTCGGTCTCGGGCCCATGGTGAAAGGGAAAGGACCGGGAGACCGAAACTAGAACTGTTGAGGTCTGCTCCCCGCTGATCGTAACCTAGAAGGACCTAATGCTGGAGACCTGCTGGTGACGACCTCCCCCTTTTATGAGCCCAATGGGTTCCCCTCTCATAAAACACCTCCCAATATGTGCATCCTCTCTACTACCTCAACCTTCTTATAAACCTCCAAGTATGTCGGTAGAGTGAAGGGAGTAACAATATACTGGAGAGAAGGTTGGAGTGCCTCCTCTAAGAATCTTTCCTGTGAATCCTTATTTGAGAAGAGTTCTAGAGTGAAATGAAGAAGATCCTTTAAATTTATCCCCAACTCCCTTACCGACATAATCTCTTGCTATAGGGATAACAACTCTTGTCTCTTTTTAGCCTTCATCGTAGAAGAAAGGAATTCCACCCAAAACTCCTTCTTGAAGTCAGCCCATGAAACCTTAGCCTCTATCCTCTCCCCGAGGTAAAGAATCCACCACTGACACACTTCTCCCCTCATTTTACTAACTGCCAATGGAACCCAATACTCCCTCAGAGCACGAATCAAGGTAAAGGTGATCACCAACTCCTCGATCCAACCCTCTATCTCCAAGTCGAATACACCGACCTCATATTTCCCAAGGGTCTGCTGCTATAAATAATGTAGAGTCTTATTCCACTTTTCATCCTCTTCATCTCGATCAATCCTCCGCTGATTGACCAGATCAACCTCCTAGGCCTTGATCACCCACACTACTCATAGATGTCGTCTGGGTACCATTGTTGTAAGTTAAACAAGGAATGCCTAAGCCTGAGTAATGTAGAAGATTATTTTTTAAATTTTGGTTATACTTTTTATTTATTTTAAATTCCCAAAACACCCAAGACACACAAGAACACAAGTCATTATAATGAATGTACCTTTCCTAGGTTCTTTACCCTACAATCAATGTAGCCTCACCTAGTTGTTCGGTAGGTCCAAAGTCCTTGCATCATATCACGAGGGACCCTAAAATCATGTGTCCTAGTTGGTCTTCCCTAGCCTATTCCACAAACCAAGATTTCCTAACACTATTACCCTACCATCCCATGAAATCCTCACTATACCTAACCCCGAACTCCATCTTATCTCTCAATATCCCTCTGATACCATTCTGTCATAACCCACCTTCACCAAGTTGAGGGAAAAGACCAAAAAATTCCAGAACCTTCCTTCTTCAAGTTGAAGGAGAGATAATGACCCCTGAGTCTCGCCTTCAATAGGCCCTAGAGTGGTAACTAGAACCAAGGGTATATAATCACACATAATATGGAAGGAATTACCCTTTTTGTATAATAAAATCAGGAGATAAGATGGTGAATCCCAAAGAACTCCAAAGTCTAAAAATAAAAGTAAATACAAAAATCCATTCCCATATGAATGTTCCAAATAGACTGATACAAATTACAAGAAAACTCTGAAAGGAAGTACCAAATGAAAAGAAAAGAAGCAATGAAAACTGTCCCGATGTCCGAGCTAGTATAGTTTGGCATGGTCCCCAAAGTCCTCCTAGAAACCTAAAAGCAGTTTTATATATGTAGGATGATTATATAGGTATACTCAGTAGGGAGAACCAAAAGCTCTCGTGCACAAGTGGGGAGGCATTCTAATGCCCCGTGAGAAAAGAGGTAACCAAAACACATAGCAAGGAAACTATCCACCCAGACTCACCCCGGGCATACTCCCCAAATAACGCAAGTCAGCTAAGTAATAGTAATAGAACATCGATATCTAGGTACCCTACACCAATTTTCCATTGGTTATTCATAACATCATACACGTCAGACGTCCCCCGCAAATCCCACTACAGTCCCACTCCCTCCCCCAACAACATCCATATGGGCCATTCCAACTGCACATCCCATCTGCAGACACCTGTGACACCAAAACCACACATAACCTTGGCCAGAGACACCTGGGTCACAACAACCACCACTACGCCCGAATTCAACAAGGCCACAATAGTCATCGCCACGACCGAAGACCCCTGGGCCTCATCCTGGAGACACTTGGGAAACAAACATTCTTGCACACACCTGGGCCAACAACCACAACACACCCTGCCCAAAGAGTCTAGGGACATAATGAACCTTAATCCGTCATAGACTACCCAAATAGTCTTGGGATACCTATGAGAGGGAGAAGAAAAGGAGATAATAACCAACCACTCTTAAGAATGTTGGAAAAAACACCCTCCCCCATGAAATGGGGGAATCCGACATGAAGTTCTCAACATGGGTGGGGTGCGTATAAGAAACCCAAGAACTGAATATTATAAATATAGGTAATCAATAACTCATCCCAAATTAAGTGTTCCAAAACAGACAACCATCCCATACACCATCATTCTTGATGATATCCTTACATGAAAAAATATGCAATAGCCACAACTAAAACACAAACCATTTCTGGAAAAAAATTTCCCCATTGTACCCATTCTCTTTATCATGTTCAAGTGATTCATTTTAAAACATTCCTCCCATACCGAGATACTAATAGGCATAACCATAATCTAAAACAACAATTAAAGGAAAAATGGCCAAGCATGTTTTTAAGCATTCACACCCGGTTCTCTTGTAAAGTCACAAAAATAAAAGGGATCCGTGAGATCCCTAGAAGTATTGGAACCAAACCAAGCCCCAACATACTGACTTCAAACGACCTCCGATTCACAAAAAAATAACTGAACAACTAGAGTTTCCATCCCTATTCACGTCACCCCACAAAGCATCAGAAAGGGCAACCATACATATCACCAGACTGAAGCAAGAAATTTACAAATTTATCCAACACCATTCATTAAGTAACTTCTTTCCATTTGGTTAACTGGGGTGATCACACAAGGGATCTTGTTCATCAGTAATCAATTTAATCAAACAAGTTTACGTGATTAACCAGTTTCCATGTTAGGGTCATTTAATCACCATGTTATCCAGAAAACAGAGCCTCATTAGTGTGCAAGAAAGGACCAACAACAGAAACAATTTTTAGTGGACATAAGCCTATACAATTCCTAGCATAAAAAAAGGTAAAACACAACAACAACATCATCATCATCCCCACTCCCTATATTTCTTAACAGTTAGTTTATTATATTCGTTAAAGTTTGTTTCATCCACATCCCAAAGAATTATCATCATACCCACCCTGCATTATGCACAATAAATAGAGACGAAGGAAGAACCCCTACCTGGATGATCAAGGATCAACATTTCCTCCTCGTCCCAAGAACTGTGGTTACATGAGCAGTAGGAAAAAATCCACAAAGGTTGAGCGGGAAGGGCTCTAGCACAGGCACATGACTCATCTCCTAAGGAAGGACTTCAAGCACATCCAGAGGGAATAAAAGAGACAGATGAAGAATATATTGGGGATAAATGCTCGATCCAAGAGTTATGGGATATGTTGTTTCAAAGCGCTTGAAAAACAGGTCGTGTCTTGACCACGTGGGTGGGCGGTTTCACACGTTTCATTTATTAAACCGCTCCTAATAGTTAGGAATTTGAAGTCATGACTAGTGGGATTTGAAATGTCTTAAAATAGAACAAAACACGTCTTTTAATAAGTTTTACAGTAAAAGGAGGCGTTAAAGGAGGGAAACTGGTAAGAAAACCGTTACTCCATGGTGGCCGATCAGTGGAACTAATTGGTGAGACTGATCGGTGGAGCTGATCGGTGAGACTAATCAGTGGAGTTGATCAGTGAAGCTGATCGGTGGAGCTGATTAGTGAAGCAGATCAATGGAGTTGATCGATGAGACTGATCGGTGAAATTGATCGGTGGAGCTGATCGGTGAAGCTAATCGGTGGAGTGGATCAGTGAAGCTGAATGGTGAAGTTGATCAGTGGAGATGATCAGTGAGACTAATTAGTGAAACTAATCAGTGGAGCTAATCTGTGAAGAAGATCAGTGAGTCTGATTAGTGGAGCGGATTAGTGAAGTTTATTGGTGGAGCCAATCAGTGAGACACCGATCAGTGATACCGATGGGTGGAACCGATCGATGAGACCGATCAGTGGCACCGATAGGTGACACCATGGTGACACATTTCCACTGACATTAACACCCTGGAACACCATAATTTGATAAAGTAATGGACCTGGAATGTCCGGGATATTACAATCATATCCTATGATTCAAATTGAATCGTTAAATATGACTAGTAAATGAAAATTTAATTTAATTTCTAATTAATTATGAATTGAATTATATTATTTATAAATTATTTATAAATAATGATAAAAGGTATTTTAGGATATTTATTAATTTATAATTTTTTTTATAAATTAATAAACTATAAATAATTTATAATTAATTAATTAAATGTTTATAAAATATTAATTAGTAAATATTCCATGATATTAAGTTTTCATTTTAAAATACCTTTTACCAAATTATATGACATTACATATGACTTAGAAATAAAGTATTTATTTATAAATCATAAGGGCAGTTTATAAAGTGTTTATAAATTAAAAATTAAGGCCAAGATATAAAAGTATTTATATTTAATTATGAATTGTTCCAATTAAAAGAATTTAAATGTTATATTATTTAGACCACATAAAAAGTGTTTTGATTATTGATTTGATTAAGGTTTAAATAATATTAATCATGTGAAAATCAGATTATATAAAATGTTTACATAATATAAATTTGATTATAAAATATTTATAATTTATAAAATATCATATATTTAAAGGAAATTTCATATAATGAATAATATTAAAGTGTTAATATTATAAAATCAATATAATGTTTTTATATTCAATATTATATAATACCCCTAATTTACAAAAATATTATAAAGTATTGATAATTAGTTTTCATTTATAAATTATTTATAAATGTTTGTCTCAAGTTTAAATTTATGAATTGTTCGTTTATTTAAAAGTTATTCCCTTATAAACTATTCCTAAATATAAATTATTTATATTAGTAATATTTGTATGCTTTAGTTTAAATTATTAAACTACTTTTAGAAATTATCATATATACATCAAAAGAGTTACATGCTAGGTATGATAATGGAATTAATTTCCATATACCTTGACCTCAGTCTATAATGAAAGTAATTAGCTTGAATTTATTTATTGAATATAGTTCATACATATTAGGTTTTCAAGTTATGATGAATTATATTATCTCTTGAGTAAAGTATCCATGGAGAGAGGGACTTTGGTTTGGACTTCCCATTAGCCAAGAGGCTTCTATCCTATTCTAGAAAGGTGTTGTTTGTCTATATTTCACTCTAGGAATACTCATTCAGATATTATAAATCTCATATAATTATAATCATTTGTATGAAATTTTCATGTACCTTATTAATAGGATTCATTTAGATATTTGTAAATATGTATGGCTTATATTTTTGGGTGAGAAACAAAAAGTGTGTATTGTGTAGAGATTTACACATTAACATGGTTTGAACATATTGTTTTGGTGAATGGAATAGGATTACAAAACTAAATCATTATAATTAATCATATATAAAGTGAATAACAATAGATAATATGGTGATATTTAATCCCATTTAAAATACTAAGTGTTAGATTCCTTCCAAAGCGGCACTTTCCAAAACCTCAATCATCCAACCAAGTAGGTCTTACCAAAACCGGGTGCCCATGGATTATCTTATTTAAGGAAAAAATATAATGGGTGACTTTAATGGGATTAGGTAACCATTATTGGAATTTTATTTGGGTTAAAATTCGTCAAGAGATCCTAATATTATTAAGTTATCAGGGGAATAAAGTCAGGTTTATACACATAATGGATTGGACAAAGATGTGCTCACTCAACTATCCAAGATTCATATATGATATGATTAGTATGATTCCATTTCTAAATAGTGAATAATATAATAAATTATAAAGTGACCCAAATCTTAGTGAAATTTGAATCTTGGTCTTCTAATGGATATGGTTAATTTAAAAAGGGTTATAATTTTAGTGGGAGACCATTTAATAAAATTTCTTATTAAATGGTAGTAAAACATGATACTCATCTGATAAAATATTTCATTATATATAATATCATCATCATAATCAAAATTAACTTTCAGATTAATCTTTAGGAAGGAGATTCTTATCATAATAAAATATTAATACATGTAACTTAAGAAAAGTTATTAAGAGAGATTCTATGTGTTAGAGAAGCACCTTCCTGAGTAACCAAGTGTTGAATTTATTCAATGAGTGAATCTTAATGATTATGAGAGGCATAAAATGATTCCCTTAAGTTTTCAAAGGAATTATATGCAATAGAAGATAAGGGAAATTTAGTATCTTCTAATATATTCAATATGATTGGATATGTAAATGAATTAGTGATACTAGAGGTATCCTTAAGGCTTGTTTATGTTAATAAATACATCCTTTTATCATCTATTAAAATTCCTAGAAAAATATGAATAAGTTTAAGAAATGTTTACCTAATATTATAAAAGTTTTTAGAATGTATTAACTAGGCATACGATGGATAGGTTCTGGTATTGTATAAATAATACAAGTGGGTAAAATTTCAAACCAGAAGAAAAACAGTTGGAATATCTAACAATGTTTCTTCAAGTATCCAGTTAATTACATTGAAACATAGTGTTATCAGGAAGGAGGAGTAATGATTACATAGGATAAAATTGTTTGAGATACATTAAGGGGGTCTGGAAACTCCATTGAATGAACAATTTAGGTATCAGTGTTATAGAAATTAAAAGGATCATAACGGAATGTGTCCAACATTTAGAGGGTAGGGGTGAATCAATGTTGTTACACTTATATACCAATTTTACCTTTTATCCCTTTTCACCTCTCCAATAATTTGGTGAATTAATCTCCCTCTATCTATTTATCTCACCATTATTCGGTATGTATGAAAATATAAATAAGAAAACAACACAAAAAGAACATTAGGTATTGTTAATATGGTTCAATTTAGTTAGGATGACTATGTCCCTGGTATACTGTGGTTATTATCCCACTTTCAAACACATCCCTTACAATTATAAAAATAATAATATGAAATTGTATGAACTTTGACCCATTATATTATCACCAACCAAGTTCAAAGAAAGAAAAAAATTTCAACCTCTCTTCCTAAAGATAAAGGATTCTGTCTAATCTTAATGAAGTGTGGTCAACAACCCAACCCAAGTATTCTCTTGAAATAAATAATATTATATCCTTACTCAACATGTAGAAATATTCATTTCTTCCTCAATTAAAATAATTAGAGTTCCATCTCTCACATGTAGAAAATAAAGGATACAATGTTCTCCTTCAAAATTCCATAGTAGAATACTTTATTTTGGATCTCTCACTTTATTTGTATTGAATATTAACTATAGAATATAAGGATGATGTTCTTCCTTTCTTATTTATATTCAGTTCTCAAAGATGAAAAATTTCACAACAACACTAAAAATTCTTGAAATCATCAACCTGTAAATTAATAATGTGTATATAGAGTCAGGTATCTCACTTCATATTCTTTAGTGCATAAGAACAACACTTGTTCCCTCTATATTTATTTTATACATTATGTTTACAATAGATGTCATATTTGGTCTCCATCATATCCCTTAAACTTTCAGTATATGTAACATATTGTAACATCAATTCTCACTCCTTTCCTTTTTATTTTGTCACTCTTTTATATTCACTACATTTCATGAATGTTACACTTTGAATTTCCATAATATTTCGCATTCAAATTCATGAAATCTCTTCCAAAGACTAAAAATATTATTTTATACTTTACTCATGATATTTGGAAACATCACAGTCTTATTCTCAATTTAAATTCTCTATAAAATATACTTTATAAAATCACATGCACTTTTGCATGAGTTCATGCATAAAATATTTCCACATTCTTAATTCATGATGAAAATCACTCTGTGGATCTTCTTATCCTTAAATATTTTTCTAGGATTGTGATTAACCAAATATTGATATTTTAATTTAAATGATTATATTATCATTATCATATTTAAACCAAGTTCTCTAGAATAATTCATTCTGGAAATATTTTTATTTTTAAATATTAACCATTTTTTAATATAAATCATATCTTACTATTTCTGTATCTTATGAAATGAAAATTCTTACAAAAATAATAACTCTTACATAGATCCTATATCTTATGATAATTACTCAAATTTTTCACTAGCTTCTTATGTGATTTCTTCTTAGGAAAAAACTTCTTACAAAATAGTTTCTTACATACCAACCCATATAATATAATCCTATTAAATGGATCAATTTTTTCCCATACTCTTACATTGAGGTTTTCTTTTACATTGGACATCCTTACATCAATTATCATATGTGTTGTCTTAGTTTTTAATCCCTTCATGTATACCACCCTTATGTGGATATGGACTTATTTATTTTTTAAATTTCACTCCATTCAAACTAGAACTATTTCAATTGATATCCAAGCATTTTAAATGGACTCAAATAATTACAAAACACATCCAAAGTTACCCCTTTCATTTGATACAAAAAATTCAATATACAACAATCCTTGGATAATTATTCATATTATTATCCATATTAACCTCTTTAAATAATCATTATTTAATATCCCCATTAGTGATATTCTTCAAACTTCCATTAAATATTGTAGATGATACTCTTGGTATAGATACATTCATTTATCATGAAGAAAAATACAAAAAATAATCACATGTAGTTACAACTTCATCCAAGTACATCTTTATATAATCTTATACTTATGATAGACAAATTGATGGATCTTATCAAATATGATTAAACTAAATCTCTATATCAATCACCAAGTAGCTGCATCTTCAAACTATAATTTCCAAATGAATGAATCTTCAAACTTATATAATGAAGACACCTACTTTATCACATTAAATATTCTCCAATATATTTTTCACATCAACTCCCAATATATTCTTTATTATTTTTTATATGAATAATAGAAATAACTCACATAACCAAACATATTTTCCATTATGTGAATGAACCTCATTAGATATATTGGTAGAACTTTCTTTACACATACTATTCCAAATAATATAATGATGAAAGAAAATTGAATCACTTCCAAGTCATAAGGTAAATCATCAAACCTCAAGTAATGTTCATAATTTATCTCACACCATAATATCTTTCTTGGGAACACAATGATTCTTCTCAACAAGTTTGGTAACTTATAACTTCCTTTGATACAACACTTTATTCACATATTAATATCATGAAACTTCCCTTAATTCCTTTGATCCTTATTGATAATAAATATAATATAAACATAAAGAGAGTTTAATAACCCCCTTTGTATTTGTTTTCAATACCTCCTATAAAATGATTTACCAATATGTGATCAAACTCAAAAATTCTTATATCTCATTTTTTCATTGTATTATATCCCCCTAATTGACAAGAAATAAAAAGTTCATGGAAGAGGATTATATCACTTCACACTTAAGTAACATGCTACCAATTATCACACTCTAAGTCTATGTGAGCCATGCGAGATGTAGAAAACAAGAGGGTTTTATTTAGACACAAAAGTTATCCATTGATCAATAGAATATGATACCAATTCATACAATGTATTACTATATATCACTCAAAGGATACTCAACAATATTTAGTCTAAAACAAATGGATACCAACTGATAAATCTATATTTCTCATGTGAATTCCAAAATGAGTTTTTCTACTCACTCCAACATAGAATTTAAAAACATACAAGTACATATAGAAGGTTTTAGAAATCATCTCTATGATCACCCAAAATTTATTTATTTTCTTATCATTAATTAAATAAAATTTCTACACCATAATATCAGGATTTAATTCTCACAAACCAAGGATGAAAGAATACCAAGATATAAATTTTAATGAATGTTTTAGGAAACTTATGAAATTTAATATTTTTATGGTTTATACTAAATTTTGGTAGATTCTGAATGTAAAATCCTACTCAGGGAATGAGCTCCATAGTTAATACATTAAGGTAGACTCTTTTCACCAACTATTCTTTCGAATACCAATTGATAAATCATACAAATATGGAGACTTCCATAAAATATAGAATAAATATTCCAGAATATTTATCTTCATTAGTACTCCCCTTGAGAACTATATTTAACATTAATTACTTGAAATGAATAAACACAAATACAAAAAAGTGTTAAGGGAATAAGGTGAATTTATTTTAGCCCCTTAGAGTGAGAAACAAGGATAAGAATATTTTCTCAACCATGATACTCTTTTATTTTTTGATCCCAACTTGATTGTATCCTTAATAGATGCTCTTTTTTTCAAACTAGAATTCAATTAAGGAAGCATAAATTATTTTTTTATTTATTTGTGTGAGATATTATTTTTAACATGAACCATTAAGGAATATGTTTCACTTGGTGTACCATTAATATTTTCACAATTTTTTCTGGGGAAAGGTAAATTGTAAGATAATACTTTGAATTATATATGACCTTGTTACAACACCCACACAATACTTAAAGATATCTAAGGCTATAATCCCTTAAAAACCTCTCATGAAATTTAGATTCTTCATTTTCATGTAGAATATTTTCTATTTCTTTAATACTTTCCTCATTTTGTGATTTATCTATTTGTTTTGAATTTTCTAATTGGGTTGGACATATTTTCAAACATTATTTAGAATCTAACTCAGATTTCTTAGATTTACTATAGAAAACCGACCCTAGAAAGCCTGGAGTTGGTGTCTTTTTTCAATTACCTGAGCATTATTACAAGGAATCAAATCCTGAAGGACTGATAGATTTAGTAGTATTGGTAAACCATATACATACATGAGTCTTATATTATAAATGAATAAACTAATTATAATATATATATTTTTTCTAAATAACTTTGATGATAATAACTTTATTCCATCTAGCGTATCCTTGCATATCTTTCTTAGTACACTTATTGGATTCTTGGGGAAAGGAAACAAAATAAGGGTGATATCAAATGCTCAGTAAGGGTAAAATATAGAGAAATAAATAATGAATCAATAAGAATAAATCAACATGGAAATGTAAATAATCTAACACACATGCCAAGTAATCAATAGGATTAAAAGGAAGTGAATAAAAAATAAGGAAAGGTAAATGAAAACACATTCCATTAAACTAAATAGATAAGGAAAAATAAATATGGAAAGGTAAGAATATGAAAAACATTCCATTTAATCAATGAGATGAAAATGAAATGAATTTATAGATATATTGATGAAAAATATCATGGAAAAATAATAAATGAATCTAAATGAGGGAAATGATTAATTACTGGACTCCATGTTTCCTAGGTACATGAGACTAGTACCGTCAACACCATTTAGAAAACAATTTATCCTACCAAGTAGAAAACCATTTAATTTGTGCAACTAATTCATCTCATGAGACTACCGATGCATCAAGGGGATTTCATTAACTGGTCCCCAACATGTAGGTCTTACCTTAAATAGTCCCCAACCCATGTCCTACCTATCCAAATAATTCCTCATATCAAATAAACAATATAACTTATCAAATATCCGTTTAGAATAAAGGATACGAGTTTATCAATATTTCCCTATATAATCAAATAAATTTGAAATTAAACACCATATGAAAAATAGTATACAGTTAAGGAAAAAATCATATCCATGATAAATTATATGGATATTTAGGGGAAAACTAATGTCAAATGATCATAAAAATTGAATATTTCAAGGGGACTAAAAGGAATCAATGAAGTAAATTTCAATATTATCCTTGTCCAAATAAATCATAAAACATCCAAAGTAAGAATAAGGATGCTATTAATACAAAATATCCCAAGTGGAGTAAAAATAAATGTTTTTTTGGTTGATGAATGGAAAAATTATAAAAAGATCTTTTAAAAACATTCTTGAGGAAAATATCCTTTTCTTTTGAAAAACATTTTGAAAAACTGTTTCTTTGAAGATCAATTTTGAAAAAAAATTATTTAAAATGTAACCTTTTAAATGTGAAAAGGAATCATAGAATAAATTATAGTAGGTAAATCTATATATGTCATACGAGGTAAAATAATTTTCATTTTTCATGGTAAAATGGTTAGAAAAATTCATTGTTCGGAAAGAGATAAGAAGATTACTTTGAAAAAATTGGTAAAATAAAAAATGGTAAAAATTTATTTAATAAATAATTTTGAAAAGGATAAAAAAAATTTAAAAACATTTTTAGAAAACTGGGTATTTAGAAGAAAATAGGTTCTCTAACTAAAAAGATAAATGAAGTTGGATTTTCTTGAAAATATTTTCTAAAACATTTTAAGTACCAAAGAGTTGTAAAATGGTCCTATTACTTGAAAAAGGTCACAAATAACCCAAGAATAATAAAATTAAATGTTTTATTATAAAACTATCAAATAATTTCCTATGATATAAATTTAAGTGTAAACAATCCTGAAAAAATAAATTTGTAAAGTAAACCCTTGAAAAGATTATAACTTTGAGGTGAGAATTAATCAATGAGTAGATTATGTGTATCAAATGTAAATACATATATATAAGAGTAAATACATCAATAGATAATAAAATTCATTATACACATAATCATAGAATATTAACAATAATAAGGAAGTAATATAACTCATTGAAAATAAATTGGGTTATGAAATTCTTTTCCACTTGGTAACTTTTAACTTAAATCCTATTAAATGAAATAATTAAAATTGAAACTCAAATATCACAAAGAATGAATGAATCATGATATTATATATCAAATTAGTAGTATGTACACCATATATAAGAAATTAGGTACTCAAAATAAATTGATCGTTTCAATATAAATTTAAAAATCACAAAAGGAAGTGAGATTGCAAAGATAAATCATTAAAAATGTTCTTGAGGAGAATAATCCTTAAACATTCCAAAGTGTACCATACCACTTTGAAACATTTTAATCATAATATAAATTAATTAATAAAATTAAATGAAACTTATAATATCATTATAATAAACATATTAATGATATAAAATGTCAAAGGGTAGTATATACACCATAAAATAGAAACTAGGTGCATAACAACAAATAAGACTCAATGGAATGTAAATTGAGATGAAATCCCTTACCTTGCCTCCAGATTGTCTCGTATATATTTATATTCCTGAATAATAAATTCATGTTAGTTATTTAATTTCTTCATAACCTTTTTCATGTTTATCATTAATTTTATTTCACTTATTACTATGTCGTATACAACTACTTAAATAATTATCTTTACATAAGTTGTTTTGACCAAATTCAGTTTATGTGTCAAAAAAAACTTTGGTAGGTCAACTATGGTCAAAGGGGTAATTATATAACATATATAGAATAATAATAATGTCATAATTATCATATTTATACATCAATTATGCTTTTAAAAACAATTATCAAATATGGGTATGAAAAATGAATCAATGTTACAATCATGGAGAAGGTAGGTCGTACATACGCATGTGTAACGTTCTCATTTTTCAATGATCATTATGGAAAGAAGGTATGTAGCATTTTATATTTACATAATTATTATTATATCCTAAATAAAATATTATTTAATCATATATAATTATATATATAATCTGGTGATTTAAAATAAATCACATCATGTCGGGGAGGCGGTAGTCCACACATCCACGAATGACGTTATCACTTTTTAAGTGTGTGAAAGGGTGATAAATAAATTGATATATATTATATTTACGGAAAGGTAATTATGTCATAAATATAATATATATGTTTTATATGTAACATATTTTTAATTAAAATCATCCTTTATACATTTCATGTTTCATGTGAACGAATCACATCGCTTTTAGGAGGCAGTAGTTCACACTTCCACAAATGATGTTATCTTATTCCCACAAAATGGAGTGCATAAAGACATGTGTTATAAAAGAATTAAATTAGTATAAATACATTATAAATATAATATATAACATATATAAACATATTTTACATCATAATTCCCAACCATTGAATGTGGTAAATGAAAACTAACAATCATCATTTCGTGAGGTGGTAGTTTACCATACACATAAACAGTATGTTTTTTACCCATTACATGGAAGTGTGTGCGAGTTTAGGTTTAAATATTAGTATAAAAACATAATAGTATATTTAGGGTACTATTTTTTTATATAATCATGGAATAATAAGAGTTTAGTTGGTGGATAATGTAAATAAATCTAAAGAGCTTAAGGAAAGATGTTACCTCTTAATCGGGTAACTCCTTTTGGTTTGAACCAAAGGGATTCCTTGGATGGATTTATGACTAAAGATAGGATTAAAGGATGGAGGAATGGATTTTTAGGATCTATTTGAGAAGATATTTGTTGATCCAAAGTGTATTTAGAGGTGTGAGGGAGTTAGAGGATATGAGGACTTTTTATAGTGGACTAGGAGTGGCACTCTTGTAAATTTTGGAGAAGGAATTCCACTCATGTTTTTCCCATTGAAATTAGATCCAATAATGGTAAAAATTATATAAAAGGTATTATATGGTAGAAATATTTCCATAAAATGGCTCTTGTAAAATTTCTTAGGTCATTTTGTCCCTTAAGATTAAGTTTTAGTCCCTTATTGAGCTTAATTTTACCTTAATAGTTGTAATTAATTTTAATTGATTTCACTATTTTTTGGGTAAAAAGCTATGTTGAATTTTTTATAAATTATAAATTATTCTGATTCCAAATATGGAATCCATTTTTTCTAATTCAAATCACAGAATTGGCAGAAATTAATTTATATTTAGTCATGCATATGGGATGACAATGCGGGTTTTTGAAGTAAAAAGTGTTCAAAAGTTTTCTATGTTTTTATAGTCAATTTCAAAGTGAAATTGATTAAAATAAACTAAATTTAATTAATTTATAAAAATATGATCTGATTAAACTTTAAAAATAATTAAAATATGATTTTACCTTATAAATAAATTAGATGAAAAGACAATTTTGAACTAAAATTCAGTATTTTTCACTTTTAATTAAAAATGAAAATTCTTAGAAAATTATAAAAATTTAACCCTAACCTAATTTTTATGTTTTATTTAAAATATTAAGTTTATTTTGACATATATAATCTATAAAAGTTCCAAAAATTGGATTTAAAATAGGTTCTCCATTAAAATGTGATAAAAATTCCTTAATAAAAATATAGGTTTTTATACATAAAATTGGAATTGTTTTTATAGTATTCTTATAAAATAAATTGGATTAATATAAAAAATATTATATTGAATATATATTACATTAATGTCACTCACGAATTGTGATTAATTCAATTTATTAGGATAAAATAGCTTTGTGAGCATAAAAATAGTTCTCTATAAAAATATTCTTTTTATATTCAATTGGTTATTATATTCAATTAAAATTAATTGTAACCGATGTATTATTTGTATAAACCATATATTTTAAAATTTTAGTTAACAATATTCATTAAAACTAATTTATATCTTATTATATTATATAATAATATTTTGATAATATATTATTGTTCGGTAAAAATCGATCTTGCGTGTATCGTAAGCCATTGAAGAGAATCGTTGTTGCGTGAGATGTATGCTAAATCAATGTTGCGTACATTGAAAGATATAGAATATATTGAATTTATTTAAAATAGTAAATATATTATAAATTCTTTGTATATTATATTCCATCATGTGCTTGGTTTTGCATTTCATATAGGCTATCAAATATAATATTCTTACTTTAGAATTTTAGGATGTTACATTCTCCCCACCTTAATTAAATTGCATCCTTGTAATTTAAAATCGATATTAGTGATAGATTGTTTGATATTTCCTATGTTTGAAATCCCACATCATGAAAAGGGTTCGTAAGAAATCCTATAGAAAAGTGATAATGGGAAGTATAAAGGTCACATGGAATAACAAATAACTTGGTCTCTCAGTAGGAGAAAATTAGTGACAAGTGGAGATATGTACTTGGAGGAAAAGAATAAATATTTATAGAAAGTTTTTGAGGTTATAAATAAAAAAAATTTAATGATCAATATAAAGTTTAGGGACTCAAATCCATAAATCTGTGATTATTTATAAGACATCGGTTCGACAAAAATTAAGGTATTATGACAAAATTTTATTTCTAAGTTATTTATTAATGTCAGGTAATTCTTCTAATGATTAAGAATACAAGAAAATATACTTAATTGATAGGTTTCAATTTCATAGGAATAATTTCATCTTTTGGTTGTGCTCCAATAAAATTCTAATTCATCCATTACTTCAAGAAATGGATATCAAAAAATTAACTATGATCCCTGAAGCACTAAAGTAAACATTTAACAGATCGTAAGGCCCATAAAAGAGTGAAACGTATTTAAATTTGTCTCTAACTATTCTCCAAATACAATGTGGTTAATATATTAATATCTAAACCTAAACAAAAAAACTACAGGCTCATCATTAATATTTATTCAATTTTTTTAACTAAAAACAATGACATTTTAATAAGGACATTATGCAGGTTAGTGGTTGGTGTAAAACCCTTATCGCCCTTTTATCATGGGTTCAAGACCCACAACCTTTACAGATTTAATGGTTTGTCACATAACATAAAATTTGTCCTTTTCTAAAATAATATTAATATAATTTCCAAAATAAATATTATGGACATCCTTGAAGTAAGGTTAAACACTAAATAGCCTTTTAACTAAGGTTTTCAATACAACCCAATACATAAATACAGTATCCATTTATTTCCACATAGGTCCTTCCTTGGTATAGGGTTTATCCATAATATAATTTATAGTATTTATAAATCATGAAACCAAATATTAAATCTAAAACACATAAGGTTTAATTTAGTTTATTCATTATCAAAATACTTCATAGTGGTTTGTAAAGAAAATGTGAATTATCCTAAGAATATCCCCCGAGAGTGTCAAACCAGGTGCGCAGTAAGGCCTGTTGTCATATATCGGGTTACATTGAGTTAGGCCCAACACACATTGTTGGAGTTTTTACTCCTAGGTACATATTTTTCAGAACCACGTCCACTTTTAGTATCCATACATGGATGTATTTCTAGGAAAACTACATAATTTATATCTAACTAAAACTTTAGGATGTTCTTCTTTACTTATCCTTAAATTCTACCTTAGGGATATGTTCTATAATCTATGTTTTTCTGAATCTAGTTCCCAAGGTTTCTAATAAACTTCCTTTGATACCAACTATAGTGACTCAACCCTAGAAATCATAGATCTGGTGTCTACTATCAATTACATTGGATTAATTACAAGGAGTCAAATCTCAAAGGACCGATCAATTTAGTAGTCTTGGTAAACCAGATACATACATGAGTCTTTTATTAAAAATAAAGCACTAATTAAAACATATTTTTTTTAATAAATAACTTGAAGGATAATAACTTTATTCCATCTAGCATATCCTTTCACATATTTTTTAGTACATTTCTTGGATTCATGAGGAAAGGAAACAAGATAAGGGTGAGCTCAAATGCACAGTAAGAGTAAAGTATAGATGAAGTAACAATGAATCAATAGGAATAAATTAACACGGAAAGGTAAATAACTGAACACACATGCAAAGTAATCAACATTCTTAAAAGGAAGTGAATAAAAAATAAGGCAAGGTTGTTGAAAAAACATTCCATTAAAATAACTAGATAATGTGAAAATAAATATGGAAAGGTAATAAGTTGAAACACATGCCATTTAATTAATGAACTGAAAATTAGATGCATCCATAGATATTTTGATGTAAAATCTCATGGAGAAATAATAAATGAATCTAATTGAGGGAAATTATTAATTACTAGATTCCATGTTTCCTAGGTACATGTAACTATTACCATCAAGAACTTTCACAAGAAAATTTAGCATATTAGGTAGAAACCCATCTAATTTGCACAACTAATTCATCTCATGAGACTACTGATGTATCAAGGGGATTTCATTAAATAGTCCCTAACACACAGGTCTTACCTTAAATAGTCCCTAAATTATATCTTACCTATCCAAATAATTCCTCATATCGAAAAAAATATATGTTATCAAATATCCATACTAAATAAAGGATATAGGTTTATCAAATCCCCTTAAATGAAATAATTCAAATTGAAACCCAAAATATCATGAAGAATGAATGAATCATGATATTATATTTCAAAGTGGTGGTATATACACCACATATAAGAAATTAGGTGCACAAGAATAAATTTATCATTTCAAGATAAAGTTATAAATCACAAAAGGAAGTGAGATTTCAAATATAACCATTAAAGACATTATTGAGGAGAATAATCATTAAACTCTCCAAAGTGTCTCATACCACATTGAAACATTTGAATCTTAATCTCCCTGAAGTAATATCATTAAATGAAACTTATAATATCATAATAATAAGTATATTAATGATATAACATGTAAAATATCAGTATATACACTATATAAAATAAACTATATGCATAACAACAAATAATTCTCAATGGAATGTAAATTGAGACGAAATCCCTTACCTTGCATCTGACTTGTCTCTCGTGTCTTTATATTCATAAATAATAAACTCATGTTAATTATATAATTTATTCATAGAATTTTTCATATTTATCATTAATTTTATTTCAATTATTACTATGTTTTATACAATTACTTAAACAATATTTTTTACATCAGTTGTTTTGACCAAATTCAGTTTTTGTGTCAAAAACAACTTTGGTTGGTCAACTATTGTCGAATGGGTCATTATATAACATCTATATAATAATAATAATAATGAAAAAATTATCATATTTATAAATCAATTATACTTTTAAAAATAATCATTAAATATGGTTACAAAAAATGAATCAATGTTACAATCATGGAAACAGTAGGCCGTATGTATGCATGAGTAACGTTCTCATTTTTCAATGATTGTTATGAAAAGAAGGTAAGATGAATTATATATTTCTAGAATGATAATTATATAATAAATACCATATTTATTTAATAATATATACTTTTATATAGAATTATTTTGATGCAAAATTAATCACATCATGCCGGGGAGGCAGTAGTCCACATGTCCACGAACGACGTTATCACTTTTTAAGTGTGTGAAAGAGTAATAAAAAAATTGATATATATTATATTTATAGAAAGTTAATTATTTTAATAATATCATTTATATTTTTTCTATGTCTCATATTTTTAATTAAAACCATACTTTATACATTCCATGTATCGTGTGAATGAATCACATTGCTTTTAGGTGACAGTAGTTCACACTTCCACAAACGATATTATCATATTCCAACAAAATGGAGTGCATAAAGATATGTGTTATATAATAATTAAAGTAGTATAAATACATTATATATATAATATATAAAATATATAAATATATTTTCCATCATAATTCCCAACCATAGAATGTGGTAAATGAAAATGAACAATCATCATTTTGTAAGGCGGTAGTTCGACGTACACATAAAATGTATGTTTGTTACCCTTTAGATGGAAGTGTGTGTGAGTGTAGGTAAAATAATTAGTATAAAAACCTAATAGTAAATTTATTATACTATTTTTATATAATTATGGAATAATAAGACTTTATGGGGGTGGATAATGGTAATAAGATTACAGATCTTAAGGAAAAATGTTACCTCTCAATCAAGTAAATCCTTTTGGTTTGAACCAAAGGGATTCCTTGGATAGATTTATGAAGAAAGGGAGGATTATAATATGAGGAGAGGGATTTTTATGAGATATTTTTTAAGATATTGGTAGATACAAAGTGTCTTGATAGGTGTGAAGAAGTGGGAGGATAGAGGCCTTTTTACACTAGTGGAGGAGTGACACTCTTGTAAATTTTGGAAAAGGAATTCCACCCATGTTTTTCCCATTGAAAGTGGATCAAATAATGGTAAAAATTATATAAAAGTGATTATATGGTCTAAATATGGATATAAAATGGCTATTTTATAAGCTTCTAGGTAATTTGGTCCCTTAATATTAAGGTTTAGTCTCTTTTTAAGCTTAATTTCACCTTAATCATTGTAATTAATTTTAATTACTTTCACTAATATTTTTGGACAAAAAATAATTTAAACTTATTAGAAATTAAAAAATATTATTATTAAAAATAGTTAATCCATTTTTCTAAATTATAATCACAAAATTGGCTGAAATTAATTCAAATTTAATCCCGTAGATGAGACGACAATGCAGGTTTTTAAAGTAAAAATGTTTGAAAGTTTACTATGTTTTTATAGTAAATTTAAATGTAAAATTCATTACAATGACCTAAATTGTATTGATTGATAAATATATTATCTAATTAAACTTTAAAACCATTTTAAATTATGATTTAAACTTATAAATAAATTAGATAAAAAAGTAGTTTTGAACTAAAATTTAGTATTTTTTATTTTTCATTAAAAAATGAAACCTCATAGAAAAATACCAAAAATTCACCTTAACCTATTTTTTAGGTTTTTATTTAAAATATTGAGTTTAATTTGACATATATAATCTACAAAATTTCAAAAAATTTGATTTAAAATAGGTTCTCTATTAAAAGGCGGTAAACATGCCTTAATAGAAATATTAGTTTTCATGCATAAAATTGTATTTTTCTTATCTTATGCTTATCAAATTTATTGGATGAATATAAAAAATATTATATTGAATTTATAATATATATATTACATTAATATGACTCAATAATTGTAATTAATTTAATTTATTAGGATAAAACAACTTTGTGAGCAGAAAAATAGTCCTCTATAAAAATATATATTTTTACATTCAATTGGTTATTATATTCATTTATAATTAATTTTAACCAATGAATTTGTTGTGTAAAACATATATTTTTACATTTTGGTTAATAATATTCATAATGGATAGTTTATATCTTAATATATTAAATAATAAAATTTTAATAATACATTATTATTTGGTAAAAATCAGTCTTGCATGTAATGCAAGAAATTGAAGAAACTCATTGTTGCGTGTGACGTACGCTAACCTAGTGTCGCATGCATTAAAAGATATATAATATATTGAATTTATTTAAAATAGTAAATATATTATAAATTCTCATGTAATGATATTCCCTTACATGCTTGGTGTTGTGTGTCATACATGCTATCAAATATAATGTTCTTACTTTAGAATTTTGGGGTGTTATATTTACCAAATGAAAACTTGGGAGTTATATTTACCAAAACAATTATTTTTTTTCTTTAATTGAACTAATTTTACCTTATATTCTAGATTTCTTCTATCATTACAAACATCCATTGGTTTTTTATAAAAGTATACAGAATGTCCTTTCCTTTCACAAAAGAAACAAAATCTTTATTTTGGTGTAGTACTTATCTTGGACTTCTTGGGCTTTATTTGAATAGATTAATTATTATATTTATACCCAAAGGAAGAATCACCTATATCCTTAATATAATTCTTGGAAATATACTTTTCAATGTCCTTTTCTTAAAATTTTATCAAATTAGACTTTCCTCCTTTCACCATCTTCTGTGGTATTTTCTTTCAAGTTTATTTAGATTCATGCTTAGTTGTTTTTAACAAGAATATATCTTTATGATGACCACTTTTATTTCATTTTCCATTTAAATTTTCAATATTTTCAAATCCTTTTTATGTATACCAATTTTTATCTTTCTCTTATGGATTTTTCTTCTTCATAGTTTTTATCATCCTTAACACTTCCTCTTCTTTTTTTCCAATGGTTAAAATATTAACCCAAAAATTATTAGCCATGTGTACAAACCTATTAAGACACCAAAAAATACCCAAAAATTTAAATCTATTATTTTTTCATATCAAACTAGCCAAAAATGTTTACATGAATTTTTTTTCGTTTCATTCACAGTACATGATTGTTTTTTTGGAACAACAGCTTCTAACTATTCTTCCAAATACCCTAGATATAGTGGTGGGAATATGAATATTTTTATTCATCCATATTTTCATAGTTTTTAAATTGAAACCTAAACTGTTTATATGGACAAAATTTATAAGAAAAAATTATTGGATGTGGATAGTACCTTCTATTTTTAGGCTACAAGAAAATTATCATCAGATTATCTTAATTATTTTTGTTGAAAACACCACAAAAAATTTACACACTAGAATTTCATTCATTAAAGACCACACTGGTAGAAATAGTTCATAGAAAGGAACCTTCATTAGTTCAGTGAACAAAAACTAGGAAGATGCACCTTCACCCTAATCACCTCATTGAATTGAACTTACTAAATCCTATTAACTATAACTTAAAAAAACATTAAACTATAATTATAAAAGTGAAAATAAAGAAATAAAAGGACATGAAAAGGTTTTACATAGTTTGGAATTCTATTTTATAGCCATGGGAGACACATTGAGTCAATCATTTCATTAGAAGTACAATTACTATAATCATTATTACTAGGAATTTTTTGGATTTGGTGCCCTAGAACCAACTTCTATGTACCTTATGATAAACTATATTAATAATTTTCAATATTAATAAACATATTATCACATCATGATTTTTCTTCTGCTTAACGTAGTCTGTGATAATGTCCTAATAGTAACTACCACACTAAAAGGTCATATCAGTTCCCTGCTATGATGGGAACCTGGAAGTGCTATGAAACTATTTTAAAATATATATTTTATAACTAGATGATATCATTTTAAAAACACAAATTATACAAGCTATTAGGGGTGGAGACTCATAATACTTTTATGAAATTTCTTATGGTGTACTCCCTTGGTAATATCCAATAGGATATTATGAGAACAAGACCCACCAGTAGGAAATCCAAATTCATACGTGTCATTGGATGTTCCTATATATGGATGTGTGTATTGATCCTTTTTAATACCATGTAATTCAATGTAAATGTTTTGAAAATTAAATGGGATTTTTTTGAGACCAGGCTCTGAGACGACATGTAATTTCGAGTCCTGGAGTGGTTGGAACATATTTTTGAACTATTTTTATAGTTTATTTAATAATCATGCGAGTGGGGTTTTCTAACTTTTAAACCGGTGTCTAAATCAAAAATTTTATGGCACTGTTGAACTCAGAGTGTTGGGATTCGTTTAGAAAGAGCCTAATATTGGCCGACGTGGGATAATAGTGGAAAGTAGTTTTTATCTGTAAATAAAATAATTTAGTAACAATTATTTTATTTTCAAATCATTATAACTCATAAACGGTAACTCAGATTGGAAATTTGAGAGTACTTTTGAGCTTGTGAGGGAATAATTCCCTTCGGTTGAGCCAAACATCGACCAGCATGGGTCGTGGGTGAAAGTTAATTTTCGTACTTTTCGGAGGAAAAATAAAATAACTTAAAAAATTATTTTATTAGATTTCTTCTTCATCACACAACGAATCGTTATCATTGGGGTGCAATGAAGAGGTGATGCTAAATCCCATTAATGAACCACATTAATGGAGCAGGGTGGTGACACAGCAAAGCAAACACATCTTCATTCTTTAATTAAATAGGGAATTCAGGGTTGATGAAAAACCATGGAATTCCTCTAACGAACGATGAAGGAAACCTATCCAATGATGAATACTGGTGTATTGGATGATGTCTAGACAACCTTGGAGAGAGGATTTGGGACCATAGATTTATGGATGATGATGAACGATCATCCTCAAGTAATATACTTTTCAAGGCAGGGGTTTCCTGAATTTATGTGTAAATTTATTTTCCCTTTTCTTTCTTTTAAATAATGATTGCAGGTTAACTCATGAAAAAGTCAACCCATAGATATATCATTTCTGTGAGATGGTTAATGATGATGGATAAAGAGGACATCTATCTTAGTGATTATTTTACCTTATTTTTTGTTTTTCGTGATCATGCTAATAAGAATGCATCTGGGTCAACACAAACAAGGACCCAGATCATTCTTTGGGTATTCTTATTTGTGACTCCTTCCCCTCTCCTCTTCTTGAATTCTTTCTATTCTTCATGGAACAATGCATTTTGTGGTGACAGTATCTCCTATCTAGATGAGACCGCATCAGCGCATCAGCACATCGTCCCATGACAGGAGTCCATAGGAGATGGTGGCATTGGGTGGGAAGGGCCACAACCAGGTGGGCCATGACATTGGAAAAAGGCTGCAACACATAGCCATGTCAGCAGTACCAGACCATGGCACCCACCTGTAGTGACAGCAGGAGCCACCCGCACCAAGGTTGGCGGCAAGCGGGAGGCAGTGCAACAAGGCGGCACGACCGTAGGTTGCAATGAGGGTTGTGGCCAGGGTGAGTTGCGATGGAGAAGGGGTGAGGCGGCGTAGATCCACGTCACCAGGTTGAGGCACGTGTTCAATGTATTGCATATGGAGGACCCAGGGGCCCCAGGCCGGCCACGTGGCATTAGAGGTCGTGGTATGATGTTGTAATGAAGGGGGCACAACTCCGGTCAGCCATTTTGGCGGAGAAGGGATGTGGTGCCCACCACATCCTAGGTGAATCGGACCAGCCCACCCATTGGGAAGGGCTGGAGCAGTAGGCCGTACCCAACATTGGGCTCGGCCGGTGGAGTGAACTGGGCTGCTAGGCCGCCCGAGTTAGAGGAGAACCAGCCCGCCACTGCAGACCGAGCTAGAAAGGAAAGCTGGCTGATGTGCGGCCCATCTGGAAATAAACTGGTCTAACTAAGTTAGACCGGGCCGAAAAATGTGGACCAGGTCAATGGGCGACCTGTCATGCTAGACCCATGGAAAAACTGGACCGAGTCCAGTAAGGCCTAATGGGCCTGACCACTAGGCCAGACCGGACCGGGTCACTCTAGACATAACCTGGTCGGGTTGGGTTGGCCAAAATGGGTTGGGTCATGCGGAACCCCTGGAACGGGTTGGTTGGGTCAGTCTGACCAAGTCAGACAGGGCCTGGACACAACTAGCCCCTAATTACTAAAATTCCAATATCTTTCAGACCGGGCATCTGATCAATGCACCGCCTGTAGTGTTTGGAACCTTGAGATGAGACGGCCCCTTGGGTATAATCTATGTAATTTTTCGAGGAAGTAGAGATACAACCGATTTATTGAGGAGTTGATTTTCCCAGAATCAAGTGTGTTATGAGAAGAAATCCTACAGCTGGATGTGACACGAAGAATATGACGAGTGGACCTCAGTGATCTAGAAACGGAGCAGAACTCAGTGGTCCTATAGAGGAGTGAACCTTTTTGGTCCATGAGATGAGCGGAACCTAGTGTTCCAGCAAACATGAGGACCTCAGTGATCCAACAAATGAATGGACCTCAGTGGTTTAGAAGACGAGCAAACCTTAGTGATCCAAAAGATGAGCATACCTCAATGGTCCAGAAGATGAGCGAGCCTCAGTGGTCCAACAGCCAAGTGGACCTTAGTGGTCCAACAGTTGAGAAGACCTCAATGATCTAGTAGTGGAGCATACCTGAGTGGTCCAGTAGCTGAACGAACCCCAGTGACTCATGATGTATGAGTCCCTCAACAGTAAATTTTTATTTCACTTTATGATTGATAATCTTACTTTCTATACTTTGAGTTATACCTGGTGTGAGTTGTCTTTACTATGTGGTATTTTCTGTGTGGTATTTTCTATGTGGTCTTGTTGTGTGGTCTTTCTTTATGATCTTTTCTTTGTGTTTTGGGGCCCCTACCAAGTATTGTAATACTCACCCCTATACGGGCTTCACCCGCACATGTCGTGTCTCGTGCAGGTGATCAATGCTACAAAGGAGAACTTGGTGGTATGTGACTAGGTGGTGCTCAGTGTGATGGTATGGACGAGCATACTACTATGGTTATTGGCAACTACCCTTCACCTACCCTTCAGGTAGGGTCTCGAGTGGACGAAATGTGGCAGTTTTACTTTCCGTTGTGGTTTTGAGCTTTTATTCTGACCCCTTTTTACTTTTAGTTTATACAGTACTCTCAGTAGTTGTCTCAGTGATAGTTGTGGCTTACCTTGTGTTTAATTTCCACAGTTAGAGATTTGTGTATGTGTAAAGGTTTATAGGAAATGACTTCCATTTTTAGGATATGCCTACTCAGTGCTAGAAGCCATCCCCTAGCCTATAGAAGGTGGGATTGGGGTAGTCATGACACGAGCCATGGGGGAAGGGTCATGACAAAGTGGTATCAGAGGAGGTAAGTTATACCAGAAGAACTAAGAGTCTAATTTTTTTTATGGGGAAACAATGTTAAGTGTCTCAAGTTCAGCTTTCAAGCCAGAGAGTCTAGTGTTGGTGCGATGGTCGATGTATCCATACACCAGGAACTTGAATTTTTTTTCCAAATCGGTACATGAAAACACTAGTTACATGCATCTTTGAGTGTTTTCCCATGATCCTTTTGAGTCAGAGTCAGCTCACCAGTTATAATATATTGACCGTGGTTCATCTTGATCTCTTTTAGGATGCCTCCACACAGAAAGCCAGCCAAAATTCTAGTGTGTGACCACGAGGATGGTCCACCGAGCAATGAGGATTCTATATAGGGATTGTTTCCCAAGATATTACTTTCAGGTGGTTTCCCAGTGATACCATCGCCTGTTGGTCAGCAGTTACTACTGGTGCTACCGGTATAGGATGCATGTCGGGTCAGTGTCTTACATGAGTTTTGGATAAAAAGACCTCCCAAATTCAGGGGAGAGATAGATCCTCAGGTCACTGAGTATTGACTGGAGGTGGTGACATGAGTCTTTCACTTAGTGAGGATGCCACTTGACCAGATAGTGGTACTAACTGTGATCCTTCTTTAGGGATCATTAGGGAGATGATAGAGTTTGACCATACAGACTCATGATGAAGTGACCCTAACCTGGTTTGACTTTGAGAAACTTTTCAGGAATGAGTTCTTCCCCGTAACCTTGCATTATTTACACATATAGAAGTTTCTTAACTTACAGAAGGGAAGCCTGACCGTGGATGAGTACTCTGTGAGGTTCACAGGCCTCTCTCGTTACTCTACAGATATGATGCAAGCCATTTTTTAGGGCCTAGACCATTGATCAGGGACTTTGATAGAAGATCAGGGCATTAATGATTTCCCTCGTCATCCCTACATAGGTAGGGGTGCTAGAGTGAGCTCTACTAGTAGAAGAGAGCTTCCTTGCTGAGAAGGCACCAATAGTGGGAGCTACCATCGATCGAAGGGTGGCCGAGTCATCTGTGGTGGGTAGATGACATTTGACGTAGAGGCCCAAGCGGGACAGACCATTCAGAGGATGACCCCATGACTCAGGGTTGGAAGTACGTGGCTCCCAGGACAAAGAGAGTCATCAGAAGTGCAGAGTATTCTACACATGCGGTGGGCAAGGAAACATGGCTCGAGATTTCCTGAATCACCAAGCAGAGGACTGAAAGATGGTCGAGGGACCGCAAAGGCAGTGATAGAGACAAGAACAGGTTGGTCTACCAGGTAGAGAATGTGGTAGAGGAGCAGGATGAGTGGAAGGATGTGGGTAAAGGTATGAGATACTAATACCACCACCCCCAGGTGGTCTGCCATGGGCTCCAGGAGTAGGTGGAAAAGGGTGGTCTTAGCTTCAGGTAGTAAAGGCCTACTATACCGACGTCCTAGAGATGATATGAGGTACAATATGTGTCTTCTCCACTTTAGCTGCAATTATTATATACACAAGTACCAGTCACTCCTTCCTTACCATGGACATTGTTTGGAGCTCAAAGATTCTGATCAAGCCTTTGGATCGATCCTTACAATTAGAGACTCATATGGGAAGGTATTTGATGATCACACACTGATGTTAGTAGTGTGATATTACTCTTAGAGGTGAGAAATTTGGCTGGGATATCCTAGTAGCAGTGTCGAAGCATTATGACGTCATTCTGGGTATGGACTAATTATCCACAATCCATGCTTAGATTGACTGTTTTAGACATAGGGTGCGGTGTGTCTATGAATATGGGATTGATTTTTTCCTTCACTAATGAGAAGGGTGATCTTGCAGTGCAGGATGGACTCACACATAGGAGGGTGAAGAATACCACTCATCAGTTGGTTAGCATGACCCTCGATGCAGTGGATGAGAGGATTCCATAGTTTCCTACAGTGGTGGACGAGTATGAGGACATATTTCCATAGGATGTTCTAGTACTACCATATCGTAGATAGGTAGACTTATGTATTGATCTATACCCTGGGACGACACTGATATCTATACTTGCATATTTGATGGCTCTCACAGAGCTCCAGGAGCTAAGGGTATAGTTGGAGAACTTGCATATTAAGAGGTTTATAAGGCCCATCATCCCACCATGGGTATCCCCAGTGTTGTTTGCCAAGAAGGCAGATAGAATCTTGAGGTTATGAATGGACTTAGAGCGCCTAAACTAGGTGACCGTGAAGAAAAAGTATCCTCTACTGAGGATTGATGACCACTTCAACTAGCTGAAGGAAGTGAGATGGTTATCAAATATAGACCTCAGATTAGGCTATCACCAACTTTTAGTACGATATGAGGACATCTCGAAGATGACTTTCATATGTCACTACAACCACTATGAGTACTTAGTGATATTGTTTGGCATCAAAAACGCCCCAACAGTTTTCATGGGACTCATGAATAGGATCATCCAGCCATACTTAGACCGGTTTGTATTGGTCTTCATTGATGACATTTTAGTGTATTAAACATTTGAGGAGGAGCATGTGATACACCTGAGGATGGTTTTGGACACTCTCTGAGAGCACCATATTTACAGAAAGCTCTCGAAGTGTGAGTTATGGGTAAAGAAGATCCACTTCCTGGGACATGTCATCTTAGAGGCTAGAGTGGCGGTAGATCCAGTGAAGATCAAGGTGTTTCTTGCTTGGGAGCCACCCAAGAGCTGTAAAGACCCATAAAATTCAAGGGAAATTTTTTTCTTAATTTTCTTTGGAATTTTACAAGAGCGCGGTTTCTGACGGCACCTGATTCCGAGGCCCGGTGTGCCCAGAATCATTTTCCAAAGTTTGGCTCGGGTACGTTCAGTGAACGAACGAGCGGGAATTCCTAACTTTTGATCCGGTGCTCGGAATTGAAATCCGAGGGCACCGATGAACTCGCAGCACCGATATTCGCTTAAGGAGACCTTTTTCGAAGTTGCGTTTATTGCAGGACGAAAGTTAATTTTTGGGAGAATTATAAAAAGTTGAATAAAAATGTGTAACACTTTTTATTTTACTTTTTTTGGTTAACTTCTCTCAAAGGAAGTTAGGGGTGGGACCCACACCCACTTAACCTCCCTTGAGAGGATTATGTGTGGTGGGACCCACACAAACCTAAAACTTCCATCTTCTCTCAAACTCCCTTTAACCCCTCTTTAAATGACATGACAAACTGTTATTTAATTTTGGAGTTATCTTATTTGAATTTCAAACCTTTGAAATTCAATTTGTTAAGTTTGTGAATAAAATAAGTCTCTATCTTATTTTATTTGGTTAGATTTGTTTAGCCATCTTGAGAGATTTTGGGTTCTTCTCCTTCTTCTTCAACTTTGACGAAGAACGCTCAAGCTTTGACGAAGAACGCTCAAGCTCCGACGAAGAACGTCGCTCCTCTCTTCTTCGTCTTCCGTGTCAACGAAAGGGAATGCCGCTTCCTCCTCAGACTCCCTTCGTCGGCATACGAAGATTCGCCAATGACGTACCTCTTCGGACATACCTCTTCGTCATCGGATTTGACGAACGATTACCGCGACGCCCGACCTCTATGACGTTGTCTTCCGCGGGACGTTGACAAATCTTCGAACCTATACCCAAGGTAGGGTTTGTTGTTAATTGTTTATTTATTTATCCTTGTTCGTGGTTCTAGCATGACTAACGCGAGGATTTTAAATATGTGTTATTGTTTAACGTGAGGGGGCCGGACCGCATGAACATGGCCGAACCCCCTCCTTTGTTCTTGATAATTTATCATGCGGTTGAAACAAGATGGCGTGGTGCCGTCGCACCACGCGGATATTCGCACGATTATATTGCGCGGCGTCGTCGCGCCGCGCCGTGGAAGGATCATCAAGAACGCGACGCCGTCACGCCGCGTTGAAGGGAATCAAAGGCGCGGCGGAGGGGCGCGGTGCCGTCGCACCGCGCTGGACGACGAACACCGCGGCCGGTTCCGGGCCGCGGCGGGACGAGAAGACCGGCGGCCGGGCTGCCGGCATCGGAAGCTGGAAAAGGGGACCGATTTTCCGGTCCCGTTGAAGAAAAACCGGCCGGCCAGATGGCCGGCCGGATGGTCAAAATCCGGGGGAAATTAATTCCCCCAGCCAGCAGTCAAAAGCCCCCCCCATTTAATTGGGGGGGGGGGGGGGGGGTTTCCTTGAGGGGGGCAGGCGGCCCCCCGGTCCTCTTCAAAGCAGGCCCCCCACGAAGGGGGGGTGGTTTCCAAAGGCGCGGCTAAAAGTCGCGCCGCCTTTTGATGAAGCGGGGGCTTTGCCCCCCGCGCGCGCTGCATCCGTGCGGCGCCAGGCCGCCGCGCCGCCGCGCTGCCAGGCCACCGCGCCGCCGCGCCGCCGGCCGGCCGGCCGGGCCGGGTCGGACCCGGGTCAGGTCGACTCGGTTCGGGCTGACCCAGGGGGGGGGGGGGGTCGGGCCGGGACGGCCCGGACCCGGACCCCCCGTTTTCGAGACGGTTTCAGTCTTTTGGTCATAACTTGAGCCACGGACCTCCGATCGACGAACCGTCTACGGCAACGCGATCCTTGGATCGAGAGGGTCGTTTCGGTATATCACACTCAAAGTTTCGGAATACTTTGAGTTCGGCCGGGTTGGTTCGTTCACGAAACCAACCGGGCCTTCGGAGTGGAAATGCTAATATCTTGAGCTACGGACGTCCGATTGACGTGCCGTCAGCTTTGTTGTGTTCCTCTTAGTGAGACGGATCTTTTGGCATACTCCGCCCGAGGTTTGGACGCAGGTGGAGTACGGTCGGGTTGGTTTTTCCTTAAAAACCAACCGGGCCCCGGGGACGACAATGCCAATAACTCTCAGACCGGGCGTCCGATCGACGCGCCGTCTGTTGCGTTGAGTTCCTGTTGATGATACGGAACTTTTGGATACATCAACTCTGGACTTTGTGACAGTTGATGTATCAGCCTCTCGGCTCGTGGAGCGGATCCTCCTGTACGAGCTTGCTGTGTGCGGGAACCCTAGTGCTGGCTGCGACTGTGACTGCTACTACTGCTACTACTGCTACTGTGACTGCGACGAAGACAGTACAGAGATCTTGTGTGGATTCGACGACGACGACTACAACACTCAGCGATCCTACGTGGATCAGTGCTACAGGTCCTGTGTGGGCCCGATCCTGTGTGGGTCCGATCCTGTGTGGGTCTTTGCGCTCAGCGGTCCTGTGTGAACCAGCGCCTACAGGTCCTACATGGGCCCGATCCTGTGTGGGTCTTTTGCGGGGGTTAGTTACCTATCGATCCTTCGTGGGTCCGACGACTTAGATGGATCAGAGATCATCTTTATCGTCTTTTGAAGAAGTATACCTGTGTGAGCTGAATCCTGTTGCTTTCCTGTGTGGATTGTGTTGTGCTATCCTGTGTGGATTACGTTTTGCTTTCCTGTGTGGAATACGTTTACTTTCCTGTGTGGACTGAGTTGTACTTGGGCTCGGAGGTTGGAGCGTATTTGAAATTGATGACTTAGGTATATGTATGGGCATATACCTAAGCAGTGTCGGTTGTTACTTCATGATTGTTCCTTTCTTCGTGGTTTATCCTTTGTGGATTTGAGAGACCTTCAGGGGTCTCGGGGTCCCTACTGAGTAGCTTATACTCACCCCTGCACGGGCCTTGCCCGCACTACGTTGTGTTGGTTGCAGACGACGGACAACGTTGACCTTAGCTGAGGATTGCAGAGCAGGACGGTACCTGGAGGTGGACCACTGGGCGGGACGTGCCCGGAGCGGACGGCGGGACCCGTAGAGCAGTGGAGCTATCTGTACCCACCCTTCAGGTGGGATTTCCAGTGGACAGCTCGGTGTAGCGGCTTTTACTTTTCAGTTGCTGTTTTCCCTTTCGAGTTGTACTTTACTTTCAGTTTGGGTTTGTATACTGGCCCATTTACTTTTCCGCACTTTCAGTTGTACCCTACTTTTGCTTAGTGTTTACTTTCCGCTTGCTTACTCTGTGGTGTTGTTTACTTTACAAAGGCAATGCCTTCCCTTTTTACCAGGATTTACGCCTTGGTGCTAGTCGCCAGCCCCTGGCCTATGGAAGGTGGGCTTGGGGTAGTCACGGCACGGACCCCGAGGGCGGGTCGTGACAAATTGGTATCAGAGGAATTCGGTTCTACCGCGAACTCTGATCTTTTCTATGTGAAGCAATAATGTTTAGCGTATTGAGTGTGGTTATCAGTCCAGGGAGTCCAGTGTTGGTGCGGCGGCCGACGTATCCGTACACCAGGACCCTGACTTCTGATTTCCGACTTAATGCACGAAAACATTGATTGCGTGTGTGTTTCAAAGTTTTCTTTGTGATTACTTATATCAGCTCACCAGGTATACTGTTCTGACCGTGGCGCACCTGTTTCCTTTTCAGGATTGCCCCACGACGGCAGCCAGCTAGGGTTCCGAGAGTCGAGTGTGATGACAGCCCACCGAGCGACGAGGCTTCGGTGCAGGGCCCTTTGTCAGTAGTGGCACCGGCGGTAGCTCTACCCGTCGAGCCACCGATACTTCCAGCACCAGCCGCTGACGATGCACGTCGCCTCAGCGCACTGCATGAGTTTCAGCGCCAACGACCACCCAGGTTTCGTGGGGAGACAGATCCCCAGGCAGCCGAGGACAGGCTGGAGGCAGTAGTACGTGTGTTTAGGATAGTGAGGACACCAGCAGACCTCATGGTGATCCTCGCTGCGAGCCTACTACACGCAGCAGCAGGACGATGGTGGAGCTTGATGCTCCAGGTGCACGATGAGGCATCTCTACTTTGGACGGACTTTGAGAGCCTCTTCCGCTCGGAGTTCGTCCCAGCCACCCTTCGTGCGGTGCGTATCCAGGAGCTTCTTCAGCTGCAGCAGGGCAACATGACGGTCGCTCAGTACTCGGCGAGATTTACCGATCTCTCACGCTACTCGACCGACATGGTACGGGACCCATTCTTCCGGGCCCGGACCTTCAAGCAGGGTTTGAGACACGAGATCAGGGCATCGCTGATCTCCCTCAGCATACCGACTTAGACAGGAGTACTGGAGCGGGCCCTTCTGATCGAGATCTTCCTTGCCGAGTCTACACCAGCACCGAGACCCACCGCAGGGCGGCACGTGGCAGAGTCATCTGCAGCAGGTAGTCGACGGATGACTCAGGGGTCCAGGCAGACCAAACCTTCGGGCAGACGACCTCAGGACACTGGCTCAGCAGTGCGGAGCACACAGCGCGGAGCCAGTCTTTTGAGAGGCAGACAGTGCTACTCGTGCGGCGGTCAGGGCCACATGGCTTGTGACTGCCCGACCCGCCGTGCCGAGGAGCAGCAGTCGGTTGAGGGACCACCGAGGCAGAGGCAGAGGGTCGACCGTGGAGGTCCGCAGGGAGGAGGCGGACGAGGAAGAGGAGCTGGATGAGCAGCCGGTGGTGGGCGACGCTTTGAGGCTCTGCCACCACCACCACCAGGAGGTCCACCCCGACCACAGGGAGCTGGCGGGCAGAGACAGGCACAGCTCCAGGCAGCAGAGGCCTACGACCACGGCGCACCCGAGATGATTCGAGGTACTATCTGTGTCTATTCCACCCTTGCTACAGTACTTATAGACACAGGAGCGAGTCACTCTTTCATATCCGCTGCCCTTGTTCGGAGCTTGGAGATTCCGACAGAGCCGTTGGCTCGATCCTTACGGCTAGAGACTCCTACGGGAGCAGACTCGACGATTACGCACTGGTGCCGGCAGTGTGAGCTTACTCTAGGAGGCGAGAGCTTCGGTTGAGATCTTCTTGTAATAGCGTCGAGGCCTTACGACGTCATCTTGGGCATGGATTGGCTATCTACGGTCCATGCGCAGATTGACTGTTTTAGGCGCAAGGTGCGATGTGTACGCACCGACGGGAGCAGGTTCACCTTCACCGGCAAGAAGGGAGCCTTAACAGCACAGGATGGACTTCCGCAGAGGAGAGGACAGCCCATCACTCATCAGTTGGCTAGCCTCATCCTTGGAGCAGTTGACGTGCGAAGTCCTGGTTTTCCTGCAGTGGTAGATCAGTTTGCGGACGTTTTTCCCGACGACGTTCCAGGGCTACCTCCTCACAGAGAGGTAGACTTTTATATTGAATTGTACCCCGGGACAGCCCTGATATCCAATCCAGCATATCGGATGTCCCCTGCCGAGCTTCGAGATCTACGGGTACAGTTGGAGGACTTGTAAGGCAAGGGGTTCATCCGACCCAGTGTTTCACCCTGGGCTTCCCCGATTTTGTTCGCCAAGAAGGCGGACGGAATCTTGCGACTTTGTGTTGACTATCGTCACCTGAACCAGGTGACAGTGAGGAACAAGTATCCGCTACCGAGGATTTATGACCTCTTTGATCAGCTCAAGGGAGCGCGGTGGTTCTCGAAGATAGACCTCAGGTCAGGCTATCATCAGCTCAGAGTCAGAGACGAGGATGTGCAGAAGACGGCCTTCAGATGTCGGTATGGCCACTATGAGTTCTTGGTTATGCCTTTCGGTGTAACCAATGCTCCAGCAGTGTTCATGGCTCTCATGAACAAGATCTTTCAGCCATACCTCGATCGGTTTGTCGTGGTCTTCATCGACAACATTTTGATTTACTCTATGACTAAGGAGGAGCATGCCTATCACTTGCGAGTTATACTAGACACACTCCGAGAGAAATAGCTTTATGGTAAGCTCTCTAAGTGCCAGTTCTGGATACGTGAGGTCCACTTCTTGGGACACGTTATCTCTGAGGCGGGAGTTGCAGTGGATCCTGCAAAGATCGAGGCTGTGTTAGCATGGGATCCACCCAGGAGCGTGACTGAGGTTCGGAGTTTCTTGGGACTAGATGAATACTATCGGAGATTCGTGCCAGACCTCTCTAGAGTTTCAGCACCACTCACAACTTTGACGAAGAAGGGGAAACCCTTCATGTGGTCATATAGATGTCAGCAGAGCTTCCAGGAGCTGAGACAGAGATTGACTAGCGCACCTATCTTGAGGTTGCCTGAGGAGGGAGTAGGGTACGTAGTCTACTACGATGCATCAGGGACCAGACTCGGATGTGTTCTGATGCAGGAGCGGGCAGTGATCGCCTATGGATCACGTCAGTTGAGGCCGCATGAGCAGAACTACACTACCCATGACCTGGAGTTAGCAGCAGTGGTCTTCGCTCTGAAGACATGGCGACACTATCTGATGGGCGAGTGCTTTACAGTCTTTTCCGATCATCAGAGTCTCAGGTATATCTTCTCGCCGAAGGACCTGAACCTGAGACAGCGGTGATGGCTCGAGTTCCTCCAGGACTATGACTTTGAGATAGTCTATACTCCTGGGAAGGGGAACGTAGTAGCCGATGCCCTCAGCAGGAGGACGAGCATTCAGCTACTTGAGGAGGCGACAGAGCAGCTAGCCTCTTTACAGATATCCTTCGTGGATAGAGATGGAGCAGCCTTCCTCCAGTCTCTCACAGTCACCCCTCCACTACTACAGCGGGTCAGAGAGGCACAGCATGAGGACGCTGACTATGAGACACGGCGTGCACAGATATCCTCGGGACAGACACCTGATGGTTTCTCCCTTGGATTAGAGCACGACATCCTTTTCAGAGGACGTACCATGGTACCAGTCGCTTTGCGAGAGGAAGTGCTGAGAGAGTTTCACACTTCTCCTTTGGTGGTACATCCTGGAGTGGCGAAGATGTACCAGGACCTCAGACGACAGCACTGGTGGCCGGGCATGAAGAAGGCAGTAGCAGAGTTCGTTTCTCGATGCCTCACCTGCCAGCAGGTGAAGGCAGAGCATCAGGTACCAGCAGGCTTGGTACAGCCCTTGGAGGTCCCGGAGTGGAAGTGGGACGACATATTTATGGACTTCGTGACTGTACTTCCACGCACTTCTAGAGGTCACGACTCCATATGGGTTATTGTTGACCGACTCCCCAAGTCGGCACACTTCTTACCCATTAGAGAGCAGGGCTCAGTGGAGAGCTTGGGACGCCTCTACGTTCAGGAGATTGTGTGACTCCATGGTGTGCCATCATCTATCGTCTCCGATTGAGATGCCCGCTTTACTTCCCGGCTTTGGAAGGGGTTGCAGGAGGCGTTCGGGACGCAGCTACGTCTGAGCACAGCCTTTCACCCTCAGACGGATGGTCAGACGGAGAGGACCATTCAGACTCTCGAGGACATGCTCCGCGCATGTGTCCTAGACTTTGGTAGTAGCTGGGAGGACCACCTACCCTTGGTGGAGTTTGCGTACAACAACAACTACCACTCCACCATCGGGATGGCACCGTACGAGGCGTTGTACGGACGACCTTGTAGATCTCCTTTGTGCTGGACAGACCCTGGGGAGTCAGCACTAGTGGGACCAGAGATGGTCCAGGCCACGACAGAGAAGGTCCAGGTCATCCAGGAGCAGATGAGGACAACTCAGAGCCGGCAGAAGTCATATGATGACAGGAGGCGGAGGCCACTGGAGTTCAAGGATGGCGACCACGTCTTCTTGTGGGTCTCACCTCGACGTGGTATTCGGAGATTTGGCCGAGGCGGCAAGTTATCTCCGCGCTTCATTGGACCTTTCCAGGTCCTCAGCAGGGTTGGTGAGGTGGCTTATCGCCTGGCTCTGCCACCTCAGTTGCACCGGGTGCACGACGTCTTCCACGTATCTCAGCTGAGGAGATACGTGCACGACCCGACACACATCATTGACCATGGGGAGCTTGACGTTGACGATGTGGCGACTTTTACGGAGGTCCCGGTGGAGATAGAGGATCGACAGGAGCGGGTCCTGCGTGGGCGATCGATTCCTCTTGTGCGCATCAGATGGAAGCACAGGAACCTCCAGGAGAGCACATGGGAGCGGGAGGCTCAGATGCGTGCTCAGTACCCTCATTTGTTTCCCTAGTTTTTGATGTATCTTTACGGGGACGTAAAGCCCTGAGGTGGGAGTAATGTAGAGACCCGTAAAATTCAAGGGAAATTTTTTTCTTAATTTTCTTTGGAATTTTACAAGAGCGCGGTTTCTGACGAAACCTGATTCCGAGGCCCGGTGTGCCCAGAATCATTTTCCGAAGTTTGGCTCGGGTACGTTCAGTGAACGAACGAGCGGGAATTCCTAACTTTTGATCCGGTGCTTGGAATTGAAATCCGAGGGCACTGATGAACTCGCAGCACCGATATTCGCTTAAGGAGACCTTTTCCAAAGTTGCGTTTATTGCGGGACGAAAGTTAATTTTTGGGAGAATTATAAAAAGTTGAATAAAAATGTGTAACACTTTTTATTTTACTTTTGTTGGTTAACTTCTCTCAAAGGAAGTTAGGGGTGGGACCCACACCCACTTAACCTCCCTTGAGAGGATTAAGTGTGGTGGGACCCACACGAACCTAAACCTTCCATCTTATCTCAAACTCCCTTTAACCCCTCTTTAAATGACATGACAAATTGTTATTTAATTTTGGAGTTATCTTATTTGAATTTCAAACCTTTGAAATTCAATTTGTTAAGTTTGTGAATAAAATAAGTCTCTATCTTATTTTATTTGGTTAGAGTTGTTTAGCCATCTTGAGAGCTTTTGGGTTCTTCTCCTTCTTCTTCAACTTTGACGAAGAACGCTCAAGCTTTGACGAAGAACGCTCAAGCTCCGACGAAGAACGTCGCTCCTCTCTTCTTCGTCTTCCGTGTCAACAAAAGGGAACGCCGCTTCCTCCTCGGACTCCCTTCGTCGGCATACGAAGATTCGCCAACGACGTACCTCTTCGGACGTACCTCTTCGTCATCGGATTTGACGAACGATTACCGCGACGCCCGACCTCCGCGACGTTGTCTTCCGCGGGACGTTGACAAATCTTCGAACCTATACCCAAGGTAGGGGTTGTTGTTAATTGTTTATTTATTTATCCTTGTTCGTGGTTCTAGCATGACTAACGTGAGGATTTTAAATATGTGTTATTGTTTAACGTGAGGGGGCCGGACCGCATGAACACGGCCGAACCCCCTCCTTTGTTCTTGATAATTTATCATGCTGTTGAAACAAGATGGCGTGGTGCCGTCGCACCACGCGGATATTCGCACGATTATATTGCGCGACGCCGTCGCGCCGCGCCGTGGAAGGATCATCAAGAACGCGACGCTGTCGCGCCGCGTTGAAGGGAATCAAAGGCGCGGCGGAGGGGAGCAGTGCCGTTGCACCGCGCCAGACGACGAACACCGCGGCCGGTTCCGGGCCGCGGCGGGACGAGAAGACCGGCGGCGTCGGAAGCCGGAAAAGGGGACCGGTTTACCGGTCCCGTTGAAGAAAAATCGGTCGGCCAGATGGCCGGCCAGATGTTTAAAATCCGGGGGAAATTAATTCCCCCGGCCAGCGGTCAAAAGCCCCCCCATTTAATTGGGGGGGGGGGGGGTTTCCTTGAGGGGGGCAGGCGGCCCCCCGGTCCTCTTCAAAGCAGGCCCCCACGAAGGGGGGGCGGTTTCCAAAAGCGCGGCTAAAAGCCGCACAGCCTTTTGATGAAGCGGGGGCTTTGCCCCCCGCGCGTGCTGCATCCGTGCGGCGCCAGGCCGCCGCGCCGCCAGGCCGGCCGGCCGGGCCGGCCGGCCGGGCTGGGCCGGGTCGACCTGGTTCGGGCCGACCCAGGGGGGGTCGGGCCGGGACGGCCCGGACCCGGACCCCCCGTTTTCGAGAAGGTTTCAGTCTTTTGGTCATAACTTGAGACACGGACCTCCGATCAATGAACCGTCTGCGGAAACACGATCCTTGGATCGAGACGGTCGTTTCGGTATATCGCACTCAATGTTTCGGAATACTTTGTTTTCGGCCGGGTTGGTTCGTTTACGAAACCAACCGGGCCTTCGGAGTGGAAACACTAATATCTTGAGCTACGGACGTCCGATTGACGTGCCGTCAGCTTTGTTGTGTTCCTCTTAGTGAGACGGATCTTTTGGAATACTCCGCACGAGGTTTGGACGCAGGTGGAGTACGGTCGGGTTGGTTTTTCCTTAAAAACCAACCGGGCCCCGGGGACGAAAATGCCAATAACTCTCAGACCGGGCGTCAGATCGACGCGCCGTCTGTTGCGTTGAGTTCCTGTTGATGATACAGAACTTTTGGATACATCAACTCTGGACTTTGTGACAGTTGATGTATCAGCCTCTCGGCTCGTGGAGCGGATCCTCCTGTACGAGCTTGCTGTGTGCGGGAACCCTAGTGCTGGCTGCGACTGTGACTGCTACTACTTCTACTACTGCTACTGTGACTGCGACGACGACAGTACAGAGATCCTGTGTGGATTCGACGACGACGACTACAACACTCAGCGATCCTACGTGGATCAGTGCTACAGGTCCTGTGTGGGCCCGATCCTGTGTGGGTCCGATCCTGTGTGGGTCTTTGCGCTCAGCGGTCCTGTGTGAACCAGCGCCTACAGGTCCTACGTGGGCCCGATCCTGTGTGGGTCTTTTGCGGTGGTTAGTTACCTATCGATCCTTCGTGGGTCCGACGACATAGATGGATCAGAGATCATCTTTATCGTCTTTTGAAGAAGTATACCTGTGTGAGCTGAATCCTGTTGCTTTCCTGTGTGGATTGTGTTGTGCTATCTTGTGTGGATTACGTTTTGCTTTCCTGTGTGGAATACGTTTACTTTCCTGTGTGGAATGAGTTGTACTTGGGCTCGGAGGTTGGAGCGTATTTGAAATTGATGACTTAGGTATATGTATGGGCATATACCTAAGCAGTGTCGGTTGTTACTTCGTGATTGTTCCTTTATTCGTGGTTTATCCTTTGTGGATTTGAGAGACCTTCAGGGGTCTCGGGGTCCCTACTGAGTAGCTTATACTCACCCCTGCACGGGCCTTGCCTGCACTACGTTGTGTTGGTTACAGACGACGGACAGCGTTGACCTTAGCTGAGGCTTGCAGAGCAGGATGGTACCTGGAGGTGGACCACTGGGCGGGACGTGCCCGGAGCGGACGGCGGGACCCGTGGAGCAGTGGAGCTATCTGTACCCACCCTTCAGGTGGGATTTCCAGTGGACAGCTCGGTGTAGCGGCTTTTACTTTTCAGTTGTTGTTTTCCCTTTCGAGTTGTACTTTACTTTCAGTTTGGGTTTGTATACTGGCCCATTTACTTTTCCGCACTTTCAGTTGTACCCTGATTTTGCTTAGTGTTTACTTTCCGCTTGCTTACTCTGTGGTGTTGTTTACTTTACAAAGGCAATGCCTTCCCTTTTTACCGGGATTTACGCCTTGGTGCTAGTCGCCAGCCCCTTTCCTATGGAAGGCGGGCTTGGGGTAGTCACGGCACGGACCCCGAGGGCGGGTCGTGACAAGAGCATTACCAAGGTGCGAAGTTTTCTTGGGTTGTATTGTAACACCCTAAGATTCCATAGTGTGTTATTTCTTCAAAATAATTCAATAACTTGCACTACACGCAACACCGAGTTCAAGCGCACCATGACTTACCAAAAAAACTGTTAAAAAAGGTTATGAATAGTATTAAATAAGTTTTAAACTTTATATAATCCTTATAATTTTAGAGTCCATATAATGAGTTTCTTAGACATAATGTAAGAACAATTTTTTTTCAGATAAAAGAATTATTTTCCAAAAAATGCACTTTTACCAACTTTTATTAGTGAAACCCTTTTTTTGAATCCAAAATTTAAACTTTTATATATTAAATTTGACTAAATAAATTTATTCTTTAGAATGGGGACATAAAAAATTTACAAGGTAACACCCCAATCTTCCACGGTACGCTTCACTTTGAATAATATAGTAGCGTGTGTTGTACGCAACTTCGAGTTCTAACACACACTACAACCAATCAAACTAGCCGTTATGAATAGTAATACCTACTTTTGAATTTTTTTTAAATTTTATCTTTAAAAATGGACTTCATTTTTGGATTTGGAATATCTAATTTAGCCTAGGTTGAAATTTTGGAACTTTTCGGATAACATTTATATTTTGATGAATAGTGAAAATTGTTAAATTTTAATTAAAAACAAATTTTTTAATCGAAATAATTTATATTGATAAATTATGAATTTGAGTTGTTTTAAAGTATATTTATAATATATTTTTACCATTTAATACAATGTTTTTTATTTTACATAATTTCACAATTAAACCGGACATAAACAAGTGTCAATCTTTTGATAGTTATTATCTCTTAAAAACAAGCTTTTTGTTTTAACATTGAGAATTAATTTTAAATTAATTCCTGCCACTTCTGTGTTTTAAATTTGGAAAAATGAATTCCATATTTAGAATCAGGATAACCAAATTGTGCAAATAGGTAACTTTTATTTTTGGACATTTTGAATAATTACTTCGGTAAATATTTTATTTACCATGGTTAAAGGGTAAATCCGGTAAATAAGGGTTAAAAAATAATATTATAATAATACAAAATTACCCTAAAACGTATCCTAACCTTATTGGTTGATACATTTATGACCATGGGCATCTTTGGGTCGATTTTGGGACCCCATGGAGCCACTTGTAAGTGATATGAACACTTTATTTTAATTAAGTTAAAATAAATACAAAAATGACATAAACATATATCTTTTAGCAAAACAATTTTTACATAGGGTTATATATGTTTTAATTTCGACTATAAATATTAATTAGAAATATAAAAAGATTTTCTACATAATGGTATTTTATTTATAATTTTTAGACATTAAATAAATTAATTTATTTATGACACAATGGTGATGTAGTAATTACCATAATAGTGAAAAAATTAGAATAATTGATATTATAAATACCAAAATAAATTTAATTTGAAACTTTTTATAAATACCAATGATTTTATAGGTTAATATGGAATGTTAGGATTTATTTAATTAACTTTTCTCAAATTAATCATTCTGTTATGAGTTTTACAAAAATCAATTATTGAATAGTGTCAAAATTGACATAAAAGAGTTTTTAAAACAAATATTATATTATTAATTGATATTAAATTCTTAAAAATCTAAGGTTCTTACAAGAGACTTATATAATGATATTTTTATCATTAATATACCACTTGGGGGTCTCTTGGATGTATATAGTAAGTTTATTAACCATATAATATAAAAATACAAAGAGACATTGTAAAAGTGAAACTAATTAACTAAGAGTTAATACTTAAATATAAGGTTAATATAATAACCCAAACCTATCTAAATTCTATTGGTTGAGTGGTTTTCGACCCATCCCCACCTTAACCTTTAAATAATCCACTTTTGAGACATTAGAAACCGAATATGAATTTATTATAAAATAATATTTCTAGCTTTTCCAAAGGTGCCCCTCACCCCTCTTATAAAAGGGTACTACCCATTCTCATTAATTCACACCTTCAAAGCCTTTTGGTTCAGAGAAAACCTGACCAAATACTCTATCAACTTCCCTCACGTCATCCTAGAGGCCTTCCTTTAGTCATAAATCCAACCTAAGGAGCCTTTTTGATCAAATCAAAAGGAAGAACCCGAAGAAGAGGTAATGATTTCACCACCCTTTTTCAAGTTCCTTTCTTCTTCCACTTATTCTTTTTTGTTATTACCATTATAAAATAATAACTCAAGTATATTATATATACTTTGATGTTATTATAAACATGGTACAACCATATTTTAGTATTCTATCCATCCTTTGAATGACATGTCACCATACGTGCGTACGTACGACTTACCGTCTCTACGTCGTGGTGTAATTGTTGTTCAAAACATTATTATTTGGATGGTTATAATAATGATGTGTAATTCATTTAAATAATAAATATAAAATGATAATGACTCTGTATATATGATATACCATCCAATTAAATATTATTTTAATATCAAAATAATGATATTGTCGCTCGTGCGTACGTACGGACTACCGTCTCCACAAACGCGATGAGATTCATTCTCCATCGTATCCATTCAAGTATAATTCTCATTTGAAGATTAATAATAATGTTTAACGACTTAATATCATTCTGGATATTAATAAGATACAACCTATCCATAAAAAACATGGCTTACATAACAAAACATATAAAAGAAAATGAGTAAGTTAACACCCAAAACGACAATAATATTAAGATATTATTAATAAAGCAATGTTAAAAGATCATATATGATATAATATTAATGTATATGATTCTTGTATAATTTAATAACAATTATTTCACCATTATAGAGGAGGTTAACCTACCCCCAACCAAGGAAAATTACAAGGTAAGGGGTTTCTTATCTCAGTTTTAATTCTGTGAGAATTCCATTGTTCACCACTTATTTATTGCATGTGGTGTGTGTACAGCCCATGATTGTATTCATTGGGTAATATAATTTAATTTATGGATATTTAAATCATCATTGTATGATAATTCTTTCATTGGTGTATGTTTCGTATGTTACCAAATCGATAAGGGAATTTGATATTTCAATTTCCACTCATTCGGCTTTACGCATACTTCATTGATTATTTTACTCCAAGATTATGTGTGGAATCACTATTCATTTGATTATGTCATAATTTCCACTCCCCTTTCTGTGGATATACTTTTGATTCACATAATCACTCCATTTATAATTTCTCAAGTCATCTATATGAACTTGATAAGAGTAATATTTACTCAATCTCGATTTGTTGAGTTAAACATCCAATTCATTGGTGTTTATTTTACAAGAATATGTGTGAATGTCCTCTGATTGATTTACACCGATTATCAAATCATATTGACCGTATTTATATTGGTCACACATAATTATACCATTGATTTATCCTTAACCTAAGGATACTATCTTTATAATAAGTTTCATCTCGAATTACATTCCATTGAGACTCCTTTGTTGTTATACACCAAATCACTTTTATATGGTGTATATAATGTACTTTGACATAGTATATCATGAATCCCTTTTTTCTCATGATATTAAAATGTTTTTATAACATTAATTATTTGTATTCAAGTGTCTCTCTTTTGGTTAGAAACTCTAACTAAAATATCATTTTTAAATGTTTTAAAGACTTATTCTTCTAAATCTTTCTCATTAATGTCCATGTTTTAAAAATGGTTTTATGAATTTATTTATATGGACATTAATGTTTTAAAATTAAAACTCCTTTTAAAAGACTCAAAGTGGTATTGAAATTTTTGATTCAAAAATCTATTTTTAAATGGCTTCTTGCCAAATAGTGTGACATTTAAATGATTTCAAGAAAAAGGGGGATATTTCTCTCTAATAGTTTTGATGATTATTTCCATCTATGTCAATATCCTTCATTATTCTCGATTGAGGTTAATCTAATACAATACAATATTCAATATTGTATCGAATGAGTTATGTTTGACTGCGGATGTGCTATTTTTATACCATTCATAGTTTGTGGTTAAAGTATTGAAATTTCTTATGCTAGTTTTAATACGAATGTGTATGTTATGTTTAAACCTGTTCATATGAGGAATGAATTGGACTTAGTAAGTGATGGGTGAAGCCCGCTATAGCTCCTCGATGCATCGATAGGTCTCATGAGACAAACTAGTGTCTCGGCACAAGGCCTTGGAAAAATCTTATTTTTAGTCTTGGAACGAGGCCTTGGCTATGTGGGTATGATAGTCTGGCATTATGAATTCCATCATTATGAAAGTGGTTATTGATATTGCATGTGATTATTCGATTAGTAGAATATCCATGTGAATAAGTAAATGGAATTATTTCATTTTATTTTTTCCATACTATGTAGAAGTTTAAGTTTAAAAGGCTTTTGTTTTAGTTATACATTGCCTTAAATGTTTATTCTTATTTATGAAAGTTTCCGCTATATTGTTATCTTTACTGGGCATTTGATCTCACCCCTTTTCTATGTTTTATTTTTCCCAGGATGTGAAGAAGTAAATTATGAATGACCTGCAGGGATAGTATGAGGGGGCAAGAGTGTGGACTATGGAAACTATGTTGTTGTATTTTTCATTTTTATGATGTAATGTAAAACTTTATGAATATATCTAGTGTTTCCAAGTCTACTAAACTAATCGGTATTTCGAGATTTGATCTTTCTTGTGATCATTCCAATGTTATATAATAATGCAGCGACTTTGGGTAACTGGGGTCGGGGTATTACAGTTGGTATCAGAGGAAGTTTAGTACAATCCTTGGAATCTAGATTTAGATAAACTCTGATTAGAGCACATATACCTAAGATGGACTTTGAGGATTAGTATAGAAGAACTTCCTAGAATTTTGGTATTGTAGAGATTTTGTGAGTTTTCCGAGCAATACATCCCTGTCTGGATATGACCAGGTTGAGGCGGCTCTGGCACATATGTACCTAGGGGTAAAACCTGAAAACACCGCTTTGAGCTAGACTCGAACGGGAACTGGTGCACAACAACGGGCCTTGATTCACTTTTGGTTATGACACTCCTGGGGGATATACTTAGGATAATTCTCATTTTCTTTACAAACCATTATGAAGGGTTTATGAGTATATACTTCCTCAAAGGAGACATTTTTATGATTATGGATTATATCCATAAACTATTTAATTTATGTTATGTGTTTTACAAGTTTGGGATTAGGTATTGTTATTCATAAACTAATCTAGTGTATGCCATTGTTTAGAAATGGCGCCCAGTAAAAGGAATGAGAACTCCAGTAATGCACATGATCCAAAGAGAAAGAAGGATCATATATTTCATGGTCTTAAGCCAGAATTTATAAGAGAAATAGTCTCCCATTTATTATCATCATATGAGGAAATAATATCATGTGTTGATAAGATAAGTACAGAGTTTACTGAGTCCTATGACTTTGAAGGGAAGCAAGAGAAGAAAAGGATGGAAGAGAGAAAGATGGATAAAGGGAAGAGGGAAAAGAAGAATTTTCCCATATGGGATAACTGTGGGAAGAAACACCCTGGAACTTGCCTAAAAGGAATGAGAGTTTGTTATAAGTGCGGAGGAAAGGGGCACAAAGTACATGACTACAAGGGTAAGAAAATGGTTTCAAATGTACAATGCTTCATTTGCAAGGAGTTTGGACACTACACCAACCTATGTCCCAATCATCAGACTATGACACAAATGATGCTATTGGATAATAATCAAGTTATGATACTACCACAGATGAAGAGGAATGATTAGAGTTCTTATGTTGATTATTTTATTTGAGTGTTGTATCAACAATGTACTTGTTATAATAATTATGGAGTATATAAGGATTGTAATGCAGTACTATTTCATTAAGGACTTGAGATTGTGTGGAACAAAGAAAAGTGACTCAATAGCAGGTTAAATTTTTAGAAAATATATGGTTGAGAGAAATATAAACCATAATATGGTTCTGATACCGAGGTAGTGATTTTAGAATAATACATGATTGATTTGGATAAATTATATTCGATATTCTTGACTACCTTAAAACTGATTAATGATTTGTATATTCCATCATTGTTGGGGTTTACAACATTTTTGGATTGAAGGAGTATATCTATTATTCTCTAAGGAATAAGGGATCATGAATATAATCAATAAGGTTTTATGGTAATTCAGGATGTTGCAGTGTTTTAAAAGAATACATGATGAAGGTGTTCACATGTTATTACGCGGTAAAAAGGATCTTCATTTTGTTTACCTTCCTTATAAATTTTGGACTGAAGTATTTTGGACAGTTCTAGTTTGGATTATTTTTGGATTGCCATAAAAGGACAACCCGAAGGTCGGGCGGCAACCCGTCGCGTCCGGCAAGGCCGCGAGACTTGAACCCACATCCGAAGGGTAACAAGGGTGTATCACCTACCACTGGCCCACGTGATGTCCTGGATTAAATAATGTAGTTTTTTAAAAGATATGGTAGATTAATTATAAATTCATTTTTTGGAACCCTATATGAATAGGATAAATAGAATATATTTTTTTTACGTTCTATTATCTTTTAGAGTGAAAGATGAGTTTGTGGTAGAAATTAGTTAAAGGATGGAACTCTAATTGTCAAGTATATATTTTTATTCTTCTCTTATTCTATGAAGAAATTAATTCTTATACTTTATTTAAGGAAACCTAAAACCAAAAATGTGTTATCCTAATACCCTATGTTTTGTTGAACTGATGGTATTTCAAATCATCATAGATTGATGAATTTAAGGACCTCAATTTTACACTTGTTTGTGATTGATGACCTCAATCACTACCTATAAATATTTATGTTTTAACTCCAATTATATGTCTCTAATTTACACCAATGTTCTCCGAATAGAGATCATAATTTGGTGGTGACCCTTTCATTTCTCTTTTCCTCTTATTAAGACTAAATTTTATTAACTCAATTTCCGATGTGGGTTTTCCCACAAAGATATTTTCTATATTCAACCTTTTATTTTATAAGAACAATTTCAAATTGCAAGGATGAAATTTATTGAAGGAGGGGAGAATGTAACACCCCAAGATTTCATATTGTGTTATTTCTTCAAAATAATTCAATAACTTGCACTACACGCAACACCGAGTTCAAGCGCACCATGACTTACCAAACAAGACGTTCAAAAGAGGTTATGAATAGTATTAACTAAATTTTAAACTTTATATAATCCTTATAATTTTAGAATCCATATTATGAGTTTCTTAGACATAATGTAAGAACAATTTTTTTTTCAGATAAAAGAAGTATTTTTCAAAAAATACACTTTTACCAACTTTTAATAGTGAAACCCTTTTTTTTAAATCCAATATTTTAAACTTTTATATATTAAATTTGACTAAATAAATTTATTCTTTATAATGGGGACATCAAAAATTTACAAGTTAACACCCCAAGCTTCCACGGTATGCTTCTCTTTGAATAATACAGTAGCGTGTGTTGTATGCAACTTCGAGTTCTAACACACACTACAACCAATCAAACTAGCCGTTATGAATAGTAATACCTACTTTTTAAAATTTAATAAATTTTATCTCTCAAAATGGACTTCATTTTTGGATTTGGAATATCTAATTTATCCTAGGGTGAAATTTTGGAACTTTTCGGATAACATTTATATTTTGATGAATAGTGAAAATTATTAAATTTTAATTAAAAACAACTTTTTTAATCGAAATAATTTATATTGATAAATTATGAATTTGAGTTGTTTTAAATTATATTTAGAATATATTTTTACCATTTAATACAATGTTGGTTATTGTACATAATTTCACAATTAAACCGGACTTAAACAAGTGTCAATCTTTTGATAGTTATTATCTCATAAAAACACGCTTTTTGTTTTAACAACGGGAATTAATTTTAAATTAATTCCTGCCACTTCTATGTTTTGAATTTGAAAAAATTGATTCCATATTTGGAATTATTATATCCAAATTGTGCAAATAGGTAACTTTTATTTTTATACATTTTGAATAATTACTTCGGTAAATATTTTATTTACCGTGGTTAAAGGGTAAATCCGGTAAATAAGGGTTACAAAATAATATTATAATAATACAAAATTACCCTAAAACGTGTACTAACCTTATTTTTTGATACATGTCCGACCATGGGCATCTTTGGGTCGATTTTGGGACCCCATGGAGCCAGTTGTAAGTGATAGAGACACTTTATTTCAATTAAGTTAAAATAAATAAAAAATGACATAAGCATATATCTTTTAGAAAAACAATTTTTACATAGGGTTATATATGTTAGAATTTAGACTATAAATATTCATTAGAAATATAAAAAGATTTAATAAATAATGGTATTTTATTTATAATTTTTAGAGATTAAATAAGTTAATTTATTTATGACAAAATGGTGATGCAGTAATTACCATAATAGTGAACAAATTAGAATAATTGATATTATAAATACCAAAATAAATTTAATTTGAGACTTTTGATAAATAAAAATGATTTTATAGGTTAATATGGAATGTTAGGATTGATTTAATTGACTTTTCTCGAAGTAATCATTCTGTTATGAGTTTTACAAAAATCAATTATTGAATAGTGTCAAAATTGACATAAAAGAGTTTTTAAAACAAATATTATATTATTAATTGATATTAAATTCTTAAAAATCTAAGGTTATGCCAAGATACTTATATAATGATATTTGTATCATTAATGGACCACTTGGGGGTCGCTTGGATGCATATAGTAAGTTTATTAAACATATAATATAAAAATACAAAGAGACACTGTAAAAGTGAAACTAATTAACTAAGAGTTAATACTTAAAGATAAGGTTAATATAATACCCAAAACTGTCTAAATTCTATTGGATGAGTGGTTTTCGACCCATCTCCACCTTAAACTTTAAATAATCCACTTTGGAGCTATTAGAAAAAGAATATGAATTTATTATAAAATAATATTTCTAGCTTTTCCAAAGGTGCCCCTCACCCCTCTTATAAAAGGGCACTCCCCATTCTCATTAATTCACACCTTCAAAGCCTTTTGGCTCAGAAAAACACTACCCAAATACTCTATAAAATTCCCTAACTTCATCCTAGAGGCCATCCTTTAGTTATAAATCCAACCTAATAATCCTTTTTGATCAAATCAAAAGGAAGAACCCGAAGAAGAGGTAATGATTTCACCACCCTTTTTCAAGTTCCTTTACTCTTCCAGTTCTTCTTTCTTTGTTATTAACATTCTAAAATAATAACTCCAGTATATTATATATACTTTGATGTTATTATAAACATGTTACAACCATATTTCAGTATTCTATCCATCTTTTTAATGACATGTCACCATACGTGCGTACGTACGGCTTACCGTCTCCACGTCGTGGTGTAATTGTTGTTCAAAACATTATTATTTGGATGGTTATAATAATGATGTTTAATTCATTTAAATAATAAATATAACATGATAATTATTGTGTATATATGATATACCATCCAATTAAATATTATTTTAATATCAAAATAATGATATTGTCGCTCGTGCGTACGTACGGACTACCGTCTCCACGAACGCGATGAGATTCGTTCTCCATCGTATCCATTCAAGTATAATTCTCATTTGAAGATTTATAATAATTTTTAAGGACTTAATATAATTCTGGATATGAATAAGATACAACCTATCCATAACAAACATGGCTTACATAACAAAACATATAAAATAAAATGAGTAAGTTAACACCCGAAACGACAATAATATTAAGATATTATTAACAAAGCAATGTTAAAAGATCATATATGATATCATATTAATGTATATGATTCTTGTATAATTTAATAACAATTATTTCACAATTATATAGGAGGTTAACCTACCCCCAACCAAGGAAAATTACAAAGGGGTTTCTTATCTCACTTTTAATTCCATGAGAATTCCATTGTTCACCACTTATTTATTACATGTGGTGTGTGTACTACCCATGATTGTATTCATTTTGTAATATACTTTAATTTATGGATATTTACATCATAATTGTATGATCCTTATTTCATGGGTGTATGTTTCGTATGTTACCAAATCGATAAGGGAATTTGATATTTCAATTTCCACTCATCCGGCTTTACGCATACTTCATTGATTATTTTACTCCAAGATTATGTGTGGAATCACTATTCATTTGATTATGTCATAATTTCCACTCCCCTTTCTATGGATATACTTTTGATTCACATAATCACTCCATTTATAATTTCTCAAGTCATCTATATGAACTTGATAAGAGTAATATTTACTCAATCTCGATTTGTTGAGTTAAACATCCAATTAATTGGTGTTTTTTTACAAGAATATGTGTTAATGTCCTCTGATTGATTTACACTGATTATCCAATCATATTTACTATATTTATATTTGTCACACATAATTATACCATTGATTTATCCTTAACCTAAGGATATGGTCTTTATAAGAAGTTTCATCTCAAATTACATTCCATTGAGACTCCTTTGTTGTTATACACCAAATCACTTTTATATGGTGTATATAATGTACTTTGACATAGTATATCATGAATCCCTTTTTTCTCATGATATTACAAAGTTTTTATTACCTTAATTATTTGTATTCAAGTGTCTCTCTTTTGGTTATAAACTCTAACTAAAATATCATTTTTAAATGTTTTAATGAATTATTCTTCTAAATATTTCTCATTAATGTCCATGTTTTAAAAATGGTTTTAAGAATTTATTTATATGGAAATTAATGTTTTAAATTTACAAATACTTTTAAAATACTCAAAGTGGTATGGGAAAATTTGATTCAAAAATCTATTTTTAAATGGCTTCTTGACAAATAGTGTGACATTTAAATGATTTCAAGAAAAAGGGGGATATTTCTCTCTAATAGTTTTGATGATTATTTCCATCTATATCAATATCCTTCATTATTCTTGATTGAGGTTAATCTGATACAATAAAATCTTCCATATTGTATCTAATGAGTTATGTTTGATTGTGGATGTGCTATTTTTATACCATTCATAGTTTGTGGTTAAAGTATTGACATTTCGTATGCTATTTTTAATACGAATGTTTATGTTATGTTTAAACCTGTTCATATGAGGAATGCATTGGAATTAGTAAGTGACGGGTGGAGCCCTCTATAGATCCTCGATGCATCGGTAGGTCTCATGAGACAAACTAGTGTCTTGGCATAAGGCCTTGGAAAAATCTTATTTGTAGTCTTAGAACGAGGCCTTGGCTATGTGGTTATGATAGTTTGGAATTATTCATTCCATCATTATGAAAGTGGTTATTGATATTGCATGTGATTATTCGATTAGTAGAATATCCATGTGAATAAGTAAATGGCATTATTTCATTTTATTTTTTCCATACTATGTTGAAGTTCAAGTTTAAAAGGCTTTTGTTTTAGTTATACATTGCCTTAAATGTTTATTATTATTTATGAAAGTTTCCGCTATATTGTTATCCTTACTGGGCATTTGAGCTCACCCCTTTTCTATGTTTTATTTTTCCCAGGATGTGAAGAATTAAATTATGAATGACCTGCAGGGATAATATGATGGGATAAGAGTGTGGACTATGGAGACTATGTTGTTGTAGTTTTCATTTTTATGACGTAATGTAAAACTTTATGTATATATCTAGTGTTTCCAAGGCTACTAAACTAATCGGTCTTTCGAGATTTGATCTTTCTTGTGATCATGCCAATGTTATGTAATAATGCACCGACTCTGGGTAACTGGGGTCGGGGCGTTACATGTATGGGTACTTTCAAAGGTATGTACCTGAATTATATGTAGTGGAAGAACCCATGAAGACATTGACAAAGAAGGGAAAACCCTTTGTGTGGAAATAAAGATGCCAACATAGCTTTCAACAACTAAGGCATAGCTTGATGAGTGCTTCTATCTTGAGGAAGCTAGAGGAGGGCACTAACTACATGGTGTTTTTTGAAGCATCAGGAACTAGTCTTGGTTTTTTCCTAGTGTAGGGTCAAGCAGTGATTGCTTATGACTCATGACAGTTGAGACCGCATGAGCAGAACTATGCGACTCATGACCTTGATTTGGCAGTGGTAGTCTTCGCACTGAAGATGTGGTGACACTAACTTATGGGAGAATGATTCATCATCTACTCTGACCATAAGAGTCTCAAGTATATCCTTTATCAAAAGGAACTAAACCTAAGACAACATCGTTGGCTAGAGTTCCTCTAAGACTATGACTTCGAGATAGTCCATACTTCGGAAAAGGGGAATGTGGTGGCAGATTCTCTCAGTAGAAGATTGAGTTCACAACTACTGAAAGAGGCCTCAGAGTATTTGGACTCACTTCAAATATAATTTTTGGATAGATATGAGGAAACTTATCTTTAGTTGATGGTAGTTACCCCTCTACTCTTACATGGAGTCAGGGAGGCACAATTCGGAGATGCCATCTACGAGACTACACATGTCCAGATGTCCACCGGGCATTCCCCTGGTGGATATTCTAAAGGCGGGGAGCACATCATCCTTTTCAAAGGGCGCACCATGGTACCCGTGGTGTTGCTAAAGGAGGTGTTTAGGGAGTTCCATAAATCCTATTTGGAGGTAAATCCAGGTGTGGTGAAGATATACCAAGACCTTTGATGTTAGTAATGGTGGTTAGGGAATTAGAAGGTAGTGGAATAGTTTGCCTTGAGATGACTCACTTATCAGAAAGTGAAGGTTGAGCACCATGTTCTAGCAGGTTTGAAAAAAACCCTCAAGGTAGTGGAGTGAAAGTGGGATGGGATATCGATGGACTTCATGACATGATTACCACATACATTCAGGGGGCACGATACCACCTGGGTGATCATAGACTGACTCACCAAGTTGGTCCACTTCCTACCCATTCAAGAGCAAGGTTCAATAGAGAGATTGAGATGCATCTATGTTCAAGAGATATTTCGAATCTATGGAGTCCCATATATGATAGTCTCAGATCGTGATGCATGATTTACATCCTGGTTGTGTAAGGGATTATAGGAGGTGTTTGGGACTCAACTGCGCTTGAGAACAACCTTTCACCCACAGAAGGATGGTCAGAAAAAGTGGACCATATAGAACTTGGAGGAAATGCTTTGTTATTGAATTCTTGATTTTGGTCATAGTTGGTAGGACCACCTACCATTAGTAGAGTTTTCGTACAACAACATTTACCACTCCACCATCGGTATGAAACCATTTGTGGCACTGTGCAGACGACCATGCTGGTTACCGTTATGCTAGAAAAACCCAGGGGAGTCAACAATCATGGGTCTAGAGATGGTATAGGCTACCACTGAGAAGGTGAAGGTCATCCAAGAGTGGATGAAGATTGCACAGAGTCGAAAAAATTCCTATGCTGATAGGCAATGGAGACCCTTTGAGTTTGAATAGGGGAGCCCTATATTCCTACGAGTCTCTCCTTGACAAGGGACACAAATATTTAGCCGGGGTAACAAGTTATCTCAAAGGTTCATCGAACCTTTCTTGATACTGGGTTGAGTGGGTGAGGTGGCGTACCACTTGGATCTATTTCCATAGTCAGAGAGGATGCATGACCACTTCCACATATCCTAGATGAGGAGATACGTCCACAACCCTTTTTATGTCATCGACCACGACGAGTTGGAGATTGACGATAAGACGACATTCACAGAGTACCCGATGGAGATAGAGGATCAACATGATAGGATCCTTCGTGGATGGTTGATTCCTCTGGTTCATGTTTTTTGACAACACAAGTATCTCCAGGAGAGTATTTGGGAGTGGGAGGATCATATTCATGCTCATCACACCCATTTGTTTTATTATAACTTGTTTTGGCTTATAAGGATGTAAATATCTAAAGGGTGAGTAATGTAATACCTTATAATTCCATGTAATTTTTTTGAAACTTAAATGAGATTTTATTTCGATGCCAGGATATGAGACGACATGTAATTCCAAGTCAAGGAGTGGCTGAAATGTATTTTGAACTATTTTTAAGTTTCATTAAATAACCAGGCAAGTGGATTTTTCTATCTTTTAAGTCAGTGCCCAGATCAAAAATCCAAGGGCAATGTTGAACTCAGAGATTTAGAATTCACTTACAAAGGGCCTAACATTGGCCGACGTGAGCCAACAGTGGAAAGTATTTTTTGGCCATAAATAAAATAATTGAGTAACGATTATTTTATTTTCAAATCCTCATAACTCCTAAATGGTAACTCGGAATGGAAATATGAGAGTTCCATTGAGATCATGAGGGTGTAATTCTCTTAGGAGGATCCTAACCTTGACCAACGCAGGTTGAGGGTGAAAGTTAATTTTTGAAATTAAAAAAAAAAAAATTTAAAAAGTTATTTTATTATATTTTCTTCTTCATTACGCAGTGAATCGTTAGCACTGTGGTGAAACGATGAGGTGATGCTGAATCCCATTAATGAACATTATTAACAGAGTAGGGTGGTGATGCTAAAACATGCACACATCTTCTTTCATTAATTAAAATGGGAATTCAGGGTTGACGAACAACCCTATAATTCCTTTGATGAATGATGAAGGAAACCTCTCTAATGATGAACAATGGTGAATCGAACGATGGAATCGACAACCTTGGAGAGAGTATTTGGGATCGAAGATTGAAGGATGACAACGAATGATCATCCTCGAACAATCTCTTTTTCCAGGTAGGGGTTTGATTCTTTTCTGTGTGAATTTCTTTTCCTCTTTCTTTATTTTAAAAGACGAACGCGGGTTAAATCATGAACAAGTTTACCTACAGATCGATCGTTCATGCTAGATGGTTAATGATGTGGGATAAAGGGGATACCTATCTTAGTGATTATTCCACCTTATTTTTTATTCTTCATGATCCTGCTAACAAGAACCCATCTGGGTCAACATGAATAAGAACCCAGATCATTCTTTGGGTATTCTTATGTGTGAATCATTCCCATATACTCTTCTTGTTTTCTTCTTGTTATTTGAGGAACAATGAATTTGGAGGTGACTGTATTAATGGTTCAGATAGGACCGCAGCAGCGCATTGTCCGTGGTAAAAGGCCGCGGGATATGGCGACGTCAGACAGGAAGGACCATGGCCTAACGGACCGTGGCGATGACACAAGGCCATGATACCCAGATGTAGGGGCGACACAAGGCCACAACACCCAGCTGCGGCAGAATCAGGAGCTGCCGACACCAACGCTGGCAGCAGGTAGGAGGCGACGCACCCAGGCAGCATGCCGAGGTGGCAGGGACCCACGACGGTGCGGTTGTGGGTGGTGATGAGGGCCACAACGGAGTTGGGGCAACATGATGCAGTGCCACATTGCTTGGTGGCGGCACATAGTCAATAGACTATGTGCAGAGGACCCGGCTGGCCCCAGGACAGCTGCGTGGCATCAGAGGCCATGGTAGAGGGGGGAAAACTTCATCAAGCTACATCACTGGAGTAGGGATGTAGCACCCACCATGTCCTAGGTGAATCGTATCGGCTCGCCCAGCTGGCCGGGCTAGAGAAGCAGGCTGGACCCGACACCAGGCTGGGCCAGTGGAGTGAACTGGGCCACTGGGCGGCTCAGGATGGAGGAGAACCGACCGGACCCGACATCGGGCTGGGCTGATAGAGCGAAACGGGCCACTGGGTGGCTGAGACTGGAGGAGAAATGACTCACCATTATGGGTTAGTATGGATAGGAAATAGGGCCATTGTACAGCCCGACTGAAAATAAACTGGTCCAAATAAGTTAGAACAGAATAAAAAATATGGACTGGGTCACTGGGCGACCCGGCGGGTTAGACCCATGGGCGAATCAGGTCAGGTCCAGCAAGGCCCAATGGGCTTGGCCACTAGGCCAAGTACAATTGGGTCAGCTCAGACCCAACCGGTTTGGGTCGGGTTGGATGAAATGAGTCGGGCCATGCGGCACCCTTAGGCCGAGTTGGTCGGGTCAGTCTGACCAAGTTGGACCGGGCCTGGAGGTAACCAACCCCTGATTGCTAAAACGCCAATATCTTTCAGATTGGGTGCCCAATCAAAGCACCGCCTGCGGTGTTGGGACCCTTGCAACAAGACGGTCCCTTATGTATATTCTAAGTGAGTTTTTGTGGAATTTGAGATACAAATGATGACTTGAGGGGTAGATTCTCCTCAAATAAAGTGTGCTATGATAAGGAATCCTACGATTGGCTATGACATGAAGAATCTGACAAGCGGACCTTAATGGTCCAATAGCATAGTAGACCTCAGTGGTCTAGTAAACGAGTATAACTCAGTGGTCCATCAGATGAGTAGATCTTAGTGGTCCAGGATATGAGTGGACCTCAATGGTCAAGCAGACGAGCGAACCTCTGTGGTCCAGCAGAAGAGTAGACCTCAGTGGTCTAGCAAACGAGCATACCTCAGTGGTCCAGTAGATGAGCATACCTCAGTGGTCTAGCAGACAAGTGGACCTCAGTGGTCCAGTAGCTGAGCAGACCTCAGTGGTCCAACAGTCGAGCTGACCTCAATAGTCCAACAGCCAAGCGGACCTTATTGGTCCAGCAGAAGAGCGGACCTCAGTGGTCCAACAGTTGAGTGGACCTTAGTGGTCTAGTAGCAGAGGAGACCTCAATGGTCCAGTAGCTAAACAAACCTTGGTAAATCATCAGGAATGAGTCCCTTATTAGTAAATTATGATTTATCTATATGCCTAATAATCTTACTTTCTATACTTTGAGTTATACATGGTGTGAGCTGTCTTTGCGATGTGTCTTTACAATGTGGCCTTTGTTGTGTGGTCTTTGTTGTGTGGTCTTACTGTGTGGTCTTGCTGTGTGATCTTTCTTTTTGATCTTTACTTTATAGTTTGGGGTCCCAATTGAGTATTGTGTTACTTACCCCTGCACGACCTTCACCTACACATGTCTTGTCTCGTGCAGGTGATCGACACTACGATGAAGACCTTGGTGGTATGGGACCATGTGGTGCTCAGTGAGATGGGATAGATGGGATTACTACTATGACTATAGGAAGATACCCTTCACCTACCCTTTAGGTAGGGTCTCGAGTGGACGAACTGTGGTAGTTGTTTTTTCCTTTGTGGTTTTAGGCTTATATTCTGGCCCCTTTTTACTTTAAGTTTGTACTGTACTCTCAGTAGTTGTCTCAATGATATTTGTGGTTTAACTTTTGTTTAATTTCTGTAGTTTGAGCTTTGTGTGTGTATACAGGTTTATAGTCAATGCCTTCCCTTTTTGGGATATGCCTACTCGGTGCTAGTCACTAGCCCCTGGCCTATAGAAGGTGGGTTTGGGGTAGTCATGACATGAGCCCTGGGGGATGGGTCGTGACATCCTTAGACATTATGATTTTTATTAATGATTATTATGAGTCACAAACTTAATTATTGATGAAAACCATGATGACATATGTTCACGATGAGTTAGGATATGTTCGACATGTCACGAGTAATATTTAATTAATGAATAATGTGAGAAAGGATTTTTAACTTCTATTCTTTAATAGGAGTTGATGTCTTAGGCCCTTTGATGGAAATTATATTACATAGTAAGAATCCGTATGAGGTATTATTTCATTGTGGCATTAAATTATTTATCAATGGGTGCCTTGGCATATTTTTAGTTGCTAACCTTGTACTTTAGGATGCTTCACCTAATGCCACTGAAAAAGCGGCCTAGAGGGTTACACACTAAGTGTATGGAGAATCTTAGTTAAATAATATATTACTATTTTTTATTTAATAACTTGAATAAATATTATTCCCACACATGGATTAATAATTATTCATGTTTACTTGATCACATATATTATGTCACTAGTTATTCGAGAGAATATAATGTGAGTGTAATATTTAATAAATATTTATTTTATATTTAATGAATATAATATAATATTTATTTATTTATTGGAGAATAATATAGTGATATTTATTTAATAAATAAATAATCATTATTCAAGGCTCGATAAATATTATGGAGGAATGACGGACCGAGTTTAATGGTCTAGTAAGAAATAATAAATATTGATTATTATTTTATTAAATAATATTTAATTTTAAATTTTAAGTTAAGACATGTTGAGAAATAACAATAATAATATTATTATTTGACATGGGGTTCCATAGGGATTAAAAAAATAATAAAGGTCACTTATGTAATTATTTTATTTTAACCCTAGTGATATATAAACCCAATTATATTATTTTATCAATAATATAATTCATTTGTTTTGGTTGGGAATAATGGATTTAGAGACTTATCTCAAGAATTAGAGAGATAGTTTCTTCAAGAACACTCCTAAGAACAGAGAGCGATCTTCCTCTACATCCCACTCTCAAGTAAAGAGAGATCAAAGAGAGTGATTTGGAAGCAATTCTCAAGGTGATCAAATGAAGATGATGCAAGTGATATGATCTTCTGTACTAACACCTAGATATTCCTACAGTGATATTCAGTGATTTTTTGGAACACATGTGGATCACAATTAGAGAGAATCTTCCCTTTATTCCTACATTGTAATGATGGAACAACACAAATCTTTTGTCAGATCCATCAATGAAGAAAGAATTACAAAAAGTTAATTATTTAATTAATTAAATTGATTATAAATAATATGTGATGATCCCCTATCTAGTTCTGATTTTTTATTCCTTGTTTGTATTATTTAATTCAATTCTATATATCAAATTATTTGTCACTGTGTAAATCTTGGATTAAACATTGATCATAAAAAAAAAGTTGGGCATGAACCATTGCATGCTTCCACTACACCTGGAACCTACAAGTGGTATCAGAGCGAGGTTACATAATTATTTATAATTATTTAAATATCATTTATTTATTTATGCATTTTTTATTTAATTTTCAATTCAAGTTTAATTATTATTTTAATCTAAATTGCGATATATTCTTCTTCCTCCTTGATTTCTCATAGATCTAATCAATACGATTAATTTTATGTACAAAATAAAAAAAATATCTCATCTGGAGGATCCAAGGATTCTGGAAAGATAATATAGGAGTACACACCATGTAACAGGAGTTACACACTGTGTAATTGTGTTTAATGCATCAGGAATTAATTCAGAAATTAATTCAAAGAGTGTGAATTGATTACATGAAATGTATTTAATTATTACACCATATGGTGACCAGGATAGGGTGGTGCACGGTCAGCCAGAGTATACGTTGTGTTTCCCAAGTACAAGGTGTGTAGTCCCTTTGATTAAAAAACGGGCTATGTATTACCATACATGGCCTATCTGACTGGGAATCATGTAACTCGAAGACCACACACCATGTAGTTTCTTATACATGCCATGTGATCAAATTGTATGAGGAATGTTTTACATGTCGAGTCCCTAGGCATGCGCCTCAGATACACGATGTGTGATGTAAATTCCATGTAGCTTGTTTGTACATGTCATGTACTTATACCAAATTATGAATATTTAAAATTTATTTATTATATTGTGTAAACCTTTAGACATGTGCTTGCATGTGGTCATTAGGTTGATAGGGCACACTATGTGATAGGTTTTAATATATATATAAATCTTTAATTGATATCTACATAATGTTTAGATCTATATATCATGTATTAGTCATATTACAATTGTTACTCTATGAGAATTGAAGCATAACATATAACCAAAAAATCATGTAATTCTTGCAATCATTAAGTTTATAGTACACATTATGAAAATATTTAATAAGTCATGCCTTCCATATGTCACAAGAGTAAATAGTATAAGAGTATAATACATGTTAGGTAGAATCATATGGGTATTCACCGTGTTGCCTCCAAGTTACATTTATGTACATAGTCAATGTTAAATAAATTTATTTAATTTGTTTAAAATTACGAGGGATAAGAATCTCACGGAAATTTGGATGAGAATTAAGATAAAATAATTGATTAATTAATGATAATATTTAATTTATTCAAGTGTGATTTATCTTAAATAAGAATGATTAAGAATTAAAATATAGTTTTATTAAATTCATAATTTGTTGCATGGATGTGGATGATCATGAGTATAGACCAGATCTTTTTATGTGATTGGTTTCATTTAATTTATTATTAAATTAGAATTTTGGAATGCATGCATTCTATCCTATTATTATGTAAGGTCCTGCATTACCAGGATTTCTTTTATGTAAACCCTTTCCCATCACCTGCATGTGAGTAAAGTCATATGTAATGGACAGAGCTCCCATGTTAGTGGAGGCGGTTCAAGTTTGGAGCCGAGGTGAAAACAATCCAAGAGAGATACATATATGGACAGGTGGAAAGCTATAATACAAACCTTAATTGGTTCAAGGTGTTTCCCCCCAGGTCAATGGTTATTTTATCAATTTCTAGATAAACTAACCATTAGTAAAATATCACAATCATACTACTTTATTATTTTATTTTTATCAAGTTACATGGTTATTTCATTATGGATGTTTTTTCATGATCACATACATTAATGAAATTAATCAGCATTCAAGATAGAACTAAAATAATTTGGCTTATGCATAAATATTATCTAAGACATGGTTAATCACTTAAGTAAATCCACTTAATATTAAATATCATGTGATAAAGATAATAATTGTAAATTTATGCCCAAAATGATAAAATCCCTCATTAATATATATTAAGTCTCTATATCCTTACACTACTTTAGTTAAAATCAAACCATAGTTTAAAATTCTTGACTAGCCAAAGTTGGGGTGATTTTAATTATTAGGGAATTCTAACTTGACATTTTGGGTTGAATTAACTAAGTTCACATCAAGGGTTGACTGCCAAAGAAGGACTTGGTGTAAATGAGAGAAAAAGGTTGAGGAAATCCAATTTAAGGATTTTAGGATTGGGGCATCCACTCAATAGATCAAGGAATTGTTAGTTATTTCAATTGGAATTTGGAATGACAACCTAAAATCATTCAATTTTCTTGACCAACAAAAGTTGGGGTAATGAGAAGGGTAGTATGGATCCTTGCCACTTGAATGTCCAAGAAACATGATACTCTAAAGTCAATGGTGAGGTATATTGGGTTTCGATAAAATCATGCAAGATTAATAAATATAATTTTTATTAATTTGTCTAAATTTTATCAAATAAAGAACTAAAATCATTATTATATTATTTTTTAGAAAAAAATTAAAATTACTTCAAACATATCACTGTGATCCATACTTGAGAAGGGTAACCTTTTCATCAGCCCAAATTTTTAAGAGTGGAAAAGGCTCTTATGCGTTATCATTCACCATGAAAGGAAATTTTATGTGTTGGAAGAAAATTTTCCTGATGTTCTTGGTAATTAGGCAAGTGATGAGAGTTAAAAATCTATGAGAAAAATTTGAACAATTCCACAGATATTCAATGTTTCATGCTATCATCCATTTCCAATGAGCTTTTGAAGCAACACGAGGACATGAATGCATATAATATGATGTCTCACCTTTGGGATCTCTATCAAGATAAGGTGAGACAAGAGAAGTATGGGATATAAAATGATTTTTTTACAAATAATCTTGGAGATTTTTCACAAATTGGGCCTCATGTATTCAACATTATTGGAAACATTGAATGCTTAGACATCTTAGGGATTAAATTACTAGATAAGTTGTATATAGATCTCATAATTTCATCACCTCCCAAGACCTTCTCCACTTTTATTATTAATTAAAATATGACCAATAATGAGAAGAATCATTCAAAACTTATTACTTTGATTATCAAAGTGGATAAGGACATGGGGAATGATAAACCCGTGATCCTTATGGTGAATAAGAAAATTAAGAACAAGGAAAAGGGTCCCAAGACTCAAAACATTTTTACACCTCTCTAGAACCATCCTTTTAAGAAGAATAAGATCTAGAGGTAGTTTAAAGAAAAGGAAGATGTATGTTTTGTGTGTGGCAAGCCAGACCATTGGAAGAGGAACTGCACCCAGAAGAAAGGGGAAGCTAAAGGTTATTTCATTATCGAGAGTAATATTTCAATATCTACACATTGGTTATTAGATATATCTTATGGTGCTCACATATGTATCCAAATTCAGGAACCAAGTAGATTTCAAAATATTTCCAGAATAGAGGTGGATCTTTGAGATGCCAACGGTATGAGGTTAGATTCTATAACCATTGGTGACTACCACCTATCATTAAAAATGAGAATGATTTTGGTTTTAAAAGATTTTTATTCTGTACCTAAAGTTATCAAGAACATAATTTTTGTATCATTCTTGGATACAAATGGTTTTATTTTCAAGTTTGGAAATAAAATTTGTTTCTTTTATAAGGAAAAAACATGTTATAGTATGAAACATTTAAATAATGGTCTTTATGTATTAAATTACAAAAAGCAAGTATTTTAAATTGATAATGAATCATGTTCACATGACTCATATAACACCCAGCTATGGAATCACAATCTTGGTCATGTTAGAAAGAAGAGTTTGACAAATGTCTATAAAGATGGTTATCTAGACTCTTCTGAGCTAAAACCACATAAAATATGTCATGCTTGTTTATAAGGAAAAATTACCAAACCACCATTTGGTGGACATGGTGAAATGGCCACAGAGCTTCTAGGATTAATACACACTGATGTGTGTAGATCATTTCCATTAGAATATAGAGATGGATATTCTTACTTCATAACATTTACTAATGACTTGAGTAGATATGGATATGTATAATTAATGAGGTATAAGTCGGAGTCCTTTGAGAAATTCAAGGAATTCAAGAATGAAGTAGAGAATCAACTTGGTAAGAAGATATAGAAGCTTCAATCAGATCAAGGTGGTGAATATCATAACCAAGATTTTATAAAATTTCTAATGGAGTTTGGGATTCTATCTCAACTCACCCCACCTTACACACTATAGTGAAATGGTGTTAGTGAAATGAGGAACTGTACCTTATTAGACATGGTAAGGTCGATAATGAGTCATATAGATCTTCCATTATCCTTTTGTGGATATACATTACAAACTATGGCATACACATTAAAATGAGTATCAAATTAAGTGGAAAATGGAATTCCCTTTAATTTATAGGGTTGAAATAAAACCATTTTGTCACATACACATGTATAGGGTTGAGAAGCATTTGTTAAGGCCTTATAAAAAAACAAAATAGCACCCTGGGGCACAAAATGTATCTTTATAGGGTATCCCAAGGAAAAAAGGGATACTACCTATAAAACCCCTCAGACAAGAAAGTGACTCTCATAAAAAAAGTTGTATTTCTTGAGAGGGAGCACATCCTTAGAAATTTCAGAGGGATAAAGATTGACTTTGATGAAGTTAATGATCAAGATACATAAGAGTTGGAACAAGACCATATTACATAGGTCCCCATGGGAGAAGTAGTTCTTGAAATAAAAGTACTGCATAAGATCAAAAGAGAGGTAAGAGAACTATAGAGATATGGTTTTTTGTCATTGAATATAGAGAATCATTATTGGTTGAAAATGATGAACCTCTCTCCTACAAAGAGAAAGTTGAGGGATTAGAAGATGCAAGATGACAAGAATCCATGAATTTTGAAATGGATTCCATGTATGAAAACCAATTTTGGGTTCTGGTTAATGCGCCAGTTTATGTAAATCCCATTGGATGAAAATGGATATTCAAGATAAAATTGGACATAGAAGTTAAAGTAAATACCTATAAATTAATTCTAGTGGCTAAAAGTTCATACAACATCAAGGAATTGATTATGATGAAAAATTTTAACCAATTTCTGATTTTAAATCCATAAAAATTATACTTACTATAACAACTTACTATGACTATGAAATTTGGAAGATAGATGTCAAAATAGATTTCCTTAATAGTAACCTTCAGGAAGATGTCTATATGAGACAACGAGAAGGGTTTATGACTACATGTTATTTCAAAAGTATTTTTATGTTGTAGGGATCCATTTATAGATTGAAGAAAGCATCTAGGTCATGAAAAATTTGTTTTAATGAATCCATAAAATAATTTGGTTTCATTAAGAATGAATGTGATCTATGTGTTTATAATAGGTTTAATGGGAATTCAGTCATTATCCTATTAGTATATGTCGATAACAGATTTCTTATTGGAAATGAAATACCAGTATCAAAATCTGTTAAGGACTGGTTAAAAAAGTGTTTATCCATGAAGGAATTGGGTAAAGCATCCTATATTATATGGATCAAGATCATTATTGATAGATACAAGAGGCTTCTTGGATTAAGTAAAAGTATATATATTGACCAGATACTAAAGATATTTAGTATAGAAAAATCCAAGGGGGGATTGGTTCCAGTGTCACATGGTTTACATCTTTCTAAGAAAATGTGTCCTAAGACACAATAAGAGAAATAGATAATGAGTAATATCCCATATTCTTCAATGATAGGATCAATAATGTATGCCATGTTATATACTAGAATAGATTTTTCCTATGCATTGAGCATGGTATAAAGATATCAAGAACAACCAAGAGAACAAAATTGATATGATATTAAGGATATCCTTAAGTATCCAAGTAGAACTGAGGATATGTTACTGGTGTGTGGAGGTGATGAGGAGATGGTCATAAGGGGTTATACTGATGCTAGTTTTCAGATAGATCATAATGATTATAAGTTTCTATCATGATATGTTTTCTTTCTTAACAGAGGAACTATGAACTGGAAGAGTTTAAAGCATCCAGTTATCACTGATTCTATAGTAGATTCAGAGTATATAGAATCTTCTGATGTATCCAAGGAAGTTGTTTGGATGTGGAAATTTGTCCAGGATCTTGATGTGGTACCTAGAATTAAAGACCCTATCACATTGTTCTATGATAATACTACAGTGGTGGATCTTGAAAAAGTGCCAAGGTCACACCAACAGACAAATAATATACTCTGAAAATATCTCCTTTTGAGGTATTTCTATTAGAGAGGTGATGTTGCAATAAGTAGAGTATCAAAAGAAGAGAAAATGGTGGACCCCTTGACAAAAGGCCCCTCTCAATAGAAACATGAGTATCATGTGAGAGCTAGTGGATTGAAGGTTTTTAGAAGTTGTATCTAGTGCAAGTGGGAGTCTGTTGGAGTTGGTTCCCTAGAACAAAATTTTGTGAAATTTATGATAACCTATTTTTGTAGTTTTTAATATTAATAAACTTCTTATCATATCATGGTTGTTCTTCTGCGTAACATAGTATGTGATAATGTCCTAAAAGTATCTATCACACTAAAAGGTCATAGTAGTTCCCCACTATGATGGGAACCTGAAAGTGCTATGAAAATATTAATAAATATATGTTCTATATTTAGATGATATCATTTGATAGAAAAAATGATACATGCTATCAAGGATGTAGACTCATAGGAATTTGAGGCACTTTCTTATGGTGTATGCCTTTGGTAATATCCAATAGGATATTATGAGAAAGAGACCCAACAGTAGGAAATCTATATTTATATGTGTCATTGGATGTTCCTATCTATGGATGTGTGTATTGATCCTTAGACTTTAAGATTATTATTTATGAGTATTATGAGTCATGTAATTTGATATATTGATGGAAAATGTGATGAAAAATGTTCATAGTGAGGTAGGAAACATTGGGTGCGTCGTGAGTAATATTTCATTAATGAATAATTCAAGAAAGGATTTTTACCTTCTATTCTTTAACAGAAGTTGATATCTCAATCCATTTGATGGAAATGATATAGCCTAAATAAATCTATGGCCATCGTGTTCTATAAGAAAGTTTAATTTTCGAGAAGTCAAATAAAGATACATCGAGAACATATGTTGATGGCACAAAAATGTAACTTTATTAATTTGAGATATCATGATAAATGGATTATATTACATAGTAAGTGTTTGTATGAGGTATTATGTCATTGCAGCATTATCTTCTTTCTTTATGGGTGCCTTGGAATGTTTCTAGATTCTAACCTTGGACTTTAGACTGCTTCGCCCAATGCCACTGAGAAAGTGGCCTAGAGGTTTACAAACTAAGTGTATCTAGAATATATGTTAAATAATATATTATTATTTTTTATTTACCAAGTTGAATAAATATTATTCCTGCACAAGGTTTAATAATTATTCATGTTTACTTGATTGTATATATTCTGTCACTAGTTATTTGAGAGAATATAATGTGAGTAGAATATTTAACAAATATTTATTTTCTATTTAGTGAATATAATATTTTATATATTTATTGGATAATAATGAAATGGTATTTATTTAATAAATAAATAGTCATTATTCAAGGTTCGATAAATATTGTGGAATAATGGTGGACCGAGTTTTATGGTCTGGTGAGAAATAATAAATATTTAATATTATTAGATTAAATAATATTTAATTTAATTCAAAAGTTAATCACATGTCGATAAATAATAATAATAATGTTATTATTTTACATGGGGTTCTATAGGGATTAAATAAACAATAAATTAAACTTGTGAAATTATTTTATTTTAACCCTAGAAATATAGAAACCCAATTATATTATTTTATCAATAAGCCACTGAATTTGTTTCGGTTGTGCACAAAAGATTTGGAGAATTATCTCAAGCGTTAGAGAGATACCTTATCAAAGAACTCTCACAATAATGGAGATCGATCTTACTCCCCTTCCTACTATCAACTCAATATAGATCAAGGAGAACGCCTTGGAAGCAGTTCTTGAGGTGATCAAAAGTGGACGATACAAGAAATAGGATCTTTCGTGCTAGCACTCAAAGATTACTAAGACAGCGTTCATAGATTTATAGAACACATGTGGATCACCACTAGAGGTATTATTCCCTGATTTCTACAGAAAAACAAAACAACATAGATATTTTGTTAGATCCATTAATGGAGAAAGAATTCCAACAAGGTAATTCTTTAATTAATTAAATTGATTCTAAATAATATGCGACAATCCTCTATCTGGTTCCAACATTCCATCCATTGTCTATATTCTTTAATTCAATTCCATAGATCATGATTTTTATTATTTTGTAAATCTCATATTGATCGTTGATCATGACAAAAAGAAAAGTTGGGCATGACCCATCGTATACTTCTGCTATGCCAAGAACCAACAAAAGCCACACAGATCACTAATTTTGTGTAATTCCATGACAACTCATCAAAGTGGTCTCACCCCTTTAATTATCCCCCCAACTAGTCATTAGGTTTCATAGAATTCCAAAATTTATGAGATTCCATCTATTAAAGCATGAAACTATTGATTTCTTGTAGATTTCCTTAGTCTGACTACCAATCACCAGTAAAAAAATGATTTATATAAATCACTCATTTTTAGAACATTATATTCTAATATTGATTCTAATATAGACACTATACTCTTACAGTGATAAAAAAAATTATAAATTTCTAGTGATTTGACCACCATGATTTATTTATCAAAAATATGTAATTTTTGATTGACTCATGCCATCCACTAAAGATTCTTCTTGATACTCTAACAAGTCTGAAGGGTTCACTAAATTTTCTCCTAATAAGATGACTCCAACTCTTGAAGAGTATTCATAATCTAAAAAATATCCTACTTAAAGATTGTTTTAGAGATCCATTAGCATACTCCAACAATTTAGAAAATGAAAACCTTATAACTTCTTCTACGTGAAATTATCCTCTTAATTTCCTTCCATTCACCCAAGTCCTACTAAGGCAAAAAGCTACCTTAGAATCTCTTAGACTAAATCATTGGTAGACATATCTACTAGAATATATCATATAGCTATCTTCTATAACCTGAACACACTATCTTCAAGTAAAATATATATGTAATGGTACTTCAGGTTGAAGTGCTTCTTTCTCTTATGGAACATTGGATTTTTGGATAAGTGTATCATACTCTAAATATCACTATAGAGCAATGAAAATTCTAGGCCACTTTTAATATCCTTAATCAGACATTTAAACCACACCATTTAATTAATTGATTCTATTGATACCACATACTATTATTCCTTTGTGGAGAGATAAATCATCGATTATCCTTAATATATAGATTACCACGATTCCCCCAGATGTAATGACAAACCTAGTTGTTATTTTACATGAATATTAGGCTCCCCCAATATCTACATCGACATACCCAACCAAAGGATCATCATCTCTGAAGTAAAGGGTTATATCTGACATTCCTTTAAGATATCTTAGGATCCAATTCATAGCTTCCCAATCTTCTTTTCCCAGATTTGAAATGAATTGACTGAAAAATCCCAGCACATGGGCAATAACCGGTGAGTGCATACCAAGTCATAAATGATATTTCCTACCGTTGATCCATATAATATTATCTCCATACTCTTATACACTTATTTAATTTTTGGTTCTTACTCCTTTGAAACTTTAAATTTTCTAACAAGAGGATTTGAAATAGATTCACATCCGGTCATCAATTTTTTTTATATGATCTAACATACTCTTTTTGTGATAAAAATAAACTTTTTATCTTATTATATTTATCAATAATCATTCCCAATATCTTATTTTCTTAACCTAGATATTTCATTTCAAAATTCCTTGATAAGTCATTATTCAATTTTTGAATCCATTAAATTTATGGATCCACTTGAATCATGTCATCCATGTACACTAGTGTAATGATTAAATTTCATTCACTGTACTTATTCAGGTAGAAAAAATTGTCTGAGTTTAATTAAATGAAACCTTTCTCCTCTATAATATATTTAAAATTTCAGTTCCACTATCTGGGTTATTATTTCAACCCATATATTCTTTTCTTGATTTTACACACCAATCTCTAATTTTGTTAATCCATGAAACCTAAAGGTTTCTTTATATATATTTCTTTATCTAGATCCCCATAAAGAAAAACCATATTCACTTTCATTTTTTACAGATTTAAAACTCTAGAAGTAACTAAACTCAACATTGTTTGAATGGTAGTATTATTTAATATCAATTTTGTTTTAAAATTTGATGCCCTCCTTATGCTAAAATCCCTCAACCACCAGACTTTCCTTACACATTATAATTTTCACCTTCATCTTTTAATGAAAAAACCCAATTTTTTTATTGTTCCATATTTTTGAGTGGTATGTCCATTAGATCCTAGGTGTTATTCACATGAAGTGATTCAGACTCCTACTTTATGGCCAACTTCAATTGTCTAGAATCAGTAGGGATGACCACTTCATCTATGTTTTTTGGTTCTCTACCATTCGTTATAAGTAAGAAGTTTAAGTTAGTTCTATACCACTGTACGAGTCATCTAACTCTTTTATATCTATATAACTTTACTTATTATTATTCCCTTTCCCAAAATAAAACCTCTAAAATTTCATCCTCTATAACCCTAGACCGATCCTCACCAGTTCTCAAGATTTTAGGTATTTATTCTATTGGTCTCATCATCAAACCTTATGTGATTTCCCCTAAATTTTTCTCCAGAACTTGAGAAATTCTGGTAGACTCAGATCCATATACAATCTCTATAATTTGTTAACTTCTAGTTCCTCTATTCTGATCAATTTAGACTTATGTTGATTCTTTTATTTCATCATTATTTACCTAGAAATCCTTCCTTGGAACTTACTCATTAAAAATCATATTTCTACTTTTGATGACTTGTATTTTCTCGTCATCCCAAAGTAAAAAATGAATTCTTCATATCCATATCTTATAAAGAAACATGCACATGCTTTTTCTTCTATTTTAACTCTATCTTTGGAATCCACACATGCATATTATTAAATTTCGAAGACCTTAAGAAGTAAAAAATCTAGTGACTTTCTTATCAAAAAATATTTTAGACGATCCTCTCCTGTTGGTGATGGTGTGTTTTGATTGATTAGGTAAGCTATGGGTTTCGTTGATTTTTACCAAATGGCCTTGGGTATTCATAGATGAAACTTCATAATACATGCCCTTTACATCAATTTCTAATCCATTCATCTAGCTACAACAGTTTTATTAGGAATTATAGGTACAATTTTCTCATACCAGATTACTCTGCATCCACAAAAATTCTAGAAACTTATTTTGGTGTACTCACCTCTATTGTATAATCTCAATAATTTCATCTCATATCTTGTATCCCTTTCAACCATATATTTTCTTTATATTAAAACTCTAAAAACTTTATATTTATGATTCAGGATGTATACCCACAATTTACTCATGGATTCTTCAATGAACATCACCAAATATTGTAAACATCTATGAGATTTTACTAGGGATGGTCCCTAGACATATGTATGTACCAACTCCACCTTTTCACATTTTAATGTTATTCCTATCAAATTAATGCTCACCTTTTATTGATTACTGAGTATGAAACTTTCATAACTTCTAAAGTATGAATGATCCATCTTCAATATTCCTTTCTCTTCCAAAAATTTCATACCATTTAAACAGAGGTTCCCGAGTCAACAGTTCCACAAATCTGAACTTCTGAAAGTTGATGTTCCAGTGAGTGTAGCTCACAATACCCTTCAAATTAGATATAATGTTCAATCCTTTACAACTTTTTCTATAAATAAGGAACTATAATTGATTTACCACACTCCATTTGTAAATATCATTCCATATTAATATTTATCCAACAATACAACTGAAATTAGATTATTTTAGAGATCTGAAATATATATGAATTCCTTCAACTTAAGCACACCAACATTATTCAATTGTATTCCAATCCAATGAAGAACAATAAGATCCTTGATGAAGTTGTGGTAGGTACCTTTTTGCATCATTCTAGTTTCCTTGATAGTAATGACGATCTTCACCTGAGCTGCACAAATATTGAAAGTATAATTGTTGTGAATGATAGAATTCATCTCAAACCAGATAATATGTATCAATTCTGCAACAACAACAAAAAAAATTTTAAACTAGAGGAGCTCAATCATATTATCACCCATGCTTACCGTGAGGCGAACCGGGTGGAAAATGGTCTTGAAAACAATTGAGTTAACAATGATATTGCATAGATAGATGACCTTCTAATAGATCTCATCCTACTTTATGAAAAAGATTGTAATAAATTTCCCTCTTCCAGACTTTTGTAATCATGTTTTGCATCTTTATATATTTTCTTGATTTTCTCTTTTGTCCAAGGAATCATCATTTAAAAAAAGAATTAAAACATATTTTCCTAGATTCCATTAATGTATTTACACTCAAAAAGTATATTTTCACTACTCCTAGCTAATGGATTCATGGAATTAAATCCTATAGATTTTTTATTCTACAACTTCCTTTTTACTCATAACAACCATGCTCAAGATAACCCATTTTTCCACAATTCCAACAAGATGGGTCGGGTCCAGTAGATTTTCCTCTACTTATCTCTCTTAACTTCACTTTGATCATCTTCAAATTATCTAATGAATTAAGAACCATATTCCATTTTCATGAAATGCATCACTTGAAAGTTCACGATTCTCCATATGACACCCCAATATTTTAAAATACATTTTTCTCCAAATAAATATTGTACGAAAAGATTGTTTAACACGCAACACCAAACTAAAACAAGATGCGACATATTAGATGAGTATAATTAAAAAAAATTAAAAATAATAAAATATATAGTAAATATTAAAGATTATAATTAATTTTAAATACATACAAAATAATATTAGAAACACTTAAAGTTTTAAATGAAATTTTTCAATAAAATCAGTTTCTCTTTGTATATTGTATTTTTATTTAAAAAATAAATTCTAAAATTTTAGAATTTTAATTTAAAAAATGAGAATTATTTTCTGAATTAGCATAATATTATTATATTAGGATGATTTTTTGGGATTTTTCTAAAAAAATATTAATTTTTAGGTGAATAGTGAAAAATATTGTTTATAAAAACCAATAATTTTATAAAATTTCAATATATAAGAATGAATTAGAAATTTATAAAACACTTTTATATAAAAAATATGTTTTTTATAATTAATATTTTAAATTTAAAAATATTTATTTTAGTTTACAAACTAATGTTTGATATTTTAGAACTTAAGTTACACTACTCTCTAAAAACGTTTTTAATAAATTATACATTTATTATTTTAAAATTAATATTATCACCTATAGAAAGTGAAACTAATAAAATGTATTTAAAAATTTTAAATGTAAGTTAAATATTATTTAATATGTACCATTTTATTTTTGGTCATAAAAAATGAATTACTTAGGTAAAAACTAGTTACCACGGTAAAAGCTAAATGGGTTAAATGGGTTAACCAAAAGGGTAAAAGGACTAACATGTTATAAAAATGTTTCTAATTGATTAGTTGTGTTTTTATTGAACAAAAATTATCTACACTCTATATTTCAATTTTGGAGTCTTATTAACATGCAAAACAAGTTTTTTCTTTATATTAAGATGAACTAATTACAAAAGTTCCATTCTCACCACTTATAAAAGTGGCCACTCACCACCCCTTAAAGACCACTATAAATTTCGATTTCCCCTAAAAAATCTAACATTTTTTCTTTAAATATAACCCTTTTCCACTTCATTTATATTCTTTTGACAAGAATTTATCTTAAGACCTTCATTTCCAAGGAGTCCTCCAAAGGAAAACTCAAGTTCTCAATATGAGTACTAATCTTTCCCTAATTTATTTTATTTTCTATATTAGTTTTAAAAACACAATTTTCTAATTGATATATAATAAAATTAGTATTTTTATACTAAATTTCATTATTATATGGTAATAATCATTAACCATATTTCCCCTTTTTCATTAATAAAAATGAAAACATCATTCATGTGTTTATGAAGAATACCTTCTTTGTGAAGTAATGTATCTCATTTTTAATCTAGTTTATTTATTATTTACTAAAATATATTCAAATATTATTAAAAACCTTAAAAATATCTAAATAATGTCATAATTATTCTTTAATAATGATATTATTCCAAAATAAACCACTTTCATAACCATACTCATCTATCAATTATGACATGTTCATGTTTGGGTCGATCCAAACACTTATTTGAAAAATGCTACAAAATAATATCATGGATGACTATAAGAAATTAATTAATGATAATATATGATATAAATAAGTAATTAATGATTTTATTTTGGTTCTATAATGGTAACATTAATATTAAACCCATTAATTATGATACCAACATATGTTCGTTTAAAATCACTGAAACATTATCATCATTGATTTCATATTTAAGGATCATAACCAAACCTTCAATACAAGTAAATTATAAAATTATAAATAATAATATAGAATCAATTTGAGTATCCATCTTTATTTAGGAATGATGGACTTTGAGAGAAGAATAAAGAACAACACCTCTATTATGAAACTAGTTCAAAACAATCGAGATTACTCACACTCAATATTGAAAATAGATAATAAAGAAATAATATATATGATTCCTAATAGAAATGACCATATAATTACATGAAATAAAAAAAAATTAATTTCAATACATTCCTAAGACCTTTTATTTTTAGTGTTTTATATAATTAGGACAAAACATTAACTAAAAAAGCTCATGTATTTTTCAACTAAACGACATTTAACCTACTATATAAACAACCACTTAATCCATAAAAATTATTTAACATCTTAAAAAAAATATTCACATAAGATACCCTACTAGACACATCTTATGTATTAATTTTCTTCATAACCCATAGAAAAAGAAAAATCAGAAAGGGGTGATATCTGATGCTCAGTAAGGGTAGACATAAGTGATGATAACCAAAGATCACAAGTGAAGACAAGTCAAGCATATAGGTATAATTAGTATACATAATAAAGTTTTTATTACAGAAATTTTAGAATTCACAGTGATAGAAAAGGTTTGTAGATGAAGAAAATACTGAAATAAAAAATAATAAGAAGTTGATGAACATGAACACAAAAATTTATATGGTTCAGTAAATGATCCATACACCTATGGAGATGTAGAAAAATTTAAATATAATTAGGATTATAATTATAGATAGATATTCAGATTTTCAAACACATATAAACCCTAGTTCGAATGAGCTCCTAGAGGAAGTTGATGCAATTGTTCCACTGACCGCACAATAAGTCTAATTTTCTATAGTACTGTAGCTACCCAAGTCCAAGACACTATGGTGACCAATGGATGGAAGTTCACAGAGATACAATATCATTATCTCTAAATTCCACACTTTTATAGTGTGCTATCACATGTTTCTATAGTGAGTCCTCACTGCCACAATGCCTTATTCATGCTGATGGTCATCTCTGATATAGTGAGTCAACATTGCTATAGTCCCCAAAATTTGGACCAGGAGACATCAGCCCCTAAACCCCAGGAAAAGGGGAATACATACCCCTATAACCTCTAATTAACTCATTATGGAGCTTAAACCATGAGAGTTATGGTCTGGTATAAAGTATAGGATGCTAGAATTTGGCCCAACTTCATCCAAATAGATCAGGGTACACTATTCCAATAGTTATACCCAATAAATCAGAGATTGTAAATCAATTAATAACATTAGGATACATCATAAAAATTTTATATATCATAAAAATATGTCATACTTTAGAATTGTGGAACTTCTATAAGAATAGAAATCATAACATAGTGGATTAAGTGTCACAACCACTTTCTTTTAATGGATTAGGATTCACTCACCTATTTGACTTGGAAGATTAGGATTCACTCACCTATTTACCATTTTGGATAGAGAATCACTACTTATTTCACTATTATCTTATAAGAAATAAATCTTTATCCAATGCATTGGAGGGTTTTATAGGGCCCACCCATTGCTTAAAGATTAACCATACACATGTGTGCCATAAGAAAACATCAAAATATCAAATCATTAAAACCTATAAATAAGAATGAGTTTTATAAAACTATCAAATGAAAATCATTCAATTTTTATAGCATAAAAAACCCAAGATGCCACGACCCGCCCTCGGGGCCGATGCCGTGACTACCCCAAGCTAGCCTTCCATAGGCCAGGGGCTGGAAAATAGCACCTAAGACATAAATCCCATTAACTAGGAAGGAATTTACTTTATAAAACTTAAACACAACCAACCAGAGTACAAGAAGAAGTAATATACTAAGTACAAAAGAAAGTGCTGAAAAGTAAATGGGCCAGAATACAAACCCAAATGAAAAGTACAACTACAACCGAACGAAATTACAACAGAAAAGGCAAGCAACTGGAAGATAGAAGCAGATCCTGGGTCGTCCACCTCAGATCCTACCTGAAGGGTAGGTATAGATTGTGCAGATCCTGGATCGTCCACCACGGATCCAACCCGAAGGGTAGGTACAGATAGTATCTTCAATGCTCTCGCCTGTTAACCTCCACCGTGTACTGTCTCGTCGTGAAGTCCACCTCCGGATACTGACTCGTCATGAGGTCCACCTCCGGGTACCGTCCAGTCCTCGAACGCTCTGAATCCGTCAGCGCTATCCGTCGTCTGCATCCAACACAATGAGGTGCGACCATAGCCCATGTAGGGGTGAGTATAAAGATACTCAGTAGGGACCCCGAGACCCTCAAGGTCTCACTAAATCCAACAAGGATAACCAAAAAGAAGGATCTAAAAAATAACCCTTAATTAGGTATAAGCCCATACTTATACCTAAGTTATCAAGTAACTCATCTCAACCATGAGGCATCACAAAGGTATGAAATCAATGGATAACCACTACTTAGGTATATGACCATACAGATACCTAAGTTATCAAGTAACCCATCTCATTCATGAGGTATCACAAAGATATGAAATCAACAGATAACCACTACTTAGGTATATTCCCATACATATACTTAGGTTATCAAGTAACCCATCTCAATCATAAAGAAATCACAAAGGTCAACGACTCAACTCAAACCAGGATTTTCATTAAAGATACCGAAACCAAAACTCCTAGAGAACTCCTCCTCTATCGAGTACAGTAGCCTTGTCACGACTCAGAGGCTCTACTCACTAACCTTAGACTGCTGAGGTACTCCTCCTATCGAGTACTGCAGGTCCGCACCCAAACACAGTAGTGCTCCCCGCCAGGGGTTTGACGCCCAAACAGAGTAGCGGTTCCTCTAATAGCCTACAGAGGTACTCCTCCTGTCGAGTACCGCGGGTCTGCTGCCAACTACCAGGTGCTCTGTCCTCCATGAGTCTGCCACCATATACCAGGCGCTCCGTCCACTGGGCTAGTCGACTCACTCCAAGTCGAATCGGTCAAGCAGTCATCAAGTCCACAGCTACTAGGTCTCCACACTCCGTACGCTCATCTCCGGGAGGATCCGCTCCACGATCTACTGGTCGATACTCCAAGTATCACAAATTCCCACGAAGAAGTATCAGAAAGAACCGCCTCGTCACAAAGGTCTCAACGCAACAGACGACGCGTTGATCGGACGCCCGGTCTGTGATTTATTATCCTTTTCATCCCGGGGGCCCAGCTGGTTTCGTGTACGAACCAACCCGACAGTAACTCAACTGTACTTTGAACTCTCATAGGGTATACTCATCGGGACCGTTTCTCAATGTGATTACCATCGTTGCTGACGATTCGTCAAATGGACATCTGGTCTGAAAGTTATCAGCTTTTCCGTTCCAGGGGCCCGGTTGGATTTCAGGTACAATCCAAGACGACCATACTCCAACTACGTCCAAACTCATATGAATTATACCGAAAGATCCATCCCACCAAAAAGAACCCAACAAAGTCGACGACACGTCAATCGGACGTCCGGAGCTCAAGTTATAAGCGTTTCCGCTCCAAGGGCCCGGTTGGTTTTGTGTTCGAACCAACCCGGCCATACCCAAACTTTGATGAAATCTTGAGGGTAATATACTGAAACGACCATATCGATCCAAGGATCCCAACACAATTGACGGTGCGTCGATCAGAGGTCCGTAGCCCAGAATATGGGCGTTTGAACGAACCTGGTCCGAAAATAGGGGGTTTGGGCCCAGTCCGACCCGACCCAATACCCCCTGGGTCAGCCCGAACCGGGTCGACCTGACCCGGGTCCGGGTCCGACAAAATTGGGTGCGGCCCGGCCCGGCTGGCACGGCTTGGCCCGGCTGGCGCGGCCCGACCTGGCGCTGGTGGCCCGACCCGGCGCGGGCGGCTCGGCCAGGCGCTGGCGGCCCGACCCAACGTGGGCAGCCCGGCCTGGCGCGGGCGGTCCAGCCCGGCTGGCGCGGCGGCCCAACCCGACGCGGGCAGCCCGGTCCAGCCGGTTGTGACTCGGCCGGCGTGGTCGAGTGGGCTCCACGGAGTGGGGCGGGGGGGGGGGGGGGGCGTCGTTCCCCCCGGTTGATAGAACCGGCACGACATTAAAGCCGCGCCCCCCAAATCCGGAACAGCTTTGCCGTTCCGGTTCATCTCCTACCGTCACGGCTTAGCTGTGGCGGTCTTCTCCGGCGGCGCGCCTCCACCGCCTTCTACAGACCACCAGACGCACTCCGGTGGTCCGTTTCGCCCATCATTTGCAGCTATGGTCACCTCAGGACCCGATCTTAACTGCAAAGGCTTCAAATTGCCTTTGTGGTCCCGTTTCATCATCACTGCCTATCCGCACATAACAAACAATCTGCGGAGGGTTGTTGCCCCATGTTTGTTCGGCCCACGCCCTCCGCGTTAGACGTTATCAAAAGGGTCGATCAACAAACACTTGATTTCATTAATTACAAGGGTATAATTTATTCAAGAATAAATAATTCAAACATCATATAAATAAACTCTCATGCTCATGAGATAAAACCACTTGAAATAAACCCCTACAACTTACCGCAACAATTTATTCCCAACCTGCAAGTAAAACATTCGCGGATCAACTTGATAATAAGTTGATCCGTGTTCTTTGTTTTCTTTATAATGAAATAATCAAGGGAATAAAATCATACTTAATTAAAAACCCTACCACGTGTCGTTCGTCGTTCGATGACGATATCGCGAGAGGGTGGACATCGGCTCGTCGACATCGTCGCAAGGGAGGAGATGAAATTGACGATGATCATTGGCGTTCGTTGCTTCCGCAAAGGCCTTCGATCCTGGCTCAAGCGTCGTTCGTTGGAGATCCGCTGGAAGGAGAACCGTTCTTCGTGAAGGGTGTCGTTCTTCGCGGAAGGATGAAGTTCTTCAAAGGGACTTAGTGCTCTCTACCAAAATCCTCACACAACAACCAACAAAATAAAATAAGGCCTCCCCTTATTTTATTATTTTTTCATGCATTTAAAAAATTCAAAATTCAAAATCAAATTCACTTAATTAATTAAACTTGAGTTGTCTAATTAATTGGGTGTTATGTTGGCAAGTTTAATGAGGGAGAGAGAGAAGTTACTCACATAAAGGGGAGAGTTAGGGAGTTAGGGAATGTGAAGGGTTGGGCTCATGTGGGACCCACCTCACCTTTATCCTCTCATGGGTAGTTTGTATCTAGTGGATCCCACCCCAACTCCCACACCTAGGATCTAACCACTTAGAAAAAAGAAATAAAATTGTAACACAATTTTATTTTACTTTTTATTTAATCCACATTTTTTATCAACTCCTCCCGAGCAGAAGCATCTTCGGTAAAGGTCTTATTAAGTAATTATCGTCACTGCGGTTCCATCGGTGCCCTCAAATTTCAATTCCGAGCACCTGTTAAAAAGATAGAGAAACCCGCTCATTCGTTCACTGAACGCAACCGAGCTAAACTTCGAAAATTGATTCCAGGCACACCGGGCCTCGGAATTAGGTACCGTCAGAAACTGCGCACTCGTAAAATTCCAAAAAAATTAAGAAAAAAAATTTGCTTGAAATTTCTGGGTCTTTACATTACTCCCACCTTAGAGCTTTACATCCCCGTAAAGCTACAACACAAACTGGGGAAACTAAAGGAGGTACTGAGCACACATCTGAGCCTCCCGCTCCCATGTGCTCTCCTGGAGGTTCATGTGCTTCCAACGAAAGCATACAAGAGGAATCGACCATCCCCATAGGAACCACTCATGTCAATCCTCAACCTCTACTGGAACCTTGTGAAATTCGCCCCGTCATCGATGTCCAGCTCTCCGTGGTCAATGATGATGGATAGGTAGTGCACACATCTCCTCAGCTGAGATATGTGGATGACGTCATGCACCCAGTGCATCTGAGGTGGAAATGCTAAGAGGTAAGACACCTTGCCTACTCTGTTGGGGACCTGGAAAGGTCTGATGAAGTGCAGAGATAACTTGCCGCCCCGGCCAAATCTCTGTAAACCCCATAAAGGTGAGACCCGTAAGAAGACGTGGTCGCCACCCTCATACTCATGTGGTCTTGTCTCCTATCAGCAAAAGAAAACTGTCTAATCTGTGCAGTATTCATCCACTCATGGATGATCTACACCTTCTCCGTCGTAGCCTGAACCATATCGGGTTCTACACGTGATGACTCCATCACTATCCACAAAGGATATCTGAAACGCGGCCAGCTGCTATCTCGCCACTCCTAACAGTTGAACGCCCGATCTTCTACTAAGAGCCTCTACTACAACGTTCCCCTCCCCAGGAGTATAAACTATCTCGAAGTCATAGTCCTGGAGAAATTCAAGCCATCACCGCTGTCTCAGTTTCATGTCCTTCTAAGAGTAGATACACTTGAGACTATTTGAGATGGAGAGAATCGTAAACTGTTTGCTCAACGAACAATGGGTGAGACTAGCCAATTGTAAGAACCCATCTCCACCCTGTTTCGTCTACATTCAACCAAAGAGCTGCTGGTATTTCTCCTCTACCGAAAAGAGAAATCTGGTCTCATCCCCTGGATGAACCACATTCTTTGCCTAATACAGTCAATCTTGTCATTAATGATACATTCATTCCATGTATGACGTCGTAAGGCCTCGATGCTACTACCAAGAGATCCAACTGTTACTCTCGCCTCCAAGGGTGGAGTCACACTGTCGGCAGTAGTGTGTGGTCACTGGATCTCCTCCAGAAGGTATCTTGAGAGTGAGGGTCAAGTCAACGGTTTTAAACTGGAACCTCTTAGTAACAATATAAGAGAGAACAGGAAAGTAAATGCCACAAAGAAAGGTGTCTTTTATTAATGCAGCTCAAAGTACAAAGACACATACAACCACAAAAACAACAAAAAGGAAGCTAGAAGCACCAATAACAAAGGCCTCCATGTCTGGAACTAGTCCCGATCCTTTCCACCTACTTCTGGAGCTCCACTTCCTTGTCCACTGCTAGGCTGCTGCTCAAACTTTCGCCGCTGCTTCTGTCTCGGTGGCTCCTCCAATGCCTGCGGATCAACTGTGTGAGGGGGTCGGATAGTCACGTGCAATGTGACCCTTCTTACTGCATGAATAGCACTTCTTTCTCCTCATATGGCTAGCTCTGTTTCGTTTTCCTCGCACAACCAAACCTAAAACCCGAGGTCGCGCACCTATTGGCCTGGTCCTCTTGGACCTTTGCATCATCCCTCTCCTTCCTACAGATGACTCTGCTACTGACAAAAAACCCTGCAGTAAGGGCAGCATCTTCTTAGCATGCTCAGAGTGTAGAGTCGTTGGTATAAAATCCACTCTAAAGAAGGTCTCGAAGTCTCCCCAGGTGAAGGTCATCCCATTGAAAAACTGGAACATGTGGCTCCACCACCTCTCAGCTGCTCCCTAGAAGCGGCTAACAGCTAGGTACTCCATCAAGTCTGCAGGTGTCCCAGCTGTGTGGAAAGCTCGTGCTACAAACTCCAGCCAGTGTCCAACCGTCTCAAAAACTGACTCACCTCGAAACCTCGGAGGCCTCTGATGCTGGAACTCGTGCATCGCGCTCAAGCGGCGTGAACTCTCTGCTGGTGTCTCAACTGGTGGAGGGCCCTATATTGAGGCCTCACTGCTTGGTGGGCTATCATCGTGCTCCACACTCAATACCCACGCTGTCTGACTAGGTGAAGACATCCTGAAAGAAACAGATGTGACATGGTCAAATGATTATACCTGGTGAGCTGGCCTGGTTTGAGCTAATTTTAAAGAAACTTTTGAAACCACACACGCAATCAGTGCTTTCGTGCACCGAGTTGGAAATCAGAAGTCAGGGTCCTGGTGTATGGATACGTCAGCCGCCCGCACTAACACTAGACTCCCTGAACTGAAGACCACACTTAGTACCCCTAACACTATTTCTTCATAGAAAAGAAAATATCAGAGTCCTAAGTTCTGCAGTAGAATCGACTCCTATGATACCAATTTGTCACGACCCGCCCTCGTGGACTATGCCGTGACTACCCCAAGCCCGCCTTCCATAGGCTAGGGGCTGGCGACTAGCACCTAAGACGTAAATCCCATTAACTGGGAAGGCATTGCCTTTATTAAACATAAACACAACCAACCAGAGTACAAGCGGAAGTAATACACCAAGTACAAAAGAAAGTGTTGAAAAGTAAATGGGCCAGAATACAAACCCAACTGAAAAGTACAACTAAAATTGAATGAAAATAAAACAGAAAATACAAACAGTTGGAAGATAGAAGCAGCTCCTAGGTCGTCCACCTCGGATCCTACATGAAGGGTAGGTACAGATAGCGCAGCTCCTAGATCGTCCACCAAGGATCCAACCTAAAGGGTAGGTACAGATATCATCCTCAACGCTCTCGCCCGTTAACCTCCACCATGTACCGTCTCATCCTGAAGTCCACCTCCGGATACTGACTCTTCATGAGGTCCACCTCTGGGTACTTTCCAGTCCTCAAACGCTCTGCCTCCGTCAGCGCTGTCCGTCGTCTGCATCCAACACAACGAGGTGTGGGCATAACCCATGTAGGGGTGAGTATAACGATACTCAGTAGGGACCCCGAGACCCTCAAGGTCACACTAAATCCAACAAGGATACCCACAAAGAATGATCTAATAGATAACCCTTACTTAGGTATAAGCCCATACTTATACCTAAGTTATCAAGTAACCCATCTCAATAATGAGGTATCACAAAGGTATAAAATCAATGGATAACCACTACTTAGGTATATGCCCATACATATACCTAAGTTATCAAGTAACCCATCTCATTCATGAGGTATCACAAAGATATGAAATCAATGGATAACCACTACTTAGGTATATGCCCATACATATACCTAAGTTATCAAGTAACCTATCTCAATCACGAGGAAATCACAAAGGTCAGTGACTCAGCTCAAACCAGGATTTTCATTAAAGATACCGAAACCACAACTGCTAGATAACTCCTCCTCTGTCATGTACAGTAGCCCTGTCACGAATCTGAGGCACTAATCACTAACCTTAGACTGCTGAGGTACTCCTCCTGTCGAGTACCGCAGGTCCGCACCCAAACACAGTAGTGCTCCCCGCCAGGGGTTTGTCGCCCAAACACAGTAGTGGTTCCCCTAATAGCCTACAGAGGTACTCCTCCTGTCGAGTACCGCGGGTTTGCTGACAACTACCAGGCGCTCCATCCATCGTTGGTCTACCACCAAATACCGGGTGCTCCATCCACTAGGCTAGTCAACTCACTCTAAGTCGAATCGGTCAAGCAGTCGTCATGTCCACAGCTACTAGGTCTCCGCACTGCGTACGCTCGTCTCCAGGAGGATCCGCTCCACGAGCTACTGGTCGATACTCCAAGTATCACAATTTCCCATGAAGAAGTATCACAGAGAACCGCCTTGTCATAGGGATCTCAATGCAACAGACGACACGTTGATCGGACGCCCGGTCTGTGAGTTATTAGCCTTTTTGTCCCGGGGCCCGGTTGGTTTCGTGTACAAACCAACCCGACCGTCACTCAACTATACCCCGAACTCTCATAGGTTATACTCATAGGGACCTTTTCTCAATGTGATTACCAACGTCGCTGACGGTTCGTCAAACGGACATCCGTTTTGAAAGTTATCGGCTTTTCCGTTCTAGGGGCCCAGTTTGATTTCGGGTACAATCCAACCCGGCCATACTCCAACTATGTCCAAACCTCAGGTGAAGTATACCAAAATATCCGTATCACCAAAAGGAATCCAACAAAGTCGACGACACATCAATCGGACGTCCAGAGCTCAAGTTATAAGCGTTTCTGCTCCAAGGGCCCGGTTGGTTTCGTGTTCGAACCAACCCGGCCGTACCCAAACTTCGCTGAAAGCTTGAGTGTAATATACCGAAACAAACTTATCGATCCAAGGATCCCAACACAACTGAAGGTGCGTCGATCGGAGGTCCGTAACCCAAAATATGGGTGTTTGAACGAACTTGGTCCGAAAATAGGGTGTTTGGGCCCGGTCCGACCCGACCCAATACCCCCAGGGTCGGCCCGAACCGGGGCGACCCGACCCGGGTACGGGTCCGGCCCAATTGGGCACGGCCCGGCCCGGCCCGGTGTGGGTGGCCCGACCCGGCGCGGGCGGTCCGGCCCGGCCCGCCACTGGCGGCCCCACCTAGCGCGGGCGGCCTGGCCCGACCGGTTGTGGCTCAGCAAGCATGGACGAGGGGACGGCGCAGAGTGGGGGGGGGGGGGGGCGTCGTTCCCCCCCGGTTGATTGAACTGGTGTAACATTAAAGTCGCACCCCCAAAATACAGAATGGCTTTGCTGTTCCGGTTCACCTCCCGCCGCCGCGGCTCAGTCGCGACGGTCTTCTCCGGCGATGCGCCGCTTCCGTCTTCTGCGGACCGCTGGACGCGCTTCGGTGGTCCGTTTCGCCCGTCATCTACGGTTATGGTCACCTCGGGACCCGATCTTCACTGCGGAGGCTTCAAATTGCCTTTGCGGTCCTGTTTCATCGTCGTCGCTAATCCACACATAACAAACAATCTGCGTAGGGTTGCCGACCTGTGTTTGTTCGGCCCGCGCCCTCCACGTTAGGCGTTATCAAAAGGGTTGATCAACAAACACTTGATTTCATCAATTACAAGGGTATAATTTATTCAAGAATAAATTATTCAAACACCATATAAATAAACGCTCATGCTCATGAGATAAAACCACTTGAAATAAACCCCTACAACTTACTGCAACAATTTATTCCCAACCCGCAAGGAAAACATTCATGGATCAAATTGATAATAAGTTGATCCACGTTCTTTGTTTTCTTTAGAATGAAAGAATCAAGGGAATAAAATCATACTTAATTAAAAACCCTACCTCGTGTTGTTCGTCGTTCGATGATGATATCGCGAGAGGGTGGACGCCAGCTCGTCGATGTCATCACAAGGGAGGAAATGAAGGAGACAACGATCATTGGCGTTCATCACTTACACAAAGGCCTTCGATCCTGGATTGAGCGTCATTCGTTGGAGATCCGCCGGAAAGAGAACCGTTCTTCGTGACGGGTGTCGTTCTTCGCAGGAGGATGAAGTTCTTCAAAGGGACTTAGAGCTCTCTCCCAAAATCCTCACGCAACAACCAACGAAAAAAATAAGGCCTCCCCTTATTTTATTATTTTTCCATGCATTTCAAAAACTCAAAATTCAAAATCAAATTCACTTAATTAATTAAACTTGAGTTGTCTAATCAATTAGGGGTTATGTTGGCAAGTTTAATGAGGGGAGAGAGAAGTTACTCACATAAAGGGGGGGGGGGGGTTGGGAGTTTGGGAATGTGAAGGGTTGGGCTCGTGTGGGACCCACCTCACCTTTATCCTCTCTTGGGTAGTAAATTTCTAGTGGATCCTACCCCAACTCCCATACCTAGGATCTAACCACTTAGAAAAAAGAAATAAAATTGCAACACAATTTTATTTTACTTTTTATTTAATCCACATTTTTTATCAACTCCTCCCGAGCAGACGCATCTTCAGTAAAGGTCCTCTTAAGCAATTATCGGCACTGTGGTTCCATCGGTGCCCTCGTATTTTAATTCCGAGCACCGGTTAAAAAGATAGAAAAACCTGCTCGTTCGTTCACTGAACGTAACCGAGCTAAACTTCAGAAATTGATTCTAGGCACACCGGGCCTCGAAATTAGGTGCCGTCAGAAACTGCGCACTCGTAAAATTCCAAAAAAATTAATAAAAAAAATTTCTTGAAATTTCTGAGTCTTTACATTACTCCCACCTCAGAGATTTACGTCCCTGTAAAGCTACAACACAAACTAGGGAAACTAAAGGAGGTACCGAGCACACATCTGAGCCTCCCACTCCCATGTGCTCTCCTGGAGGTTCCCGTGCTGCCAACAAAAGCACACAAGAGGAATCGACCATCCCCGTAGGACCCACTCATGTCGATCCACAAGCTCTAATGTAACCCCGTGAAAGTCGCCTCGTCATCAATGTTGAGCTCTCTGAGGTCAATGATGGCAGATAGGTCGTGCACACATCTCCTCAGCTGAGATACGTGGATGAAGTCGTGCACCTAGTGCATCTGAGGTGGAAAGGCTAGGAGGTAAGCCACCTTACCTACTCTGTTGGTGACCTAGAAAGGTCCGATGAAGCACAGAGATAACTTGCCACCCCGGCCAAATCTTCGTAAACCCCATCGAGGTGAGACCCGTAAGAATATGTGGTCGCCACCCTCGTACTCATGTGGTCTTGTCTCCTATCAGCAAAAGACTACTGTCTACTATGTGTAGTATTAATCCACTCATGGATGATATGCACCTTCTCCATCTAGCCTGAACCATCTCTGGTTCTAGACGTGCTGACTCCATCACTATCCACAAAGGATATATGAAATGCGGCCAGCTGCTGTCTCACCACTCCTAACACCTGAACGCCCGAACTCATACTAAGAGAATCTACTACAACGTTCCCCTCCCGAGGAGTATAAAATATCTCGAAGTCATAGTCCTGGAGGAATTCAAGCCATCACCGCTATCTCAGGTTCATGTCCTTCTGAGAGTAGATACACCTGAGACTATTTGAGATGGAGAGAACCATAAACTGTTCGCTCAACGAACAATGGGTGAGACTAGCCAATTGTAAGAACCCATCTCCACCCTGCTTCATCTACGTTCCACCAAAGAGCTGCTAGGATTTCTCCTCTGCCAAAAAGAGAAATCTGGTCTCATCTCCTAGATAAACCAATTTCTTTGCCTAATAGAGTCAATCTTGACATGAATGATACATTCATTCCATGGATGACGTCGTAAGGCCTCGATGCTAATACCAAGAGATCCAACCGTTACTCTCGCCTCCAAGGGTCGAGTCACACTATCGGGAGCAGTGTGTGGTCACTTGGTCTCCTCCAGTAGGTATCTTGAGAGTGAGGGTCAAGTCAACAGTTTTAAACTGGAACCTCTTTGTAACAACATAAGAGAGAACAGGAAAGTAAATTCCACAAAGAAAGGTGTCTTTTATTACTGCAACACAAATTATAAAGACACATACAACCACAACAACCACAAAAGGAAGCTAGAAGCACCAATAACAAAGGTCTCCATGCCTGGAACTAGTCCCACTCCTGTCCACCTGCTTCCGGAGCTCCACTTCCTTGTCCACCGCTCGGCTGCTGCTCAATCTTTCGCCACTGCTTCGGTCTCGGTGGATCCTCCAATGCATACGGATCAACTGTGCGAGGATTCAGATAGTCACATGCCATGTGACCCTGCTTGCTGCATGAATAGAACTTCCTGCTCCTCATATGGCCGAATCTGTTTTGTTTGCCTCGCACAACCGAACCTAAAACCCGAGGTCGCCTACCTGTTGGCCTGGTCCTCTTGGACCTCTGCATCATCCGTCTCCTGCCTACAGATGACTCAACTACTGATGAAAAACCCTGCATCAAGGGCAGCAGCTCCTTAGCATGCTCAGAGTGTAGATTCGTAGGTATAAACTCCACTCTGAAGAAGGTCTCGAAGTCTCCCCAGGTGAAGGTCATACCGTCACAAAACTGGAACATGTGGCTCCACCACCTCCCAACTGCTCCCTGGAAGAGGCTAACAGCTAGGTACACCATCAAGTCTGCGGGTGTCCCAGCTGTGTGGAAAGCTCGTGCTACAAACTCCAGCCAGTGTCCAGCCATCTCAAAAACTAACTCGTCTCAAAACCTCGGAGGCCTCTGACGCTGGAAATCGTGCATCGCGCTCAAGAGGTGTGCACTCTCTGCTGGTGTCTCAACTAGTGGAGGGTCCTATATTGAGGCCTCACTGTTTGGTGGGCTATCATCGAACTCCCCACTCGGTACCCACACTGTCTGACGAGGTGAAGACATCCTAAAATAAAGAGACGTGACATGGTCAAACGATTATACCTGGTGAGATGACCTGGTTTGAGCTAATTTTAAAGAAACTTTTGAAAACACACACACAATCAGTGTTTTCATGCACCAAGTCAGAAATCAGAAGTCAGGGTCCTGGTGTATGGATACGTTGGCCGCCCGCACCAACACTGGACTCCCTGAACTAAAGACCACACTTAGTACCCCTAACACTATTGCTTCACCGAAAAGAAAATATCAGAGTCCTAAGTTCTGCGGTAGAACGGACACCTCTGATACCAATTTGTCACGACCCACCCTCAGGGCCCGTGTCGTGACTACCCCAAGCGCACCTTCCATAGGCCAGGGGCTGAAGACTATCACCTAAGGCCTAAATCCCATTAACTGGGAAGGCATTGCCTTTATAAAACATAAACACAACCAAACAGAGTACAAGAAGAAGTAATACACTAAGTACAAAAGAAAGTGCTGAAAATTAAATGGGACAGAATACAAACCCAACTCAAAAGCACAACTATAACTGAACGAAAGTACAATAGAAAATACAAACAACTGGAAGATAGAAGAAGCTCCTGGGTCGTTCACCTCGGATCCTACCTGAAGGGTAGGTACAGATAGCACAGCTCCTGGATCATCCACCACAGATCCAACCTGAAGGGTAGGTACAGATAGCCTCCTCAACGCTCTCGCCTGTTAACCTCCACCATTTAGCATATCATCGTGAAGTCCGCCTCCGGATACTGACTCATCATGAGGTCCTCCTCCGGGTACCGTCCAGTCCTAGAACGCTCTGCCTCCGCCAGTGATGTTCGCCGTCGGCATCCAACACAACGAGGTGCGGGCATAACCCGTGCATGGGTGAGTATAATGATACTCAGTAGGGACCCCGAGACCCTCAAGGTCTCACTAAATCCAACAAGGATAACCACAGAGAAGGATCTTTTTATGACCAATAGGGTCCTATATACCCTGATAGGGGGGGGGGGTGAATCAGGGTATGGATATTCTTTTTCAAAGTTCTTCCTACCCTGATGGATCTTGACCTCTTTGTTACAAGTGTCACTTTGTTTGCACTTGTGTGTATGTTATGATCACTTACTTTCTTCTTTATCTAATGATGATGCTTTAAATGCAATGCAGGAAAATTAGTAGGCAGACGCAGAGATTTTTACTTGGTTCACCCTCACTGGGCTACGTCCAAGGAGTATACGCCGACAGGTTGTCGTGCGTACCAAATCCCACCAATCTTCATAAGATGTGGATAAAAAATTCGGGCTAGATCACTTCTATGCCCAGGCTCACTGCCTTTACAAGGTTTAGGGTCAGCTCACTGCTTTCCCAAGGGTCACTCCCTGTTTCTCTCTCTCTGGCTCACTGCTGGTGGAGAGGATCACCTTCTTCCTCTTCCTAAGCTCACTACTCTAGAAGGGAATCCAATCACAGTTTATAGACCTGTAGTTCTCTTCATTTGCATGAAATAATGCATCTTCAACTGTTGATAGATGCTCTGTTGAAGTCCAACTTTCATCCACTGATGAATAGAACTTTTCCTCTGACCACTGGGCAACTAACTTTGGAAAGTACCTTTGCAAAGCACCCTACTTCGCGAAGCTTCCAATTTCGTGAAGCTCAAACTAGCCTTCGCGAAGCTCCTGCCTTTTCGCGAAGCTCTCTCACGAAGCACTCTCGCGAAGAACTCTCGTGATGCTCAAGCCGTCGCAATGCAACGGCCCTCACGAAGCTTAGTAAGCCAAAGTGGAGCTCGTAGGTTTCGCGGAGCTACAATAGCCACCACGAAGTACCTCTTTCGCGAAGCACACTGGCTCCGTGAACCACCTTCGCAAATCGAGAGTGAATGGTCTTCTCTGAAAATTCTCTCAACTTCTCTCGAGGGGGTCAGCCTCTATTTATAGGCGATTCCACTGACCCACGTCCCTTCCGCACGAAGTCAACACCACGTCATCTCAAATCGCGAAGCTCTAAAGTTTCAGCCGGAATTCTGTCCAAATCACGAAGCACCATGGCAAGTTTCCGTTCGCGGAGCTTGACGTAGTCGCGAAGCATCACCGTCAACATTCCTTCGCACCTTAGCCGCGAAGATCCATCGCAAAGCCCTTCACCGCCGCTATGTGCTTGAACTCTGCCATTCGTGAAGCTTGACGTAGTCGCGAAGCATCAACGTCAACATTCCTTCGCGCCTTCACCGCGAAGCTCCCTCACAAAGCCCTTCACCGCCGCTATGTGCTTCAACTCTGCCATTTGCGAAGCTTGACATAATCGAGAAGACTCACCGCCTCCATTCTTCTGGTCTTCGCGAAATCCAATCCATACATCATATCTTCGTGAAATTCATGCCTTTGCCATATTAAATTATGCTCTTCATGGAAATCCTATTTTCGCGATGCTCACCAAACTCCAAATTTTGGACCCCAAAAATTTGGAAAACACTGGGAAACGACGCCACCTTGTACTGCTCTTTTGTACCGCCTTCAGATCGTCCTTTCCTTTGTCATCGTTCTTTGTCAATAAGGATTGTCAACAAATTCTCAGGAACTCGACAATTCTCTATGGAAACCTGCTTTGTCAACAAACACAATCAACCCAAAAATACTTTAATGATACCTTGACGGATGTTTTCCAAACAATCTCCCCCTTTGGGTTTGTTGACAACTCTTCACAACTCTTCTCAAAAGGATTTTCTGCACTTTAATACCTCACTGAGTCTTCTTCCAGTTTCTACCACCATTCGCCTCTTGCGATTCTGATAGAATTCAAGGATTCACTTAACACGTACTCTAAGACCACATGAGCAATGCTCGGCGTGAGAAACAAGAGTAGTATGAAAATTTCATCAATGAATAACGTCATGTCAAACACCAATTATCGATTACAACCTGATACCAATTCATAAATTGATACCAATTGTTGAACCACACTGATCCGAATTGGTGATAGCTGGACACCTTCTCTCACCATTCCAACACCAATGTTCTGCTTTTATCACGATCCTCAGCTATCATGATATCTATTCTTTGATCGATCACTTCTAGCATCGTCAGATTTAAAAATCTCTCCCTTTCTCATTTCTCCCCCTATCTGGCTGCTCCACTGGTCAGCTTCTACCCGTATCTGTCATGATTTCTCAAATAGCCACACTTTCTACCCCTTGAACAATCACTATTTTCTCCCCCTTTGTAAACGAACCTAAAGGTCACTCCTTTGTAGTCTGTAACATAGTAGAGAACACATATCAGCACAGTAGGGAAAAACACATCATACCTCGGGGAGAGGGGGGAGGGTCTCCACATCCACACGCTCTCAATGTGCTTTTTCCTTGAGTGATGGATGAGATTTTTGCTAAGATTTATAGCACTTGAGTTATCACACTTGATTCCGATCAGAGACTTCACTTCAACTCCCATATCTTCAAATTGCTGCTTTATCCACAATAACTGTGTGCATGCTTGAGGGGCCGCAATATACTTAGCTTCTACAGTGCTCAATGAAATGAAATATTGCTTCTTGCTAAGCCAAGAAATACATAGTTTTCCAAGATAGAACGCACCTCGAGATGTTGATTTCCTGTCATCCACTGAACCGACCCAGTCTACATCAGTATATCCCAATAACTCTATCTGATATTTGTCAGTATATGTCAAGCCGAAATCCACTGTGCCCTGGATATACCGAAGTATTCTTTTCACTGCAAGCATGCGGATTTCCTTGGGATTAATCTGATATCTCACTACTTGGCATGTGGAAAATACAATTTCAGGCTTTGTTGCGGTCAAGTACTGCAAACTGCTGATAATCTGCCTGTTTTTAGTGAAATGAACTACCCTGCCACTGTCATCTTTTGATGATTTCATCCAGGTAGAAACCAGAGACTTCTTCTCCATGGAATCTTCAATTCCAAATCTCATTTCGAAACATCCTTGGAATATTTTTATTGAGAAATGAATGTGTCATTCCTACCTTGTGTAACCTGTAAACCAAGGAAAAACATCAGCTCACTAATCATAGACATTTCAAACTCATGTTTCATGAATTCAGAAGACTGTGTCCACTATGCTTCATCTGATCTTCCAAATATTATGTCTTCTTCCTTGACCAGCCTAATCATCCTTTGATTACTATCATTGCTGAAATAGGGTTTGTAATCAACTTCTCCACACTGGAAACCAAGCTTCTTCAAGTACTGATCAAGCCTTGAGTACTATGCCCTTGGTGCTTGTTTCAGCCCATACAACGCATTCTTCATCCTGCAAACTTTTTTCTCAATGTCATGAATGAGAAAACCATCTGGCTACTCAATATACACCTCCTCTTCCAGAACACCATTCATGAATGCGGATTTAACATCCATCTGGAACACTTTGAACTTTATTTTCATTGTTATGGACAAAAATAATCTAATTGTCTCCAGCCTTGAAACCGGTGCAAATATCTCATCAACATCTATTCCCTCTATCTGGGAGTATCCCTTGCACACTAGTCGTGCTTTGTTCTGAATCACTGTGCCATCTTCATTCATTTTGTTGCGATAAACCCATTTAGTCCCGATGAAATTCTTATCTGCTAGCCTCGAAACAATCTCCCATGTTTGGTTCTTTTCTGAATCGGCATCAATCACTTTTTCTCCCCTTTAATGCTTTCCTCCTCATCACGTTTATCAGGAAATTTCTCACTGTTTCATTGATCAGTGGAATCATTCCTTTCAACTACTTCTCGCAGCTTCTTGGTATCCTGAAAACAGTCAGCTGATACCACAATGTTAGATCAAAATAAATAAGCATGAAATGATTGATCATTACTGCTTCTACCACAGTATGTATTCTCTCGATAGACAACACCTGAGCTGGGTCATCCAATTATTTCCTTGATGGATCTGACATCTGATTTTGTTATTGAATGCTCCCCCTATGTTATGCAACACTTCCTGGGGTTTGACCCACTGTTTAGACCCATAAACTCCATTCCTCTCCTGCATCATTTATTCTCATCTTCCACCTGTATGATTTATGCCAATCTAGCACTCATGATTGAGCCATTAACCAAATCTCTAAGCCTACTGAGTTGGAACTCGATGTAGGAAACAAGAGATAGAGTTAATAACACAATCACTTCCTATTGTGCTATGTTTCTCCCTTTCTTCTTCAACTCTAGTGCCTGATTTGAATCAATTGAAACTGTAGAGCATATCACATCGACACTTCGCATCCTTAGATGACACTTCCCCTTGGATCGTATCTCCCTAGAACCTGAAACACATGAATCATCAGTTAATAGAATTTATATACATAGGGATAGGGGTTTTCCTTCTGGAATCCTCAAGATGAGGATTGTGGTTGATCCTGATGGGTCAACCCTTTGATTCTTTCTTAGAGGGCATCGCACTCTTTTCTTGCTTCCTCCAGCTACCTATCTAACTTCAACTGTTCTGGCCATATGACTAGGCATTCATTGCCTACATTCTGAGCCTTTTTCTGATATGTAGATTTGGTAGGCTCGGCCTTTCTCACCACTTGGGGTATAAACCCGCTAGTACACATTTCCTTCTTTGAGGTTATACCAAAATTCCATTTTCCTTGATTATTTATCTGAGTAAGAACCTCTCTATTTGGAATATTCCCTTTCTTCTTCTCCCATCTTAGGGGTCTTCCTCTTTCTTTCACTTCTCGCAGAGAAACACGACATGTGGATTTTTCGATGCATTCTTTGTTCATATTTCTTTTATCAGATGTCTGAGTCACCACACTCTTTTTCGCTGGTGGTGAGTCCTCTATTGAACATTCATTCTTCTTTATCACAGTTTGAGTAGATCTCACCTTAATGTTCCAAGTTTGTTCACATTCTCTCCTTGAGAGCGGTTGTGAGTACAACAAAGGAGGTCATTGATACACCTTTCGTTCAGCTCCATGTGATTCCCCTGAGGCTTTAAGACTATTTTTCACCTTACCAATTTATCTCCCAGTGTATAATTTCTCATTATGTACCACTGGAGTTGGTAATCTCTTTCTCGGGTCTTTTTACTTCCCCACTTTCTTCTTGCTGCACTGTTTGGCCAAATGCCCATGATCAGAACATATGAAACATTTTCTATTAAAGGTATACCTCATTTCATCACTTCTCTGTTGAGATGTTGATGCAACTTTTCTTCTTCTTCTGGCATCGATCTCTTGAGCTTCATGACACATACGCGTTGTTTGTCCCATCCTTCCACAGTAATAGCATCTGATGAATGTTCTCCTCTGAGAAACTCTTCTCTCTGATTTATCATGATGCTTCTTCTTATTCTCAGATTTAGTAATGTCTCTGTTTTCACAGCCTGAAATGTATTCTAGAGCCTCTGAACAGAAGCTTGATGTGTGGCCATGAATCCCATAGAAATAGCACATGTCATCACTACTTTTTGTAACTATCCTTTTAGGCCTATCTCCAGCACCTATAGGATTTCTTTCACATATGGAACTGTTCACAGCTCTCTTTCTATCTTTCACGGGAGGGGATTCATCAAATCCGATACCAGCTTTTCCGAAACTTGCTGGTCTTTGAGCTGAGAAAATATTCTGTTGTTTCCCTTCAGAAATAGCATATCTGTTCTTCATTTTATCATCACTTGTCGAAGGATGATCAAATAGCAAGTGTAAGGCATCCTTCATTTTTGGCATTCCTTTAGCATTGGATTTCTCCACTTCCTTCTTTACTGATTCTAGCTCCTCTTCCAACTTTTGAATCTTCATATCACTTGATTCAAGTTGGGCATTGAATTCCATTCTGTGATTCTTTCCACGACTCATCTCATCTGCCAATTCTTGTGTGAGCTTTTCTACCATACCACCTTGCTCCTTTACTTTCAATTTTTCTTGAGAAACAGATTCAGAGATAGATTCATTCTCTTGTTGGAGACTTTGATTCTTTTGAACTTGTTCAGACAACTGTGTAGCTAGATCATCATTTCTGGCTTTGAGATTCTGAATTTCATCTGTGTTCAGATTCTTTCCCTTGACATCAGCTTTTGATTTTTCAACCTTTGTCGATCTCTTTGACAGTTCTTCATCTTGAGAATCATTTTTCTCCCTCAGATCAGTAGCTACATCAATAAGCCTTTGATTCAAGCCTCTTAGCTTGTTGATCTCAGTTCTCAGTGTTTGGATCAGAATATCTTTAGATTTAATTTCATCAGTTTTTCTAACGTCACTTGAAATATCAGGTTCTTTGATACACTTGACATGATCTTTCACTTTTCTATTCAAGCCATCGATCTCCCTTTTCTGTTCTTAAATCTTAAGCTTATACTCACTAACTGTTTCTGATTTCTCTCGTGTTAATAACTTGAGTTTCTCAATTTCTTCCATCAACTCAGACTTCTCTTCTTCCTGCTGCTGCATATAGATTTTGGCATCGTGAACAAATTTGTTATATTTCTTTGTTTTAGCTCTCCAAACATCTATCTCCTCAAGAGCAGCCTCTAACTCAGCTGGCATATCTATTCTTCCTTCAATTTCTTCTTCTGTTTCAGTATCACTCTGATGCTCATGTACTTCACTCATTCCAATATCATGATTGAGTGAATCAATCTTTTCCCTATCAGATTCATCAAGACCTTCCTTCAGTAAGCTGTTTGATTCTTTTAGTTGAATCACACTTTTTACAAAAACACTTCCACACTGAGGGAAATTACCAGACTTCTAATTCTTTTTTGATGCTTTTCCTTTTCCCATGGCAGATTGTGATAAGAGAAAACTGAATATTCAACCACACAGATTGACTACACCAAGTCGAAGCAAACAAATATGATAAAAGAAACCCATCGCTCTGATACCAATTGTTAGGACCAATAGGGGCCTATATACCCTGAGAGGGGGGGGGGGGGTGAATCAGGGTATGGATATTCTTTTTCAATGTTCTTCCTGCCCCGTTGGATCTTGACCTCTTTGTTACAAGGGTCACTTTGTTTGCACTTGTGTGTATGTTATGATCACTTACTTTCTTCTTTATTTGATGATGATGCTTTAAATGCAATGCAGGAAAATTAGCAGGCAGACACAGAGATTTTTACTTGGTTCACCCTCACTGGGCTACGTCCAAGGAGTACACGCCGACAGGTTGTCGTGCGTACAAAATCCCACTAATCTTCAAAAGATGTGGATACAAAATTCGGGATAGATCACTTCTATGCCCAGGCTCACTGCCTTTACAAGGTTTAGGGTCAGCTCACTGCTTTCCCAAGGGTCACTCCCTGTTTCTCTCTCTCTAGCTCACTGCTGGTGGAGAGGATCACCTTCTTCCTCTTCCTAATCTCACTGCTCTAGACGGGAATCCAATCACAGTTTATAGACCTGTAGGTCTCTTCATTTGCATGAAATAATGCATCTTCAACTATTGATAGATGCTCTTTTGAAGTCCAACTTTCATCCACTGACGAATAGAACTTTTCCTCTGACCATTGGGCAACTACCTTTGGAAAGTACCTTCACAAAGCACCCTACTTCGCGAAGCTCTCAATTTTGTGAAGCTCAAACAAGCCTTCGCGAAGCTCCTGCCTTTTCACGAATCTCTCTCGCAAAGCACTCTCGCGAAGAACTCTCGCGATGCTCAAGCCGTCACAAAGCAACAACCCTCATGAATCTTAGTAAGCCAACACAGAGCTCGCAGGTTTCGCGGAGCTACAATAGCCGCCGCGAAGCACCTCTTTCGCGAAGCACACTGGCTCCGCGAACCACCTTTGCAAATCGAGAGCCAATGATCTTCTTTGAAAATCCTCTCAACTTCTCTTGAGGGGGTCGGCCTATATTTATAGGCGATTCCACCGACCCTCATCCCTTCCGCGCGAAGTCAACGCCACTTCATCTCAATTCGTGAAGCTCCAAAGTTTCAGCCAGAATTCTGTCCAAATCGCGAAGCACCACGGAAAGTTTCCGTTCGCGGAGCTTGACGTAGTCGCGAAGAATCACCGTCAACATTCCTTCGCGGCTTCGCCATGAATATTCCTCACAAAGCCCTTCACCGCCACTATGCGCTTGAACTCTTCCATTCGCGAAGCTTGACGTAGTCGCGAACCATCACCGTCAACATTCCTTCGTGCCTTCGCCGCGAAGCTCCCTCACAAAGCCCTTCACCGCCGCTATGCACTTCAACTCTGCCATTCGCGAAGCTTGAAGTAATCACGAAGACTCACCGCCTCCATTCTTCTGGTCTTCGCGAAATCCAATCCATACATTCTATCTTCATGAAATTCATGCCTTTGCCATATTAAATTATGCTCTTCATGGAAATCCTATTTTCGCGATGCTCACCAAACTCCAAATTTTGGACCCCAAAAATTTGGAAAACACTGGGAAACAGCGCCACCTAGTACTAATCTTTTGTACCGCCTCCAGATCATCCTTTCCTTTGTCATCGTTCTTTGTCAACAAGGATTGTCAACAAATTCTCGGGAACTCGACAATTCTCCATGGAAACCTGATTTGTCAACAAACACAATCAACCCAAAAATACTTCAATGATACCTTGAGGGATTTTTGCCCAACAGATCTAATAGATAACACTTAATTAGGTATAATCCCATACTTACACCTAAGTTATCAAGTAACCCATCTCAATCATGTGGTATCACAAAGGTATGAAATCAACGGATAACCACTACTTAGGTATATACCCATACATACACCTAAGTTATCAAGTAACCCATCTCATTCATGAGGTATCACAAAGATATGAAATCAATGGATAACCACTACTTAGGTATATGCCTATACATATACCTAAGTTATCAAGTAACCCATATCAATCATGAGGAAATCACAAAGGTCAACGACTCAGCTCAAACAAGGATTTTCATTAAAGATACCGAAACCACAACTGCTGGAGAACTCCTCCTCTGTCAAGTACAGTATCCCTATCACGAATCCAAGTCTCTACTCACTAACCTTAGACTGCTGAGGTACTGTACCTATCGAGTACCACAGGTCTGCACCCAAACACAGTAGTGCTCCCCGCTAGGGGTTTACCGCCCAAACACAGTAGTGGTTCCCCTAATAGCCTACAGAGGTACTCCTCCTATCGAGTACCGTGAGTCTGCTTCCAACTACTAGGCACTCTGTCCGCCATTGGTCTTCCTCCAAATACCAGGCGCTTCGTCCACTGGGCTAGTCGACTCACTCCAAGTCGAATCGGTCAAGCAGTCTTCAAATCCACAACTACTAGGTCTCGACACTACGTACACTTGTCTCTGGGAGGATCCGCTCCACGATATACTGTTCGATACTCCAAGTATCACAAAGTCCCATGAAGAAGTATCACAAAGAACTGCCTCGTTACAGGGGTCTCAACGCAACAGACGGCGCGTCGATCGGACGCCCGGTCTGTGAGTTATTAGCCTTTTCGTCCCTGGGGCCCGGTTGGTTTTGTGTACGAACCAACCTGACTGTAACTCAACTGTACCCCAAAATTTCATAGGGTATACTCATAGGGACCGTTTCTCAATGTTATTACCAACGTCGCTGACATTTTTTCAAACAGACATCCGGTCTGAAAGTTATCGGCTTTTCCGTTCGAGGGGCCCGATTGGATTTCGGGTACAATCCAACCCGACCATACTCCAACTGCGTCCAAACCTCAGGTGAAATATACCAAAAGATCCGTCTCACTAAAAGGAATCCCAATAAGTCTTCGACATGTCAATCGAACGTCCAGAGCTCAAGTTATAATCGTTTCCGCTCCGAGGCTCCGGTTAGTTTCGTGTTCGAACCAACCCGGCCGTACTCAAACTTTGCCGAAAGCTTGAGTGTAATATACCCAAACGAAATTCTCGATCCAAGGATCCCAACACAACTGACGGTGCATCTATCGGAGGTCCTTAGCCTAAAATATGGGCATTTTAATGAACCTGGTCCGAAAATAGGGGGTTTGGGCCCGGTTCGACCCGGCCCAATGGGGCGCGACCCGGACCGGCACTGGAGGCCCAACCCGATGCGGGCAACCCGACGGGGCGCTGGCGGCCTGACCCAGCGTGGGCGGCCCGACCCGGCACGGGCGGCTCAGCCCGGTCGGTTGTGGCTCAACCAACATGGCCGGGCGGACGCTGCAGAGCAGGGGGGTGTCGTTCCCCCCGGTTGATTGAACCGGTGCGACATTAAAGCCGATCCCCCCAAATCCAGAATGGCTTTGTCGTTCCGGTTCAGCTCCCGCCGCCGCGGCTTAGCCACGATGGTCTTCTCCGGCTGCGCGCCCCCGCCACCTTCTCCAAACCACCGGACGCGCTCCGGTGGTCCGTTTCACCCGTCATCTGCGGCTATGGTCACCTCGGGACCCGATCTTCACTATGGAGGCTTCAAATTGACTTTTCGGTCCCGTTTCATCGTCGCCACCAGTCCGTACATAACAAACGATCTGCGGAGGGTTTTTGGCCCATGTTTGTTCGGCCCGCACCCTCCGTGTTAGGCGTTATCAAAAGGTTCGATCAAAAAACACTTGATTTCATCAATTACAAGGGTATAATTTATTCAAGAATATATTATTGAAACATCATATAAATAAACGCTCATGCTCGTGAGATAAAACCACTTGAAATAAACCCCTACAACTTACCGCAACAATTTATTCCCAACCCGCAAGGAAAACATTCGTGGATCAACTTGATAATAAGTTGATCTGTTTTCTTTGTTTTCTTTAGAATGAAAGAATCAAGGGGATAAAATCATACTTAATTAAAAACCCTACCTCGTGTCGTTCGTCTTTCGATGACGATATCACGAGAGGGTGGACGTCGGCTCGTCGACATCGTCGCAAGGGAGGAGATGAAGGTGACGATGATCATTGGCATTCGTCGCTTCCACAAAGGCCTTCGATCCCTGCTCGAGCGTCGTTCGTTGGAGATCTGCTGGAAGGAGAACCGTTCTTCGTGAAGTGTTTCATTCTTCGCGGGAGGATGGAGTTCTTCAAAGGGACTTAGAGCTCTCTCCCAAAATCCTTACACAACAACCAACAAAATAAAATAAGGCCTCCCCTTATTTTATTATTTTTCCATGCATTTCAAAAACTCAAAATTCAAAATCAAATTCACTTAATTAATTAAACTTGAGTTGTCTAATTAATTGGGTGTTATGTTGGAAAGTTTAATGAGTGAGAGAGAGAGAAGTTACTCACATAAAGGGGTGAGTTAGGGAGTAAGGGAATGTGAAGGGTTGGGCTTGTGTGGGCCCCACCTCACCTTTATCCTCTCATGGGTAGTTAGTATCTAGTGGATCCCACCCCAACTCCCACACCTAGGATCTAACCACTTAGAAAAAAGAAATAAAATTGTAACACAATTTTATTTTACTTTTTATTTAATCCACATTTTTATCAACTCCTCTCGAGCAGATGCATCTTTGGTAAAGGTCCTCTTAAGCAATTACCGGTGATGCGGTTCGATCGGTGCCCTCGAATTTCAATTCTGAGCACCAGTTAAAAAGATAGAAAAACCCGCTCGTTCGTTCACTGAACGTAACCGATCTAAACTTCGGAAATTTATTCCAGGCACACCGGGCCTCAGAATTTGGTGCCGTGAGAAACTACACACTCGTAAAATTCCAAAGAAATTAGGAAAAAAAATTTGCTTGTAATTTACGGGTCTTGACACAAGAATAGAAAATGGGTTTCATTAAACACATCATAAAGAACCCATGGAAAGAAAATGGGTCTAATATCCTTTTTAAATGGATTCAAATAATGAAATCATTCATAATTACATAAATAATCATAACATGATAATCTCATTAAATATAAATGGGTATCCAATAAAATAAAGTAAATTTCTAGTTAAATACCATTCAATAAAGATAATAAAGCATATGGTATTTACATGGTATAGATAAAGGGTATGAAGCTACAAAAATAATTTTACTTAATCTGTCAATGTATGATGTCTTGGTGAAAATCTTTTAATAAAAGGAATGGAAAATAAGGTATTCACAAGGGAAATGCATTGGAAGAAAAATTATGGTTATACACTAAAAAAATTAGGCAAGACAAAGGTGTGAATGAATAATTTCTCTAAAAGGGAAGGAAATTACATAATCTATCCAATGAAAGAAGTTATATGGTTATATTTGAAAAATTATTCTTGATCAAGAATGATTTATTTTAAAGGAAAATTACTTAGATGATTTTTTTAAGGATTTTTAGAAAAGTGTCTTTGGAAATAAGAAATATCCTTGATCGCTTGAAATAATTTTAAAATTGATATTATATAAATATAGGTGAAAAAAATTCTTTTATAAAAAATGAAAACATAGAAAGAAAGTTTTGAATAAAATTTCAAAGGTGGATAAAAGATGTGTTCTAATTAAAAATGTTAAAAGGGATCATTTTAAATATATTCATAAAAGGAAGAAGTTGTGGGTCACTTTCAATTTTTTTTTAAAAATTTGAAGTGATTTTTTGAAACATTTAACTTTGAAATTCAAACTTTAATAAATTATTCCTTAAAAATTATTAAATATTATCAAAGGAAATGTGGAGTATAAGATAAAACATTTTATTTTGAATGGAAGGAAAATATTTTGAAATCCATTTGTTTGGAAACCCACATTGTAAAAAGAGTATTAGATTTTAATTTTTAAAAGGTATAAATAGAATTATTATAATAATATAAAATAATTTATATTTACTTTCCCAAAAATAGGGTAAAAATTCATGGGAAGGAAAATATGTACTTGAGACAATGATCTAATTAAGAGATGAAGGTTCATTCTTTATAAAATTATTTTTTCAGGTGAGAGAACAATCAAGTAGGGATATTTGAATAAAAAGTGACATTATCCCTATAAAGATAAAATATAACATCATATAAAATGGGAAATCAATTAATAAAGAGAATATTTAAGGTTTAAGGTCAAAAGAAACCATATAACTCGAATAAATATATTTGAGTTACCAAAGTCCCTTACAGACAACATAGTTCATGAAGTTAAAAACTTCTGAAAAGGGGTTTATGTGGTAAAAATATAAATCCATATAATTCAAAGATAAAATACCACATAATAAAATCATAGGGTATAATTTACCCAACTTATATGACATATGTTCAAGAAGAAAAATTATAACTCAATGAATTAGAATTGAGTTAACAAAAACCGTTACATATTACGATGAATTTAAATAAAAACCTATTGAAAGAGATAGATTTAAATTGAAGTTAAATTATGATGGATAAAATTTATTTCATTATATAATATCTCAATTAGTCATTATATACATAAAATGAAAGAAATTATGTGCATAATATAAAACATGTCTCAGAGAGGGGAATTTGTGATGAAAACCCTTACCTCCGTCTTGATTCATTCTACACTTGTACCAAACATCCCAAATAATTAAATTTATTTTATTAAATACATAAATAAAAATATTATTCATAACTATAACCATTTATACTAATAATTTCTAATCATTATATACATACATATAGTAAGTTTTTACTTATTCTCAATATCTGGTGCAAGTAATCATGATTATTTAGAACTAGTTTTGTAATAGCGGTGTCAGTATTTGTTATTCATAGAAATTTCATCATTAACATTTCATTAAAGTTAATTTAAGGGGTAAATTATAATTATTTATTAATTTTTAACTTCCTTTCATGAGTGTTTCATTCTTTATCCTTAAATATAAAATTTACAACAAACATATTTTGATGATTCTTAATCAACAAAGGGAGTTTTCTTAATTAATTTGTTAAATATTTATATAAAATTTACAAAACAAAAAAAATAATTATTTACATATTTATATCATATTATAAAAATGGCTAATTTCCCATATTAATTTATGATATAAATCCATATCATTTTTCATATAGGTGGTTAAACTGACCCAAACAGGAACATACCATGATTAATGAGTGATTATGATATGGTATAATTTAAATAGCATTATTCAAGTAACATAATAATCCTATTTAGAGTTAATTAATGCAATATATCATAATTAGAAATAAGTTTTATAATAATTTAGGGATAAAAAAAATTGATAGTATGAATGATTTTCTTTTTCTTAGTTTCATTTTTTAGATGATTAATTTTATAATGATTGTTTATCATTCATATCATTAATAAGTTATTCAACTTTTTTAACATAACCGTTTTAATATAATAAAAATTATATTTATTCTTTAAAACCATTCTTATAACCATATATTAAATATGGTAATAAAAAATAGTACACATCGTTCCATGGAGGTTGTAGTAGCACATACGCATGGTCGATGCTTTCATTTTCCTTAGAATAGGAGAGAGAAGTAATATTGTTTATCATTTAATAATATTAAATAATATATATATATATATATTATAATTATACATTAAATTAAAATTTTAAATTATTCATGTTAGGTGGTGAAGGAAAATAAACATGCTACTTCATGGAGGTGGTACTCTATACGTACACACATATGCATGATTCACATTTTCTTATTGGAAAAGGGAAAGGTGATTAATGATTGTAATATAATTATAATAAAATATCTGTATATTAATTATTTTGATGCTATAATTTTAATACATTTTATCTAAATTTTAAGAATAATGAGTGGAAAAAAAGAAATATAATTGAGAAAGAGAGGTTTGGAACTTATACCTCTCTTCTTGGATAACCTCCTTTGTGAAGAAGTTTAAGCCTTTAAGGGATGGTATTTTGAGAAGAAAAAAACATCATGAATGTTTAGTGGATTTTTGATTATAGGTTTGGGTAGATTTTGGGTAGAAATAAGTGGGTTTGGGTGTGAGGGTAAATGAGGGGAGGAGTGACCCTATTATAAGTGAAAAGGGACGAAATTTTTGTAAATATCATTTTTTTCAATAATGGGATGTTACTCTCAAAGAAAGTGACAAACAAAACTAGGAAATAATGGAAAGTGGAAGTGATAATATTGATCAAGTACTCAATCACACATTACCACACATGTTTTAAGCATCTTTGGTGTGTTTTACTCTTAGATTATTTACTTTTACCATTTTATCTTTTACCATGGTAACTAGTTTTTACCTATGAAAATTATCTTTATGTATAAAAATAAAATATCAATTTTTATATAATTTGTACCTACTGATTCCAAATTTTAAATAAATTTAATTTTATTAATTCTATAAAAGTGATAAAACATAATTTTAAAATACTAAACGTATAATGTATTAAAAATAGTTTTTTTTTGAAAAAATATAACTTAAGTTCTAAATTGTAAAGTAAGGGTTGTTAAATTATTATTTTTAAATTATAATGTAATGTATAAAATACATATTTTATGTTAGAATTTTTTTTCTTAAATTTCATGTTCATACTTATATACTAATAATGTTATAAAAGTCATGTTATTTGTAAAAAACTGTATTTTTCACTATTCACCTAAAAAACAACCTTTTTAGAAAAATATGAAAAATTAATCTTAAGATAATATTTACATGGTAAATATAATAATAAATTTAATTTTTCAATATTCAAATTTTAAAATTTATAAATTATATTTTAGATAAAAATATAACATATAAATTAAAATTACTTATATTAAAAATGACATTTTTAAACTTAAAGTGTTTTTAATCCTATTTCATATAGATTTATAAATAAGTTAATATTGATATATTATTTTATAAATCTAAATATTACCTATTATAATAAAATCTAAACTATGATTAATTTAATTTATTGAAATACAATACCCTTTTTTTAAACGGTTCTTTGAAAGGATTCCTTTTTAGAATATTAATCCAAGATAACAATAATATATAATTATTTTGATTTATTATTATCTATTTATATACTAATTATTATATTATTCATGTAATTTAAAATTTTCATGGTTCATTTTATCTGGCTTTTGTTTTAGTTCAGTATTGTGTGTGACACAAGTTATTGAAGATAATATTAATTTAAAGGATCCAATATCTTTGATCGTTATAATATACATGTACAGAATAATTATAAATTATGTTTATAAAATGTTTTATATATGAATAAGGTTTTGAAATTTTTTATTAAGATATTTATTTTTTTATACAAAAAATTCCATCCCTTTAGTGGAAGTTCATAGTTAAGGTAAGAGGTTCTTTGTATCAAATTTATTTTCTTGAGACATAATTCTTATTTTATGCCCTAATATATTAAATAAGATGTAATTACTACCTCATGAATATATTTTACCATATTCATATAGTTCATGGGGTTTTAAGATCCACATCGTGTTCTTTATTGAAGTGTATTTCTATTCAAAAGATAACAATGTTATAAGGGTTTTTTGTTAACTCAACTCCTTTTTTTGAGTTATAATGATTTATATTAAACTTATTTCTTACAATATTGGATTATTCCACACTAATAATTAATTCTATGGTACCCTTTCTTTCTTTTTGGGAAAAAATTGCCTTTTAATTTATATATTTTACCTTGATGAAATTATTTCTCAAAAAGGAATATCATTGTTGAAAATAAACCCTATTCTCTTTAACAACATTTTCCCATCCTCGTCTATATTTACCATTACCACCAATATTATCCTTTATATGTGGAAAACCATTTATGTGTTATCTCATGTGGACTTCACATTTTCCTTTTTCTATTTTTAAAATGTTGTTTTTATCCCTTTTTATAATGTGAGTTTCAATAGAGGTATTTTAAAATATTAAAATGGTTTTACTTACATGATTATTTGATTTATCTTTCACTCCAAATTTCCTTGGGAAAATCATTATTTCTTTTTTAGGGATCCATTATTGAGGATTATATTTAAAAGTAAATGTTTTCAAAAGATTTCATATCACCTATTTAGAAAATTTCTTTGAAAGTAATCCATAAATTATTATTTTATAACAATGTTAATTTTTTTTCTAAAAAAATATTTTATGGTTTTTATTTAATTCTCTTATTTATTAAAAAACGTTTTCTTTATTCAAAAAACCATTACTATTTTAGAGGATTAAACTTCAGGAAATCCATTACTATTTTTTTCTTTCTTAATCATCCACTATGTTTAAATATGATTTTTATTCTAATTCATTCTTTATAAACACTCTATATTTCCTTCCTTTGATTTAAGGGTATTAAATCAGAATCCAAACATTGATTAATTTGGGAAATTATTGACTTAACCATATATCCTTTATCAATACGGTGTAAATACCATATTCTTTAGTATCATGATTGGAGGGTATTTACTTGTAAAGTTACTAAATATATTTGGATACCCATTTATTTTTCTTGGGTTTATCATGTTATGATTATTGATGGAATTGTGAATTATTTAATTTTTTGATTCCATTTGAAAAGTTTCTAAAACCAATTTTATTCCTATGGGTTTTTATGATATGTTGAATGATTGATATCTTATGGTACACATATATATAGATGATGATAGTCAGGGTCCTATATCATCCTCCAATGCATTGAGTATGGTTTTATATCTCATAAGATAATGTAGCATGGGCCGTATTTGATATAATCACAAATTAAAGGGTGATACTTCTTGGATTATACTCATAACATAAAGGGTAAGGATTCATATATATGATCATAATATAATGATACCCTATTCTTATGTTTTCTCAAAATATCTTTATTATTCTATGTCTCAAGATAATCATACATTTCCATTACCTATGCCTATGATTATTCTCCATGGATCATGTTTATTATGCCATTATTCCATACAATTTTTCCATGGTATATCTTTTTTCATTTGAGATTACATGTAGTGATCCCGACCCTAGTAGCCTAAAGCCGTTGTTTACTTTTGATATAATATATAAAGAATCCCATCTTAAAGGACCATATAATTTAGTAGTATTAGTAAACTAGATACATACTTGAAATTCACATTACATTTTAAACATAAAATACAATGTGTTTTCGTTGTTAATTCCATTATTCCAATTGGCATATCCCTACATATCCATCAAAAAACACATCCTAATATCCTGGGGAAAATAAAACATAAGAAAGGGGTGATCTAAGATGATCAGTAAGGGTAAGTGTACAACAAAATATTTGAATAAATAATTCATAATAGATATATAAATTTAAACAATTGAAACACATTCAATTTAATAAATAACTTGAGCATAATATTACTTGAATAAATGATAATCAAATAATTCTGTATAAATAATCACATGATCTTGAAAACATAACCATATATATTCTAAATAATTGAATAATCCCATGGAATATCAATAACTGGATTCATAATGTTGGAATGAATAATGTCTAACATCTAAAACATATTGTCTAGGCCTTATTCCAATACATCTAAATAAATAGGTAAGGCCTCATCCAAAACCAAATCTAGTTTGTCTCATGAGACCTACTGATGCATCGAGGGGCTATAGTGGGCCTCTCCATTACCCATATAAAAGGGGTGAAATATAATCAACATAAATATTTTCATTGAAAAACTAACATACAAAATTTTAATACTTACCCCAATCAATAAACATAATCACAAACTATCTAGAGTAAAATTGTGAATGGTAAAAAATTGTACATCCCTAGTCAAACTGATCATAAACCATCTAGATAAATAATAAGGGTTGTGTAGATAAAAAATATCCTCATTGGATCATAATTAAAATATATGGTTTATATTATTGATGAATATAAATACTATGAAAATATAATTAAAAACATTCTTGAGAAAATAACCTTTGCATTTTTAAAATCACACTTTAAGACAAAAATCTTAAAAATTTTACAAAGTTTTTATTTGAAAATTCAATATAAAAATGATTATAATGGAATAAATTGGATTAAAATATATATAATTGAACTAATTTTTCTTTAAAACCAATTTAAAATATAATTTATGTTTTTAAATTATTTTAACAAAAATTCCGTTTTCAATTAAAATTCAGTATTTTTCACTATTTATCAAAAAATTAATCTTTTAAAAAAATTCTCAAAAATTCACCCTATGATAATTTGGAAATATAAATGAAAAAAATTAAGTTTATTTTTTCAAATAATTTTTTTAAAAGTTTTAGAAATTAATTTTAAATTATATTTACAAAGCGTGACTAATCATTCATTCATAGAAATATAGTTTTTCAGAAAATATTTATTTCTCTTTAAAATGGTTTTTATTTTATTTGTAATCAGTATATAGACATTGAATTTATTTTATACATACGTAAACCATATAATTTCAATAATTTATTTATCCCTATTCATATCCACCAAGTTAATAGCTATGTTATAATAGGCATTTTTAAGGAATAATATTTTAATAGAGTGTTGTGTTTCATTTAAACCTGATGTTGTGTGCATCTCAAGATATTTAAGATATTGAATTTATTTAAAAATATATCATAAAATCTTGTGTTGTTATATTATATTTTAATCTTGGTGTTTCATTTCAGATATTTTATCAAACATGATGTTCATATTTTAAAATATCAGGGTGTTACATTCAACCCCCCTTAAATAAATTGCATCCTCACAATTTAATCTTGATCTCGGTAATCAAGGGTTTAAAATTTGAATGTATTTTTCTTGAAATCCCACATAATGATAAGGGTTAATAAAAAATCCTCTTGATAAGATAGAATAGGAATTACAAAGTTCATCTAGAATAATTACATAACTTGGTTTCCAAGTAAGAGATCATAGGTAGGAAGTGAAGATATGGACATAGAATAAAATAAAAAATAATTTTAGATATTGTTTGAGATCATTGATAACAATAAAGTTGGTGATCTAGAGAAGGCTTATGATCAAAAAACCCTGAATATATAAAGGGTGAAAATACCATAATTTTATCAAAAATAAAGGTATTAGGATAACATTTTTATTTCAAAATCCATTTACTAGAGTTGATGAATTCTTTTATTATCTAAGAATATAAGGAAACATACCTACTTGATATGTTTATATTTTATAAGAACGATTTCAGACTTTTTTTGTGCTTTGATCAATTCCCACTTCATTTGTTTCTCTAGGAAATGAATATCAAAAATGAATTTTTATTCCCAAAGCACATTTACATATCATTGGAGAGAAATTCATTCCTCCTATATCTAGATATTTTCCAAGACCAAAATGGTTAGTAAAATTTATCCAATAACACCCAAGATTCAACTCAATCCATTCCATAAGTTGTTAACCTGAATACTCTTTCAATTTTTTTTGTCAAAATAAAAAGTATAATTTTTTTAAAGGAAGGCCTCTAAATCAATATTATATTCCCCAAAAAATATAAATTGGATCTTAATGTCACATTCCAAATATAAAATATTAGGTTGTTAGTTATATTCCATAAATCAATACTTGCCATAAACTCCATAAAATATGATATAAACCATAAAAAATATAGCCAATTTTATAATCATGAACACTATGACATAAAAATCTCATTATTATATCAAAATTGGTAACATATTAAGGGTTATAATCCCTTAATAACGTGTTTTCCATGTGGTTCAAGGAAAAAATATATGGCTCCAATTTTTCCTGGCATTTTCTCTTGAGTGATCTTCTATCCATGCTAGGGTTTCATCCCCTTGCGGAAGCACGATCCTCCATCAGATTTTATTAGTCCTATCACTCGCTTCTTAAGATTTGTTGTATGCTGTTATCCTTGCTTCAGAATCAGTTCAGTTAGACTTCCCCAAGGTGTTCATATACCTGTTTACCTCATTACTCACCTTCTTACAGCTTAGAAATGTGACTCATTCTTTTTCTCCTTAACCATGTTGGATCTTCCTGTCTCGTTATTTATCTGAAGGCATACACTCAGTGGCGGCCTCAGTGTTGGGTTCTAAGTTCTGCAGTAGAACCGACTCCTCTGATACCAATTTGTCACGACCTGCCCTCGTGGCCCATGCCGTGACTACCCCAAGCCCACCTTCCATAGGCCAGGGCCTGGTGACTAGCACCTAAGGTGTAAATCCCATTAACAGGGAAGGAATTTCCTTTATAAAACATAAACACAACCAACCAGAGTACAAGCGGAAGTAATACACTAAGTACAAAAGAAAATGCTGAAAAGTAAATGAGCCAGAATACAAACCCAACTGAAAAGTACAACTACAACCGAATGAAAGTACAACATAAAATACAAAAAGCTGGAAGATAGAAGCAGCTCCTAGGTCGTCCACCTCGTATCCTACCTGAAGGGTAGGTACAGATAGCGCAACTCCTAGATCGTCCACCACAGATCCAACCTAAAGGGTAGGTACAGATAGCCTCCTCAACGCTCTCGCCTGTTAACCTCCACCATGTACCATCTCATCATGAAGTCCACCCCAGATACTGACTCTTCATGAGGTCCACCTCCGGGTACCGTCCAATCCTCGAACGCTCTGCCTCCGTCAGCGCTGTCCGTCATCTGCATCCAACACAACGAGGTGCGGGCATAGCCTGTGTAGGGGTGAGTATAACGATACTCAGTAGGGACCCCGAGACCCTCAAGGTTACACTAAATCCAACAAGGATACCCACAAAGAAGGATCTAATAGATAACCATTACTTAGGTATAAGCCCATACTTATACCTAAGTTATCAAGTAACCCATCTCAATCACGAGGTATCACAAAGGTATGAAATCAATGGATAACCACTACTTAGTTATATGACCATACATATACCTAAGTTATCAAGCAACCCATCTCATTCATGAGGTATCACAAAGATATGAAACCAACGGATAACCACTACTTAGGTATATGCCCATACATATACCTAAGTTATCAAGTAACCCATATCAATCATGAGGAAATAACAAAGGTCAACGAGTCAGCTCAAACCAAGATTTTCATTAAAGATACCGAAACCACAACTGCTGGAGAACTCCTCCTCTGTCAAGTACAGTATCCCTGTCACGACTCCAAGGCTCTACTCACTAACCTTAGACTACTGAGGTACTCCACCTGTCGAGTACCACAGGTCCGCACCCAAACACAGTAGTGCTCCCCGCTAGGGGTTTGCGGCCCAAACACAGTAGCGGTTCCCCTAATAGCCTACAGAGGTACTCCTCCTATCGAGTACCGTGGGTCTGCTTCCAACTACCAGGCACTCCGTCCGCCATTGGTCTGCCACCAAATACCAGGCGCTCCGTCCAATGGGCTAGTCGACTCACTCCAAGTCGAATCGGCCAAGCAGTTGTCAAATCCACAACTACTAGGTCTCTGCACTCCGTACGCTTGTCTCTGGGAGGATCCGCTTCACAATCTACTGGTCGATACTCCAAGTATCACAAATTCCCACTAAGAAGTATCACAAAGAACCGCCTCGTTACAGGGGTCTCAACGCAACAGACGACGCGTCGATCAGATGCCCGGTCTGTGAGTTATTAGCCTTTTCATCCCGGGGCCCGGTTGGTTTCGTGTACAAACCAACCCAACTGTAACTAAACTATACCCCTAACTCTCATAGGGTATACTCATAGGGACCGTTTTTCAATGTGATTACCAACGTTGCTGACGGTTCGTCAAACGGACATCCGGCCGGAAAGTTATCGGCTTTTCCGTTCTAGGGGCCCAGTTTGATTTCAGGTACAATCCAACCCGGCCATACTCCAACTATGTCCAAAACATAGGATAAGTAAAGAAAAAGATCCGTATCACCAAAAGTAATCCAACAAAGTCGACGGCACATCAATCGGATGTCCAGAGCTCAATTTATAAGCGTTTCCGCTCTGAGGGCCCGGTTGGTTTCGTGTTCGAACCAACCCGAACATATATAAACTTCGATGAAAGCTTGAGTATAATATACCGAAACAACAGTCTCGATACAAGGATCCCAACGCAACTAACGGTGCGTCGATCAGAGGTCCGTTGCCCAAAATATGGGTGTTTGAACGAACTTGGTCCGAAAATAGGGGGTTTGGGCCCGGTCCGACCCGGCCGAATACCCCTTGGGTCGGCCCGAACCGGGGCGACCCGACCCGGGTCTGGGTCCGGCCCAATTGGGCGCGGCCCAGCCCGGCCCGGCGCTGGCGGCCCGACCAGGCGCGGGCGGCCCAGCCCGGCACGGGCGGTCCGGCCCGGCCCAGCGCTGGCGGCCCCACCTGGAGCGGGCGGCCCGACCTGGCCGGTTGTGGCTCGGTCAGCATGGCCAAGCGGACGACGCAGAGTAGGGGGGGTGGGGGGGCGTCGTTCCCCCCAGTTAATTGAACTGGTGCATCATTAAAGCCACGCCCCCCAAATACGGAATGGATTTGCCGTTCCGGTTCACCTCCCGCCGCCGCGGCTAAGACGCGATGGTCTTCTCCGGCGGCACGCCGCCACCGTCTTCTGCGGACCGCTGGACGCGCTTCGGTGGTCCGTTTCGCCCGTCATCTGCGGTTATGGTCACCTCAGGACCCATTCTTCACTGCGGAGGCTTCAAATTGCCATTGCGGTCCTGTTTCATCATCGTCGCTAATCCACACATAACAAACAATCTGCGGAGGGTTGCCGACCCATGTTTGTTCGGCTCGCGCCCTCCACGTTAGGCGTTATCAAAAGGGTCGATAAAAAAACACTTGATTTCATCAATTACAAGGGTACAAGTTATTCAAGAATAAATTATTCAAACATCATATAAATAAACGCTCATGCTCATGAGATAAAACCACTTTAAATAAACCCCTACAACTTACCGCGACAATTTATTCCCAACCCACAAGGAAAACATTCATGGATCAACTTGATAATAAGTTGATCCACGTTCTTTGTTTTCTTTAGAATGAAATAATCAAGGGAATAAAATCATACTTAATTAAAAACCCTACCTCGTGTCGTTCGTCGTTCGATGACGATATCGCGAGAGGGTGGACGTCAGCTCGTCGACGTCGTCGCAAGGGAGGAAATGAAGGAGACAGCTATCATTGGTGTTCTTTGATTCCGCAATGGCCTTCGATCCGGGCTCGAGCGTAGTTTGTTAGAGATCCGCCAGAAGGAGAACCGTTCTTCGTGACGGGTGTCGTTCTTCGTGAGAGGATGAAGTTCTTCAAAGGAACTTAGAGCTCTCTCCCAAAATCCTCACACAACAACCAAAGAAAAAATAAGGCCTACCCTTATTTTATTATTTTTTCATGCATTTCAAAAACTCAAAATTCAAAATCAAATTCACTTAATTAATTAAACTTGAGTTGTCTAATTAATTGGGGGTTATGTTGGCAAGTTTAATGAGGGGAGAGATAAGTTACTCACATAAAGGGGGGAGTTTGGGAGTTTGGGAATGTGAAGGGTTGGGCTCGTGTGGGACCCACCTCACCTTTATCCTCTCTTGGGTAGTTAATATCTAGTGGATCCCACCCCAACTCCCACACCTAGGATCTAACCACCTAGAAAAAAGAAATAAAATTGCAACACAATTTTATTTTACTTTTTATTTAATCCACATTTTTAATCAACTTCTCCCGAGAAGACGCATCTTTGGTAAAGGTCCTCTTAAGAAATTACCGGCACTGCGGTTCCATCGGTGTCCTCGGATTTCAATTCCAAGCACCGGTTTAAAAGATAGAAAAACCTACTCATTCGTTCACTGAACGTAACTGAGCTAAACTTCAAAAATTGATTCCAGGCACACCGGGCCTCGGAATTAGGTGCCGTCAGAAACTGCGCACTCGTAAAATTCCAAAAAAATTAATAAAAAAAAATTTCTTGAAATTTCTGGGTCTTTATATTACTCTCACCTCAGAGCTTTACGTCCTCGTAAAGCTACAACACAAACTAGGGAAACTAAAGGAGGTACCGATCACACATCTGAGCCTCCCGCTCCCATGTGCTCTCCTAGAGGTTCCCGTGCTGCCAATGAATGCACACAAGAGGAATCGACCATCCCCATATGACCCACTCATGTCGATCCTCAAGATCTACTATAACCCCGTGAAATTCGCCTCATCATCGATGTCTAGCTCTCCGTGGTCAACGATGACAGATAGGTCGTGCACACATCTCCTCAGCTGAGATACGTGGATGACGTCGTGCACCTAGTGCATCTGAGGTGGAAAGGCGAGGAGGTAAGCCACCTTGCCTACTTTGTTGGGGGCCTAGAAATGTCCGATGAAGCATGGATATAACTTTCCACCCCGGCCAAATCTCCATAAACCCCGTCGAGGTGAGACCCGTAAGAAGACGTGGTTTCCACCCTCGTACTCATGTGGTCTTGTCTCCTATCAGCAAAAGACTACTGTCTACTCTGTGTAGCATTCATCCACTCATGGATTATCTGCACCTTCTCCATATATCCTGAACCATATCTGGTTCTAGACATGCTGACTCCATCACTATCCACAAAGGATATCTGAAATGCAGCCAGCTGCTGTCTCACCACTCTTAACAACTGAACGCCCGATCTCCTACTAAGAGAATCTGCTACAACGTTCCCCTCCACAGGAGTATAAACTATCTCAAAGTCATAGTCCTGGAGGAATTCAAGCCATCACCGCTATCTCAGGTTCATGTCCTTCTGAGAGTAGATACACCTGAGACTATTTGAGATGGAGAGAACCATAAAACATTCGCTCAACGAACAATGGGTGAGACTAGCCAATTGTAAGAACCCATCTCCACCCTGTTTCATCTATATTCCACCAAAGAGCTACTAGGATTTCTCCTCTACCGAAAAGAGAAATCTGGTCTCATCCCCTGGATGAACCAATTTCTTTGCCTAATACAGTCAATCTTGACATGAATGATACATTCATTCCATGGTTGACGTCGTAAGGCCTCGACGCTACTGCCAAGAGATCCAACCGTTACTCTCGCCTCCAAGGGTCGAGTCACACTGTCGGGAGCAGTGTGTGGTCACTAGGTCTCCTCCAGTAGGTATCTTGAGAGTGAGGGTCAAGTCAACGGTTTTAAACCGGAACCTCTTTGTAACAACATATGAGAGAACAGGAAAGTAAATTCCACAAAGAAAGGTGTCTTTTATTACTACAACACAATGTATAAAGATACATACAACCACAAAAACAACAAAAAGGAATCTATAAGAACCAATAACAAAGGCCTCCATGCCTGGAACTAGTCCCGCTCCTGTCCACCTACTTCCGGAGCTCTACTTCCTTGTCCACTGCTCGGCTGCTGCTCAAGCTTTCGCCGCTGCTTCTATCTCGGTGGCTCCTCCAACGCCTGCGGATCAACTGTGCGAGGAGTTAGATAGTCACGTGCCATGTGACCCTGCTTGCCGCATGAATAGAACTTCCTGCTCCTCATATGGATGGCTTTGTTTCGTTTGCCTCGCACAACCGAACCTAAAACCCGAGGTCACCTACCTGTTGGACTGGTCCTCTTGGACCTCTGCATCATCCGTCTCCTGCCTACAGATAACTCAAGTACTGATGAAAAACCCTGCAGCAAGGGAAGCATCTCCTTAGCATGCTCAGAGTATAGAGTCGTAGGTATAAACTCCACTCTGAAGAAGGTCTCAAAGTCTCCGCAGGTGAAGGTCATCCCATTACAAAACTGGAACATGTGGCTCCACCACCTCTCAGCTACTCCCTGGAAGAGGCTAACAGCTAGGTACACCATCAAGTCTACGGGTGTCCCAGCTTTATGGAAAGCTCCTGCTATAAACTCCAGCCAGTGTCCAGCCATCTGAAAAACTAACTCGCCTCGAAACCTCAGAGGCCTCTGACGCTGGAACTCGTGCATCGCGCTCAAGCGGCGTGCACTCTCTTCTGGTGTCTCAACTAGTGGAGGGTCCTATATTGAGGCCTCACTTCTTGGTGGGCTATCATCGCACTCCCCACTCGGTACCCACACTGTCTGACTAGGTGAAGACATCCTGAAAGAAACAGACGTGACATGGTCAAACGATTATACCTGGTGAGATGACCTGGTTTGAGCTAATTTTAAAGAAACTTTTGAAAACACACACACAATCAGTGTTTTCATGCACCAAGTTGGAAATCAGAAGTCAGGGTCCTGGTGTATGGATACGTTGGCCGCCTGCACCAACACTGGACTCCCTGAACTGAAGACCACACTTACTACCCCTAACACTATTGCTTCACAGAAAAGAGAATATCAGAGTCCTATGTTCTACCGTAGAACGGACTCCTCTAATACCAATTTGTCACGAGCCACCCTCGGGGCCCGTGCTGTGAATACCCCAAGCCCGCCTTCCATAGGCCAGGGGCTGACGACTAGCACCTAAGGCGTAAATACCGTTAACTGGGAAGGCATTGCCTTTATAAAACATAAACACAAACAACCAGAGTACAAGCAGAAGTAATACACTAAGTACAAAATAAAGTGCTGAAAAGTAAATGGGAAAGAATACAAACCCAACTGAAAAGCACAACTACAAGCGAACGAAAGTACAACGGAAAATACAAACAGCTAGAAGATAGAAGAATCTCCTGAGTCGTCCACCTCGGATCTTACCTGAAGGGTAGGTACAGATAGCACAACTCCTGGATCGTCCACCACGGATCCAACCTGAAGGGTAGGTACAGATAGCCTCCTCAACGCTCTCGCCTGTTAACCTCCACCATTTACCGTATCATCGTGTAGTCCACCTCCGAATACTGACTCATCATGAGGTCCTCCTCCGGGTACCGTCCATTCCTCGAACGCTCTTCCTCCGCCAGCGATGTCCGCCGTCTGCATCCAACACAACGAGGTGCGGGCATAGCCCGTGCATGGGTGAGTATAACGATACTCAGAAGGGACCCCGAGACCCTCAAGCTCTCACTAAATACAACAAGGATAGCCACAAATAAGGATCTAATAGATAACCCTTACTTTGGTATAAGCCCATAATTATACCTAAGATATCAAGTAACCCATCTCAATCATGAGGTATCACAAAGGTATGAAATCAACGGATAACCACTACTTAGGTATATGCCCATACATATACCTAAGTTATCAAGTAACCCATCTCATTCATGAGGTATCACAAAGATATGAAATCAATGGATAACCACTACTTAGGTATATGCCCATACATATACCTAAGTTATCAAGTAACCCATATCAATCATGAGGAAATCACAAAGGTCAACGACTCAGCTCAAACAAGGATTTTCATTAAAGATACCGAAACCACAACTGCTGGAGAACTCCTCCTGTGTCAAGTATAGTATCCCTGTCATGAATTCGAGGCTCTACTCACTAACCTTAGACTACTGAGGTACTCCACCTGTCGAGTACATCAGGTCCGCACCCAAACACTGTAGTGCTCCCCACCAGGGGTTTGCCGCCCAAACACAGTAGCGGTTCCCCTAATAGCCTACAGAGGTACTCCTCCTGTCGAGTACCGCGGGTCTGTTGCCAACTACTAGGCACTCTGTCCGCCATTGGCCTACCGCCAAATACTGGGCGCTCCGTCCACTGGGCTAGTTGACTCACTCCAAGTCGAATCGGTCAAGAAGTCGTCAAATCCACAAATACTAGGTCTCTGCACTCCGTACGCTTGTCTCTGGGGGGATCCTCTCCATGAGCTACTGTTCGATACTACAAGTATCAAAAATTCCCACGAAGAAGTATCATAAAGAACCGCCTCATTATAGGGGTCTCAACGCAACAGACGGCGCGTCGATCAGACGCCCAGTCTGTGAGTTATTAGCCTTTTCGTCCCGGGGGCCCGGTTGGTTTCGTGTACGAACCAACCCGACCGTAACTCAACTGTACCCCAAAATCTCATAGGGTATACTCATAGGAACTGTTTCTCAATGTGATTACCAACATCACTGACGGTTCGTCAAACAGACATCCGGTCTGAAAGTTATCGGCTTTTCCATTCTAGGGGCCCGGTTGGATTTCGGGTACAATCCAACCCGGCCATACTTCAACTGCGTCCAAACCTCAGGTGAAGTATACCAAAAGATCCATCTCACCAAAAGGAATCCCAATAAGTCTACGACACGTCAATCGAACGTCCGGAGCTCAAGTTATAATCGTTTCCGCTTCGAGGCCCCGGTTAGTTTCGTGTTCGAACCAACCCGGCCGTACACAAACTTTGCCGAAAGCTCGAGTGTAATATACCAAAACGACTGTCTCGATCCAAGGATCCCAACAAAACTGAATGTGCATCTATCGGATGTCCTTAGCATAAAATATGGGTGTTTGAAAGAACCTGGTCCGAAAATAGGGGGTTTGGGCCCGGTTCAACCCGGCCCAATACCCCCTGGGCGGCCCGAACCGGGTCGACCCAACCTGGGTCCGGGTCCGGCCCAATTGGGTGCGGCCCGACCCGACTGGCGCGGCCCAGCCCAACGCTGGTGACCCAACCTGGTGCGGGCGGCCCGGCGGGGCACGGGCGGCCTGACCCGGCGTGGGCGGCCCGACGCGGCACTGGCGGCCCGACCCGGCACGGGCGGCCCGGCCCGGTCGGTTGTGGCTCGGCCAACGTGGCCGAGCGGATGCTGCAGAGCAGGGGGGGGGGGGGGGGGGCGTCGTTCCCCCCCAGTTGATTGAACCGGCATGACATTAAAGCCGAGCCCCCCAAATCCGGAATGGCTTTGTCATTCTGGTTCAGCTCCCGTCGCCGCATCTTAGCCGCGACGGTCTTCTCTGGCTGCGCGCCCCCGCTGCCTTCTGCGGACCACCAGACGCGCTCCGGTGGTCCGTTTCACCCGTCATCTGCGGCTATGGTCAACTCGGGACCCGATCTTCACTACCGAGGCTTCAAATTTCCTTTGTGGTCCCGTTTCATCGTCGCCGCCAATCCGCACATAACAAACCATCTGCGGAGGGTTTTCGGCCTGTGTTTGTTCGGCTCGCGCCCTCCGTGTTAGGTGTTATCAAAAGGTTCGATCAACGAACACTAGATTTCATCAATTACAAGGGTATAATTTATTCAAGAATATATTATTCAAACATCATATAAATAAACGCTCATGCTCATGAGATAAAACCACTTGAAATAAACCCCTACAACTTACCGCAACAATTTATTCCCAACCCACAAGGAAAACATTCACGGATCTACTTGATAATAAGTTGATCCGCTTTCTTTGTTTTCTTCAGAATGAAAGAATCAAGTGAATAAAATCATACTTAATTAAAAACCCTACCTTGTGTCGTTTTCTTTCGATGACGATATCACGAGAGGGTGGACGTCAGCTCGTCGACGTCGTCGCAAGGGAGGAGATGAAGGTGACGACGATCATTGGCGTTCATTGCTTCCACAAAGGCCTTCTATCCCTGCTCGAGCGTCGTTTGTTGGAGATCTCCTGGAAGGAGAACCGTTCTTCGTGAAGGGTGTCGTTCTTTGCGGGAGGATGGAGTTCTTCAAAGGGACTTAGAGCTCTCTCCCAAAATCCTCACACAACAACCAAAAAAATAAAATAAGGCCTCCCCTTATTTTATTATTTTTCCATGCGTTTCAAAAACTCAAAATTCAAAATCAAATTCACTTAATTAATTAAACTTGAGTTGTCTAATTAATTGGGTGTTATGTTGGCAAGTTTAATGAGTGAGAGAGAGAAGTTACTCACATAAAGGGGTGAGTTAGGGAGTAAGGGAATGTGAAGGGTTGGGCTCGTGTGGGCCCCACCTCACCTTTATCCTCTCATGGGTAGTTAGTATCTAGTGGATCCCACCCCAACTCCCACACCTAGGATCTAACCACTTAGAAAAAAGAAATAAAATTGTAACACAATTTTATTTTACTTTTTATTTAATCCACATTTTTTATCAACTCCTCTCGAGCAAATGCATCTTTGGTAAAGGTCCTCTTAAGCAATTACCGGTGCTGCGGTTCCATCGATGCCCTCAGATTTCAATTCTGAGCACCAGTTCAAAAGATAGAAAAACCCGCTCGTTCGTTCACTGAACATAACCGAGCTAAACTTCGGAAATTGATTCTAGGCACACCGGGCCTTGGAATTAGGAGCTGTGATAAACTGCGCACTCGTAAAATTCCAAAGAAATTAGGAAAACAAATTTTCTTGAAATTTACGGGTCTTGACACAAGAATAGAAAATGGGTTTCATTAAACACATCATAAAGAACTCGTGGAAATAAAATGGGTCTAATATCCTTTTGAAATGGATTCAAATAAAGAAATCATTCATAATTACATCAATAATCATAACATGATAATCTCATTAAATATAAATGGGTATCCAATAAAATAAAGTAAATTCTAGTTAAATACCATTCAATAAAGATAATAAAGCATATGGTATTTACATGGTATAGATAAAGGGTATGAAGCTACAAAAATAATTTCACTTAATCTGTCGATGTATGACGTCTTGGTGAAAATATTTTAATAAAAGGAATGGAAAATAAGGTATTCACAAGGTAAATTCATTGGAAGAAAAATTATGGTTATACACTAAAAAAATTAGGCAAGACAAAAGTGTGAATGAATAATTTCTCTAAAAGAGAAGGAAATTACATAATATATCCAATGAAAGAAGTTATATGGGTACATTTGAAAAATTATTCTTGATCAAGAATAATTTATTTTAAAGGAAAATTACTTTGATGAATTTTTTTAAGGATTTTTAGAAAAGTGTCTTTGGAAATAAGGAATATCTTTGATCGCTTGAAATAATTTTAAAAGTGATATTATATAAATATAGGTGAAAAAAAATTCTTTTATAAAAAATGAAAACATAGATAGAAATTTTTGAATAAAATTTCAAAGGTGGATGAAAGATGTGTTCTAATTAAAAATGTTAAAAGGGATCATTTTCCATATCTTCATAGAAGGAAGAAGTTGCGGGTCACTTTTAATTTTTTTTTTAAAAATTTGTAGTGATTTTTTAAAACATTTAACTTTGAAATAAAAACTTTAATAAATTGTTCCTTAAAAATTATTAAATATTATCAAAGGAAATGTGGAGTATAAGATAAAACATTTTATTTTGAATGGAAGGAAAATATTTTGAAATCCATTTGTTTGGAAACCCACATTGTAAAAAGAGTATTAGATTTTAATTTTTAAAAGGTATAAATAGAATTATAATAATAATATAAAATATTTTATATTTACTTTCCCAAAAATAGGGTAAAAATTATTGGGAAGGAAAATATTTACTTGAGACAATGATCTAATTAAGATATGAAGGTTCGTTCTTGATAAAATTATTTTTTCAGGTGAGAGAACAATCAAGTAGGGATATTTGAATAAAAAGAGACACTATCCCTATAAAGATAAAATATAACATAATATAAAATGTGAAATCAATTAATAAAGACAATATTTAAGGTTTAAGGTCAAAATAAACCATATAACTCGAATAAATATATTTGAGTTACCAAAGTCCCTTACAGACAACATAGTTCATGAAGTTAGAAACTTCTGAAAAAGGGTTTATGTGGTAAAAATATAAATCCATATAATTCAAAGATAAAATACCACATAATAAAATCATAGTGTATAATTTACCCAACTTATATGACATATGTTCAAGAATAAAAATTATAACTCAATGAATTATAATTGAGTTAACAAAAACTGTTACAAATTACGATGAATTTAAATAAAAACCTCTTGAAAGAGAGAGATTTAAATTGAAGTTAAATTTTGATGGACAAAATTTATTTCATTATATAATATCTCAATTTGTCATTATATACATCAAATGAAAAAAATTATGTGCATAATATAAAACATGTCTCAGAGAGGGGAATTTGTGATGAAAATCCTTACCTCCGTCTAGATTCATTCTACACTTGTACCAAACATCCCAAATAATTAAAATTATTTTATTAAATACATAAATAAAAACCTTATTCATAACTATATCCATTTATACTAATAATTTCTAATCATTATATACATATATATAGTTAGTTTTTACTTATTCTCAATATCTGGTGTAAGTAATCATGATTATTTCGAACTAGTTTTGTAAGAGTGGTGTCGGTATTCGTTATTCATAAAAATTTCATCATTAAAATTTCATTAAAGTTAATTTAAGGGGTAAATTATAATTATTTATTAATTTTTAACTTCCTTTCATGAGTGTTTCATTCTTTATCCTTAAATATAAAATTGACAACAAACATATTTCGATGATTCTTAATCAACAAAGGGAGTTTTCTTAATTAATATGTTAAATATTTATATAAAATTTACAAAACCAAAAAAATAATTCTTTACATATTTATATCATATTATAAAAATGGTTAATTTCCCATATTAATTTATGATATAAATCCATATCATTTTTCATATAGGTGGTTAAACTGACCCAAACACGAACATACCATGATTAAAGAGTGATTATGATATGGTATAATTTAAATAACATTATTCAAGTAACATAATGATCCTATTTAGAGTTAATTAGTGCAATATATCATAATTATAAATAAGTTTTATAATAATTTAGGGATAAAAAAATTGATAGTATGAAGGATTTTCTTCTTCCTAGTTTCATTTTTTAGATAATTAATTTTATAATGATTGTTTATCATTCATATCATTAATAAGTTATTCAACTTTTTTAACATAACGTTTTTAATATAATAAAAATAATATTTATCCTTTAAAACCATTATTATAACCATATTTTAAATGTGGTAATAAAAAATAGTACACATCGTTCCATGGAGATTATATTAGCACATACGCATGGTTGATGCTTTCATTTTCCTTAGAATATGAGAGAGAAGTAATATTGTTTATCATTTAATAATATTAAATATATATATATATTATAATTATACATTAAATTAAAATTTTAAATTAATCATGTTAGGTGGTGAAGGAAAATAAACATGTTGCTTCATGGAGGCGGTAGTCTGTACGTACACACATATGCATGATTCACGTTTTCTAATTGGAAAAGGGAAAGGTGATTAATGATTGTAATATAATTATAATAAAATATCAGTATATTAATGATTTTGATGCGATAATTTAAATACATTTTATCTAAATTTTAAGAATAATGAGTGGACAAAAAGAAATATAATTGATAAAGAGGGGTTTGGAACTTATACCTCTCTTCTTGGATAACCTCCTTTGTGAAGAAGTTTAAGCCTTTAAGGGATGGTATTTTGAGAAGAAAAAAACATAATTAAGGTTTAGAGGATTTTTTATTATAGGTTTGGGTAGATTTTGGGTAGAAATAAGTGGGTTTGGGTGTGAGGGTAAATGAGGAGAGGAGTGCCCCTATTATAAGTGAAAAGGGATGAAATTTTTGTAAATATCATTTTTTTCAATAATGGGATGTTACTCTCAAAGAAAGCGACAAAAAAACTAGGAAATAATGGAAAGTCGAAGTGATAATATTGATCAAGTACTTAAGAACACATTACCACACATGTTTTAAGCATCTTTGGTGTGTTTTACTCTTAGATTATTTACTTTTACCATTTTAGCTTTTACCATGGTAACTAGTTTTTACCTAAGAAAATTATCCTTTATGTATAAAAATAAAATAGTATTTTTTATATAATTTATACCTACTGATTCCAAATTTTAAATAAATTTAATTTTATTAATTCTATAAAAACGATAAAACATAATTTTAAAATACTAAATGTATAATGTATGAAAAATAGTTTTTTTTGAAAAAATATAACTTAAGTTCTAAAATGTAAAATACGGGTTATTAAATTATTATTTTTAAATTATAATGTAATGTATAAAATACATATTTTATGTTAGAAATTTTTTTCTTAAATTTCAAGTTCATAATTATATACTAATAATGTTATAAAAGTCATGTTATTTGTAAAAAACTACATTTTTCACTATTCAGCTAAAAAACAACCTTTTTAGAAAAATATGAAAAATTAATCTTAAAATAATATTTACATGGAAAATATAATAATAAATTTAATTTTTCAATATTCAAATTTTAAAATTTATAAATTATATTTTAGATGAAAATATAACATATAAATTAAAATTACTTATATTAAAAATGACCTTTTTAAACTTAAAGTGTTTTTAATACTATTTCATATAGATTTATAAATAATTTAATATTGATATATTATTTTATAAATCTAAATATTACCTATTATAATAAAATATAAACTATGATTAATTTAATTTATTGAAATACAATACCCCTTTTTTTAAATGGTTCTTTGAAAGGATTCCTTTTTAGAATATTAATGCAAGATAACAATAATATATAATTATTTTGATTTATTATTATGTATTTATATACTAATTATTATATTATTCATGTAATTTAAAATTTTCATGGTTCATTTTAGCTAGCTATTGTTTTAGTTCAGTATTGTGTGTGACACAAGTTATTGAAGATAATATTAATTTAAAGGATCCAATATCTTTGATCGTTACAATATACATGAACAGAATAATTATAAATTATGTTTATAAAATGTTTTATATATTAATAAGGTTTTGAAATTTTTTATTAAGATAGTTATTTTTTATACAAAAAATTCCATCCCGTTAGTGGAAGTTCATAGTTAAGGCAAGAGGTTCTTTGTATCAAATTTATTTTCTTGAGACATAATTCTTATTTTATGCCCTAATATATTAAATAAGATGTAATTACTACCTCATGAATATATTTTACCATATTCATATAGTTCATGGGGTTTTAAGATCCACATCGTGTTCTTTATTGAAGTGTATTTCTATTCAAATGATAACAACGTTATAAGGGTTTTATGTTAACTAAACTCCCTTTTTTGAGTTAAAATGATTTCTATTAAACTTATTTCTTACAAGATTGGATTATTCGACACTAATAATTAATTCTATGGTACCCTTTATTCCTTTTTAGGGAAAAATTGCCTTTTGATTTATATATTTTACCTTGATGAAATTATTTCTCAAAAAGAAATATCATTGTTGAGAATAAACCCTATTCTCTTTAACAACAGTTTCCCATCCTCATCTATATTTACCATTACCACAAATATTATCCTTTATATGTGGAAAACCATTTATGTGTTATCTCATGTGGACTTCACATTTTCCTTTTTCTATTTTAAAAGGAAGTTTTTATCCCTTTTTATAATGTGAGTTTCAATAAAGGGATTTTAAAATATTAAAATGGTTTTACTTCCATGATTATTTGATTTATCTTTCACTCCACATTTCCTTGGGAAAACTATTATTTCTTTTTTTAGGGATCCATTATTGAGGATTATATTTAAAAGTAAATGTTTTCAAAAGATATCATATCACGTATTTAAAAAATTTCTTTGAAATTAATCCATAACTTATTATTTTATAACAATGTTAATTTTTTTTCTAAAAAAAATATTTTATGGTTTTTCTTCCATTCTCTTATTTATTAAAAAAGGTTTTCTTTCTTCAAAAAACCATTACTATTTTGGAGGATTAAACTTCTAGAAAATCCATTACTATTTTTTTTATTTCTTAATCATACACTATGTTTAAATATGATTTTTATTCTAATTCATTTTCTTTATAAACACTCTATATTTCCTTCCATTGATTGAAGGGTATTAACTCAGAATCCAAAAATTGATTAATTTGGGAAATTATTGACTTAACCATATATCCTTTATCTATACGGTGTAAATACCATATTCTTTAGTATCATGATTGAAGGGTATTTACTTGTAAAGTTACTAAATATATTTGGATACCCATTTACTTTTCTTGGGTTTATCATGTTATGATTATTGATGGAATTGTGAATTATTTAATTTTTTGATTCCATTTGAAAAGTTTCTAAAACCAATTTTATTCCTATGGGTTTTTATGATATGTTGAATGATTGATATCTTATGGTACACATATATAGATATGATGATAGGCAGGGTCCTATATCATCCTCCAATGTATTGAGTATGGTTTTATATCTCATAAGATAATGTAGCATGGGCCATATTTAATATACTCACAAATTAAAGGGTGATACTTCTTGGATTATACTCCTAACATAACGGGTGAGGATTCATGTATATGATCATAATATAATGATACCCTATTCTTATGTTTTCTCAAAATATATTTATTATTCTATGTCTCAAGATAATCATACATTTACATTCCCTATGCCTATGATTATTTTCCATGGATCACGTTTATTATGCCATTATTCCATACTATTTTTCCATGGTATATATTTTTTCATTTGAGATTACATGTAGTGATCCCGACCCTAGTAGCCTACAACCGTTGTTTACTTTTGATATAAGATATAAAGAATCCCATCTTAAAGGACCATATAATTTAGTAGTCTTAGTAAACTAGATACATACTTGAAATTCACATTACATTTTAAACATAAAATACAATGTGTTTTATTTGTTAATTCCATTATTCCAATTGGCATATCCCTACATGTCAATCACAAAACACATCCTAATATCCTGGGGAAAATAAAACATAAGAAAGGGGTGATCTAAGATGATTAGTAAGGGTAAGTGTACAAAAAAATATTTGAATAAATAATTCATAATAGATATATAAATTTAAACAATTGAAACACATTCCATTTAATAAATAACTTGAGCATAATATTACATGAATAAATGATGATCAAATAATTCTGTATAAATAATCACATGATCTTGAAAACTTAACCATAGATATTCTAAATAATTGAATAATCCCATGGAATATCAATAAATGAATTAATAATGTTAGAATGAATAATTTCTAACATCTAAAACATACTGTCTATGCCTTGTGACAATACATCTAAATAAATAGGTAAGGCCTCATCCAAAACCCAATCTAGTTTGTCTCATGAGACCTACTGATGCATTGAGGGGCTATAGTGGCCCCCTCCATTACCCATATAAAAGGGGTGAAATATAATCAACATAAATATTTTCATTGAAAAACGAACATAATTTTTTTTAATACTTACCCCAATCAATAAACATAATCACAAACTATCTAGAGTAAAATTGTGAATGGTAAAAAATTGTACATCTCTAGTCAAACTGATCATAAACCATCTAGATAGATAATAAGGATTGTGTAGATAAAAAATATCCTCATTGGATCATAATTAAAATATAGGGTTTATATTATTAATGAATATAAATACTATGAAAATATCATTAAAAACATTCTTGAGAAAATAACCTTTGCATTTTTAAAATCACACTTTAAGAAAAAAATGTTAAAAAGTTTACAAAGTTTTTATTTCAAATTTCATTATGAAAATGATTATAATGGAATAAATTGGATTAAAATATATATAATTGGACTAATTTTTCTTTAAAACCAATTTAAAATATAATTTATGTTCTTAAATTATTTTAACAAAAATTCCGTTTTCAATTAAAATTCAGCATTTTTCACTATTTATCAAAAAATTAATCTTTTAAAAAAATTCTAAAAAATTCACCCTATGATAATTTTGAAATATAAATGAAAAAAATTAAGTTTATTTTTTCAAATAAATTTTCTAAAAGTTTTAGAAATTAATTTTAAATTATGTTCACAAAGCGTGACTAATCATCCATTCATAAAAATATAGCTTTTCAGAAAATATTTATGTCTCTTTAAAATGGTTTTTATTTTATTTGTAATCAATATATAGACATTGAATTTATTTTATAAATATGTAAACCATATAATTTCAATAATTTATTTATCCCTATTCGTATCCACCAACTTAACAGCTATGTTATAATAGGCAATTTTGAAGAATAATATTTTAATAGAGTGTTGTGTTTCATTTAAACCCGATGTTGTGTGCATCACAAGATATTTAAGATATTGAATTTATTTAAAAATATATCATAAAATCTTGTGGTGTTATATTCTATTCTAATCTTGGTGTTTCATTTCTATATTCTATCAAACATGATGTTCATATTTTAAAATATCAGGGTGTTACATTCAACCCCCCTTAAATAAATTACATCCTCATAATTTAATCTTGATCTCGGTAATCAATGTTTGAAATTTGAATGTATTTTTCTTGAAATCCCACATAATGATAAGGGTTAATAAAAAATCCTATTGATAAGATAGAATAGGAATTACAAAGTTCATCTAGAATAATTACATAACTTGGTTTCCAAGTAAGAGATCATAGGTAGGAAGTAAAGATATGGACATAGAATAAAATAAAAAATAATTTTAGAGATTGTTTGAGATCATTGATAACAATAAAGTCGGTGATCTAGAGAAGGTTTATGATAAAAAAACCCTAAATATATAAAGGGTGAAAATACCATAATTTTATCAAAAATAAAGGTATTAGGATAAAATTTTTATTTCAAAATCCATTTCCTAGAGTTGATGAATTCTTTTATTATATATGAATATAAGGAAACATACCTACTTGATATGTTTCTATTTTATAATCACGATTTCAGCCTTTTTTTGTGCTTTGATCAATTCCCACTTCATTTGTTTCTCTAGGAAATGAATATCAAAAATGAATTTTTATTCCCAAAGCACATTTACATATCATTGGAGAGAAATTAATTCCTCCTATATCTAGATATTTTCCAAGACCAAAACAGTTAGTAAAATTTATCCAATAACACCCAAGATTCAACTCAGTACATTCCATAAGTTGTTAACCTGAAGACTCTTTCAATTTTTTTTGTCAAAATACAAAGTCTAATTTTTTTAAAGGAAGACCTCTAAATCAATATTATATTCCCCATAAAATATAAATTGGATCTTAATGTCACATTCCAAATACCCGAATACATTTATCACTATAAAACATTAATTTAACCATGCATTCTTCCAAATATAAAATATTAGGTTGTTAGTTATATTCCACAAATAAATACTTGCCATAAACTCCATCAAATATGATATAAACCATAAAAAATATAGCCAATTTTATAATCATGAACACTATGACATAAAAATCTCATTATTATATCAAAATTGGTAACATATTAAGGGTTATAATCCATTAATAACGTGTTTTCCATGTGGTTCAAGGAAAAAATATATGGCTCCATTTTCTCCTGGCATTTTCTCTTGAGTGATCTTCTATCCATGCTAGGGTTTCATCCCCTTGTGACAGAACGATCCTCCATCAGATTTTGTTAGTCCTATCACTCGCTTCTTAAGATGTTGTTGTATATTGTTATCCTTGCTTCAGAATCAGTTCAATTAGACTTCCCCAAGGTGTTCATTTACCTGTTTACCTCATTACTCACCTTCTTACAGCTTAGTAATGTGAATCATTATTTTTCTCCTTAACCATGTTGGATCTTCCTGTCTCGTTATTTCTCTGAAGTCATACACTTAGTGGAGGCCTCGGTGTTGGGTGTTTTAAGGTGTTTTCCCTGGTGGTTCCTTCATACATGGTGACAGTCCTTCCAGCCCATAGTGGTACTAGACTACCCCCTTGATTCAGTAGCAACTAGGTGCTCTAGCGAGCTCAGATCTGCTGATACTGGAGAAAGGGTGTGAGCTTTCAGGTTTCATTTTCTTTGAGATATTCAGTGTCTAGTGTTTTGGGTTTATATATAGAGTGGATTCATCCCCTCTCTTCCACCCCTGCTCTATCAGCCTAGTCCAACACACATGACACTATCTCAGTTGGGTGTGTTAGTTTTTTCAGGGTGGTTTAAGGATATGGTGGTGGGAGTGGTGGAGGTATGGTCTTCTTTGGATGGTGCTTATCTAATTGGTTTAGTTTTCATTTGTGGAGTGTTTTTTTCCTAGACGATGAATTTAACCTCTGAGATTTTGGATCTATTTATTTATGGTGATGGTTTTTTGATGGTTCTTGGACCACATCCATTTCATATCGGAGTTGTTAGTTTTCTTTCATAGTGGATCTTCTTGATGGTGGTTGGTATTGTTCATTGTGGCAATGTATGGAAATTTCCATTTTCATTTGGATCAAGGTGGAACCAAAAGTGTGGTGAGTCTATGAGGATGGTTTAGTGATGACCAAAATTAAAAATTCTAAAGACCCAAGGTTATGTGTCTCCTCAAGGAATAAAAATCAAGGTGTTTAAATGACATAGGTTTTGAGTTTTGAATTTTCATTTTGTGTGATGTTTGCTGAGGAAGTTTTAATTTTGAAACTTTAATTTGGTTTTGTGTTGTATTTGGTTTACTGCTACATGTTTGTACTAGTTATCACCTAACTATATAAAAGTTATTTTTTTTGAAAATAAAAACAATCAGTTTGGAGGAATTGGTTTAATTTTTCACTAAATCACTTTTCTTGGTCATCAGTACCATTCAATATATGATTTGAAATCCTTTAATAAATAGTACTGTAGTACAATCCTTATATTTTTTATGATTCTTATAACCAAAATATCATCGATAAAATACTCATATAACAAGTTACTGAATCTAAACACAATAACATTAATCATTCCACTTTATCTATGATAATAAAAAAAGATTGACCATGAACCCTTAGATACCTTTGAGGTATATTCCTTTAACACTTGTGGCATTGGTTGGAATCATGCCCCATCAATTTATAGTTAAATAATTGTAACATGATGTCTTATACCTTTCCATTTCATTAATGATAATGATGAAATATTTTCTACACTTAAAGAAAAATTCTTTTCCTTTTAGACATGTACCAAGGTGCTTCATTCCATAAGTATCACATGTAGTAAAATAATTCTTTACCTTCTTAAATTTATGTATTTTTGCTACGCCTTCCTCTTATTCTCTTACTTACCTTTGAATCCTTACAACTTGGGGAATTATTTATCAATATTGATATCAAATGATATGATATCTTTATATGATGAGAAAGTTTGGGAGATTAGTTCCCTTTGATGTATTGGTTTAATCCCATTAAAGAAATAGTCAATATTTCTATTTGGATTGCGTATGTAGTCCATAAAATTATTTGAAAACCATGTAAATTTGGATTCATACTTAGAAACATTTTCCTCTTCTTTCTATTTTAGACTCAAGAACTATCTTTCCATATCCACTCACTACTAATGAGGAAATATTTTTCCAAAAATAGTACCTTGAAATCCTTTCATTCCATGTTTGAAATTTCTTCTTCATCCTTAGTGTTTTGAATCAAATAACACCATTGATCCACATCTCCTGAGAGATGATAAAATTCCATGAATACTTTCCCTATTTTATTACTTCCTAGAGTGAGAAATATATTTTCTAATGAACTTATCCATCACTCATCTAAAAATGTATTTTTATTCCCATTGAATGTTGGAGGTTTCTAAATAATGAAGTGATGTAACATTGTTACACTTCAAGATGAATCAATAGGTTTATCCATACAATAATGGTTATTACTCATAACTTTATTTATCTTCCCCTATATGATTATAATTTGATCATTTACAACTATAGATCCAGATCCATCTTTATTATCTATCCTAGGATGGAAATCCCTATATGTAATACATGCATTGATATGGTTCCCATTACATCTATTAGGCACCATTTCTAAAAAATGGACTACACTAGATTATATAATAACATTATGAAAGATAATGTATAAACCTAAAACTAGTGAAATAATTAACATAAATTAAAAAAATTATGCATAGCTAATCTCAAAATCATAAACCTGGTTTCTTTGGGGATATCTTTATTTTAAAATCCTTCATAATGGTTTGTAAATAAAATGTGAATTATCATAAGTGTATCCACCAGGAGTGTCAAACTAGGTGTATAGTAAGCCCATTTTCATGCACCATGTGATTATCAAGTTAAGCCTAATGTGCCCTTTTCAGTGTTATTACCCCTAAGTATATCTGTTTCAGAACCACATCCACTTATAGTATCCAACCAGGGATATATTTCTACGAAAACCATATAATATCTTCCTTAACAAAACATTAGGATGTTCTTCTATACATATCCTAAAATTCTATCATAGTTTTATGTTCCCAAGTCAATGTTTTCCTAATATTAGTTCCAAAGGTTTATACCAAACTTCCTCGGATACCAACTATAGAGACCCCTATCCTAGTAGCCCATAAACAATTTCTTCTTTATTACATTAGAATAAGATAAAAGGAATCACATCCAGAAGTAATGAATAGTTTAATAGTCTTGGAAAACTAGATACATTCTTGAAATCCACATTATATTTTAAACATAAAATACACAAAGTGTTTTCTTTTTGAACACCATTATCCCCCGTAGAATATCCCTGCATGTTAATCATAAAACACTTCTTGGTATCCTGGGGAAAATAAAATATAAGAAAGGGGTAAGTTTAGATGATCAATAAGGGTAAGCATACAAAGTAAGATTTGAATAAATAAGTCATAATAAATATAGAAAGGAAAATAACTGAAACACTTTCAATTTAATCAATAACTTGATCATAATATGGTTGGAGTAAGTAATGATCAAATAATTCCATATAAATAATCACATGAGCTTAAAAACATAACCAAAAATATTCTAAATAATCAAATAATAACTTGTAATATCAATTAATGAATTCATAATGATGTAATTTATAATTATGAAATCTAAAATATACAATTAAGGCATTGAAAGACATATAAATAAAAGGGTAAGGCCTCAAAAAAAACCCAATCTAGTTTTCCTCATGAGACATACCGATGAATCCGGGGCTAGAGCGAGACCCACTCATCACTTACTAAGTCCAATTAATTCTAAATATAAAAGGGGTGAAATATAATCAACATAAATATTCATATTTATAAACTAACATACAAAATTTTAATACTTACCCCAATCAATAAACATAATCACAAACCTTCCAGAGTAAAATGGTAAATGGTAATAAAATTTTACATCCCTAGTCTAACGGATCATAAAAATCTAGATAAATAATAACGATGGTATTAATATAACATATAATCAGTAGATCATCAGTAAAACAAAGGGTTGATGTCATTGATGAATAGAATTACCATGAAAAGGCCCTTAATTTTTTTTTTGAGAAAAATAACATTTTTATTTTGAAAATCACATTTTAAAACAAAAAGTTCATAAAATATTTTTGAAGATTATTTTCATTTAAAATAACATTTTAAAACTTTTAAAATAAGAATTAAAACATTTATTTTTCATGATGGTGTAATGTTTTTTTCATGTAGTACATATTAAAACAAATATTCCTTTCACATTTTCTATAACAACCCTTCTCTTTATTACACACTTAAACATGACTTATTAAATAAACTTTCACTTAAGAAAACTCTGAAGATTGAGAGGTCTAGTGTCTTGGGAAATTAGGAATATTACATAACAAATTAAAATATAAAATACAACATATTTATTGAAAACTTCATTTACATGACCAAATTATTCCTTCATACTTAGTATTTCATGCGATAACTTGATAATATACATAGGAAAAGGGTGAGCTATAAAGCCAGTAAGGGAGTAAACAAGGAATAACATGAAGAATATTGTAAATGTTAGGAAATATGCATACCAATGGATGAAAAGAGAAACATGAACATAAAGGCATGATATATAATGATTATCATAACATGGAAATGTGGCAATGACATACAACATGATATTAGAATGAGCCAAGTCTCATTGCACATGGATTATCATGAGTAAACCCTCATTGCACATGAATTAGCATGAGTAAACCCTCATATCATATAGATTAGCATGTGTAAACACTCATTTAACATGAATTAGCATGATTAAACCCTCATTTCACATACTATATTATGATACTAAATATCACACAATGTATTAGAGCACTATCAAGGCACACCCTTCACAAACATTTCATTTCATGTATAAGTGTGCCACATGGATTATATAACATGGAACCATTCACCATCATAAGTTATTACATGATTAAGAAATGTGAAATACATAAATTTAAGTACCATTTAATATGTATATGTTCATAAAGGTTAATACCCTTGATAGATATATTGGTATGGTATTCACTATACAATGATTTTGGCTTGGAAAATCGTGGTGCAATTTCGGCAGCATAATGCCGTCATATAGATTTTCATAAGTTTGGTTTATGAGATAGAAATGGGTATATCATAATTTATACATGAAATATACAGTAATTTTATCATGTAATATAATATACAAAAATATGAAATGGAATTTAGATGTATAATATGGGAGAAATACTTGAATGAAAATAAGAAGAGAGAAATCCCTTACGGAATTTCAGCATGGTAACGAGTGTACACGGAAGGCATTAATGGGAGATAAAATAGAATATAATAATTAAAAAATAACTAGGGATGTATGGGGAGGTTAAATATCATACCCCAACATTTTTAATTGAATGTTAAAGGATATTAAGACACAAAGAAACTTGGATAACAAAGAGAAAGGAAAGAATCCCTTATGAAAATTCAACATGCAATAGGTGTTCTTAAAGAATCATAAGGGGGGAGGGATTGATGAGAATGAAATGAATATATCATAATAAATACACACAATGGATACTATGGGGGTTTTGGAACATCATAACCCAACATATAAATATGAAACTTAAGAAGCATAATGTAAAAGAGTAGCTTGAATGGGAATGAGAAGAGTGAAATCCCTTATGAAAATTTGACATGGTAACAGGTGTAAATAAGGGTTAATAGGAGAGATAAATGAGAGTGAAAGGGGATACAATAATTTATAAATCATATATTATGTAATGAGTATATTTAATAACATATCCCAATAGATTAATTAAAGAAATTAAAAGATATAACCTGAAAATAATTCTTGAAAAAAGAAGAGAGTGGAAGATCCCTTACAGAATTTCGGCATAGTAACGGCTTGGGTAAGGGTACAAATGAGGAGGGATAAATGACCCCTCATTGAGATAAAATCAATTTTATAGTAATTTAATTATTATCAACAAATTTCAATGAAATAAATTGAAATTAAAAGAACTACTCTCAAAGAAGGTGCTTGAATTCAAAGAGGAGGAGAGGAATCTCTTACTTGGAAGTGTGATCCCAAAGGCTTGGGAGAGGCTTGAGAGAAGATTATTGGGAGATTAGGGTGTCTTGGGAGGATTATATAGAGAGGATATCAGAGTTTTTTCGAGCTTCAAATGATTTTAGTGAAGAGTAATGTGAGATTGATTGGATTTATATAGGAAAAGAGATGAAATTCTTTATTATTTTGGTTTTCGACACTACACATTAAAATAATAAAGAAACTATACCATGGTATTTTTCCATGGTTTCTGCCAAATGGGAGTGGTATAACATATTTTATAAATCCAAGGTCTGAAAATATTAAAATATTAGGCCTTCTTATGTGGAGGTGAGTCAAACTCTCAAGGAAATCATTTTAAAATGTTAAAATATTTTATAAGTCTTGGAGGGTCAACTAAGGCATTATAAAATTAATCAAACAAATATAAAATCACAATATTTTAAATTTAAAACATATATTTTCTTAATATTACTTTTATAGTATTTTATTACATCACTATTGGGTCATTATGATGTCATAAAACACATTATATATTTATTTGGTATTTAATTTTTACCCAAAAATTCGATTGTCTCATGAAATTATGAACAATTCACCATTGGATAATTTCAACATCCTGATTCAAAAAATAATATTTATTTTATCTAAATAATTTTCTAAATATGTAAATTTTTAATTTTAAAATAAAAACTGACATTTATTGAAAATTCTTGGGTTTTGACAAAAACAATTTTCAAACCTTAATAAAAATTACAATTGTATTCATAAAAATTTTATAATAATTTATATTTAATAAAAAGTAATTTAGTAATAATATTTTATTAAAATATTATTTAATTAAAAAATACATTAATTCATCAAAATATATTTCTCAATTGAATTTAAATATTAACTAAAATTAATATTTGTTCTTTAAAAACCATCTACAAAGTAACAATAATAAAAATGAATTTATATTCTTTATTCTATAAAAAAAATACACATAATAATAATTCTAGGGTCTTGTTACATATCCATTTATTACACTACCATATGCCCTAAGAGTAAGGTACATGATGGTGGGGCTTTCATGGGGTCGTTCGGTGAACATGGTTTGGGCAGTAATCTTGATGAGCATAAAATTATCCCATAGGTTATTTTGTTCAAGCTTTAAATATTGAATCTTGGATTGGTCTTGTTCCATAGTGAATCCAAGTGATGCAACATCCTTCCTAAGATCTGACAAATGGGCTTTATATGGCACAATTCTACTGGTAGAGGCCATCAACTCTTCTTTCTGAATTAAATTTTCCATTGTAATTCCTATTTATAAACAATAATTATAACGTTAAAATTTTAATTATTTCCAACGGTCATATTGATCTTTAGTCATAATTGACCAATGGTTATATAATGATCTAAAACTAATAGTTAAATTTCAATTTATACTTATATAGTTTTAATTAATGGGACATAGTAAAACATGCATTTTCAAGAAACAAAATATTATACAAAAGTTTGGGTCATTACATTCTTCCCTCCTTAATAAATTTCACCCGTGATTTTTTTTACATTCTAAGGTGAAAATATGTGAGGTTAATTCTCATTCATATCTTCAATGAGGTATTTATTCTATCCTATTAGAATTTCCTTTAGGTAGAAAGTGTTCATGCATCACAGTGGTACCTCAGAATTTTTTTCAAAATCATCCACTTCCTTTACCCAACAATCCTCACCCATCTTGGATTATATCAATGGAAGCATCGATACATTATAAAAAAGGTATTCCCTATATATAATTTTTAGACATCGTCATGAACATGTTTTTTATAAAAAAATTATTACTAATTCATCTTCAAATATTTCAAAATAGGGTTTTGGTAAATCAATTTTCATATATCCAAACAGATAGAAATCTATAATTTGATACATATAGGCTACTCAGAGGTCTCCATATTCTAAAACATTTAGAAAATCATTTAGTGCATCATAATTTTGAAATAAAGTGAATTATTTGAAAAGAACCTAATGGCACTTCCCACACTTAGCATGGTAAGAAAGTTGAGAGTGCAAGATTATCCAATATACGGTGCTTTAGCCTTGAAAGAATTGTGAAATTATAGAGGTATTGGATGTCTCATAAAGTTGTTTTCATGTAACTTTGATATTTGAAAAAGTTTCAAAGTCATATGAGCATGACTTTAGGATAATCTCTCCAGGTAGTTCTTCAGGAAGAGAGAGAAGAGTTGTTCATGATCTTCCTCCTTCCATGTTTTTACTAAGAAAAAGAAAATACAATTAGGGGGTTTGAATACTTAGATAATAAGAATGTAAAAAAAGAAAACATTGGACAAAGAAGGATTAAATTTTATAGTATATCCAAACTTATGATACCATAAGTTTCAATCTTGGTTATCCATGATCTATTTCATAACATATATTCTTATGGGATTTTTTTCTCCCTTAATAATGGTTCATACTAAGCTTATGAATTTACTTAAGCATATCCCCTGGGAGTGTTGAAACAAGAGTGAAACAAGTCCCATTTTCGTGCACTAGTTTCTATTCTAGTCTAGCTCAATGTAGTTTTTTTGGGTTTTACGCCTAAATACATCTGTGCCAGAGCCACCTCTACTTGTTCGTATCCAGACATGGATGTATTTTCTTAATGAACCACTTACTCTATACTCACCGAAATTTAGGTATGTTTTTATCATACTTAGTCTTATCCATAAGTTTTTCATTAGGGTTTTTAATCATAATACCAAAAATAACTAAACCTTCATTTAATACCAAATATAACAACCCTACTCTTTATTACACACTTAAACATGATTTATTACATAGAATTTGACTTAAGAAAACTCTGAGGATAGAGAGATCTAGTGTCTTGTGAAATTAGTAACATTACATAACAACTTAAAACATAAAATAAAAAATATTTATTGAAAAAATAATTTACATTACCAACTAATTTTTTCATACTTAGCATAGCATTGGATAACCAGAGCACATATATAGGAAAAGGGTGAACTATAAAGCCTATTAAGGGAGTAAACAAGGAATAACATGAAGAATACAGTACATGTTAGGTAATAGAAATATAAATGGAGAACAAGAGAAACATAAACATAAAGGAATTATATAGCATTATTATCATAACATGAAAATGGGTCAATGACATACAACATGATATTAGAATGATCCAAGGCTCACTGCACATTGATTAGCATGAGTAAACCCTCAATACACATGAATTAGCATGAGTGAACCCTCATTGCACATGGATTATCATGATAAAACCCTCATTACACATTAATTATCTTTAGTAAACCCTCATTTCACATGGCATATCATGAAACTAAAAATTACCCATTTCATTGGAGTGCTATCAGGGTGCACCCTTCATAAACATTTCATTTTAGGCATAGGTGTTCCACATGGATCATATAAAATGGAACCATTCAACTTCATAAGTTATCCCATGATTAATTAATGTGTAATAAATACAAGTAAGTAACATTAAATATGTATATTTTCATAAAGGTTAATACCTTTGACAGAGAAATGGGTATGGTATTCACTATATGATGATTTTGGCTTGGAAAATTGTGATGCAATTTCGGCAGCATAATGCCATCATATGAAAATTCATAAGTTGGGTTGATGAGAGATAAAGGGGTCTATCATCATTTATACCTGAAATATACATTAATGGGATCATGTAAAATAATATCCCAACATATAAAATGAAATATAGATGCATAATATTGGATAAATACTTGAATAAAAATAAGAAGAGAGAAACCCCTTATGGAATTTCAGCATAGTGATAGGTGTACTTGAAAGGATTTAATGAGAGGGAAAGTGGAATATCACCATTAAAAAATAAGAAGGGAATTATGGGGGAGGTGTGAAATCATACCCCAAATTTTTTAATTTAATGTAAAAGGGTATTATGACATAAAGAAACTTGAATAATAATGAGAAAGGAAGGAATCCTTTAGGAAAATTCGGTATGGTAATGTGTGTGCTTAAAGGATCATGGGGGGGGGGGTTGATGAGAGTGAAAGTAATATATCATAATAAATACATCAAATGGGTAGTATGGGGGTTTTATAACATCATAAATAAACATATAAATATGAAACTTAAGAAGCATAATGTAAAAGAGTAGCTTGAATGGGAATGAGAAGAGTGAAATCCCTAATGAAAATTCTGCATGGTAACGGGTGTACATAAGGGTTCATAAGAAAGATAAATGAGAGTGAAAGGAGATATAATTATGTATAAATCAAATATGAAGTAAGGGGTATATTTAATAACATATCCCAACATAGTAATTAAATAAATTAAAAGACATAACATGAAAAGAATGTTTGATAAAAGAAGAGGGTGGAAGATCCCTTACGGAATTTCGGCATAGTAACGACTTAGGTAAGGGTCCAAATGAGGGAGGATAAATAATAAATAATTTTAGTAAAATCAATTTTACATTAATTTAATGATTATAAATGAATTAAAATGCAACAAATTTAAATTAAAGGAACTACTGTCAAAGAAGGTGCTTTAATTCAGAGAGGAGGAGAGGAATCCCTTACTTGGAAGTGTGATCCCAAAGGCTTGAGAGAGGCTTCTAGGGAGATTGGGAAATCTTAGGAGGATTATAGAGATAATATTTCAGAGGTATTTATAACTAAAAATGGTTTGAGTGAATAGTAATGGGAGATTGAGTGGGTTTATATAGGAAAGGAGAGATAATTCTTTATTATTTAGTTTTTGGACACTACACATTAAACTAATCAAAACCACAAACCATTACTTGGTTTTTTACCATGGTTTATTCCAAAGGGGAGTGGTATAAAATATTTTATAAGTAAAAGGGCTGAAAATATTAAAATATTAGTTTTATAATGTAAAGGTGAGTCACACTCTCAAGGAAATCATTTTAAAATGTTAAAATATTTAATAAGTCTTGGAGGGTCGACTAAGGCATTATAAAATTAATCAAACAAATATAAATTCACAAAATTTTAAAGTTAAAAAATATATTTGATGCAGATAACTTTTATAGTATTTTATTACATAACTGTTGGGTCATTATTATTTCATAAAACAAATTATATATTTATTTGGTATTTAATTTTCACCCAAAAATTCGACAGTCTCAGAAAATTATGAAAAATTTACTGTTGGATAATTTCGACATCTTGAATCCAAAAATAATATTTATTTCATCTAGATAATTTTCTAAATTTGTGAATTTTCAATTTGAAAATAAAAACTGGAATTTATTGAAAATTCAAGGATTTTGACAAAAATAGTTTTCAAACCTTAATAAAAATTACAATTGTATTCATAAAAATTATATGATAATTTATATTTTATAAAAATTAACTCAGTAATAATATTTTATTACTATATTATTTAATTTAAAAATCCATTAATTTATCAAAATATATTTCTTAATTGAATTTAAATATTAACTAAAAATACTATTTGTGGATTAAAAACCATTTACAAAGTAACAATAATAAAAATGAATGTATATTCTTTATTCTATAAAAAAAATAATGCACATAATCATAATTTTAGGGTCTTATTACATATCCCTTTATTACACCATAATATTCCCTATGAGTAAGGTTCGTGATGGTGGGGCTTTCATGGGGTTGTTCGGTGAACATGGTTTGGGCTGTGATCTCGATGAGCTTGAACTTCTCCTATAAGTGATGTTGTTCAAGATTTACATATTGATTCTTAGATTGGGATTGGTCCATAGTGAAGCCTGATGATGCTACCTACTTCCTATGCTCCAATTAATGGGCTTCATATGGCACAATTCTACTCGTTAAGTCCATCGACTCTTCTTTCTGAATTAATTTTTCCATTTCCATTTCTATTTATAAACAATAATTATAATGTTAAAAATATTATTGTTTCCAATGATCATATTGATATTTAGTCATAATTGACCAATGAGCATATAAAAATATATAATTTATAGTTACATTTAAATTTATGCTTATATAGTTTTAATTAATGGGACATAGTAAAACATATATTTTTAGGAAACAAAATATTATTAAAAAATTTTGGGTCATTACATTTTTGGTAAAATACAAAGGAGAATTTTTTTTAAAATGAAATGAAGATTAATTTAAAATAAATTAATAAGTAAAAATGGGTAAAATTTATTTAATAAATCATTTTTAAAATTTTAATTGTTTTTGAAAACATTTTTAGAAAACATGGGTTTTGAAGAAAAAGTATTTTCGACCAAAAAGAGAGATAGAGTCGTATTTTTTTTTAAAAAAATTTCTCAATCATTTTAAGTACCAAAGAGTGGAAAAATAGTAATATTATTTGAAAAATTTCATGATATACTAGAGGTGAATAAAATATATTTATTTTAAGATATAAATATCAAATAATTACTCCAAGGTATAAGTAAAGATAAAAAATCCCGAATAATGATGATATTTTGAAATAAACCCTTACCACTTTGGTAACTCTTGAATTGTAAGAACTATAAAATAAATGAAATAAAATGAGAATTTAAATACCATTAATATAAATATATTCATCATATAACATATAAAATGGTCAGTATATACACCACAAAAAGGAAATAAGTGGTGAATATGGTATATGTATCACAAAAGTAAAAGTGAGGCGAGAAACCCTTACCTCCTGTTCGAATTCATTCGCATGTGTCTGAAAATACTATATAATAAAAATAAATTTTTTAAAAATACTTTAAAGAACCTTAATAATATATATCATACCATATATAATTTAATTATAGGATTTTATCACTCGTTTATTAGCAATTATTTGTTAAAATCATTGTTTCATGTGATAATTGCTTTGTTTTTCATATATGTTTTGGTTTAGTAATTTTGGTCATTTTAATTTGATCATGTTTAAATAATATAAATAATGTTAAAAATTGATATAAATAATATATATATTCATTATATATTTATTTATATTAATCTACAAAATTTAGATATAGAAAATGGATTACACTGTTCATGGAGATGGGAGGTCATACGTACACATAAATATTGTTTCCAATTTTCTTAACGGATGGAAAATAAGAAAATAAATATTACTTAAAGTTTAAATAATATTTATTATTTTATATATATATATCATTTATATTAATAAAATCCATCATTATCATCATCAGTGTAAAAAAAATGAAAAACATTTTATATCACTATGTGGAGGCGGTTGTCTACACATATGCATGAGCGATAATATTATTTTCCAATGGACTGGAAGGTAAAAATTTAGATGTGATATTATATTTCTATAATTATTTTTATATCATAAATATCACTTATATTCATTTTTTATCCTTACTACATTCCTTTTAACGCGTAAGTGAAAAACAAATCACATCGCTTTGTGAGGCGGTAGTCCGTTGTACACACGTGTGACATTATCATATCCATCACAGAATAGAAAGTAAGCAGGTATATGTTACATGATAAATAAATAATTATAATAACATCATAAATATCATATAAATATGTTAAATACATCATTACATCTATCCTTTAAAGGTGGTTATGGAAAACAAATAACATCGATTCGTGAGATGGTGGTTTGTCGTACACACAAATGATGATTTCGTAACCTATTTGATGGAAGAGGAGAATTATTTAGGTTATTAAACTAAAATAATAACATATAATTATATGGAATATACATATTTTATTATATCATCATGGTATAATAATAATTTAAGGAGGTGGAGGAATAAATAAAATAAAACGTTTGGTTAGGGATGTTACCTCATCTTCAGACAACTTCTTTTGGTTGGAACCAAAAGGTTTCTTAGGAATGATTTTAAACCAAATGAATGATTTTATGATTATATTTGGTAATTAAGAAAGTAAATTTAATAGGTATTTTCTGATAAAATTAGTTCTTTAAGTTTTAAGGGGAGAGGAGAGAGAGTGGCCTTTTATAAGTGAGGTGAGTGGTGCACTAGTAATTTTTAAAAATAAAAAGATGTACCCACGTTTTTCACATGAAAAAAGAATATAAAATAGACCATTATCTAAAAAATAATATATAATGTCAAAAAATTTCCATAAAATTAGTTTTTTATAAGTTTTGGAGAATTTTTAACCCTTATCCTTTTATTTTAACACCCTAGTAAACCCATTTTCACCTTAACCATGGAAAATAATTTTTAATATTTTTAATATTAATTATGGTAAATAATTAAGCTGAAATTATTAGATAATATAAATTAGATTTATTCTAAATATAAAATCCATTTTTCAAAATTCCATTCACATAAGTGGAAAATTTTAATTTAAAATTAATCATCCAAACACAATGAGTATGTGGGTTTTCAAAGAGAAACTTTTCAAAAGTTACAATGTTTTTATATAAAAATTTAATATGAAAATGACTCCAAGGACCTAAAATGTATTAATAGATATAAAATTTAAATAATTTTACTTTAAAACCAATTTAAATTATAATTTAAATTTATAGATAATTTAAATGAAAAGACAGGTTTCAATTAAAACTCAGTATTTTTCACTATTCATAAAAAAATTAGTATTTTTAGATACTTTTAAAAAAGTCATCCAAAGATAATTTTTACATTTATAATTAAAAAAATTAATTTAAATTTTCAAATAAATTTTCTAAAAGTTTTAAATATTAATTTTAATTTATGTACGCAATGCGCGACTAATATGCTATTTAGAGAAATACAGTTTTTCAAAAAAATTCTTTCTCTTTCAAATGGTTCTTATTTTATTTATAATAAATAGATAAACATTGGATTTAATTTATACTTGTGTAAACCATATAATTTCCATAATTTATTTATTCCTATAAATTCCCTCCAACTTAATGGATAAATTATAATGGTCATGTTTAAAGAATAATATTTTAATAAAGTGTTGTATTTCATTTAAACCCAGTCTTGCGTGCATCACAAGCTATCAAATATATTGAATTTATTTAAAAATATATCATAAAGTATCAGGGTATTATATTCTCTTCTAATCTGGGTTTTGCGTGTCACATACTTTATCAAACATGGTGTTCCTATTTTAAAATATCAGGGTGTCACATTACATGTCCTTCTATCATGCCTTATGAATAAATCTTATGGTTCCATGTCCTTTTTAATAAGATATTTATCCAATTATCATGTTTTATATTATACTTATGATCTAGACCTTGATGACGTGTTTTTGATTTTTTAACTTTACTGATTATTTAAGCTAACCCCTTTCTTAGGTTTCTATTCCCTAGGTTTTGAAGATGAGTATAACCTAATAGAATCCTAAAAGGGAGTCAAGTGTGGTTCAATTAAGTATAAATGTTAAAAAGTATTGTAAAACAATCTATTTATATAGATATTCCTTAAATACACTAAACTTTCCATTCTTGGTATTGTATGTTTATTATAAGATGTAATGTTTAACTTATGTAAATGATTTAAAATAAATATATTTTTTTAGCTTGGGGAATATCACTTGGTTTTAAAGCCTATGTGTATGAAAGTGTTTTTAGTACCGAACCAAGGAGTCTAAGTTTGAGTAACTATAGTATGCATAAGAGAAATTTTTAGTTATTTTTGAGGATTAGTTTAGTTATTTTAGAGATTAAGATGAGATAAATTTAGTGAGAACCCCATGGATAAGTTTATGTATAAGATAACATACCAATGTTTTGGTAAAATTAATATTGTGTTGTTTTCCTAGAAATTACATCCCCATCTTGATAATAGAAGGAAAATGTGACTATGGCATAGATGCAGCTATGGGTAACCACTTGTAAAAAAGGCATGTTGAGTATCAACTCTATCTTTACTTGATGAATGTTGAGTGGGCATAATAATTAACACCTGGATAGACACTCTCAGGAGATATGATTTGGTTGATCATATTATCTCTATAAATAATTATTAATGATTTAAATGGAATTTGAGGATGTAACATATAACTAGTTTAGTTAGAGAACCTAATAGGAAAACGAACATAAAAAACCTAGGTTAAACTAAAGGAGTGATAAGTTAATCCAATTATAACATAGTTGAATAGAAAGTATCATATGTCTAAATGAAGGTTTAATTATAGAAGACATATTTGGATTGAGTTTTCATATTCATATGATCATTTACTCTAATTTTTTTAGATATTATCATAACTGTAACTCCACAAATCTAGTAACCTAGAGCTGGTTGTTATTTTACTATATTGGAAAAAAATACAAGGGATCACATCCTGAAGGATTAAGTACTTTAGTAGTATTGGAAGAATAGATACATACATTATTCTAACATTAAATTAGAAAACATGAAATAAAAATTAATATTCTATTGAGAACTTTGTCATTTATTTTATAATATTACTAAAATCATTCATAAATCCCTTCTTGGTAACATGGGGAAATGAAAATATATTAAATTATTATCTCATATTCTTAGTAAGGGAAAGTGTATGACATAAGATATCATATAATAAATAGAGCATAAATAATATGAAAGTGATAAAAAATAATCAAATATCCCATATAACTAATATCATAAAAGGGGAATATATTCATGGATGAAATATAACATAAATAATCACATAGACAACAATAACTAATTTAATAATGATATAATTCATAATTCCATATATCATAATCATACTATCAAGGCCTCATGTCAAGAAATCACACATAAATAGGTAAGTTATATGCCAAATACCCAAACTAGTTTATCTCATGAGACCTACCGATGCATTGAGGGACTATAATGGGAGCCTTATATTACTTATTTATTCCAATTCATTAATCATATGAAATAAATGAATAACAATTCAATACATAATCAACATAGATATTTGTATTGATAAGCTAATATAAAAAATGATAATATTTTCCTAAATTAGTAAATATATCATCATGATCATAAGAAATATAGAGTAATATGGTGGATGACATCATTAGAGTATATCCCTAGTAAAGAATAATATTCAATACAGGATACTGAAATAGTTGAAAATACATTTAAAATATCACAAAAAAAGTTTCTTAAAGAAAATACCCTTTTTATTTTGAAATCACATATTTAAAATCTAATTTTTTTCCAAAAATATTAGGAAAAAAAATTATTTGAAAAAACATGAAGAATTACAAATGAATATTCAAGGAAAATAATAGTCATAATGTTGGGAAAATTTGTTCATGCGGTAAGTGTGAAAACAAATATCACCTTGGTAAAAAGTGCCTCGTTCATAAAATAAAAATAATATTTCATTTAAACCATTTATAAAAGTAAATAATGGGTAATACTATCATTAATAAATCATTTTACCATATTAAAAACATTATATAAAACATCTTAAAGAAAATATGTACATGAAAGAAAAATATTCCCAACCGAATAGAAAAAAAGTTCATTTTTCATTAAAAAAATTATTTCTGACTTTAGAGAGAGATGAGAATAAAAGGAATTTTTTTATATAAATAACCATAGGTGAATAAAATATATGGGGTTTAATATTGAAATATTATATAATTATTACAACATAAACTTAAACATAAACAATCTTGAATAAGGATGAGATTATGAAATAAAACCTTAACTAAAATTTGACTTGCCTCATAAGTGAATTTAACATGAGGTATAATAAATTTAAATTCATTATAATTATATAAAAGATCCATATATATAATTATAATATAATATATGACCAAATTATAATATTTAAAAACCCATTTATTAAAATTTCTTTATTAAAATATTCATTTCCGAGTGTTAAATGTTTTGTTTTTCATATAAGTTTTAGTTTAGTAGTTTTAGTCCTTGTATCTTGATCATGGTTTCATAATATCGAAAATTTTAGTCACGACATAAATATCATACATATTAATTATATACATATTTATAATCATCCATGAAATGTGTACACAAAAAAGGAATCACATCACTTTATTAAGGTGGTAGTCTATAGATATGCATGACTAACGTTGTCCTCATTTTTAACAGGTGTAAGGGTAAGGAGGTAAATTATACATCATATTTACAGAATAATATTTATTTCATAAATATAATATATATTTATTATTTCCATATTTATAATTTTCCATGTAAATTGGTAAAGAAAACAAATTACACCGTTACGTGGAGATGGTAGGCCGTCTGCACGCACGCGCGATGTTTTCATTTTCCATCATATAGAAATGATGTGGAAAATGGTTTCACCATAATCATAATAAAATCTTAGTATTTTAATTATACTTGGGTAATTATTTCATTATGGGTGAAATATATTAATAGTAATTATAAGAATAATAAACTTTGAAAGAGTTAGTAAAGATGATTACCTCTTCTTTAAGAGATAACCTTTATCTTACACTTTAAGCCTTTTTAGGAAGGTATTAAGAGAAAAAAATAAGCTCAAGAATTAATAGAAGTATTATAAAATGGTTTTTAGGTATGTTTTCTCTGGTATATATGGCTAAAATTTTTTGAATAAGGAAGGATAATAGGTACCCTTTTGTAAGTGAGGAGAGGGACACACATGGAATTATATAAAAAATTTAAATAATATAAAGTCATTTTATTGGGAAAGTGGATAAAAATTACCACCAATTATAATTTTAAATAATATATGGTTTAAATATCTTCAACCAATAATATTTATATAATTTTAAGTGGCATTTGTACCCTTATCTCTTAGTTTAACACCTAGTAAACCCGTTTTAACCCTAACCGTGGTAATAAAGTTTTTCTATTTTTACTATTCATTATGACCAAAAATTAAGTTTACCCTATTACCTAATACAAATAATTTTTATTAAAAATATATAATACATCTTACAAGATTCAATTTATAGCATTAGAAGAAATTATTTTTATTATAAGTGTGAAAAACACAACGGAAACCGTTTTTAGAAAAATGTTTATTTTAAGTGTAAAAATAATTTTTTAGAAAAATAAAGTATAATATTTATTCCAATGGAATTAATTAGATTATTTTAAATAAAATGAGACTTGTTTTTTCTTTTAAACCAAACCAAAACCAAAAGTAACCTTGTAAATACTTTATTAAAAGAGAATAACTAAAATAGTTTTTATTTGAATAAAAACACTACTTAGATTTCCAAAAATGGTAAGTATATATTTCTAAATTCAAGATTATATTTATATATAAATTATATAAATTATAAAATATATTTGTTTTCTATAAAATAACTTCATAAAATTCTAATTTATTCTTACATCATTATAATGTCATAAATTTGAGTTTTTCTAAAATCACTATTTTTCAATATTCACCCAAAAAAATTATTTTTAAAAAAACAAAAAAAATCACCCTAATATAATTTTGACATTATGAAACCACAAATGAAATTAATTTCATCAAATTAAATTTATAAATTTTTTTAATGATGGTTTTAATCATAATCTTGAATAAATATTTGTGCATTATACTATTGTTTCTTTAGAAATAAAATATTACTTACTATAATTGAATTCAGGTGTTACATTCCACCCCTTAAAAAATATCATCCTTAAAATTTCTTGAATATCACTGCATGAACACATGTGTTTAGTTCTTCATATTAACTTTTTTAGGTTTCCACATCACCTATTATCACAACTCGGTTTTTATTTTCTTCTTTTATGCCAGCCTATTTTTTTTTCTGGGTTTCTCTCTCAAGTTTCAAGTGTTTTCGATTTAAATTTTGAGTTTTGTGCTATTTTTATTCTGTTTCACGGTTTTGGTGTGTTGTTAAGGAGTAACCATGTGGCCTCCTAATGCTGAGTCTCTTTTTAGTTCATTTTCTTCTTTAATGTTTTGAGATGCATGACTTCAACATGGTTTGATCCAAACTGTGATGCTCTAAAGAGAAACTATGTGAGTCCTTGGGTGCTTCAAGTAAAGGGTGTCCGACCGGAGAACAGTTAGACAAACCATATGGAAGGCATGCACATGATTCTTCCATTTTTGATAGAACCATGTCACACGATTGGTTCACGGTATCCCAAACCATGTGGGTTCTTAGTGTGTCCAGTAAGGGGTGCGCAATTGGACCATGGTTTGGGAAATAGTATAGACTAACTATGCATCGATCCCATAAGTCTTAAAATTGTGAAATTACCTTTCTTCCCTCTTAAAATTTTAACCCAAAACACCCCCTCTTTCCATTTACTAGTGTGTGTGGCCCATAGGGATCTCCTCCATTCCTCTCCAAGCCTCTCCTCCTCTCATAAAGGTAGATCGAAGTGATTTCTTTCATGTTTTGGATCAAATATTCATGGTGATCTCCTGCTCACTTCTTCCTCTTCCTAATTCATTAATTTATCTTGAGTTTTTCTTCTTCCTTGTTTTTTTTGATCTAGGGATCTTGTTTCTTTGCGTTTAAATTGGGGGTTTTGTCTTCTTAGGGTTTCTTATGAATGTTCTAGCTTCTTGGAACCGTTATGGAGTTGTTTCTGGTTGGCGTTATTGAAGTAATTGTAGTTTGAGGTAGGTTTCCCTTTACACTTTCCCTTTTAAATTAAAGAATCATTGATTTATTACTTTTATCTTCTTCCTTATTTGTTAATTATTGATGTAGGATTTTTAAAATAATTATGTTATTTAAAATGAGGTGGTTTCTTTTTGGTTTTAAAGTATATAATTTTTTTTGTTAAGCTATGCACACCAAGTGTTTGATAAAAAGACCGGTTTAATTTTTTGAGTGATTAATGATTTTTAAGGCATGTTTTTGGATTGGTGAAAGTTTTTTAGTTGTTAAATATATTTTTAAATGGTTGTGGGGCTTGTAAATTGCATATTTTTCTCTTCATTAAAGTGACAATTTGGGTTCCTCAAATGAATTTAAAAGTGGTTTTGATTAGAAAATGATGTATTAGATTACTTCTTGGAAAATGTTGGCTTCTCAAAGAGTGTTTGAGGCTCGGTTGGTTTTTTTATAAAATTGGTTCACTTTAAAATTACCCTTGTACGATTCTCTTTCCCTAGTTATATTAAATGATGTGGGAGGTCCTTGGTATGAGACTCCCTTGGGAAAAAATTGTTAAATGGAAAGATTTTGTCGCTTGGGGTGGTTTGAGGTGATGTTTGTGTGTGTGATATATGTATATGTGGTTGGTTTCATGTTTGGATAAAGGGATCACACCTCTTTTGTCTCAACATGGTAACCTGTCATAGCTAGTAAATTTTCAGTGAACGGTTTCTACACTTAGGATTTCACTTTGTCTAGTGGCCCTTAGTATAGACCTTAATCTACTTTGGGATAGTGCCCCTCAGTTAGGATAGGAAGAGAGATAAATGATCATGTGGTTGGAATTGATGTCATCAGTTGAGGCATTTTTATGGGATGAGTCAGATGTATAATATTTTCTCGATTTTACACTAACCTCTTAGGTTCTCTCATGTACTTTGACACTTAGTTGTATGTGGAGAATTATTGAGATGCTTTGTTTGGTTGGTTACACATAGATTATATATTTTCATTTCCCTTATTATGTGATTATTGATCGTTCTCTCTTATATGTTGTAATTCTTGGTTAAAAGTGATGTGTTGGTTTGAAATTTTTTATGGAGAATGAATAGATTTTTTTTTCACTTTATGCCTCCATTTTTTAAGTGAAAGTAATATTTATTTATCTCTAAAATGTTAATGTATCTTTATTGAAGAAGAACCTGGATTTAAATGGGAAAAGGGAAATGAACCATGATTTTTTAAATAGAAAATGTGTGAAAAACTGATTTTTATATATTATATTTCAAACCTGAAATTGTTTTTTCTTTTATTTAAAGGAAATGAATTAGGAATAGATTGTTTGTTCTTTCCTACTAAGTTTTAATACTCAATACTATAGTTCATACTTTATTTTTGTATTAAGTGTAGGTTTTAGTTGGGTTTTGTTCACCATGGGTGATGTTGGGTTTTGGAGTGGAGAGTGACCCTCAGGGTCACATGGAGGCTTAGTGGTCATCAGTTTTAGTTTGGGGTTTTGATATCTGTTTTTTTGTATATTCAGTTTATGTATTAATGGTGTTTATTTTGGAAAAGTTTGTTTATTTTTGGTTTCTATGATTATTTACTCTATTTTGGTTTATCTATATTGGGTGAAATCATTTCATTGGTTCTCATTGATTCCATCCTCACAAGTTTACAACTTGGGAGGATCAGGAACGCCTCTCAGGCCATGTCACGGGTCGAATCAGGTGGCAATTTCAGGGGTGAACCGGGTTGGTTTGTGAAAAAATGTTATTATATCATAGGTTCTTTATAGGACTTATATTTTAGGGTTCCCTTTATTATTTGGGTTGTAAATATAGATAATGTAGGACTATCAGATCTTTGGGTGTAGGTATGAGGAAGTGTATGGCCAACACTTTCAATGCCAAACCTTGAGTTACCATGGGAAGTTGGGATTTGTTTGGTTTCTCTAGTTCTCGTTGGTTGTTTGATGTTGAGGGAAATGAAATGGGAGTTGGGACAACAGTTTTAGTGAGATTTAAAGGCCTATAAAGGCATGTGGATCTGGAGAAATGGTCCTAAAAGACTCTCATTGATGGTAGTGTGATGAGAATATGGATTCTAACATTATGGCCGGGTCACCCCACGACACTAGTTTTCCCCTTTTGAGTTGTTTTGGGATCACCTTGATTTTGAAATTATTTTGAGAATCCTTATTTTGGAATTGTGAAAATAGGATTTTAAGAGGAAATGGTTTGGTTTCTGGAAGATATAAAGTGAGTTTTCAAATTTTTTTCAAAGAAATCCTTAGAAAATGGATTTCTAAAAATGTAGATTTTGGGTAAAAAAGGGATTATATTTTCTAAAATGAATTTATATAATAAAAAACATGGAGTTTATAGAAATTTTTTGTTTTGGAAACAAAAATTAATTTTGAAATGGAGTAGTTTTTGGAAAATTTATTGGAAATTTTTTGAAGAGTTTTGTGATATTGAAATGAGATGTAGATTGGGGATTTAAAAACTTTGGTTGAGAGTTTAGTTTCAAAAATGGGAATATTTTGTTTAGAACTTTGGTATTGTTATGAGTTATATCATTTATGGAAGTGTGTGAGGTGGTGGATGATGGATGAAATGGGTGGATGAGTGACCAGATTAACATGGGAATATATTTGTGCGAGGCTCTATGGAATAACATTGGTGAGGGTGAAACTTGTAAAGTTTTTTTCCTTTAAAAAATGTTTTAAGTGTGTAATTGTGTTGTTTTGATAGCTTATGGTAATATAGCATGTTTTCTTATGATTTGAGAATTTTTTAAGTTGTGTTTTGAGTTTGAGTTTTGTTTGTGAATTGGTTTTGATTGAATTCTTGGATTTCTTATTTCCTAGTGTATTCCACCATCAAAGATTCAACGGATATTTGAGGTGTATCTATATGTGGTTAACTATTAGTGGAACCTACATTTGATCAAACCAAGTACTTCCCTATTGAGTTTCGAAAGATTAATCCTCATCTATTTTATGGTCAAGCAGATCCTGTTGAAGTAGAAGAGTGGATGTGAAAAATCGAAAGGATCTTCAGTTTTCTTGTGTTTCCTGAGTCTTCAAAGGTTAAGTTCGCTAACTTTATGTTTTAAGGTTTGAGTTGGAATTAGTGGAATCCAGTTTTGAGGACCAATCCTCAAGAAAAAATTTCCTTGGAATTCTTCAAGGCATCATTCATCCAATACTATTTCTATGAGGTTTTGAAGGTGAATAAGGAAATGATGGTGTGTTTTCTTCATCAAGGTGATGGATTGGTATTGGATTTCATCTATAATTTCATTGATCAAGTTATTTAACTTTTGATGTATGCTGAGGATGATTCTATGAAGGCTCAGAATTTTGAAAATGGGTTTTTCCTGATTTTTATTTGAAGGTTTGAAAGCCCATTTTAACCTCATTTGTCAATGTGGTGAGGCAAGCTATTCGGGTTGAAGTTGTATTAGTATGAGTAATCGGTGTCTTCGATACTTATTTAGTACCTTAGATAAGTGAATTTCATCCTAGTAAAGATATCAGTAAGAGGATAGAAGCAAGTGGTGCTGGGCATGGAATCAAGAGACCATTAGATCTTTTTTCAGCTTTTTTGGGGCATATGATCCTGATGTGTCATCAATGCGACAAGCTGGGTCATAAGAAGCTGCCATGTCCAAGTGCTCCAAAGACCTTCCATACCCATGTAAATCTTATTCACTTGAAATTATTCTATTGGGGTGTTTCCAGAAAGTGACTTGGAGCTAGATCTACCCATTCAGAAATCACCCCATCCCATTTGCAGGAGTATGGTGTTGGTGTGGGTTTAGTTTGAAGACTCTTTCCATTTTATTATTCCTTCTGCTATAGTGGTGGTGTTTCATATTGTTTTTCTTTACTTATAGTATCTAAGGATGTTGTAATATTTTGAGATCCTCTATTTTAATTGAATTATATTTTGTAGATTCTAAACTTTTCCATCTTGAGTGGAGGTGTATCCCGTTGAGTGTCTTGTTCATGCTATTTCTCATTTGAAGTGAAATAGGAATATGTGTTTGTGTGTGTGTGTATCTTATGAATCCATATTTTTGTGGAATTTCCTTATTATATTGAGGTGAGTCCCATGGGGTGTTGTTTTAATTGGGTTCTTTATGAAGTTTGTGTGTGGTCATTGTAGTTTAAAGTGTCAGTGTTTGATGGATGATGTTGGTTGGGCACTCAGTTAGAATTTGAAAAGGGCGAGGAGTCCATTATGGACTACCATGCTGAATGTAGTGATTATTTGTTTTTGTTCATGTCGTTTATACTTTATCATATCCTTGGTGAAGGTTGGACCCTTGGAGAAGGCCTAGTGGTTTCGGGTGTGGTAAGGTATTTGGCTTCAGACCTACGGTTTTCACTATTTCTCTAGAAGTGATCTGGGGATCATTGGTTTGTTTCAGGTAAGAGGTTTGAATTCTATTTTTATAGTGGTCGAGGTGTTCCTGGATTGAGTAGTTGGGTTATGAAAGTTTGAAAACCTTTGTCTTTGATCGATCAACTAGAGATGTTACCGTTTTTTTGGGGGTAGAAAGCATAATGGTGGGGAGAATATTCACATCCTGATTTTTATATCCTTCATTTATGTTAGCATATATATTTTTTGGTTTTATCTCTTGAGTTTCAGGTGTTCCAGATTTAAATTTTTAGTTTTTGTTAGTTTTTATTCATTTTCACGGTTTTGGTGCATGCTTTAGGGGTAACCATGTGACCTCTTAATATTGTGTCTCTTTTTAGTTCAGTTTATTCTTGAATAGTTTGAATTGCATGACTTAATCAGGATTTAATCCAAACAATGCATCTATAAGGATAAATTGTGTGAGTCCTTGGTTGCTTCTGGTCTAGGTTGCATGATCGGAGCATGGTGAGACAAACTGTGCCGAAGGCGTGCACATTGTTCTACCATTTTTAACAGAACTATGTCACATGGTTGGTGCACGGTCTCCCAAACAGTGCAACCAATCCATGTGGGTGCCCAGTGTTTCCAATAAAGGGTGCATGGTTGGTTCATGGTTTGGGAAACCATAAGGCTTAACCATGAAAAGTTCCCAGGTGTCTTAAAATTGTGAAATTATCTTCTTAACCTCTCGAAATTTTAATCCCAAATTCCCCCTCTCTCCCTCTCCTCGTTCGTACGGCCCATGGGGATCTCTTACCTTCCTCTCCAATCCTCTCCTCCCGTCCCAAGGGTATATCCAAGTGATTTATTCATGTTTTGGATCAAATATTCAAGGTAATCCCCTTCTATCTTCACCATCTTCTTCCTTACTCTATTTTCTATTGAGTTCATATTCTTCCTTGGTCTTTTGGATATAGAGTTTATGTTTCATTGGGTTTAAATTGGGGTTTTCTTCTTCTTATGGTTTTTCATGGATTTTCTTTCTTCTTGGAACCCTCGTGGATTTTTTTTGGGTTGGATTTGTTGAAGTGCTTATGGTTTTAGGTAGGTTTCCCTTTTCACTTTCCCTTTAAATTCAATAATATTCGATTCATTTATTTTCACACCTTCCTTGTATGTTAATTAGTGATGTATTATTTTTAAAATAATTGTATGATGTGAAATTAAGTGGTTTCTTTCTAGTTTTAATGTATATGGAATTGTTTTGTTAATCAATGTATTCCAAGTGTTTGAAAAAAAATACTCGATTACCTTTTGTGATTTATTTTTGATTTTTAAGGCATGGTTTCAACTTGATAAAATTGTTTTGGATGTTAAATTAATTTCTATTTGGTTGTGTAACTTGTAAATGGATTATTTGACTCTATTTTAAAGTGACTGTTTGGGATACTCCAATGAATTTCAAAGTGGTTTTGATTAGAAAATGATGTGTCAGATTCCTTCTTGAAAAAATAGTGGTTTCTCAAAGAGTGTTAAAGGCCTGGTTGGAATTTTTATAAAATTGATTCACATAAAAATTCTTCTTGGATTATTATCTTGATCTGGTTATGTTTAATGATGTGGGAGGTCCTTTGTATGGGACTCCCTTGGGAATTAATTGATGAAAGTTAAGAGGTTTTCGCTTAGGGTGGTTTGAGGTGATACTTGTGTGTGATGCTTGTGTGTGTGATATATATATATATATATATGGTTGATTGATTTTGGGTTGAATGGATCACCCCTATTTAGTCTCAACATGGGAACCTGATATAGCTAGTGGATTTTTAGGGAATAGTTGCTGTACTAGCTTGGGATTTCACTTTAGCTAGTGTCCCTTAGTATGGACCTTGCTCTACTTTGGGATAGCGTGCCTTAGTTAGGCTAGGTAGGGTGATAATTGAGCGTGTGGGTGAAATTGATGTTATCTATTGAGGCATTCCTATGAGATGAGTCAGTTGTATAGTATGTTCTAGATTATCCACTAAGATCCTAAGTTCTCAAATGTACTTTGATACTTAGTTGTCTGCAACATATGATTTAGATGATTTATTTGGTTGGTTACATATACTTGCTAAATTTCCATTAACCTTGTCATGTGAGTATTTATCTTTCTCCCTTGTATCTTGTACTTCTTGGTTAAAAGTGATATGTTGGTTTGAAAATGTTTATGGAGAATGATTAAAAAAACATTTTTTTGCTTTCTTTTTTTCCTTTTTTCCTTTTTTAAGTGAAAGCATCTTTCTTTCTATTTAAAATGTTAATGTGTCTTTCTTGAAAAAGAACCTAGTTTTAAATGGAAAAGTGAAATGTATTGTGTTTCATTTTAAAGAGAAAATTTGTGAAAAAACTAGTTTTATATATTGTATTTCAAACCTAAGATTTATGTTTATTTAATTTAAAGGAAATTCATTAGGAATAGTTTTTTTGGGAATACTTATCGTGTTTTAATACTCAAGCCTATAACTCCTTATTGTTTTTAGTATCAGGTGATGGTTTCTGTATAATTTCATTCCCCATGGGCCATGTTGGGTTTTGGAGTGGAGAGAGACCCTACGAGCTATTTGGAGGATTAGTGGTCATAAGTTTTATTTTGGGTTTTTGATGTTTGGATTTTTGTATATCCAGTTTATGTATAAACAATGCTCAGTTTGGAAAAGTTTATTTATATTGGTTTTCTCTATTTTTTCACTATTTCATTTTATCTATATTTGGATAAATCATTCCCTTGTTTCTTACTGATGATGTCAGCACTAATTTCCATCCTGGGAGGATTAAGAATGCCTCTCGGGCCTTGTTTTGGGCTAACCCGGGTGACTGGTTCAGGGTTAAACAGGCTTGGTTCTTGAAACCTCTTATATCTTATGATTTCTCCAAAGTAACTTTACCAGCTGAGATATTCGATACCTCAAATTTTTTTCTCTAGTGTGAAGAATTCTTATAGGTTCTTCACATGAAGATAAATTAGGTACCAATTATATTTCTTTAGGGTTTTAACACTTGGTTTTTTTCTAGTATTTACTTCCATAATAAAGATATATGGAACACATTATGAACATTAAAGAGGATATCTGAAATTTCCAAATGGTAAGACACATCTCTTATTTTTCCAAAATTTCAAAATCCCTAATATATCGAGGATTAAGTTTCCCTTTATTTCCAAACATTATAACTCCCATACATGGCGATACCTTCAAGAAAACATGATCTATAAATTTAAAATTTAAATCCTTCCTTTAGTTATTGGCATAAATATTTTCCTACTTTTATCAACCTTAATATGATTAGGAATAGTCTTCACTTTCACCATTGTCTCCTCAACTAGATCTGGGCCTACAAGCTTCCTTTCATCAACTTCATCCCTACAAGTTGGATTATGAAACCTATTTCTATCCATTTCTTCATATAGTTCCATTTGAATATTTTAATGGAAGGTATTATTATATGTGAATTCAACCAAAGGTAAATAATAACTCCACTTACCCTAAAAATAAAGTGAGAATGAAGTCAACATTCTTCAAATGTATGAATATCCCTTGTAGACTAACCATGAGTATAAGGATGATAGGTGGTGCTCAAATTTAGTTTAGTGTCAAGAGACTTCTGAAGACTCTTCCAGAATATTGATGTAAACGAAGGATCATGATAAGATAAAATCAAAAGATGCACACCATGAAGTATCAAAAAACCATTAATATAGAGTCATGTGAGGTGTTCAATAGGTATATCTTCCCTTATATCAGGTAAATGTGTGGAATTGGTAAGGTGATCAACAATTTAAGATCCCAAACTTTTGATGAGGTTCATTATTATTTAAATTTTGTTTTAACCCCCATTAAATTAATTAATGGAATTATTTCTATGAGTAGGGATGACATCAGGGGTGTTTGGGATTTTCAAGACAAAAAAATATAGAAAAAGTGGACATCCAATGTTTGTTTCATAGTTGGTACAAGGTTAGTATTAACCGTGTTCCATAATTGTGTGACCTCATGGAAGAGGGTACACAAGAATAAAACCATGCAAGGAAGCCCAAAATATTGCGTGTCTTGATTCCCTCTTAGAGAAAGGTGAGTGTATGACCACTGCATGGTTTTTAAAATCATGTAGGTGGTCTAGACAAGATGTGTGGCCTAGCCCCCTCTTGGATAAAGGGTGACAAACGATTGACAAATAATTTGTCCAACCGTGCGGCCAAACTATGCACCTATTAAAATAAAGGGATTTTAACATTTTCACCCTTGAGAATTAAGTTTTCTTATATGATTTTCATCTCATTTCCACCTCTAGTAGAAAGGGTTATAAACATTGGCCTCTATCCTCATTCAAAGGCGATTCTCCTTCGATCCTTGGTCATTTGAAGCACTGTCAGTTATGAATCAAATATCTCAGTGAGTCTATGAGTCATTTTACTTATATTTTATAGAAGAATCATGGTTGATTATTTTCACTCCTTTAAAATATCTAAACCATTATTTTACAATATATTCTTAGATTGGCCATGAAAGGTTGTTTGGGCTTGAATGAAGGGTCGTGTTTAAGTAAGTGACTATCAAGGAGATTTCGGTAGGTGGGATCAAAGTTATTTTCCATATTCTTGATGTATATTCAGGTGTATATGGTTTTCAAATTTGTTTCATTATTATTATTAATTTATTATTTGTTAGAGAATGATAAATCTGGTGTCTAAATGATGTGTTATACCTTTCACAAACCCTACTGTGTCCGTTGACGATGAGTGAACCAAGCCTAAGGATGCTCATGGGGAGTTCCACTCCCTTGAACATGGGATCTGAGTTTTTAAATGATTAATTGAATGTTTTATGATATTGAACCAATTATAATTATGTTTATCATGTTAACAAGGTATAAAGGGTTGTTTGGATTAACTTGGGAAGTTAAATTGGTTGTGAGATAATTAAAGGGAAAAGTGGAAAATTATTAAAGGAGGAATGTCCTTATTATGAAATAGTTTGAAATCATATTTAATGATTGTGGTTATGAATAAATGGTAAAATGGAAATGCTGTGGAATTTAGTTCTTTGTATTGAATGAAATGGACCATGGTAATGTTGATAAAACTGAAATAATGCAACCTTATTCTTATTATTAACCATAGGTCATTGATGATGACCCAAGGAAATGTGATAGATGGTATGGTGGGATATTGGACAAAGGATCCTCATAATTTGGTGATCCAGAATAATGCTCTAGGAACCCCATGCATGTATGGTTCAGAGGCTGGACTGATGCCCTAGGATCCATGGATATGAAAATGACATTTAATATAACAGTTGGGAAGGTCAAGAATATAGTTTTGAATCCTAATTTGAATACATGTATTGATGATCCATGCATGTTGACATGTGAACCCTATGAAATATCGTTCAGATGACTAGAATGGGAAAAAGCAGGTTTTATGGGTTCAGCTATTACTTGGAACTGAGAACAAATGTTGTTAATTTTAATCTTGTTAAATAATGAAACCATGTTTATCTAATGTTTGTATGTTGTTTACTATACTCCTATATAAACTATCTCTAGACTATATTTTTCTTTATACACCATTGGTGGTGGCCTATTAAGTTGTAATCACACCCTACTCAGGTCACTATGGGGTACCCAAGCAGAATATATAGTTTTAGGTCAAGATAAGGGAAAGGGTGATGTGATAGATGGTTAACATGTTTTGGAGCATGGATATGGGAACTAGACAAGTTCTTAGGACCCATTTTTTGGATTTTAATTATTTTATTTTTTCTATTTTACTTTGGTATATTAGAATTTCATGACATGGAATATTTATTATATTATATTATTTTACTTACATGATTATGGTAGTTGGTTATGTGAATCTTGGTTATGTATTATTATTTCATGTTGTTGTTTATTATGATTTCTGATATTGTTCCACTATAGTAAATATGGTATATTATCCCCTTGTGTTTCACTAGACCCTCGATTCTAGTAGGTATCCTTTGGAATATGGGAAGGCACACCTAAGTTATTGTGGAGAACTGTCTTGGGGGACTAATTTTGTGGAACCCGAACTGAGATATTACCAAGTGGTATCAGAGACATTTTATTTTCTATTATTTTATTAATTGATAATGGTATACAAAATACTAGAATGTTTCAATACTTGGAAATGAGATTATGCATGGGTGCAGCTAACCCATGTGTGAGGGAAAACCCAAGTTCCTAGAGTGAGATTGTTTATTTTGTTGTTCATTCTTATAGTTGGATGATATTTCATCTTGGGTGATCCAATTGTGGTGTGGTGGTATTATTTTTTGAGACTTTACTCATGGGATGGTTTGAAATTAGGATTATGTATTCATGAATCATTTTAGGCACTCAGGGATTTATATGATTCAAATCATGTTAGGCATACACAGAAAGCTGGTTAAGGTTGGGCTATGAGATTCAAAAATGCATTTCAGTGCCAATTATGGTTTCAAATAAATTATGCATAATGAATATGGTGAAATTATTTCAAATTTAATGATGTTATAATTAAATGGTTAAAATAGTGTCCAATGGGGAAGTTTAAATATTCCAAGAATTTAAAGGTACATAAATGGAATCTAATGTAAAGCTTGAATTTTGGGAGTCTATTTTACCCTGATTTATCCACGGCGTAACATAGGGAAGGTTAAAGGTAGTGAAAGTTTTGTAGTTGTATCTGTTGGGATTGTGTATGTGGGGTAACTCGATTGTGACTAGTTATAAAACCCCTATGGTGTATAATTGTAAAAGTGATATGTTATGAGTTTTTTGATGTGTTTTTGGAATTATAGAGAGATAACACCCTGAAAAAACCTACTAGTTTTATGATAAGAGGATATCATCGGGAATTCTCTTCCAACAGTGGATAAGAACCCAAATTAGTACCAGGTAATAGGAGGAAGAAAAGTTTAATGAGAACTTTACTCATTTTATGAATTTTATAGAGAGATACCTAGGTAAGGTAGCACCGAGTATGTTTGATTTGATGGGAGATTTTTAAATGAAGCACCCTATGATATTTTCTAGATAGGGTGGACCCAAGGAAGAAGAGTTTTGTATTAAGTTTATCCAGATGATACTGGACCACATAGAGACCCCTCTAGAGAAAATGGTCAAGCTAGCAGCTTATATGTTGTAAGGAATAACAAATAACTGATGGGATATTCAGGTCCATGATGATTAGGTAGAGGGTATGGATTTGAAATACTTACAATAAAATTTCTTGGATCATTTATACCTATAGACTCTGAGGTGGGAGAGAGTTGAAGAATATATGTGCTTGACCCAAGGAAGTATGAAGGTAAGGAATTATGATGGTTACTTCACTGACCTTTAGTATTTTATTCTAATGATGATGAATGATGAGGTTAAGAGATAAATACATTTTCAATATGGTACTATGTGTGAGATTAATTCACAAGTAAATATATTCAGGTTTCATAAGTTCTCTAAGGTGGTAAATCAGGCTATCATTTACATGGGGAACCTAAAGAAGGATTTTAGTGGTGGATAGGTAGGAACAGTTGGGTGGTCTGGTGTCTTATAATACTAGGAAGAACTACTATAATAACTTTCACTAGGGAATAGGTGGATAGATTATCCAAGGTAAATGACTTGTCTCATAGAATAGTGATCAAGTGCTTTGCTATCAGTGTGGTAGAATGGGCCACATGTGTGTTCAGTTTCCATGACCACTAGTTGAATTCTGATATTATAGGACGACGGGTCACATAAATTGGTTTTAAAGGAACCCACAAAAGGTATGAAATTATGGGGGACCTAGGACAATACAGATCACTTGTAGGGGATTTTCCACCCCGTATCATTTGGCCAGATGAAGTTCCACCAACCTTACCAGTAGTGGTTGGGGATGAGGTACTCTAGGTAAGGATAATCTTTATTTTTATAGTTAAATAGTGCATGAGACTCATATAGGATTCCAAGTTAGGGGATAATACATTTTCATGTAATTTAGCATACTCCGGATGGTAGAGAGGCCAGACCATTAACTGTTCGAGGTACGATTCTTATAGATTCCTTGATAGATAATGATTAATTTGATACATGGGATTCTCACTCTATTATGTATTTTGTGTTTATAAATGGTTTTTAGTTTTTGGTGGAGTATATGTTTGAGGTAATGTTGATCAAAATTCTATTATGGGTGTGGTCGGATGGTATTCGATTTTGTAAGGAGTGTACCCTTGAGGTTGGTGGGTACCATTTCCTTTGATATTTGTATGTGTTGGAGATATCAGGTTTTGACATGATATTGAGAATGAAATGGTTAGTTATTTACCAGGATCATATTGAATATTATCATAGGAGGGTGATTTTAACACCTCTTTAAGGTGACACTTATGTCCATCATAGAGAATGGAATATCCAGGAAGGAAGTGCAAGTAAAATTCATCTGAAAGTGTGTGATATAACAACCCAAGTGGAAAGTCTTATGCCTGATGATGAGGGAGTAGAGTATGATGTCATCCCTCCTATACTAGATTAGTTTTAGTAGGTATTTATTGATGAATTTTTAGGGTTTCACCAAATATATTGGTTGAATTTATGACTGAGTTAGTTCCTAGAAGTTGATCCATTTTTCATTCCATAGTATAGAATGTCATCGGCATCGTTTCAAGAGCTTAAAAACTAGTTGGAGGAATTGTAGGATAAGGGATTCATTCATCCGAGAACATCACCTTGGAGATCTCCAGTGTTGTTTTATAATAAGTACGATGAAACATTGTGTTTATGTGTTAATTATCAGAAGTTGAACCAGATGAAGATTAAGAAACGATATCTAGTTACACATATCGATGATCATTTTGACCAGTTGAAGAGTGCCTGTGTATTCTCCAAGATTGATTTGAGATCAGGGTATCATCGGCTGAGGGTGAGACCTTTTGATATACCACTAACTAATTTATAAAGTAGATATGGGTTGTATGAATTTGTTGTGATGTTGTTTGGGACGATTAAAACACCTATTGTGTTTATGGATTTGATGAACCAAATCCTCCAACCGTATTTGTAACAATTTTTCATTGTTTTCATTAATGAAATATTATTGCACTACCAAATTTTTGATGATCATTCCAAACATCCAGAAATCATCATGAGTACACTAAGAGAGAATCATATTTATTACAAGCTATGTAAGTGTCAATTCTAGATCGACAAGGTTCATTTCTTAGGCCACATCATCTCGGAGGAAGGTGTGTTAGTGGACCCTGATAAGGTTTAAGTAGTTGTTTCTTGGGAGCAGCCTAAGAATGTTTTTTGATATCAGAAGATTTTTGGGCTTACCAGGTAACTAAATAAGGCTCATCATAAAATTTTACCACTTGGAGGTTCCACTCTTTGTGTTGACCAAGAAAGGTATAAGGTTTTAGTGGTTTGAATCTTATGAGAGTTTCTTCTTAGAGCTAAAGAAAATTTTTACCACTACACCAATTCTGATTTTTCCCAACTAGGGTGAGAATTATAGTCTATATTGTGATGTATATGGGATCGAATTTGGGTTAGTTTTGATGTAGGTAGATCAATTCATGGTGTATGGATCATAGAAGTTGAGGCTACATAAATGGAACTATCCTACACACAATATTGAGTCAACCGCAATGATTTATGTCTTAAAATATTGGCGGTATTATCTTCTGGGTAAGAAGTTTTTTGATTATATAGATCATAAGATCCTTAAGTACATATTTTCTTTGTTTTATTGAAATCTTTGGTAGTGAAGTTAGGTTGAGTATAATAAATCCTTTGATTTTGAGGTAGCTTATATGCTGAGGAAGGGAAACAAAATTGATGATGCATTGAGTTAGTAGATACAAACTCAAGCGGTTTAGGAGTCCGGTTCTGAGTGGAATATGATGAATTTGTTTTCCAAGACTCATATAGGTGTTTAGGAGGATCATGATATGATGAAACTCATATCCTTTTTTTGCGACCTCTCTTCTGAACTAGGTATAAAGGAGCCCTTATGAGGATTCAAAATGTATATAATTGAGGGAAAGTTTTTATGGTGGAGATCCACCTTATGATTATACAACTGATGTGGAAAATATTATTTGAGTATGTGGTTATGTTATTGAGCCTTCTTGTATGTGGGAAGATCTGATTTTTTAGTCTCATGCCTCAAAGTGTGTGTTTCACCCTAAATTGACCAGGATATACCATGCTCTTTGCAAATAATACTAGTGGATGAGAATGAAAGTGGTATAATTTTACCATGGATTTTTTGGCAGGTCATATGAGGATTATTCAGAAAAATAATGGGATTTTGGTGATTGTATATTTTTTTAAGAAGGTATCATGATTTTTTCTGATTTGGGAGACTTTTACCATTGATGAGTTGAGTGACTTATATGTTCGAGAGATAATATGTTTTCATGGGGTTCCAAAATACTATAGTTTCAGACTATGAACAATTTTTTACATCTTACTTCTGGAAAGGGTTGTAGAAGGCGTTGTGTACTTAGAAACTTTTGAGTATGGATCTTCACCTGTAGAGAAATGAGCAATTGAGACGTACTATCAAGGTGATAGAGGACATGATAAGGGTATGAATCCTGGATTTTGGTGGAACTTTAGAGAGACACTTGGTGATTTTTTATTTCACATATAACAATTATTATTAGGTGAATATTCATATGAAACCATATGAGGTTCTCTATGGTAGGCCATTATGACCACCTTTATGTCATATGGGAGTAGAAAAATTAGAGTTGTTGGGATTAAGTCTTGTGTAGGAGATATCGAAGTAGGTTTAGTTGATTTGGAAGCATATGGATAAAAAATAGATCATACATAATTCTTATAAAGATCTAATTCATCGACCCCTTGATTTTTCAGTGGGAGACTATTTTTTTCCTTGGGTGTCTCCAAGATTGGGTCATTATTAGATTCAGAATTAGTTAAAGTTGATTCCCAGGTGTATTGGTCCATTTGTGATTGTATAGAGGATAATAACAATGGCATACCGATTGGATATTACATAATGGTGAAGGGATATGAATGATGTGTTTCATGTGTCAGAAATTCAATAGTATTATCCCAACCCTTCTCATATAATTAATTTTGATGATGTTGAGCTTGAGGTTGATGTATCCAATGAGGAGTATCTGATTTGTGTTGTAGATCACAATGAGAATGTTTTTTGGGGTAAGATCATTACCTTAACATGATTATTTTAGAATCATGGCCATGTTAAATAGGATACTTGGGAGAGAGTGGTTGATATGTGGGTCTAGTGGCTTAAACTTTTAACCTTGGAGGCTTAGTGATGATTGGGAGAGAAGCCAGAGGATGTGATGTTATAATGTGGGGAGGTTGTATGATCCCAACCTTTATATGAGGTTCATTCTTATTTATTTTTTGTTTTAAATCTCTTTAAATTGGTTAATGGAATGATTTTTTAGAAAGGAAGGTCTTAGCGGTGTTTGGGACATGAAAATGGGGGAAAAGTGTCCATCCAATACTCGTTGCATGGTTGGTGCATGGTTAGTACTACCCGTGTTCCATAACCGTGCAACCTCATTGAGTAGGGTTCATGGTTAGAAAACCATGCAAGGAGGACCAAAAAACTATGCAGCTTGATCCCCTCTTGGATAGAGGTGAGTGCATGATGATTGTATGGTTTTTCAAACTACGTGGGTGGCCTAGACAAGCCGTGTGGCCTATCCCCCTCTTGAACAAAGGGTACCACATGGTTGGTTCACAGTTTGGCCAACCATGCATCCAATATGTGCACCTCTTAAAATATGGTTATTTTTACCATTTACCCATGTGATTTAAGGTTTCATACCTTATTTTACTCTCATTTCCACCACTAGTAGTAAAGGGTTATGAATCTGGTTCTCTCTCCTCCTTCGAGGGTGATTCTCCTCAACCATGAGTCGTTTGAAGCACTGTTGGTTGTGAATCAGATCTCCATGTGGGTCTATAGTCATTTTCCTTATTTTTTATAAATAAGTATGGTTGAATGTTTTATATCCTTTTAAATCCCCAAACCCTTTTTTTAGAAGATTCTTAGATTGGTCATGAAGGGTTGTTTGGGCTTGAATTGAGAGCCATGTTTAAGAAAGAATTTGTCTATGAGCCTGAGGAAGGTGATCAATAAGTTATTTCCCATATTATTGATATTTATTCATGTGTATGTGGTTTTTTAATTTTTTTGTTACACTATAAAATTTTATTTTTTGTTAGGGAATGAAAAATTGGTGTCTTTATTATGTTTTGGACCTTTCAGGGACCCCACTGGGTCCATTGATGATAATTGGACTAATCTTATGGCTAGACATGAGGTGTTCCACTCCCTTGAACTTGGAATTTGATTTTTTAAATGAATTTTTGAAGGGTTTATGATATAAAACCAATTTTAATTGGGTTTAACATGATAACATGGTATAAAGGGTTATTTATCTTAATATGTGATGTTAAATGGGTTGTTAGATAATTAAAGGGAAAAGTGGTAAATGATTAAAGGGGGAATTTCCTTGTTATGAAATGGTTTGAAAGTATGTTTACTAGTTTTGGTTATGAATAAATAGTAAAATAAGAATGATGTAGAATTTATTTTAGTTTATTGAGAGCAATGAACCATGATAATGTTGATAAAAAATGGAAAGATGCACCCTCATTGTAATTGTTGATATGAGATCATTGATACTAACCCTTAGAAATGTGATTGATGGTATGATGGGATATTGGACTGAGGCTCTTAATCCTTGAATGGTCCATCTTGATGCTCTTGGAACCCAATGCATGCATTGTGTATAGGCTGGATTGTTGATCTAAATTCTAAGGGTATGTACATGTGATTCCATATCATGGTTAGGATTTTTAGACATGGCATTTAGAATATTAGTTTGAATACTTAGATTTATGTTCCTTGTATTTTTACATGTGACCCCTATGAAATAAATTTAAGAAAAATTACATTGGATGAAGAAGTCTTGATGGGTTTGAGTATTGCTTGGAATCGAGAACAAATGTGGTTAATTTAAATTTTTATAAATAATGAAACCTGGTTTATATACTATTTTTATACTATTTACTGTACTCCTACATAAACTATTTTTAGACTGCATATTGCTCTAGAAACCATTGGTGGTGGCCTATTGAGTTATACTCATAGAATTATCTGGCCGCTATTAGGTACCCGGGTAGACTATATGGTTGTAGGTCAGGATAAGGTCAAGGGTCCTGTGATAGATGGTTGACATGATTTAGAGCATGGATTATGGAAATGGACATGTTATTAGGACCCATTATGGATATTCTCATTACTGTATTATTTTAGTTTTACTTTGGCACATTATACTATCATGACATGGCATATTTATCATATTTGATTATTATACCTACTCATTTATGGGAGTTTTTTATGTGATTCTTGGCCTTGTATTATTATTTCATCTTTTTATTTATTATGATTTCTGCTATTGTTCCACTATGGTAAAGAGGTTATAGTCTCGACATGTGTTTCCATAGAACCTTTCTTCTAGTTAGAAGCCTCTGACATGTAGGTAGACATACCTGAAGTCATGTATCAAACTATCTCAGGGTGCCAATTTAGTGTCACTTGTGCCAGGATGTTACAAACAATAATCCATATAACATTATTCATTCTAGGAGTCTTTGGAAAACCGGTGAAAAATTATAGATTAATATCATCCCATTTCCAAACATGAATAGGTAGTGGTTTCATGATTTTTTAGGATGTTGTATATTAGGATTTAACTATTGAAAAACCAAGATATTTATACACAGTCTACAATTTTGAATTTCATATTATCCCAAAAAAAATTTTCCATCAAATATCAATTTGTTTTAGTGATACTAGAATTTATAGAAAAATGTGAAATATGAGATTCATCTAATAATTCTATTTTCATCTCATGCATATATGGATCACATAACCTCTTTCCAAATTTCAATATACCACCTTTATAGAGATTTTTACCAACTTCCCATCAATCATGAATTTGATTTTATTTTGAATATTCCCATCATCAAGTTGGGAACTTTTTATTTTCTATAATAAGGATGGTTTGTCAATTATTTAGAATAAATGTTATTTTCCCCTTCCTAAATTATTCCCATATCCAAATTTACTAAATATATGAATATAAGATCTTTGAAAATCCCCATTTTAGTTAAAAATCCATGATCTTTCTTACTCAACATATCATCCATCATATTTTCCTTTCCACAGTGGTAGTGTATTGAGAAATAATAATCCTCAAGTTGTTCTAACCATCACCTTTACCTCAAGTTGAGATATTTCTATGAGAATATTTATTTATAACTTTTTAATCCATATATATTTCACATATTTCACCATAAAGGTAATGACCCCATATATTGAATGAAATGATTATGACTGCCAAATCAAGATCATTGGTTAGATATTTATATTTAAGAATATTTAACTTCCTTGATGCATAGGAAGCAACTCTATAATCCTGTATAATATCCCATCCATGTCCTTTCTTTGACATATCACTATATATCCCAAATACATCACTTCTTGATGGAAAATTCAATGTTGGTGAATTGAAAAATATCCTCTTTAATTCTTCAAAACTATCTTTTTATTCTTATAACCATATAAATTTAACCCCTTTACATGTTAACTTGGATAACAAGTTAGATAATCCAGAATTGTTTTTAACAAATCATCGATAGTAACCTACTAATACAAGGAAACTACATACCCTAGTTATATTCATTTGCATTAGCCATTCAATCATTGACTTTACCTTTAATGTATCAACTGATATTCCATCCTTAGAGACTATATAGATAAGAAAAGAAGCTTCATGAATTCAGAATTTACATTTACTAAATTTTCCATATAACTCATTTTCTATAAGAGTCTTAAGAATGGTTTTCAAGTGCATCTTATTCTTATCATAGATTTTAGAGTATAGAAATACATCATCAATAAATACTAAAAAATATTATTGATATAATCCTTGAATATTATCTTTATCAGATCCATAAAAATTGATGGTGAATTAGTCAATCCAAAGGGAATTAATATAAATTATTAATGTCCATACGTCATATGAAATATCATCTTGAGAATATCATCCATCTTTACTTGTAGTTGAAGATAACCAAAAAAATATCAATCTTTAATTTTTTTAACTCTTTGAAGTTGATCAAATAAGTCATCAATGAGGGGTAGATGATACATGTTCTTTATAGAAAAGAAATTTATTTACCTATAATCAATTCATAACCTCATATAACCATATTTTTTTTAACAAAAGGAATAGGGTCTCATTATGATGAAACAATTGGGTTTATATATCCATTATCACACAACTCGAATAGTTTTCTCTTCAGTTCCATTAAATACATTGTGTCCATCCTATAGTGAGTCTTAAATATAGGTTTTGAATCTGGGATGAGATCAATGTAAAACTTAACTTCACATTCATATGGGTGTCCCGATAGTTATTAAGGAAAAACATCAATGTATTCCTTCACAATAGGTACATCCACCATTCTAAGGATAGATTTCCCATTTTGATATGGATTCTTAGATATAGGTTTTTAGCATGGGATGAGATTAATGGAAAACTCATCTTCATGCTCCAGTGGGTGACCATGTAGTTCTTTAGGAAACACATCAATGTATTACTATATAATAGGAATATCCTCCATTATAAGGATACCTTTCCCATTCAATGGTTTTTTCTACCCTTATTTTCAATAATTTCATTGTGGATAGATAATAGAGGTGGATTTAGACATGATTCATATTTTTTAGTCTCCCTTATAAAGATAATGGATTTTATATCTCCATCATAAATTGTAATCTCCTTTTCATTATAATTTTAAAGACAACCCATACCGAGGATTATATCAAAGTCAACCATAGGTATAATAATCAAGTTTACAAATAGGGTAAGTTTATGTGACATAATTGGGACTGATTGAAATATCCTTTTTGTAATAATATTTCTAATAGGATTCTTGATTAACAGCTCCCTTTTTACGGTGATAGGGAAATAAATCATTTTATTATAAAAAAGGAAGATATAAATGAGTGTGAAGACCCTAATTCACATAAATAATTATAAAAATCTAAGGCCATGATTAGCGTACCTACCACTATATATTTAGGAACTTAAACCTCAACTATAGTGACCACATAAGCTTGTCTATGATCCCATGGCATTTTTTGAGGAAAATTCCATTGACACATAGGGAATTCATTCAAAAGGTTCTACATATCCTTATAGTTTAAGAATTAAAAATTGATAAATTATTTCTTTCCCTTATAATCACAAGCCCTATGGACTTTCTCTCCACACTTAAAGAAAAATACCATTACCATTAAGCATGTTCCATGGCGTTTCTTTCCATAATCTTTACATGTTAGAAATTCCCCCTTCTCTTCTTCCTTTTTGTTATATTTCCTTTTCCAGAGTGTTCAACCATCCACTTATTTTATTATTTTCCTTATAAAACATAATACTGGGGAATTATTTATCTATCTTGATGGAACTTGAAACTATATTCTCATATATGAAAGTGTATAATAGACAAATTCCTTTAGAAGTCTAGGATTTATTTTATCAAATAAATGATCAATATTACTCATTAGATTATGTACATAATCTCCAACATGATTTTTTAACATTGTAAACTTATCTTTACATTTAGAAACATTTTATACTTCCTTTTTTTCTTATATTAAGGAATTACTTATCCATATCAACTTAATACTCACAAGGAAAAGTATTTCTCAAAGAACATCTCTATGAAATTATTATGCACTTTACTATTTATTTCTTATAACTCTATAGTATTATGAATTATTGACCACCACTAATCAGAATATCCTTTAAGATGATAAAATTCCATGATAAATTTATCTATTTCATTACTTTCCAAAGAGATAAATATATTCTTCTGGGAATTGGGCTATTGCTCAGGTAACAATGGATTAAGAGTCCCATTGAATGATGGAGGATTTTTTCACATGAAGTGGTCCAAAATTATTGTACCATATTAGGGATCATTAGGATGATCTATACCAACATGGTTATTGGTTATAACCCTAATCAACTACCCCAATACAATAATAATTTTTTTTCGATATAGCTATATCTCCAGGCCTAGCATCATCATCCTTCCTATGAGGGAAATACTTATATAGATTACATGTATTGATATAGTTTCCATTCATTCTTCTAGGAACCATTTATAAACAATGGAATATAATGAATTCTATTATAACATCATGAATTGTAAATCATAGTATATTATTATAAATCTCATTTAAAATTTAACATAAATTGAAAATTTATTTATAGCTATTCTCTAAATTATAAAAATAACATCTTCGGGAATATCCTCAAATCATATATTTTTTCAAATCTTTCATATTGGTTTCTAAAGAGCATATGAATCAACCAAATCATATCCCATAGAAGTATCATTATAGGTGTGAAGTCTTAGACCCACTCATCATGCATCTGCGATGATTGAGTTAATACCGAATACACCCCATTTAGGGTCATTACCCCTAGGTGCATCTATGCCACAGTTGCATATACTTTCTAGTATCTAGAATAAGATGTATTTTTTAAGGAGACCACACAATCTATACTTCAAAAATTTATGATATTATTATATACTTATAATTATCCTCATATTTTATTATAAGGTTATGTTCAATAATATATGTTTTTATAAATATAGTTCCCAAGAGTTATACTAAACTTCCTTTGATAACAATTGTAAAACCAAAAATCTAGTAACCTAAATCTAGTGGTTATTTTAATAAATTAATAAAAAATAAAATGGATCACATCGTGAAGGATTAAATATTTTAGTAGTCTTGGGACACAAGATACATACATGATTCTCTCATTACATTAGAAAACATGAAATACAACTTAATATTCTAGTGATAAATTTATCATTTCTTCAACTATATCCCCCTAATAATTCAAAAATCCCTTCTTAATAACCTAGGGAAAGGAAAACATAATAATGGTTGAGATTAGATATCAAGTAAGGGAAATCATATGACAAAAGCTATCAAAGAATAAATAAAGCATTAATAATATGGCAGAGATAAAAAATAATCAAATATACCTTATAACTAATATAATAAAATGGGAATATATCTATGTATGACATAACAACATAAATAATGACATAGATAACAAAAAATAATTTCCTAATGATAGAATTCATAATTCTATACATCATAATCTTACCTTCAAGGCCTTATTCCAAGACATCATATATAAATAAGTAATCTTTATTCCAAATACCCAAACTATTTTGTCTCATGAGACCCATTGATGTATTTAGGGGATATAAAAGCCTATATAATCATTTAATAAGTTCAATTCTTTTATCATATGAAATAAATTAATAACAATTCAATACATAATCAACATAAGCATTCATATTGAAAAACTAGAATATGAAATGTTAATATTTTCCTAAGTCAATAAATAGACCAACATGATCATAATCTATCCAGAGTAATATAGTGGATGATATCATTATATTATATCCCTAGTAAATTGTAAGATTAATTAAAGGATGTTTACATTGAAGAAAATAATTTTAAAAAATCACTAGAACTTTTCTTGAGGAAAATTCCCTTTTAATATTAAAGTCACTTATTTGAAATATAAAAATTTCCAAAATATTAGAAAAAATATTTTTATTTTAAAATAAACATGGAAAATTATGAAGTAATATTTAAGTAAAAGAATGGTTATCATGGTTAGAAAATGAGTTTGTGCAGTAAGTGTTAAAACAAAGATTTCATTAACACATTTGGTAAAAAGTGTCTCGTTCAGAAAATGAAAAGAAGATTCATTTTAAACTATTTATAAAAAGTCATACATGGGTAAAAATAACTTTAATCAATCATTGTATCATATTAAAAACATTCTTGAAAACATTTTAAAGAAAATATTGACATGTAAAAAAATATTCCCAATTAAATAAAAATAGTCAGTTTTACTTAAAAACATTTTTTAGAATTTTGAGTACTTAGAGAGAGGTAAATAGAAGGAAAACTTTTAATTTATAAAATTTAACATATGAGAATAAAATAAATGGTATTTATGATATAAATGTCATATATTTCCTCCAGTATAAACTTAAATATAAAAAATCTCAGATAAGGATTAGATTACAAAATAAACGCTTACCTGAAGTTTGACTTGCCTCATAAGTGATTTTAATATCTTATATAATAAATTTCGATTTATTATAATTCTAAAACATGACCATATAAATACTTGTAATAACATATATTATCCACTTATAAAATTTCAACACCCATTTATTAATAATTATTTATTAAAATCACCGTTTCCAAGTGTCAAATGTTTTATTTTCATCTAAGTTTAAGTTTGGTAGTTTTGGCCTTTGAATCTTGATCATGGATACATAATTTATCTAATTTTAATCACGAAAAAGAGTGATGTTATCATAGAGGTGGTATTCCACACATACATACGGGTGACATTATCATGATATTTTACAAGTTGAAGGGTAAGGAGGTAATGATATATTATATTTTTAGATTCATAATTATTTTTTAAATATCATATATATTAATTAGTTAAATATTTATAACCATCCAATTAAAGTGTTTATAAAAAAATAATTACACTACTATGTGAAGATTATAGTCCATAAGTGTGCATGAGAGATGTTTTCATTTTAAATTGGATTGAAAGAAGGTGGAAAATGGTTGTCCCATAATAATAATAACAACATATTAGTATATTTATTATACTATAGACATTATTTTAGTATGAGTGAAATAGATTTAGAGGAATTATAACAAGAAATAAACTTTTAAAGATTAGGTAAAGATAATTACCTCTTCTTTGAGAGACCTCCTTTTTATTACACCTTAATCCTTAGGATGGTATTATGAGTAGAAAAAATGATTGAAAATGAATTTAAGGAATATAAGAAGGTTTTTTAGTAGGTTTTTTCTGAGTTAAAAGGCTTAAAGTTTTTAAATAAGGGAGGATAAGAGTTTTCCTTTTATAAGTGAGGGGAGGGACACACATATAATTACTTAAATAATTTAAATAATTTAAAGTCATTTTATTCAGAAAGTGTAACCAAATGTATAGTAATTTTAAGTTAAAATAGGGTATAAATATCTTAAATAAATAATATTTAAACGATTTTAAGTGGCATTTGTACCGTTTTATCTTAGTTTAGCCCTTGGTAAACACATTTTAATCCTAACCATGGTAACAAACTTTTACTGTTATTACTATTCATTATGACCAAAAATTAAGTTGAGCCTATTAAATAATATTAATTAGTATAATTCAAAATATGGTATTAATTTTAAAAGATTAAACTTTTAGGATTGGGAAAAATTAATTTTAATATAAGTACGTAGAACACGATGAAAACCGTTTCTAGAAAAATGATTTTTTAGGTATAAAAATTATTTTATAGAAAAAAGTATAATATTGATTCCAATGGAATTAATTAAATTATTTTAAATAAAAAGATTCTTGTTTTTATTTAAAACCAAATCAAAACCTCAAGGAATGTTGTAAATAAATTATTAAAAGAGAAGAACTTTAAAATAATTTTTATTTAGATAGAAACATTGCATAAATTTCCCAAATGTTAGCATATATTTCATAATTCAAAATTATATTTTTATATAAATTATATCGATTATTAGATATATATTTTTATATAAAAAGGATTTAATAAATTTTCAAGTTATTTTTATATCATTATAATATTATAAAAGTGACATTTTTAGAAAATTTATTTATTTTTCTGTATTCTACCAAAGATAAAATATTTTTGAAAAATCTCAAAAATTACCCCTAATATATTTTTTATGATGAAATAAAAAATTAAATTCAATCCATAAAATTAAATTTAAAATATTTTGGAATTTAGGTTTTAATCACATTCTTGAATAAAGCTATATGAATTATACTATTTTTTCTTCCGAAAGAAAAAATTACTTACTAAAATTGAATCTCATGTGATAAATAACCATTTTAGTCTTCGTATTTGGATAGAAATAAGATCATGATAGTGAATATGTGAAATTTATGTCCCTATAAATATCTATATCCAAATGAATAAGCATATTTATAATAAATTTCCAAGATAAAGGAAAAATTTCAATACATTCCCATTATACTAGAAATGATGAGTCTCCTAGTATGTAAGATTATGATGTTGATATCCAAATAAAAAAATATATTGTTTTTATTATGGATCCCTTATGTTATTTCATTATTAAGTGATAATTAAAATTGATATGATTCAATTTATTTTAGGGGGGAGAATGTAAAACCATAAGATTTTAGAATATATTTTCCTTTAAATAAAACCTTTTTCAAACGATTATTTCCCACAAAACATTGAAATAAAAAAAATCCATGACATAATACATGAATATTATAAAGATAATTTAATAATAAAAAAACATTTTATAAATAAAATATTTTAATCAAATAGAAATGCATACAAAATAGGATTATAAACAGTTAAAGTTATTAAGGGCCATTTTTCAACAAAAGTAGTTTCTCTTTTTATATTGTATTTTTATTTAAAAGATAAATTATAATTTTTAAATTATAATTTAAAAAAATTATCATTATTTTTTTACTTATAATAAAATTATTATCTTATGATTAGTTTTTTGTATCTTTTCTAAAAAGATTTATTCTTAGGTGAATAGTGAAAAATACAGTTTTTATAAAAACCATGACATTTATGAAATTATCAACATATAATTATTACTTTCATGTTTATGAAACAATTTTATATAAAAAATATGTTTTTTATGAGTGATATTTTAAATTTAAAAATATTTTCTTTAGTTTACAAACCTGTGTTTGATATTTTGGAACATAAGTTACATTATTTTCTAAAACTATTTCTAATACATTATACAATTATTATTTTACAATTATTTTTTTGTCACTTTTAGAAAATGAATATAATAAAATTGATTAATTTGTTTAATCATAATATCTATATTTTTTTAATAAAGACCATTTTATTTTTAATCATAAAAAATTAATTACTTAAGTAAAAACTATTTACCATAGTAAAAGCCAAAAAAGTAAAATGAATTAACCAAATAGGTAAAAGGTTTAACATGTATAAAAAAGTTTCTAATTGAGTTTTTGTGGGATTTATTGATTAAAAATTATATCCACTCCATTATTTTTCGTTTTAGAGTCTTCTTGACACATGAAACATGTGCTCACTTTATATTAATATGAAATAATTACAAAAATACCATTCTCACCACTTATAAAAGGGGGATCTCAACACCCCTTAAAGACCACTATGAATTTATGTTTAATAATAAAACTATTACCCTTTACCTTCCCCTATAACCATATTCCACTTCCTTTATATTATTTTCATAACATGTTATCTTAATACCTCTATTTCCAAGGAGTCTTCTAAGGGAAAACTCAAGTTCTCAACACGAGTACTAGTATTTCCCAAATTTATTTTTTCTAGATTAGTTTCTAATACTAATTTATTATTCCTATATAATTACATAAGTAATTTTTTATACTTAATATTATTATGATAATTTAATAATCATTCAACACCTTTCACCTTTCCTATATTGACAAAAATGAAAATGTCATTCGTGCATTTGTGCAGACTACCACCTCTATAAAGTAACGTATCTAATTTCTCATATTTTTTCTTTCCTATTTTCTAAAATATGTTAAAATAAGATTCATAAACATAAAAATATATAATTAATACCATTATTTTTCTATAATAATTATATTATTCCAAAATAATCAACTAATAACTATACTCATCCATTAATTATGGTATGTTGAAGTTTTGGACGATCTAACCACATAATTGAACAATAATATAAAATGATATCACAAATTTCTATGATAACTTAATTAAAAAATATGTGATATAAATAAGTAAATAATTATTTTATTTTGGTTTTTGAATGGTAACATTAATACACAACTCATTAATTTTGATATCAATGTTTGTTCATTAAAAATAACTGAAGCATGATCATCATCAATTTAATCATTATAGATCATAAAAAACTCTTATAAAATGTAATTATATAATTATAAATAATTATAAATAATTATAAATCATAAAATATAGTACATTTTGTGATATGGTAATGATGAAATTTTGGAGAAGAACAAAGAAGAACACCGCTATTATGAAACTAGTTCAAAACGATTAATATTACACACAATTGACATAAAAAATAGATAATAACTAACTAATATAAATTTAGAAAATAATTATAAACAATGTTTATAAAATTTTATAGATATGAATAATTTTATTAAATATGTTATTAAGAAAGTTATTATTTTTTATACAGGAGATTTAAGCGATTTAATGGAAGTTAGGAATTAAGGTAAGGGGTTCTTTGCCTCAAATTTAATTTCTCGAGACATAATTACTATTGTACACCATGTTATATTTAATATGGTTTGATTAATTACTAATGAAATTATTTTACCATATTAATAAAATTCATTTTTTGAAGAGCCTTATCTTGTTTTTTCTTCAAATGGAATTTGATTCAAAAGATACTAAAGATACAAGAGTTTTTGTTAACTCAACCTCCTTCATTGAGTTAAAATGATTCATGTTAATTTTATTTCTTCCAATATTGTTTTATTAAAACATAATAATTTATTTCATGGAAAATTATCTTTCCCTTGGAGAAAAATACTTTTTGATTTAAATCTTTTACCTTGATCAAATTCTTTCTCAAAAAGATATATAATTGTTGAGAATAATGACCATTATATTTAATGAAAACTCTCTATCCTTGTACATATTTTAATTCCCCACCAATTTTATACATTATATATAAAAATTCAATTATGTTTTCTCTTAGTATACCTTCAAATTTCCCCCTTCCTCTTTTTAAAAGGAAATTTTTTTATCACTTTTTACGATTTAGGTTAAAAAAAAATAATTTGAAAATAATAAAGTGTTTTTCTTCCATGGTCATTTGATTTATCTTAAAATCCAAATTTCCTTAGGATAAAAAGTATATATTTTTTAAGGATCCATTATTGAGGATTATTTTTAAATGTAAATGTTTTCAAAAAAATTCATAACACATTTTTTAATTTTTTTTTTAAAAGTAACCCTTAACTTTTTCTTTTATGAAAATATTAAAAATGATTTATAAAAAACTCTTTTATAGTTTCACTTCCATTTTTATCTACATCACAAAAGGGGTTTTTTATTTAGAAATTATTTTAATAAATAACCCTATAAATTCTATTATACTATTTTATGGGATTAACTTTTGAAAATACATTAATACTTTTATCTTACCTAATAATATACTTTGTATAAATATGGGTTTTCTTTAAATTTCATTCCTCTTTAAACACTCTATATTTCCTTCCTTTGATTTAAGCATGTTCACTGAGATGTAATACATCGATTTATTGGGGAAATTATTTACTTAACTATATAAACTTTATCTATATAGTGTCGATACCATATACTTTATTATCTCGATTGAATGTTATTTAACTATAAAGTTATAGAATATCATTTGATACCCATATATCTTCCATGGGTTTATCATGTTATGATTATTAATATAACTATGAATGATTTCTTTATGTGAATCCATTTGATAAGTATATAAAATCCATTTTATTCCCCTGAGTTTTCATAATATATTGAATTATTGAAATCATATAGAACAAATATTTATGGATGATGATGGGTGTGGCCCTATATTTTCCACCAATATGTTGGTTATGTTTTTATATCTCATTAAATAATGTAGTGTTAGACTTTTTAGATACGATAACAAATTAAAGGGTGATACTTCTTGGATTACACTCACAAAATTAAGCTTGATCCTTCTTGTATATTGTCACAATATGATGATACCCTATTCCTATGTTTGTGCTAAATTTATTTGTTATACTACTCCTCAAAGGAATATTCTATTTCCATGAAATATACCTATTATTATTCTCCATGGGCCATGTTTATTATCTCATGATTATACAATCTTTTTACATGGTATATATTTGTTCATATGAGATGAAATGTTCTTCTTTCATGACTTATAAACAACTCTTATGATCCCATGTTATTTTTAATAATATATTTCTCTTTTTCTCATGTTTTATCTTATGATTATGATCTTACCCTTTATGGAATACTGATGAGTATTCATTCCTTTAATGATAATTTTAGATCACCCCTATCTTATGTGTCTATTACCTAGGTCATGAAGATGATTATAACCTAGGAGAAGTCTAGAAGGGAGTATAGTGTGGCTCAATTATGGATAAATGTTCATAAGTATTTCAAAAGAAGTTGTTTATATATATAGTAATCAAATAACAAAACCTTCATTTTTGATATTTTATGTTTATTGTGAGATGTAATATTTAACTTATGGAAATGATATAAAATAAATTATGGTTAGCTTGGGTCTTATCACTTAGTATTTAATACTCTATGTAAAGATATTATTTTTAGCTGTGTACCTAGGAGTGTGGGGTTCGGGTGCTATAGTTGGTATTAGAGAAAAGTTTAGTTAATTTAGAGGATTAGTTTAATTATTTTGGATATTAGGATGAGAAAAATTTATTGAAAATATTATGGATAAGTATAAGGTATAAGTCTATGTATATTATGAAATAACGAAGTTTTGGTAAAGTAGAGATTGTGTGGTTCTCCTGAGAATTACATCATTATCTGGATACTGGAAAGAGGATGTGGTTATGGAGCAAATTCACCTATGGGAAATCATCCTAAAAAAGGGAGGTTGAGTATGAGATCGATATTCAATCAATACATAATGAGTGGGCCTATGAATATCCACCTAGCTATAAAATCCCATGAGATATACTTTAGTTGATCATATTTCTTCTCCAAACTATTATAAAGTATTTAAATGTAATTTGAGGATGTAACATATACCTAGTTAAGTTAGAAAACCAGATAAATAATTTACCATAGATAACCTAGGTTAAATTAGAGGGGTGATAGGTAAATCCAATGATATCCATATTGAAACGAAATTATCATTGGTTGAAATGAATTTTTCATTAGAGGATACTCTTTAGATTGAGTATTCATATTCATATGACCATTTACTGTAATTTTATTGGATATTATCATAACAATTTTTGTTTCTATATTTTTTTTGAAATAGGATCATGAAAATGAATCTATAAAAGTTATTTACCTAGAAACACCTATAACTAACTAAGGAAGTATATTTTGCACAAATTTTTGAGATAAAAGAAAAAAAAATCAATACATGCCCATTTTGTGAGAAATGATGAGTCTCCTGATATCTAAGATTATGAGGTTGATATCCCTATAATAAAATATATCTTCAGTCTCTTATAGACCCCTTAGATTATTTCATTAGTAATTGATAATTAAAATTGTGAGGATATAATTTATTTAGGGGTAGAGAATGTAACACCTTATAATTTTGAAATATATTTTCCTTTAAATCAACATTATATCGAAAGATTATTTCACACGTAAAACTGAACTAAAAAAAATACAAAAAGTATAAGATTAATATTATCAATAAAATTTAAGATTAATAAAACTGCCAATAAATAAAAATATTATAATCAATTATAAATTTATGCAAAATAGAAATAAAACACTTAAATTTTTGAAAGTGTATTTTTCAATTAAACTAGCTTATCTTTTTCTTTTGTATTTTTATTTAAAATATACACCATTAAATTTTATAATTTTAATTATAATAAATTAATTTTTTTACATAGAATAATAATATTATTTATGGATTAATTTTTGGTATTTTCCAAAAAATATTTATTTTTAGGTGAATAGTAAAAATACTTTTTATGTAAAAACCATAGATTTTATGAAATTATCAATATATAAATATGAATTTCAAATTTATGAAACCATTTTATTGATAAAATATGAATTTTATGATATAAATTTTAATTTTTAAAATATTTATTTCTGTTTACAAACCTATGTTTGATATTCTAGAACATAAGTTACACTATTCTCTAAAATTGTTTTAATACGTTATACATTTACTTTTTTAAAAAAATTAAAATTTATCACTTTTATAAGTGAATATAATAAAATGGATTTAAAATTCGAAAATATAAGTTCTATATTATGTAATTATTACCATTTTTTTTTAATCATGAAAAATGAATTACTTAAGTAAAAGCTAGTTAATGCAGTAAACACCAAAAGGGTAAAATGGCTTAACCAAATGAGTAAATGGCCTAAATTGTTAAAAAAATATTTATAATTAAGTTTTTGAGGATTTTTTGACAATGAATTATCTCCACTCTATTATTTTTCATTTTTGAGTCGTTGAAATGTGATACATGTTATCTCTTTATTTTAAGATGTAATAATTAAAAAAATGCCATTGTCACCCCTTATAAAAGGGTCCCCACACCACCCATTCAAGACCATTATAAAGTTAGGTTTCATCTTTAAAATATTCACTTTTTTTCCTTCCCCTGTATTCATTTTATACCCACTTTAGCTTCTGGTTATAATAATTTCACCTAAGCACTCTATTTCTAAGGAGTCCCCCAATGGAAAACTCAAGTTCCCAATGTGAGTACTAAACATTCCCTAATTTATTTTCTTTTATAGAAACCTAATTTTATAATTCCCATATATTTTAATAATTATTGTTTTTATAATTAATTTTATTATTATAAGGTGATAATCATTAACATCATTCCACTTTTCCATTAAGAAAATTGAAATCATTATTCATGCATTTGTGCGAACGACCGCCTCCATGGAGTAACATATATCATTTTTCATCTATTTTATTTATTATTTAGTAAAATATATTAAAATATGATTAAACACATTACTAAAATAACTCTTTCATATTGATATTAATCCCTTAATTATGGTATGATCAAGTTTTGGTTAGTCTAACCATATAATAGAACAATGATATAAAATAATATTATAGATGAATATAAAAAATAAATTACTAAGAGTATATTATATAATTAAGTAAATAACGATTTTATTTTGGTTTTGGAATGGTAATGTTAATATTAAACTAATTAATGAAGATACCAACGTTAGTTTTCTAAAAATCACTGAAGCATGCTCATCATAGATTTCATCTTTAAGTATTGTAACCAAAACTCCTATATAATGGTTTTATAATATTATAAAAAATTTTGAAGTATAAATTCAAGTATATTTTATGGTTTGGTAATGATGAATGTTGGGATAAGAATGAATAAGAACACCATTATTAGGAAACTAGTTAAAAATGATCAAGAATAGTCACACTTGATATTGAAAATAGATAATAAATATATTATATACATATAGTGAAAAATTATAATTTTTTTATAAAGGATTATATTTATAAATAAGGTTATTAAATAGGTGATTAATATATTTTTTTATACATGAGATTAATGTGCTTTAGTATAAGTTAGGAATTGAGGTAAGGGGGTTTTTATATCAAATTTAATTTCTTATGAAATATTTATTAATACACACCATGATATATTTAATATAGTGTTATTACTACCAAATAAATATATTTTAACATGTTTTTTTAATTTATGGGGTTTTAAGAAATATATTTTGTTCTTTCTTTAAATAGATTTCTGTTTAAAAGATCCCAAAGTTATAAGGTTTTTTTTAACTCAACAAACTTTATTGAGTTAAAGTGATAATTACTAAAAAAAATTATTATAATATTTATTTCATCCACCCTATTAATTTACTTTATAGTTACCTCTCTTCCTATTCAAGGAAAAATTACTTTTTTATTCAAAACATTTACCTCGATGAACTTATTTATCAAAAAGGCATATTATTGTTGAGAATAAATCTCACCCTATTGAATGAAAGTTCCCCCTATTTTTCTATATTTTCCTTTCCATCCAATGTTATTTTTTTACATATAGAAACCCTATTATGTTTTATCTCATTTAACCTAAAAATTTCAATTTTACTCTAGTCAAAAGGAAATTTTTTATCCTATTTTACGATGTGGGTTTTGACAAAGGCATTTTAAAATATTAAAATGGTTTTCCTTCTATAGTCATTTGATTTATCTTTCACTCCAAATTTCATTAGGATAAAACTTATGTCTTTTTTAGGGATCCATTGTTGATATTTTTTTTTATAAATATAAATTTTCAAAAAAATTCACATCACTTTGAAAAAAAAATTATTTTGAAAGTGACCCATAACTTATTTTTTATGACTATGTTAAAAATGTTTTCTAAAAAACTATTTTATGGTTTCACTTAAATTTTACCCTTAATAAAAAAAGGGTTTTATTTATTTGGAAATCTTTTTTTATAAATTACCTTATAAATTCTCATATACTGTTTTTGGGGATTAAACTCATGGAAATCCATTACTACTTTTATCTTTCCTAATCATCCACTATGTATAAATATGGTTTTTCTTAAAATTACCTTTTCTTATAAAAAATATATATATTTTCACCCTTTGATTGAAGGTTGTTAACTTAAATACCATACATTGATTTATTGGGGGTATTTTTTACTTAACCATATACCATTTATCTATAAGGTGTAAAAACCATATGCTTTATTAACATGATTGAAGGGTATTTACCAAGAAAGTTACTGAATTTATTTGGATACCCATCTATTTTCCATGGGTTTATCATGTTGTTATTGTTTATGTAATTATGAATGATTTATTTATGTGATTCCATTAGAAAATTATATGAAACCTATTTTATTCTCATAGTTCTTCATGATTTTTTGAATGATTTATATCTTATGGAACACATATATATGGGTAATTATGGTTGGGTTCCTATATTTCCCTCCAAACTATTTGTTATAGTTTCATATCTCATGAGATAATATAACATAAGACTTCTTGAATATGATCATAAATTAAAGGCTAATCATTATTGGATTATTCTCACAACATAAAGGGAGATCCTTCTTGGATATGACCACAATATGATGATAGATTGTACTTATGTGTATTCCAAATTTATTTATTATGCTATGTCTCAAGGGAATGTTACATTTCCATGCTTTATTTATTTGATTATGCTCCATAAATCATGTTTATTATCTCATGATTCCATACTCTTTTTCAATGGTATATGTTTTTTTCATTTTTGATTACATGTGATTCTATCATTACTCATTGATAATTATTGTGGTTCAATATTAATTTTAATAAGATATTTCTCTAATTCTAATGTTTTATCTTATGATTATGATTTAACCCTTAATGATATGTTGAGGATTTTTTCCATTACTAAGCATTTTAGGTCACCCATTTCTTATATTTCCATTCCCTAGGTTTTAAAAATGAGTATAACATAAGGGAAGTCTAGATGGGGGTGTAGTGTGGATCAATTATGGAGAAATTTTCACAAGTATTACAAAATAATCTATTTATGTAGCTAGTTATCAAAGAAACTAAACCTTATAATATTAATATTTTATGTTTATTTTGAGATGTAATGTTTAACTTATTGAAATAATGTAAAATTAATATATGTTTTTCTTGTGCTATATCACTTGGTTTTAAATACTATGTATAAAGAAAGTGTTTTTAACAATGGACTCAAGAGTGTGAGTTTGGGGTTCTATAATTGGTATCAGAGTAAAGTTTATTTATTTTTGAGGATTATTATAGTTATTTTGGGGATTGTTATGAGAGAAATTTAGTGAAAAAATAGGGATATGTATAAGGGATAAGTCTAAGTATAAGATAAAATTGTGAAGTTCTGGTAAATTAGAGAATGTGTGGTTCTTTTAGTGATTACATCCATATCTGGATATTGGAAAGTGGTTGTGGTTTTTTCATATTTTCACCTAAATGTATTCACCTTAAAAATGGATAGTTTAGTATCAACTCAATATTTTCTCATTTCATAAGGAGTGGGCCTATGACTGCACACCTAACAATACACTTCTAGTAGATATCCTTTGGTTGATCATATTATCTCTATGAACTATTATAGAGGATTTAAAAGGAATTTGAGAATGTAACATATAACTAGTAAGGTTAGAAAAACTAATAGAAGAATGACTATAAAAACCTAGGTAAAACTAAAGGGGTGATATGTTTATCCAACTATATCCTAAATTTACCAAAATAATCATAGGTTTAAATAAAGGTTTCATTAGAGAAGACATCTTTGGATTGAGTTTTAATATTAATAAAATCATTTACTCTGACATTATTAGATATTATAACAACCAATTTGTTTTTAGTATTTGGTTGGAAATAGGATCATTAAAATGAATCTCGTAAAGGTATGTCCATAAAAACACTTACAAATAAATAAATAAGTATATTTGGTAAAAATTGTAGAGATAAAAGAAAAATCTCAATACATTTCAATTATGTAGGAAATGACGAGTCTTCTAGTATATAAGATTATGAGGTTGATATCCCAGTAAAAAAATATATCTTGATTTTCTTATGTATTCTTTATCATATTTCATTAGTATGTGATAATTAAAATCATGAGGATGTAACTTATTTAGTGTGGGTTGAGGGGGGGGGGGGGAATGTAACACCCCAATATTTCAAAAAATATTTTGCTTTAAATAAACATTGTATTGAAAGATTGTTTCACATGAAAAACTGAACTAAAAAAAGACTTGAAATATTCGATGAATATTATTAAGAAAATTTAATAATAGTAAAAATTATAGGAAATAAAAATATTGTAATTAATTATAAATTCATACAAAATAGGATTAAGAAAACTTAATGTTTTGAAATGGAATTTTTCAATATAAGTATTTTTTCATTGTATATTATATTTTTATTTTAAAAATAAATTATCAAATTTTATAATTTAAATTTTAAAAAATTAACATAGTTTTTGGAATCATCATAAAAATATTATCTTAGGATGAATTTTTTGGATTTTTCTAAAAATATTGATTTATATGTGAATAGTGAAAAATACCGTTTCTATAAAAATCTTGACTTTTATGACATTATCAGTATACAAGTATGAATTATGAATTTATTAAACAATTTTATAGAAAAAATATGTATTTTATAAGAGGTATTTTAAATTTAAAATATTTATTTTTGTTTAAAAACTATTTTTTTGATATTTTTGAATTAAGTTACACTATTCTTTAAAACTATTTTTACTACATTATACAATTATTATTTTAAAATTATTTTTTATCACTTTTCAAAAGTGAATATAAAAAATTTTAATTATAATTTTTATATTATGTAATAAGGAACACTATATTTTTAGGCATAAAAATGAATTACTTAGGTAAAACTTTGTTATAGTGGTAAAAGCCAAAAGAGTAAAATTAGTTAACCAAAGGGGTAAAAGGCCAAAAATGTTTAAACAATGTTTATATTTGAGTGTTTATGGTATTTATTGACCAAAATGTATATGAAATTATTATTTTTATTTTTTATTCTTCATTTCGCGTGACACACATCCTCTCTTTATATTAAGATGAAATAATTACAAAAATTCCATTCTCACCACTTATAAAAGGGGCCTCTCAAAACCCCTTCAAGACCACTCAAAATTACAATTTTATCTTGAAAATAAGACCTTGTTTCTTCCCCCTATAACCCTTTTCTAATTCTTTTATCTTATGGTCAAAATAATTTATCTTAATCACACTATTTCTAAGGAGTCCTTCATGGCCAAACACATGCTCTCAACGTAACTACTAATCTTTCCATAATTTATTTTCTTTTATAGCTTATATTTATAAACCTAATTTCTTAATTCCTATATTGTTTAATTAGTATTTTTTGTATACTTAATTATATTAGGATAAGTTAAAAATCATTAACCACCTTTCCCCTTTCCATTAATAAAAATGAAAAAGTCATTTGTATGTTTGTTTGGACTACCACCTCCACGAAGTAACATATCTCATTTTATTCTAGTTTATTTATTATTTACTAAAATATATTAAAACATGATTAAAAACCTTGAAAATATAAATATAATATCATTAATATTCTATAATAATGACATCATACCAAAAGAATCCACGTTAGTAACCATACCCATCCATTAATTATTGTATGTTAATATTTGGGTCGGTCTAACAACTTAATAAAACAATCATATAAAATAATATCATGGATGAATATGAGAAATTAATTAATTATAATTTATATTATAAATAAGTAAATAATTATTTCATTTTTTTGAATGGTAATATTATTATTAGACTCATTAATTAAGATTACAACATCCATTTATTAAAAATCACTAAAGCATGCTCATCACCAATTTCATATTTAAGGATGTTAAGTTTTTTTACCATATAATGAAATTATACCATTATAAATAATTATAAATCATAAATTATAGTTCCTTTTATTGTAATTTATTGATAAATTTTGGGATATTAAAGAATAACAACACTGTTATTATGAAACTAATTTAAAATGATCAAGATTACTCAGAGTCGATATAAAAAATTAATAATAACTAACTAATATAAATATAGAAAATAATTTTAAATAAAGTTTATAAAAGATTATAAATATGAATAAGGTTCTTAAATATGTGATTAAGATAGTAATTTTTTCTATATGATATTCATGCACTTTAGTGGAAGTTAGGAATTAAGGTAAGGGGTTCTTTGTCTCAAATTTAATTTCTTGAGTTATAATTATTATTTTAGACCATGATATCTTAAATATGGTATGATTAATACATAATGAATTTATTTTACCATATTAATGTAATTAATATGTTTTGAATATCCCTATCACTTCTTTTCTTCAAATGGTTTTGATCTAAAAGATACCCAAGTAGTAAGGGTTTTTGTTAACTCAACTCACTTCATTGAGTTAAAAATACTTATTCTTAAACTTATTTATTACAATATTGGTTTCTTAAAAACTAAGAATTTATTTATTAGTATCTTCAATAACTATATGTAGGAAAATTAATTTTGATTCAAATATTTTACCTTGATTAAATTCTTTCTCAAAAAGGTATATTATTTTTGAGAATAAATCCCATCCTTTTTAATGACAGTTTCCCATCCTTATCCAAATTTTCCTATCCTAATAATTTATCCTTTATATATATAAACCCAATTATGTGTTATATCATGTGACCCTCACATTTTTATTTTAACCTTTTAAAAATGAAGTTTCCATATCCCTTTTTATGATATGGGGTTCAAGAATGGTATTTTAAAATATTAGAATGGTTTACCTTCCATGATCTTTTGATTTATCTTTTACTCTATATTTACTTAGGATAACCCTTATGTATTTTTCAAGGATATTTTATTAAAGATTATTTTTAAAATTAAATATTTTCGAAAGTTTTCACCTCATATTTTTGAAAAAATTATTTTGAAAGTAACTCATAATTTATTCTTTTAGGAAAATATTAAAAAAAAATTCTAAGAAACTCTTTTGTGGATTCACTTACATTTTCCTAATTATCACAAAAGGGTTTTATTTGTTTAGAAATTATTTTCTATGAATCACCCTCAAATTTATTTTATACTATTTTGGGGGATTAAAATCATGGAAATATAATACTAATTGTTTCTTTCTTAATCACCCATTGTGTATCAATATGGGTTTTCTTCCAATTTATTTCCTTCATGAACACTATATATTTCATTTCTTTCATTGAAGGGTGTTCACATAGATCCCATATATTTATTTATTGGGTTACTTATTTAATTAACCACATACCCTTTACCTATATTGTGTAAATACTATATTCTATATTATATTGATTGAAGTGTATTTACCTAGAAAGTTATTGAATATCTTTGGATTCCCATTTATTTTTTATAGGTTTATCATGCTGTGATTATGTGTAGAATTATGAATGATTTCATTATGTGATTCCATTTTTAAATTTTAGGAAACCCATTTTATTCCCATGTATTTTTATGGTATGATGAATGATTGATATCTTATAACACACTTATGTATGGATGAGGGAAGGTGGGGTCATATACCTCCCTCAATTGTATTGGTTACGGTTTTATATCTAATGAGATAATATAACATGGGACTTCTTGGATATGATAATAAATTAAAGGGAGATCCTTCTTGGTTTACACTCATAACAAAATGTTTTATCATTTTTAGATATTCTCATAATATAATGATACATTTTGATTATATTTATACCGAAGTTCTTTGTTATTATATTTCTCAAGGATGTGTTACATTTCCATGAAATATAACCATGATTATACTCCTTGGATAATGTTAATTATATCATGTACTTCTATCATGAATTATGGAAAACTCTAATTGTTTCACATTATTTTTCATAATATATTTATCCCCTTATCGTGTTTTGGCTTATGCTTATGATCTAACCCTTGATGAATTGTTGATGATTTTTTTCCATTATTGATCATTTGAACTCACCCCTATCTTATTTTTATATTAACTAGGTTTTGAAGATAATTATAACCTAAGAGAAGTAAATAAGGGAGTATAGTGTTATCAATAATGGTTAAATGTTCACAAGTATTGAAAAATAATATGATTATATAGCTAGTCCTTGAAGACATTAAACCTTACATTCTTGGGATTATGTGTTTATTATGAGATATAATGTTTAACATATGTAAGTGATTTAAAATAAATATATGTTTATCTTGGGTGATATCACTTGGTATTAAATAATACATATAAATAAAGTGTTTTTATAACCAAACTCAGGATTGTGGGTTTGGGTCACTATACTCCCTCCTCTAAAGCTCTTCATTTAGAATCAAGTTCTGGACAGTCTTATAGGTTATTTCAGTTTTCCCACAGAAGTTACTCACTGTTATCACCATTTCATCCCAAGATTATGATAATTAAGATAAAAATAGTATTTTTAACACCTAGATATTTTTATGAAATATTTATCTTTAAATTATTTTATTTATTTGATAGCTTGTGTTACTTGCAATAGTAAGTGTAAACAAACTGCAGTACACAATTAAAATATTTCTATTTAAATATGGTAATTATAAACTAGATATTAAATTGGAAAGTATGAATATTATTAAAAAATTATTAAATATATATATTTCATACTCAATACAAATGAATCGATTAATTTTTATGATATAATTACTCAAATTTTAGTAAAGTTATTTTACGCTTCAAAAATGTGTTTTCTTCAAAAATGATTTTTCTTTATTTTTATGAGTGAATATTATGATTAATATTTTTAAATTTTATATAATTTAATTGAAAAAATTAATTCAATTTTAATTCATCATTTCAAAATTATCTTAAGATGATTTTTGAGAATTTTCTTAAAAGATTAATTTTTCATTAAACAGTAAAAATACCAATTTTTATAAAACTATCATTTTATTTATATTAAAATTTAATTTTATGATTTGAATTTTATCTAAAATTAAATTAAGTAATATTTAGTTATATATATTCTAATTAATTAAACTTTAATCATACATATACCTTCATTTGGTATAAGTACATTTTTGGGCTCAAAAACACATTTTTTCCAGAAAGTCGTTTTTCATTGCATTTTGTGGGATTCATTTAAATTAAATTATGATTCCTCTATAAGTTGAATAATGAAAAAGGGATTACATATTTGGAATAATTGGGTCTAATTTTTTTAAAATTTTCCCTTTTGTTTTTGATCCTTACGAATAGAAACTATAATAATTTTATTACCACGGTAAGGGTAAATTTGGTAATTTAGGTCCAAAATAAAATGTTAAGAACTATAAAAAGAACCTAAAACTTACATTAACCTTATTATATAATTAAATTTCATCCATAATCTTACAATATTAGGTTTATTGGCATTTTCTATCCATTTAGATGAGATTATGACCTTTATAATATTTTATTTCAAGAAAAGTCAAACATGTCGCACTCTTGTTTTCAATAACTATAATATTTTTCATATGTGGTTATCTAGAATATATGTTTAGTTATATATAGTATTTACAAATAAAAATTATTTATCTTAATCATGGTAATTTAATTTAATTTTTTAGTAAAGAAATAATTAACTTAAATGCTTACACAACACTAACACAATAATTATTTAATCAAAGGAAAAATAAAAAAAATGATATTATAAATATTAAAATAAATATAATTTGAGATAAATAATGTGATCCAAGAATTTTTATAGATGAAAATGACATTTTAGGAATATAATAAAATATTTTTTTTAAATTTTTTTTATGGATGTTATTAAATCTAAATTAATGAATAGTTCTAAAATTGACAAAAATGATTTCTTATCAAAATAATATTTTATTTATTTATTCAAAAATCATAAAAATATTAAAAAAATACAATTTGGTTATGATATGGTATAAAATATCATAAATTTTACATTTATTGTACAATTTTCATCTTATAAGTAAAAAATTACAACCTTTAATATTAAAAAAGTTTTTATTGTTGTTGAAATTAAAATTGGTAAAAAAAGGGTTAATCAAAATAATAAGGTTTAAAATGATACAACAACCTATCAAAAATATTTTTTTATGGTATTAAAACCCTATCCCATCTTATCTTTGAATCCCTTATCATTTGGAGGTATTTATCTTGATAATGAATTTATTATAATTTAATCTTTTGAGAATTTAAAAAAGTGCCCCTTACCTCAATTATAAAAGGGCCCCTCCCCCCTCACATAATTACATCACTTTGAGCCTTCTAGATCGACCATAATATGTAAAATTATCTTATCAAATTCTTTATACAGATTATATAAGTGTTATTATTTCAAAAGGACCAACCCTAGATCCCTTTAGATAAGATATAAAGTGTAATAATCTAGTTTTCATAAAAGGTACATATCCTTTAATTTATGGTTTAAATATTTGTTTTTGACCTAAAATGGATTCCTAGTGAGGCTATAGAGGAAACAGAGGCATATGGGGATTTTTTGGAGCCTATAGTTATGATTTTTGGAAGAAATAATTTGTCTACACAATTAATCAAAATTGTGAAGCCCAACCTGCATGGTTTCTCCTAACCGTGTAGGGTGTTTTAGAGGAAAAATAAGGGTTCATGGTCTTCCCTAATTGTGCACCCAAGGCCACAAAACCATGTTGAACATATTTGTATTTTAATATATCATTATCAAATGGCTTTTTCATGGTTTAGAAAACCATGTGCATGAACCGTGTGGGTACTATCCTTGGGAAGTGAAGGGTGCATAGTTGTTACCTGATTTGGCCAAATGTGCATCCAAACCGTGCAACCCATTATTTTTGGGTGAATTTTCTATATTTTCCTTAAATACTTATAAATTTAACCCTATCCTCCATTTATTAATTCCAGCATACATGAGGCCCTCCCCTTCTCCCATTGAGGTCCTAAAGTTCCTCAAGCTAGGTTTTGGTTCCATTCATCCATCTGGACTTGGATTTGAGAACCAATTATCAGATTGGATCCCTACCAGTGATTGATTCAATCCATAGGCTCATTTTATCATTTTACTTTCTCTTAGTTGTACTATTTTGGTGTGAGCCTATATTCCATATTTTCAAGGATTTCATTTGTTTTTCCATTTCTCTCTATTTGGACCAAACCAAAGGTTGATACTGGACATGTGCTTCTCTAAAGAAATTATGTAGGTAGTTTAGTTGTTATCCTTCAAAGTTGATATATATTATAATATGTGAAATTTTCTCGTATGTTGGTTTCACCATGAATTTCCCCTGAACTTAATCCTCCTTAAATTTTTTTCCTCAATTAATAACCTTATGACCCTCTTAGATCCCCTTCGATCGTGGCCACCCATTGAGGTATACCAATCAAATTTCCTTTGTGGCTATAAATGAATAAATGGAAAAATCATCATCTAAATGGTTTTGTCATGAATTATAAATTGTGACATCATAAGTGAAATGTGTAATTATTATAGTGTAGTATGACTAACACCCTTACCAATTTAAAATGAATTGAATGAAGGTGAGTAGTATTCCCATGTCAACTAATTAAATAGAACAATGGTTACCCCCTTGTTATCACTGAATGTTAATGAGTTATGAGTTAACTATTATATATGATTAAAGATTTTGACTATTAATGATTTATATAATTGAGCATAGAGGCCCTTTGGTTATAAATTGGACATGATGACCCTTATGTTTATGATTTGGTCATGGAGACCCTATATAAATGTGATATGGTAATGGAAAACCTATGATTATGATACAGGAATGGAGACCCCAGTGAGATGAAACAGACATGATGAACCTTATGTTTATGATTCAAGAATATATTTCCTTTATAAATGTGATACATTCATATAGACCCCATATAAATATGATACATGCATATCGAACCCTTAGAAATGTGATTTTTACATGGAAACCCTTTATAAATGTGATATAAGAATGGAGACCCATTATAAATGTGATACGAGAATGAAGTTCCTTTATATATATCATACAAGCATGAAGACCCTTACAGTGATATACGACCATGATGAACCTTGTTGTTATATATGGGCATGACATCCCTACTACTATGATTATAGGCATGGAGTCCCCTATCCCTGTGATACTGGGCATGTTGTCCCTTGATACTTGTGATACTCATGATACCACTTATGGATGTATGATTTATTCCTCATGTCCATGATAGTGGTAGTATCCATATATATGGCTATAGAAATCACAATGTATATAGTCTATATATGTGTATACACATGATTACTTGTCCAGAGATATTTCAGTATGGGCTGAATCAGGTAGTGACAGCTTGATTTCCTTTAGGAACCAAAACCGACCCATTTACAATTATTTCTACTACTTTTCATTATTATATATACACACCGCATTATTATATGAACTAATTGTATATTTATTGATTCCATTGGTGGTGTCCTACAGAGTTTATTTCACACCCTATCTAGTCCGCCGATTGTACTTAGGAAGACTATATGCTTACATGTGTAGATAAGGGGAAACATCAACTTATGGATGCATGAATGATTTCATGACTTATGATGGGATCTTGGTAGAATATGGATGGGATGAATCTAGATATTCTTGGATATATTTTGACCTTTTTCCATTTTTTATATCATTTATTATGTTGACTTCCTATTTCCATGTATATATGTTTCCTATATTTTAGAGACATGTCATCATTATCTTTTGTATGTGTTTCAGTTTAATTCTTTTGATTATTACTTAGTTATTGGATGTTTATACATGATTATTCTATATTTTTCAATTATTAATATAATTTTTTATATTTATCTATTGATTACACCACTGTTCTACTCATACCATAGGGAATAGTCTCCCCACAGACGCACCCTCGGCCCTCACAACTATTCGGTAGTCTGGCATATAGAGAGGTGCACTTGAGGCTATTTGGGCCATTGGTCCAGGGCACCTCTAAGTTCCACTCAGGTTATGACATCACAAAGTAGTATCACATGTGTTTTTTTCCTTTTTATTATCATTTAGGAATATTAGACAAGAGATTAAGAACATATCAAAATTTATTAAGGAGTTATGCCTTAGAGTAGCTAACCCACATATAGGGAAATTCCAAATTATCTAGGATGGGACATTTTGTTCTGTATTCTTCCTATTACATCTATTTTGATTCCACCATTGGGTGATTCACTTTTATTGTGATATTTTTATTTCTATGATTGAGGATTTTATTTTATCATGGTCTGATGAGATGAGAGTATTCCATCAATCATGTATCATTTTAGTCACCTTACAGGATTTACATGGAAAGAAAATTACATTCCATATAGGATACATTGTATGACTACATGAAATTTATTTTGTGTGACTTGTGTTTTATAATTGATATTAGTTAATGATTCTTGTAGTAAATTGAGAAATATTTGGTACTTAGAGTTCCTTCTGTAACCAAAATAGTGTGTTCCTACATAGCCTACAATAGAAACCCTAAGTAGTCAATAATGGAACATTGAGTCATCGACCATTGTTCACATTGACTAGAACATGTTATGGTTTGGATTAAAATATATGCCAAAATTTGGTTTATAAGATGTATGGTCCCTTATATATTGGAAGTGGCAATGCATTTGGTTCAACCATTTAAAGAGAATAGTTAAAAAAATGATAATGAACTTTAAATGATATTGATTATAAAAAAAATGGTCTCCATTAAATAGGGAATTTGGACATATAACATGGAGATTGACCCTAACCCAACCTTAGTAGTGGGAAATTTTTAGCATTTTTTCTATTATATATAATTGATCTTATCACTCATACCTGGATCTTTGAGAAGGAAAAGGGATGTGACTATTACATAGGAAGTATTGTACCTATTTTATTTGTGTATATATGATTTTATCTCTTTTAAATACAATTTTAGGTGTGTGCCTAGAATTTTTTGAGAAATGACATCATGAAGTCCTCTGGTCATATGCAAGGTTAATGGCGATGACCATGCTCTGAAGGTGGTTGTCCCATAGCTGCTAGTGATACCTCCAGTAGTGACACCCATGGAACCTATTCCTATTCTTGATGTGGGAGAGGATTCCTGGTTTCAAGGGTATTTCCTATGGATTATAAAGACTATTCAAGGATCTCTATGCTCTGCACCTTCTATGGGAGATTTGACTTAAGAGTTTCAATAACAACATCCACCTAGTTTTTTAGGGGATAGTGGCCCCCAAGACATATAGATATGGATTTAGATTATTATGTATATCTTCAAGCATATTAAGACACCTCATAATAGAAGAGTGATTATTACCACTTATATTCTTTGTGAATTCATCAAATGCTGGTGGGATATTTTGAACTAGGCGGTTCAGTATCAGGACGTGAATTGGAGGTATTTCTGGTCAATATTCTATGAATATTTCTTCCATGAGACCCTATGGGATGATCATTTTAGGGAATTCATGAACTTTAAGCATGGTTATATGAAAATTATAGACTATTCATCTTATTATATAGATATTCAATACTTTATGCCTATCTATACGACTGATGATCAAGCGAAAGTGAGACAGTTTTAGGATGGGATTAGGCATCCTATTTGTTTTCGGGTGAATTTATTTTAGTTGAATACCATGTATAATATAGTGAACTAGGCCCTCATCACCATGTAAAACCTGTGAGAGGATCATAATGTGAGGTACGTCGGTTTATAACTAAGACAGGTTACTGATTCAACTAGTATTTAGAAGTGATGGTTTGAGACTACATGCATAATCAACAACAACCAGGTGACACCCTATGATAATTATGTGTTTTTGCACAAGTGAGAGAATCTTGGGAATAAGACTCCACAGTGTCCTAGAGATCCCTTTGAGTGTCGAGGATGTGGAAGATTGGGGTATATTCAAAGTGTCTAGAAGACCTTCACATCTATTTCGAGTGGGATATGATCCATACTAGCTCCACCTTCAATAGTAGGATCGGTATCACCTCTCAAGGTAGGTAGATAGAGTAATACTGGAGGTACATGTAGAGGAGGAGGTCATGGACATGGTATCTAGGATTCTGATATACAATTCCAATAAATAAAACCCGCATTAGGTATTCATGGTGCAAAAAAAGGCTATGGATCATGCCATATTTATTTAGTGCATCCTACACAAGAGGAGCAGGGTGCTAGGCTATATACTATTTGAGGTACTATTCTAGTAGCCTCTACTATAGTGTCTTCCTTATTCAATACAGGTATATTTCACTCTTTCATCTCCATGTATATTATGGAGAGACTTGGAATTCATGTTGATTACTCCTATGGTGTTATGACACTTGATACGCATTTGGATTTATGATCAAAAAGTGTACACCAATGTAGGGACTATCATCTTGAGGTAGACATCCATCGTTTCTTATGGGACCTCTTTATCCTCTTGATGAAGAACTTCGATGCCATTCTCAAGATGGACGGGTTAATCCCCTATCATGCCTATGTGGATTGTTATCACTAGAGGGTGTAGTTTACAACACCAGAGGGTGGTACATGTATTCACAAGGGTATGTGGGATGTCCAGGCAGGTAGGATTGGAACAGAACATCTTGGGCTAGGTGGGGTGACTTCCCCGATTTCTAGCCTTTACATGGATGATTAGGGACTACATAGGATTGAGTTACCTCCTATATTCGATTAATTCAGGTATGTTTTCCATTATGAATTTTCAATATTACCTCATAATATATTGGTATATTTTACTACCGAGCTTGTTCCAGGAGCTACACCAATATCTGTTCCTCTTTACAGGATGGATACTACTGTGTTGAAAGAGATCAATCAAAAGTTTTAAGATTTGGAGGCCAGAGGTTTTACATATCCCAATACTCCTCCATGGTCTTTACTAGTTATTTTCACTAAGAAGGAACATAGAACCCTTAAGATTTTTGTGGTTTACTAGATATTAAATCAACTTACTATGAAAAATTAGCATCCCTTACCTAGTATAAATGATCTTTCTAACTAGCTCATAAGAGAGAGGGTATTCTCAATGGTCAACATGATATCAGGTTATCATTAGGTTCAATTCATGCCTTAATATATTCCACGTACATCTTTTCATAGTCAATGTGGTTTAAATGAGTATCATTCTATGCTGTTAAATCTTATGAACATTCTTACCATCTTCATGGATTTGATGAATAGGTTTTTCCATCCCTATTTGGATTCATTTATGGTGGTCTTCGTAGATGAAATCTTTATATATTCTCATAATTGAAGCAACCATGCCTCCCATCTTGAGATCATTTTGAATACACTAAGTGAGAAACAAATGTATTCTAATCTTAGTAAATTTTACTTCTGGATCTAAAAGGTTCAATTCTTAGGTCATATTATCTCAAAGGCATGAGTTTTAGTTGACCTAGAGAAGGTGGGTGTTATAGTCACCCGAGAGAAGGCTAAGAACATGTTTGATATACAGAGATTCTTAGGGATATGTGGATATTAAAATTATTTTATAAAATAATTCTAATGCTTAGAATAACCTCTTATGGTCCTGACTAAAAAGGGTGTGACATTTATATAGTAAAAATACTATGAGATAGACTTTCAGGAGTTTATAGTGAGATTGAATTTAGCACTAATCCCAATTCTTCCAAAGCTAGACAGAAGTAAGACAATCTATTGTGATGTATCTGGTATTAGGCTACGTGGAGTTCTAATGCATGAAGAAAGATTCATTGTGTATGGGTCATGGTAGTTGAGAACTCATGAGTGTAATTACTCGAAGAATCATCTCGTGTTGGCTACTATTGTACACGCCTTGCATTGTTGGAGGCATTACCTATTGGGAGAGCATTTTGTGGTGTTTATGAACCAAAAAATCCTTAGGTATATTTTTTACACACCATGATTTGAATCTCAGGTAGTGAATATGGGATAAATAACCTCAGTCTTTTGACATTGATATTTCTTATATGCATGTGAAGGGAAATTATATTGCCGATACTCTGATTAGGAGTACTCAGACGCATGAGGTTAAAGAGACCAATAACGATTGGAAAATTATGACCTTGTTTTCTAAGATGCACATAGATGTTTTGTACTATCATGGAAAGTCTATACTTGTATCATTATCAGTGACCTATTCACTTTTAGAGAGAGTTAAGATGAGGCAGTTTTCAGATCCTAAAGTCTTGGTCCTATAAGAGGGTATTTCTAGTGAGGACCTTCCTCCATATTATTTAATCTATGGTGATGGAATCCTACATATAAATGGGTGTATCTAGGTCCTTACATACATGATATAGGAGATGATATGTGAATCTAATTCCTCTTAGTGGTAAGTTCACCTACGTATCTCCAAGATGTATCATGATATACACTGACAGTATTGGTGTTCAGGGATAAAGCATTAAATCATAGGTTTTATCACTAGGTTATACACCTATTAGTAGGTAAAGGTGGGGAACCAGTGACCTATCATCTTACTATAGTCATTACTAGTACCAGAATGGAAATCGTAGGATGCAATGATTGAGTTTTTTGTCATCTTATTGAGGTTTCCTTGAGGTAGAGACACAGTTTGGGTAGTCATGGATTGACTAATGAAAGTATCCCACTTACTTCCTATCTAAGAGGTTTCTTTAGTTGATGAGATAGTAATATTTTATGTTTGTGAGATTATAAAACTACACAGGGTCCCTCGTACTATATTTTTAGATAGGGACACTCATTTTACATTGATGTTTTGGTAGTGATTGCAGATAGTTATGGGTATACATGTGATTTTGAGAATATATTTTAACCTTCATACAGATGTATAGTTAGAAAAGACTATAAAAGTGTTAGAGAACATGATCTGATCTTGCTTCCATAATTTCAATGGTTTTTGAGAGAATAATATCTATATCATAAAGTTCTATTATAATAATATCTTTCAAGAGATGTTTTAGATGGATCCTTATGAGGCCCTATACAGTATGTCATCCCATTCACCACTGTGCTGGTTATAGGTTGGAGAGGTAACAATACTGGTTCCTTGTCTCATTCAGGGAACATCTAAGTTGGTTCAACATATTAGGAAGTAGATGTTTACCACTCATTTTGGATAGAAATATTATGCCAATCACCATCTATGACCTCTGGAGTTCGAGTTTCGGTATTGTGTTTTCTTACGGGTATCACCATACATGGGAATAGACAGATATAGAAGAAAGGGAAGCTATCATTTCACTTTGTTGGGTTTTTTGAGATATTAGAGATAGTTTAGATGATATCATATCAGTTTCTATTACCTCAGAGGTACCATGCCATGCACAAATTCATCCACATTTCATAGCATCACCATTATCATGCCGATGTATCTCATAATTTTGATTCTCAGGATGTAGAGCTAGATGTTGATACTTATATTTAGGAGTATCATATATGCATCATTAACCAGATCATAAAGGATCTTTGAGGATGTTATGTCCCTTTAGTATGGGTTCTATGGTAGTAAAATCATGTATAGGACTAGACTTGGGAGAGGGAGGTTGAAACACATGATCTATGTTCAGATTTTTCCTAGATAGTGTTTCACCACCTTTAAAAGGGAAATTGAGGGAAAATTTCTGTAAGGAGGGAATACTGTAAGAACATGGTTTTCATATAAGACACAAATCCTATAATTTCTAGTTTAAATCTTTTTTTGAAAAAAATGGGGGTTTCTAGGGCTTGTTTGGAGCCCAGAGCCTTTCTTTTTGGAAGAAACCACTGAGCCACATGGTTAGTAGAAACCACAAAGAGTGTTTTAGAGGGAAAATAAAGGTGCATGGTCTTCCCTAACCATGTTCCCTAGGAAACACGTGTGTGATGAACATCTACAGTTCTTAATAGATCCTTAGAGCATGGTTTGTGTATGGTTTTCCAAAACATGTGCAAGAATCATGTGGGTACCCTCCCTGAGAAGCAAAGGGTGCACGGTTGGTGCATGATTTGGCTGATCATGTGACCCATTATTTTTTTGTGAATTTACCAAATTTCCCATAAATACTTATAATTTTAACCCTACCCTCTATTAATTCATTATAGTATAAATAATAGCCTTCCCTCATTATTTTGATCTCCTCAAGTTCCTCAAATAGGGATTTGGTTACATTCATCCATCCAGACTCAGATTCAAGCACTGATTATCTCATTGGATCCCTATCGGTGAGTTATTTTATACTTATGCTCATTTTATCATTTTAATTTCACTTAGAAGTGCTATTTTTTTTGAGGTCATATGCTCAATTTTCAAGGTGTTCATAATTTTTTTCCAATTTATCTCGATCCAGACCAAACCAAAGTTTGATACCTGATGAGTGCTTCTCTACAGGAATAAGGTAGGTGGTCTAGTTATTATCTCTAAAAGTTGAGATGTTTTATAATATTTTCCATTTTTTTGCACACCGGTTTCACTGTGCATTGCCCCTAAATTTAATCAACCTTAAACTGGTTTCCTTAATTGAGATCCTTATGACCTTCTTAGGTCCCCTTCAATAATGGAAACCCCTTGAAGTGTACCAATAAAATTTCCTTTATGAATATAAATGACTAAATGGAAAAACCATCATCTAAATGGTTTTGGTGTGAATTCTAAATTGTGATATCATAACTAAAATGGGTAATTGTTTTAGTGTAGCATGACTAACACCCTTTACAATTTAAAATAAATTTAATTTAATGTTATTGATACAATAACATCACCGAATTAAATGGTACAATGGTTATGAACATTTTATTATTGAATGTTAATGAGTTATGGGTTAACTATTGGATATGATTAAATCCTTTAACTATTAATAGTTTCTATAATTAGGAATGGATACCCTTATTTTATAAAATTGGCATGATGACAATTATGTTTGTGATTCGGGCATGGAAACCCATTATAGATGTCATTTGAGCATTGAAACCCTATGATTATGATACTTGCATTGCGAACTAAGCGAGATGATCTGGTCATGATGACCCTTATGTTTATGATTTGGTCTTGGATACCCTTTATAAATGTGATACAATCATGAAGACCCCTTATAAATATTATATGGGTATGTAGACCCCTTATAAATGTGATGTGGGCATGGATACCCTTTATAAATGTGATATAGGTATGAAAACCCTTTATAAATGTGATACATGCCTAGATAACTTTTATAAATGTGATATGGGCATAAAGACCCTTTATATATGTGATAAATGCATGAAGAACCTTAATGTGATAAACAGGAATGATGACCCTTATAATTATATACAGTCATGGCATCCATGCTACTATGATATTGGGCATGACATACCCTATTCCTGTGATACTGGGCATGACATCCCTTGATACTTGTGATACTCATGCCACATATTATTGATGTCAGAGTTATGACCTAGGTATAGGATAGTGGTAATATCTATATATATGTTTGTAGACATCTCTATATATGCAATCCATATATGTGTATACACATGGTTGATTATCTAGAGATATTCTAGCATGGGCCAAAGCAAGTAGTGTCTGCTTGGTTTCCATCAAGAACTAAAGATAACCCATTTATAGTTATTTATACTAATTTTCATTATTATATCTTCACACATCCATATTATATGCATTGACAAGATATTTATAGATTCCATTAGTGGTGGCCTACTGAGTTTATATCACACCCTATCTGGGTTGTCGATGGTACCTGGATAGAATATATGTTTGTAGGTGTAGATAAGGTCAAGTATACACTTATGGATTCATTAATTATTGCATGAATTAGGATGTGATCTTGGTAGTATATTACCTAGCTAGATCTCAGGATGCTTGGATAAATTTTGGACTTTTGTATATCATGTAGTGTATTGACTACCTGCTTCCATGTATGCATGTTTACTAGTTTTGTAGAAACATTAAATCATACTATTTTGTATATGATTCTATTTAATACTTTTTATTATTACTTAGTCCTTGTATTTTTATAAATTATTCCACTTTCTTTTCTATTATTGATATTATTCCACTATTTATCTATTGATTACACTGTTGTGTTACTCTGACCAGAGGGCATAGTCTCCCCATAGACATACCCTATTACCTCACTTCTATTTAGTTGCCTCTAGTGTATGGGGAGGCATGCTTGAGACCATGTGTCCCACTGATTCAGGGTACCTCTAAGTGGAACCAGGGTCGGGACGTCACATAAAGGAGTCATTTTGAAGAAGAGTTAATCTCTTTAATCTATCACTTTATTTTTTATACTTATCTTTAAATCCTCTAAATAAATTATATTTACCCTTAAATAATAAATTAAGTATCATAAATATTCTAAAATTTTATTATTATTATGAAAAAAACACTATACATCCTCTTTCCCATCAAACAAGAAGTAAAAGTATCGTCTGTGAGTATGTATGTGTTACTATCTCCACATAGCGACACAATTCATTTTTATCACTATAATTTATGGATGGATATTATGATTATATTAATGTTTATATATGATATTTATGAAATAATTATACTTATTTAATGATAATATCATGTCTACCTTCTTACCATTTAATACTTTGGGAAACGATAATGTCGCTCATGCGTACGTATGGACAACTATCTCCACGATGCGATGTGATAAATTTGTCATTTATAGTTAAATTGGATACTAAGAAGGATGAATTTTATGAATTTCTATGATATATATGATATAATAATTATTATTTAAAATTTATTTATTATTTAACTTTCTTTTTTTTATCAGTCGAAAAATGGAAACAATGTTCATGCGTACGCACGATCTACCATCTCCATGAATAGTGCAATTCATTTTTCTATCTGTAATTTTTATGAATGATTATAAATAGGTATATAATTAATATATATTATTTTTATACCATGATTATAATTCTATAAATTATGAAATCTCAATCAAATTTTAAGGAATTGGGCTGACGAACCGAAACATGCTTGGAAAACGAAGCACTTACCCAAAAAACAGTGATTTTAATAAAAAATTATTAATAAAAAAGTGATAATATGTCATAAATAAATCATAAATGGTATTATATATATTAATATTATTATGTAATACATTTATAGTAAATAAATATTTATTATATAGGTGGTTTGAACATGAATGAGGAAAGGCGAGGCTTGAGGTAAGGGTTTATTTCACAATCTCATCATTATTCATGATTGTTTATGTTCAAGTCTCTATTGGAGAATATTTATATTACATGAACATGTTTTCTAAAAATGTTTTCAAAAATATTAATAATATTCACATAAATTTTTTAAATTCATTTTTACCCATGTTTTACTTTTTACAATTTTTTTGAAATGAATCTTTTTATCGTTTTCCGAACGAGGTACATTGTGAATTTTCTGAAAAAAATAAAGAAGGAATTTTTTAAACATATTTATCATGAAATATTTTTCCCATATTCATGATAAATATTTTATCTAAATATTACTTTAAAATTTTACATTGTTAATTTCAAATAAAATGTTTTTCTTTATACGTGCACAATTTTTTTTAAAACAAGTGTTTTAAAAAATGACCTTATGAATGTTTTGAATAATATTTTATAATATTTCCATTCATAAAAGACAAAAACCTTTGATGTTTTTTATAATTTAATGGGGATGCGATCAAATAATATCATCCCTATTTTTATCTAAATGGTTTATTTTTATAATGGAATGATGTTTACAAAACCCATTTCTTTTCATGGATTCTGATATGATGAATATTTTATAATCTTATGGCACCCATATGTATGATTTTCATTATGTGATTGGTGAGACCTATATATACCTCCAATTAATTGGGAAATTATTAATGTTATATGAGATAAAATGGTACACGGGAGGTTATCCCAATCCTTAAAGAGGGTACATGGGAGGTTACCCCAAGCCTAAATTCATTATAGATGTGGTTACCCAAGCCTAACATATAATGAATGTATTAGTGGGTATTCTTAATATAAGATTTTCTATGCATATGTGTATTCCAAATTTATATATTATGAAAATTTTATGATCTTATGGCTCATGTTATTTGATTTATTAATTATCTATGTCTTATGAATAATAATATTTATTCCATGAATCAAGTTTATAATCTATGATATACAAGGTATAGTTTTCAAATGTTAACCTCCTACCTATATCCTCATTTTATCCTTATGTAATTATTGAGATCTCCATAATTTAAACTTACTAAACACTTGATCTCACCCTATATTATGTTTTCTTCACTAGTTTATAAAGAAACGGTTTATGCATTATAAGTTTAAGAAGGTTTCTATATATGAAGAACTCAGTGGGAGAAGATTTAGTTAACCTATGGACCAATAGTTTTTGTGTCCAAGTTTCCAAAGGCACTAGAAATATAAAATTATAACATGGATCATTATGTTATGTAATGAATATTTATCTATTAAGATTTAATATCTTTGTATGAAAATTATGGTTCATTATAGATATTATTAGAGAATGTTTTAGTTAACCTTTGGAAACTATGATACGAAAACCTGAGTAAGATAACTAAGGATAAGTCTAAGTATATTATAAAATCCTATAGTTTTGGTAACAATCATGAATGACCTTGGTTAAACCTATGGTTTGGTAGAAGGTGTCACAATTTAAGTCATTCTCTAAATGAATTTTCATGATTATTCTCAATGATTTTTTTATACAATGTTTTTTTAGTGTATGGATGGAACAACGAGGAATCATATTAATGTTGAATGTGATGGAGAATTAAATGATTTTCCACTTGAAAAACCAAATTTTATGGGATTTGGAATGCATAATCTTCCTACATTGATCACACAACTTTCTCAGGATATGAAACATGCCATCCTTCCAAATGAGAAAATGAAGGGACAATATTTTTTTGAGTCCTTCATGAGTAAATTCCCACCTTATTTTAGTGGGTCCACTGATCCACTAGTCGTTGAAAAATAGATCAATACCACTAAAAATATATTTTTCATTCTTCAGTGTTGAGAACATTAGAACATTATTTTGGCTATTTTTCATTTAGAAAGAGAATAAAATCAATGGTGGAATCTTATAAAGAGATTAAGAGAACAAGAATAAATTTAATCTATAGAGTGGGATATATTTAAAAGATTATTTTTCAATAAGTAATTTTCTTTTATTCTTCATATGCAAATGGAGAAATAATTCCTTGAGCTGAAATAGAAGGATTTTGAATCTATTGATACCTATGAGGAATATTTTACAAGACTTGTGAGGCACACTTATGGTATTATCATTTAACCTAAAAGTAAGATATATTCATTATTTAGTAGATTAAAACTAATTATTCAAAGGGTTTTATCCATATGGTACTTCAATAGCTATGAATAAATCTTGATATGTGCAATAAAGTTGGAAATTGAGCTTAGAGTTATCCATTAATCTCATGGTTTTGATAAGAAAATAAAGATGTAATTAAAATAAAATTCTTAAAACCATAAAGATAAGAAGATGATAATTTCCTTATACTCAAAGTGTAAAAGGGAACATGGTGGAAATTTTCTAAAGGGGACTAATTTTTTTTAAGTGTGAAAGGAAGGCCATCAACTGACTGAATGCTAAAGTGATGGGAATAATTTAGTGAATGATGTGAATAAGCAGAAATACCCACATAATATACTATCCACAATCCAGTGTTTCAAATTCCTCAAGTATGGTCATTATGATAACCGGTGACTAAATATGAAGTTAATGATAATGATTATCATAAAAAACCTCTTAAGTATAGAGACAAAGGTAAATATCCTATGATCACTATTTTTGATCAAGGGTGAGATAATGATGTGGTGAAATGTACACTTATCATCCAATGTAGAACTAATAATGTATTATTTGATTCTTGATCTACCCACTCTTTTATCTCTAAGGAATTTTCTAATGGTATCATAGTATCACTGCAATAATTATATATTGAATTAGTAGTAAAAAAATCTAATGGTATGATGATTGCATCCCATGTCTATGATTCTTCTCTGGTTGTAGTTTGTTGGAATGTGCTTCATAAAAAACTTATTATTATCCCTCCTATTGAGTTCAATGTTATTTTGGGAATATATTGGATTTATCTACATAAATTCCATGTCAATTTCCAAGGAAGGTAATTCACATTTTATATTAATAACAAACCTATGATCATCTATCAATGTTATGATAATTATGAGCTTCTAATGTCAATCACATCCATTTATGGGTCTTGATTCCTCTAAAATAGGGAGATTTATCTCAAATTTTTGGGGAGAAACACATTTTTTAAGATATGGTTATTATGAGAGAGTTTTTAATGTCTTTATAGAATAATTTCTTGGTCTTCCTCTGAGATGTGATGTTTTGTTTTCGATAGAACTCATACCTATTGATACACTTATTTCAAAAATTCCATATAGAATGGCCCCGATTGAGTTGAAAAAAATAAAGAATTAACTCTAGGAGAATATTGAAAAGGGGTTAATTTATCAAATTAAATCACCTTGGGTTGCACCTATTCTATTTTTTAAGAAAAAATATGGATCAATTCAACTTTTCATTGATTATTGAGAAATTAACAAGATCAATATAAAAAAAATTATCATCTACCCCATATTGATTACTTGTTTTATCACCTATGTAGAGCTCAATGATTTTATAAGATTTCTCTTTGTTTTGGATATCATTAATTGATGGTAAATAAGGTAGATATACCAAAGATAACATTATTTGAAAGGTATAGATACTATGAACAAATAGTTATGAATTTTGGTCTTATTAATTCCCCCACTATCTTCATGGATTTAATGAATATAGTCTTCATAGATTACCTTGATTAATTTGTTGTAGTATTAATTGATGATATTGTTGTATATTCAAAGAAAAATTAATAAAATGAATATGAATATAGGATTGTGATGATGACCCCAAGGAAGGAAAATATTTATTCAAAATTTACCAAGTGTGAATTTTGGAATCATAAAGTTTCATTATTTCATTATATAATCTCAAGTGAGGGTATATCAGTAAAACCTTCAAAGAAAAAAGTTATTGAAAATTGTCCTAGCCTAACCACTATGAATGAGATCTATTTTTTTTGTAGTTTGGATGGATATTATTGGGTTTTTATGGATAATGTTTCATGAATATTGAATATACTCACTAAGTTTACTCAAAAGGGATCCAAGTTTCTTTGGACTCATGAACGTGGGGAATGTTTCAAGGAACAAAAAATAATTCTAGTATGTTCACATATGGTTACTATACCCTACATTAGATAAGAGTTTGTAATCTATAGTGATGCATAAAAAATTGACTAGGATGTTTCCTCATGAATAATGATAAAGTTATAGATTCTGCATCATGAAAATTTATGGTCCATGAGAAAAATTAATCAACTCATAATTTTGAGTTAGCTATGGTAATTTGTGAATTAAATATATGGAGGAATTATCTCTATGGATAATGGTGTGAAATATATACTGATCACAAAATTTTATAAACTATTTTCACGCAAAACGAGATGAAAATTTTCCAAAGAAGATAGTTAGAGATTATTAAAGATTATGACAACTCAATACATTACCACCTTTGGAAAGTGAACAAGGTGTAAGATGATCTAATTTGAAAGGATCATTCTAGATTATCTATGATCAGGATCACAAAAGATCAAATATTTATGGTATTGAAAAGGAAATAGATATATATCTTAAAGTAAGGGGAGAAATCTTATCTGGTTAAAATGGGTGTTCAACCATCTATCCAAGTGAATATTAAAGAGGAACATAAGGAAGATATAGAGATAAAAAATAAGTTGAGAAATATTCTCTAGTTCAACCTTGATTATGATGGAATAAAAAGGTTTAATAATATTGTATGTGTCCCTTCACTATATTTGAAGAAGGAGATGATGAATAAAGGTCATAGTTCTTCCTTATCTATTCATCCTGGAAGTACAAAGATGTATAGAGATTTTAAAGATTATTTTTAGTGGGATGGAATAAAGAGATACATTTCAGAGTATGTTTATTGATGCTTGGTATATTAGTAAGTTAAGGATAAGAGAGATAAGTATAAGGGGATGTTACAACTATTACCCATACTAGAATGGAAATGGAAAAATATCACCATGGATTTTGTCATCGGACTCCCCAAAACATCTAAAAGCAAATATGATATATAGATTATAGTCGACCACCTTATTAAGTTGGCACACTTCATTACTATTAGATAATACTTCTCTCTTTATTATATTTATAACATATATATTAAGGAAGTGGTAAGATCACATGGAATAAAACTTTTTATTAGTTCTCATTGGGATCCAATTTTTACCTTGAAGTTCTGTTGAAGTATTCAACATACTCTAGATATAGAGTTAAGTTCAACACTGCTTATCATTCTCAGAGAGATGGTAATTCTGAGAGGAACATTCAAAATCTATAATAAATGTTGAGATATTTCTCTATATATTTAAAAGGTGGTTGATATCAACAACTTCCTTTGGTAGAACATTTATACAACAATATCTTTTACTCTAACATTCAGATGACTCATTATGAATCCATCTATGGTAGGAAGTGCATAACTCAACCATGAAATAATGAAGTTGGGGAAAGAAAGCTATTGGGACCTGATATAGATAAAGAAAATGCCGAGAAGGTTAGATATATTCAACAGTATATAAGATTAGCTAAAATTCGATAAAAATTTAATGATAAAAATCATCAGATTGATCTAGAGTTTGAAGTGGGTGATAGGGTATTCCTAAAAATATCTCCCTGAAAGAGTGTGACATGGTTTGGAAAAAAGGGAAAGCTAATCCCTAGGTATATTTGTAATTTTAAAATTATTGATTATATTATGATGGTAGCATATCAATTGGCGCTTCTACAGAATCTCTCTCAAGTTCATGATGTTTTACATGTATCTATTCTGAGGAAGTACATACCTGATCCCTCAAATATACTAATCTTAGATGTCATTACATTGGATAAAAATATTAGAACAACCAGTAGAGGTTCTAGATCATAGAGAAAAAGTTCTATGAAATAGAACCACATGCCTGGTTAATGTTTTCTAGAGAAATTGCTAATTTTAGAAAGCTATGTGGGAACCTAAGGATATGATGAGGAATAAGTATCATCATATGTTTGTATCAGAGTGATGAATTTATAAGAGGGATATTCATTTTAAGGGGGTTATAATGTAACAACTCTATATTTTTATGAAATATTTCTCTTTAAATAATTTTATTTCTTTAATAGTTTTTCTTATATTCAACACTGTTTTTAAATGAACCGTGATACACTATTAAAATATTATTACTTAAATATGGTCATTATAACCTAGCTGTTAAATTTGGGGTATGAATAGTATTAAGAAAATTATTAAATATATATAAATTTCCTACTAAATACAAATTCATTGATTAATGATTATGAAATAAGTACTCAATTTTTATTAATGTTATTTTATGCTTTAGAATTACATTTTCTTCAAAAATGACTTTTCTTTCTTTTTATAAGTGCATATTATAAATATTTTTTGGAAATTTTAGATTTTTTTTGAAAAAATTAATTTAATTTTTGAATTCAAAATTTCCAAATATCTTCGGATTATTTTTTATAATTTTCTTAAAAGATTAATTTTTAGAGAATAGTGAACAATACCGATTTTTATAAAACTATGATTTTCATTATATTAAAAAGTACCTTTATTTCGTGAATTTTATCAAAAACAAACTGAATTAATCTTTAGTTATATAAAGTCTAATTAATTACATTTTAATTATCCTTATACATTATTTTAGTATATGTACATTTTTCTGCTTAAAAACACATTTTTCGAAGAAAAATGTTTATCATTGAATTTTATAGGATTAATTTCAAATTAAATTATGTTACTTTTATGTGTCGAATCTTGAAAGAGGATTCCATATTTAGAATCAGTGGGATAAAATTTTATAAATAATTCCCTTTTATTTTTTGTCATTATAAATAGTAACTATATTAATATTATTACCATAGTAAGGGTAAATCAGGTAATTTTGGTAAAAAATAAAATGGTAAGGACTATAAAATGACCCTAACACTTTCCTTAACCTTATTAAATTAGTGTATTTCATCCATAATTTTTTATTATTTGGTTATATGGTATTTTATATCCATTTGAATGTGATTATAACTTTTAAAGTATTATTTTTCATGAAAAGTCAAACATTTCATACTCTTATTTTTAATAGCTATAATATTGTTAATATAGGGTCATCTAGAGTATATGTTTTTTTATAAATATTATATTTAAGAATGAATTTTTTTATCTTTAACATGTTAATTTAATTTATTTTTTTGTGAAGAAATATTTACCTTAAATGCTTACACAATGCTGATGCAGTAATTATTGAATTAATTAAAAAATCAAATAAATGATATAAAAAATAATAAAATAAATATATTTTAAGGTGAAAAATATGATACATGAATTTTATATATGAAAATTACATGTTAGGGATATAGTAATTTGTTTTTTAATTTTATTTTTTTTCTTGATATTACACTAGTACACAAAGTATTTATCACGTCGATTATTTATAACCGACATGAAAATCCATGTATATTGATTTATCATGTCAGTTATAGGATAAAAAATTTTAAAAATTAATTATCCTATATTATCACATTGGTTATATAATAAACGACATGATAAAGAAAGTTTTTATGTCGGTTATATATAGTAACCGATGTTATAAAGAAAATCTCATTGTTTTATAACATCAGTTATTTTATAACCAACATGTTAAATCAATTTTTCATGTCAGTTATATAATAACCAACATGATAAATCATTTAAAATTTTATTAATTTAGGTTTTGAATCATTTTGGTTTTTTTCGATCAAAAAAAAGCAAACTCAGTTCTCTCATGTGTGGAAGCCCTAACTCTATTTCTTCGATCCAGTGGCCTCCAATATCAGTTTTACAGCTTCATACTTCCTCATTTTCACCAGTGCATTTGATATGGTCATCTCTAAACTCTCAAGTAATCCTCACAAACCTCTCTCTCAATCAGTCAATGTCATGGACAACCTAACTCTCCTTTTTTCGATTATGTTTACTAAAATCTTGCATTACCATCTTGTGTAATCTCCTCATGTTATCTCATATATTCCCTTTACATGTATCTTTTCTTCTAATGATTTTGTTTAGAATATTAATGTAGATAGAGACATGTGGAGTTTTGTGTGTTCTAATTATTCTTTTAGAATATTATCTCATATATACCTAGCATGCAACTCCTTAAGTGCATGTTTGATCATTTTAGAAGCAGATTAATTTTTTTAAACATAACCATACATATATTCATAATCAATTTATATCTATGAATGAAACAAAGAATAAACTAAAAAATGGACAATCTATTTATTTAACATGAGATAGGGTATTTATGTACAATTTGTAAATAAAACTAATTATAAACATTTTATAATTTAGTTATGCATTATGAAAATTCCATAATTATATGAATATAAAAAATTTATATTCATTGTCAATATGAACTCTTCCATACTATTCATTATATAGAATTTTACCCTAAATATATGATATTAAATAAAATATAAATATTTTATATTTCAATTATATTATCTAAACAATTTATATAATTTAAATACCATATATTTAATATTATCTGAACTTTGATCATATCAATTATCAAAACTTCATTTTATTTGGTTTAAATAAATTCACATATTATGCTGCCTCGATCTCTACATCTTTCTTCATTGAGGATTGTGATCATTATAACTCGATCGATGTAGTTTAATTACATAGTGAGGACCCAAAGTAGATAACCACTAGTGGTGATCCACACACACTCCTTCAATCTCTGGATAATGAAGATGAATAATTGGGTGCTAGCACAACTGATTAATTGTCTTGTGTTATTTACCTTTGACCACTTCACATTCATTTGATCTAGAAGGAGTATCTCTTGTTCTTCTTGTACTAGATTGGCATTCTGGTCAATAATATCCAATTTCATTCATATGAAAATGAAAACCGAGGGAATAGTCTAACTATATTTTATTTTGTAAATTACTTACATGCATATCTTTTTATGATTTTCCCTTTATATTTGAAATTATCTTCCATTATTGTTTTTATGACTCTAAGGTGGAGTGTTTTGGGTGATGAGGAAAAGGTCTAATGAGGATCATCACTCTTCTCTTTTTCTATATATGGTTTCTAGACAAATTCACCATTTATTTTGTTTCGACCTATTCTACATCATTATTCTTTTAAAAGGATGTCGAATTAACCCTGTGGGGACATGGTGATTCACCCCTTTCGTATTTTGAAGGAGATTCCACAGTCATTCAGTTCTATGGGGAGATTGTGTGGGGTGAAGTACTTGTGTAATCAGTCCTACACAGATATAAATTCCTCGGATGGTCTCCAATGAGTTTATTCATGGAGGTAGATTCAACCAATGTCCCTAGTATCCATGATTCATAGACCTGATTTCCAAATGTAGGCACTCGTTGATGAATGATTCATCCAATGACACTTAAGGACTCCATTGGTCGAGAGGATGGGAAGTCAGGCTCACAGCACCCTTTTGGGGGATGATTATTTCTTTTTCCGGGACTCTCTTATAGATTTATGTCATGTTTATACATTCATTAATCCTTGGTTCATTCTCGAAGAGTGTGTCAATGGGATGCCCTTGATTTATAGAATCTTTGTAGGCATGCATATATTTGATTCTACAGAGGTACTACTGACTTGAGCCATACAATAAGGAACTCTGGAGTTTTTCATCATCCAGTGGGGATGGAAGGTGATTTGATGTTTGGATTGGACCCATAAGATGGGGTTCCTATGTATCCTCAGAAGAGGAATTAGAACCCACGTAGTTTAGAAATATGTGGGGCTTACACAGGGAAGCTTCCCATTTGGGGGGTATGGTTGGGTAAACCCTTCTGGATGGGCACCCTTTTGAGATTGGGCCTTCAGGTAGGCATCCTACATATCCTGATTTAATTAGGAATCAGAGTTATCATAGTTTGGATGGATGGGGCATACACATGGAGGCAACCCATTTATGGAGACATGATTGGGTGGCCCCTTTATGGGAGGGAACCCTTTTGAGCTCAGAACATCAGGTAGGAATTCTACATATCCTAGTTGGATAAAGAATCAGAGTTCTCATAGTTTAGAATGTCTGGATGTTGTAATCATCACAAACCTCTAATCCCACATGAGTCATGCTCAATGTGAGAAAAAAGAGGATTCAAGAGATCTAACCAACCACATGATTCCTCTTTAACTGCTAGGAGAAAAGAGCCTATGGTGGAAGAGTCCGGGGCGATGGTGGGTGAGGGTGTGGAGTGATGAACCTTTCAATGTGAGATGACATTAAAGGTCATGCGGCCCAACCTCATAAGATTGGGGACTTACATCAGTGGGAGGCCCCCGTAACTTCATGTGAGGTATACTATAGTTTAAAGTCATATAGCTTGGATGATGACTAACTATATGATAATCAGGATGAGATGTTTTGACATGCCTTGAGCATGAGAGGGAAGGAACATGAAAACTATGATTCTGGAAGATCTCAGATCAGGAAAAATGATATGGGGCATGGAATCCATTGAGGTATACAGAGGCAAGAAATGACTATCCTAAGGATTTATTTTCCTTTGGTAGACAACTGTTTTTGTGGGAAACATATGCAAATCCACCAGGGCATGACGTGCATAGTCAAACATAGGTGTTGTCAGTGCACTGGCCTTCCTCTTCTGATTTCCATGGATTTTTATGAAGATACAAAATCACCCAGTATACTACATTTTAAATTCATATTTTTTGGATGATGGAATTACAGCTTAATGTCGTGTTTCATTGACTAATACTGTATAGTTTAACATTATGTGTTCAGGATGATAACTCATAGTTTAAGGGTATAGAGTTTGGAGAACTTTTTATTGAACCCATGATTAGCTGTTGGATAATCGGGATGAGATGTCTTGACATGACTCGAACATGAGAGGGAAAGAAAGTGTAAACCATGACTTTAGGGATTTTAGAATTAGGATAAATGATATGGTGCATGGAATCCATTGAGGCATACAAAGGTAGGAGATGACTCTCTTGAGGATGAATTTGCCTTTGGTTGATGGCCATTTTTTGTGGGCAATATATACAGAGCCACTAGGCCATGATGTGCATAGTCAAGCAGAGGTGTCCTCAGGACACTGGACTTACACTTCTAATGGCCATGGAGGTTTATGAGGATCCGGAATCACCAAATACACATAGTTTGATGGATGGAAAGGATGTGTTTGGGAATTTAAGAAACATTCAAGCTGTGATTTTCCATGGAGTTATAGATCAACCTGGCATACGAGGGAGGTGATAGGTATTTTGGGAGGTTCATGAGGAATTTCTCTTCTCAGGGTATTTAAGGGATGAATTTTTGGGCGACATAAGGGTGCAATGAAAAATGTTGTCGAATCGGCCCAAAAATTTCATGGTGTGACCCTCAATTATTCATGGGGGTTAGTGAAGGTTGTGAAGGGACCAGCTTGAAGGGCCAGGACTGCAGTCTAACATTGATCCCCAAGAGAGGGTGCGGGGGCCAGCCCCCATGGTATGGACCTATAGGCATGAACTATTTTCAGCATAGACCTAGCCACGTAAGAGCTGGCTCTATAGGAGCTATCCACTTAAGATGGTATGTGGAGGAGTTTTCCATGTACGATGGTACATGGAGGATATTTCCGTGAACTGTATTCCACATATTGGCATCCATGAACCATTTTTATTATATTTTTTTTTTATTTTCTAGTTAAATGGGGAGGGTCTTCCGAATACAGTTCGTGGGGATAAATTCCACAAACTGAAATAGCATATGGTTCACAGGACAGATTATGTGAACTGATTATAGTTCACGAGAAGGAATATACAAACTATTTTAGATACGGAATGGAATCCCACAAACTACTATGGGTGTGGGAGAAATTTCTCCTGTAACATCTATGTTCTTCATCCCATTTTTCGCCCACCCCAGAGTTCTCTCTCAATCATCTTTTTTTCTTTTGTTCCTATGACTGTCCTTTTATAGAGTGCTAGGGAAGCTATATATACAATTCATGCGGCACCTTTTGTTGAAGCCCATGGAGGAAACATAGCTCGTAGATGACTCCATCAACTGTGATTTGTAGAGGTGCAGGACACCGCTAGCTTCCCCTCATCCATTAACCACATCGTTTGCGGGGATGGTGTGCGGGGTGTACCTCTATCAAGTTCTCACAAGAAAAAATGGTTCATGACAGGTTCAGTTTGCAGGTAGAAATTCACCACGTAAAGCTTCATTTTCTAGTCAACGCCTCATGGGCCAACATTCTATAGGCCATACACATACCGGTGGTTCACATTTTATGCATTCCGCTATCATTTTCTAATGAAGGTACATGGCCAGGCCAGATTCCTTTGAAAATTTTTATTTCTTCAATCTTTTTGTTAAATTTGAAATCAAACTTGCACCCATATTCTTTACCAAACTTTTGGGAGTATTTATCGTCCCTTTTTTTGAATTTTCGGGTCCCTAAAATTGTATAGAATTTATAATTATATTTTTCAAATATGCATATATTTTTCTTATATTTCCAAAATATGTTACTTTTAAATTATGACATATTTGATATAAATTTTAAATTGTCTTATATATACAAGATATATATATTTTATATATTTTATAGATAATAATGATTTGAAGATAGGTTAAGTTACTTAAAAAAAGTGATGAATATGAGGAAGGTGTTGAGACTTTTTTGGAATGTTCTAAGAAATTGTTCCAAACAACGACATGTTTTTCTGTCCGCGCATGAAATGTTTAAACATGAATAAGTTGAAAAGAATGGAGATCAAAGATCATTTAATTTTTCATAGTTTTAATCCTAGTTATAACCCTTGGATTTGGCATGGTGGAACTGGGAAGAATTTTGGATCTCTTGTTGATAATTCTTTTCAAGATGATAAGTCTGATCAAATTGAAGAAATGATTCATTATATTGAAGTAGATGCAATTGAGAAGGAATTAACAATTGAGTGTCTATATAGAGATGTTGAAAACCATTATACATGGGTTGTATAGACTTTACACTTTTATCAATATTGTTAAGATTTATTAAATTGAAATCAAAACATGGATGGAGTGACAAGAGTTTTATAGAGTTTCTATAATTATTGAAAGATATTCTTCTTAAAGAAAATGATCTTCCATATTCTCATTATAAATAAAAGAAAATACCATGATCGATAGGATTAGAGTACACAAATTATAGGCCTTCTAAATGACTGTGTTCTATATATGAATGAATATGAATTGATTTCAGGGTTTCTAAAATGTGGGATGTCATAGTATACGTTGAAAGAAAAATCACAGATTGAATTAGATGTTATAGAGAAATCTGATAAGGCATTTTGGTATCTTCCTTAATTCCTCATTTGAAAAGTTTATTTTCTAATTCACATGATGAAAAAAGGTTAAGATGGCATAATAATGAGAAGATATGTGATGAAAAAATATGTCATGAAGATAATTGTCCACAGTGGAAAAAAATTGATAATCGTTTTTTTACATTCAGAAATGAAGTTAGAAATCTTAGATTTGGAAAGTACATGGATAGAATGAATCCATATTGAATCCTTAGTAGCACACATAGTTCATGGACTATTTTTTTTTGGTAATTTACACCTTAACCCATGAAATTTGTATGAAGTGAAAATATTTCATCTTGATTTTAATGATCTGTGGACAAAATAACCCAGAAATGATATTGACATTTTCCTGTCACCATTAATTGATGATTTGAAATTGTTATGGTAGGAAGGTATAAGGGTGTATGATTCTTATAAAATGTAATGTTGTCAAATGCATTCAATGATTATGTTAACTATAAATAACTTCTAAGTATAGATAAATTTGTCTGGATACAGTGTTAAGGGGCATAAAGCTTATCAAATTTTTGAACAACAGACTTCATATTATCAAATGCATTATGGGAGAAAATAATATACATGGGTCATAAAAAGTTTTTGCATGCGGATCACTCTTATATAATATTAAAAAAGGATTTCAATGGATCACATAAATTTTATATTTTTCTAAAACCCTTATCCACTGATCATTATTTTGAGAGGTTGAAAAAAATTGATGTGACATTCATAAAATATTCAAAAATATGGTAATGATATAAATATTGGTAAGAAACAATCAATATTTTTTGAGTTACCATATTGGGGATATGATGAGGTGAAACATAACATTGATGCCATGTAATTGGATAATAATATGTATGAAATCTTGATTAAAAAATTGTTAGATATTAAAGGAAAGACTAAATATGGGTTGAATGCAATATTGGATTTACTATCAATGGGAATACTTTTGGAGTTGGCTCCCAACCCTGATGGAATGTGAACATTCCTACCCCCAACTTATCATACTATATCAAAGGGGGAGAAAAATTGCTTTGTCAATGTAATCATGATATCCAAGTGACCCTTGGTTATTCTTAAAATGTAAAAAGTTGTGTATCTTTAAAGGATTTGAAGTTGAAATGTATGAAATCTCATGACTATAATTTCATGATACAACTACTCCTACCATTTTCATTGTGTCGAATATTTACCACCCATGTCAGAATTACTATCATGTAGGTGTATTATTTTATTAATTAAAATTTTAAGAAGGAAATTGATTCAAATTCTTTGATCACTTTGGAGAAAAAATAGGTTTATATACTTTGTCAATTGGAAATATATTTTCCTTCATATTTTTAGGATATCATGGTCAATTTAACGATTCATTTGATGTAAGAAATAAAGTTTTGAGGACCTATATATCTCTGTTGGATGTATCCTTTTGAAAGGTATATGAAGATATGGGAGGCGAATATTAAGAATCCATATCAACCTGAAGCATCCATTATTTAGAATTACATTTATGAGGAGGCTATAGATTTTGGTACAATCTATTTCTCTATAGTGGATCGCAGCAGTTTGACAAGAACTCGCCATGACCAAGTTAATTATATAGGAAAGGGTATTCATGGCTTGAATGTCAAATCGTTGATAGGTGAACAACTAAAGATGGTATATTTATATATCTTGAATAACATAGATGACACTTAACCATATATAACATTGAATATTAATGTGTTGAAACAAAGTTATCCAAAGAAGAAAGATATGTGGATTTTGAATGAGCATGAATTTTTTTTCCATGGTTTAAAGAGAAAAATCTTGGTAAATTAGATTCATCAGAAACATTGAGATGGTTAGTGGGTGGTCCAAGTTTAAATTTTATAACATGGTCCGGGTATGACATTAAGGACTATACTTTTCACATGAATGATCGGGACAACATAAGTGTGGTTTAGAATAGTATTGTGTTGGTGTTCACATAAGCAATGCATTTTTCGAGTGCTAAAGAAAAAAAACCCAATCTCAGCATAAATTGCATATTATAGAGTCATTGAAGAAATATGGGGGGTTGATTAAATTAAATTTCATGTTCCATTGTTTATGTGTAAATGTTTTATTAGTAACAACAATGTCTAACATGATGAATTTGGAATGAAACTAGTTAATCTGAATAAATTAGAATATAAAAATGATCCTTTTATCTTGAAAACACATGAAAAACAAATTTTCTATGTTCTTTATTAATTCGTTATGTAGTGTTCTATTGTTTTACAAGGAAAAAATAGTATATTGGTGATTATAAAATTAATAAAGATGCTGATTTATGTGAGATCCCTACTTCCATTGAATGATTAACAAATAATATTGATGAGAAAGTCATAGAAATAGTTTATGCCATATAGAATGATCATGAAGAAGGAATTTGGGAAAAAAATCTTTTTTACATTACTAATATTACTGGTAACATATGTTTAATTATTGTTTACTTTTTTAAATTTCATAAGTTAGATATTTTAATTTTATTTTCTTTATTAAAACATTTATTATAACTAATAAGTTAAATTGTTTGTTTATATTAGTTTAGTTTGGTCTATTTTACTTTGTTTACCCTTACATAACTTATCTATTAATTGATTGTGTTGAAAACCAGTTATTTTCAATTTAACATTTCAAATAAAAAAATAGTGTATAAGATTATATTATACAAATATATTTTAATTGCAAAAACGATTTATCAGGTTGGTAAAGTTTTACTATGTCATTTCATCTCTCTTTAATAATATGTAGTTTTCATTCATCTATATAATTTCATATCTCATTAATATTGTTATAATTTTAGTTAAATATAAAAAATATGAATAAAAATTTGTTAAGTTTATTTTACTCTCTTTTTGTTTTATAATTGTTAAACTTTTATTTATAATTCTATATAATTGTTGGATTTGTATATTTTTATAATAATTGATATTTATTTGATTTGTAGGATAATGAAAAAATAAATCCTTTGATCCACCACATATTTCTGGAGATGATCATAGTCATACCTCTGGGGAGGAACATATATATTCTCCTATTGATGAGCCTCCTCATCCTTCTTTATATGAGACATCAACTTCCATGGGGGGAAACAAGGGTCAAGGTTTGGTAAACATGGCACCACACGTTTACAAAAATTATCATTTTCTCATATATAGGAATAGAGGATACCAATGGATTTGATGGTAATGATATTCCAAGAGGTCCAAATTCAAAATAATTCAAGACATTCGTATTAGTATAGGCTTAAAGAAAAGTTAGTATTTTGTTTGATGATTGGAAAAGTGTTGAAAAAGTGAGATTATCACAATAGTGGGAGACCATTTTGGTAATATTTTTTTTTATTATTTTACTTATCTTTAAATGTTTATAGTAATATATGTTTTCTCCTTATTATCATATGACATATGATATACCTGATACTGGAGGAGTTAGGAAGAAACGTTTATTATTGGTTGTTAGGAGATAGGGGGATTTTAAATCATCCCTCACATCACATTTCATTTTTGGGGATAGACCACATCCAAATCCTTATTATATATATATATATATATATCCATTTATAGATGAAGATACATAGAATAAATTTGTTGAAAGTACATGATGGGAAACATTTTTGGTAAGTGAACTGTTACATTTTTAGATGATTTTATTATATTAATGATGATGTTAATGATTTATTTATTATTAATTCTTAAATTATAGAAATTAAGGTGATATCATTGAGATATTCAATCTTGAAATGTATACCCACATAGGTTATCTTGGGGAGGGTATATTCTATTGGAAGAACAAATGCTAGTAGAAAAACTTCAAAAGCTGAGAACTGAGTCTGCAGGGTTTGCAGAGGTTTCCCCTCCTCCCCCCCTCTATACATGAAAAATAAAAGATGGCTTGGATGTGAAAAAGGAAAATATATTATGAAATAGTCAATAGTTATAGCTAACAAGATTGTAAGATGTTTACTTTATTTATTTATTGAAGTTAAATAAACTCTTTATATATTGTGATTCATTATAGATTTTTCACATATTTCATACAATATTCTCTTGAGGAGTAGAGAACAAAGGTGGTATTTATTACTAAGGTTAGAAAAGATATTTTAGCTACATAATTGGGAAAGCCTAAACACAAGGTTCATGTATGAGGATACCCAATAGCTGTATCAGTAAGAAAAATGTTTCCATGTTCATAATATTGTTCAAAGGATAATGTTTATTAAAAAATAGACTCTTTGGTGGCTAAAGTTCAAGATATTCAAGTGAAGATGTAGGATAGGATCAGATCTTCGGTACAACCTATGTTTGTAGACATGTAAGGATAGTTTTGGCCTGCCGATCCTACTCCTCCACCTCTACCAGAAGATCCCACTCCTCCTTGTTTTCCTACTCACATATCTCTTCCTCTAGACCCCACTTCTTATTATCCTACCCCTACACCCCCTTCTCTATAGCTTCAAAGTTACTGTGAGTTATATGTTGATGATCCTCATCATAATGTTTCATATGAGATGATATATTATATCTATGATATCATTCATCATTAGTAGATTGAGATAGAGTATCATAGGGTAACTGTATAGGATATTATATATATATCAACATAAATACCATGTTCTATAGATGAGGTGAGTATATTTGGACAAAGTATCGATCATTTTTCAGTTTTTACATCTATAATACTTCGATATATTACCATAGAGGTATGTATATATATTTTATATTTTATTTAATTTTTTTATTAAATTTGTTTTCTCATTTTAATGTTTAAATATTAATCTATTTTTATAGTAATACTTTAAAGGTAAAAAATATATTTTATAGACAATAAAAAATTCAAAGTGTCATAACTTAAGATACATATTGTAATAGTCTTGATAGATTATAAACATACTCAAATTTGTTATTGAAAGTATATGAGATTCCAATTGATGTGACTGTTTATAGGAATGCATGACTATGGTGCTTTAAAAAAATGATATCATGGATCTTGTAGATGGAGATCAATTGGGAATCAACATAATGAAATTTTCTTCCATGTGATTTGATTAAGAAATTTTTTCCATTCCTTAAATTTATTGAAAATTTATAATTATGTTTTCTTTATTTTACGTATCTATATAAAATTTGTCCATACCATGAAAAGATAGATGTATATGGATTTATTAACCCACACTTTATTTTTCATATATCTTTTATGGTGACCGATGAAAAAAGAACAATTTATATAGCTAAAAGATTTCAGAATAATGTCATCATTCAGTGTTGGATATTTCCATATCTTGAAGAGTATGAAACATTTTTTTCTCACAAAGTGTTATAAATCACTTAACATATTAACAACTCATGTTAAATTTTATTTTATATCAGGGGTCATTGTACGTTGGGTGTTTTTTTGTCCAAGAGATAAGACATTGTACTGGCTATGCTCTATCTATGGTGAAGTGAGAGAAAATTTTCAGAATGTATTTAACACGTAAGATTGTTTATTTTAATAATTTTATATATTATAATGAATAAAATTTATTTTATTTATATTATTTCCAAATAGGGATTAGAATTTCATTAAAGGGTCGATAAGAAAGAAGAGCTCCAAGATCAAATTTGTAAAAGCTAAGGGGAATTTTCATTTAAAATTACTAAATTTTAGATATATTACTTAAAATTTTTGTTTTTAATTAAAATAACTTTGAAACAATATCATAAACAAGAAGGTGTATAAAATGTGGATATTATGTCATAATATTTATGTATGAAATAATTTCAACTGGGAAAGTTACAAATTTTCTGATGGTTAGATTTATTTATTAAGATTTCAATAATATTTCATATGTTTTATTGAAAATTCAAGTTAAATTATTTCTATATTATCTCTAGATTTTTGATGACCTACAATAATATAGTACAGAGGATTTGAGACATTTCAAAATTGTATTAGATAATCATTTTACATGTTTAATTGATTTTTTAATTTATTTATAATATACATTGTAAATTTGAAAGTTCAATTTTAAGTTTCTTTTGCTGGTTTTTTACTTTTCTATTTTTATGTTGCTTTTGGTTTCTTCTTTGGTAGAGGATGAATAAATGTCCAATTTGTTTTATTAAAAATTTGTTTTCCACATCGGTTATATCATTACCAACGTGAAAAACCCATAAAAAAATACTAATTTAGAACATTGATTTTAGTTAACTAACATGAAGAATTATTTACAAAATCGACTCCAATAACATCACATAATAACTGATGTGAAAGTTCATAAAAAATGATGTGAAAATAATTTATTCACTAATGTTATTAAACCCAAGTTAATGAATAATTATAAAAATTGACAAAAATTATATTTATCAAAAGAATATTTTATTAAATTATTAAAAAATAATAAAAATATTAAAATAAGAAAATTCAGAAATTATATAGTTTAAAATATCTTAAATTGGAAATTTATGGTCCAATTTTTACGTTATAAGAAAAAATTACGACCTTTGATATTATAATTTTGTAATTGTAGTTAAAATTAAAATTGGTTAACTAAGGGATAATCAAAATTATAAGATTAAAAATGACACCAGAACTTTTCTAAAATCTATTTTTTATGATATTAAAACCCTAGAACACCTTATATTTTAATCCCTTTGCATTGGAGGTATTTTTCCAGAGATTAAATTTATTATAATTTAATATTTTGAGAAATTTCAAACGTGCCCCTCATCTTAATTATAAAAGGGACCCTCCTCCATAACTTAATTACACCAATTTTATCCTTATATACCAAAAATAATCTATAAAATTATATTATAAACGTCCCTATGAAAATTATAATGTCTTTTTTCCCCAAAAGATCAACTCTAGATCCCTTTAGAGGAGATCTAATGGGGTCGTTTCGAAGAAGAGGTAATCTCCTTAACCAATCACTTTCTTTTTTTGACTTATCTTTACTTCTTATAAATAAATTATATCTATCAGAAAATAATAAAGTTAGTATCTTAAATATGATTAAATTTTATTATTATTATTAAAACACAATTATACATCCTCTTTCCCATCAAAAAATAAGTGAATGTATCGCTCGTGCGTTTGTACGGCTTACCGGCTCCACGTAGCGATACAATTAAATTTCGATCACAATATTTTATGGATGGGTTTTATTATGGGTTTAATGTTTATATATGATATTTATGATATAATTTTACTTATATAATGATAATATCATGTATACCTTTTTACCATCTAATCCTTTGAGAAATAATAATGTCACTCGTGCGTACGTATGGACTTCCATCTCCACAGTTTAGATGTGATTCATTTTCATTTATATTTCACTTGGATGGTAATAAGGATAATTCGATTAATATATATTATGTATATTATATAATAATTAATCTATAAAGGTAAATTATTATTTAACTTTATTTCATTCAACCAGTTGAAATATGGAAATAGAGTTCATGCATACATACAACCTACCGCCTCTATGAACAATGTAATTCATTTTTCTATATCAAATTTTTATGAATGATTCTAAATATACATATAATTAATATATATTACGTTTATAACATTATTATAATTCAAAAAATTATGTTTCTATAATCAATGTATAAAGACTGGGACTGCCAAACCAAAACATGATTAGAAAGAGAAGCTGTTATCACTCAAAAGAGTGATTTTAATAACAAATTATTAATAAATGTGTGATAAAATGTCACAAATAAATAATAAATTTTATGATATATATGGATATTTTTATTGAATAAATTTATAAAAACACATATTTATTATATGGGTGGTTTGAATGTAAATGAAAAAAGTTGAAATTTGAGGTAAATGTTTATTTTACAATCTCATCATTATTCAGGATTACTTTTGTTTAAGTATTAACTAGGGAATATTTATATTAAATGACCATTTTTTCTAAAAATGTTTTCAATTTTTTTTACTATTATCCTCTAAAATTTTAAATTCATTTTTACCCATGTTTTAATTTTTACAAAAATATTTTGAAAGGAATCTTTTTCTTGTTTTCCAAATGAGGTACTTTATGACTTTTCCAATAAAAATATGGAAGGCATGTTTTTAACTTATACAGAATGAAGGAATTTTACCACCATAATGAAAATTATTTTCTTTGAATCTTACTTTACAAATTTTAATTTTAATTTTGAAAGAGTATTTTTTCCTCTATACATGCATACTTCTTTTAAAAATAAGTTTTTTCAAAAATGAAAAGGGTATTTTCCTTAGGAATGTTTTTAGTAAACTTTTATAATATTTCCATTAATAAAAAACAATGAACTTTGATGTTTATTATAATTTAATATGGATATTATACAATAATACCATCCCTATGTTTCTCTATATGGTTTATGTTTATGATGAAAAGATGTTTATAAAACCCATTTATTTTCACTGGTTCTGATATAATGAATTTTTTATAATATTGTGGGACACATATGTATCATTTTCATCATGTGACGGTTGGGACATAGATCTCACTCCAATTAATTTTCTAATGATTAATGTTTTATTATTTAAAAGGGTACATGATAGGTTATCCCAATTCTAAAAGACGGTACACATAAGGTTATCCCAAGCCCGATGCAGGTACACAGGGGGTTAGCCCAAGCATAACATGTAATGAATGTCTTAGTAGGTAGCTTTGAGATAAGATTTTATATTATTATGTGTATGAAAAAATCTATCTATGAAACAAATTTTATGATCTCATGGCTCATGTTGTTTTCTTTATTTACGATTCTTGTCTTATGAACTGCTAAAAATTATTCCATGACTCAAGTCTATGATCTATGATATATTGGGTATATTTTTAAAATGTTAAGATCATACCATAATTCTCATGTTATCCTAATTTTATTTTTTAATAATACCCTATTTAACCATACTATAACAACCTAGGTACTTATAGAATAATTTGTTTTTATATTTATTAGTATTCTTGAATTAAATAGTTATATTCATTATGTTAAGTATTGTTTAAAATAAATAATTTATTATATGGTTATTTATTTAAAACATTAATTTTTCAATTATATAATTTTAAATTTTAAAAGATAATTTCATTATTGAATTCATAATGACAAAATTATCTTAGTAAGAATTTTTGATAATTTTTCAAAGAAGTTTAATTTTTGGTGAATAGTAAAAAATACGGTTTTTTAAAATACAGTATTTTTTTGTGACGTCATGATGACATAATTATGATATAAAATTTAAAAAATCTATTGAATAATTAAATAATGATATTATAAGTGGAATATTTTACATAAATAACTTATAACATGAACATTATATTCTATCTATGATAAGTATAAAAATTATTGTTAGTGTCGACGTAGTGCCTACGCATCATTGACAATGTCAAATTTGGTTTAAAAAAAATAATTGAGTGATAATTTTTTTAAAGAATTATTTATTTATTATTATGTAATATTTATGTTTTTGGATGTTAATTTCTAATTTTGCATTTATATAACATTAAATTCTAGTGCAATTCTTCCGTAGGGCAAGAACAGAAAAAATAACAATTTTAAGATGTAATCTTATCATATATATGAGTGAATATAAATAATGAATGGATCTAGAATTTTATTTTGAAATTAGTTTATTTAATATGGTATTTTATTTAATTTTTATATATGAAATAATAAACATTAATGTATGTGAATGCGATGCGGTGCTTGTACAAGCATAAGAAAAATAAATAAAATGTTTTAATTAAAATTATAAAAAATATTAAATTAACCAAATTTTGGATAAAACTTTTTATATAATAAATTTTAGACCAATATAATGACAATATTTGAATGGGGGAAATTTTGGACCTACATTAATTACATTAGGCCCTTTATATTATCTTATTAAAAAGAAAGACCACTTGTTCACACTGTAATTTTCCATAAGTATTATATTTTAATATGGGGTTTTCCAAAAGTTTTTTTTGAAAATAATAGTCTTTACAAATATATTAAAATCATATTTTTCAAATAATTTTAATTTTAATTTTTAGGTAATAAATTATTTCATTAATGGCTTGATCAATTATGATGCAGTAAATATTTAATTAATGAATAAATCAAATTAATGATTTTAAAAAATAATAAAATAAATATATCTTTACATTTTTAAGTCAATTAAAAATTTATATAGGTAATTAAAATATGTATAATATATAATAAAAATATAATTCTAATTGGAAACATTTTTTGATTTGTTTAAAGTCATGATTTTGAATAGTTTTTAATTGGAAAAAAGTATTTTTCCACGAATAAAATATTTTATTAAATTATTGTTTTAAAAATATACTTAATAGGAATAAATGGTATAATATTATATCTAAAACATAATCTTATTTAGTTTTTAGGCATTTTTCGAAGTCTTAAACCCTATAATATATTTATTATATTTTAATAATTTGAGTAATCCCTAAGTTACCCCTCATCTCAATTATAAAAGGAGGCTCCTTCCTTCACAAATATTCATAAAAATAAGCCTTCAAGATCGACCATAAACTTACAAAAGATATTATCCACTTATATATCCTCATTATATAGGTCATATTTTAGTTTTAACACAATCTTTGGTGGTCTTATGGTGTTATGAAAAGTGATTTTTTGAAGAAGAAGAAGATAAGAAAATTTATGTGGTGAGTTGAACTCAAGGTAAGGGGATGGTTTTAAAAGTGTCATTTTTAATAATATAATTTTATATTTTCAAATAAAATATTTTATTTTCATTTATTATTATAGATATTTCCATCATTTATAATTGTTAGTAACGTATCATGAAATTTTGTACAATAATTTTTTTTAATGTTATGTCTTATTAAATATAAGTATTTCGTCATGAAAGGTTGATTTCTCCCAAATATCATGAGTTTTAAGAAAATTGAGATTTATTCATGATGGGAATTATTAGAATTATTTTATTCAATGAAAAAAATTTATGTAATATTATGAAATGTTTTTAGTGGGTTATGAATGAGAAAGGAAGGTCTTCTAAAATGTTTTCCTAAAACTTGGCATTAAGGTATTATATGAGAAGATAAGGTATGGGGAGTAAACCCATGACCATAAAGGGATGATGTCTTATAAGAGATACTCCTAGTGGCCATAATAGTTTTCATAATAACTTTCAAGTATCATTTTAATATACAAAACAATTATTTTTTTCAAATGATTTTTAAGGAGAAATCCAAGTGTTTTTCAAAGATGAATTTAACATGGGTTTTCAAAATGGTAATTATTTTAAAGGTTTTGAAAATTGTTTTCTTATAAAAATTTTAGGAAAAAAATTGTTTATAAATTATGTCAAATGTTTTGAATTTGATATAAAATGTTTTTATAAATTATTTTTCAAAGTATTTAAATAGGATTTTATCATTGTTTTTAAAACCCCTTAGTGAGAAAAATAATTTCTCACTCTATTTTTCAAAATTTATTTTCCACAAGTTTATTAGAAATTATCCAAAAGACTTATCTTTTCTTATAGAGTTAGTGCACTTGAAGTATTATAGGTGTTTTATTATATTTTTTATAGTTCTGATAATTTGTAATGTAATTGTCTATTCTCCAAAACCTAATTCAGAAAAGGTCCTCAATTGTATAATGTACTGTGTATTTTTTTGGGTATCTTTTATAAAACAAATACACATCATGTTTCATTACCGAATCTGAAATTACAGGTTGGATTTATTACATTAGGTATTAGAGGAATGGTCAACGAAATATTATATATTAGATGTTTTCATTTAAAAAAAATTAGCGATAGAATTTACTTTTGAACTTCTAGTTAATTAAGTACACATAAAATACTATTTTTTTTCTTAATTTTTAATATATAAATTTTGAATTATATGTTCAATGAATGAATTATGGGGGAACAATTCATTTAGGGGGTGGGGGAGAGTCTTATAACCCAGGTATTCATATAATATATTTTTTATATTTATTAGTATTCTTTAATTAAATAGTTATATTTATTATGTTAATTATTTCTTAAAATAAATAATTTATTATACGGTAATTTATTTAAAAAAATATTTTTTAAATTAAATAATTTTAATTTGGAAAAAATAATTTCATTATTGAATTCATCAGGATGAAATTATCTTTGTAAGATTTTTGGGTAATTTTCTGAAAAATTTTAATTTTTGGTGAATAGTAAAAAATACAGTTTTTTTAAAATACGGTATTTTTTTATAAAGTTATATGATATAAAATTTATTGAATAATTAAATAATGATATTATAAGATAAATATTGTAAAAAAATAAAGTAGAACATAAAAATTATTTTCTATTCATAATAAGTATAAAAATTATTGTCAGTTTTCTCAAAAAAATTATTGTCAGTATTAACACAGTGCCTGCGCAGCATTGGCAATGTCAAATTTAGTTCTTTTTAAATAATAATTGAGTGATAAAAATTATTTTCAAGATTAATTTATTAATTATTCTGTTTTATTGATGTTTCTGGATGTTAATTTCTAATTTTATTGTTATATAACATTAAATGCTTGTGTAATGCTAGCACAGGGTAAGAAAAGAAAAAATAACAAATTTAAAATGTTATCTTGTCATGTATATGAGTGAATATAATTAATTATTGAATCTAGAATTTTATTTTGAACTTAATTAACTTTTTTATTATATTAATTTATTTTGAATTTTTATATATGAAATAATTAACATTAATGCCTATGTAATGCTGATGCAGTGCTTGTACAAGCATAAGAAAAATAAATAAAATTTTTTAATAAAATTTTAAGAATTATTAATTGACCTAAATTGTGGTTAAAACATTTTATATAATAATTTTTCAACCAATATAATGTTATGATTTAAATTTGGGACATTTGGGATCCACAAAGATCACATTAGGCCCTTTATATTATTTTATTAAAAAGAAAGGCAACTTGTTCGCACTATAATTTTCAATAAGTATAATATTTTAATATGAGATTTTCCATAAATATTTTTGGTAAAATAATATTATTTAAAAATATAATAAAATTATATTTTTTTATATAATTTTATTTTTAATTTTTAGGTTTTAAATAATCACCTTTATGGATTAAACAATTATGATGTAATAAATATTTAATTAATGAAAAAAATGAGATTAATGATTTGAAAAATTAGTAAAATATAAATAATTTTATACTTTTAAGTAAATTAAGGATTTATATAGGTAAATTTAATATGTATAATATATAATAAAAATTTAATTAGAATTGGAAACTTTTTTTGATGTATTTAAAGTCTAATTGGGAATAATTTTTAATTTGATAAAATTATTTTTCCATGAATAAAATATTTTATTAAATTATTTAAAAATAAAAAAAATTATTAATACGGAAAATGGGATAATATTATGTCAAAAATGTAAACCCCTTTAGTTTTTAGTCCTTTTTGGAAGTCTTAAACCCTATAATATATTATTAGTTTTTAATAATTTGAGTAATCCCTAAGTAACCCCACACCTCAATGATAAAAGGGGGATCCTTAATTTAAAAATATTCATAACCATTAGCCTTAAAAATCAACCATCCACTAACAAATTATCTTCTCCACTTATATATCCTAATTCTAGAGGTCTTATTTTAGTTATAACACCATCTTTTTTGGTCTTATAGTGTTATGTAAAGCGATTTTCTAAAGAAGAGGAAGATAAAGAAACGTATGAGGTGAGTTGAACTCAAGGTAAGGGGATTATTTTTAAAGTTTTATTTTTATAATACAATTTTATATTTTCAAGGAAAATATTTTATTTTCATTAATTATTGTAGATATAACCAACATCTATAATTGTTAGTGACGTATCATGAACTTTTATGAAATCATCTATTTTAATGTTTATGTATTATTAAATATAAGTATTTAATCATGAAAGGTGGATTTCTCATGAATCTTATGAGTTTTAAGAAAATTGAGATTTATTCATGATGAGAAGTATTAAAATTATTTTCTTCTATGAAAATAATATATGTAATATTATGAAATTGTTTTAGAAGGGTATGGATGAGAAAGGTAGTTCTTAAAAAGTATTTTCTTAAAATTTGGCATTAGGGTATCGTATGATAAGATAAGGTATGGGAAGTAAACCCATGACCATAAACAAAAAATGCACTACATGTTACACTCCTAGTGGCCACATGGTTTTCATAAGACCTATCAAGTATCATTATAATCCAAAAAAGTGTTATTATTTCCCAATGATTTTTAAGGATAAATCCAAGTGTTTTTCAAAGATGATTTTAAAATGGGTTTTCAAAATGATAAGTATTTTAAAGGTTTTGAAAAGTTTTTTCTTCTGAAATTTTTATGAAAAAAATGTTTATAAATTATATAAAATTATTTTTAATTGATATAAAATGTTTTTCTAAAGAATTTTTCAAAGTATTTTAAAATAATTTTAGATTTTTTTAAAACCCATTACTGAGAAAAATAATTTCTCACCCTATGTTTAAAAATTTATTTTCCATAGGTTTAATAGATATTAACCAAATGAGTTAACTTCACTTATAGAGTTATCATACTCAAAGTGTTTTCATTTTTTTATTATATTTTTGTATAGTTTTTATAATTTTTAATGTAATTGTCTATTCTCCAAAACCTACACTAGAAAAGGTCATCAATTGTAAAATGTACTTTGTTTTTCTGTTATCTTTTATAAAAAATACACATATTCTTTTATTGTTGAATATGGAAGTTTTGGTTTGGGTCTTTACACTTACTTAACATTTTATCTCACCCTTTATTATGTTTTATTCCTAGTTTATGAATAAATGTTTTATGTTTGATAAGTATAATAAGGAAGATAAGTATGAATAACTTAGTGGGAGAAGATGCAGTTCACCTATAAACCAGTTTTTTTTGTCCACGTTTCCAAAGGAACTAGAATTAAACAATTCTGGAATGGATTATTATGTTATGTAATGAACATTTACCTATTATTATTTAATATCTATGTATTAAAATTATAGGTCGTTATATTATTTCCCAAACATCATCTGTGGAAGTCACATTCACAGATTTGAGCTTGCTTCTGATCATATTTAAGTCATTTACATCTTCAGAAATGTACTTAATTTTATATAGCCCCATGTTTTAAATTAATCACATCAAGCACATGTAATTGAGTGTTATGGGATTATTATAAATATCTTACAAAGATATTATCAAATCTGATGTCGTATTTTTCACCTAGACGTTGATGGATAAATTTTGTACCAACAACATTGAATACAAACCTAAATCATTTTGATACAACATTTCTTATTTAACTTTCTCCATCACCTCTAACTTAACCCATTTCCATGGATATTTAAGGTCCTTCTAGGTGAGTTATTTTTATAAAAACATCATCTAGAAACCAAAATCTGTTCCTTTTCTATTTTTTAAATTGGATCTTGCTATTTTTTGATTTAAACTCCTTTTGACACAATGAATCCCACAAGATAAAAATGTCTAATTAAGTAGAAAATTTAACAGATATATTTTAGAGAAAACTATTAAGCCTATGAGAAAGCCTTATACTACTTTGATACTAATTATTGAGAATCAAAAACAAACTTCACACATTTGAAGTTCATCCACTAAAAGACCACACTGGTGAAAACATGACATTAGATGGAACCCTTGAAAGTTAATTGTATTAGTAATGAATAAGAACATTCACCCTAATCACCACACTACATTTTGATTACTCTAACCTATTAAATCCAACTCAAAAAAACATTAAAATTTAATTATAAAAAATAAAATAAAGAAATTAAATGACACAATAATGTTTTACATGGTTTAGAATTTCATCTTACATCCATGGGATAAAAATTATAGAATTTATTTCATCAGAAGTATAATTGTTACAAAAACTATGACTAGGAAGACACATAGATCACTAACTTTGAGTAATTTCATGACACCCTGGTAAATTGGTCCAACCCTACTTTAAATAGGGTCTCACCTAGTCATCAAGTTTCATCGACTTCCTACATTCATGGGATTCCATCCATCGCATTGTCAAATTTTTAATTCTTTATATCTTTCCTCTATCTGACCACCAATTAACGGTAAAACAGTAGTGATTCCTATGACTCACTCTTTTATTGAGTGAAAAGAGAGATTCAAATGTAAAATTTTCCCCTTCCTGTGATCTCAAAAAATGATGAACTTATAGTGATCTTTCTGGCATGATGTATTCATAAATAACATGCAATTTCTAACCAACTCATTCCATCCTATAAAAATTATTATCACTACTCTAAGAATTACAAAGGGTTCACTATGTCTTCTCATTTTTTAATTGAATCTATATCATGAAGAGTATTAAAAATCCTAACATTTATCTACCATATAGAAGGTTTATTATATAAGACACAATCTTAGAATTTTATGTGGAAACAACATTATTTTCAGTATGTTGTGAAGACCTATATTGATATATTTCCAAATTTATTAATTTAAATTTAAGATCCCATAATTTTATATTGAATTCATTTTTCTCATCATCCATTGAATTGAGTTTATCTTAACAAGTATTTCTTATCTCTTTGACTCGATCTTCATGAATTTGATTATTTTCTTTCCCCAAAAATTTAATATCATTAATATTGTTATCTTTGACTTCTAATTATGAATTTATAATATTAATGAAAGACTTTATATTTTGTTATAATTCATGGATTTTTTCTTAAAACTCTTAAATAGATTATTAGTTATCATTAATTAAATTAATTCAATCACTCTCAAAGATTTAGATCCATTATTCAAGTTCTGTATTCATGGGTTATTTGGATTTAACTTTCTTAGAGAGTTTTATATAGGTTTTCACTCTTCCTTAAAAAGCTTTCTCTTTTTTTTTGTGATTCAACTTCAAGATCAGTGATATTTTCATGTATAACTTTTAAAATCTCACAAATATAAATGACCATTTCTTTGGGAATATTATACAGAATACATTTTAGTAAAATAATTGATTCATTATAAAAATTATAAATAATTTAATCCTTATCACTATTTTTTGGTTCTTATCGAGGAAATTCATGACAAGAATTTTTACTTACCTCTTGATCAAAAGAATTAATTAGTACTTTTAATGTAGAAAAGATACCCATATCCTTGGTATAGTGTTGAATAAAAAGGTATTCTTTCTCCACATCATATTTTTCATAAATAGAATCAAAACATGTATAACAAAAACCTTTTCCCTCTTTACACATTAGTCTTATCTTCTCATACCATAATCTTCAAGTGGAGACTTATTAATAGATGTAATAAAAATACCTCCACTTTAATAACCTAAAAATAGGAGAGATTCATATTTCTTTGATGAAGGATTTCTAAGCTTCTTTTAATATATCTTCTTTATATTTTTATTGTCTTTTTAGTCATATATTCCATAGTTTCATTGAAAATGAATTCACAAGATTCTTCAAATAAATAATTCATATATAATTTTAAAAGATATAACTCAATTATTAAAAAAAATAAAATATGAGAGTCTAATAGAGGTGATACATGGATCTATTACTAATTAAAAAGATCATAATGGTATTTGTATAAAACTTGGGGGGGGGGGAGGGTCAACATTAGTATACTTTTAAAAAAATTAAAAAATTTATCCATTGTCACATATTTACTTATTCAATGAATAGATATCACTATCTCTCTCTCTCACCTTAAGTTGGTTTTCATGAAGATATAAATAGGAAATGAGAACAACAAGAGAAATATGATCTATTAATGAAGTTTTAATATATAAGGATGAATATTCCCCTAATTTACCATGGTTATTATCACTCTCTTACATAGTTTCCTTCTCATTTTCAAAATAAGAATGAGAAATCATATAACCTTATACCTTTTATAATGACTCCATCCAAGTACAAATCAAGAAATAAATTACAAATTCTATTTATAGAGATACAAGTTTTTATCCTATTCTATATCCTTCCTTAGACTAAAAAAATATTCAATTCTACCTTAGTTATAGTAACTAGAGTATTGTATCACACATGAATCAGGAAAAGGTTTCATCGGTATCCTTAAGCCTTATATAATCAAATAGTACCGGTTGGATCTCTCACTTTATTCATCTTGAATATTAACTATAAAATATAAGGCCAATCTTCTTCCTTTATTCTTCTTATTAATAAGTGATAGATGAAAACTTATAATATTACACTAGAACTTCTTAAAATTATTAAAAAACAAATTAATAAGGTTATTGTAGATTTGGGTCTCTACTTTTTTCTTCTTCAGTGCGTAAGAACAACACCGAGTATCTCTTTATTTCTTTTATATACATGGTCCAAAACATATTCTATGTTATGTGTCCCTCATTTTACTTTGAATTATAGTATATGTAATATTTTTTTGGAGTTGGGTCTCACTCATTTCTTATTTATTTTTTCCTCTCTTTTATATCCACTATATCACACAAATATTCCACTTTGAATTTCTATAATCTTTTGCATTCAAGTTCCTAATATCTCACTTGAAGCGTGAACATATTATTTTCTCCTTTACTCATTACATTTTTAAACATCATGATCTTATTATAAATTAAAATTTTATTGAAAATCCACTTCTTAAAACCACATCTATGTATGTATGGGTTCATATATAAACCATTTTCAGTTCCTTACATCATGACACAAAGCACTCAATAAATATTATTCTCCATCCATATTTTAATAGGATCATGATTAACCAAATTATGATATTTGAATCTATATTCTTGGATTAATTTCATCAGATTTAAATATCATTATCCTTAGAAATTCATTATAAAAATCTAAATATTTTCCAATATCAACCATTTCATAAAATAAAACATATCTTATGGTTTTTTATCTTCCAAAATACCATTTATTATAAAAATAGGCACTCTTACATGGATCATGTATCTTATGATAATTCTTCATCTTAAAATTTTTCTCCTTATATGATTTCATCTTATATAGTAATTTCTTATGTAGAATCTTATTATATGTTGGCCAATTTTTTGAGATCCAATGACATGGATTACTTTACACTATTATGATTTTTTTTAGCTTCACTCATATGTTGATCATACTTACATAAGTCCCTATATGTGGTGGCTCAGTTTTGAATCCAATTATATGGACCACTCTTATATGTATTGGGACTTAGAAATTTTATAGATTTCACTATATTCAAACCATATCTCCTTTAATTTATATCTAGTCTTTCTTAATCGATTCAACTCATCTTAAAACATTATCCAATGGTATTCCTACATCTGATACAACATCTTCCATGTATCACACTCCTTTAATCCTTTCTTTATCTTATTATCCATCTTGACCTATTCGAGCAATAATTATTTAATATCCTCATTACTTGGATTCTTCCAGCTTTCATTAAATGTTTTATAAAATACTCTCATTATCGACAAATTCTTTTATCACAAATAATAATAAAAAAAATCATTACATGTAGTTCCCACTATATACAAGTACAATTAATATGATCTCATACTTATGATATCCACAATGATGGATCTTCTCAAATATTATGGAACTAAATCTCTATATCAATCAACATGCAGAAAAATATTCCAACCATCATTTCCAAGTGAAAGGATCTTCAAAATTTCCAATGGAAACACCTAATTAATCTTATTATATATTCTTTAATAGATTATTCACATTAACTCCTAGTAGATTACTCATTATTTTCAATATAAATATTGACAGTAACTCACATCACCAAACATATTTTCAATCATGTGACTAAACCTCCTAGAATATTTTATTGAAACATACTTTACACTTTTTATTCCACATAATAAAGTGATGAAAGAAACTTTTATCACTTATAAGTCACAAGGAAAATCATAAAAACTCAAGTAATATTATTAATTCATTAAACACCATAATTCATTACTTTGTAGCTCCACGATTCTTATCAATAACCTCGAAAAATTATAACTTTCTTCCAAGTAGTATATCATCTACATTTTGAAATCATGAAAATAACCTTAATGCCTTTGATCCTTATTTACCACAAATACAACACAAATAAAAAGTGGGTTAAAAAAAAATTATTCTTTATATTTTAGGGTATTTGATAACAAATTTATAATTTTCAAGTGTAGTAAATATATAGGAGTTCAAAATTCAAGGGTAGAATTGATATATCTTGTTTTTTTAATTCAAATGATTAAGTAATGATATTCTAGATCAAATATTTGAATATAAAAAAATATACAAAGATTAGAAGAATATATATAAAGGATTTTTATAGTTATCTCATTTATATTATATTATAAGGGGAGTTTTTTGTTAATAATGTTTTGTTATGAACAATATGAGATAGTGGATTCAATACACATGGTTTATGATTCATTGTATTACATAACATGTTTTGAAAATGAGAAAATGAAAAATTTGTTTTATCTAGGATAATATATTTATACATATTTTGGTTAAAATTTGAGGGAATATATTCCCACCACCCATCAGTTGTATATTTTAAATAATAAATTCTTATTTTCAAAGTTAAAATTCTTAAAACACATAAAATACCATATATGATATAAAAAATAGTTTATTTTTTAAATATTACCAGTAAAATGAAATAAGAGTTATTTTATAAACACAAAGGAGATTGTCTATACTAGCATGATATTATAAAGACAATATAGTATTTAAGAGGCTAGTGAGAGTATATTTTAATTTAGATAAGTTCAAAGTTAACAAATAAAATATTATACCAGTCTAATATTAAAGTGATTGACAATTTATATTCTAAAGAGTTTAGAGTATGTGATAGAAAAGAGATATATAAATAGTTACATCTAGTTATCTTGAGAAAGTTAATATCACTATTTTTTAGAGGATTATACCAGTCAAAATTAAAATTTAATTTCACTTAATATACTAAATGATTTTCAGTGTAATAAGGTAAAGAAAAGTGTAAAGAGTTATATTTAATAAATAGAACAAAGTGAATGTCAATTTATCCTAAAGGAGTTTAGGATTTGATAGAAATTAATAAAGTAAATAGTTATGTCAATTACCATAAGATATCAGGGGAAATTTTTTGATGGAAAGGTTTCCAAGGATGATGATATTATACCTGTAATGACCCAAATGTTTATCAATGAAAATTTCTCTTGATCTAATTAGATGTTTTATTATGTAAAATGGTTATATAATATATGAACTTCATTGGTTTTATGTTTTTGGATTTTAAAATACCATTAAAAAATTTTATCGTTGCTAATATAGTCTTTGACTAGTGATCACATGATTAGTATAAATATAGGGCTTTAACAAATCAAATTTACTTACACAAAGGAAGCGTTGGCCTCATCTAGTAGACTTACCCCATACAAAGCCCATTTGTCAGATCTCATAAAGGAGGTAGCATCATTGGGATTTTATCTTGACCAAGCCTAAGTCTAGATTCAACACATGAAGCTTGAACAGAACCACCTATGGGAGAAGTGGAAGTAGATAGAGATTACCACCCGAGTAATGTTATCTGAGCCACCCAAAGAGTCTGTCACAATCTCACACCTTAACCTAAGGTCTTATATGGGTATTATAAGGGATTATGTAACAAGACCTTAGCACTATGATTATTTGAATTATTTTTGTATATAATAAATAATGTACATTAATTTTATTATTGTTGTTACTTTGTAAATATTTTTTAAAGCACAAATAGTATTTTTAATTAATATTCACCTAAAAAATCTATTTTGATAAATTAATGGATTTTTTTATTTTAATAATATTTTAATAAAATATTATTATTATTAAATTAATTTTTATTAAGTATAAATAATCTTATAATTTTATGAATGCAATTATAATTTTTATTAAGGTTTGAAAGCTGTTTTTGTCAAAACCCATAATTTTTCGATAAATGTCAGTTTTTATTTTAAAACTGAAAATTAAAAAATTTAAAAAATTCTTTAGATTAAATTAATATTATTTTTGAAATCAGTAAATTTATATTACCCAATGGTTAATTTTTTATAATTTTATAAGACAATTTATTTTTTGGGTAAAAATTAAATATTTTTTAAATATATGATGTGTTTTATAACATCATAAATACTCAATAGTTGTGTAATAAAATATTATAAAAATTATTTTCGGCCAATATATGTTTTACCAGTAAAATAATTTGATTTTATGCCTGTTTTATTTATTTTACAAATCTTTAGTGGATCCTCCACGACTTATAAAACATTTTATCTTTTTAAATTGTTTTCCTTGAGAGTGTGACTCACCTTCACATAAAAAAAACCTATTATTTTAATAAGTTCGGCCATTGGACCTATAAATTATTGTTTTACCCTCCCCTTTGTAAAAAATCATGGGTAAAAACCATGGACTGGTTTGTGGTTTTGATTAGTTTAATGTGAGGTGTCCCAAACCTAAATAATAAAGAATTCTTTCTCCTTTCCTATGTAAACCCACCCAAGCTCCAAATTACTCTTCACTCAAATCCCTTAGAGTTCGTAAAAACTCTTCCCTAATATCTCTAGAATCCTATAAAGGCACCCTAATCTCCCAATAATCCTCTCTCAAGCACCTCCCAAGCCTTGGGGATCATACTTCCAAGTAAGGGATTCCTCCCTTCCTCTTTTTATCCAAGTATCTTAATATTTCTATTCCATGTTTTCTATTATAAATATTGGGGTATGATTTTTCACCTCCCCCATACTTCCCTCTTCATGTTTTAATGATGAGATACCCCATTTCTCTTTCATTAATGCATCCCATGTACACCTGTTACCATGCCAAAATTCCGTAAGGAATTTCTCTCTCCTCATTTACATTCACAAAATTAATTTATATTATGAATCTAAATTCCATTATATATCTTGGTATATTATGTCCCATGATCCCCTTATAGTCCATTTAATTTATAAATGGTGAGATACCCCTTTCACTCTCATCAACCCATTTTACGAATTTCTGTTTGACGTCGTTATGCTGTCGAAATTACAACAAAATTTCCATGCCAAAATCACTCTGTGGTGAATACCATACCCACTCATCTATCAAGGGTATTCACCTTTAGTCACATGTACTTGTTGATTTAGGGCTTACATTTATGTATTACACATTTCTTATTCATGTAATCAATTATGATTGTATGATCTATGTGGCACACTTATTCATGAAATGAAATGATTACGAAGGGTGAACCCTAATAGCGCTATAATGCATTGTGTAAAGTATAGTATCATTACACGTCATGTGCAATGGGTGTAGACTCATGAAAATTCAAGTTCAATGATGGTTTACTTGTGCTTAATGTGCAATGAGGGTTTACTCATGCTCCATGTGCAATGAGCCTTGGCTCATGCGAATTCCATGTTAAGTGTTATTGCCACATCTCTATGTTATGATTATCATGATTTATCATGCCTTTATGTTCATGTCTCTCTTGTGCTCCATTGATATGTCTATTGTTTAACATTTATTGTATTCCTCATGTTATTCCATGTTTATTACCTTACTGGGATTTATATCTCTCCCTTTTCTTATGCATGTCCTCAGGTTATCCCACGCAATGCTAAGTATGAGAGAATGTAGTGGTCATGTAAAGGAAGTTTTCAATAAAGGCGTTGTATTTCATGTGTTAAGTTATTATGTAATCATCCAAATCCTAAAAGACACTATAACTCTCTATCTTCTATGTTGTATCAAGTGATGTTTATGTAATAAATCATGTTTAAGTGTGTAATAAATAGTAGAGTTTCCATAGTTGGTATCGAAGGATAGGTTTAGTTATTTTTGGGATTAGGATTAGAAAACACTAGTGAAGCCGAAGAGACTAGACTATATATAAAAAACATCATTAAGTTTTGGTGAGTATTGAGTAAGTGGTTTATCATGAAAATAAATCTTTTTATGAATAGGAGCAGGTAGAGGTGGCTCTGGCACAGATGTACCTAGGAGTGAAAACTCTGATAAGGAGTTTCGGTCTTGACTCAGGGTATCCTGGTCCACGACAATAGGCATTGCTGCAATCTTGGTTACAACACTCCTGGGGGATATGCTTTGGTAAATTAACAAGCTTAGTATGAACCATTATTAATGGAATTAAAAAAAATTCTTCTAAGAATATATTTTAGAAAGTAGATCATGGATAACATAGATTAAAGCCTATAGATTCATAAGTTAAGGAACTAAAAGTTATTTATAAGTCATCCATTTTTGTCTTTAGAATCCCCTTTATGTGTTTAATAGTTTAAAATTAATCATCCATAAGTATATATTGGATACAGTATAATGATAATCAAAAAGTGAAATGAAGGGTTATCCTTTATGGTTCTACACATTCTTTTATATCTTGAATGTTTAGTAGAACAATCCCAACACCACCACAAATCATAGAAGTAAAGATATCAGTGAGTATGAAAAATGGGAAATCATTTCATCCCACGAATATAACTCCTCCAATGTCATAATATTTGGATTGAACTTCCCGAAAAACCTCATCATACTCCCTTTGGTGGAATTTGATGCAATTATCAGCATGTATTGGCTTTCCCTATATAGAGCCAACAAAAATTGCTGTGAGATGGAAATCACTCTCCATGTGGAGAATCGACCCCCGATTTTGTACAATTACAAGGAGGAGGATGAATCTTCTTTAGTTCCATCATCTCAAGGATGGATATTACTTCCCTATGATCATGCGTATCTGGATCAGATGATTGAGTTCAAGGAAACAACTATCGTTGAAGACATACCTATTGTAAGGGAATTTGATGAAGTGTTTCCTAAGGAATTGTCTGGTCTTCCTCCTAGAAGAGATGTTGAATTCTCAATTGAACTTATACCTGGTGTGTTGCCAATATCCAAGACTCCGTATAGAATTGATGTTGTAGAGATTAAGGAGATTAAAAAACAACTACAAGATAATATGGATAAAGGTTTTATACGCCCACATGCTTCACCATGGGTTGCACTAGTCGTCTTCATCAAGAATATGGATGGGTCAATGCTCCTTTGCATTTATTATTGTGATCTCAACAAAATCATGATAAAGAACAATTATCCTAGTCCATGAATTGATTACTTCTTTGATCAGTGGGGTGGAGTACAATACTTCTCTGAGGTAGATTTGTAGTCGTGATATTATCATGTAAGGGTGAAGAAAGAAGATATCTCCAACATCCTAGGTAAAAAAAGAATATAAAATTTTCATATTTATTAAAATTTGAGAATTAAATATTAATTTTACCTTAAAGGGGATGCTATGTTTGATGGCATACCCGATATGCAACTACAGGTTTCTTTGAAATCTTATGTTGCACACAATGCTGAGTCATACTAAAAAATAATAATATAATATTATATTAAATGGTAGTTAATGCTTATCCATTATATTAGAGGGAATAGACAGAACTAACTAAAATATGAATATATATATTTTTTAAATGTTTTTACATTTATCCAATAAAATCTAGAGGCTTAAAATGTGAATGAATCCAATTTTAAGCATAAATACTCTAATATTCTTTAAATAGTTGATTTACCACCTTTTGATGGAGAACCCTCCTTAAATATAGTTTTGGCCACTTTTATATGTACTATTTGACAAAAATAATATTCTTCTTTAGAATCGGGAAATCAAAATTTACTTTGGATAAAATTTTGGTATTTTTCTGTTAAAGTTCATTTTTATGAATAGTGAGAAATACTATATTTTAATTCAAAACTACCTTTTAATCTAATTTATTTATATAGTTAGATTATATTTCTTAATGGTTTAAATGTTTAATTAAATTATATTTTTACCATTTAATCCAATTTTTATAATTTTAAGTCTTTTCACATTGAAATTGGACATAAAAAAGTGCCAATCTTTTGATAGTTATTATTTCTTAAAAACATGCTTTTTTGTTTTGACAGCGGAAATTAATTTTAAATTAATTTATGCCATTTCCATGTTTCGAATTTGGAAAAATGGATTCAATATTTGGAATCAGGAGGTCTAAATTGTATAAATAGGTTACTTTTATTTTTAGACATTATTAATATTTACATCAGTAAATATTTTATTTATCATGGTTAAAGGGTAAATCTGGTAAATGAGGGTACAAAATTAATATTAAATTACCCTAACATGTGTCCTAATCCTATTTTTTAATAGATTTCAGACCATGCTCATCCTTTGGTTTATTTTGGGACCTCATGGAGCCACTTAAGAGTGATAATGACACTTTATATTAATTAATTTAAAGTGAAGACAAAAATGACATAAACATATATCTTTTAGTAAATCAATTTTAAATAGGGGTATATAATTTATATCTTAGAATATAAATATTAATTTGAAATATAAAATTATTTCCTACATCATTATCTTTTTTATAATTTTTAGACATCAAATAAATAAAAATATTTATGACACAATAATGATGTAGTGTTTACCTCATTAATGAATAATTTAAATAAATAAGATAATAAAGATTAAAAAAGTATCAAAAACCTGTCCAATTCTTATTGGGTGATTTTATTTCAAACATGAGTCATCTTATATTTGACTTCAATGAGTTTTGGACCTTTAGAGACCAAAAACCATTATATAATGAAATAATATTTTCAAGCTTTCCCAAAGAGCCCCTCCTCTCCCTTATAAAAATCCCCACTTCTAACCCATTACTCACACTTCTCAAGACCATTGGTTCGTTAAAACTATGGCCAATTAATCTCCCTACATCCCTCTACTCCTTCTAAAATCCTTACCTTAGGCATAAGAAAATTCAATTAAACCTTTTGGTTCAAACCAATGGGAGATACCATATTTAAAGGTAACATTTTCTCTTAAGTTCTTATGTTTTATTTTACTTCTCCAACCCCATAAAAACTTTTTATTCCATTATTTTAAAACAATAAAAGTATCATAAATATACTAGGTTGTTGTTTTGAGATTTATTAGGATAACACTTACACACACCTCCATCTAATGGGTAAAGAACATACTATTTCTGTGGACAATGAACTACTACCTCACGAAACGATGATTGTTCAATCTTCTCCTACCACCTCTTATGGTGGACATTATGATGGAACTATATTTATATATTATATATATTATGTTTAGTTTTTTCTATATTATTCTATAATTTTTATTTACAAACATTACTTTATACTTTCCAATATGTGTAAACAAGATAATTTCATTTGAGGAAGTGCGGACTACCGCCCCCTCAAAGTGATATGACTCGTTCATGACATACGTGGGATGTATAAAGGATTGAGTTAATGAAATTATATATGATATTATACTTTAATTATAATATAATTATGCATAATTAAGTTTTAATTCCATTAAAATATGAAATAGAAATTAAAGTAGCGTTCATGCGTATGTACGACTTACCGTCTCCATGAATAGTGCATTTCATTTATAATCTCCAAATGTTATGTACTATAATAAATACTTATTTATATTGGATATATATGATATATATGATATCTAAATCATGAATATAATTCTAAAGATAAAGGAATTTCGACCACATGGACAATTTATAATTATATCAAGTTCAATTTTAACTCAAGTTCTGAACATCGACAAAATGTCTGATATGAACTCAAATAATTAACTAATTGTTATATCAAGGTAATAATTGATATAAAAATAATAATAAAATTTAAAATGGTTCTTAATCAAGTATAAATTAACTTTATTTTATTATTCATGATATTAAAGAACGAATGGGTCAAGTCGGACACAAGGTAAGGGATTTCTTATCTGGCATTTAATTTCGTGAGAATTCCATTGTTCACCACTTATTTATTGAATTTGGTGTATTGTGTAATTCAATTTTATATATATTATAATGATTCTATTTATATTCATGGTATTTTTTGATTCATTTGGTGGTTATTAACTTTTTGTTTTATGACTCGATTGATTTCAATGTGGTAAGGGGTTTTCATCTCACTTTTTATTCCCAAGAGATGCATGCTATATATACCAATATTTCCTTTTGTGTGGTGTATGTAATGAACATGATTGTATTATTTGTGTAATATAATTTGATTTATGGGTATTTAAATCTTCATTTTACTATCCTTATTTCATGTGGTTATGTTTCGTAAGTTACCGAATTGGTAAGGAAACATTTTAAAACAATTTCCATTCCTCAGGTTAATCATATATTTCTTAATTATGTCATTCTATGATTATGTGTGGAATCACTGTTTATTTATTTATGTTGTAATTTCCACTCCCCTTTGTGTGTATATAATTTTGACACACATAATCAATCCATTGATAAATTCCCAAGTCATCAATATGAACTTGATAAGAGTAATTTTAACATAATTTCCATTCATTGAGTTAAACATCCAAGTCATCGGTGTTGTTTTTACAAAAATATGTGTGAATGTTCTATGATTGATTTAAACTGAATATAAAATCATTTTTAGTGTATTTATATTTTTCACACATTATAATTTAATTTATTTATACTTAATCTATGGATACACACTACTGGAAATCCAGCATTTCCCAACGGTTTAGAACCGTTGGAAAAGGCTGCAGAACCGTTGGTATATGTTATACCAACGGTTCTGCAAACCGTAGGTAAGTAAGCCGTTGGGAAAGGCTTTTCCCAACGGTTTACAGAGAACCGTTGGGAAAGGCTTTTCCCAACAGTTTACAGAGAACCGTTGGGATAGGTTAGAAAAAATCAACCTATCCCAACGGTTCTGCCAAACCGTTGGGAAATCATCAGAGAATTTTCTTTCCCAACGGTTCTATGAACCGTTGGTAAAAACAACCATACAACAGGATATCCCAACAGTTTGAAACTGTTGGGATAGGGTGTTTTTACCAACGGTTCCTTGAACCGTTGGTAAAAACAGCTACATAGAGCCTATGCCAACGGTTTGAAACCGTTGGCATAGGCTTTACTGTGCAAATTGCACAACAGCCTGCAATTTGCACAGCAGGTCTGGTTTTTGGGCATTCACCCTCGGTTTCAATTTAATTTTCAATCCAATTATGCCCTCGTTTTCAATTCATTTTTCAATCCAATTATTGTACCTGTAACACATATAATGCATACATATAGAGAACAAACCAACACATACAAATAATGCAAACCAACCAACCAACACATATAATGCATCCTGAAAATATACACATCCATAATTAAATTAGAATTCATAACATAATTATAAACATACATAATTCAATTAGACTTCATTTTAAAATTTAGATGACAATCATATGTGGAATCCGGAATTCAATTCACAATTTGATTGGTTTTTCATATACCATATATTTTTAATAGAAATGATATCCATTTTAAACAAAATACATACATCTGGAATGATACCGGTCACACCATGCCTCGGATTGAGGCGAGGATAACTCGTACACGTCACAAATGACTCATTGATCGTTTTCCTAAAGTATCAACATATTCCGAAATCGTTTGGTCGGTTTTCCATATGTCAGTTGTTGTTTTCACTTAAAATGAAGTGTTTTTTAAATAAAAGAGAGACACTTTGAATGGTGTTGGCCACACCGCACCTCGTATTGAGGCGGGGTTAACTCGTACACATCACAAATGACCCATGGATTGTTGTGCTAAAATATAAATACAATCAGAATGTGTTTGGTTGGTTTTCCGTATGAATTTAAAATGTAGTCCATTTTAAAGAAAATAGATACACTTAGAGTGGTCTCGGCCAAACCGCAACTCGGATTGAGGCGTGGTTGACTCGTACACATAACATATGACCCATGAATCGTTTTCCTAAATTTTCAACAGATTGCGAATGCGTTTGGTCAGTTTTTCATATGTTAGTTGTTTATTTCACTTATAATCTTATCCATTTTAAACAAAAGAGACACAGTCAGAGTGGTACCGGCCACACCGCATCTTGGATTTAGACGGGGTTGACTCTTACACGTCATATATGACCCATGGATTGTTGGGATAAATTATCAATAGATTCGGAATGCGTTTGGTCGGTTTTCCGTATGTCAGTTGATGCTTTTCACTTAAAATGACGTCCTTTTGAAACAAAAGATGGACACTTTGAGTGGTTCCGGCCACACCACGTCTTCGGATTGAGCTGAAACCATCGTGCAACATTCTAATTATTATTCGTGATGTGTACGCGCAGACGGCACATCAATCGGACGAGCGGTTTGCGCGGTACGACTCAATATTCATGTTTTAAGTGATGCGCACGCTTCGTAAATGCGCGTGAGGGGGGTCCAAACGGGCCGAACGAAGTCGGAATTGCCTGAAATCAGACGACAAATACGGGAGAGTGATTTATGAAGTGGTCGAGCAGACGACACGTCAATCAGACGTGCCGTGTGCCCGCGGTGACCGACAACGCAGTTCTGGTGTCATAAACGGCCAAAACGGGCGTCCAACAGTCAAATTCATAGCGGACGACCTAAGATTCAGCTGAAACCACCGTGCAACATTCTAATTATTATTCGTGATGTGTACGCGCAGACGGAACGTCAATCGGACGTGTGGTTTGCGCGGTACGGCTCAATATTCGTATTTTAAGTGATGTGCGCGCTTCGTAAACGCGCGTGACGGGGGTCCAAACGGACCGAACGAAGTCGGAATGGCCTGAAATCAGACGACAAATACGGGTGAATGATTTATGAAGTGGTCGAGCAGACGGCACATCAATCGGATGTGCCGTGTGCCCGCGGTGACCGACAACGCAGTTCTGGTGTCATAAACGGCCAAAACGGGCGTCCAACGGTCAAATTCATAGAGGACGACCTCATATTGAGATGAAACCACCGTGCAACATTCTAATTATTATTTGTGACATGTACGCGCAGACGGCACGTCAATCGGACGTGCGGTTTGCGCAGTATGGCTCAATATTCGTATTTTAAGTGATGCGCGCGCTTCGTAAACGCGCGTGAGGGTGGGTCCAAACGGGCCGAACGAAGTCGGAATGGCCTGAAATTAGACGAAAAATACGGGTGGGTGATTTATAAAGTGGTAGAGTAGACGGCACGTCAATCGGATGTGCCGTGTGCCCACGGTGACCGACAACGCAGTTCTGGTGTCATAAACGGCCAAAACGGGCGTCCAACGGTCAAATTCATAGCGGACAACCTCAGATTGACCTGAAACCACCATGAAACATTATAATTATTATTCGTGACATGTACGCGCAGACAGAACGTCAATCGGACGTGCGGTTTGCGTGGTACGACTCAATATTCGTGTTTTAAGTGATGCGCGCGCTTCGTAAACGCGCGTGAGGGTGGTCCAAAGGGGCCGAACGATTTCGGAATGGCCTGAAATTAGACGAAAAATACGGGTGAGTGATTTACGAAGTGGACGAGCAAATGGCACGTCAATCGGACGTGCCGTGTGCCCGCGGTGACCGACAACGCAGTTCTGGTGTCAAAAACGGCCAAAACGGGCGTCCAACGGTCAAATTCATAGCGGGCGACCTCGGATTGACCTAAAACCACTGTGAAACATTCTAATTATTATTCGTGACCTGTACGCGTAAACGACACGTCAATCGGACGTGCGGTTTGCGTGGTACGACTCAATATTCGTATTTTAAGTGATGCGCGCGCTTCGTAAACGCGCGTGAGGGTTTTCCAAACGGGCCGAACGATTTCAGAATGGCATGAAATCAGACGAAAAATACGGGTGAGTGATTTATGAAGTGGTCGAGCAGACGGAACGTCAATCGGACGTTCCGTGTGCCCGCGGTGACTGACAACGTAGTTCTGGTGTCATAAACGGCCAAAACGAGCGTCAAACGGTCAAATTCATAGCGGTCGACCTCGGATTGACCTGAAACCACCGTGAAACATTCTAATTATTATTCGTGACGTGTACGCGCAGACGAAACGTCAATCGAACGTGCGGTTTGCGTGGTACGGCTCAATATTCGTGTTTTAAGTGATGCGCGCGCTTCGTAAACGCGCGTGAGGGTGGTCCAAATGGGCCGAACGATTTCGGAATGGCATGAAATCAGACGACAAATACAGGTGAGTGATTTATGAAGTGGTAGAGTAGATGGCATGTCAATCGGACGTGCCGTGTGCCCGCGGTGACCGACAACGCAGTTCTGGTGTCATAAACGGCCAAAACGGGCGTCAAACGGTCAAATTCATAGCGGACGACCTCGGATTGACCTGAAACCACCGTGAAACATTCTAATTATTATTCGTGATGTGTACGCGCAGACGAAACGTCAATCGGACGTGCGGTTTGCGCGGTACGGCTCAATATTCGTGTTTTAAGTGATGTGCGCACTTCGTAAACGCGCGTGAGGGTGGTCCAAATGGGCCGAACGATTTCGGAATGGCATGAAATCAGACGACAAATACGGGTGAGTGATTTATGAAGTGGTAGAGTAGATGGCACGTCAATCGGACGTGCCGTGTGCCCGCGGTGACCGACAACGCAGTTCTGGTGTCATAAACGGCCAAAACGGGCGTCAAACGGTCAAATTCATAGAGGACGCCCTCATATTGACCTGAAACCACCGTGAAACATTCTAATTATTATTCGTGATGTGTACGCGTAGACGGAACACCAATCGGACGGGCGGTTTGCGCGGTACGGCTCAATATTCGTGTTTTAAGTGATGCGCGCGCTTCGTAAACGCGCGTGAGGGGGGTCCAAACGGGCCGAACGAAGTTGGAATGTCCTGAAATCAGAAGATAAATACGGGACAATTATTTCTGAAGTGGTCGAGCAGACGGCACATCAATCGGACGTGTCGTGTGCCCGTAGTGACCGACAACGCAGTTCTGGTGTCATAAACGGCCAAAACAGGCGTCCAACGGTCAAATTCATAGCGGACGACCTCGGATTGACCTGAAACCACCGTGCGACATTCTAATTATTATTCGTGACATGTACGCGTAGACGAAACGTCAATCGGACGTGCGGTTTGCGCGGTACGGATCAATATTCGTGTTTTAAGTGATGCACGCGCTTCGTAAACGCGCGTGAGGGTGGTCCAAATGGGGCGAACGATTTCAGAATGGCTTGAAATCAGAGGAAAAATACGGGTGAATGATTTATGAAGTGTTTGAGCAGACGGCACATCAATCGGACGTGCCGTGTGCCCGCGGTGACCGACAACGCAGTTTTGGTGTCATAAACGGCCAAAACGGGCGTCCAACGGTCAAATTCATAGCGGACGACCTCAAATTGACCTGAAACCACCGTGAAACATTCTAATTATTATTCATGACATTTACGCGAAGACGGCACGTCAATCGGACGTGCGGTTTGCGCGGTACGGCTCAATATTCGTGTTTTAAGTGATGCGCGCGCTTCGTAAACGCGCGTGAGGGTGGTCCAAAAGGGCCGAACGATTTCGAAATGGCCTGAAGTCTGACGAAAAATACGGGTGAGTGATTTATGAAGTGGTCAAGCAGACGGCACGTCAATCGGACGTGCCGTGTGCCCGCGGTGACCGACAACGCAGTTCTGGTGTCATAAACGGCCAAAACGGGCGTCAAACGGTCAAATTCATAGCGGCCGACCTCGGATTGACCTGAAACCACTGTGAAACATTCTAATTATTATTCGTGACGTGTACGCGCAGACGGCACGTCAATCGGACGTGCGATTTGCGCAGTACGGCTCAATATTCGTATTTTAAGTGATGCACGCGCTTCGTAAACGCGCGTGAGGGTGGTCCAAACGGGCCGAACGAAGTCGGAATGGCCTAAAATCAGACGAAAAATACGGTTGAGCGATTTATGAAGTGGTCGAGCAGAAGGCACATCAATCGGACGTGCCGTGTGCCCGCGGTGACCGACAACGCAGTTCTGGTGTCATAAACGGCCAAAACGGGCGTCAAACGGTCAAATTCATAGCGTATGACCTTGAATTGACCTGAAACCACCGTGAAACATTCTAATTATTATTCGTGACGTGTACGCGCAGACGGCACTCCAATCAGACGTGCGGTTTGCGCGGTACGGCTCAATATTCGTATTTTAAGTGATGCACGCGCTTCGTAAACGCGCGTGAGGGGGGTCCAAACGGGCCGAACGAAGTCGGAATGCCCTAAAATCAGACGAAAAATACGGGTGAGTGATTTATGATGTGGTCGAGCAGATGGCACGTCAATCGGACGTGCCGTGTGCCCGCGATGACCGACAACGCAGTTCTGGTGTCATAAACGGCCAAAACGGGCGTCCAACGGTCAAATTCATAGCGGACGACCTCGGATTGACCTGAAACCACCGTGAAACATTTTAATTATTATTCGTGATATGTACGCGCAGACGACACGTCAATCGGACGTGTGGTTTGCACGGTACGGCTCAATATTCGTGTTTTAAGTGATGCGCGTGCTTCGTAAACGCGCGTGAGGGTGGTCCAAACGGGCCGAACGATTTCGGAATGGCCTGAAATCAGACGAAAAATACGGGTGAGTGATTTATGAAGTGGTCGAGCAGACGACATGTCAATCGGACGTGCCGTGTGCCCGCGGTGACCGATAACGCAGTTCTGGTGTCATAAACGGCCAAAATGGGCATCCAACGGTCAAATTCACAGCAGACGACCTCGTATTGACCTGAAACCATCGTGAAACATTCTAATTATTATTCGTGACATGTACGCATAGATGGAACGTCAATCGGATGTGCGGTTTGCACGGTACGGCTCAATATTCATATTTTAAGTGATGCACGCGCTTCGTAAACGCGCGTGAGGGTGGTCCAAACGGGCCGAACGAAGTCGGAATGGACTGAAATCAGACGACAAATACGGGTGAGTGATTTACGAAGTGTTCGAGTAGACGGAACGTCAATCGGACGTGCCGTGTGCCCGCAGTGACCGACAACACAGTTCTGGTGTCATAAACGGCCAAAACGGGCGTCAAACGGTCAAATTCATAGCGGATGACCTCGGATTGACCTGAAACCACCGTGAAACATTCTAATTATTATTCGTGACATGTACGCACAGACGTCACGCCAATCGGACGTGCGGTTTGCGCGGTACGGCTCAATATTCGTATTTTAAGTGATGCACGCGCTTCGTAAACGCGCGTGAGGGGGGTCCAAATGGGCCGAACGAAGTCGGAATGCCCTAAAATCAGACGAAAAATACGGGTGAGTGATTTATGAAGTGGTCGAGCAGACAGCACGTCAATCGGACGTGTCGTGTGCCCGCGGTGACCGACAACGCAGTTCTGGTGTCATAAACGGCCAAAACGGGCGTCCAACGGTCAAATTCATAGCGGATGACCTCAGATTGACCTGAAACCACCGTGAAACATTCCAATTATTATTTTTGACATGTACGCGCAGACAGCACATCAATCGGACGTGCGGTTTGCACGGTACGACTCAATATTCGTGTTTTAAGTGATGCGCGCGCTTCGTAAACGCGCGTGAGGGGGGTCCAAACGGGCCGAACGATTTCGGAATGGCCTGAAATCAGAAGAAAAATACGGGTGAGTGATTTATGAAGTGGTCGAGCAGACAACACGTCAATCGGACGTGTCGTGTGCCCGTGGTGACAGACAACGCAGTTCTGGTGTCATAAACGGCCAAAACGGGCGTCCAATGGTCAAATTCATAGCGGACGACCTCGGATTGACCTGAAACCACCGTGAAACATTCTAATTATTATTCATGACGTGTACGTGTAGACGGCACGTCAATCAGACGTTTGGTTTGCGCGGTACGGCTCAATATTCGTATTTTAAGTGATGCGCGCGCTTCGTAAACGCGCGTGAGGGTGGTCCAAACGGGCCGAACGATTTCAGAATGGCCTGAAATCAGACGACAAATACGGGTGAGTGATTTATGAAGTGGTCGAGCATACGGCACGTCAATCGGATGTGTCGTGTGCCCGCGGTGACCGACAACGCAGTTCTGGTGTCATAAACGGCCAAAACGGGCGTCAAATGGTCAAATTCATAGCGGACGACCTCTTATTGACCTGAAACCACCGTGCAACATTCTAATTATTATTCGTGATGTGTACGCGTAGACGGCACGTCAATCGGACGTGTGGTTTGCGCGGTACGACTCAATTTTCGTATTTTAAGTGATGCACGCGCTTCATAAACGTGCGTGAGGGGGGTCCAAATGGGCCGAACGAAGTCGGAATGCCCTGAAATCAGACGAAAAATACGGGTGAGTGATTTATGAAGTGGTCGAGTAGACGGAACGTCAATCAGACGTGCCGTGTTCCCGCGGTGACCGACAACGCAGTTCTGGTGTCATAAACGGCCAAAACGGGCGTCAAACGGTCAAATTCATAGCGGACGACCTCGGATTGACATGAAACCACCTTGCAACATTCTAATTATTATTCGTGACGTGTACGTGCAGACGGCACGCCAATCGGACGTGCCATGTGCCCGCGGTGACCAACAACACAGTTCTGGTGTCATAAACGGCCAAAATACTGTCCATTTTAAACAAAATAGAGACACTTTGAGTGGTGTCGGCCACACCACGCCTCGGATTGAGGTGGATTTGACTCGTACACGTCACATATGACCCATGGATCGTTCTCCTAAAGTTTCAACAGAAACCGAATGCGTTTGGTCAGTTTTCCGTATGTCATTTTTTGTTTTCACTAAAAATGAAGTCCATTTTAAACAAAATAGATACACTTAGAGTGGTCTCGGCCACACCGCGCCTAGGATTGAGGTGGCGTTGACTCATACACGTCACATATGACCCATGGATCGTTCTCTTAAAGTTTCAACAGAAACCGAATGCGTTTGGTCGGTTTTCCGTATGTACTTCAAATACTGTCCATTTTAAACAAAAGAAAGTCACTTAGAGTGGTCCCGACCACACCGCATCTCAGATTTAGGCGGGGTTGACTCGTACACGTCTCAAATGACCCATGGATCATTGTCTTAAAGTATCAACACAATCCAAATGCGTTTGGCCGGTTTTCCGTATGCCAGTTGATGTTTTTCACTTAAAATGATGTCATTTTGAAACAAAAGACATACACTTTGAGTTGTTCCGACCACACCGCGCCTCGGATTGAGGCGGGGTTGATTCGTACACGTCACATATGACCCATGGATTGTTTTCCTAAAGCATCAACACATTTCGAAAGTGTTTGGTCAGTTTTTCGTATGTCACTTTTTGTTTTCACTTAAAATCTTATGGAAATTCATATAGAATATTTTTATATCATATTTAGTATGGATTAGATTTTAGTTGATCGTGCTATGAAATATTTTAGAGCTAATGAAATTAAGGAAGGTGGAGGGGCTGTCTGGGGGGCTGTCCGGGGGGGCTGTCCGGTGGGTGTCCGGGGGGCTGTCCGGGGACCAAAGAGGAGGGTGGGGGGGCTGTGCGGGGTCTGTCCGGGGGGTGTTTGGGGGTTGTTCAGGGGGTTATCCGGGGTTGTTCAGGGGGTTGTCCGGGGGTTGTTCAGGGGGTTGTTCAGGGGTTGTTCAGGGGTTGTTCAGGGGGTTGTCCGGGGTTGTTCAGGGGGCTGTCCTGGGGGTGTTTGGGGGGTTGTCCGGGGTCCAAGGGGGAGGGTGGGGGGGGTTGTCCGGGGGGTTGTCAGGGGGGCTATCTGGGGTCCAGGGTGGAGGGTCGGGGGCTGTACGGGGGGCTGTCTAGGGGGCTATCCGCGGGGGCTGTCCGGGGGGGTTGTCCGTTGGGTGTCCGGGGGGCTGTCCGGGGACCAAGGAGGAGGGTGGGGGGGCTGTGCGGGGTCTGTCCGGGGGGTGTTTGGGGGTTGTTCAGGGGGTTGTCCGGGGTTGTTCAGGGGGCTGTTTGGGGGTTGTTCAGGGGGTTGTTCAGGGGTTGTTCAGGGGTTGTTCATGGGTTGTTCAGGGGGTTGTCCAGGGTTGTTCAGGGGGCTGTCCGGGGCGTGTTTGGGGGGTTGTCCGGAGTCCAAGGGGGAGGGTGGGGGGGTTGTCCGGGGGGCTGTACGGGGGGCTATCCGGGGTCCAGGGTGGAGGGTTGGGGGCTGTACGGGGGGATGTCCAGGGGGCTGTCCGCGGGGCTGTCTGGGGGGTGTTTGGGGGGTGTTCGGGGTCCAAGAGGGGGGGGGGGTTGTCCATGATCCAAGAATGAGGGGGGTTGTCCAGGGAGTTCTCAAACACACAACCACTAAAAGACAACAACATCCATAAAAATAGACAATATATAAAAATAACTCAACTCCAATACTATACTACGAGTCTAGATAAAACCAACAACTAGAATAGATTAAACATCAAATCTCAGTAATATAAGTCAAAAATGTAACGGATCAATATGTCCCACATCAGCATCACCATCACCATCATCATCATCATCATCACCCTCTTCATCGTCCTCCTCATCATCCTCACCCTCCACAGTGCCTTCCTCCTCACCTTCTCCCTCCTCCTCGCCCTCCTCATCTCCCTCCTCTTCTGCATCAGACTCCTCTCCATCATCATCTTCAAGCTGGACATCGGCCTAACCACCACTGGAAGTGCCACCTGGTGCACCATATATAGAATGTATCGACGACATGTATTCATCAATCGCTGGGCTGGCCTCTGCTGGTAGTGTTGGACGTAGAACTTCAATAAATTTCATAAATGCACTGTTTTCCCTAACAGACTGTTCTGCCGTCTCTATGGCCCTTTTCTCAGTCTGTTCTGCCTGTGCCCTAACTTGCTGCAGCTCGGTGGCACTACAACTCGTACCTGAGGCAGGCCAATACCTCTTCGGGGCTATCCTAGGCCGGCAGCGTACTCTTCCAGAATGATCCTCTCCCAACACCTGATGTAAGTGATCAGATGGCCCAAAATTGTCTGCTTCTTGGGCATCGAGGGCCTCTAAAGCATCCTGTTACAAATATAAATATATTATTAAGTTACGAAATAGATATTAAAATATAAAATCAACAGATTAAAACTTACAATCTGCTGCTGAGTCGCTTCGTTGACAGCACTTCCATCCTTTTTTCGTCTACTCGAGAAAAACAGTTTTGCTCGAGGCACACGTCCTTCAATATTTTGTACTTGCCTCTACAATGACATTGAAAACAAAAGTTATATAAAAACTTTAGCAAATGATTAAATAATTGAGGAAACAAAAGAAAATGTAAGTTGTAAAGAAAACTTATAAACAATTGTCATACCTGCTGCCTCTCATGATCCGGCATCGTTGTGCGTCCTAGTGTATGGAGGTATTTTTTTGCATCAATGTTTTTTTTTATTTTTCCCAGATGATTCCTAAATAAAATTTGATAATGCAAAGGATAATATTAATGCAAAACTTGAAAGTTATTATTTAAATACCTCAAATGTAATTCATACCTTAAACTGGGTACTCGTCCAATGAGTAATCATCTGCCGATACTGCTCTATAGGACAATCATCCACGACTGGTACCGCCTCTAACTCAGTGCCAACTCTAGCACGCCAGCCAATATATAGCTCATGCTTGTAGGCTCTCCAAAGCTCACCTAAATCCTTTAGACGTTCCAGTCATGCACCCTCACCATCAGGAAAATTAAATCGAATCTGAAATCAAAATATTAATTCATATAAATACAAAAATAATTCATGGCATTAAATACAACAGATTTTTTTACCCATATCTCTTCCCAAGCTCTATCTTTGACCTCATGTGGCAAATGTCTCCACGACAGCGGGCTGATGGGAATGATGTCGGAGTATTTGGAAAGCGTCACCAGAAAACTCCGACATTGCTGCCCTGTTTTCTCAACCATCTGATTGTCTTCATTATATTCCACCATAACCTGTGTGCGACGGTTCCACACCGAACGCATGCGTGTACGGCCCCGCCCTCGCCTCCTGTCAGTAGATGTATCTGTCATTAAAGAAAAACAAATATTTTATCAAAACATGTTATAATGAAAATAAATATTGCTATAAAAATTTGTTAGGGTTTTATAAATATACCTGCGCTAGTCTGATCAATGAGTGGCGTCGGATCCACAGAACCTGATGAAACACCCTCTGGTGGAACAGGAGTCGAAGACGATGGAATATAAAAGCTCAGAGAGACAGAAGTAGAAGGAAAAGAAGATGGAACAGCTGTATGACTTGATGCTGACTGGGGAGTGGGAATCATCATGGGATGTGAAAATGATGGGGCAGAAGATGCAGAAGGTAGTGAAAACATGGGAGGCCTAAATAACCTGTGTGTCCCTAACGACACACCGGGATCAGAATGTGGGAAGGCTGAAATGTCAGTGGGAGGGGCAGGGTCTAGTCGGGCACGCGCAGCTCTACGTCCACCTCTGGTACGAACCCTCCTCGTACCACCAGCCTGAGTACTAGGACCAGTACTAGGCTCCTCGAAGAATAACTGTCGACGTAATGGTGGATCCTACAAAAAAGTTTACAAAAAAAAATTAATCACATGACATTATATATTCTGTAAATATATATATATATATATATATATATATATATTTGAAATAAAGTACTCACTGTAGGCACTAATGGTGGAATGCCCATCTCCTCCATCCGACGATTGTTCTCCGCCATTTTTTTTCTTCGTCTCTCTTCAATTGGATACATTTCCTGCATTTGAAAACAAATATGTAATTAATTAGAAAAAGAAAATTAATGTGTAAACCAAAAAACTAAATATATGAGGGAATGAGGGGATTCATTGGTAATTTAGCTATCAATTGTTTTAGAAGATCTTGAATGAATTTAATAAAACATACAAGTTGTAATGTTCACCAAGTTAGAAATATTGTTTGATTTGGTTTGAATACAGTTCAATTCCAAATTAGAAAATGCAATTCAAATAAAACAGCAACCAATAAACATTGAAAATTCACATAACGGTCAAGTCAGCTAAAACATATTTCTGATCAATACTAAATAAATATGAATATTACCAACCTTAACAACCCAACTCGAGGTAAACCAAAAGAATTGAGAACATGGATGAATGATTCTATATATTTCCAACCACAACTTCAGGTTCACAATCAACTCTGACAATTGAGCTATTAGAGTCATCAAAAGAAATAAATGGATTGGTTCCAATGGCAATAGGGACAGTGTCAATTCCATCATCAGCATCATCAAAAATATGTCTTGGAATTACTTCAACTATGACACCAAATTCAGGTTGAAGTTGATCTTTGACATAAAAAACTTGTTTATCCATTGATGCCAACACATATGGTTCTTCGGTAGCAAGAGTGCGGGTCATATTAATTACTCGAAATCCATAATCATCAATAAATGTTCCATGTCTCGTCATCGAATCAAACCAATGACATTTCATCATTGTGACTCGTCCATGAGAGTAATAATCCAATATTATGATTTTCTCAACGACTCCATAATAACCCACATTTTCAAGTCGCGGTCTACTATCTGATGCACTGGCATAACAATATGTTGTGGCAGTAACCATAATACCATCATGTTGTGTTCTCATGTTTTTGGCTCGTTCAGTGACAATAAATCTGTACCCATTGATAACAATTGATTTACAGTCATGAACCACGGTATTAGGACCAAAAGCCAAAGCTCTTATTTCCTCAGAGACAGAGTCAGCAGACAAACTCAATACCTGCAATATAAATGACAGTTAAACTTAAGTAAATATTGAAATAATTAATTTAAACAGTAATATTTTTACCTTCAATTTTAACCAAGAAGAAAACTCTTTGCTATGCAAAGTCTCTCTCCTTCTCAAAGATAAAGAACGATGCTTCCTATTTATCATCATTTTATGTTCCCTGTAGATAAAAAAATATGAATAGTTTAATAGATATATATGTAAGATATACATATTCAATTTTGTTACCTGATATAGTCATCGAACAAATCACAGTTGAACAAAACTGTGCGATGTGCCATCTCCCGCTCTTCATGGATTAATGTCTTCAATGTATATGATCCATGAATTCCTCCTGTTTGAGGAAGTGATGGGAAACTGGGTTCAATTTGCTCATATTGTTCTTCTTCATTTCTCATTGGTCTGTTCATTCTTGTAGTAAGATCAGACAAATACATTGAACAGAAATCCATACATTCTTGAGCTAAGTAACCGTTCACGATAGAACCTTAGGGATGATTCTTGTTTCGAACATAAGACTTTAATGTGAACATATTTCTTTTAGTTGGATACATCCAACAAAAGGAAAAAGGTCCTCCGAGAAGTATTTCAGTTGGAATATGGACAATCAGATGCAGCATGCATGTGAAAAATGATGGGGGAAATATTTTCTCCAACTCACACAAAATTAATGGGGCATCTGTCAACATTTTTTGCAAGAAAGAATTGGACAACTTATTAGCACAAAGATCTCTAAAAAAATGGCACAACCGAATAACACCCACCCTTACATTATTGGACAAAATATGACGGATTTCTATTGGAAGCAACTCATGCAGTAGAACGTGATAATCATGAGTCTTCAAAGATTTTAGCTTCAACTCTCTTCTATTGACCCATTTAGATATGTTGCTTGAATATCCATCAGGAACTCTAATAGTCTCTAATACTTCCAAAAATTGTTTTTTTTTCAGTAGGTGTCATCACATAAGAAGCACATGGAAGTTGCCATTTATTTTCACTGATACGCACAGGATGCAATTCTGGTCTGATGCCCCAATCCACCAAGTCACGTCGAGATTGTAAATCATCTTTTGTCTTCCCCTTGACATTTAGAAGAACTGAAAGCAACATTTCACATATATTCTTTTCAATATGCATTACGTCTAAGCAATGACGTAGCAAATTGGTTTACCAATAAGGCAAATCAAAAAAGATACTCCTCTTCCTCCAATTGTAACAGGTTTCTGTGGAAACATTCTTTCTCTTTCTAGATTTCATTTGACCCTTCCCGAACGAAAAACTGAAATCTTTCAATTCATTAAGCACATCAGTTCCAGACATACGCTGAGGTGGATCATCGGTCTCTATAGTATTATCAAATCTTTGACGATTCATTCTATATGGATGATCCTTTGGCAAAAATCGTCGATGTCCCATTAAACTGAAACTACAACGATGTTTCAGTCTTCTGGATCGTGTATTCTTCATACAAACTGGACATGACAGTTTTCCTTTTGTGCTCCATCCAGACATCATTGCATAAGCCGGAAAATCATTGATCATCCATATAAGCGCAGCACGCATCTGAAATATGTCTTTCGAACATGCATCGTATGTGCGCACACCCACATCCCAAAGAAGTTTCAACTCTTTTATTAAAGGTTTCATGTATACATCAATATCAATGCCGGGATCATAAGGATCAGATATGAGTATACTCATGAAAGTGAAAGATTTTTTCATAAACAACCATGGGGGAAGATTATAAATGTGTATAAAAACTGGCCATGTGCTGTGCGAAGTAAGCATCTACCCAAACGGATTAAAACCGTCGCATGAAAGACCCAGCCTCACATTACGCACATCAGCTGCAAAATCAGGATGTCGAGCATCAAATCTCTGCCATGCAAATCCATCTGCAGGATGAACTAACTCATCATTAGTCTTCTTTCTCTCGGTATCATGCCATCTCATTTTTATTGATATGTCATCAGACATAAAAAGATTCTGGAGTCTGGGGATCAATGGAAAGTGCCACATTACTTTCTGTGGAACGCGGGATGGTGTTCCATCAGATTTTGACTTCCAGCGGGATGTGCCACATTTTATACATTCATTTCATTCAGCGGTTTCTTCCTAGAATAAACTGCAATCTTTCGGGCAAGCATGAATTTTGTTTCTGGAAAATCCAAGTTCTTCAACTAACTTCCATGCCATATAGTGGTTTGAGGGAATATCTGCATCATCTGGAAGTAAATCCTTCAAGAGGGTAAGAATGTAATTGATTGCTGTATTAGAAATCTCATACATAGTTTTTACATGAAACAATCAGATTAAAAATTCCAGCTTTTTCATTTTATCGCATTGTCGATATACTGGAGTCGTGGTAGCATCATTCAATTTTTTCACCCTATCAATATCATCATTTTCACTAGATGCATCAGTTGTCCTCATATCGACGTCTTCTTGTGTCAAAATCCTTTCTTTTTCATGATGACGAATAAACGAAAACCGATCATCTAACAAATTCTCCATTCCAGTCCTTTCATTTCGATCATCACCAATTTGAGATTTCATTTTCTCCCCATTGTGATACCACACAAAGTAGTTTGCTTGAAAACCATTTTTTGTTATGTGGTAGCTGACTTCTTCACGACTCAACCAAGGTCTACCAACACAATTGGAACATGGGCAGTGTATGCGACCACTATCTGAAGCATTGTGAAATGAAAAATCTATAAATCTCTCCAAATTGTTTTGAAAATCGCTTGAGATACGATCGGTTTCATACATCCAACTTCTGTCCATTCTGTAAAAAGAATTCATATAAGTCATTTTTTCATAAACAATTCAATAGGATTGAACTTTAATAGAAAATACATTTAAGTAAACGATAAAGGAAGAAAATAATCATGGTATCAACTACACATGTGAAAAAAACATACTAATGTGTTATTGAAAAAATGTAAAACCAATAAGAACTTAATGTGTTATCACATCAGAGAATGCCTCATCCCATAACCATATTAGTAGGGTATCCTCATATGCGATTTACCTTTTTGAATTAATATGCACTTCCTCACCAGGTACCTGAGTAGATTTCATAGATATAATCATCTCACATCCTGTAAGGCTTCCATTATGTATGATCTGCAGAATAATTTGAGTGATCATGAATCATGCATGGGATCTTCCCATGATCACTATAGATTATGAGAAGGAATTATGATAGGTCACGTGAAGAACATCAAACACATATTTTAGATAATTTGAGACATAATATAATAAAATAATGTATAAATCTATGGAATTTGGGATAAAAGGTGGGTTGTCCACGGGGGTCGATGATGTTCGGACAGGGGGTTCGCGAGAGCACGGCCACCCCCTGTGGCCAGCCCACCCACCTCCCTGGACAGCCCGCCCACCCCTCCTTGACAGCCCGACCACCCCCGTGGACACCCCTTCCACCCTTGTGGACAGCCCGCCCACCCCCGTACCCCCCTGGACACCCTGTACCCCCCTGGGATAGCCCCTCCCACCCTCCCAAATAGCCCACACCCCCCTCCCCTGCAACCCCCACCACCACTACCTAGACATACCAACCCCCATGGACACCCCACACACCCCTCCCCCACCAGGACACCCCACCCAGACCCCCAGGACAGCCCACACCCCATGGAAAGCCCCGCCCACCCCCGTGGACAGCCTTTCCCACCCCCGTGGACAGCCTCGCCCACCCCCATGGACAACCCACCCACCCCCGTGGACACCCCCTACCCCCTAGACAGCCCAACCACCCTCGTGGACAGCCCACCCACCCCCCTCGACACCCCTTCTCCCTATGGAAAGCCCCCACCCCCTTGGATAGCCCGCCCACCCCCCTGGACACCCCTACCCCCTGTGGCTAGCCCACCCACCCCCTGGACAGCCCGCCCACCCCTCCTTGACAGCCCGCCCACCCCCGTACCCCCCTGGACACCCCATACCCCCCCGGGATAGCTCCGTCCACCCTCCCAAACAGCCCACACCCCCCTCCCCTGCAACCCCACCACCACCACCTAGACATACCAACCCCCCTGGACACCCCACACACCCCTCCCCCACCAGGACACCCCACCCAGACCCCCAGGACAGCCCACACCCCCTGGACAGCCCCGCCCACCCCCGTGGACAGCCTTTCCCACCCCCGTGGACAGCCCCGCCCACCCCCGTGGACAACCCACCCACCCCCGTGGACGCCCCCTACCCCCTAGACAGCCCAACCCCCCCATGGACAGCCCACCCACCCCCCTCGACACCCCTTCTCCCTATGGACAACACCCCACCCCCTTGGATAGCCCGCCCACCCCCTGGACACCCCTACCCCTTGTGGCCAGCCCACCCACCCCCCCTGGACAGCCCGCCCACCCCTCCTTGACAGCCTGGCCACCCCCGTGGACAGCCCGTCCACCCTTGTGGACAACCCGCCCACCCCGTACCCCCCTGAACACCCCGTACCCCCCTGGATAGCCCCGCCCACCCTCCCAAACAGCCCACACCCCCTCCCCTGCAACCCCACCACCACCACCTAGACATACCACCCCCCCTAGACACCCCACACACCCCTCCCCCACCAGGACACCCCACCCAGACCCCCAGGACATCCCACACCCCCTCGACAGCCCCGCCCACCCCCGTGGACAGCCTTTCCCACCCCCGTGAACACCCCCGCCCACCCCCGTGGACAACCCACCCACCCCCGTGGACACCCCCTACCCCCACAATCCATTATCCAAAACATATCAAATTGGTTTGAACACAATCCATAATTCCCACAATCCATTATCCAAAACATGTAAACGTTCACGATAGCCTCCCCCAACTCTGATTTACATGTTTTTAACACTCTCCTTCCAAACATAGAATACAAAAACATTAAAGAAGTCTTCACAAACACAAACAATATCCTATTTAGATATTAATTTCAATAATCAATTAAACCACCAACACCTGGAAAAAATCTATTCATTAAAACAACTACAACAATATGGTTGAGATCAAATTTTACCTATTCGTATGGGGGTGTACCTGTTGGGATGGGGGGTGCTGGTGTTCGGATTCGCGAGAGAAGTGGAGTCGGATGGGGTTCGGGAGAGCAGCAGAGCGAATAGATTAGGGCTCTGTCCGAATGGGGAGAGGAGATCCCGATCTGGAATTTGGGGGAAACCTTTGCCAACGGTTTATAAAAACCGTTGGGAAAGGCACACATTTCCCAACGGTTCCAGTGAACCGTTGGGAAATGTGTGAGTTTAGAACCCCTTTCCCAACGGTTCTAGTGAACCGTTGGGAAAGGTGTGAGTTTTCCCAACGGTTCCAGTGAACCGTTGGGAAAGGTGTGAGTATAGCACCCCTTTACCAATGGTTCCAGTGAACCGTTGGGAAAGGGTCCACCGAAATTCCCTTTGCCAACGGTTTTGTTAAACCGTTGGCAAAGGCTCACTATACCAATGGTTTAAGTAAACCATTGGTATAATATTGTTGGGAAAATCCTAAATTCCAGTAGTGACAATTTTTATAAGGGATTTCATTTCAATTTACATTCCATTGAGACTTAATTGTTGTTATGAACCAATTCACTTTTATATGGAGTATATACTAACCATTGAAATATTATATCATGAATATCCTTATTCTCATGATATTATATGTTTTTTTTCATTTTATTATTTAATTATGTTTAGTCAATTGTTTCTCAAGTGTGATGAGACTTTTTAACTAAAACATCTTTTTAAAAGATTTAAATATTTATTCTTCTAAATATTTCTCATTAATGTCCATGTTTTCAAAATGGTTTTAAGGATTTATTTATATGAACATTAATGTTTTAAAATGATAATTCCTTTAAAATATTCAAAGTGGTATGGGACACTTTGATTCAAAAATCTCTTTTTTAAATGTTTTAAATGGTTTTGAAAATGGTTTGATAAATCATTGATTATGTCAATATCTTGAAATGATATATTGTGATTGGAATATGTAAATGTTATATTTCCTTTATGCTTGTGTTATGTGTTATGATTATGTTATGGTTCTTGGTAATTGTTTACGTATACAAGTGGTTCCGTGATAAACCTAGGGCAGGTGAGCCTGAGATAGCTCTCCAATGCATTGGGTAACGTGATAGAGGTAAACGTTAATGTTTATCCTAAGAGATTTAGGGAATATGCTATGATGGGTATTCCAATATAACTCCCTATATAGCTGTGATTGATACAATGTAAGTATGTTATGTATTCCACAAGTTAACTTTATGATTTATGATTTCTTCATGTTATTCATAAATATTATGATTTCATGAGGTATGCTATGATTGAAAAGTATGGTTTCATTGAATTGTATTTATTGATGGGATAATGTTTTATTTCCTTATTTTATAACCCTTAATGAGATTTTTAGGCTCATCCAAAGTTCATGAAAGGTTTTCCATAGGACTTAAAGATGAATAGATTCAAGGAGGGGATCAAGGAAAAGTTATTCTGTCTAAAACATGGAACTAGACATGTTTCTTTTTAAGGGTTTTTATTTTATAAAAAATTGATACTGAGTAGTATTGTATACATGTAATTTTAAAGTTGATATGTAATAGTTATGGCCTACTTTTCTAAAACTCTAAATCTGAAAAGATCCTCAATGTGAATTATTCATTTAATTCAAGATTATGTAATGTTTTAAGGCCGAGTCCTTATAGTTGGTATCAGAGGTCGGTTTAGATAACTTTACATGATATGGTGTTATTTAAGCATAAGTGACACAACCATAATGGTTAGCATATTAGAAAGATTCATAGTTATTTTAGAGATTTTTTTTAAAATTTTATGAAATTGTATAGTTTTCAGAAAAGGACAACACACATAGCATGTGAAAACCCGTTATGTTAGACAAGGCTGCGGGAATCGAACCCACAACCAAAGTGAGATTTGGATTTATCGCCTACCATTGGACTAATTGAAGTCCCTAGTTAGTATGAATAATTTTTTTAGATAAATTATTTTATATATCAAGAATAAGTTTATTTGGGATCTTATATTTTATCAAATGCAAATTCTAAGTATAGAAAAATGATTTGGTGATTTTGTAATTAAGGTTATTTTGGAAGACATTCACTCTTTTTAGAACACTATATGCTTGAGGAAAATAAAATACTATGGGGTTTAATTTGTGGAGTAATGTTTGAAATTTTATTTTGGAAGAATATATGTTTTTAATGTAGACATATGAAGATTTGGTTTTTTATGGAAATTATTAACCTATCATGGAGAATATTTGATTAGGTTATTTACTTTTCAGTATGAGACTTTAAGAGTAACTGATTTTATTTGGAGATAAATGTTAAGATTTATCTTGGAAGTCTATGTTATTAAATCCTTTTGAGATTTCGATTTCAATCTTAGTTTGGATTACTTTGAATAATTTTATGGACAGTTGTTTATTGAATTGTCTTTGTTGAACTTTGGGTATTGTTTGAAATTTTTTGGAGATTAAGAATAGTTTTTCTTTTTGTTAAATATTATCCTTTTTGGGGATTATCTGATCTTATTTTAGCCATTTTGGTTTTGGTTAATGTCTAAAGACATGGGAAAAATATAGTTCATATTTTTTGTATTATGTGATTCTCTATAAGTTGATTATAGTTCTTCCAATGTGAACAAGTCATCTTGAATACTCATCGTTTGGAGAAAAGATGATTTTGGGGAATAAATATAGTAAAGAATGAAAGTTTACATGAAAAGTAAGTTTGTTTCCTTATGTTATTATTCAAGATCTTAAATAATTTCCCCAACTTTAAGAAAAGTTACTTAAAACAAAAAAAATTTCCATTATTGTTTCCTACTGGTGAATCAAATACCGTTTAACCCATCACAAGTTTGTGATTTTCTAGTGGTTAACTTTATTTTGATCATGTTTTATACCACTCTCCATCAAACCTTGATGGGTTGTTTCTCTTTCATATCCATGTTTTTTACATGGAATCCTAGTATGGGCTCTCTTGAGTTACCTTTGTATTTCTCTTTTTTTATTTTAATGAGATATTTTTATTGAATCTTTTTCCAATGTGGGGATTTCAATGAAGTTTCCAATCCCAATTTTAAAATTTCGAGGAGAAAATTCCCAAAAGGGAGAAGAATGTAACATACCAGGTAAATAAAGAATATAAATTTTTTATATTTATTAAAATTTGAGATTAAATATTAATTTTACCTTAAAGGGGATGCTATGTTCTATGGCGTACTCGACACACAACAAAGGGTTTCTTTGAAATCTTATGTTGCACACAATGCTGAGTCATACTGAAAAATGATAATATAATATTATTTTAAATGGTAGATAATGTTTAGCCATTTTATTGGAAGGAATAGACAGAACTAACTAAAATATGAATATATATGTTTGTTAAATGTTTTTACATTTATCTAATAAAAGTTAGAGGATTAAAATGTGAATAAATCCAATTTTAAGAATAAATACTCTAATATTCTTTAAATGTTCAATTTACCTTTTTTGATGGAGAACCCTATTTAAATATATTTTTGGTCACTTTTATATGTTCTATTTGAAAAAATAATATTATTCTTTTGAATCAAGACATCAAAATTTATTTTGGATAAATTTTTTGTATTTTTCTGATAAAGTTCATTTTCTTATGAATAGTGAAAAATATTATATTTTAATTCAAAACTACCTTTTAATATAATCTATTTATATGGTTAGATTATCTTTATAAATGGTTTTAAAGTTTAAATAAATTATATTGTTACCATTTAATCCAATATTGGACATTATAATTATTTTCATTTGGAAATTGGACATAAACAAGTGTCAATATTTTGATAGTTATTATTTCTTAAAACACACTTTTTTGTTTTGATAGTGGGAAATAATTATAAATTAATTTCTTCCACTTCTGTGTTTTGAATATGGAAAAATTGATTCCATATTTGGAATCATGAGGTCCAAATTGTGTAAATAGGTAACATTTATTTTTAGACATTATGAATATTTACTTCCGTAAATATTTTATTTACCATGGTTAAAGGGAAAATCTGGTAAATAAGGGTAAAAAAATATTATTAAATTACCCTAAAGTGTGTTATAATCCAAATGTTTGATACATTTTTGACCATGATCATCCTTGTGTCGATTTAGGAATCCCATAGATCCACTTAAGAGTGATAATGGAAATTAATATTAATTAATTTAAAATAAAGACAAAAATGACATTAACATATATCTTTTAGTAAATAAATTTTTACATAGGGTTATATAAGTTATATATTCTAATATAAATGTTAATTTGAAATATAAAAATATTTCCTACATCATGATATTTATTTATAATTTCTAGACATCAAATAAATAAAAATATTTATGACACAATAATGATGCAATGTTTACCTCATTAATGAATGATTTAAATAAATAAGATTATGAAGATTAAAAAAATATCCAAAACTTGTACAATTATTATTGAATGATTTTATTTCTAACACGAGTCATCTTATATTTTACTTCAATGAGTTTTGGACCTTTAGAAACTGAAAATCATTATATAATAAAATAATATTTTCAAGCTTTACTAAAGAGCCCCTCCTCCCCCTTATAAAAAGCCCTAACTTCTAACCCATTACTCACACTTTCTCAATCCCCCTTGGCTCATACAAACTCTTCCCAATTAATCTCCCTACATCCCTCTCCCCATTATAGAAGCCCTCCTCTAGGCAGAAGGCAATACAAATAAACCTTTTTTGTTCAAACCAAAGGGAGATACCTGATTTAAAAGTAACGTCTTCTTTTAAGTTATTTTGTTTTATTTTACTTCTCCAACCCCATAAACTATTTTTATTACTTTATTTTATAATAAAACCAGTATCCTAAATATACTATGTTGTTTTTATGAGATGTATTTGAACAATAATTACACAAACCTCTATCTAATGTGTAAAGAACATATTGTTTCTGTGGACGACGAACTACTGCCTCACGAAACGATGATTGTTCAATATTCTTATATCACCTATTATGGTGGCCATTATGATGGAACTGTATTTATATATGATATATATTATTTTTATGTTTTATATATTCTTATGTAATTTTATTTACAAACATACCTTTATGCTTCCCAATATGTGTAAACACTATAATTTCAATTGAGGAAGTGAGGACTACCACCCCCTCAAAGTGATATGAATCGTTCACGACATACGAGGGACATATAAAGGATGGATTTAATGAAATTATATATTATATTATAATTTAATTATAATATACCTATGTATAATTAAGTTTTCATTCCATTAAAATACAAAATAGAAATGAAAGTAGCGTTCATGCGTACGTACGACTTACCATCTCCATGAACGGTGCATTTCGTTTCTTATCTCCAAATGTTATGTAATATTATAAATACATATATATACTGGATATATATGATATATATGATATCTAAATCATGAATATAATTCTTGAGATAATGGAATTTCGACCACATGGACAATTTAAAATTATAACAAGTTCATTTTTAACTCAAGTTCCGAACATCCACAAAATGTCAGATATGAACTCAAATAATCAACTAATCATAATAGAAAGGTAATAATTGATATAAAAGGAATAATGAACTTTAAATAGTTTCTTAATCTATTAGAAATTAACTTTAGTTTATTATTCCAGAGATTAAAGAACGAACGGGTCAAGTCAGACATGAGGTAAGGGATTTCTTATCTCACTTTTAATTTCATGATAATTCCATTGTTCACCACTTATTTATTGCATGTGGTGTTTTGTGTACTGCCATTTGATATATATTATCATGATTATATTTATATTTATTTTATTTTGTGATTCATTTGGTGGTTATTAACTTTTTTTATGACTTGATTTATTAAAACATGGTAAGGGATTTTCATCTCACTTTTTATTCTCGTGAGATTCATGCTATATATACCAATATTTCCTTTTTGTGGTATATGTAAAGCCCATGATTATATAATTTGTGTAATATAATTTAATTTACGTGTATTTACATCTTCATTTTATGATCCTTCTTTCATGTGGTGTATGTTTCGTAAGTTACCAAATCGGTAAGGGGGACCTTTTAACCCAATTTCCATTCATTGGATTAATCTTATAATTCTAAATTATGTAATTCTATGATTATGTGTGGAATAAATGATTATTTATCTATGTTGTAATTTCCACTCCCCTTTTTGTGGATATACTTTTGGTACACATAATCAATCCATTTATAAATTCTCAAGTCATCAATATGAACTTGATAAGAGTAATTTTAACTCAACTTCCATTCATTGAGTTAAACATCCATGTCATTGGTGTTGTTTTAAAAAAAATATGTTTGAATGTTCTATGATTGATTTACACTGAATATCCAATCATATTGAGTGTATTTATATTTTTCACACATTATTATGTAATTAATTTATCCTTAAACTAAGGACATAGTTTTTATAAGGGATTTTGTCTCAATTTAAATTAGATTGAGACTTCATTGTTGTTATGCACCAATCCACTTTTATATAGAGTATATACAGACCTTTTAAATATTGTATCATGAATATCCTTATTCTCATGATATTATAAGTTTTTTTCATTTTATTTTTTAATTATGTTTAGTCAAGTGTTTCTCAAGTGTTATGAGACTTTTTAACTAAAACATCATTTTAAAAGTTTTAAAAATTTATTCTTATAAATATTTCTCATTAATGTCCATGTTTTCAAAATGGTTTAAAGGATTTATTTATATAGACATTAATGTTTTAAAATGTTAATTCCTTTAAAATCCTCAAAGTCTTATGGGACACTTCGATTCAAAAATATCTTTATTAAATGTTTTAAATGACTTTGAAAATGGTTTGATAAAGCATTTATTATATCAATATATTGAAATGATATATTGTGATTGTAATGTGTAAATGTTATCTTTACTTTATGATTATATTATGTGTTATGATTAGGTTATGGTTCTTGGACATTGTTTACGTATACAGGTGGTTCCGTGATAAACCTAGTGCGGGTGAGCCCGATATAGCTCTCCAATGCATTGGGTAACATGATAGAGGTAAACATTAATGTTTATCCTAAGAGATTTAGAGAATATACAATTATGGGTATTCCAACATAACTCCTTATATATCTGTGATAGCTACAATATAAGTATGTTATGTATGCTACAAGTTACCGTTATGATTTATTATTTCTATGTGTTTTTCATAAATATTATGATTTTTTGAGGTATGTTATGATTGAAAAGTATGGTTTTATTGAATTATATTTATTGATGGGATACTATTTTATTTCCTTATTTTATAACACTTCTGAGATTTTTATGCTCACCCCAAGTTTTTGAAATGTTTTCCACAGGACTTAAAGAGGAATAGAGTCAAAGATGAGATCAAGGAAAAGTCATGTTGTCTATAACTTGGAACTAGACATGTTTCTTTTTAGGAGTTTTTATTTTATAAAAAATGGATACTGAGTAGTAGTGTCTTCGTGTAAGTTTCAAGTTGATTTGTAATAGTTATGACGTAATTCTCTAAAACTCTAATCCTGAAAAGTCCCTCAATGTGAATTATTCATTTAATTCAAGATTATGTAATTTTTTAAGGTCGAGTCCTTATAGTTGGTATCATAGGTCAGTTTAGATAACTTTAGAGGTTAGGGTATTATTTAAGAATAAGTGACATAAGTATAATGGTTATTATATTAGAAAGATTCATAGTTATTTTAGAGGTGATAAATAGTTATTACATTTTGGGGTGAAAAATGAAAGGTATTAGATAACCTTTGAGGATAAAATATGTTATGATTATTTTTTAGGAATTTGTATCTTTTTTTGGAATGTTATGAAATTTTATAGTTTTTGAAAAAGGACAACACACAGACCATGTGAAAACCCATTGCATCAGACAATGCTACAGGAATCAAACCCACAACCAAAGTGTGATTGGGATTTATCGCCTACCACTAGACTACGTGAAGTCCCTAGTTAGTATGACTAATTATTTTTTTGTTAAATGATTTTACAGATCAAGAATAAGTTTATTTGGGATATTATGTTTTATAAAATGGGCATCCTTAGTATAGGAAAATTATTTGGTGATTATGTAATAAAGGTTATTTTGGAATACATTCTCTCTTTTGGGAACCCTATATGATTAAGGAAAGTAAAATACTATGGGATTTAATTTTTGGAGTAATGGTTGAAATTTTATTTTGGAATAATATATGTTTTTATTGTAGACATATGAATATTTGGTTTATTTATGGAAATTATTAACCTATCACAGATAATATGTGATTAGGTTAATTACTTTTCAGTATGAGACTTTAAGAGTAACTAATGTCATTTGGAGATAAATGTTATGATTTATGTTGGAAGACAATGTGATTAAATCCTTCTGAGATTTGGGTTTCAATATTAGTTTGGATTAATTTGAGTAATTTTATGGACAGTTGTTTATTGAATGGTCTTTGTTGAACTTTGGGTATTGTTTGACAAATTTTGGAGATTAAGAGTAGTTGTTCTTTTTGTAAAATATTATCCTTTTTAGGGATTATCTGATCCTGTACTAACAATTTTGGTTTTGGTTAATGTCTAAAGACATGGGAAAAATATAGTTCATCTTTTGTGGATTATTTGATTCAAAATAAGTTTATTATAGTGCTTTCAATGGGAACAAGTCATCTTGAATACTCATAGTTTGGAGAAAAGATGATTTTGTGGTAGAAATCTAGTAAAGGATGAAAGTCTACATGAAAAGTAAGTATGTTTCCTTATGTTCTTATTCAAGATCTTAAATAACTCCTCAAATTTATGAAAAGTAAATTAAAACAAAAACATTATCTCCTATATTTTCCTACTGGGGAATAAAAGACCCTTTTAACCCATCACAAGTTTGTGATTTTTTGGTGGTTAACTTTCTCCTAATCATGTTTTCTACCACTCTCCATCAAACCTCGATGGTTTGTTTCTATTCCATATCCATGTTTTCCAATATGGAATCCTAGTATGGGATATATCAAGTAACCTTGTTATTTCTTTTTATTTCTTTTAAAGTGATATTTTTATTGACTCTGTTTCTGATGTGGGAATTTCAATGAAGTTTCCAAGCCCAATTTCAAAATTGTGAGGATGAAATTTCCAAAAGGGGGGAAGGATGTAACATCCCAGGTAAATAAAGAATATAATATTTTCATATTTATTAAAATTTGTGAATTAAATATTAATTTTTCCTTAAAGGGTATTCTATGTTCTATAGTGTACCTGATGTGCAATAACGAGTTTCTTTGAAATCTTATGTTGCACACAATACTGAGTCACAATGAAAAATAATAATATAATATTATTTTAAATGGTAGTTAACGCCAAGCCATTGTATTGGAGGGAATGGACATAAAAAACTACAATATGAATATATATGCTTGTTAAATGTTTTTACATTTATCCAATAAAATTTAGACGCTTAAAATGTGAATGAATCCAATTTTAAGCATAAATACTCTAATATTTTTTAAATAGTCAATTTACCACCTTTTGATGGAAAACCCTCTTTAAATATTGTTTTGGTCACTTTTATATATTCTATTTGAAAAAAAATAATATTCTTCTTTAGACTTGGGACATCAAAACTCACTTTGGATAAAATTTTGGTATTTTTAAGACAAAGTTCATTTTTTATGAATAGTGAAAAATACTATATTTTAATTCAAAACTGCCTTTTAATCTAATTTATTTATATGGTTTGATTATCTTTCTAAATGGTTTTAAAGTTTAAATAAATTATATTTTTACCATTTAATCCAATTTTGGTCATTATAAGTATTTTCACTTTGAAATTGGACATAAATAAGTGTCAATGTTTTGATAGTTATTATTTCTTAAAAACACGCTTTTTGTTTGGACAATGGGAATTAATTTTAAATTAATTTCAGCCACTTTTGTGTTTTGAATTTGGAAAAATGGATTCCATATTTTGAATCAGGATGTCCAAATTTTATAAATAGGTAACTTTTATTTTCATACATTATGAATATTTACTTCAGTATATATTTTATTTACCATGGTTAAAGGGTAAATCTGGTAAAGAAGGGTAAAAAAATAATACTAAATTACACTAACATGTATCTTAATCCTATTTTTTGATACATTTACGACCATGGGAATCCTTGGGGAGATTTAGGGACCCCATGGATCCACTTAAGAGTGATAATGACAATTTATATTAATTAATTTAAAGTAAAGAAAAAAATGACATAAACTTATATCTTTTAGTAAATCAATTTTTACCTAGGGTTATATAAGTTATATCTTCTACAATAAATATTAATTTCAAAGATAAAAATATTTCCTACATCATTATATTTGTTTATAATTTTTATACCTCAAATAAATACAAATATTTATGACACAATAATGATGCAATGTTTACCTCATTAATGAATGATTTAAATAAATAAGATTATAAAGATTAAAACAATATCCAAAACCCGTACAATTCTTATTGGATAATTTTATTTCTAACATGATTCATATTATATTCGACTTTAATGAGTTTTTTACATTTATAAACCTAAAATCATTATATAATAAAATAATATTTTCAAGCTTTCCTAAAGATCCCCTCCCCCCTTATAAAAAGCCCTCACTTCTACCCCATTACTCACACTTCTCAAGCCCCCTTGGATCATCCAACCTCTAACCAATTAATCTCCCTAAATCTATTTCCTTTTTCAAGAATCTTTCCCCTATAAATAAGGCAATACAAGTAAACCTTTTGGTTCAAACCAAAGGGAGATATCCGATTTAAAGCTAACGTCTTCTCTTAAGTTCTTTTTTTTACTTCTCCAACCCCATAAACTCTATTTATTCCTTTATTTTATAACAAAACCAGTAAAATAAATATACTAGGTATTTTTTATGAAATTTATTCAAACTAAACTTACACACACCTCCATCTAATGGGTAAAGAACATATTGTTTCTGTGGACGGCAAACTACTTCCTCATGAAACGATGATTGTTCAATAGTCTCCTAACAACTCTTATGGAGGCCATTATGATGGAAATGTATTTATATATGATATATATAATGTTACTATTTTCTATATTCATATGTAATTTTTATTTACAAATATACCTTTATTCTTTCTAATTTGTGTAAACACGATAATTTCATTTGAGGAAGTGTAGACTACTGCCCCTCAAAGTGATATGACACATTCATGCCATACATGAGATGTATAAAGGATAGAGTTAATAAAATTATATATGATATTATAATTTAATTATAATATATCTATGTATAATTAATTTTTCATTCCATTATAATATGAAATAGAAATTAATGCAGCGTTCATGCGTACGTACGACTTACTGTCTCCATGAACGGTGCATTTCATTTCTTATCTCCAAATGTTATGTACTATTGTAAATACATATATATACTGGATATATATGATATATAAGACATCTAAATCATGAATATAATTCTGGTGATAATGCAATTTTGACCACATGGACAACTTATAATTTTTACAAGTTCATTTTTAACTCAAGCTCCAAACATCGACAAAATGTCTGATATGAACTCAAATAATTAACTAATTGTTATAGAAAGGTAATAATTGATATAAAAGGAATAATAAACTTGAAAAGGTTCTTATTAAAGTATAAATTAACTCTAGTTTTTCATTAATGAGATTAAAGAACGAACGGGTCAAGTCAGACATGAGGTAAGGGATTTCTTATATAACTTTTAATTTCGTGAGAATTCCATTATTCACAACTTATTTATTGAATGTGGTGTATTGTGTACTGAAATTTGATATATATTATCATTATTATATTTATATTCATGGTATTCTGTGTTCTATTTGGTGGTTATTAACTTTTGGTATTACGACTTTATTGATTACAACGTGGTAAGAGGTTTTCATCTCACTTTTTATTCCCGTGAGATTCATGCTATATATACCACTATTCCTTTTGTGTGGTGTATGTACTGCCCATGATTATATTCTTTGTGTAATATAATTTAATTTATGGGTATTTACATCTTCTTTTTTTATCCTTCTTTCATGTGGTGTATGTTTTTTAAGTTACTAAATCGGTAAGGGAACTTTTTAACCCAATTTCAATTCCTTGGGTTAATCTTCTAATTCTTAATTATTTCATGCTATGATTATGTATGAAATCACTGTTTATTTATTTATGTTGTAATTTACACTCCCCTTTGTGTGGATATACTTTTGATCCACATAATCAATCCATTTATAAATTCTCAAGTCATCAATATGAACTTGATAAGATTAATTTTAAGTCAATTTCCATTCATTGAGTTAAACATCCAAGTCATTGGTGTTTTTTTTTAAAATATGTTTGAATGTTCTCTGATTTATTTACACTGAATATTCAATAATATTGAGTGTATTTATATTTTTCATACGTTATTATGTAATTGATTTATCATTAATCTAAGGATATGGTTTTTATAAGGGATTTTGTCTCAATTTACATTCCATTGAGACTTCATTGTTGTTATGCACCAATTCAATTTTATATAGAGTTTATACAGACCTTTGAAATATTATATCATGAATATCCTTATTCTCATGATATTATAAGTTTTGTTTCATTTTATTCTTTAATTATGTTTAGTCAAGTGTTTCTCAAGTGTTATGAGACACTTAACTAAAACATCGTTTAAAATCATTAAAGATTTATTATTCTAAATATTTCTCTTTAATGTCCATGTTTTCAAAATGGTTTTATGGATGTATTTATATATACATCAATGTTTTAAAATGTTAATTCCTTTAAAATATTTAACGTGGTATGGGACACTTTGATTCAAAAATCTATTTATTAAATGTTTTAAATGGTTTTTAAAATGGTTTGATAAAGCATTGATTATGTCAATATATTGAAATGATATATTGTGATTGGAATATGTAAATGTTATCTTTCCTTTACGCTTTTGTTATGTGTTATGATTATGTTATGGTTCTTGGGCACTGTTTACGTATACGGGTGGTTCCATGATAAACCTAGGGAGGGTGAGCCCGAGATATCTCTGCAATGCATTGGGTAATGTGACATTGGTAAACATTAATGTTTCTACAATGATATTTAGGGAATATACTGTGATGAGTATTCCAATGTAACTCCCTATGTAGCTTTGATAGCTACAATTTAAGTATTTCATTTATTCCACATGTTACCATTATGATTTATGATTTTGTGTGTTATTTGTAAATCTTATAATTTCATAAGGTATGCTATGATTGAAAATTATGGTTTCATTGAATTGTATTTATTGATGGGATAATGTTTTCATTCCTTATTTTATAACCGTTACTGAGATTTTTATGCTCATATCATGTTTTTTGAAATGTTTTCCACAAGAATTAAAGATGAATATGGTCAAGGATGGGATCAAGGAAAAGTCATGCTGTCAAGAAATGGAACTAAACATGTTTCTTTTTAAGAGTTTTTATTTTATAAAAAAATGGATACTGAGTAGTAGTGTCTAGGTGTAATTTTTAAGTTGATATGTAATAGTTATGGCCTAATTCTCTAAAACTCTAAACCTGAAAAGATCCTCAATGTAAAATATTTGTTTAATTCAAGATTATGTAATGTTTTAAGGCTGGGTCCTTATAATATCCCCAAGACTAATTTTCATACAATATATGGGCACTATGAATTCATATTAATGCCTTTCAGACTCACTATTGCTCCAAAAATCTTCATATACATGATGAATAGAGTCTTTAGATATTACCTTGATAAATTTGTGGTAGATTTTTTTCATTTTCAAAAGCCGCTTTAAGGGAAGAGGGAAACCTTACACGGGTCGTGACCACCACAAAGTTCAAATTCAAATTACAAAATTCAAAAACATCAATCCCATTTAAGATCCGGAGAATCACAACCCACGCGCCTATCACAGGTCTTTGCCTCCCCAACATCACCTTCTTGAAGATACCTTCCAGTAATCCCCTCGGCGACAACATCATTCTCAGAGACACAGATCATCTAGCCATCGTGATGGTAGCCCCAAATTTGTGGTAGTATTTATAGATGATATTCTAATATACTACAAAACCAAGGAGGAGCATGAGGAGTATCTAAGAACTGTAATAGTGACCTTGCAAAAGGAGAAGCTCTATGAAAAGTAAAACAAGTGTGAGTTTTGGTTAAAGGAAGTCTAATTATTAGGTCATATAATCACAAGAAATGGGATATCTATGGATCCCTCTAACATAGCATCAATTGAAGGATGGTCATGGGAAATATCGGTAACAAATATCCATAGCTTCTTAGGGTTGGAGGGATATTATCACCGATTTGTGAGAAATTTCACACGATTGTCAAACCCTCTTACCAAGCTAACTCGGAAGGGAGTCAAGTTTTCTTAGAGTGATGAATGTGAAGAGAGCTTGAAGGAGTAGAAAATGAGGCTTATCACTGTGCCCGTGCTCAAATTACCCACAAGTGGTGAAATTTTCGTGGTATTTAGTGATGCTTCAAAGAATATACTGGGTTTTGTGTTGATGTAGAATGACAAAGTCATTACATATGCTTCAAGGCAATTGAAAGTTCATGAGAAGAACTATCCAAAACATTATTTGGAGTTGGCTATGGTGATCTTAGATTTAAAAATTTGGTGACATTATCTCTTTGGGGAGAAGTGGAAATATATACGGATCACAAAATCGTCAAGTATATATTCACACATAAATAGTTTAATATGTACCAATGTAGATGGTTAGAGCTGATCGAAGACTATGACTGCTCAATCCATTACCACCCTAGAAAATCAAACAAGGTGGAAGATTCTCTAAGTAGAAAAGACCCAACAATTATATCATTAATGAGAATAAAAAAGGATCCAATATTCATAGATTTTATGAAGATGGAAATTGGAATCATAAAGAAGGGAACATCATCAATACTTTCACAAATTATTGCTCAATCGTCTCTTTTGGAAAGGTTAAAGGATGCTAAAAATATGATGTTTGAATTTAGAAGAAATTGGAAACTATAAATAAGGGGAAATCCTCAGTGTTCAATTTCAATAAAGAAGGAATTGTGATATTTGGGAAAATCCTATATGTTCCATCAAGTCCAGAGCTGAAGAGGAAACTTTTTGATGATTCACATAGTTCAAATTTCTCTTTTCACCCAGGAAACACAAAGATGTATCGAGATCTCGAAGAGCATTATTGGTGGGATAACATGAAGAAGGAGATCGCTGAGTATACATCAAAGTGCCTGGTGTATCATCAAGTCAAGGCTGAGAGGAATAAGTATAAGGTGATGATGCAACCATTACCCATACCATCATGGAAATGGGATAACATCACCATTGACTTTGTCACCGGACTTTTGAAGACATCCAAAGGAAACAATTCTATCTGGGTTGTTGTGGATTGTGTTACAATGGATGAAAACTTCATTGCTATTCGGTAGGATTTATCATTGGATCAATTGGAACAGATATATATTGGGGAAGTGGTAAGGCTTCATGAATTACCACTATCTATTGTATCTGATAGAGATCCAAGATTCACCTCTAAGTTTTGGAAGAGTCTTCAACATGATTTGGATACTTAGTTAAACTTTAGTATGGCTTATCATCCTCAAACTGATGGCCAATCTGAGCAGACTATCCAAAAAATAGAGGAAATGATGAGGTCATGCTTAGTGGACTTCAAAAGAGGATGGGATCAACATCTTCCTCTGGTTGAGTTCTCTTACAACAACAGTTTCCACTCGAGCATCCGAATGACACTTTATGTAGCCCATTATGGAAAGAGGTGAAGAACACTGACATGTTGGGATGAATTCGATGAGAATAAACTATTAGGTCTTTAAATGATAGAAGAAATGGTGGAGAAGGTGTAAACCATTCAACAATATATAAAGGAATCCCAAAGTCGATAGAAGAGTTATGCAGACAACCGTCCATGAGACCTTGAATTCAAAGTTGGAGACATGATATTTCTATGCATATCTCCGTGGAAGAAGGTCATGAGGCTTGGAAAGAAGGGGAAGTTAATTCCTAGGTACATCAACCCCTTCGAGATTCTTGATCGTGTCAGGGATGTGTCATATCGACTAGTACTTCCACCTATCATGGCCAAAGTACATGATGTATTTCATGTATCCCTCTTAAGGAAGTACATACTGGACCCTTCACATGTACTCTCTATAGAGGTAATACAACTAGAGGATGATCTTTCTTATGAGGAGAAACCAGTGAAGATCTTAGATCATAGAGAAAAAGTTCTACGGAATAAGACAATTCCCCTCATCAAGGTATTGTGGCAAAACCATAGGTTTGAATAAGTGACGCGGGAATCGGAGGAAGCGATAAAGCAGAATTACCCGAATCTGTTTTCATGTGGGAAAATAAAATTTCTAGGGGGAAATTTCTTAAAGGGGGAAGATTGTAATGACCCAAAAATTTATCAATGAAAACTCATCTTGATCTAATTAAATGTATTATTATGTAAAATGGTTATATAACATATTCACTTCCTTGGTTTTATGTTTTTGGATTTTAAAATACCATTACGAATTGTGACTGCTGCTAATATAGCTATTGAACAATGATCAAATGTTTAGTAGAAATATAAGGCTTTAACAAATCCAATTTACCTAGACAAAGAAAGCGATGACCTCATCCAGTAGACTCTCCCCATACGAAGCCCATTTGTCGGATCTCGGAAAGGAGGTGGTGACATAGGGATTCTCTCTTGACCAATCCCTAGATGAGCTTTAACACATGAATCTTAAACTGAACCACCTACGGGAGATGTGAAAGTTTATAGAGATTATCACCTGAGTGATTTTATCTGAGCCACCCTAAGAGTCTATCATGATCACACACCTTACCCTAAAGTCTTATGTGAGTGTTATAAGGGGTTATGTAACAAGACCTTATCACTATGATTATGTGCATTATTTTTGTATATAATACAGAATATAAATTCATTTTATTATTTTTGTTACTCTGTAAATAGTTTTTAAATCATAAATAGTATTTTTAGTTAATATTAAACTAAGAAATATATTTTGATAAATTAAAGGATTTTTGAATTAAAAAATATTTTAACAAAATATTATTATTATTAAATTACATTTTATTAAGTATAAATGATCGTACAATTTTATGAATGCAATTTTAATTTTTATTAAGGTTTGAAAGAGGTTTTTGTCAAAACCCATGATTTTTCGATAAATGTCGGTTTTTATTTTAAAATTGAAAAATAAAAAATTTAGAAGATTATTTAGATGAAATGAATATTAATTTTTGAATAATGATGTCAAAATTATCCAATGGTTAATTTTTCATAATTTTCTGAGACAGTCGAATTTTGGGGTAAAAATTAAATACGTTTAAATATATAATGTGTTTTATAACATCATAAATACTCAACAGTTATGTAATAAAATAATATAAACATTATTTTCGGCCAATATAGGTTTTACCATTAAAATAATGTGATTTTAGGGTTGTTTTCTTTATTTTACAAAGCTTTAGTGGACCCTCCATGACTTATAAAACATTTTATCTTTTTAAATTGTTTTCCTTGAGAGTGTGACTCACATCCACATAAGAAACCATATTATTTTAATAATTTCGGACATTGGACTTATAAAATATTGTTTTCAACTCCCCTTTTTCAAAAATCATGTGAAAAACCCATGGATGGTTTGTGGGTTTCTTTAGTTTAATGTGTGGTGTTCCAAACCTAAATAATAAAGAATTCCTTCTATTTTTCTATATAAACCCACCCAATATCTTACTTCCTCTTCACTCAAAGCCCTTGGAGTTCATCCAACATCTTCCCTAATCTCTCTATAATCCTTCCAAGGATCCCCAATCTCCCAATAAGCCCCTCTTAAGCCCCTCCCAATACTTTGGGATCATACTTTCAAGTAAGGGATTCCTTCCTTTCTCTTTTTATCCATGTTTCTTAATATTGTTGTGCCATTTTATTTTCAATTATTAATGTTGGTGTATGCTTTATCACCTCCCCCATAATACTCTCTTAATGTTTGAATGATTAGAGACCCCATTTCTCTTTCATTAATGCCTCCCATGTACACCCATTACCATGCCAAAATTCTGTAAGAAATTTCTCTCTACTCATTTACATTCAAGAAATTAATTTATATTATGCATATAAATTCCATTCCATATGTTGGTATATTATTTATCATGATCCCCTTACTTTCCATTTAATGTATAAATGGTGATAAACCCTTTTCACTCTCATAAACCCATTTTAAGAATTTCTATTTGACGTTGTTATGCTACTGAAATTACTCCAAAATTTCAATTCCAAAATCATTGTGTCGTGAATACCAAACCCACTCCTCTATCAAGGGTATTTTCATTTATTCACATTTAATTTTTTTGATTGAGGAATTACATTTATGTATTCCACATGTCTTATTTGTAGAATTAATTGTGATTGTATGATCTATGTGGCACACTAATGCATGAAATGAGATGATTATGAAGGGTGCACCCAAATAGCACTCCAATGTATTGGGTATAGTATAGTATCATGATACTTCATGTCCAATGAGTGTTAACTCATAATAATTCAAGTGAAACTAGGGTTTACTCATGCTTCATGTGAAATGAGGGTTTACTCATGCTGCATGTGTAATGAGCCTTGGATCATGCTAATTCCATGTTAAGTGTCATTGCCACATCTCCATGTTATGATTATCATTCTTTATCATGACTTTATGTTCATGTCTCTCTTGTTCTCTATTGATATGTCTATCGTCTAAAATGTATTGTATTCCTCATTTTATTCCATGATTATTCCCTTACTGGGCTTTATAGCTCACCCTTTTCTTATGCATGTCCTCAGGTTATCCCATTCAATGCTATGTATGAGAGAATATAGTGGTCATGTAAATGAAGTTTTCTATAAAGATGTTGTATTTAATGTTTTAAGTTGTCATTTAACGATCTTAATCCCCAAATACACTTGAAATATCGATCTTCTAGGTTGTATTAAGTGATGTTTTTGTAATAAATTGTGTTTAAGTGTGTAATAAAGAGTAGGGTTTCCATAATACCTAAAAAAGTTCTATGTAGAAAATAAAAGTTGAAATCGTAACATTTTATGTTGTGGAGTTAAAGAGTTATAATATGTTCAAGGAATAAAAAATTTGGAATATGATTAAAAAATATCTCAATTTTTCATACTATATTTCTTTATATATGTTTCTCACTAAAGAGTTTAGTGGGTGGGTTTTATCATATAGTCATATAAAGGTGTGTCAGAAATTACATATTGATGTAATGAGTTAACATTACCCTAGAAAGTGTACCAAACATAAGGCTAATATGATATTCTATAAAATTAATATAATACACAAATTATCATATAGGGTTTTATTTATTATTCTTAAAAGGATTAAGAATATAAAATGTATCACATAAAATTAAATATATACTTTATAATTTTTTTATGTTGGATGTATATATGTATATATCGATATACATTTCTTGGATTGTAATGATAATTGACCCATAAAAATATAACTTTGAGTTATAGGTAATTTAAGTTCATCATGGTGTATTATAGGTTATCAAAAAATGTCAAGGTTATCATGAATATAATTCTATTATTGAGATGTAAAATATACTTTTGAGGAATAAAAAGTGATTTTTTATAATGAATAACCCACTAAGTATAACATATAGAGTGTTATACACTATGTATTTATCATACTAGGGGTAAATGGATCATATTTGGAGTCATCAATACCTAAGGTTTAATAGATACCTAGAATGATAACTTTTATACTTTGATACTTATCTATTTAATTATTTTATAATTAGCTAATCTGGGAGTGGTTGGGTATATTGTTGATCATGTAATTGGTTAGAGCTAAACCAAGATGGGATTTTCCCTCTCATACGATGAGTATGAAATCTAGGAACTCAATTGAGATAGATTGGAGAGGGTGAAACCACACCTATATATTAAAAATTATGTACTTATATATTTAGGCGAGGGATATGTAATGCGATCATCTGTAATGAAAAATGACATGTGTTGTATTCATCATCCAGGATAGTCAGTTTTCTAAGAGTAGAGAACATGTAAGTTGGCTATATGGGATTGACACACTTCATGTCTCATGGTTTCTTGATGTCCTGAAAAAGTTAATGTATATTAATTCATGATAGTATGTGATGTGATTGGTAGACATAGGAATAGAGATACATGTGTTTGATAGAGACCACCCCATACCCCATTATAGTTTGAGTAGAATTGATGCTTTACTGAAGGCCTTTTTTTGATAACATTTATGGATCTAGATTTTAATTTTTTTATGATAGAAAGGCCTATGGGATCATACTTTCTGGTTGAATAAATGAGGTATGAGTTTGACTCAGAGAGATGATCTAGAAGTGTTTTATAAATTATCCAAATTTTTTTTATGGGTATTCACAAGGTATTTCAAATGATGTGATACATAGTGATGTTGATGAAAAAATTCAAAAAATATTTTTAAATATATAAAAAAGAAGTTTTTTATATGGTTTCTTAGGTTAATTTATATGAAGCAATATATAGTGATATGGTAAAATGTCATTAGGCTTTAGTACAAGTGAAATTTTTAAGGAGATATTCCCAAAAGCCCAATTATATATAATGTAATGTGTCTATGTCATATTCTATGATAAGGGATATCTTAAAGAATGTAAAATATTATTTTACCTTAAAACAAAAATAAGGTGTGATTAATCCATATAATAAGGTGGAACTACAATCAAAGTCAATGTATTTCCCTCCATATGATAAGGTAAGCCACTGAATTTGATTGAATTTGTAGCAGAATGTTAAGTGTTATTATTCGAGTAAATCATTACCATGTTGGATATCATTAATAACCATTTAATGATATGAAATGTTAAATGGGAGATAAAATCATCAAATCATTGCATGAAGATCCCAAGGCATTAATCATACATTATAATTCATGAGTAGATGTGGGAGATCTTGAGGAGCATCCTCGAGGGAACTATAAAGAGTATACTACCATGAGATGGTGGGTACGAATCTCTAATTAATGTTTGAAAAAATATCCATAAAATATGAAGCACTATATTCTTATTCCACATTTATCTAGTGAGTAACTAACACACTATGGTGTTAACGAGCTTCCTACTTGTTTGATAAATGATTCAGCAACCCATGGATACCTCTAGAGGTGGGACATCTTTTGGATTCCACTTCTATGATCTTTACCAAGCATGGATGATGAATTTTATATTATAAGAAATGATTTAAGGTAAACATATTTAAAATATATTCATTTCCAATTTACACATGGTTTCATTTGTCTACCATGTAGATATAGGTTTGAGATTATTTAATCACTTTTTATTCACCTAATAAGTGTTGTTAGATTCTTTTGAAACCTAGTAGCATTATATACACTCATTAATTTTCATATGATCCCTTTTTCCAAGAAATCAAGTTACCATGGGACATAAAGTATGTTAATCCCATATAGCATCCTCATATGTCATATACCATCTGATTATAGGATAAAAAGGTCAATAAAGACATCACATTCCATCCACCATTATAGATGAACATATCACATGCCAATGACCCAATATGAAAGATACCATTTTTTAGAAAGGTATGTTTTTGTTATTTTTTTGGTTGAATCCCTTGTTTTGGGCTTCAAGGGATGTCTTCTGAAAGTATGAGAGGCCTTAGGGGAGTTCCGAGGGCTCGGGGCACGAAAGGAAGGAAAGTTGGGCAAGACAGGCCTGGGTGCACGGCCTGCGCACGGCCAGGGAAAACCGTGCAGCCTGCCTAGGTAAACCGTGAAAACCCTCCTCCTCCATATAGTAGCATGCGTGTGGTTTGCATACGGTTTTTCAAGCCGTGCGGCCAAACCGTGCGACCTCTTAAAGTTGGAAAAAATTACAAGTTTTCCACTCCGGGCTTTTAAACCCCAACTCGGTATTTTCTTCCATTCATTCCCCCTCAACCCTAGTGACAAACTTGGCTGACCCAAGCTTCCCAAGGGTTGTTCTCATTCGATTCTTGACCGTTTAGAGTTCCATTGGTTGCAGATCGAAGCTCTCGGTAAGGCTAATCCAATCCTTGCTTCTCTTTTTAGTTTAGGGTTTGTATCTTCTCTCCCACTTGTTCCGAAGCTCTAAAACCCTATATTTTGGGTGAGTTTTAGGATGAAGCTCCAAAGGTTGGTTGGATTGAGGTCTAAGGACTCGATTGAGAGTGCATTCAACCACGATTTCAAGGTAGGTGGTATATAAGATATATCCCATGGTTATTTGGGTATTTTCACATGTTTAGTTGTGTTATTGTTTCCCCTTGGTTATGTTTTGAATAAACTTGGCATGTTTGGTAATAATGATGTTTAAAATGGCTAATGGGAACCCTCACGATCCCCGTGGGATGTGTTGGGATGGACTTGACCTAATTTGGGGCCATCTATGGGATGTTCCGGTTTCCCCGGACTTAAGGATTGTTATTAAACAAGTGACCTTGTTTTAATAAATGGTAGATATCTTGATGAATGTGTTGGCATGATTGGTTGAACTTGGAATAAAAGTTAGGTGATGCAACTAGACATGGAAATAACCTAAGGGATATTGGGTTAATATGTGGAAATGATTAAATACCACAATGTAATGGATTGCGAGCATGGTAATGAAGCCTAGTGAGTTAGGCATAATGAATGAATGCTTAGTGAGATAAGCATAATGAAATGGAATTGGGTGAACAGCTAAATGATGTGAAATGGTAATGTGTTAATGGTTCAAGGCATGGTGTTAACCCTCATGTTATTGTTATGGGTTATGTTTTCCTTGGGAAATGGTTGTGATGTTGTGTAAATGGTTGATGATTAGTTATATATATAAGCATGTGCACATGGCTTGGTAGAGTAGGGTATGACTTGAGGATCTACACCCACGGGTCGAGTGAAGATTGATGCTCTGAACTTCACCCTAAATGCATGGGTTAGGAATGAGGAATGATGATCTATTCTTCTAATGGTTGCATCCACTCGGGCCGAGGCTTCGAGGTGAGGATATGGTTACATCCACTCGGACTGAGGCTTAAAGGAGAGGATACGGTCGCTATGAAGGGGTTATTACTAGTGAGTTAGGACAACAACGTGTTTACCCTCTTTCATGTGATTCTTGGCCTTAGACCCATGTAACATAATGTATGTGTTTAACCCATGGAAGTGTGATGAAATGGTAAGTGATGATAAGTGGTCTGAAATGAATGGTAATAGAAGTGTCAATGACTTTAGCTCTGAACTGGTTAATGGAACCTTAAATAATTACTTGGAAATTATCATTCATATTCCTTTTTCATGCACTACCTGTTCACACTGGATATTTTGTAGACACCGTTGGTGGTGGCCTACTGAGTTGTACTCACACCCTGCTCGGGCCACCGTTGGGTACCTGAGTAGACTTCATGTTTCTAGGTCAGGAGAAGGGCAAGGGTCCTTGCTAGATAGTTGAGTGGACATGGGTAGCACTTGGTGGAGGATCCAGACTTGGAGTCGAGACCATTTTGGGGATTTTGGTCGTTGTATTTATTTTGGGTTTTTGTTCACTCTTGCACTTGTAGTATGACATGGCATATTTATTGTTGGAAATGGTTGTTATACATGTTCCTTGTTTATTGGTTATTGTTTCCACTATTTGGTTTATTTTTATTGTGGATTACTCTGATAAAAAGGGGGTGTAGTCTCCCCACTTGACCCCATAGACCCCCGCTGCTAGTCGGCAGCCTTTGGCGTACGGGGAGGCGTGCTTAAGGTCATGTAACCACCCGGCTCGGAGCACTAGTTTAGTGGCTTCCAGGTAGGGGACATTACAAAGTGGAATCAGAGGAGGTATTTCTTCTCATTCTCTAAGGTCTTGTTATTTGGGATTGGTATCCAAGGGTTAAGACATGTTGGGCCTTGGTAATGAGCTCATGCTTGGGAGTAGCTAACCCATATATGAGGGAAAACCCAAGTCACCCTGGGTGGGAATTTTTGTTCTTGGTTGTGTGTTGTTACAGTTGATGATATTTCACCATTGGGTGATGCACATGTGGTTTGATGTGACTATTTTATGATATTTGGCTCATGGACTCAACGACACAAGGATTTTCATTCATGCATCATTGTAAGCACCTAGGGAGATAGGTGACATGCATTGTGTTATGCACACGCATGGGGTGAGTGTGTGAGGTAGGAAAGTAGGGTGCAACATGCATTTCATGAAACCAAGAAATAATGAGAAGAATGAAATAAAAAAAAGTGGGTAAATGAGTTTTAATGAAATATAAGGGTTGAAAATGTAGTAAAAAATGTTTTTGTAAAGTGTTGTGTGAGTTTGGTGATATAGCATGGTTGCTTACCCCACATGGACCATGGCCCGTGGTAGGGATGGCTGTGGTGGTGAATTAGAGGTGTTAATGTTGTGGAATTAGTATATGAAAATGGGTTGTTGTAGCTAGTAAAGGGATTTTGATAAAGTCATGAAAGTTATGTGGTATGTGTGCTAAATCTTGTGCTTGGAAATGTAAGGAAATTCCACCACGACATCGATTACCAGTTGGGAAACAGGAGGATGTTGCTGAGAACACTTCTCCAGTAGAAGAGCACGAAAATGTGGTGATCAATGAAGGTAAAGAAGACCAGTTCTAGGAGAACATGGATCGCCTTATGCAGATGGTGGATCGGGACCCAGGGCGGGTTGCACTGAGTATGTTTGAGCTGACCAGGGAGTTCCAGCTACAACACCCTCCAACCTTCACCGGAGAGGGTGGGCTAGAGGCAGTGGAGTTCTGGTTAGAGTTTGTCCAAATGATACTGGGTCATCTTGAGACCCCTGTTGAAAAGTGAGTAAAGCTATCCGTTTATATGTTGCGGGGCCAGGCAAGGCGTTGTTGGGACATTCAGGCTCAGACCGAGTAGGCTGAGGGGATGTTGTGGCAGGTTTTCCAGGAGAAGTTTCTGTAGAATTTCTACCCAGAGACTTTGAGGTAGGAGCAGGCTACAGAGTTTATGAGCCCAACTCGGTGATCGCTATCAGTGATGGACTATGCTAGTCACTTCACTGATTTGAGATGCTTTGTCCCAGTGTTAGTAAAGGATGAGGAAGCGATAGCGAGGCGTTTCTAGGATGGGTTGAGACATGAGATCAGGTCTCAAGTAAATATCTTCTGCTTGAAGACGTTTGCAGAGGTGATGGATCAGTAACTCATCTCTGAAGGTAACATGAAGGGAGCTTCTGGTGGTGGGCTTGTCGTGCCAGCTGGGTGGACAAGTGGTGCATCTTCTGAAGGTCAGAAGCATCATTTGGAAAGTTTCTAGAAAGGTGGTAAAAAGGGAGGGTCAACCTCTCAGAGTGGGAACCAGGTGTTCTATTATCAGTGCGGTAGGTCGGGGCATATGCATGGTCAGTGTCCTCGACCTCCAGTTGAGTGCCGTTCGTGTGGTAGGATGGGACATGTGTAGAGGTTCTGCAGGAAGCCTCGATAGGTGGGTGAGTATGATGGTGAAAAGCTGGTGCCAGGTATGGGAAGGGGATCCGTTTCCCCGTATCAGGCATGCAGTTGGAGCTCCATGGGCCATAATGGTAGGGGTGGCGGACATGTGACTCTAGGGAAAGATCGCTCACGCCAGTAGGGCAGTGCGGTGAAGGGTGGTCAAACTAGAGCCCAGAGTAGAGGGGAAGGTCACCTTCAGGCATTTCATCTTGAGCCTTGTGATGGCGAGGCCGGACCATAAACTATTCGAGGAATGATCCTTGTAGCTTCTAAGATTTCTAGTGCATTGTTTGACACAGGTTCCACACACTCTTTTGTTTCTGCTCAACTTGTGGTAGTGCTGGGTTTACCTATGGAGGGGGTGTGTGGAGTAATGTCAATTGACACTCCATTGGGGATGCATGTTGAGGATATCAAGCAGTGCAAGGGATGTTCCTTGGAAGTTGGTGGGTATCATTTTCCATGGGCTTTGTTCATTCTCGAGATGTCAGAGTTTGATCTAGTCTTGGGAATGGATTGGTTGGTGTTGTATCGAGCGCACATAGACTATTATCATCCCAGAGCATTATTCAGGTCGCTTGAGGGTGACTCTATTGTCCACCGTGGTGAATGGGATGTTCGAGCAGGGCATGCTGGGCCGTTTTTTCAAAAGAAGAGTGGACTCATGGCTCGAGTGGCATGTATCATGCTTGATGTTAATGAAAGAGGGGAACAGTCTTTTTCCCTCCTATGGTAGAACGGTTCCATGATGTGTTTCTTGAGGATTTCTCGAGGTTACCCCCGAGAGGGATGTTGAGTTCACGATCTATTTGCTGATGGGAGCGAAGTGAGTTTCTATTCCACCATACCGAATGGCACCAGCAGGACTCCAGGAACTAAAGATTCAGCTTGAGGAGTTTGAGTGTAAGGGGTTTATCCGTCCTTGTACATCTCCTTGGGGATCTCCCGTGCTTTTTTCAAAGAAGGACGATGAGTCTTTGAGACTGTGTGTTGACTATCGGAAGTTGATTCAGATGACGGTGAAAAATCGGTACCCTCTTCCTAGAATTGATGAACTGTTTGATCAGTTGAGGGGTGCATCAGTGTTTTCTAAGATTGATCTGAGGTCAGGTTATCACCAGATGAGGGTGAGGTCTTCTGACGTACCACATACAACTTTCCAAAGTCAGGATGAGTTGTTTGAGTTTGTGGTAATGCCTTTCGGCTTGACCAATGCACTGGCGGTGTTTATGGCTTTGATGAATCAGATCATTCATCCCTCTCTAGATCGGTTTGTGGTTGTCTTTGTTGACGATATCTTAGTGTACTAGAAAACTCATGACAATCATGTCCATCATCTTGACATCATTTTGGGTATGCTAAGAGAGCATCAGCTATATGTAAAGCTATCAAAGTGTCAATTCTGGATAGGTGAGGTGCATTTTCTGGGTCACATCATCTCGGAGGTAGGTGTGTCAGTGGATCCAGAGAAAGTGCAGGCAGTTTTATCTTGGGAGCAACCCAAGAGTGTTTCTGATGTTTGGAGTTTTCTGGGTTTGTCCAGGTATTACCGAAGGTTCATTTAGGATTTCTCTCACTTGGAAGCACCACTCTTGGGCTTAACCAAGAAAGGAATCAGGTTCAAGTGGTTCGAGGCTTGTGATAATGACTTTCAAGAGTTGAAGAAGTGGTTGACGACTGCACCTATCTTGATCTTACCTGAGCTGAGTAAGAAGTACTTCATGTTTTGTGATGCATCCAGATTCGGACTTGGGGCTGTGTTGATGAAGGATGAGTGGGTTGTGGCTTATGGGTTGAGGAAGTTGAGACCTCATGAGTGGAACTATCCCACTCATGACCTTGAGTTGGCTGCAGTGGTGTACACCTTGAAGTGCTGGTGGCACTATTTGTTGGGAGAACGGTTTACTGTGTTTACTGACCATAAGAGTTTAAAGTACATCTTCTCACAACAAGATCTGAATCTTTGGCAGCAAAGATGGGTTTAATATCTCCAATATTTTGACTTTGAGTTGGTGTACATTCCAGGAAAGGAAAATAGTGTTGCTGATGCTCTGAGCAGGAAGGTTCAGAATCAGGTGGTTTAGGAGTCCAGCACCGAGTGGAAGGTGATGGATTTGTTTGCAGAGACGCACCTGGAGGTGCAGGAGGAGAATGTTCAGGTCACTCTTTCTTCCTTAATGATTGAGTCGACGCTTTTGATTCGAGTTAAGGAAAGTCAGCTTTATGATCCTGAGTGTTTGATCATGAAGGAAAATCTTAAAGGTGGGGAGATACCTTCTGGATGGGCCATCATTGTAGAATGTGTTGTTCATGTTTGTGATCGTATGGTTGTACCAAGGATTATGCGGGAAGAGTTAATGTGTGAGTTCCATGCATCAAAGTGGGGAGTGCATCCCGGTTTGACCAAGATGTATCATGATCTCCGAAGGCAGTTTTGGTGGCCTGGAATAAAGAAGGAAGTTGCGGGCTTTGTGGCGTGGTGCCTTACCTGTCAACAGGTGAAGGCCGAGCATCAACACCCAGGTGGTTTTTTGCATCCATTTCCCATTCAGGAATGGAAGTGGGATGTTGTAACAATGGATTTTTTCGTGACTCTTCCGAGGATACTGTGAAAGAATGATGAAATATGGGTGGTTGTGGATTGGTTAATGAAAGTGGCTCATTTCTTACCGATTCAGGACACCTTTACAGTCGACCAGTTGGGTGAGATGTATGTTCGGGAAATAGTGCGGTTACACGGTGTTCTACAGACCATAGTTTCGGACCGAGATCCACGTTTCACGTCACATTTCTGTCAAGGGTTGCAGAAGGCTCTTGGTACGTAGGTGTTTTTGAGTACGGATTTCCACCCGCAGACGGATGGGTAGTAGGAGCGCACGATCCAAGTATTGGAAGACATGTTAAGAGCTTGTGTCTTATACATTGGTGGTTTTTGGGAGAGGCACCTATCATTATTTGAGTTTTCCTACAACAACAGTTTTCAAGATACGATTCATATGGCACTATTTGAGGCACTCTACGGGAGGCCATGTAGATCTCCATTGTGTTGGATAGAGCCCGGTGAATCTGAGTTGTTGGGGCCAAGTCTCGTGCTTGAAACTTCAGAGAGAGTTAAGTTGATCAAGAAGCGGATGGATTCAGCTCAAAGTAGGTAGAAGTCGTATACAGATCGAAAGCATAGACCTCTTGATTTTTCGGTGGGTGATAAAGTGTTCCTTCGGGTGTCAGCAAGGTTGGGTCACCATCGGATTCAGAAGCAGGGTAAGTTGGCACCTAGGTATGTGGGACCTTTTGAGATTGTGGAGAGGATCAGACCAGTGGATTACCAATTGGATCTTCCAAAATGGTATGGTGGGATGAATGATGTGTTTCATGTGTTGTAGCTTCGATGGTATCACCCTGACCCATCTCGCATGGTTGAGGTGGAAGATGTAAAGCTTAATGTTGATGCGTCCTTTGAGGAGCATCCAGTTCGTGTGGCGGATCGTAGTGAAAAGGCCTTGTGAGGCAAGGTTGTTCCATTAGTGCAAGAACTATGGCAGCATGGGAAGGTTCGGGAAGAATCTTGGGAGCGAGAATAGGATATTCGGGCTCAGTGTCCTGAACTCTTCTCTTCGGTGGATCAATGAGGCTTGGAAACTCGGCTCGAGGACGAGCCCTTGTGAGGTGGGGAGGTTGTAAGATCCCAGTTTTTGGAAAGGTATTATTTTGTTATGTTTTGGTTCAATCCCTTGTTTCGGGCTTCAAGGGATGTATTCTGAAAGTATGAGAGGCCTTGGGGGAGTTCCGGGGGCTCGGGGCACGAAAAGAAGGAAAGTTGGGAAAGACAGGCCCGGGCGCACGACCTGTGGACGACCAGGGAAAACCGTACGGCTTGCCCAGGTAAACCATGCAACCCCTTTTCCTCCAAACAGTAGAATGCACACGGTTTGCGCACGGTTTGTCAAACCATGCGGCCAAACCGTGCGATCTATTAAAGTTGGGAAAAATTACAAGTTTTCCACTCTGGGCTTTTAAACCCCAACTCGGGATTTTCCTCCATTCATCCCCTCTCATCCCTAGTGATGAACTTGGCTGACCCAAGCTTCACAAGGGTGGCTCTCCTTCGATTCTTGGCCGTTTTGAGTGTCGTTGGTTGTAGATTAAAGATCCGGGTAAGGCTAATCCCATCCTTACTTCTCTTTTTGGTTTAGGGTTTGTATCTTCTCTACCTCTTGTTTTGAAGCTCTAAAACCCTATCTTTTGGGTGAGTTTTAGGTTGAAGCTCCAAAGGTTGGCCGAATCGAGGTCTAAGGACTCGATTGAGAGTGCATTCAACCGAGGTTTCGAGGTAGGTGGTCTACAAGATATATCCCATGGTTATTTGGGTATTTGAGCATGTTTAGTTGTGTTCTTGTTTCCCCTTGGTTATGTTTTGAATAACCTTGGTATGTTTGGTAATAATGATGTATAAAATGGCTAATGGGAACCCTCACGATCCCCATGGGATGTGTTGGGATAGACTTGAACTAATTTGGGGCCATCCATGGGATGTTCCAGTTTCCCCGGACTTAGGGATTGTTATTAAACAAGTGACCTTGTTGTAATAAATGGTAGAGCCCTTGACGAATGTGTTGGCATGATTGGTTGAAATTGGAATATAAGTTAGGTGATACACCTAGACTTGGCAATAACCTAATGGATACTTGGTTAATATGTGGAAATTATTAAAGACCACAATGTAATGGATTGCGAGCATGGTAATAAAGCCTAGTGAGTTAGGCATAATGAATGAATTCTTAGTGAGATAAGCATAATGAAATGGAATTGGGTGAACGACTAAATGATGTGAAATGGTAATGTGTTAATGGGTCAAGGCATGGTGTTAACCCTCATGTTATTGTTATGGGTTATGTTTTACTTGGGAAATGGTTGTGATGTTGTGTAAATGGTTGATGATTATTTATATATATAAGCATGTGCACATGGCTTGTTAGAGTGGGGTATGACTTGAGGATCTACACCCACGAGTCGAGTGAAAACTGATGCTCTAAACTTCACCCTAAATGCATGGGTTAAGAATGAGGACTGATGATCTATTCTCCTAACGGTTGCATCCACCCAGACTGAGGCTTCTAGGTGAGTATATGGTTTCATCCACTTGGACTGAGGCTTTGAGGTGAGGATATGGTCGCTATGATGGGGTTAGTCCTAGTGAGTTAGGACAACGATGTGTTTACCCTCTTGCATGTGATTGTTGGCCTGAGACCCATGTAACATAATGTATGTGTTTAACCCATGGAAGTGTGATGAAATGTTAAGTGATGATAAGTGGTGTGAAATGAATGGTAATGGAAGTGGAAATGGCTTTGGCTCTGAACTGGTTAATGGAACCTTACATAATTACTTGGCAATTAGCATTCATATTCCTTTTGCATGCACTACCTGTTCATACTGGATATTTTGTAGACAACTTTGGTGGTGGTGTAACATCCCAAGTAAGTAATGAATAATATATATTCTTATCTCTGTCTATTTATGAGTTAGATAGTGTTTTAGAGGCTTAAAATGAGAATAAATCCAATCTTAAGCATGGAATACACTAATATTTTTAAAAGATTGTTTTACTGCCTTTTGATGGAAAACCATTTTTAAATCAATCTTTTGAAAATTTTATAAGATATATTTTTCAAAATAAAATTATTCTTTATGATTGCGACATTGAAATTTACTTTGGATAAATTTTTGGTATTTTTCTGACAATGTTCATTTTTAATGAATAGTGAAAATACTGCATTTTACATCAAACTACTTTTTAATCTAATTTAATTATATGGATTTATTATCTTTTTAATTGGTTTTAAAGTTTAAATAGAATATATTTTTACCATGTAATCCAATGGTGGTCATTTGGATTAATTTTACTTTGGAATTGGGCATAAACAAGTGGCAAACTTTTCAAAGATATTGTTTCAAAAAAAACCCACTATTTGTTTTGACAATGGGAATTATTTTTAAATTAATTATTGAAATTTATATGTTTTGAATTTGGTAAAATGGATTCCATATTTGGAATCATAATGTACAAATTATGTAATTAAGGCTCTTTTGTTTCTAGACATTAAGAATAGTAATGACAATAATTATCTTTAATTATCGTGATTAATTAGTAATCGGGTAGTTAAGGTTAATAAAGTAATATCATAATAATAACAAATGACCAAAAAATGTGTCCTAATGCTACTGGTTGTGTCATGGCCGACCATGGGATTACTCTTTCCAAACTTAGGGACCCCATGGAATAAAGTTTGTGTGATAATGACTTTTTATCTTTTTATTTTTAAAGAATGTTAAATATAACAAAGTATGTAACTCCTAAGTAAAAAATTTTTAATTTTGTATACATAAATGATATCTTAGACTATAAATATTCATTAGAAATATAAAAATAGTTCTTACATCATAGTATTTTTTTAATAATTTTTATACATTAAATAAATTAAATTATTTATGACATCATGATGATGCAGCGATTACCTCATTAATGAACGATTTAAATAAAATGAAAAGATAATGTAAAATATAGGACTTACACTTGTCAAAAACCTATTGGATGAGTATATTTAGAACCCTTACCACATTATCCTCGAAATATATCAATTTGGGACCTTTTAAATCCGAAACACATTTCAATATAAAGTAACATTTTATATCATTCCAAGAGTGCCCCTCCTCTCCTCTTATAAAAGGCCCCCACCTCTACCTCCTTACCCACACTTCTAAAGCCATTGGATCGGCCAAGATCTGCTCACTTTATCTCTCCACATCCCTATCTTAATCCTAGAAGCCTTAAATTATGCAGAAATCTCTTCAAGAAACCCTTTTGGTACAAACCAAGAGGAGTTACCTGATTTAAAGGTAAGGACTTCTCTAAGGTTCTTTTGTTTTATTTTGCTTCTCCAACCCCCTAAACTCTTTTTATTAATTTATTTTGTAACAAAACCAGTTTCTTCAATATACTAGGATGTTTTTATAAGAATTATTTGAGCTAAACTTACACACACCTACATCTAATGGTTAAATAGAATACAGTTTCCGTGGATGGAGAATTTCTGCCTCACGAAACGATGATTGTTCAATATTCTTCTAACAACTTCAAAGGTGGCCATTAAGATGTTACTATATTTATATATGATATATAATATGTTTATATTTTCCTTAAACTTATTTATTTTTCATTTATGGCATACCTTTATGGTTTCCATTATGGGTAAACGCGATATCTTCATTTTAGGAAGTGAGGACTACCACCCCCTCAAAGTGATTTGATTCGTTAATGCCATATGTGGGATGTATAAAGGATGGAGTTAATGATATTATATATGATATTATACTGGAATTATATACCTTTATATCATTATGATTCAATTCCATAAAATACGAAATAGAAATGAAAGTAGCGTTCATGCGTATATACGGCTTACCGTCTCCATGAACGGTGCATTTCATTTCTTACCTCTAAATGTTATGTAATATTATAAATGCATGTATATATTGGATATATATATGATATATATGATATCTAAATCATGAATATAATTCTGGATATAATGGATACATGAACAAATTGTAATTATAAAGAGTTTATTTTTGACTCAAGTACCAATGATTGACAAAACGACCATTATTAACTTAAATAATTACATAGTGTTCATAACATGGTAATAAGTGATATAAAAATAATAATGAACTTGAAAAAGGTTCTTAATAAAGTATAAATTAACTCAAGTTTATTATTCAGGATGTTAAATAATGATCGAGTCAAGTTGGACCCGAGGTAAGGGACTTCGTCTCAATCTCCTTTCATTGAGGCATATTTTGTTTTATACACAACTTTGTTTTATACGGTGTATAAACCCCTTTGACTTTTACATTTATTAAAAAGTAATCTTATTTATATTAAGAGTTTACTAAATGAAAAAAGGTAATGTTTTTTTTTCGTACGTATGCGACGACAACGACTTCTCCGCTGCCGTGACCATTATTTGAGTTTCGACTTCCTCTACAAGCCATAACTTTTTTCTAAATGAAAAATAAATTCCATGTTTTACTTTTCTTTTATTTTAGTATTGAAAATGGTTTTGATAATGTTTTTATTATATCAATGTGTTATTTATATCTTGTGATTGAAATGTGGAAATGTTATGTTTCCTTTATGCATGTTTTATGTGATATGATTATGTTATGGTTCTTGAGCATTGTTTATGAAGACAGGTGATTCCATGATAAAATAAGAGTCGGTGAGCCTGATATAGCTCTCCAATGCAATGGGTAATGCAAAGGGGTTAAATGTTAAGGTTTCTCCGAAGAGATTTAATGAATATACTGTGATGGGTATTCCAAACGTAACAATGAGGGTTACTCCCTATGTAAGAATATTATGAATGCCTCAAGTTACCTCTATATCTTATGTTTTCCCTGAGTTATTCATAAATCTTATGATTTCATGAGGTATGTTAACGTGCTTATGTTTTATGAGTAAAGTATTATTTCATTGATTCTTATGTATACATGTACTAATGTTTCCTTTATGTATTTTTATATCCCTTACTGAGATTTTTATGCTCATCCCATGTTTTTGAAATGTTTTTCATAGGTCAAGGGAAAGGTACATGATGTGATGATAGTGTCAAGGAAGTGTCAAGAAAGAATCCATGTTTTATTTTAAATATGTTTCCATTGATGGGAAAAATTAGTACTATCTTTTATTTAACCACTTTGTTTAAATTTGGAGTGTAATGCATGATTTATGATCTAATTCTATAAAACTCTAAACCTGAAAAGATCCTCAACGTGTACTCTTGAAATAACTCAATATTAAGTAAGGTTTAAGGCTGTGGTCTTATAGGTGGCCTACTGAGTTGTACTCACACCCTGCTCGAGCCACCGTTGGGTACCCGAGGAGACTTCATGTTTGCAGGTCAAGAGATGGGCAGGGGTCCTTGCTAGATAGTTGAGTGGACATGGGTAGTGCTTGGTGGAGGATCCAGACTTGGAGTCGGGACCATTTTGGGGATTGTGGTCATTTTCTTTATTTTGGGTTTTTGTTCACTCTTGCACTTATAGTATGACATGGAACATTTATTGTTGGAAATGGTTGTTATACATGTTCTTTGTTTATTGGTTATTGTTCTCGCTATTTGGTTTATTTCTGTTGTGGATTACTCTGATAAAAAGGGGGTATAGTCTCCCCACTTGACCCCGTAGACCCCCGCTGCTAGTCGACAGCCTTTGGCGTATGGGGAGATGTGCTTAAGGTCATGTAACCACCTAGCTCGAAGCACCGGTTTAGTGGCTTCCATGTCGGGGACGTTACACAATATATAAGAACATCACAAGTATTATATTTATAAGACTATAAACTACTTTAATATATGTAAATAGAGGGCCCAAATGTCATAAAATTCAAATGAGAGTGACAATATGATCTTGGTTAAGCTCCAACTGATGACATGATTGAAAATAGAACCAACCACCCCTTAATTAATAAATCTAAAGTATTGCATAATAATGATATGAAAATATGAATGTTATTAAACTAGATATATAAAGAATATTAGTTATTATGAACTCCAAATATGAACCATGCACCCCCAGTATACCAAATACATTTTTTATGACACTATGCGGTATAATTGGGGGTCATCCTATAAAAAAGAATCCTTTTGTGTCACATAATCATATTCTATATCTCTATATGAAATCCAACTCACACTAACCTTAACATTTTTTCAAAACATTAAGTACCCCATGATGAACATCAGTTAAGGATAACTCAAAGTCATACTTTGAGAGGTTAATTATCATTTAACTTTATCAAATATGTGCAATAAATATGAAACAATGATAATATCTAATCTAAATATTGTATAACATGATACATTTATATTATTAAACTCTTTTAATAATTTTTAAAAAACAAAAAATATTCTTCTGACTAATCATATCACATTTGATATACCACTAGATCATTCTTATGTTTTTTTTAAATTTTATTATTTTATTAAAAATCGTTACATATCTATGTAATTCTTATCATGTATCTATGTGACCATGTGATAAAAACTCTCCCTAACTTCTTATTGAGAAAAATATATGAATAAATATAGTTTAAATAATAGTGAGACTTAGGAATCAAATTCCTAATGTTAAAATCTTCAAACATAGTATTCAAACTTCTTTACTACATAAAATCAAATGTTACAATGTTAGTAATTTTTATTGTCTAGTTTGAACTCCTAATTTCATCATCATAATCCTTTTTTTATTTAATCTAAAAACTTTTTTCCTTGATATAAAATTAGAAACTAATGTAAAAATTAATTTTATTTCGTTTCAATCACCTCCTAAACCTTTTTAGGATATATAGTTATATTCACTTCATTTAGAAACTAATTGTAACTATTTACATTTATCATTACCATTAGATCATAAAATATTTTAGGATATTAAGTGATATTAACTTTGAATAATGATTGGGATAATCTTTTATTTGTTAACTTTGAAATTCTATAAGTCTAAAACATACTCCCACTAACCTATTAGAAACTATATTATCATTATAATATCATACTAATATACAATCATTTATGTTCATGAAATAATATATATTTTCTTTGGTGAAAATATTTAAAAAATAAACTATTGTATCCACATCATATATGTAATTATATATGTTTTGAGAAATGTTCAGAAAATTAGACCTTATTATTTAAAATATGCCATTGTCGGGTGGTGAGAACTCTTTCCCCCGTATTTTAATAAATATCTCGGATAAACCCTTTTAACTTAGATAAATCATATTTTATCATTGAATTCATTTAAAATAATGTTTAATAATCTGTTAAATCATAAAAAATGGATATTAAATCCTTTATCTCATATTTATCATATTAAATATTTGTTAATAATACCCCCTTATCATAAAAGAGAATGATATGAAAATACACAACTTTTATTAAGATCCATCTGAGATTGATTTTTTTATTTAAAATATAATTCAAAAAACCTTTACCACATAATTTAAATAAAAACATAAAGCTTTATAAATTATTTCTCAAATTTTGAATTCGTATATATTTAAAACAGTTGTAAAATATACACTCAACATCATATTCCCTTCAAAATTGAAGAATTGATTTGTATAAAATTGATACCTGAAAAGGACATTCCATGGAGTTTCTAAAAACCCTTTATACATTCTATAAAATTATATCTTATATAACCATTAATATACTTTATGGAACCCGTTTTAGGTTTTAATGAACATTACTAGCTATTTAAATAAATATTATTGTACTCTCTAACTATCTTTTATTCTTTCATATTGAACTTTTTCCCACTTGTAGTATTAATACAACACAAGAACCTTTACATATCATGACCAATTAATTTATCCTAAACTCTTTGAAAAAATAGAGTTTAAATTTTCTAAACTTATTCAGATTATCATAACATTTCAAAAAATGAAAAGGGAATGAGTTCTCTAACTTGAACAATCCTTAAGGAAACCACTGGTTTCTCTAAGTTATACCCAATCATATTGTGTATATGAGTGGAGAACAAAGTTAATTGGGTAAATTTTCTTCCAATTTCTTTTAAACCTAAATTTAATTATTATACGCTTCTCGTAATCATCTATATTCCCCTTTTGAAAAAATTCAATAATAGGTTACTCAAGAAGGGTTTTCTCTGACACACATATATTTTTTAGCTTAAGAATGATTCTTAAGTTTTTATATTATTTTATGAAGTATCTTATATTAAGAACCACCTTTAAATAGGATTAATCTCAAATTTATGTTTGATTATGAGGATTCCATTTAATTACAAAATAATCATTTATCATATGATTATCATATTTTAAATTCATTTAATAAGGACTTCTATTAATGGTGTTCCCACTAAAATGACCACCCATTCTAAATTAAATCATATCCATTAGTAAGAAAATATACATATTTAATAATAAATTACATTAGTTAGGAATTTAAATAATCCATGAAAACATCATTTAGAAAATCATGTTAATCATATCATATATGACTATTGGATGGTTAAGTGGACAACTGCTTGTATAATCAATCATATGGATAAAATAAACACCACTCCTTTGGTATTCTCATATTTAGGGTTTCCCTACTAAGTGTAACCCAATTAAACATAAAAAAAACGAGGCACCTACATGTTAGAGTCACCTTATATTTTATTTACATATATAAGATAATCCATGGACACCTGATGGTTAAGGTCATCCATACTGAAATGATTGAGGTCTTAAAAAGTGTTGCTTTGGAATGAATATAAAACTTAGTATTATTAAAGGGTATTTAGTCTCACCATATTATCTTATGTATTCCATTTATATACATGATTCCAATGGATTATTTTTGAATCTAACTTCTTCCACAAAATCAATATGTTCAATCCATATTGACGTGTAACTCTTTACCCAACTGATAGCTTGTGTACTAACCCAAATTCAATGAAAAATATATTTACACATATCTAAATTCATCTCATTCATAAGGTATATAAAACCATTTCATTTATATGATTAGAATCATAAAAAATATATAATCCCCAAAAGAGTATACCTAGAGAGATAGATGACCAACCCCTACTTTTCTAAACAAGGCATAAGCCTCCAGACTTATGAGTAGTCTGATCCAAAGTCCTTCTAACCATGGACACCTTACTCCATATAATTTTCTATTCCATTAAAATTATAAAAACTAATTTATATAAAACTATAATCAAATTTTCAAATCATTCTCATAACCTAGTACAATCCAAATTCATCGTAGAAGAGAACTAAATCCACTATCACACATAACATATAAATCTTTAATTTCATATATGATAACTTAAAAGTAGTTTAACAACCTAAACTAAAGAATAAATCCATTCATAATATAAAAAAATCTTGAATATAATAGGGATTAGAAAAACTAAAGGAAAAATTCATATATTGAAACATGAGATAAACTATTTATGAATAATTAATAAATATGGAAACTATAAACATTTTATAATTTAGCTATTAATTATAGAATTTCCATAATAAAATAATTATAAAAAATTCATATTTATATCTAATATAAACTCTTTTAAATTATCCTTTATATGGAATTTTACATAAATATATGATATAAGATGAAATATGGTCAATTTTTATTTCTATTATATTATTTAAACATTTACATAATCAAAATATTACATATTTAATGTCATTTAAACCTTGATCATATCAATTATCAAAAATAATTTTGATCTGGTTTAAATAATTTCTCAAATAAGGCCTCAAATCAAATAATTCAAATTAATTAATTATGAATAATTCATAATTAAATATGGATACTTTTATTTTGACCTTATTTTCTAATTTATAATCATATTATAAATTATCTTATAATACACAAATAAATATTATATATATAAATTATAATACATTCCATATAATTTATAAATGTATTTAATATTATTTATATTTTATTTTAAATATTCTGTAAACATTTAATATTTAATTATAATTTTTTTATAATAAATTAATTTATAGAAATTTTATAAATTAAATAATTAACCCTTAAACTCATTACAATCATATTATACAAAACACGTATATATCATTTAATTGATACGATACTATATTTTTGAAATATGAAAATGGCGTTGTCACCCACTAGATTAGCTATATCATATACTTTGATATTTCAAAACAAAAGGATTTACTCGATCTCACTTCCTATGATATCCTATATCATATGAAGTGACCCCAACATAGCTTATGTTATGACATAACATAATATCTACTATAGTGCATATTTCTTTACTATTTTTACTGTTATCAAGAATGATATGCATCATGACAACCTTAATCTTCATTTTAAACTTAATTTCATGAATGAAAATAGCATGGATATATATAATATCACTGATGTGTTTCTAAGTATTGATTAACAATTAATAATCACAGTGGAAACAATATGAAATCTATAATACTAATATTACCATGCATGAAACCCAAAACCATATATTCATAAATGGATAACATACATGTGTATTTTACACTAAACACACATTTACTATCATATCCCATCAAAATTCTTGATAAATGTCCCTTAGAGGTATCTATCAAACTCTCTCCTCTATGGAATATCAATGAGATAATGTGAATCACCCATTGTATGGGTGGGATTATCCTAAAACCCCTAACATGGTAGTTCCTCTCAAAGATAAGTGTGAAGGAGATAGAGAGAGAGCTTCAAGGATAATTAGAAGAGGCATTAAAAAGCTTGAGAGAATACTATATCATGGTGATTTCTCATTTATATTGGCTTCATGGATTATCCTTGATCCTCCATGAAATAACTCGTAAGTTATAAAATGTAAATATACAGAACCTAGTATCCCAAATATGGTGCCTTACATTATTACATTGGCACTAATTACAAGGAATTACATCTCAAATGACTGAATAGTTTTGTATTTTTTGGAAAACTAGATGCATACATAAGCATTAAATTAAAACTTTAAAGTAAATAAAAAATAATAAATCCATTAGAGACATCCTTATTCTCCTAGATTATCCCTCCATGTCAATCATAATATACATCTTGGAATCCTGAGGAAAAATAAAACATAAGAAAAAGGTGAAATAAGATTATTAGTAAGGGTAATAATACAATAGAATCTATCATAAATAAACATAAACAATAAGGAAAATTGAATAACTAAAAACACATTCAATTAAAACATAAGCTTAAGGATAATATGGCAGGAGAAACAGTTGATCAAATAACACCATATAAATAATCACATGAAAATGATACTTACCCATGGATATTATACTGGTCGAATAATCACACGAATTATCAATAAATAATCTCATAATAAGGGAATGAATGATGTGGGACAACATACAAATATGATCAAGGCCTCATCTAAGAATTCTATATAAACGGTCAAGGCCTCAGCCAAAAACCCATCTAGTTTGTCTCATGAGACCTACCAATGCATTGAGGGGATATAGAGGGACCCACACAACACTTACTAAGTCCATGTAATTCTTCATATGAAAGGGGTGAAACAATATCAATATGTACATTAATATTTGAAACTAGCATAAGAAATGTAAATAATTTCCCTAATTCATAAATAAAATCTAAACTATCCAGAGTAATATGGGGAATGTTATCAAGATAGTACACCCCCATTCAAGAATGATCACAAAACATTAAATAAAATATGGTAGATAGTATCATAATAAGTCAACCTAAATTAAGCACAAGATTAAACATAGTCTTTTGACATAGATGAAAATATTCTAACCAAATTATTTAAAATTTCTTGCGATAAATACCCTTTTTTCCTTCGAAATCATTTATTTAAAAAGCTAAAAAATTATGAAAGAAATTTTTTTATTTGGAAATAAACTTGTAAATTTGTAAAGTATTCCCAAAAAAATTAAGTCTTCATGAAAGCTGTAGAATCATGTCATACCATATAAGTTTAAAAAAAATATTTCTTTTAAATTTTTAAAAAAGAAACATTTAAAAGAGAATTTAAAAAAAGTGTGAGCGTTAAGTAAATGAATCAATTATTTGTATTAGTTTTAAATAGAAATAAAAAATTGTAAATAAAACTTAAGATAAAAAAAATTCATTTGACACATAATCATAGAATAACATAATAATTGTAGTAGATGTTTAACCCAAAGAATGGAAATTGGGTTAAGAATTCCCTTACAACTATGAAAAAGTCGAACCGTATACCACCTAAAATTAATAATAATCAAACAAAACATTTAATATAATTAAGATAAATAGATTAGTGATATTATATATCAGAGGTAAGTATAAATACACCATACAGAATAAATTAGTGGAATAAGGCATATCTCATAGAAATAAAAGTAAGATGAGAAAACTTGTACCTTATGTACAAAATCATTCTGCACTTGAAATTAATGTCCTGGATAATCAAATAATATTATTTGATTACATAATTTAGAACCTATTAAAAATATAGTTGGTTTATTATAATTTTATTGAGTTAATTTATGGCCATTCTGATGAGATATAATGTTTAATTTCATTATGTTGAGAGCGTTCATTTTGTTGGTTTTCATGATCAGTTCGCTTGTATACAAGTATGGAAGTTCTTGTAAATGGGAATAATTATCCAAATTAAAATTATAAGTAATTAATAAACTTAAATAATTATAAATGATCTTATATATCATTTGGTTATATGGTATGAGTATGATTCATCATATACAACGTTAATGAAAATGATTTAATTTATTTTGGCGGTTTTTACGACCATCACGAACATATAACACTTTATTTAATATCATACTTATATTGGTTACAGAACATTATATAACTTATAATATATATAATAAAATATTATTTAACCATAATTATTATTTTATGGCCATTCTTGAAGTCGGTAATGGAAAATGAAGACACATCATCCATCATGGCGGCAAATCGACACATCATGAATGATGATTTCATTTTTAGAATAAAAAGAGGATGAGAAGGGGTTTGATGATGGATATTAAATTAAAATAATAAAGTTACAGTATATATAAGATAATTTAGTTATCATGATTGTTTTTATAGAGGATTTAAGGATAAGATAAGAAAAGAAAATAAATTAAAATAAATTAAAAGAGAATGAAAGATGATTTTACCTCTTGTATAGTGTTTCCTTGAGAACATCCTTAAGGCACTTGGGATTGGACTTTTGGTGATTCCATAAATACCAAGACATTGGGAAGAGGTTTGGGAGAGGAATTGAGTATAATATAAGAAATATCCAAGGCTTATAATGTGTGAAGAGAAGGGGTGGTATTTATAGTAGAGGGATGGGGGGGTTTTTGATTATTTTGTTCATTAGTTTATTATTTTGACTTAAGACTATCAATAGTATTGATTCTTGGGAATAAATACAGTAACTAGAGAATTTGAGTTTATAATAATGAATTACTACCTCATACATACATCAAACATGACTCAATAATTTATTTATTTACTTATAATGTCAAATACCATAAATTACCGTATTTCACTATTTACCAAAAATTCAACTATTTTAGAAAAATAAAACAAATTCACCGTAACCATTTTTAAATGTTTAGATTTATAAAATGAACTCCATTTTATGAAAATAATTTTTTAAATATGATAAATTTAATTTTTAAATAAAATCCTCATCTATTTTAAAAATACTTATTTTAATATTATAACATATTTTGTGACACTTTGAAAAATTAATCATGGTCTCATAAAATTATCTTATAATTATAATGAAAAAATACTAATTTAATATTATTATTTTGTGAAAATAAATTTTAATGTTAATCTTTGTATAAATTATAAAATTGTAAATAAACATTTATGTTTTATAAAAATAACATTTTACAAAAATAACATTTTACAAAAATAAAAGCACTTAATTTATCATTTTTTGAACATTTATTTACTTATTACATGATATAAATATATCATCTTTTCATTTTTTAGATCCTTAACTTTTATTTTTAATTTCATAGGTAAGTTTATTATTCTAATGACAAGATTACTATTATTAATGGTCACATTACTATTCCAATGGTCATGATAATATTTAAGAGTATATCGTAGTTTTAAATTCAGTGGTGCATGAAACATAAGCTGTTGAAAATGTAAAATTTAAAATATACATAACATAAAATATTTGGGTGTTAGATTCTTCCCTCCATTAATAAATTATTTCCTCACAATTTTTAAATTGAACCTCGAAATTCAAATGTTGAAAATTAAAAATTCATTTGTAGGAAACCAATATCGTAAATTTGGTTAATAAATTTTCACTTAAATAGAGGGAAAGGACAAAGTGATGTCATTAAAAAACTAGGGTTCCCTATAGAAGAACATTAATGGGAAGTGAAAACATGGGAATGGAAAATAAATATAACTATCATGTTTTGATGGAGGGTGATATAGAACATGGTTATTATAATTCATACTATCACAAAACCATAAATTTGGGATCGATTAAAAGACCATTGATTTATTAATAAACAGATAATGTTTTTCTTCCAAAATAATTTTCCTAAAGTTTTGGGTTTATTTTAATATGTATATAATAACTTGATAAAGTAAACTTACTTGATTACTTTCCATTTTATAATCTCATTTGTTTATTGTGCTTTGATCTATCTCCATTTCATTTCTTAAATCTAGAGATGGATATTCAAGACATATTTTTATTCCTAATGCACTTCCACAAGTCATTACTATATCCTTTTAATGTTTTCTAATACCAAAATGGTTAGTATAGGTTATCTAATATGATAAATCATTAATTAATATTAATCAATAATATCCTCAGTCCATTCTATATGTATTTAACATTAAGACTCATCCAAAATATATATGTCCAAATTCAAAGACAAAAAATTTAGAAGGAATGTCACTGAATTTTCCAAAATCAACTTAACACAAGTTTTCCCCAAATAATGTAGCTATTATTATAAAATACCAAATATATTTATACCTTAATATCCTCTAATTTTTTTTTGAAAAAATGTGTTCTTCCAAATCCTCAAAGAAAAAAACACTACAATCAATCCTTATATATCTTATAATTATTATAACTAGAAAAAACATCAATTATTCCAATTATTCTGTAGTAATAGAATAATATTTAAATTGATCCATTTTAATTTTCTAAGGTATATTTCTTTGACGCTTGGAAAATTAGTCTTCATAGTGCCCCATATCTTTACTGTTGAAGCATTAGAAGGATCCTTTATTTCCTTTTTAACCATGATCCTAGTGGCCCTTCTCACCAAACATGTAGAAAACTCTAATCCACTTCAAGAAAGTACCAGATTTTTTCCTTCCATAAGTATCAAATTTGGGAAAATCCTTCTTTCTCTTATTCATTTTATACATCATTTTCTATGCCTTCCTCTTCTTCTCTTACTTTATTTAGAAGTCAAAATCATGGAGAATTATTTCTCTATCTTTATAGAACATGATACTATATCCTCAAATGATGAGATTTTTTGGGAGACAAGTACCCTTCGTAGAATTGGTTTAATACCAAATAAATGTTCAATATTGCTCATTAGATTACATATATGTTGGTCGGAGTGGACACTCAAGAGGGGGGGTGAATTGAGTTTCAATTAAAATTATTATTTAAAATCCTTTACTAAAATCCCCTAATTTAAAATAATAATTGAATTGTAGTGAATTTGAACTAAAGAAAACTTTCAGTTAGGTTCTCAAGGGATTGATTAATTCCCAGTTAATCTAATCAGAAGATCAGATTAGCTTTTGAAACTAACCTAATGATTTGAAAATAATGCAAACACTTGCTAATCCAATTATCAGAGTAACTTTGAAAAACAGTTTAAGTTTTAAAGCACTTAGCAGCAGAATAAAAGTTTTTAGATAAAACTAAATAAAGCACAACAGATATAACTAAGAGGTTCAGTCTCAAGCTGAGACTTAGTCCTCTCAACGATTTATATAAATTTGATCCACACCCTGGATCGGGGTTCACAACAGTTTAGAAATGTCCAGGTCAAAGACCTCTACCACAGTTCTTTGTGGGAAACAAAAACAACAGCAAATATAGCTGTCCAGGTCACACACGACCTCTACCACTATCCACAGTGAGAAATAGAAGATGTAAGGAGTTTGAATGAGGATTTACAGATCCTCCAGCTAAGGTTTAAGAGACAGTGTGTGTGTAAATTAAAACTGATGATACACACTGCTCGTAATATAAATAATAAATCACTGAGCAGGATATATAGTTTAGAATGGCTCTAGTGATTGCAGTGAAGCTCTGGACTCCTTCGAATTGATCAGAAGTGGTTCTGAGTCCTCTTCTGGTATTTGTTTGAAAAACAGAGTGTCATCTGCTTGACATCCAGGTTCAGAGATAGTGAAAATGTAGTCAATGAATTTCTTCAAAGTCCTCGTGGATGTACACATCTCTTCTTGAGTAAGCGTGAGTGTGTATGAGCTTCTGTGTCTTCTTGGTCGTGCATGTATATCTGTATGAGCTCTTCTTGTGTATTTCACTTGTAGATCACTTCAGTATGTATGTTCTGTCTCTTCTATATTGTATCTTTGCAGCAATGGGGACTTCTTATATTTATGGTACGAGCTCCGGAAAAAGAAATGATTTCTTTTTGCAGGTACGAGGTACGGTTCCCTGACATCCAACAACCTTTATTAAATAAATGACAGAGCATTAAAATATACCTAATATGACAGTTGGTTAGATTAAATAAAGATAATGAAATTAAGGAAGCGTCGGATTCTCTGGAACGGTAGCTTTGGATATTGGTAGCCTTGTGTATCGGTAAGTCTTTGTATCGATAAACTCTTATATAAAGGTATCCTTTTTATCGTTAAGTCTTTGTATCGATAACCTCTTGTATAACAGTAGCCTTTCTATCGGTAAGCTTCATGTCTATCGGTAGACTTGATCGGTAGCGATAGACTTAATGTACCGGTGACCTTTCGTGTAACGGTAGACTTCATGTACCACTGGACTTGATGTATCAGTGACCTTCACGTATCGTTAGACTTGTTCTACCGGTGGACCTGATGTATCGGTGACCTTCACGTATCAGTAGATTTTCATAATGGTGACTTGTTTGTATCGGTAGGCTTGCATAACGGTGACTTGTCTATATCGGTAGGCTTGCATAACGGTGACTTGTCTGTATCAGTAGGGTTTCATAACAGTGACTTGTCTAAATCGGTAGGCTTGTTCTGTAATGGTGACCACTTGTCTGTTTAAGCATTCTATTGGAAGAATGGGTTAAGTTAGAATATATATCCATTCAGTAACCGAATTCTCTGAAGATAATATAAATATTGTAATATATGAATATGTGCATGGTGTACAGAAATACTGAATTAAGTAATTTATCATTAATTAATATTGGGATTATCAAACCATAGTTGAGCATAATTGGGATTATTAAAATATAATTGAGCATAGTTGGGTTTATTAAAATATGAGTTCAACGAATTCTCCTAGAGGGTTCAACAATCTCCCCCTTTTTGATAATCACAACTTATTCCAAAGTATTAAGAAAATTAAAATGATGACAGAGGAAAAATGTCCTAAAAAAACTTTAAAACAAAATTCTCATTTTCTCCCCCTTTCAATTTCACTTCAAGTTCTCATTTGTTTCTTTTTCTACCCTTTTATGATTAACAAAAAGAAGTGTAGAATCAGAGAAATGTAGAGACTAAAAGAAAACAGATTACACAGAAACATAGAAAAGTAGAGAATGTAAGAGTAACTTTCCATCAAATCACAAAAGGTACAAACTGATAAAGTCAGTATTACAAAAGAAAATACCAGTTAATCCCTTCAAAAACATCCAGAATCACTCAATCTTCCTCTGGAATAAGAGTCTTTCCCTTAGGATCAGAAGAGGGTGCAGGGTTAGATTGAGTAGTTGGATTGGGAATAGCTGAAATAACAACTGGAGGTTCAGCCACTAAAACTGTACCAGATCTTAAATATGTGCTCTTCTGTGGGATCATAGGTGTCAAGCTTCGAATAGCCTGAACTGGGGTCAACTGAGGTGTACTCCTAGAGGCAGAGGCAGGAAGAGCAGGAGGTACAATCACAGGTCTGGCATCAACATGCAAGAATGGTAGCAACAGGTTCCTGAAATCCATAATAATTCTGCCTCCTCTCTCCATTGCTGACACAAAATCATCTCGATTTTCAATGAATTTATCCAAGGCAGGAGTAATCTCCCTAATATTACTAACCTATTCTATGAAAGCTTGAGTCATTGGAAGAAACTTCATATTCTCCATCAAAATCTTGAAATGATTGGTCATTTGATGCTTGGTATAGACCTTCTCAAAGTAAGCATCCACCTTATTCTTAATTGCCTCTTGAGAAGCAGTAGCTGCCCGTAGGTGATCATGAACAAAACTACTAACTTCCCTAGTGGTAAAAAAGGATCTGAGTATCTGAGGTACCACTGGTACTGGTCTTAGCCAACTCTTCCTGGATTACAGTTCTGATGTGGTCAAGGTTCACAGTGGAGCTGGATGAAGGAAGGGATTTAACTGAGAAAGCTAGTGTCTCCTTGAAAGATTGTGTGAGATTACAAACTACCTTCTGAACAAGTTCATCTTGAATTTTCAAATGTTCTTTGACTGATTTCTTAAATGCCTCAAAGACATCGACAAACTGCTTGACTACTTCTTTGATATATCTGATATCAGTATTCACTTGGGTTTGAGAGCTGTTCATGGTAGTCAACGAAGCAATAGATTGTCTTAGAGAAACCACAGCTCCTGTCCAACTTCCAATTTGAGTATTACATACTTTAACTTCAACCATCATTCCCCTCACTGAACTAGAAACAGCACATCCCAGAGATAGCTCCAGGGATTGCTCCACACTCCTCATTTCATCAACCATGCTTTTCTTCAAATCTTCCACTGATTCTCTCAGTGCTTCTTTCATTTCAGCCTTTAAGGACCCAAGGTCTTCCTTGGTTGCCAAATTTTCAGCCACAACAGGTAGAATAACTGATTCTATTTGGGGCTGGTCTTCCTCATCAGAATCTTCATAATTAAGTCCAAGAACCATATATCCTAGATCTGATGTCCAACCTTCAATGTCATACAACACTGATACTGAACCAAGATGCTCCCCCTCACTTAGAGCATTCACCTAAGGAATATCCTCTAACTGTTCTGCTAGAGGTAATTCTATAACTTCCTTTGCAACTGCAGCATATTCAATAACCATTTGCTCTGAGGGCTCAAAGACTCTCTCATCGACAGATGTTACTTCTGCTTCCTGATTAGGCACTATCTTGACTGTACTGTCTATTAGAGGGCTCAAACTGAGCTCTTCTTCTTCATTTTCCTCATCATCTACTTCACCAGAAGCCTCCTTTTCTTTATAAGCAAGATGATCTGATTCAGTTGCATCATCCTCTTCAGAGGTGTCCTTAACAATATACTGATATGCTTCTTCTTCTTCTTCTTCTGTGGTCTCAGTATCACTTTCCTTCAAAACAGATTCTCTCCTTGGTAGTTCTTTTGGGGGGATAGCTTCTCCATAAGAAATGTTTTGGGGCATAGGACTAGGAGGTAAATCAGGGTCTCCTCCTTCCTCAATTGATGTCTCTTCCTCCTCAGCTTCAGCTTCATTATCACTGTAGACCAGTTCTGGATCATCTGGTCCAAGACTAGGATCCCTCATATCCTTTGGTCTAGAAGGATGATCCACATGAGTGTAATTGTCATAGATTTTTCCATCATCATTAATCGATGATTTCTTCCAAGGGTTCCAGCTGACTTTCATAAACTTACAAACAGTCCTGGTGATGCAAAAATTATCCTTAACCACAACAGTTTCTTCTTGAGGTCCAGCTACCTCCTTTGCCTTCAACATAATAGAAATCAACTTAGAAAAGAATAGTGCATTGGACTTAGACTTTGGTCTAGTCATATCCTCAATCTGAATCATTAGTAATCTACACAAGTTCACCTTTACTCCATGCTTTAACAAATACAACAAATAAATATCCTAAAATCCGAGATTAGAAAAATCTCCTCTCCTTAGACTAATCACATGCTAAATGAACTTGAAAAGTAGTTTATCCTCCCCTGCCATCTCTGCAGCAATGACCTTTCTAGGAGTTCCATTTCCTGTCAATTCCAACAAGTCATCCTCATATTTGTGAAATTCACTACCAGTAGGTATGGATCTGGAATAAAATCCATAATCACCACTATGAGGAACTCTAAGGTTCTCAGCCCATTCAACTGATGAGAACGAAAACTTCTGACCATTCACACAGGAAATCATCCTATTCTCCTCTTCTGAAGTCTCAAAACAGACAAACTCATAAAACTCTTTTACCAGTGCTGGATAATATAGTCCATTATTGTTCATGAAGCATTAGATCCATCCTTGTTATTGTAAAACCTTCAGAATCAAGGACTTGCTTTCCAGCAGCCATTCCGCACATAATTCCTTTTCCACTACAATTTCTCGCTTCGATAAATGTGGATTCATAGGATTCCTTTGAACAGCATCTCTACTGCTTCCACTGGCACCAGCATTGGTTACTTTCTTCTTCATAGCTTGCGGCACATCACTCCCTTCATCCACTGAGGGTCGCTTCACACGGGCCATTTCAGATTCTGAGGCTTAGGGTTTTGCGAGCTTGAGAGGTTTAGGTAAGAGGGATTTGAACAGACGAGTTCACGGTGATTGAGTGATGTATAGAGTCGGGTTTAATATCATTTAGGATTCACATATAAAATAAATATTATATTAAAAAGAATTCAAAGTCTCGAACTTAATATGAAAATTTAAAACAGCGCGAGAGATGTACCGGTGATGTGTCCTTAAATGGTGAGGTCTGGCGGTGACGGTGAGGTCTATCCTAAAGGTGAGGTTTATCCTAACAGTGAGGTTCTTCCTAATGGTGAGGTTCATCCTAACGGTGAGGTTCATTATAACAGTGAGGTTTATCTAACTGTGAGGTTTATCTAACAGTGAGGTTTATCTAACAGTTTTAAGAGTAAGTTATCATTCCTAATTCGTGTCTAATGAAACTTAATATTTCTGAACATAAAGGCTTAGTGAAAATATCCTCTAATTGGAGTTCAGTGCCTATAAATTCATGATTTATATCACCTATTTGATAATGATCTCTTAGAAAGTGGTGTCTAACATCAATGTGTTTGGTTCTAGAGTGAGACATAGGGTTCTTTGAGATGTTGATCGAACTAGTGTTATCACAGTTAACTGAAACATGTTTAAAATAAAATACATAGTCCAATAAAGTGTGTTTCATCCATAAAATCTGTGCACAACAACTACTAGCAGCTATATACTCTGCTTCAGTAGTAGATAATGTAACTGGGTTATGTTTCTTACTACACCATGATACTAGGGACTTTCCAAGTAAATGACATGTTCTAGATGTGCTCTTTCTATCTAACTTGCATCCAGCAAAGGCAACATCTGAATAACTTATTAAATCAAATGATTTTTCTTTTGGGTAAAACAATCCCAAATTGGCAGTATATTTAAGATATTTGAAAATCCTTTTAACAGCAAGTAAGTGTGACTCTTTAGGGTTAACTTGAAATCTAGAACACATACATACACTAAACATAATATCAGGTCGACTAGCAGTAAGATAAAGTAAACTCCCAATCATACCTCTATAATTAGTTTGATCCACTGGTTTCCCAGTTTCATCAATATCCAATTTACAGGTGGTACTCATAGGTGTATCACTTCCCTTAATACTATCCAAACCAAAATGTTTTAATAAATCCTTAGTATATTTAATCTGGTTCAAAATAATACCATCTTTAGTTTGAAATATTTGAAATCCAAGAAAGTACTTATGCTCTCTCATTAAACTCATTTCAAACTCATTTTGCATAACCTTTTAAAAATCAGTACATAAAGAATTTTTAGAAGATCCAAAAATAATATCATCAACATAGATTTGTACTATTAAAACATCTTTTGAAATTATTTTTATAGAAAGAGTGGGATCAGCAATTCCTTTTGTAAATCCTTTTGAAGTAAGAAAATTTGTAAGTCTTTCATACCAAGATCTTGGAGCTTGTTTTAAACCATATAAAGCTTTAGAAATTTTAAAAACATGATTTTGAAAGTGAGGATTTGAAAAACCAGGTGGTTGTTCTACAAAAACATCTTCAACAATAAAAACATTTAGAAAATCACTTTTCACATCCATTTGATATAACTTGAAATTCAGATGTGATACAAAGGCAAGTAAGATCTTAATTTCCTCTAATCTAGCTACAGGTGCGAAGGTTTCCTCATAGTCAATTCCTTCTTCTTGATTATAACCTTGTGCAACTAGTATAGCTTTATTTTTAATGATATTTCCATATTCATCAACTTTGTTTCTAAACACCCAGTTTTTGCCTGTGGTTAAAGTGTCCTTAGGTCTTTCTACTAATTCCCAAACTTTATTTCATTCAAATTGATTTAGTTCTTCTTGAATAGCCATTACCCAAAATTCATCATTGATAGCATCATTGATATTTTTAGGTTATAACTGTGAAAGAAAGGCTTGATGTTCAACCTGATTTCTTAGAGAAGCTCTAGTCTGTGTTCCTCTATCTATATTACCTACAACAGCATCTAAAGGATGGTTCTTTAGAATCATAGTTTGTCTCGAAAAGGTAGGGCTAGAGATTTCATGTTCATAAACAGGTTGGGAGTCAACAGAAGCAGGTTCTAGAAAATTTCCAGAACTGGATGTTTTAACTATAGGTCCACTATCTTTATCATTAAGGTTCAAAACAGAGAGATCATCTTAAAGATTTTCAAGAGAGGTCTTAGGTTCATGTAGATCTGTTTCATCAAATTTTATGTGAACAGATTCCTCCACACATTTGGTTCTCTTATTGAAAACTCTATAGGCTTTACTAGAAATAGAGTAACCTAGGAAAATTCCTTCATCACTCTTGGATGCAAACTTGTCAAGATTATCTTTGGTATTAAGAATAAAGACTTTGCAACCCAAAACTCTGAAGTAGTTAACCTTAGGTTTCCTATGGTTCTACAACTCATAAGGGGTCTTCTAAAGAAGAGGTCTAATCAAAACTCTATTGATAATATAACAAGATGTATTGACAGCTTCAACCCAAAAATAAACAGGTAGGTCATACTCATTGAGCATTGTTCTGGAAATTCCCTGAAGGGTTCTATTCTTCCTTTCTACTAGACCATTTTGCTGAGGTGTCCTAGGGGTAGAGAAATTGTGACTATAACCACTGTGTGAGCAGTAGGATTCAAACTCATGATTCTCAAACTCAAGGCCATGATCACTTCTCAAGGTTTTAATCTTAAGTCCATTAAGGTTCTCTACAGACTAGGAATATTTAACAAATTAAGAACAAGCTTCACTTTTGTGATCAAGAAAATATACCCAAGTATTACTAGAAAAGTCATCTACTAGAACATAGACATAGTGCTTCCCATTTAAACTAGAAACTCTAGAAGGTCCAAAAAAATCCATGCAAACCAACTCAAGAGGTTGAGAATTTGAAACTTCTTTCTTTGATTTAAAAGAAACATTATGTTGCTTTCCCTTTTGACAGGGATTACAAAATTTATCTGCTGGGAATTCATGTTTTGGTAGGTTTCTAACTAAGTTCTTCCTAGTAAGTTTTCTAAGTGAATGTACATTGAAATGTCCTAATTTTCTGTGGCAAAGACAAGAATCTTTATGAAAAGCATTTAAACAATTAATATTTTGCATAGCTAAAGAATTTAAATCAATAGCATAGACATTTTCATTTCACACGGTAGAAAATACTAAAGCATTTTTAGAATTAAAAACATTCCAAGAATCATTTTAAAATTTAACATTAAAACCATTATCACATAACTGAGAAATACTTAGTAAATTATACTTAATCCCATCAACAAATAGAACTTTAGAAATTAATACCGAGTCAGTGTTACCAATCTGGCCTAAGCCGATGATTTTCCCTTTAGAATTATCACCAAAATGAAAAAACCTCCATCAACTCTAACTAAGATTTTAAAGCAAGAGAAGTCTCCTGACATATGTCTTGAACATCCACTGTCCAAGTACCAAGTCTTTCTACAGGAGCTCTTTAAGCAGGTTCCCTACAAAACAGATTTAGATAGGAAATGATTTTGGTACTCAGATTTTCTTGGGTCCAGACAGGTTAGCTAATAAAACTTTAGGTACCCAAATTTGTCTTATGGGTCTCATAAAATTTTTAGAATCAACAGATTTTGAAAGATAAACATTATTAGATCCATAACAATGAATGTAACTAGTTGAAGCATATAGACTTCCAGAACTATAACTATCTACATTCTGTCCAGATTTAGAAATAAATCTAGTTTTGGTGATTTTTCTTTATCCTGGTTGGTATCCTATACCAGTAGTATATCTAGGTGCAATATGCTTACCTAGAATTTGAGTAAGAGTATCTTTTCCATTTTTGAACTTTTCTAAATCCTTCCTAAGTTGCTCATTTGACAATTTTAGTTCATTGTTTTCTTTAAGCAACTGAGCATTCTTTTCCATTTCCATGTCAAGATCAGATTTATGTTTAACAGTTAAAGCATACTGTTTCTTTAAACCTTTGTATTTGTCTTTCAGCTCATTACAGGTTTCTTCCAACATATCACAGTATTCAAACAGTTTAGATCTTGACATATTTTCAGAATCAGAATCATCTCCAGAATAATAAGAATTTAAAGCAGGAGTTTCAGATGTTACCTCATAAGTGTTTGTCATAAAACACATGTTTTACTTATTTCAGTTTTCAGTTTCAGAGGCTTCATATTCACTAGATCTATCCTCAGAAGCACTCCAAGTAGCCTTCATGGATTTCTTATACTTATTGTCCATATACTCATACTTCTTTTTATATTTCATCTTTGGACAGTCTGCTTTTATATGTCCTTTTCTTTTGCATTTATAGCAGCCAACTTTATCAGATTTTTCAGATTTCGTCCAGTCCTTTTTCCAGTGTCCCTTGTTGTCATAATTACCTTTGTAATTTTATTTTCTGAAAACATTATTTTTCCTATAAAATTTCTTAAATCTTATGGCTATGTGATCCATTTCTGCATCACTGTCAGTTGCACTTTCACTTTCTTCACAGCTTGAGCTATCAATTACAGCTTGCAGTTTCTCCTTATCCTTATTCTTTGAAGTAGATGTCTTGAAGGAAACTGACTTCTTTTTTGGTTCATATTCTTCTTCTTTGTTTACCTTAAGCTCTTATTCATACATCATCAACATGCCAATAAGTTCCCTGAATGACAGTTTTCAAATATCACAAGATTCTCTAATTGAAACAGAAGTGCCCCTCCATCTTTCAGGTAGGCATCTCAAAATTATCATGATCCTCTCCTTTGATGAAACGTCCTTTCCCAGTGATATCATTGTATTGAAAATCTCGTTAAACCTGAGATACATATCAGAAATGGGTTCATCAGGCTTCATGTTAAAATTATCATATTTAATAGTATAGGTGTTCAATATCATTTCCTTAACATTAGTTGTTTTTTCATGAGAAACACTTAAAGTATCCCAGATTTCATATACAGTCCTACAAGCAGATATTCTATTAAATTCCTCATCTCCTAAAGCACAATACATAGCATCCATATCTTTGAAATTATTATTGTGAGCTGTCTTAGTAGCTCCATTCCAAGTAGATCTAATAGTAGTAGGAATTTTATATTCTGATTCTATGGCAGTCCAAATATCAAAACCCATGATTTCTAAATGAATTTTCATCTTAATATTCCACTGAGAATAGTTGTTTCAATTGAAAAATGGTGGTCTATTAGTAGAAACACCTTAAAGTCTGTTATCCATGATAGCTAGGTTGAGGCAAAAAATTTAAAGAGATAAAATTTTTGAAATAACAAAAATTTTAAGAACATCAAAATAAAACTAAAATCACAGTTGAAAAACAGAGTACTTCAGAAAATATTTTAGCCCTCTGATACCAAATGTTGGTCAGAGTGGACACTCAAGAGGGGGGGGGGTGAATTGAGTTCCAATTAAAATTTCTGTTTAAAATCCTTTACTAAAATCCCCCAATTCAAAATACTAATTGAATTGTAGTGAATTTTAACTAAAGAAAACTTTCAGTTAGGTGATCAAGGGATTGATTAATTCCCTATTAATCTAATCAGAAGATTCGATTAGCTTTTGAAACTAACCTAATGATTTTCAAATAATGCAAACACTTTCTAATCCAATTATCAGAGTAACTTTGAAAAAAAGTTTAAGTTTTAAAGCACTTAGCAACAGAATAAAAGGTTTTAGATAAAACTAAATAAAGCACAGTAGATATAACCAAGAGGTTCTGTCTCAAGCTGATACTTAGTCCTCTAAACGATTTATATAAATTTGATCCACACCCTGAATCAAGGTTCACAACAGTTTACAACTATCCAGGTCAAAGACCTCTACCACAGTTCTTCGTGGGAAACAAAAACAACAGCAAATACAGCTGTCCAGGTCACACACGACCTCTACCACTATCCACAGTGGGAAATAGAAGATGTAAGGAGTTTGAATGAGGATTTACAGATCATCCAGTTAAGGTTCAGGAGACAGTGTGTGTGTAAATTAAAACTGATGATACACACTGCTCGTAATGTAAATAATAAATCACTGAGCAGGATATAGAGTTTAGAATGGCTCTAGTGATTGCAGTGAAGCTCTGGACTCCTCCTAATTGATCAGAAGTGGTTCTGAGTCCTCTTCTAGTTTTTTTTAAAACAGAGTGTCGTCTTCTTGACATCTAGGTTCAGAGACAGTGAAAATGTAGTCGATTAAGTTCTTCAAAGTCCTCATGAATGTACACATCTCTTCTTGAGTAAGCGTGAGTGTGTATGAGCTTTTGTGTCTTCTTGGTCATGCATGTATATCTGTATGAGCTCTTCTTGTGTATGTCACTTGTAGATCACTTCAGTATGTATGTTTTGTCTCTTCTATATTGTCTCTTTGCAGCAACATGGACTTCTTATATTTATGGCACAAGCTCCGGCAAAATTAAATGATTTCTTTTTGCAGGTATGAGGTATGGTTCCCTGACATCCAACAACCTTTATTAAATAAATGACATAGCATTAAAATATACCTGATATAACCATTGGTTAGATTAAATAAAGATAAAGAAATTAAGGCAGTGTTGGATTCTCTGGAACAACAGCTTTGGATATCGGTAGCCTTGTGTATCGGTAAGTCTTTGTATCGGTAACCTCTTGTATAACGGTAGCCTTTCTATCGGTAAGTCTTTGTATCGGTAACCTCTTATATAACGGTAGCCTTTCTATCGGTAAGCTTCATGTCTGTCGGTAGACTTGATCGGTAGCGGTAGACTTACTGTACCTATGACCTTTCGTGTAATGGTAGCCTTCATGTACCAGTGGACTTGATGTATCGGTGACCCTCACGTATCGGTAGAATTTTTATACCGGTGGACTTGATGTATCAGTGACCTTCACGTATCAGTAGATTTGCATAACAGTGACTTGTTTGTATCAGTAGGCTTGCATAATGGTGACTTGTCTGTATCATTAGGCTTTCATAATGGTGACTTGTCTGTATCGGTAGGCTTGCATAACAGTGACTTGTCTGTATCGATAGGCTTACATAACGATGACTTGTCTGTATCGGTAGGGTTGTTCTATAACGGTGACCACTTGTCTTTTTAAGCACTCTATTGGCAGAATGGGTTAAGTTAGAATATATATCCATTCAGTAACTGAATTCTCTGAAGATAATATAAATATTGTAATATATGAATATATGCATGGTGTACAGAAATAATGAATTAAGTAATTTATCATTAATTAATATAGGGATTATCAAACCATAGTTGAGCATAATTGGGAATATTAAAATATAATTGAGCATAGTTGGGATTATTAAAATATGAGTTCAACTAATTATCCCAGATGGTTCAACAATATATAGTCCATGACATTCTTTTCTAAACTTGTAAAGTTGGATTTTTATATTTAGTAATGTTTTCTTCTTCCTTTTTTCTTAGACTCAAGAATTATCTCTCTATACCCACTCACTATTCATGAGGGAAATATTTTTCCACGAAAAGTTCCTTAAAATCCTTATATTACATATTTTCTATTCCTTATACATCCTTTGTGTTTTTAATTAATGACCACAATTGATCGAAATCTCTAGAGAGATGATAAAATGCCTTGAAAACCTTATCCCTTCTGTTACTTCCCAAAGAAAGGAATATCTTCTCTAAAGAACTTATCCATTAATCATCTAAAAATGGGTTTTTAGTCCCATTAAATAATATATTTTGTTGTCACATCAATTATTCTAACATTTTTACACCACATGGTGGATTGGGTTGCTTCATGTGAGTAATATTATTGCTCATAACTTGAGTCATATTTACTAGTATATCAAATCCAATTATAGCTCTAGCTCCAACATCATTATCTTACATAGAAGGAACATCCATATATGTATTATGTGAATTGATACGGTTTCCATTCCTTCCACTAAACACTATTTATAAACAATGGAATACACTATATTAGATCATAATATTATTGAAGAGAATGTATAATATAAAACTAGTGAAACACTTAATGTAAATTTAAAATTTATGTATAACTAATATCTAAATTATAATCTCGGTTACATTGGGAATATCCTTGAAGTATATTATTGGGTTATGTTTCCCTACTCTGTTTTCCAAAAAACAGTTTCCAAAGTTTCTACGAAAATTAATTTGATACCAACTGTAAAGACCATGACCCTAGTATCCTGGAGCCAGTGCCTTACTTTATTACATTGGAACAAAGTACAAGGAATCACATCTCAAAGGACCAAATAGTTTAGCAGTTTTGGAAAACTAGATACATAAATAAGCATTACATTACGACTTGAAATCAAATACAACAAAGTAACTCCATTGGATACATTCTTAATTTCCTAGATTATCTATGAATGTCAATCATATTATAAATCTTAGAATCCTGAGGAAAAATAAAACAAAATAAAGGACTAAGATTATATGCTCAGTAAGGGTAACCATACAGAAAACGATATCATAAATAAACATAAATAATGAGGAAATGTGAATAACTAAAATCAAATTCTGTTAAAATATAATATTGAGCATAATATGGTAGGATTAAAAGATGATCAAATAACACCATATAAATAATCACATGAAAATTATTCTTACCTGTGGATATTCTACTAGTCAAATAATCACATTTATTATCAATAAATAAAATAATAATGATAGAATTTTTGGTGGATGTTATCATAAAAATACCATCAAGACCTCAACCAAGAAGTCTAAATAAATGGGTAATACCTTAGTCAAAACCCTGTCTAGTTTGTCTTATGAGATCCACTGATGCATCAATGGACTATAGTGGGCCCCACCCGATACTTACTAAATCCAATTTTATTCCTCATATAAAAAGATTGAAACATAATTAACATATACATTCATATTTTAAACTATCATAATAAATGTAAATAATTCCCCCAATTAGTATACATAATCATAAACTAGCTAGAGTAATATGGAGAATAGTATCAGGATAGTACATCCCCAGTCAAAAATGATAATAAAAAATTCAAGAAAATATGGTATATGGTATCTAAATAGATCAGAACCAGTTAATCAGAAGGCTCAATATAGTGTTTTTGACATAGATAAAAATACTCTAACAAAATCATTGAACATTTCTTGAGAGAAATACTCTTTTTTACTTTTGAATATTTTATTTTAAAATCCATTAAATTATAAAAGAACCAATTTTATTTGTAAATAACCTATTAAATTTTTAAAGGATTTCTAAAAACATTAAGGTTTAATTAAATTTGGAAAATATTCTCATTCCATATAATTTTTAAAAAAATTCTTTTAAATTTTGAAAAAATGAAACATTTAAATGAGTATTTTTAAAAGAAAGTGTGAACGTTAACCAAATGAATAAATTATGTGTATTAGATGTAAATACACATAAAAAAGTGTAAATAAAACTTCATTTAATCAAAATTAATTTTAAACATATTCATATCATGACATAATCATTGAACTAGATGTTTAACCGAAAATATGGAAATTGGGTTAGGAATTCTCTTACCACTATGCATATAGACGAACCGCATGACCCATAAAATTAATGATCATAAAATGAAGCATTTAATACCATGAAGATAAATAGATTAATGATATGATATATCAAATAGATGTATATATACACCACACATAATAAATAAGTGGTGAATAAGGCATATCTCACATAAAGAAAAGTGAGATGAGAAAACCCTTACCTTTTGTTGAAAAGCATTCTATACTTGTACATAATTTCATGAAAAATAAAATTAGATTAATTAATTACTTAATTTATAACCTATTAAACATATATTTAGTTTTTTATAATTTAATTAAGTTCTTTATGGCCATTCCTATGAGTTATAAATTTTAATTTCTTTGTTCCGAGAGCATTTGTTTCCTTGGTTTTCATGATCTGTTCGCTTATAAACAAGTATGGAAGTTCATGTAAAATGGGAATAATTCTACCAAATCCAAATTATAGATCATTAATGAAATAAAATAAGTTTAAATGATATTATAAATTATTTTATTATATGGTGTGAATATTATTCATTTGATAAAATGTTAAAGAAAATGATTTAATTTATTTTGACGGTTTTTATGACCATAAAAACTTATATCATTTTATTTAATATCATGATTATATATTAGTTCAAGAATATTATATAACATATAATATGTATAATAAAATATTTTTAACCATAATAATTATTTTATGTACATCCTTTAAGGAAGTAATGGAAAATGAAAACGCATCATCCACGATGGTATAAAATCGACATATCAGAGACGATGATTTCATTTTTAGAATAAAATGGAGAGGAGAAGGGGTTTTATTATGTATATTATTTTAAAATAATAAAATTATAGTATTTATAAGACACTGTAGTTATCATTCATGTTTTTATAAAGGAGTTAAAGAGATGATAAGAAAATAAAACAAATTAAAATAAATTAAAAGAGAATGAAAGAAGATTTTACCTCTTGGATATTGTCTCCTAGAGGACCTCCTTAAGGAATTTAAGATTGTTATTTTGGTGAGAAATGAAATACCAAGATGTGTGGAAGAGGTTAGAGAGATTAATTGGGTAGAATATAATTTGTCTCCAAGTATTATAAGGTGTGAGAAAAATGGGTGGTGAGGGGTGACCTTTATAGTAGAGGAGAGTGGTGTTTTTTGATTATTTTATTCATTACTTTATTATTTTGGATCAAAACTAAAAATAGTACTGATTATTGTAATTAAATAAAATAACTTGATTATGTGATTTTGAAATAATGAGTGATTAACTCATCCAATAAATAATTTATTTACTTATGATGTTAAATACTGTAAATTAACATATTTCACTATTCACCAAAAATTCAACTATTTTAGAAAAAACCAAAAAATTAACACTAACCATTTTTAGAGTTTAATTTTAAAAAATGAACTCCATTTTATGAAAACAATTTTCTAAATATTAGAAAATTAATTTATAAATAAAATCATCATTTATTCAAAAAATACCGATTCTAATATTGTAATTGATTTTAAGACACTTTTGAGAATTAATTATGGTATCATCAAATTTTATTATAATTAAAATGAAACAAAATAATAATTTATTAATATTATTTTATTAAAATAAATTTTAATTTAAATCATTACATTAATTATAAAATTGTAAATAAACATTTACATTTTACAAAAAATACCAACACTTAATTTATCATTTTAAAAACATTTATTTACTTATTCTATGATATAAATATATCATTTTTTTAATTTATGAGATACCTATTTTTTTACTTTCATAGGTGAGGTTGTTATTCTAATGTCCATATTACTATTCCCAATGGTAACATTACTATTTCAAAAGTCTTGTTAATATTTAATAGTATATCATGGTTTTAAACTCGATGTTACGTGAAACATAAGATATTAAAGATGTGAAATTTTAAAGATACTTACCATAAAAGAATGAGGTGTTGTAAAAAATGTATGAGTTATTCTTCATTCAACCTTGCACCTAATATTTAAATAAAACCCTTGATTCTCAATAAATTACATATTTTGTAATTTTTAATGATAACTAGGAGTGTATGATTACCTTATGTTAGTTTTTAACATTCATATGTCATGAATATCATAGGGTGTTAGTGTGGATTATACAATATGATTCCATTCAAACCCTTGCTATATGATATCTTCATATCATACTAAATGATATTACTATCCATAGAATTTTAAATTTTCATTAAACAAAGTATATCATCTCATACGATATCCCTATAACATACCCTATGATATATGCCAATATGTATCACATACCTAAGTGGATTAATGGAATTTATCTTTCACATATGCTAAAAACACCATTTTAAATCACAATTGATAGTTTATATAGATTTTTAAAAAATAGAATCATTTCATAACAACTACTAGTGGTTTAGTGTTTTTAATATTAAAAAAAATTATCACCCATGCTTTATAAAAAGTAGAAAATATAATAATTTCATCCATAGTTTGATAATATCAATTTTTTATAAACTAGTATTTCACATGTGTGTTTTCACAAGACTAAATAGTTATGAAAATAATTAAATTAAAGCTAATAAAAATATAAATGTCAAACATAGAACAAGTAACATTAAAAAATGTAAGGAATTGGTTTCAAATAAGTGATTCATGAATTATGGAAACCAACTTGATAAAAATTGATAAACATTCATGAATTCAAGAATTTAAATGTTAATAAATATGTTATTATTTAATGATAAATTCAAAACATATGACCTTTTAAATAAATTATAGAAATATTTTAATATTTTACAATGTTGTGGTGTTGATGAAATTATATTCATCATCACCTTTGAAATAAGATATTAAGTCAGGGTAATAGACTCGGGGGATGTGAGTTTAGAGAGTTCCACGACGCACAAATTTTTTTTGAAATAAAATATTAAATATCATGAAGTATATTGAAAATAAAAAGAGATAAATATTTTTACCTTCAAAGTAACAAAAAAATTTATAAATGAAATACAAAAAATATTTATGTTGTTAAATACCATTTTTAAAAACATTCATATTTTAAATATTATTTTATTTATTTTTTAACAACACATATTTAAGTATGTTTCTAATGTTGTGTCATTAGAACTGATTTGTATTCTTATATGTTTATAACACATAAAACATTTAAAATAAATAACTCACATAATTTTTTTTTCTTAGTGCTTTAACACAGAGCATCTTCTAATGACATCACTATAACAAACATATGTATTGGGAAGTTATACAGAAATTGCTTTATATTAATCAATTTATACATAGTAGCATAGAAAATTTATTTCTCCTTGAACATAGAATAATTTTTCACATAGAAAAATATATTTTAGTAGTTCAACATTACCCATAAATTTAATTATAGAATAATTTATACACATGAAACATTTAATAATATAGAATATGAAAGAATAAAAAAAAAATTGAATCAATCAATGATATTTTTTATCATAGAAAGTTTGAATCTTCAATCCTAACATTTGAAGTTTCATATATATTATTTGAATCTCCACAAGAAACATTAGAATCCACACACATAAAATTTTAATCTTCCTATATAAAATTTGAATCTAAACACTAAATATTTTATATAACCTTTATTTTATAATATGAAGTAAAATTTTTCACATAAAACATTTTAAATAAAACTTTATTTAATACCAATTTTTGAAAATATTTTACATCACATATACCATATGGTACACATATTACACTTAAATTCACATAAATAAGTGGTATAACAATATTTTTTCAATAATAAAAAAAATACAAATTTAGAAACACTTTTCATAAGTGATAACCAGTTTTGAATAAGTTTATTCAAACAAATCCTAAGTATTTGTTATTATACTTAAGAAAAAAACTTATATAATAGAGGAAACCCACTTAAAAAACTCTTTGAAAATAAATATTTCATTAAGTAATCTTGAAAAACCTATAAAAAATCACCTATTTTTCTAATTTTATCTAAATAAAAAATCTATAGAAAAAATTAATTAAAACAAATGACATAAGATAATATTTAATGGAATAAAAATTTAAATGAAAATATAATATTTATACAAATAATTTCCAACATGTTTAAACTATTTCTTGACATCATACTCAAAAATAAAAAAAATTCCAGTCACTTACCCTCGTTCTTTGTTGATTAAACTCCCATTAAGAAATAATTAACTATATCCAAGGAAATTATCATCCAGTGTTTATTGAATTGAAAAATATTAATAAGAAAAAATAAAATAAAATTTAAATGAATATATTTTACTTTTTCTATAAGTGTAAAATTAAAGAAAACTTTCAAACTATAAAAAAAGTTTCTAAATATAATCACTTTCCCTAAGTATTTCCTGAGTGAACATGTGGACTTTTTCTATGATTGTACAAGGGAACACATAAATCATATTGCTGGCTATTATTCTAGAAAGAAAAAAATCATTAGTGAAATTTGAATTTTATTCATCCTTCCCTTGATCCAGAATAATTTTCATGTTATCCTTCCAATGGGTGGAGGTACAAACCCATAAACCCCAACACATAAGGTTTCTCAAATATTTAAATAAGCTTCCTAGGCAAGATCAATTATATGGGAATAAAAAATATTGAGAAGTAGATCATCATCCACTTAAGGAAATCTATAATGGGTTCTTGTTATTGGATTGTTTAGTTCAATTTGTATGATAATTTATGCATGGAATTGATATATATCATTGGAACTCTACCCCTATCCCTGGACTATAACACATAGTCATAGGGGTAAATTTATGCTGGGAAAAGTGGGTTATGAGATATTTGACACTTTATAGAACCCAATGGATCTCAGGTACTCTTTAATTCAAACATGGGTTGTCTTTAATGCAATTCTAGAGGTTTTGGGGGAATTATTGTCGAAAATTGATTTTTTGGAGGAGATAGACCATGCACATGATTGGTGCATGATTAGTACTACTACTACCAACAATGAAATTTTATATTATTAAATTATAAGAACCCTAAAAAACAATTTTAAGGTAGTCTAAAATAATGGAGCTTAAGAGCATGTGCCCTTGCTAAACTACTACATGTCTAAGGAAGGGAACCCATCCTAGAAAACAAAAAGATCTGATCTAATACAGCTACTCTTAAATCTAGAAACTCAACCACCTTGTTCCCCTTGCACTACATATGACTAATATACACCCATGAGTTAAGAAGCCTTTTACATCTATGGATAATTTAAGTGAGGTTCCATGGTGTTTTATTCCTCCCTTTCACTGAACATTGGATAATAGTGGATTTCATTTCCACAGACTCCAACCTGATGTTGTGAGCATGGCACAACTCAATTCCTTTTAGCATCTCACAAGCCTCTTCTAGAAGTGAGTCACCTTTTCCAAAGCCCTCACTGATGGCTAAAATCACCACTCCTTGGGGGTCACGAACCACACCACCCCCACATGATCCTAGAAATACAGGATCCATTGAAGTTAATCTTGATTCCACTACTCAAAGACTTCCAACACACCCATCTTCATTGTCTAATGCGGTTATGTGAATTTTGAGGTGTATATGTAGAAACAATGAGATTTCTCAATGATAGTGATCCCTCCCAATTAATCATGAGTGTTAATAGTTCGTACAATATACTTATAGTGCATACCATCAGGCCTATTCATGTTCCAAATGTATCTTCATGATAATAATAATTTCTCACACTCCAAATATTTCAATAGCTAGCCGCCATCAAAAGTTCTCTCACCTTCTGTTCATGTTTGTTGTTTTATGTTCCCATGAACTATGCCTGAAGAAAACCATAATGTTTGAAATCTATAGATTACACCTAATGATCTCCCCTAGCCCCACTAAACTATTTCCACCCACTAACTCTAAAAAAATAGTTGATTGACAGTTTCTTCACTGGAGTTCCTACAAAAAAACATTTTGAGGTCATTAAAATTCCCTTTTTCCTCACCTAGTCATCCATTGGGAGGGATTTATTTTAGATCCTCCACACCTTCATGATTATTAATAACTATGTGAAAACCCTATGGCATGGATAAATGTTTTAATAGTGTGAGTTTTCATGGTTTTGAGTATGGTTAAAGAAACCGTGCAGCTCACTAGGGAAAATTGTGCGGTGTCTCGGAGTTTTTCCAAGGGGGATATACAGTTTGAAAAAATTGTGCCGATTTTCCCATAAGATCATTCAAATTTTATTTTTAAATAGATAGTAGGTATGCACGGTTGGCACATAATTTTTCTAACTATGTGGCCTAATCATGTGAGAAACTCCAAAACTTTAAAAAGTTTGTTTTTACACTTTCTACCTTGGTTATTTTTATTACTGATCACCCTTAATCTCATTTATGCATGATCTAATCCTTTATCATCGATATAGAGGATTCTACCTTGGGATTCTTAATGATTTATGTTCATTATTGATGCATTTCTCATGGTTTGTTTCTATTTTGAAGTGGCTTCCTCTTCCTTTCTTAGATCCTTATTAGATCTCTCTTCCCCTTTTTCCTTTGGAACTCATGTGGGATATGGATTTTATATCTAATGGGTTTTTATGGAGGTTTGATGTGTTTCTTATGGATCTAGGATAGTGAGGACCCAATTTACTCTTCCCAAATCTCTGTTTTCGAAGTTGTTTAGTTATACCCCCATTCATGAGGAATGTTTCTCAGTACAAAGGATTAATTCTATGAATTTATTATTGTTCTTGTAAATTCCTTTGTTTTATTAATTTAATCAAACTTATTTGTTATTACAATGATTTTTCTAAACAAAATCATGTTTTTAAATGATATTTTCTTTAAATATGGCTTGTACACACAAAGTTTTCAATAAAATGATCAAATTTTAGTTTTGGTTAAAATGGGTTTTCAAGCACAAAAGAATATTGTATTTTATTTTAAAATATTTTATAAACTATGAGCATGTATTTTTAAATAGTTTTGGACAAACTTAGCACATTGGGTAACCTTGGGTGTGTTAGGAATAGACATGTCACTCATAGTGTGTGTAATTCCTCTTGAGGTTTTCTTTCACTTTATTGTGTGTAATGTCGCTAGTGGTTATACTGGTTGAAAAAAATATAGGCCTAGATTGTGGATTTATTTTTATGTCTAGTACATATACCCATAGGTTAGAGCCCAAATGGTGTGATTTTTCATTTATTATTGGATTATCACATGATAGATTATTTCATGGTTATTTTCTCACATGCTTTCACATGATGGATTATGTCAAGGTAATATTACTTACATGCTTATCTTATGGTGTACCCATGAATTGTATTTATTATGATTTCATACTAACAACATGTACTTGTTATATTCCTTGTATTGTGAATATGAAAGGCTCATATGAAAACCAAAGGATGATTTAAAAATGGTTTTGATTTATAAAAATTAGTTGTAAAATTATATTTCTTTTAAAGATAGAACTGTTGCATTCTTGATGTTAGAATTTGTATTGATTTTATGTTGTAATTCTACTAGGTGTAGGTCTCACACTCTACTTTTTTCCTTTGGTTGGTTGTAGATTATATTTTAGAGGACCCAAGTATAGTTAAGGTCATTATATAGCACGACAACTTCTCTTTTAATTATAGCATTCGTAGTGGGATGGTTTAGAGGTGATAGTTGGTCACATGGATACTTGTTGGTCTTATATTTTTATAATTTGTGGTTTATCAAGTTTGGATTGGATTTTATAGATCATGGATTTATCTACTTCTTCTTATTTTTGCTCTAGTTTTATGTCTTATTTTGTTATATACAAGACTTTTCCCATTATCTTGTTACACATTACCACCATGGTAGGTTAGATTGGGTGTCTTGTCTAGTTCACACATTATGGTTAATTAAAAAGTAGTCTCAAATAGAAATACCCAACCTAATGTGTGATAACACTACCTGGGTTTGGTTCTGTGTCTTGGGTATACATGAGTTAGGTATGTCAGAATTTGTGTAGTAAATGCAGGTGGGTTTCTAGCAATCTCACTTCTATGTATGAAAACAAGTCACCATGGGGGGTTGGAAAATTTTTACCAAGTTTGAGACATTTTGTTGGAGTTCATTTGAGTGAACTAGATGAGGAGTTTATTTAAATGGAACTATTCTTCTTTAAGTGTTAGTTTTCATCAATATAATTCAAATTTCTTTAAATTATAATTATTTTAAGGAATTAACATGAATTCTTGAAGCTAGTCCAATGATTTTGGAGTTTTTCTCAAAAAGATTATTAGTTATTGTCTGGTGTTTATTATATGATGCATCCTAGAATATCTCTTCCAAATTTGGGTGAGGTCTCTATGAGAAAATTTCCACAGGTGAATACTCCAGTGGAACCTTCTCTGGTAGAATATATAATCCACATAATTATGAATCTGGGTTAGGAGGGTGTTAAGAACCGTGGATATGTGGTGTATCATGGATTAAAATTTCATTCATATTTTGTGGTGACAAAGAATCCTGATAATTTGAGGAGTATCTTGATTAGATTTTTAAGATCTTTATCTTCTTGAAGACTTAGGATGACTCTAAGGTGGGTTTTTCCTTGTACAAGCTTGAGGGACTAAAAAGGTGATGTTGGGACTATATTTTTAAATCTGTGTTGAATAAATATCTTAGATGAACTTCTTTTAAGAGAATATTCAATCAGATGTTTTAACCAGAGACATTATGTGTAGTGAATACCCGAGAGTTTATGACCTTGGATGAAGGGGAGGATAATGTTCTTGAGTATTCCACCCATTTTTCTAAGTTGGTGCATTTGGAACCATTTCTAGTGACTATTGAGTACCTAATGTCTCAGAGTTTTGAGTTAGAACTGAGGCCTGATATTTGGTTAATTTTATTTCTCATGTTCCTTTTTACCTTCGCGGAGGTAGTCGACAAAGAATATTTGTTAGAGGTTGATATAGCTGGGAATATTGGTTTGGGTGGAGCTTTAGTTGGTGTAGTTGTTAACCAGGGAGTGTTTTATGGCTATTAAACAAAGCATAAGGGTGTCCAATTTTCTTTAAGACTAGTTTTAGGGGATTGAATAGGATAGTTGAATATTTCTCACTACCAATGTGGAAGTAGTGTTCATACAAATCCTAATAGTATGAATACTCCTAATATTTATCAATGTTGTGGATTATAGGGCCATATGAGGAAGTTTTGTGAAAGGATATCCCAGTGTAGTAAGGCTGGATCCACTCTCACAAAGGGTTCAAAGGTTCACACCAATGCTTTCATGGGTGGTGTGTCTAATACTAAGGCCAAGGGGGGTGTTTATATGGATAATAATAGACAAATTTATATGGAAGAGTGTGTTCCATATGAATCAAAATTAGGGCCAGCTACTATTAAAGGTATGGTGTTTATTTCATCTTCTATGGTTCTAACATTATTTGATACAGGTGATACTCATTCTTTTATATCATAAAAGTTATTTTACATGTTAAGATTTTGTTCAGTTCTTATTCCATTCTTCTTGGATCTTTACATGCTTTTAGAAAAGAGGTCTGAACAATGTTTGAAGTATCCAGGATATCAGGTGATGATAGATGAATTTGAGGTGGTGTGGTACTTTCTAGTTCTTGATATTTACATCATTGACATGATACTTGGAACGGATTGGATGATCAATGTTAAGGCCTAAATATACTATTATCATCATCGGGTTCAGTTTTTATCTTTTGATGTGGTCAATCATGTTTTTAGGGTGAGTGGAACCCTAGATCAGGAAGGGCAGGGCTTGTTTTTCCTTATACTAGGATAATCTCATTCTAGTTTTCAAATATGTTTCCTAATTCTCATAACCCTAGTTTTGGTTGTCTCTTTTTTCAGTGGTGTGTGTGTCCCCTAAGACCTTTCTAGATAATTTTTCCAGTTTATAACCATAGAGATAGGTTGAGTTTACTATTGAAATACACTCTATTATGATGGCCATTTCTATTCCATATTACCGAATATAACCTGCTGAGTTAGTGGAGCATAAATTATTGATTGAGGTCCTAGAGACTAAGGTATTTATTCATCCTATAATTCCACCATGGTATTACCCTATCCTGTTATATAATAAGGAAAGTGGGAGTCTCATAATTTTCATGGATTATCAAAATTTTATTCGAGTGACAGTAATGAACAAATATCCTTTTCACAAGATTGATGATCTCTTTGAACAGAATAGAGGGGAATGTTTTTCTTTATATATTTACCTTCAGTTAGGGTACCACTAGTTGACAATCCAATAATAATATATATATGAGACAATATTTAGGTGCATGTATGGGAATTTTAATTTTCTTGTTATACCATTCGGTCTCACTAATTTTCATGTGGTATTTATGGATTTGATGAACCAAATATTTCATTCATTTATGGAAACTTTTATTATTGTGTTTATATATGATATTTCGGGGTACTCTAAGTCAGAGGAGGAGAATATAGACCATTTGAATATCATTATTTTATCCTTGAAGGAATATCATCTATATAGAAAGATTTAGAAATGTTTGTTTTGGATTTGGGAAGTTAAACATTTATTGGAAATTTTATATCTGAGAGGGGTGTCTCAATGGATCCGGAGAAAATATAGGTAGTTATTTCATGGGAGTATCCCATAAATGTGTTTGATATTTATAGCTTCTTGGGTTTGGCTGGTTATTATATATAGTTTGTTCAAGATTTCTCAAAGATAACATCTTCAATGACAACTATAACCCATAAGAGTGTAATGTTTGAATTGAATAAAAAATGTATAAATAATTTGAGGAGGTAAAGTAGAGGTTGACTTTATAACTAGTTTTTATTATTCGAGAACTGGGTTTGGGTTATGATGTTTTCTGTGATTCTTCTGGTATCGTTTTGGGATGTGAATTGATGTAGGGGAGACAAGCTGTGGCCTATATATATTTCCAGTTATGAACACATTAGAAGAATTACCCTACCCATGATCTTGTATGGAATCAGTTATGAATTCACTAAAAACATGGAATCATTATCTATTTCAGGAGAATTTTATAGTGTATTATGATTATAAGATCCTGAAATATATTTTACCTTTGAGGGATATGAACTTGTGAAAGAGAAACTAGGTAGAGTATCTTCAGACATTTGATTTTGGTATTATATAAACTCTTGGGAAAGGGAATGTGGTTTCTGATGTGTTGAGTAGAAAATTACTAACACAAGACATGAAGGAATAAGTTGAGGAGTGTTCTTTGATGAGTTTGTTTATTGATATGAGCTTGGGAGTGGAAGATATTGAGGAATATGTGTTCTTAGTACCAACGAAAGATGACCCATATTTTGATGAGTTATTTCATCTTGAGTATGTCATATAAAAAAAGTGCCAATACTTTGGTAAAACCTTTTATGGTGGGGTAACCTTGGGAGAGTGGTCTCAATCTCCTAGTAGAGCCTTATTCTTATATAGTAGGTTGTTTATTCTAATTTCTATAAAGTAGGAGTTGATGGATGGAGGAAGCTAGTCTTGCTAATCCACACACCATGGGGTTACCAAGATATATCATGACTTGAGACATCAGTATAGGTGGACATGGATGTGGTGGTCTATTTGCAGATTTGGCATCACAGTGTCTCACTTATTAGAAAATTAAGGTGGAACACCCGAGACCTACTGGTTTATTCCATCATTTACCCAATCTGGTATGGAAGTGGGGTGTTATTTCCATGGAATTCATCGTTTTTGTACCACATAATCATAGTGAGAAGGATGTGATTTGGGTGATCATTTATTGATTTATTAAATTTACCCATTTCTTACCATTCAAGGATATGTTAAAAGTGGAACAACTTGAATAATTTTACACCCAAAAGATTATGAGACTTTATATTGTTACCTCTATGATTGTTTCTAAAAGGGACATAAGGTTCACTTATAGGTTATAGAAATGTTTTCAAGAGGAAATGGGTTCCGAGTTGAAATTGAGCATGGATTATCATCCATAGATGGATGGGTATAGAGAGAGAGAGAGTTATCCAGGTTCTTGAGGACATGCATTGGGATTCCATGCTTAATTTTGTGGTATCTTGGGAAAATAATTTTCCTTTGGTTGAATTTTCCTATAAAAATAGTTATCAGGATTCTATAAAGATGATGCCCTTTGAAACATTTTTTGGGTTACCATGTAAATCCCCATTTTTCTAGGTACAGTTTGGAGAGTGGTCCTTGTTTGGGCCAAGTCTCATCTACAAGATAATAGAAAATGTGATGTTGTTCTAGAAGAGGTTACTCATATAAAAGCCCTTTCTTTTCATACATTAACATTACATAACATTTTTAGAATAGATAAAATGTTACAGAAATAGACTCCCAAACACTGTATTTGTCTAGTCCATTATGAAACATGGAATCATAAACACCGGTACATAAATGAGCTATATCATCTCCCACTAGGTTCCTCTTGACTAGAACCCTTCTTAGACACATCATAAATAATACATATATTCACAACATAGGGGGAAATGAAACATAAAAAAGGGGTGTTCTCAATGCTTAGTAAAGGTGAAAAAGGGATATATGTAAGCATAATAATGATCATAAGGGTATGAGAACATGATCATGAAAATTGAAGATAATAACATGAATATCAAAGATCATATACATGAATCATGACATAAATCATGGTAGTTCATAAGATATGAATCATAATAAAATAAATAACATAAGAAATGAAATCATAACATTGGAATGAAACATGGAATTGTGGAAGACACATAAATATATATAATGATTTCCATAGTATTCAAGGCATTGTTGGGAATACTATCTTAGTTGATAAAGTCCTTTACTAAATCGGGTTCAAATCCCATTCCAACCTTGTATTACTGATCCAAGTTCACTCACAATTCCATCCATGTAATACTAAACCAAGTTCATTTCATATTACATTCCTATAATAATGAACCGAGTTCATTTCTCATTTTAGTTATGTCTATCTAAGGAGATATAAATCATTACCCAATGCTTTGGAGGAAGATATAGGTCCCACCCATCTCAGGGCCTTCGGGTCACCAAAGGCCTTCAGGTCCCAGGGCCTTCGGGCCATGTAGACCATGGAGTAGCCCAGTTCACACAGAACAGGCCCCAGAAGAGGATCAGAGCAACAGGAGTGCAGCCACTAGATGCAGAGCTAATCGGATTGGAAGAATGAGAGGGTATGTCAAATGCCATCGGGACAAAGCACCGTGCAGCTTTGTACGGGGCAATGCTAGCCGATCAGCAATGCAAGGTGGGGACCTAGGTGATCAATGATGCAGAAAGCTTGGGAGGGGCAGTTCAAGTGGTCTGGGCCTACGGGTTATGTATTGGGCATGGTATTCCTCTGGGCCTTCGAGTCATGTATTGCGTGTGTGTCGGGCCTTGTGCCTTGGGCCTACGGGTCATGTATGGGTTCCCCTTAAACCCTTTAAAAGGGGGATTATCCATAATGAAATAAAAAATAAGGCCTTTAGGCCATTTAGGTAATAATATCATAACATGTGTAAAGATATAGGTTTCATAACCACTTGATCATAAACATAACATGTGAAAAGAAGCACATTTCAAAAAGCATATAACCTATGAAAGAGAAACAGGTTTCATAAACATCATTTCATAAAATCATAATCCATTTAGAGAAATAATATGAATTAAACATTGAATAATTTACCCATAAAAGGATGAGTAACATCAATGGATGTTATCTTACATTGAATATTTTTTGAAAGATCTTACAAATAAAATTCAAAGATCTTTTGAAAACATGGTTTTTGAATACAATAGATTTTTGACTACAGAGAGAGAGAAGATCATATTTTATTTAAAAACATTACCTTAAGTACCAAAGAGTGAAAAAAATGTACTAATACATGAGTATATATTGTATAAATAGAGGATAAGAAAATTCATGTGTGTTCTGGAGAGATTGATCATAAGATTTCATCAAACAAGCATAATCATTAACATTCTTGAAAACCGATGAGATTATTTTAATAAAATCTTACCACTTAGTTACATGAGATCATAATATCCATGTAAGAAAGTGAAATTACATGAATCTTATTATATTATTAAAATAAAGTTATTCATAATAATGTAAAATGTAATTATATATAATTGAAAACGAATTTAGGTGCATAACAAAACATGAGTCTCAAAGAAAGAAAATTGAGATAAAAATATTTTACCAATTTGGTAACATTTAAAACATAAACACTATGAAATAAATATCATAAAATAAATATGTCAATACCCATTAATTTAATTATAATATTTAATGAGTACATACATGATCTGTAAACACACCACTCAAAAGGAATGGGTGGTGAATAAAGCATATATCTCACAGAAATAAAAAGTGAGATGAAATTCTCTTACATTGTATCTTGACTCTCGTCATAATAATTAAAAACACTTGAATAATAAATATAAATTTATTATAAATATTATATTGAACCATATTTTTATATCTAATACCATATACTATTTTATCATTACATTATATAACCCTCTTGTTAGCAATCTTATGTTAAAGTTTCAATTCAGATGATATTCGCTTTGTTCTTCCCACGTGTCTTGATTTGTTATATATTTGGTTCTTATAATTATATCATGATTATAGAATGTAATCCATGATATAAATATAATTTATATCCAGTATATGTGTATTATAATAATCTATATAATATATAATTATGAAATGGAATACACCATTCATGGAGACGGTAAGTCGTACGTACTCATGAATGGTCATTCTATTTTTATTGTTGTATTGAAAGAAAGAAAAAAATGACCTATATATATATAATATCATTATAGTATAATTATAATGTTATATATAACCTATAATTTCACTAAACCCATCCTTAATACATTCCATGTATTGTGTGAATGAATCACATCACTTTAAGGTGGTGGTAGTCCACATTTCCTCAAACGAAATTATCATATTTACATGAAATAGAAAGTAAAAAAGATATGCGTTGTAAAAGGAATAAAGAATATTAAATACATAATAAATATAATATATGACATATATAATCATATTTTTCTATCATAATTTTCACCATTAGATTCAGTAATGGAAAAATGAAAAATTATCATTTAGTGAGGTGGTAGTTCATCGTACACGTAAACAGTATGTTCGTTACCCATTTGATGGAGGTCTGTGTAATTGTATGTAGAACCTTTAGAATAAAAATATACTAGTATATTTAGGATAATATTTTTTTTATAAAATCATGGAATAAATATAGTGGAGTTGTGTAGAAAGAAAATAAAATAAAGGAGCTTGAGAGAAGACGTTACATCTTAATTGGGTAACTCCTTTTGGTTTGTGCTAAAAGGATTCCTTGGAAGAATTAATTCACAAATGGAGGATTAAATGGGTAAGAAAGTGATGTTGGGAAGTTTATTGGGTATATATTGGACAAAAATATGTGTTTTGAGAGGTGTGAAGAAGAGGGATAGGTGGTGTCCTTTTATAGGGAAGGAGGAGTGGCACCCTTGTAAATATTTGAAGAGAGAATTCCACCCACATTTTTCATGTTTCAAGAGAATAAAATAGTGATAAAAATTCGATAAAAGGTAGGATAGGGTCTAAAAATTTCCTGAAAATTTATTTTTTACAAGTTTATACGTAATTTTGGGTCTTAAGGTTATGGTTTATCTCTTATTACTCTTAATTTGACCGCAATCGATGTAATTAATTTTAATCATTTTCACTAATATTTTTGGTTAAAAATAATTTTAAATTATGAGAAATTATAAATTATAATAATTAAAAATATGGACTCCATTTTTATAAATTTTAATCACATAATTTGCAGAAATTAGTTTAAAATTAATCACATAGTCGGGTAGATAATACGAGTTTTTAAAGTAAAAATAATCAAAAGTTTGCTGAGTTTTTATATCCAATTTCAATGTAAAAATGGTTAAAATTACCGAAATTGGGTTAATTGACAAAAATAAAATATAATTAAACTTTTAAACCAAATTAAAATACAATTTAACCTTATAATAAAATTAGATGAAAAATCACTTTTGAATTAAAATCTGATATTTTTCACTATTCATCAAAAAATGATGTTTCTTAGAAAAATCCCAAAATTTTACCCTAAGATAATTAAAAAATTATGCATTAAATTTTTTTGTTTATTTTAAAAAATTAAATTTCTAAATGTGTCTAAAATTAATTTTATTTTTTTCAAAGAAGGACATGAAAAGTTGTTTGTTTGAGAAAATAGTATTTTTAAACATATAAGGACTATACCAAACATTATATCTTTCATTATCAATATGTTTTATTTATATAAAACAATTATAAGAAATATTTTAAATGTAGTTATTACAATTCATATTACTATGTTTAATGGCTACATTATAATTTTCTCATTTGAATAATTATAATAATAAAATGATGTTTTTTAGACACATTGGTGTTGTGTGTAACATGTGTGAAGATGGTGTTCCATGTAATGTACATCAAGTCAATGATCCATTTAAAGTACGCCAATTAGATTTTCCCTATAAAATACTCCAAGTAGATTTTCCCTATAATGTACATGAATTAAATGTCTCATGTGAAAGGAATGTTTGACTTAGTGCATTGTAAGACATAAATGAAAATTTATTTATTCGAAAAAGGTCTATAAAAACTCAGAGTGTTACTAGTCACAATAAAAACTATCAGAAATATTATATGGACCATCATTTTCAATAATAGAGTTTGAGGTTTGTGATATGGTTTTTCTCAGAGTTTCACCTCACTTGGGACATCATCAGTTAGGTAAGCAGGGTAAGTTGGAACTAAGTTTTGTTGGTCTCTTTGATATCATGGAGTAACGTGGAAAAGTGGAATATTGGTTCTAATTACCATCTTTCTTGACTTTTATTCATGATGTTTTTCATGTTTCCCAACTAAGGAGGTACTGACTGAACTCTTCAAACATAATTGAATGGTAAGATATTGATCTTGAGCATGATACAACTATTGTTGAGAAACCAGTTCAGATTATGGATTTCCAGGATAAGGTACCATGTGGTAAAATGATTCCATTGGTTTGGGTTCTATGTAAGTGTGGATAGTATAACCATGAGATGTGGGAGAGGGAATCTTTCAGGAGTCAGTAGTGGGATTCTATTTTTTTGGGTATAGGATCTTGATAACTTTCTGAGGACATAATGATTTTATGGTGGGTAAAATTGTAGCAACCATGGAAACATAAGTACACTTTAATTCATGATTGTGTTATATATGAAGATGTTATCGAGGTTCCATGGGGAACAAGGGTTAAAAATGTCATTTTTAGAGGAGATAGACCATGTGTATGGTTGGTACATGATTAGCACAAACCATGAGATATGGATAAGTGTTTTAACAGTGGGGTTTTGCACAGTTTCAACATGGTTAATGAAACCATGTGGCTTACCAGGAAAAAATGTGAAGGGTATGGGTGTTTTTCCAATGGGATTTCACAGTTTTACAAAACTATGTGGATTTTCTTATGAGTTAATGTATGGAGACCTTGTTTTTTCTTACATTACTATTTAGTCATTTTATGGATAAACAACATAAAAGCATTACATGACCAAGATCCAAAGGTTTAGTGTCTTGGGAAAACTATGACCATATATAAAATTTAAAAAATAAAAACATAAACATTTATTTAATTCCTTCTCATCTAAATTCTTATTGTCCCCCATGTTATCCTCAGTATAAGTAATCACTTGAGGATATGAATCAATGAATGGGGTGAGCTAAATCCCAGTAATAGGATAGATAAAAAAAATAAATCAATATAACATGTGGTGAGCATAATAATTTTCATCATAACAAAGAAATAAGATAATAATCATGATATGCATCATTAATAAATGTATTCGAATGTGGCAATGCATAAAAATGAAACATCATGTCTTAGTGGTCAACTATCACACATGGTTGTGAACAAATCTAGCATCATGTTCATGCCTATTACACTTTTCTCATGAGAAAAATCACATTACCCAATTAATTGGATAACTATATAATTTTTGTTTTAACCTTCACATTATATCATTCACATGTGATATATAATTCTAGGCACACCCATGACATCATAACAATTGCATTATCTTGCATACCATATAGAACATATATCAATCTTGGACATAAAATAACCCATGGAACGAAATGGTTTTAATTTAATAAATTATACATTCATCAAATTTGGGTTCAGAAATGAAATATGGAATAACATACTTGATATAAGAATCATCAACCTTGAGTGAAGAAGAAACAATATCAAGAATTAAAAGGTGTGAATTTTTAAAAGAAGAGTTCTATTGGAAAACATTGTTTTTTCATAAACTCAAGTAGAAAAAATTTATATCCCATGGAATTTAATATAAGTATTAATAAATAATATTTAAGGAATATCCACACTGAAAAATGGGTTGAAAGAGGGAAAACCCAAAGAAAGAGTGTTGAGTTTGAGAATTCCCCTTACCTTTTGTTCGGATGCTTTCTTCACTTTAATATCCTGTATAATTACATTATATTAATTAATTAACAAATATATAACCTTTTATAAATTAATATTATTCATTATTTTATATTAATTTCATTTATGGGATTTTTGATTAGTTATAGAGTTTAATTTCATCATTTGGGAGTGTTCATTTTCTTAGTTTTCTTGATCAGTGCGCATGTATACCTGAATGGAAGTTCGTGTAAATGTGGATAAATATACAGAATTTTTATTATATATTATTAATGATATTAAATAATTTTAAATTATCTTATAATTAATTTTTTATATGGTATATGGATGAATCAATAGATAAAAGTTAATTATGATCATTTGAGTTTAATTTTGGCGGTTTTTTAATCACAACAAACTCATTTTTCTTTATAATTTAGTATTATGTATATATGTTAGTTATAGAACATAAAAAGGTTTTTAAAAAAATTACAATATTTTTCAACCATTATATTGGTTTTATCAGAATCCATGAAGTAATTAAAGAAAAATGAAAGTGCATCACCCACGATGTTAGTAAATTGACACATCACGGGCGATGATTTCATTTTTTTGAATAAAAGAGATAGAGGGAAGAGTTTAATGATGTATAATCCATTAAAATGATATAATTATAGTATATTTAAGGTATTGGAGTTATCATCCATTTTTATGAGGGTGGTGAGGAGATAATAACAAAAAGAAAAAGAAATTAAAAGAAATTAAAAGAAAAAGAAAGAAAATTTTATCTCATAAATCTATCCTCTTTGAGAACCTCCGTAGGGAAATGATTTTGTTATTTTGATGATAAAAAGATATCCTTGACATGGGGAAAAGTATAAGGAAGATTATTGGGTATAATTTTGGAAAGTCTCAATGCTTGAGAGGTGTAGAGAGAAGAGGGGGTGATGGGTGGAATTTATAGTGGAGGAGAGGGGTGTTTCCCCATTATTATATTCATTAGTTTGTTATTTTGGATGAAGACTATGAATATTTTGAGAATTATATATAAATATATTAACATAATGAAGTATATTTCTATATTTTGGGCTCACAATAGCCTCACATCTTCTATGACTCCATAATTCATGTGTTTATCTTTTATTGTAAATTATCGTATTTTACTATTAATAAAAAATTCAAGTATTTTAAAAAATCCCAAAAATTCACAATAACCATTTTTTGATATGTATAATTCAAAAATAAACTCTATTTTATGAATATAATTATCAAAATATGAGTAATTTATTTTTAATTAAAATCATCATTTTCTTGAAAAATATAGATTTTAAAATTACTACTGATTTTATAACACTTTGAAAAATTACTTAAGGTATCATAAAATTATCTTAAAATCATAAGAAATAACAATATTAATTTATGAATAAATTTTATGAAAATAAATTTTCTTTTTAATTATTAAATTAATCATAAAAATGTAATTAAATATTTATAACTTACAAAAATGCCAACACTTAATTAATAATTTGTAAAACATTTATTTACTTAGACTATGATATAATTATACTATGATTTCATTTATAATATACCTAAATTTTTTTATACTTTCATGGGTGAGACTAATATTCATTTTTCTGGTTTACTTCACAAGGGTCTTATTACTATTCCTAAGGTGAAATCACTATTTTATCAGTATTGGTTCCTTATCGTATAGAAATATATATTCTTTCATCAATTCATCATTTATAAATTTTTTATTATGGTTTTAAGTGATTTTATGTGATTTATGCTATATAAAATTATGATAAGAAGGGGTAAATTCCATTGATAAACATTTAGGTCATCACATCATGAATATTTTTCTTTTAAAGAGACAATAGCCGCACGTGGTTAGCACACAATTTGTATAACTGTGCATCTTAACTATGTGTGACACATTAACCTTTAAAATTGTTGGTTTTACACTTTTTCCCTCACTCATTTTCATGTTTAATCACCCCTAATATAATTTAGTATTTACCTAATCCTTCTTCAAGATATAGAGGCTTTTCCATTGTGATTCTTGGGGATTTCCCTTCGTTCTTGATGGGTTTATCATAATAAGTTTGGGTTTTGAATCTGTTTCCTACTCTATTTTTAATTATTTGTTAAATCTATCCTCCCCTTGTCTCATTAGAAATCATGTGTGTTATGGATTTCATATCTAAGTATTTTATGGAGTTTTATGTGTTTCTTATTAATATTGGATTGTGATAACCCAATATACTCTTCCTCTATCTCTATTTTCGAAGGAGTTTAGTTCTACCACCATTATTGAGGTAGGTGCCTCCATACAAAGGGTTAATTCTATGAATTAATTATTTTTCTGGTAAATTCATCTAGTTTATTCATTGGATTGGATCAAATTGGGTTTTTATTGAAATGATTTTATTAAAATTTAATCATGTTTTAAAGGGTTTGTGCACACCAAGTGTTTCATAAAATTATTTAATTGTGGTTTTGGTTAAAAATGGGTTTTCAAGCACTGAAGTGGATTGAATTTTCTTTTATTTTTTAATAAATTTTTGAGCATGTCTTTTTAAATTGTTTTTGAAAAACTTATCACATTGGGTAAACTTGGGTGCATCAGGAATATACATGTCACTCATAGTGTGTGTAATGCTACTTGAGGTTTTCTTTCACTTTAGTGTGTGTAATTAAACTAAAGGATATACCATTTAGATCCACCATATGCCTATACTAGGGATTTATTTTTTATGTATAGTATGTATACTTATATATTAGATCCTAAACTATGTGATTTTTCATTTATGATTGGATTATCACATAATGGATTGTGTTATGGTTATTTGTTCACAAGCTTTCACATGATGGATTGTGTCATGGTTATATTGCTTATATTCTTATCTTATGGTATACCCCTGAATTGTATTGATTATTATTTAATTCTTATCAGATATAATTGAAATATTCATTTTATTTTTAATATGAAAGGATTTTATGAAAACCAAAGGATTATTTAAAAATGGTTTGGCTTAAATGAATTTTTTTTGTAAAACAATATTTGTTTTAAATCTAGAACTTTTGAATTCTTGATATTATACTTTGTATAGAATCTATGGTGGAATCTTTCTAGGCTTATTGATCACACCATTGTTTTTTAATTTCGGTAGTTATAGGTTTTTTTATAGGACCCAAGTAAAGGGAATGAGATTATGTAGTATGATGACTTCTCTTTTCATTGTGGCCTTCATAGCGAGATGGGTTGGAGGTGAAAGTTGGTCACATGGATACTTGTTGGTCATCTTGTCATAATTTCTTATTTACCTAGTTTGTATTGTATTTTATCGATCTTGGATGTATATCTTTCTTCTAATTTATGATTTGGTTGTATGTTTTGATTTGTTGTATATGAGACTTGTTTTCATTATCTTATTGCACCTAACCACCATAGAAGTTTAGATCATGTGGCTTGTCTAGTTGATCTAGGTTTGTCTATTACACACTGTATAAAACATTAAAAAACAAAGGATTGATTTATTTTTTCCCAAACAAATTAAAATGTAGAATAAATGGAAATAAATTTCATAAATTAATAAGAATTAATCTCCAATATCAAGTAATTTTAATAGGTATAGAAATTGGGAATTTTGATCTTTTAATTTTTTACTGATTTACTTGAGGAATAAGGAGTTAAAAAATTCTATATTGTTTTAATTAGACAATTCAAATAAAATTTGATTCATTTTCACTTTATTAATTTGGTTCTTAGTCTTAGTATTTTTATGTGTTCTTTTTTAAAATTGTTAAAGGATTTTACCAATGAAAAAGAAAAAAATTTATGGAGGGGGGTGTGTGATTAGTGTTTAAATAAATTATTTTCATCTATATTTTATTGGGAATTTATATTTATTAATGGGAAAATACATCTATAATTTAGTGTAATTTATAGATTGATGTTGGGAGAAAATAATAAATTATTATGGGTATTTTATTGATTTAGGATTTGTTTTGTGCCTTAATTTTCGCTATATTATATAGTGTTCAAAGATATATTTTATACCTTAGTTGAAATTTTTTTATAACGGAGTTAATTTATTTTTACCTTAGGTGACATGTCATGAGGATATATTTTATGGATATGGATTGAATTAAAATATGTATTATATAAGGAAGTTTTCAATAATATTAATAATGGTTTTATTGACCAAGAGTATATGTCTTGTGAAGAAGCTAATAAATTTTCTATATTTTGTATGTTTTATGGAGTAGGAGAATTGTTTTAAGGAATGGATGTAAATTTCCATCGATAAAAAGGAATATGTTTTCTAGCTAGATGAATAAAGAAATGTTTTATATACGAGTGGATATATATTTTATGTTTTCAAAAATTAATTGTATATGATTATATTTAAGTATATGTTTTAAGGAAGATATGTTTTCTATGTATAAGGGAAAAACATCCTATGTTTTTTTTCCAAGATGATAGGTTATATTCATAGATGGCTAGATTTTATTCCAATTATGGAGATAGATTCTTTTGATATTTCTTCTAAGGTTTTTTTACGATCATGGATGTTTGTGTTTCTTATGTTCTGAGGCATGAAGCTAAATGTTATATACCTTGAAGTAGATATTTTTAGGGTTGAATATTTATGTTTTGTGACAGAACCATGAACAAAGATAAATGTTGCATGACCCTTCCCAGTGGGGCTTGTGCCGTAACTACCCAAGCCTACCTCCCACAGGCCAGGGGCTGGTGACTAGTACTGAGTAGGCATATAAATAACATGAGACACATTTCCTAAGTACCTGAATACACACACATCTCCAAGACCATAAATTATGAAAAGTAGAAACCACTAACGAATAAATGCATGCATACAAATAAACCCAACCAATAGAGTACAACAAAAGTAAAGTGAAGAAAGTAAACTGGTCTGGAATACAAGCCCACAAAAAATAAGAGTCTACAAATGAAAAAATCCAACTTGTAACAAGAAATAGGTACTAGGACTACTAATCGTAGCTATAGGAACACCTTGGCCTGTAAGGAACACAAAAATATTAGTTCGGTCTTAGTCTGCCTTGGTCTCTTTCAAAATGTCGCTCGTCTTCACAAGACACGACACGATCGGGAAAATCCTTTGCAGGGGTGAGTATAGAAATAATCAGTATAGGGCCCCAAAACCACAATGAAATAGACCAAGTAATGGTAAAATCAACTTTACATAGTAAGTGTCTACTAAAAATATAGTAAGATAAACACATCCATATATACTTGAAACCCATACCTGTAGTCTACAACGATTGGATACCCATGATAGGGTTTCAGTTCGAAGATTCCACAAGGCACTCATCTGGGAGAACTCACTCCATGAGTCTGATAGCTCTGATGATGTCTGTCTAAGAAGTAATTTTCATCAAAAAAATCCATGACTGAGATAAATTCTCTGAAAATTTTAAAGAGAGAACAGATATACTCATTCTTGGAGAACACACTCCTGAGTGGGAAAAAATTATGATACATAGATGAGGATCACTGCCAGGGCCTTGGCGGATACTCTGACTCATAAAAAGTAACCTTCTAAGTAGAGGATCAGAAACCTATAGGATTAGTCATTTTAATAACTGACTCTACCTAGAATCAAGAATGGATAGAGGATATTTCTCCGGGCCTCTTGGAGGGATACTGACTCTATCTCAGAAAGTGTTGTTGAAGGGATCATACTCCTGTTAATGGAAATGATACCTGACCTTCAGAGGAATAAGTAAAGGGTCACTAACCCAAACAAAACTTGTCCAAGGAATGGTGGATAAGAGGATCAACCCAAGTACAGAGAATTACACGGTGCGTGGAAGGGTCAAATTCCATGTCCTTTGACCATGGGTACTAACCATGTACAATGGCTAGTGTGTTAAGTCTTGTCATGTAGAAGAAGGTATATACGATGTGTAAGAGTGCGACACGCTGTGCTCCACTACCCGGGGAAGACTTAGTGTATGCTGTCCATGTTCCTTGTACTCGGCTTCAACCTGTGTGTCCCAGACCATGTATAGGTACACATGGTGGTCTGTATATCCGGTCGTGTCTAGTCGTGTGGTGGAGTACATGTCGTTTACTCCACCCAGTGTCTGTGTATCTTTTGAGACACACACTGAGTCCGCGCAAGGACCCACACGCCATGTAATATTGGTCACACGCCATGTCTATGACTCTTGTTTCCTGGATTTCTAGCCACCGTTGGGTGGGGCCCACAGGCCATGTCCTCCCGGGAGTACGCTGTGTCCTTCACCATGTGTACCAAACAAGACCTAGCTACCGCCATGCTGACCCCACATGATGAGTTCTTCAAAGAAAATGTCGTGTTCTTTTGGATTTTCCCAAATTTCTTTTCTTCATTGCTGCGCTTTGGGTGATCCTCTGATCTTCAATCCGGTTGTCTGGTCGCATCGAAACTCAAGATTAAAGGTCTCCCTGACACTGAAAGGCCGTTTCCATTAGTTTTAGGTCTCCAATCAGCCCCAAAATTAATTCTCGATCCACCCACACAAAGAAAACTCAAAGGTAGATTTCTCCCAAACCATTTTTAATCATTCACCACTATCATTGACTCCCCTCCGTTAGGTTGTCACGATACCAGTTCTATAATTTGGGATCATTGCATAGCGAAATGGGTGCGTAACAATACGTTGTTCCTCGCCCCATGAAGAACGTGAATAAAACAGGGTGGAGGGGGATGAAATTTAATAAAAAAGGAGGAATGAACCTCCTCTTTCGTTCATCACATCATCGATCTACTCCTGTTAATAGGTTTAATATGAGAATCAAACAAAAATACAAAAATTTTCATAAAATCAATTCCTAAATCAAAACCCCAAAAGAAACAGAAAATAAAACCCTCCCGCAAGAATGCACAATCAATGGATCAACCTATTTTTGGGTTTATCTGTGTTCATAGTTTAATAGAATAAGGGGGAAAGAAAAAATCCAAAACAAAACCCCTACCTCGATAATCAATGAAGAGAGATATCGGTTGTTGGTCAGGATTCGATCTCGCTACGCACGATCCACACATCATCGTACATCGGCGTTCATCAAGAATTCTCCAACGGTGGCTCCTCTCCAAAGCTCTAGAGTATTCTAGGGAGTTTTCTAGGGTTATGATCCAAACCTTGAGATCCTGTTTATTAAAAAAAAGAGTTGAAGTGTTATGGAAACATTTAAAATAAAATAAACCATTAATTTATTTTATTTCCTTTAAAATGTCCAAAAAATAACTTTTGTAGTCGACCTACGTTGATCAATGTTAGGCCCTGCCTAAGGTAAAGTCACCATTTTGAACATAATGGTGCCCTCATATTTCTAATTTGAGTATCCATTTAAAAGTTATTCCACTTTTTCAAGAAAACTGCGCACACATTCTATTTAGTGTTTAATTTATTTCAGACATTTATTCCTGGCACTTCGAGCCTCAGGATCGAACACCTTCATAAATCCTATACTCAAAATAATTCCATATTATATTTAAAAATGATACACAAAAAATTTGAGACATTACATTCCCTCCACCTTAGGGATTTACGTCCCTGAAATCCAAAACAAAGGGGCTACTCATAAAGATGTGGGTACTGTGCATGAATCTGAGCCTCCCACTCCCACATGATCCCCTAAAGATTTCCATGCTTCCACTGGACACAACCCAATGGAATCAATCTCCCACAAAGGATCCTCTCCTATCGATCCTCAATCTCCACCGGGTACTCTGTGAAGGTCACTCCATCCTTGATGTCCAGCTTGCCCCAGTCGATGACATGTGACTATTCACACACGTACCTCCTCAGCTGCAACACGTGGAAGACATTGTGTACTCGATGAAACTACTATAGTATATCTAGGTGGTACGCTACCTCACCAACTCTACACAGTATCTGAAAAGGGACAATAAACCTCAGAGACAATTTGTCACCCCATCCAAATCTCTGCAACCCTCATCAAGGTGATACCCAAAGGAAGACATAGTCTCTCTCCTCAAACTCCAAAGGACTATGTAAGTTGTCACCATAACACTTATACCAGCTCTGTGAAGTATTAATACACTCCTGGATGATATGAAACTTCTCAGTGGTAGCTCACACCAACCCTGGACCCCTGACTGTAGACACTCCAGGGTCGGTTCAACAGATTGATGACTGGAAGGGTCGCCTGTATAATTCCTAGAACGGTGCCATCCAAATGGTGGAGTGGTATCCATTATTATACGCATACTCTACCAGTGGTAGGTGGTCTTCCCAACATCAACAAAAGTCCAAGATACAGTCCTACAAAATATCCTCCAGAACATGAATGGTCATCTCCATTTGACCATCTGTCTAGGGATGGAACACTGTGCTCAAGTGTAGTTGAGTCCCAAAAGCCTCATGAAATCCCTTCCAGAACTGGGATGTGAAATGATCATTGTGATATGATAATATCATCGAAGGGACAACGTGAATCCAAACTATCTTCTATATGTAGAGAAATCCAAAGCTCTCTACAAAACTCTACTCCCTGATAGCTAGGAAGTTAGACGACTTGGTGAGTTAGTAAATGATCACCTAGATAGAATTTTGTTCCTTGGATGTTCATGGTAAGCCCATCATGAAGTACATCAATATCTCATCCCACTTCTATTCAGGCACTTCCATGGGTGAGCTAACTCTGCTGGAACCTGGTGCACATCGTTCACTTACTGGCATGTAAGGCATCGAGAAAAGAAATTTGCTACTGCCTTCTTCGTACCTATCCACCAGAACTAACGTCAGAAGTCCTGGTACATGTTCGACACTTCAGGATTTACCACCAAGGTGGATATATGAAACTCTCTCAAAACCTCCTCCCATAATGCCACTGGCACAACTATGTGTCTTGTGAAAAGGACTACATTATCCCCACCTTGCGAATATCCACCAGGAGAAAGTACTATGGATAACTGAGTGCATACAGTCTGGCAGTTGACATCCCCTAGCTATACCTCCTTGGATCACTATAAGAGTGGAGGGATGAAAACCATAGACTAGAGATAAGCTGCATCATCTCCACCCACGAAGGATAACTGTAGAAAGAACAACTGCTATGTAACCTCACTCAGTAGTTGTGAACCTGATCTTGTACGGAGAGAATATTCAACATCATTTCCCTTCCTAGGAGTATATAAAATATCAAATTCATAATCTTGTAAGAACTCTAGCCATCTCCTCTGCCTCAAATTCAGATCCTTATGCGTGAAGATGTACTTGAGGTTCTTATGTTCAGAGTAGATGATAAACCATTCTCCCATAAGGTAGTGTCACTACATATTCAATGCAAAGACTATCATTGTGAACTCAAGATCAAGGGTAGCATAGTTTTTCTCAAGTGGCATTAGCTAGAATGAACCATAAGCAATCACTTCCTGCCTATTCATCAGGACCCAACCAGGCCTAGGCCCTGATGCGTCGTGGAAAACTACATACCTAGCACCCTCCATTGGAAAACTCAAGATCAGTGCAGTCATCAAACTCTGCCTCAACTACTGGAAATCCTGCCGGTACTTCTCTATCCAGATGACAGGATTCCCCTTTTAGGTCAAGGCTTTCATTGGTGATGATATCTGGGAGAAATTAGGGATGAATCTCTGGTAGTATCCTGCAAGCCCAAGGAAGCTCTACATCTCTATCACACTCTGGGGTGGATCCCATGATAACACGACCTCGACCTTAGCTGGGGACACTACTACTCCATCTAATGAAATAACATGTCCTAGAAAGTGGACCTCCTATATCCGGAACCGACACTTCGAGAGCTTCCTATAAATCTGGTTCTCTCAAAGTATGTCTAGAACCATCCGTAGGTGTCTCGTATGCTCCTCCTCGAAAACTAAGTACACAAGTATTTTTTCAATGAATACCACTATGAATCGGTCTAAGTATGTCTGTAAGATCAGGTTTATAAGTCCCATGAACAATATAGGGTCATTCATCACACCTAAAGGCATCACCAAGTACTCGTAGTGACCGTAGAGGAATCTGAAAGCCATCTTTGGTATATCCTCATCCCATACTCAAAGCTGGGGATAACCTGACCTATGGTTAACCTTCAAGAACCAACATTCCCCTCTCATCTGATCAAAAAGGTTTTCAATCTTCAGAAATGGATACTTGTTATTAACTTTTACCTGATTCAGGCACCGATAATCCAATCATAACCTCAAACTCACATCTGCCTTATTGGAAGACAAAACTTGGGATGACCAAGGTAAAAAAATGGATCTTATGAATCCCTTACTCTAAAAATATTTCATCTACACCCTCGGCTTGTGAAGTTGTATGGGAGACATCTGATACACCGATTAGAAGATTAGTTCCATCCTAGGGTGTAATTCGATGCAGAAGTTGATCTCTCAGTGGGGAGGTAATCCTGAAACATCTTTTGAAAATACATTCTTTTCATCCACTACTACTGCAGGGAAGTGGAATCTCACAAAATCTAATTCTCTTAGGGTAAGGATAGCCAACTCATGAGTGATCGGCCACACCCTCCTATGCATGATCCCATTCTATGCTGCCTGGGTCTCTATTTCACCGACAAAGGAAACCTCATCCCATCGCTGCAGACACACCGTACTCTTTGCCTAGAATAGTCAATATGGGAATGGACCGAAGATATCCAATCCATACTGAGAATGACATCGTAAGGCCTCGAGGTTTCCACCAATAGGTTCCAACCGAAAATCTTGCCTCAAGGGAAATATCACACTATATACAAAGATGTCTGATCATTGAGTCTCCTCCCGTAGGTGTCTCCAAGAGTAAGGGTTAAGTAAATGGCTCTACTGGAATCTCAAGGTTTCACACAAGAAATGTGGCAAGGAAGGAATGACTAGCCCCTGTGTTTATAAGTATGGAATCTAAGGTAGACAAGACACATATCGTACCTTGAATCATACCTAGAGTCCTTGGGTCGTACACCTCGATTACATGTAGTTATCCCCACCTCTTTCCTACAACTCCCTAAGCCTAGTGCAGACCTCTTGGGGGGGGGGAGTAGATCGAGGCGTCTACCACCACCTGCATCTCTACCTACTCCTCTGCCACATTCACCACCAGGTGGGTCTACCTGCTCCACTCTCTGCCTATGTCTCAGTGTTCTATCCACCACCTCTCTATCAACAGCTCAATGGGTTGTGTAGTCTCTAGTTAGGTGTCCTATACTGTCTCACGAGTATCATCACATCTTCCTAGGATGACTGGATCAAGCAGGAGAGCCCTAGACTTTCAATACCCTATCCTGGGTCCTCATGTGACGTCTCCAACATTCTGATCCCTGTGCCTAACATCGGCTCCCTACGGTCAAGGTCTCTGCATGTGTCTACCTACTGCTAATTGCTAATGGCTGTCTATTCTCTGCCAAGAAGCTCTCGATCATGAAGGTCCGATCGAGAACTCCATCATAAGTTGAAATGCATAGAGGCATGACACTAGCTCAGATGTCCCATAGTATACCTCACTCGAAGGTCCTATCTCTAAAGTACTGATCCCTGACCATATCCATCGAGTATCCGCTGATGTTGTAAAACCTTAATGAATAATCATCCACTATCAAATATCCTTGCTGGAGCTAAAAAAGCTCATGGATATGAACTAATCTTAGCATAACCAGAGAGAACTCCTCCCTCCATCTTCCCAACGAACCCTAAAGAATGTTCACTCCTAGTATTACCATATGCTCTGTTGCTTTCCACACCAGAAGGAAAACTCTGGTCATAACCTCAAGCCAGTCCTCACTCGCCTAAGGGCCAGGCTCACCTCGAAACCTGAGGGCCTCTATCTTTGGAACTCATGGAGCACACTCATTATATGCTCCTCGTCTACTAGTACTGTAGGTACCACGTACTGCTCCACTGGTGGTGATATAATAGGTGCACCACCTGGAGGTAACACCTAGGGAACTGGTCACTATATCAGAGCCTCGTCACTAAGGGGATCATCCTCGAGATCGAGATACTAAATCCTAGTGGGTATGCGTCGTGGAGGCATCCTGTAAGGAGACAATATGTACCATGGTTAACGAGTATATCTGGATAGTTGACATAAAGGAAATGGAAAACACCACCCATTCCTATATGATGCATTTACCATTATTCCATTTACCCACAACTAGTGTTTTCAAGTACTGAGATGAAAAATAGGTTATCAGAGTCATGTGGTATGGATATGTCGGTCGGCCACACCAATAGTGGAGTCCCTGGCCTGAAAGCCAAGCTCGAAACATTTGACACTATTGACCTAAAATAATCGCACAGACTCTTGGTCCTAAGGTAGAAACAACCACCTCTGATACCACTCTGTCACGACCTGTCCCAGTGGGGCCCGTGGCGTGACTCCCCAAGCCCACCTCTAATAGGCCAAGGGATAGTGACTAGCACTGAGTAGGCATATCACTAACATAGGAGGCCTTTCTTAAGTACCTGGGCACACACACACATCTCCAAGCCCACAAATACTAAAAATTAGAAACCACTAAGTAATAAATGCATCCATAAAACTAAACCCAACCAACAGAGTACAATGAACATAAAGTGCTGAAAGTAAAATGGGCCGGAATGCAATCCCACAAAAAAACAAGAGTCTTCAAACTACAATGTCCATCATGTAATAGGAAATAGGTACTGTGACTGCTACTCATAGCGGTAGGAACACCTCAGCCTGTAAGAAACTAAGAAATCTTAGTCTGGTCCTGGTCTGCCCTGGACTTTATCAAAAGTCTACTCGTTATCATAGGATATGACACGTGCAATCAAAGCCCATGAAGTGGTGAGTATAACAATACTTAGTAGAGGACCCTAAAAACCAAAAAGTAATACACCAAGTAAAGATACAGTCAGCTCTACAAAGTATATGTCTAATGAACAAATAGTAAGATAACCACATCATGATATACTCAAAACCCAGACCTATAGTCTACTAAAACTGCATACCCACACTAGGGTTTCAGTTCGAAGATTCCACAAAGAACTCATCTGGGAGAAATCACTCCACAAGTCAGATAGCTCTGATGAAATCCATCCAAGAAGTATTATTCATTAGGAAAATCCATGATGGGGATAGATTGTCTAATAGATCTGAAGAGAGAACAGATACACTCATTCTAGGAGAACACACTCCTGAGTGGGAAAATATCATGATACATAGATGAGTATCACTGCCAGGGCCTTGGATGATACTGCGACTCATTCAGATTCACCTGCTAAGTATAGGATCTGTGTCCTGTAGGATTATTCATATCGATACCTAACTCTACCTATGGTCAAGAATAGATAGTGGATCTCACTCCAGGCCTCTCGTAGGGATACCTGACTCTATCTCGGAAATTCCTACTAAAGGGATCATACTTCTTATAGATGTAAATGATACCCGACCTTTAGGAAAATTAGAAATGGCAACTAATCCAAATAAAACATTTCCAAGGAATAGTGGACAAGAGGATCAAGCCTTGTACAACAAAGTACACAATGTGTAGAAGGGTCACAATCCATTTCCTTTGACTCTGGGTGCTGCCCATGTACATTGGCCCATTTCATAAGGCTTTTCATGCAAAATAATCTATACATGACCTGTAAGAGCATGACATGCTATGTTCCGCTACTTGGGGAAGACTTTGTGTACGCTGTCCATGTGCCCTGTACATGACTTCAACCCGTGTGTCCCAGACCTTGTACTGGTACACGGGGTGGTCTGTGCATCTGGCCATGTCTGCAGTGTGGTGGAGTACATGCTGTGTACCCCATCTCGTGTTCGTGTGTCTTCCGAGACACATGATGAGTCCGTGTAAGGACCCACATGCCATGTGATGATGGTCACACACCGTGTCTATGCTTCCTATTTCCCATAACTCCAACCGCCCCTGGGTGGTGCCCACATGCCATGTCCTCCAAGGAGAATACCATATCTTTCACCATGTGCAATGTGAAATACCTAGCCAATACCATGCTAACCCTACAAAACATGTTCTTCAGAGAAAACCTCGTGTTCTTGGAGATTTTCCAAAATTGATATTCTTCATCACCGCACTTCGGGTGATCCTTAAATCTTTTATTTGACTATCTAATCACTTCAAAACTCAAGGTTCAAGGTTTCCCTGACACCGCAAGTCCATTTTTGTTGGTTTTGGGTCTCCGATCGGCCCCAAAAACAAGTCTCAATCCACCCGCATGAAGAAATATCGAAGGTATATTTCTCCTGAAAAATGTTGATTCATCTACCACCATCGTCGTTTCACCTCTCTTAGGTCATTACAGTGCAAGATCAACAATTTGGGATCATTGTGTTGCGAAAATGGGTGCACAACGATCCGTTGTTTTTAGTCCCATGAAGAGCATGAAAAAATGAGGGCATAGGAGGAATAAATTCAATAAACAAAGGAGGAACGCACCTCCACCATCATTCGTCACAACGTAGATCCCCTCCCATTAATAGGTTTAGTTGGCGAATCAAATTATTTTCCAACAATTATCATAAAATCAATTCCCAAATCAAAACCCCAAAAGAAATGGAAAATAACACCCTCCCGCAAGAACACACGATCTACGAATCTACCTATTCATGGGTTGATCCACGTTCTTCATTTAATCAAAAAATGGGGAAATAAAAAATAAAAAATAAAACCCCTACCTCGATTGTCTATGAAGATAGAGATCGGTCGTCGGTCGGGATTTTGTTTCACTTTACACCATCAACACATCATCGTTCATTGGCGTTCGTCAAGAATTCTCCAAGGGTGTCTCCTCTCCAAATCTCTAGAGGATTCTAGGGAGTTTTCAAGGGTTATGAGGCTAACCCTAGGCTCCTTCTTATTTAAAACCAAATAAGCATTTCTACGGTATGGAAACATTAAAATAAAATAAATCATAAATTTATTTTATTTCCTTAAAAACGTCCACAAACTAACTTTTTCATTCGACCCATGCTGGTCAATGTTAGGTCCCACCTAAGGTAAAGTAACTATTCTGAATGAAATGGTTCCCTTAGATTTTTGATCCGAGCACTCATTTAAATGTTACTCCACTTTTTCAAGAAAACCACTCACACATGCTATTTAGAGTTTAATTTATTTCAAACATTTATTTTCAGCACTCCAGGCCTTAGAACCACACATCGTCACAAATCCTAGTCTTGAAATAATTCCATATAATATTTAAAAATAATACACTGAATATCTGAGACATTACAAATGTTTTTTTTCAGGAAATATTCTATGGATAAAGATAAAATGTTTTTTGAAAAAAACACGAACTATGGTGCTAGAGTGAGATATGTTGAGTGTTTATGCATATTATATTTTAATATATTATTCCAATTAAATCATATTGAAATTTTTTGTTTCATAGATGTTCTCTAGAGATATTTTGTGTAAGTAAAGTAGAGTATAAATTCTATGCATATATAGTGAAAGTGGTTTTTTTGTGATTTTTTGTAGAAAAAGATATGTTATGTTCAAGGTGGATATAATTTGTGTCAAAAGACATGTTGTCTATGTTATATTAGAGATATGAGTTTTTAGGAATGTTTTTATAGAAATTATATGTTTTGTGGATTCTATAAATAATATGTTTTTTAGAATATAAATTTTTATGTAATACTATATTCTGAGATATGTTTTTTTGTTTATGAAATTTTATGTTCTATTTATGAAGGTGAAATATTCTAGAGAAACTTATTTTTTGGTTAAAAATAAATTCTATTAAAATATTTTTGGATCAATATTTTCTCTACTAGTAAATGAATTATTTTTATTTTTCAAGATGTTATATGTATATGTTGCGATGGGAGTAAATGTTCTGTGATTAATGCCTCAATTGAGAATCTAAAGAGGCTTTGATACATCCATTTGATATTATATATTTTCTATATTGTATATGGTTGGTGAGGCAAGAAGTATTCAAAAAATGGATGTTAGTAGTGGTTGTTATAAGAGTGGAATCCGAAAAATATTATTATTTATTAGAATGTTAAAGTATTATAAATACTAATATAGAAAAATATAATAAATGTGAAATCATGAATATAAAATAAAAACGAGAATACATTGGATATATAATAACATAATTAATTAAAGTAAAATATACGTTTTTTAGATATTTAATTGAACCTATCCATTAATTCTTTTGATATCTTGAACATGAAATGATAAATAAATTCTTCCAATAATAATTAGATAATATTTTAAAAATAAAATAATAAGAATAATATAAAATCGCTATATTAAGAAAAATTAAATTAAATTTCTTAAATAAGTAAAACTAACAAATTTTTTATTTAATATGTTGGTTGAATGGAAATTTAATACCTTTAATGTGGATTTTCCATTATAATAGATAGTATAATATTATAGGAATATCACATATTAATAGTTAGAAAAGTTTTTGAAATTAACATACAATAGAATATATTTTAACATATATATACTACTAATAAATATAAATTTTTATTAAAACACTTTAAGGAAAAGTGGGAAACCAAAGTCACAAAGCATAGAAATCACTACGTGCTGAAAGAGAAAATGAAACTGCTAAATATTAATCCCGTTACCTGCATCTTGAAATCCTACAGCCTAAACAACTGATCCTATTAACTTATAGTTGAATATATAGAAACACAAGTTTTATACACAATGGTTTTTTAGAAACTTATTATGACTACTATAGAATAACATAAATATATATTTAAATAACTATGAGTGATTGTTTCTCTACCATTTCCTTTATCCTCTTATTTCTTTCTTTTAGAAAATTTTTTGGATCACCGATTTCAATATATAGATTATTTTCAGAAAATAAAAAGAAGTCATTTTTTCAAAAATAAATATAATGAAATTATTAATTACTTTTAATATAATCATACATAAATGTAGTGTTAATAACATAAAAAATTATTACAGATGCCTTGAAATGAAAACTTTGATAATGAAAACTGGCTTTCATTTGATAATTTCATTTTAATAGAACTTTTTTTTTTCTAATTAAGGTATGTTTGATATTTAAAAATTTTATGTTGAAGATCATTGATGATTCAATAAACCCATTAAATAAATTTTAAATAGAAAAAAAATATGAAATAGTTTTTGGAAAATAAATTTTAGTCTAATTCAAAGAATATAGTATATGAATAATATGGAAACCCATTAAATAAATAAATTTACTTATGAAAATATGTGGTCTTCTATAGAAAATTATTTCCTTACAACTTCTACCTTAATTTTTAGTCAATGGTGATATCTTTGTAATCATATGAAAATTATTTTTTGTAATTTCCAATCAAAATGAAACTAAATAAAGTATTACATATTTTAAATTATAAAAGTTTTTACTAAATAGATAATAATTAAGGTAAAAACATATTTGGAAGACATAATTATCAATTTACATAATATTATTGATATGATATTATTATCCAAACCTAGATAATATTTATAAATACTGATATAGTATCCAATGTAATAGGATGTAGTAATATATATATTACTAATTTGAATACTAAAAAATAACTAATTTTTATTAATAAGAACATAATAATACTAATAATAATATATATGTTGAATGTGTATATCTTTGAAATATAATATTCAACCATATCATAATTGGAAGTGATTCAAGTTGATTTTCAACTATAATTTATCTTTATGAAGATTTCTTATAATGGGATACCAAAATAACAAATATTACTCACATGAAGATAAAAAAAATAAAAAAATATATTATTACCATAATCTACCACATAATAATAATGAAAAATTATTAATCTGTTAGGGTGATTGATTACTAGGTAGAGGCAAGAATTTTTAAAAACTACTTACTTACTAATACTAAAATAAATTAAAACAATTAGAAGAAGTAAATTTTGAAAACTTATTGTGATATAGTAAGGAAACGAAGAGTTTTACTAAACAAGAGACTCGGCAGGTGGTTGTTCATCCCAAAGAACAAGTACTTTACCATAGATGTAATTAGTTAAAATATGTAAGGAAAAGTTGGCCAAAAATATAATATAATAATGTTACAAAATATTAATTACTCAGAAAATATAAATTATTAATCCAAAATATGAGATATTAAAATTTAATATACTGCAATGCATCGAATGATAATAAATGAAGAGTTTTTAACTTTTTTAAGTATTTATAAGTAATGATTAGTGCGTATAAATTCACACAAAAAAAGATAGTTTCCTAGATAAAATAAACTTTTAGGTGAGTCTAAAAAAATACCATTATATTATATGTTAAAATCAAATTGAATGAATAAAAAAATATGATGAAAAGTAGATGAAGGTCCCGAATTTGAATGGATCACTAAGTGGGGGAAGGGTTGAATCAATGATCCTATTTTATTTTATGAATTATTTAATTTTAACCCAACCACTTAAAACTATTAAAGTTCTTGATACACTCATTGTTATCTCATATCATCACCTAATTTGTAATAATAGTAAGGTAGAGAGAAAAAAAGTGTTATATAATGGTTGACATAAAATCACACCCATTTTCATGTTGGTTAGAAACCCCAATGTGGACTATCCACCATATACACAAGTGGATACAACTGATTATAAAACCTAGTTACAATTCATTAACAATTGGTTAGATACCTTAATTTCATTCCTTCTATAATTAGTTAGACACCCCAATCACATTAAGTGATAGGTTAGACTCCCCAGTTATGAGTGTTAGGATTCGTGTAAGAAATGTTTTCTTGGAAAAGTGTTAGAAACTTTTTGTAAAAAAATCAGAAGTAAAACATGAGGAATTTGATAGATATATTGCACTAACACCATATCTTGGTTATGTCTGGTGGAATATAATTCAACATATAGATATAAGAGGATATATTCTAGAGGATATGGTCTAGCATACTAAGTCTAGATGTAAGATTACATCAGACAATGTTTCAATGGGTGTTTTAGTGTGGGTGAGCTATTCTTATGATCATAAGAAGGGACTTTGCATTAGGATACTCAGGATGGGAAGAGTGGTGTTAGAGAAACTAGAAGGGGAAAATCAAGGATGAACTTAATGGAGTCAATAATTCTCTAGAGAAATATAGTGAGTCTAACATACAGTTGTGTGTCTGGTTGTCAAATAAATATTTAGAGGTCGATGATGTGTTTTATAGAAGTAAATATTAAGAGGAATCACTAAGGATAATACTTAGAAGTATAATTCGTGGATGTATGGAAGGAAATTTTGGATGAATACCTAGTGTGAATTATAATTTGACATGCATTGTTCATTTTGATTTGGTAGTTGAGGTGGTGGAAGCTACTGGTGATTGTCCATGGCTCGCATTAATAGATGAACATCCACAAAAGGAGAAAGGTGGTATTGAATTGAAGATCAACTAAGCCCCTGTATAAGAAGGCCATTAGACCACCTATGAAACATATATTAATGTGACTGACCGGTGTTGACATGGCCTAATCGAGGTAGAGGTAGACCTCCTTGAAGGGGGATACCTAGGTGCACTATGGTTAGTGTCAATATGGACCATGATTGGATGAAAAATGTATGGAAAGAAGAACCAACGGGTGACGATGCTGGTGGAACTCATTCTAGTAATCTATATAGGGTATGTATGTTTATCCAGGTAACCATATGTTGTTATAATCTAATGGATTATGTTTTTCCATTATTCTATGGATGTAGGATGTAAGTCTGAACCACATTATCCCTATTGTTCTTTATGCTTGTGCTAGAATATGTCATTATCGTTCATGTGGATGTTTTATTCTTCCAAGAGCACAAACTAGAAATGTACTAGAAATTAGTGTTTCATTAGCGAGGAATAATTTTTGTGGTTAGGTTTCTCATTCTAACCTACTTAAAAACCCGAAGTTTGATGGGATCTTCTGATAAATAGTTCTCTTTAAGGATGTTTCATATGGATTCTTTCAGTGGAGTTTTCTAGTGGTCATCATAGAATAGGTGTGTCTGATGGGTCTATCAGATTGAGGAAAGTTTTATATTGTTACCAGACAGAGGTATGCCTAATAGTTTTAAAGGTTCAAATCCACAATAAGGGGTATCATATGCTTTTTTGATGTGATGGTTCTCATTCCAATTAGTTTTCTAATGAGTAGTTTTGTTTTCTATGTTTCTGAACAGTATCAACCTTAAAGATAGAGGTGATACCAAGTAGTTTTCTATGATATCAAAAGTATTCTTATCCATAAGAGTCACGCGACATTTTCAATTCATAATTGTGAAATTCAGATCTTATGATGACTTATGGAGGTTCCGTATGGATTTCCTAATATATCTTATATTATTTTGGATTTAGAAGAATTTATATTTCTATACAGAGAGTATTGCATGGGAGAGGCACTGACTTGATTCTCTTATAGTTGATGCCACATAATTTGGAGAATACTAATGATGATACTCCTAAATAATTTATAAGTTATTTTTGGATGGGGAATATATCATAAGAAATTTGAAGTTCATGAAAAAAATCACTTAGGGATGGCCAATATTCCAGTTCACAAGAATTGGAAGTTCAAAAAATGATCAGATTATACGCTCTATAAAATTATTAGTCAGAAGGTTCATACAACCTATAGTTGATGGAGTTTAATGATATTTTTCCATTATTTTTTCCATACCATGAGAAGTTAGTAGTAGTGATTGTGGGGACTATTGATCAACATCTACTGAATGGGAGTAGGTGACTTGTTCTGGGGAATCTCTCAGATGCAATGATTTTATCAAAAATTAAATTATAGATGATTGGAATGGTTCTTGTTTCATTAGACTGAGAGAATATAAAGTAGTAGGATTTGTGGAAGGTAAGGGATTTCATGCCAAGGGGGATTAATTTTTTATGGAAAGTGTGTAAAAGGTTTAATGTATCAGAATTAGTACTAGAATGTCAAGGATCAGATGACATATATGATGGTATCTGAGGAATGGTTTTCACGAGTGTATAGGAGTGAAGGGAAAAAAGGAAGGATGATAATTCTATATCATGTGAAGTATTACTATAATGTGGTGATATAGAGTGAATTATTTAGTGGCCACAATGTAATTTCAAGTTCTGTTGGATTATCTTATGAAAATCCATAATATTATAGAAGTACCTTCGATGAAAGGATAATAACCATGATGAAGATGGATTGGAAGTTGTTTTTATGGACGAGAATGTGGAACACATTTATGTCTAGATGTTTGAAGAATTTTGTGTCTCTCATTTTTAAAGTCATCTAAATGACTTTGGGCCATATTGAAGCCGAAGAAGGATAACCACGAGTCTCAATCACACATTTTCTTTGCATGTTTCCAATATTTGTGGAAAAAATATTTGTATGTATGGGAATGAAAGACATAAGGATCTATAGAATGAGATGGATTATCATGAATCAGAAGTAGGGTGAAGATAATGGAGAAAAGGTCCATGGAATCCTTGGTTACACTAAATGGAAGTTTCAGTAAGAGTTTTTCATATAGATGATATAAGATCTTTTCCGACGGGAATGTTCTAGATATATGTCAGTCTTATGATGTCACTGAATACCATTATACCTTAATGTGTTCTCCTATTTTTTATAAAATTGTGATAGAGTCTTTGAGCATAGTGGAATTGTATTTAATGTATCTATCGACATGGTGTATGGTATAGTTTTTTATGGGAATTCAATAATGTTTAGAGGTTGAAAAACTAGTTTCTATTTTATTTATAGAATCATCATGGAGGAATTTATATGAGTTTTTAATTTCAATGGAATTAAATATGACAGTTCTAGAAAAATTTAGTAGGAATTTATTCAGTGGGATCCAAGATTATCAGAAGGATTATGTGGTGGAGAACCATGTGGGAACTGCACCAAAATGAAAGGCAGGTTGAAGTTGCGATAGTAAGAATTTGGTGATAGCATGAGAATAATCATAGAATAGTATATTTTTGGGATTGGCCTACAAAAAAAAATTATTAAGTATGATACTGTTGGGTTTGGTGTCAGAAATATTTTTTTTGTAAAGTGTTGGAAAATTATAGAAGCAAAATATCTAGAATTTACACTTGAAGAACTATATGAAAATCTTGAACCCAAACCTTGTACATGTTGTGGTTGGTAGAATATCCATCAATGGAACAAGATTAAAAAATAGTCTATGGATTCCAGTGGATGGGGCCCAGTAGATGGAGTATAGTGGATGGGGTAACAGATAGGGTCTAGTGGACCAATTCCAGTGGATGGGGTCTTGTGGATAGATTCCAATAGATGGATTCTAGGAAGGTTTTAGTGTAAAGAGTCTAGTAGAAATTGTCCAATAGATTAAGACCTTCAGATTTTGTTTTAGTGGGTGTTGGCGTGTAGGTGAACTATTCTGATGATCACAAGAATGGACCTTGTGTCAGGATCAGTGAGATGGGTAGAGTGGTGTCTGAGCGACCAAAATGGGTATATTTTTTATGAACTCAAAAAATGGTAATTCTCTTCATGAAATTAGTGATGACAATAGAATAAGTTTTTTATGGTATAAAAATAAATTTTCATAGGTTGGGGATGTGTTGTGAGAAAGTCCCTCTAAAGAGAAGGCACTGAGGATGAAACCTGGAAGTATACTTCTTGGAATCTTGGAAGGAAATGTCTGTTGAAGACCTAGTGTAAATTAGAAGAAGATTTTCACTATTCACCAGTAGTCAAAAGTTGATGCAGTGGATGATATCAGTGATCAACCATGGATCACATCAATTGATGGATGTCTAAGAAAGACGAAAGGCAGCGTTGACTTGATAATTGGTTGGGTACCTATATAATAAAGGCATTGGGTTGCATGTGCCATGTGTATGAATGTGACTGTCTAGTGCTAATGAGGCCTAACCAAGTTAGAGGTGGATCTCGTTCAAGGGGGATACTAAGGTGTTGCATGTTCTCTGTTCAAATAGTATGTGATCAGATGAAAAAATTAGGTATGGAAGAACCAATAGGTGATGATGTTTGGGAAGCTCATTCTAGTAATCTACTTATGGTATATATGTTTTTCCTCATACCCGGATGTTTTTATGATGGAATACATGAAGTGTTTCCATCTCCCATGGATATAGGATGTATGTTTGAACCACATTATTCCTGTCATTATTTATACTTGTGATTACATATTTATTCATTCTTTGTGTGGATTGTTTTTTTCTCAGTAAAGGGACTCACAGAAGTATTAGAATGTTATAACGAACCAGCCCAGATACCCTGGAACACTGATACCCATGCCAATCCTAGCATGGTCTGAATGGAATTCTCAATACCCACTAGTTGGAAACAAGCACCAAGAATCAAAATCAAATAGGTAAAACAATACACAAACAATATATCATCAAAATATAAAAAATATGTCAAGGTAATGAAACTCAGAAAACCCATGTAACAGGTGGCCCATATCTCCACCAGTCACCTCCATCACTCCAGGTCCCACGAATCAAGTACACCCACCACCGATAAGAGGAAATTTCCTTTTTCTTGTTCATAGAAAAATAAAATCTATAAATTCCTAAAGTCAAAGGTAGGTTGTGAGAAACATATCCCAATAGGACACCACAAAATATTTCATAAGCAATTCTATAATAGTAATCCATTTATTTTTTTAATTTAAATAAAACAATGAATGTAAAGGAATTTAAATATTTTAAAAAACATGATTTCAACTCAAAAATGGTTGATATATCCAATTAGTCTTAAATTAACATTTTATATAAACCATTTATATAAAACAATTAGTATGGATAAAAAGTTATATAAATAATGACATGTAATTAAGTAAAACAAAAAAATCACCATGCTCATAAGCCCTGAGATATATTAGTTTTTACCAATAGGATCCTCACACTTTTCGATCATCATCATAGATCAATATATGCATTCACAGTAAAATAAACATCCAAATAGGGGAACCATTATGGGAAATCATACAAAATATGGTTTAGTTGGTGTTTTCATTTTCAATATATTGCTAGAGAGTCAGAGTCCTAGCATGCTTGTCCTAATCACCGACTAACTGACTAGGATCACATGTGATTTAAAATAACAATCAATCAATCATGGGAAAACCAATAATTTCAATTCATTACATCATTAATTTTCTAATGTCCAAATCTTAGTTTTAAATGCATTTTCATTTCAAAAAAAAATCACAAGTTTGCATTAAATCCATATATTTTTGAATCATCATTCATTTTAAGCTAATTTTATCAAGAATTAACATAAAATCATTTAATTAAGTCTACTTTAAATTCAATCCATCATTTTTATCAAAATATACCCAATAATTTCAATTCCATTAAAATTTTGGGTGTTTTATAATTCCATACTCTTTTTAAATCAAACACCAAATAATCTGAAATTTGGGTATTTAAATGAATTAAAAAATAATTTAAAATCAATTAAGAAACAATGGGTTTCAATTTTATGGTAAATCCATATAGAACTAACTACCTTTAATCACATGATTAAATAAGCACCTGAAATAGGAACACCAATGAGAATAGAGGAGAAGATGACCAAGAAATAAAAACCTAGAATCAAGTTCAATCAAAATAGAGATCATATCTATCAATAAAATGATGATATATCACTCTCTGATGAGAATATAAGAGGATATCGCTGTAAATCACATAATTGTAAAAAAACTCATCGAAATGAGATCAAAAAAAATAACTGGTACTTTGATCCTCCAAGAGAAGGGGATGGAGGAGTCAAATCACCTCTTGAGAGAGTCCAATGACCAAATAATCATATTAGGGTCGAAGGGGGGTGGTTAAGATTTAAATCATGGGTCCCAAAAATTTTAATAATTTATTTGGGGATTTAAAAACCATGTGCACAATTTATTTTGTAGGCCGCATGATTAATAGTAATAGTGTTCCCTAACCATGATCCCCTACTGGACTTATGGATGGGGTGAACAGTTTATATACATAGTTAAACTAACCATGAAATAACATTTCAAAACCCTCTATCCATAGGATTCATTGTTTTGAGGGGTGGAATAATGGTTTGGACAAATTGTGCACCCCCTTCCAGTGAATCAACATTAGCCACACAGTTCCTGGTCCAAACCACATGGGATTCCATAATCATGCTTCAATCATGAACAACCCCAAAAAATTATAAAATATTCCAAATTTTACAAGAATCAATCTGATACAATCCCTAAACAAAGTACAATAAAAAATTTCAATGAATTACCTGAAATCTGGTAACGGGATGTTAAAACCTCCCCACCATAAACACTTTTTGTCCTAAAAATCCTATCATAAAGATTCCACACAAAATAGATAAGGCCAACACTCTCTCATTAGTTCTTTATGCTCCCAAGTCTCATGTTAATAAGAACCATGATTCTATAGTACATGAACCCAAGGTATCATATTCCCATGAAGAAACTTTGTTTCATAAACAACAATCCTGACTGGATGCTCAGTCATGGAAAAATTAGGTTTAACATCAAGATCTTCCCATATTAAGACATGGTAAGTGTCAGAAAGATACTTCCCGAGCCATGATATATGAAACACATTGTGGGTTGAAGTGAACTATGGTGGAAGTGAAAAATGTTAATCCACTTACCACATGGTCAATAATATTAGAATGACCCACAAACCTTGATGTAAGTCTTCCCCATATCCCAAGACACTAGGGACCAAACATAGGTGAAACTCTCAAGAACACCTAGTGAACAATATAAAAATCTAAATTCCATCAATGATGTTAAACATAGGATTTACCCCAGCACTGTTCCATCACCATTCTATGAGAGATAAGTTGTATCTTCATCATCATCTCTTAGACAAAACTCAGTCCAACCAAGAAAGTTTCACCAATCTTAGACCAACACAATGGAGATTTAGAAAATTATACCTAAAAGTATTTAAAAGGATCCATTATTATATTGGAATGGTAACTATCATTATTGGAAAAATCAACCAATACCAAATGGCCAACCCAAGCTCCAACAAGTGAAGAAGGAAAGAACAACACATGTCCTAAAGAATTTGTATATATCATTTATCTTGACCTCTATCTGAATATGATATGTAATCCTCAAATGTAACTGGTATCCCATTTACTCTTGGAGGTATCTCCAAAAATGATATGTAAAATGGGGATCTTTATCAGATACTATAGTAGAAGGAACTTCATGAAAAGGAATAATCACATTCACATATATATTTCCCAAGTCCTCAACTTTAGTTATATCATAAATGTGTATAGAGTGAGAAATATTTTCCAAACTATCAATGATAACCCATATAAAATTATTCCCTCAGGGGGTACACAACAAACCAACCAAAAAGTTCATCAAAATATCATCCCACTTCTAAGTTTGTATAAGAAGGGGTTGAATCAAACTCGATGGTTTATGGTGCATGGCTTTAACTTGTTGGAATGTATAACAATGAGAAATAATATTATCAATGGATCACTTCATACCTGGTCACTTTAATGTCTGCATTATATCATAGAACAACTTTTTGGTACTGGGGTGCACTTCACAATAGAAATTTTGTAAATCCCCCATCATAGAGTTTCTCATAGTAAAAGGTACAACATATCAATTTTAGAAAATATAGGATAACATCTAAAGAGAATTACCACTTATTAAAGGTATCCCCACCATAAAAGAGAGTCTCAAAAGAAACAAAATTTTTCATTAAGCTATTTATCATAAATAATTTTCTTGAAAAGAGTGGAGGTTGACTAGACACTTATTGAATTAAACTAAGCCACATCCTCTCGATCTACCAAATGAATCTAAGAAAAGATATCCATCATATTATACATTTATAATGATTATTTCATGTCCTAGAAAAGACGTTTCCTGCTCAATGCATCAGTGATGACATTCTCATTTCCAGGTGTGCAGGAAATGTCGAAATCTAAAGACTATAGGTGCTGCACCTAATGCCTCTATTAGAGATTTAGATCTTTTTGAGAGAATATATAAATCAAAATTTTGTTTTTAGAATAAATTGTAAGCCTGTATATAAAAAGGGAATGACTCTAACTATTATAATTATTAATAACAACTATGAGTTCAAGATTATGGAGGGGATAATTATTCTTATGTGGACTATGCTTTATGGAACCATAATCCACCAGATGATCACACTGTATAAGTAAACATCCCAAACCCTAACCTAATGCATCAAAAAATACCACACAACCCTAATTATAATTTGTAAGAGTAAAAATTAGCATATAAGTCAAAATAAGGTTCAAATGATCAAAAGAATTTTAATATTTCATATCCCATATGAACTTTACTACTTTCTGAGTGAGAGTGGTCATTTGAGAATCAAATTTTGAGAAATCTGTAATGAACTTGGGGAAATATCCTACTAATCCCAATAATCTCTTTATCTTTAAAACATTACATGGTTATTCCATATCATAACAAACTTTACCTTCTCAAGGTCAACTACAATACCATGTTTTGATACCACATGTCCCAAGAACTTCACTTCTTGAATCAAAAAATTATATTTTGGAAGCTTCGAATAAATTGGGTGATATCTCAAAATTTACAAAACATCTTTCAAATGATGCACATGGTCTTCATTGGTTTTACAGTAAACCAAAATGTCTTCCATAAAGACTACCATGAAAAAGTACAGGTACTCATGGAATATAATATTCATTAGTTCCATAAAAACTGAAGGAGAATTAGTTAGACCAAAAGGCATGACATGGTAATCATAATGACCATAACTACTCCCAAAGATGGTCTTTTAAATGTTTTATTCTTTAATTCAAAATAGTTGATAACAAAATCAAAGATTAATCTTCAATAACCAATTTTCCCGTTTCAACTATCTAAATAGATCATCTTTATGTGAAAATAGATACTTATTCTTTACCCCAAATTGATTTAGTTTTTCATAATCAACACATAGGTGAAGTGTTCCATGTTATTTTTTATAAAAAAGCAAAGGCTCCACCTAAGTTAAAAACTGAGGAATATAAAAACTATATCCAATGAATCATCCAACTGAGACTTAAACTCTATCAATATTTTGGTGACATACGATAAGAGGAAATTGATACTAGATGAGTACTAGGTACCAAATCAATGGATAACTTTGCCTCTATAACTGGTCATGTCAAATTTAAAAACCCTTACTACCTATCCAAACTATGGAAAATAAGGTCTCACACTTCTCGAAATCATGTCCCATTCTCTCTGAAAAACATGGAACACCCCATCAGGTGTAGTAAATGAAATCCATAAAAGATAATAGTAAATCCAGGCCTTATGAACAATCATCCAATCTATCTAAAAAATTATGTCATTTTGTTTCATATTGGGAACTAAGCAATTCAAAGTGGGTGAAATCATTGCTAGAGAGAAAAAAAGAGGGACATCAGATGCCCTACTCTCTTAGTTTCAAGGGGCATAGTAATATCCATCAAATATAAAAAGTGATATGTAGGAATGTTTAATAGGTTCACAATAAGAGTCAATATAAATGAGTGATATTCACCACCATCAAATAAATAAGTCACTAAAGATGAAGTTATAGTGATGGTACCTCTCCCAGTCGTTGGAACCACATCTGCTTCCTCTAGAGTGTATTCCACTATGTGAAAAATATTTATTCTAGATTCTTGTGACTATAAACCCTTAGTTATTGAAGAATATGATTTCACTATCACAATTTTATATTATTATGATCTCATCCCTCTTCCTAAAATATAAAAAATATGATAGAAATTCTATAGGTGACTGAGAGTCCGTGCGAACTACAAATTTTGGGTGCCTTCGTAAAATTATTTTCTGAATTCCCAACCTGTACACAATGAAAGAAAGTCGTAGGGCCTATCAAGAACTAAAAGAGGTCTGGATGAAAACTTCTATTAAGATTCACCATGTTACTCATCACACATTCTCTTTCCTTTAATGTAACTAACAAAAATACCATTGGGAGAAAAAGAAACTCCAATCAACCCTGAGTTACCAATTAGGTCAAGCTATTCCATCAATGCTATATTTAGCATGTAATATTAATAAGTGAGCTTAAACATATGTAATTGACATTGAATACTAAATCAAATACCCATCTCAAAATTTTGATCCTTTAGTTTCTCATTCTTCAGTACCTAAGGATAAAATTGAACAAGCTCAACAAAATGAGTCACATACTATTCCCTGGTCTTGTCACCCTATTTGAGGCTTAAAACCTCCACAGATTTCACCAAGACCATATATAATGGATAATAATGACCAGTTAAAATAACTCTTAATTCATTCCACTCCAATCACTTATGTTTCCTTACTAGCACCATCAAATCCCACTATCTATTTCTAGGCCTTTCGAGGTTGAAAGCATCACACTTAACTTTTATCAAATCAGGAATTTCAAAGAACTCAATAATAATATCATCTTTTTAAACTAATTAAAACACTCCTTATAATCCTTAGAATATTTAGATATTTGTAAAAATGTTGGATTTTTAGAAATAAACTCTTGATCATGATCTATGGATTTTTCCCTTTGTGGATTCATTATAGGTACCTAAATAGGAACAATTGTAGGTATCTTTCCCAGAGCTTGGGAAACACCCACCACTATCTAAACAAGACTTTAGTCCACTGGAGAATTCCCATAATATGGTTTACCAATATCTTCCTTCTATGGCCTATTCAAATGTCTTCTCGGAGGTATGATGACACACAACATCAATAGAAAACACTAAAACATCAATAAGGATACACAAATCATCAAATCAATCAATAGATATAGGAATATTAATTCCATAAAATTGAATTTAATATTGGGATTTCAAATAATTAAAATAAAAGGTATGTAAAATATTAGAATTAGATGAAATTGTTCCTCAAATACCCTTTTCTCAAACAACTATTATGACATAAGGAATGTTACAAGGATAATTATCTAGGAATTCAATCATAACTACCTCTTATGTTTAGAAAATCATATATCTTGTCTACCAGGACAACCCAAACTATATACCAACATCAAGGAAGGATTCTCAAACACACCATTAATACCACTTTTTCAAAAACCATCCAGAATACCCAAGTACACTGATACACGAGATGGTCCTAACATGGCTTGAAGGGCATTCCTAATCTCCATAGGTTGGAGACTAGCACCTAAAACCAAACATGAATCAAAGGGAATAAGTTTTCTAAAAAACAACCAAAGATAAGTGATACTATTTAGTATTCCAACACTTCTAAAGGTTAATGTACTAAAATAAAATAGGTAAAACAATACCCAAATAGTAAATCGTCAAAACACACAACATCATTCAAGGTAAAAATATCATAAAACTCATGTAACAGGTGGATCACGTATCCACTAGTTACCTCCATCACCCAGGTCCCACAAATAAAGTACACCTTCTACCTCTAACTGGCGCTTTCCCATTTCTTAGACATGGAATAAGAAAATATTAAAATTTCCAAAGGTAAAGGTAGGGAATGAGAAAAAAAGATCAGTAAGATACTGCCAAATTTTCCATATGAAATTCAATAATAATAAACCATTTATTATTCCAATTTAACTAAAATATGGAAAGGTAATGAATTTACATATTTTCAACAAAATATGCTTTCAAATAAAATGATGGAAGATATATCAAAATAGGCATAAATGAATATTTTCTGGAAAATATTTTTATAAAATAGTTGGCATGAATAAATTTTTTTTATAAACAATGGAAGGTAATAAAGTAAAACAAAATAGAACACCATGCTCATAAGCCATGACTTACATTAGTTTCTGGAAATAGGATCATCAAAATTTTCAATCATTATCAAAACACAAGATATATGTGCACAATAAAATCAACTTCATAATAGGTGACACATTACATGAAATCATACCAAACTTGGTTTAGTTAGTGTTGTCCTCATCAATATATTTTAGGGAGTTAGAGTCTTAGAATTCTTTCTGTAATCAACCAATAACTATCTAGGATCATATTTTCTTCAAACAAACAAATAATCAATCATGGGAAAAGTCATCATTTAAAAACATTTCATCATTCATAATTCAATTTCCCAATTTCATTTTCAACATGCCTTTTCATTTCAAAAACAAATCATATCATTTCATCAAATTAATGCATTTTTAGACCTAAAATAATTTTAAGTCAATTTTCTCAAGAAATAACATCAAATCATTTTAGAAAATCCACATTAAATTCAATCCATCATTTTTCTCAAAATCCACCCAATAATTTCAATTCCATTGAAATCGGGGTTTTTGTCACAATTCCATTCTATTTTTAAATCAAACATCAAATCATCACAAATATGGGTTTTAAAATATATTAAAAACTCATTTAAAATCAATTAAGTGATATAGGGTTTCAATTATAGGGTAAATCCTTAGGGAAGTACCTACCTTTAATCACGATATCAAATCAAAACCTGCAATGGAAAAACCAATTAAAACAAAGGTCAAAGTGATAAAGAAAGAAAACCTATAATAAATATACCACAAAATGAAGATTAGATCCCTCAATAACATGATGATATATCACTCTTTAAGGAGGATAGAAGATGATATCTAAAGAAACATATGAGAGGATAAAACACATTGGAAGGAAATCAAAAAAAATTCATTGGTGATTTACTTCACCAAGAGAAGTAGATATAGGATTCAAAATTACATATTGAGAGACTCTAAAGACCAATGAATCATATTAGGGTCAAATGGGGGTGTTTATGGTTAAACTGGGGGTCCTGGGATTTTTAATAAGAATTTCATAGGATTTAAAAACTGAACACATGGTTTACTATATGGGATGCATGATTAGTAGTAATTGTGTTCCATAATCATTCACCCATACAAGACTTCTAGATCGGGTTCATAGTTTGGACACTTATTTAAACTAATCATGTTACAATTGTAAAAAAATCCTATATCCATAGATTGAACGTCTTGGATGGGTGTATGCATGGTTTGGATAAGTCGTGTACCCCCTTCCAATGGCTCAATATTGGCGACACAGTTTCCTAGGCCAGGCCACACGATTTTCCCTAATCTTGTACCAACCGTAAAAATACCCCCAAAAGTTACACAAGCTTCCAAAATTTTCCCAAAATATCCCAATACAAGCCTCAAACAATGTACAATGAAAATAAGGGTGAAAATTGACTTGAAATAAGGTAATTGGATGGTAAAAACATGGTGTTGTGTCGGTGTGGACTCAATTTGGTCATTAGGGTGCTCGACCTAACCAACTCCTAAAGCCGAATCATGAGGGGACCTTCCAATTATCGGTTATCCATAGGGATATTCCACATTGGTGATTCTGATAGAGTTCTTCCTATAGTCATCATATAAGAGTTTTTTATATTGGGTTTATTATACTTAGGTATGTCTGACGGTTTTACTAGAGAGAGGTCATTTTAATTGTTTGGATGGGTCTAGTCCCAAACAACAAGATACTTCCTCAGATTTGATCCAATTAAGGAAAGATCTTTTTATTCAGATAGTATTCCTCTAAATTCAAATTGGATCACAATCAATTGTGTACTATTCTCTAGGATCTTCAATAGTTTCATTAGGAATACTGGTCTTGAGACTCACATTAGATTAGATATGATCTACACTAGCTTCTTATCCTTTGAATACTAGGGTGCAACTGGTCTCATTATTTTGAAAACCTCCCAGCTTTAGAATCTTTTTTCTCTTCGATAATATAGATTATCATAATCTCAAAATTCTTAGAATATTCTCAAGGCTCTAACCAAAAACTTCACCTCATCTTATTTGAATATATATTTATTATATATATATATTGTTATTAAAAATAATTTAAACTATAATAAAACATTTATAAATATTTGAATTTAAATAAATGAATATTCATATATGGGAAACTACAATTTATTCATTGTAATGTCAATAAGCACAATAAGTTATTTATATTTTATGTTAAGAAAGGAGTCCTGAATTATTTCTTCAATAATTATTTATATTAATTATTGTTCAATATAAAAAAATTATTCCTTATCTTAAATAATACAAAAATAACAATACATGGATCATGATATTTTTCATTAAAGTCCTGACTTAATTACGTCATCATATTAATCAACCTTTATGAATTCTTCTCCTTCTTCGCATGGTTAATAAATAAGAGTACTAATTCATGCATTACATTAATCATTTATCATCATTCGGTACAATCATTTAAATTAGTAATAAATAACAAATTATTTTTTCTTAATTAAATCCCCAAAGGGTTCAACTATTCTTAGTTACGTGGGAAAAACACCCATAGATCATCTTGTATGCATACATGAAATTATCATCATGTAATCATTCTTCATGAAGTTAATAATTAACCACAAACATCATTGAAGCATGCATGATTCTCTATTTCATAAACCTTCTCATTGACATGGAACTCATTCATGTCATTACTGTGTGAATACATAATTCCATGGAATGTATGCATCATGTTTCTCCCTAGATGATATTTGTTTGTAGATTTCATAATGGATGAAGATCATGTGATACCTTATTAATGTAAAGAATTTTCTTACAATATATTTACAACCATACAAGTGAAAAAACATTGATATTTTTACACCTATATATTCTCATGATTTACTAAATCTTATTTGATAACTTATATCATGGCATATATAACTTTAACTCACTTGAAAGCCTGGCTCTGGATTTTTTGAGAAATCATTCTCACCTTACATGAATTTGAACTTCAATGACTTCACTATTTCTATTTCTCCTGTTATTACTCATTCATTAAAGTAGATCATCCTACACTAAAGATCCCCATATGCATGGTTAATCCGTGTATATTTCTCATGGAAGATCATATGCATAGAAGTTCCTTTGTTCATAGAATATCTATAAACACATTACTCATGGTCAATCCCCTATTCAGGTAAGATACTTATTGATGCAAAAAATATCCGTGTTGACATATCACAAAAGCAGAAAATAAACTTCACAGAATATATTCATACAAAAGCTTTATGTTCATGTGGAATAAAGAAACTTGTGAAAGCATCATCTTCATGAAATCATTATCTATTCACTTGTAGTTGATTCATTAGTTTTCATATAGAAAAATCCTATTCCGAAGCTTGAATATGATAACCTAGCCTCATCTCATTTATCTATGCCTTATGTCTGTATATATTAATGGAGGAGTAAAAATAACCACATGTTCCGAGTACAACATCAATTCCACATATGACCTACTACTTTTTAATAAGATATGTCACTCCATTATACACTTGATGAATGTACTAGGTTTTCTTTGGAATACTAACACACAAAATTCCCATTGTGTGCACCACCCATGTGTAATATTCTCCTTATTTTCACCACTTGTTCCCTCTCATGCCTACCCAAGTAGGCACTCTACCCATCACCTCATGTTGGCCATGCAGGCTAGCTCCCAAGTGGTGATCCATGCTCTAACATGTGCGGTTGAGATGGCACCTTGGCTTGATTGGGATGGACATGTTTTTTTACCAAACTATTATAAAAATAGTTAGTAAAATGTTCAATATATAATTCCTTGCCATCTTAATTATTCTTTAATTTCTTCATGAAAATATGAAATGTATTTTTCATGGACTTATTATTTAAATATTTTTTCATTCAATAATTACATGGACTTATCTAATCAATTTCTTCAATTATATACTTTTATGATTCTAACCAACTAAAAAAATATTGACACATAGAAAAAAATGCAATAAATGAGATCAATAGTTGAAAAATACATTACCTCTTAATTGAAAAATTGATTTGTATCCATTGAGAATAAGAAAATGTGTTTGAAAATTTTAGATAGAGGTAGAATAAAGAGTGTTAGAACAACAAGGTGAGACAGGAGGAGATTGATCAATACATAAAACATGAATTTATTATTTGGTAAAACCCCTAATCAAAACAAAACACAGGGTTTGGAGAATAGTATTAAAAACATATATGTTTTTCATAAAAATTGGATTTTGTTGGAATGCGAGATTTAGGTTTTGAAATTGAAAACCATTATAAGAGTAAAGGGAGGATAATAAGATGGAGAATGTATGGTAGTGTATAGATATAGAGTGAGGATGGTATTTTATATGTGTAGAGAATAAATTATATATTGGGGGGGTCATAAGCTAGGAGACATGGGTCAATGAAAGAGGTGGATTGAAAAGGTTTGATCTAGGATGCTAGGGATTGGTTTTAGGGGGGAACCTATGGGAGTATAGAGGGTAGGAGGTAGGGAAGAGAGATTAAGATAAAGGAATAAAGGAAAAGTGGGAAAAAATATATGGAATCATGGATATGGTGAGACATTGAAAGGGAGATTATGCCTAATTTAAGAATAATAAATTAAATCAATTTTAAAAAATGCATAAAAAATTTCAAATCTAAAAATTAATAATGTTAGAAAAAGAAAATTTATATACTACTCTCATAAAATAGTCTAAAACATAATTATTTTTACAAATTACATTTGTTTAATATAAAAATTAAATATAAATAAATTTAAAAAATAAAATTATCAATGTAATATCTCATTAACTTCTTTGAGGTACTTATTCAAACTTTTTTGGATCATATTTGTTTGGGGACTATCTCGAGTTATTTGTGAGAAATTTGAAAATTTTAGAAACTTTTTGGGGTTGTGTACATTTGGTACATGGTTCAGGAAAACCATGTATTTTATATGAATAAACCCTGTGGTTTGGCCCAAAAAACTATGCATCCAATGTTGATCCACTGAAAGTGGGAAGAAAATTTTTCCAAACTGTGAGGCTACACCTCCAAACCACGCACCCCTTGGATAGAGTGTTTGTCATAGTTTGTGGACAATTAGTTTACCATGTGCCCAAAAATTCACCCCATCCATACGTCTAGTACGGGGTCCATGTTTAGTGTGCACCGTTACTACTAACTGTGTAGCCTATACTTTAAACAATGTGTGTAGTTTTTAAATCCCCTTAAATTTTATTTAAAATATCAAGACCCATAGTTTAACCCCAAAACACCCCCATTCGACTATAACATAATATGTTGGTCTTTATAGGCTCTCAAGAGGTGATTTTGACTCCTCAAACCTCGTCTCTTGGCCAATCAAAGAACTGGTGATTGCATTTGATTTCCTTCTGGTGATTTTTCTTCTCTCATGTGGTTTCTTATGATCTCATATTATCTAATATTTATAGAGTGATAAATCTTATTTTATTGATGAAACTAATATTATTTATGACGGATATTGATTATAATTTTTATTTCTTGATCCACTTCACCTTCGTTCTCATTAGCATTCTCATTGTAGGTGTTGATTTGATTTCATGATCAAAGTATTGAAGTTCTGTAAAGATATACATTACAATTGAAACCCTAAATTTCTAGGTTGATTTTAAATGTATTTTTAATTGATTTAAAAACATAGATAAGATATGATTTGATGTTTGATTTAAAAAGGGAATGGAATTGTGAAAATACCCCCTATTTCAATGGAATTGTAACTATTGGGTGGATTTTGAGAAAAATGACGATTTAATTGAAAGTGAATTTGATGAAATGGTTTGATGATTATTCTTGAGAAATTTGGATAAAAATTAAGTATGATATAAAAAGGAATGAATTTTAGGAAAACCTTTAATTTGGTTTTAAAATGAAAAGGCTTGTTGTGTCACGACCCGCCCTCGGGGTCCGTGCCGTGACTACCCCAAGCCCGCCTTCCATAGGCCAGGGGCTGGCGACTAGCACCAAGGCGTAAATCCCAGTAAAAAGGGAAGGCATTGCCTTTGAAAAGTAATACAAACACCACAGAGTAAGCAAGCTGAAAGTAAACACTAAACAAAGCAGAGTACAACTGAAAGTGCGGAAAAGTAAATGGGCCAGTATACAAACCCAAACTGATAGTAAAGTACAACTCGAAAGGGAAAACAACAACTGAAAAGTAAAAGCCGCTACTCCGAGCTGTCCACAGGAAATCCCACCTGAAGGGTGGGTACAGATAGCTCCTCTGCTCCATGGGTCCCGCCGTCCGCTCCGAGCACGTCCCGCCCAGTGGTCCACCTCCGGGTACCGTCCCGCTGTGCAAGCCTCAGCTAAGGTCAACGCTGTCCGTCGTCTACAACCAACACAACGTAGTGAGGGCAAAGCCCGTGTAGGGGTGAGTATAAGCTACTCAGTAGGGACCCCGAGACCCCTGAAGGTCTCTCAAAATCCACAAAGGATAAATCACGAAGAAATGTACAATCACGAAGTAACAACCGACACTTCTTAGGTATATGCCCATACATATACCTAAGTCATCAATTCAAATACGCTCCAACCTCCGAGCCCAAGTACAACTCAGTCCACACAGGATAGTAAACGTATTCCACACAGGAAAGCAAAACGTAAACCACACAGGATTGCACAACACAATCCACACAGGAAAGCAATAGGATTCAGCTCACACAGGTATACTTCTTCAAGGACGATAAATATGATCACTGATCCATCTAAGTCGTCGGACCCACGAAGGATCGATAGGTAACTAACCCCCGCAAAGACCCACACAGGATCGGGCCCACACAAGACCTGTAGGCGCTGGCTCACACAGAACCGCTGAGCGCAAGGACCCACACAGGATCAGGCCCACACAGGACCTGTAGCACTGATCCACGTAGGATCGCTGAGTGCTGTAGTCGTCGTCGTCGAATCCACACAGGATCTCTGTACTGTCGTCGTCGCAGTCACAGTAGCAGTCGTAGCAGTAGTAGTAGCAGTAACAGTCGCAGCCAGCACTAGGGTTCCCGCACACAGCAAGCTCGTTCGGAGGGTCCGCTCCACGAGCCGAGAGGCTGATACATCAACTGTCACAAAGACCAGAGTTGATGTATCCAAAAGTTCCGTATCGTCAATAGGAACTCAACGCAACAGACGGCGCGTCGATCGGACGCCCGGTCTGAGAGTTATTGGCATTTTCGTCTCCGGGGCCCGGTTGGTTTTTAAGGCTAAACCAACCCGACCGTACTCCACCTGCGTCTAAACCTCGGGCGGAGTATGCCAAAAGATCCGTCTCACTAAGAGGAACACAACGCGACTGACGGCGCGTCAATCGGACGTTCGTAGCTCAAGATATGAGCGTTTCCGCTCCGAAGGCCCGGTTGGTTTCGTGAACGAACCAACCCGGACGAACTCAAAGTAAACCGAAACCTTGAGTGCGATATACCGAAACTACCGTCTCGATCCAAGGATCGCGTTTCCGCAGACGGTTCGTCATTCGGAGGTCCGAGGCTCAAGATATGGCCCAAAAACCGATTCTGGTTCGAAACGGAGGGGTCCGGGTCCGGGCCGACCCGGCCCGACCCCCCCCCCCCCCTGGGGCGGCGCGGCGGCGCGGCGGCGCGGCAAGACGCGGCGGCTTGGCGGCTGGTGCCGCACGTGGTCGGCACGCGGGGGGCAAGCCCCCGCTGATTTGGGAAGCGGCGCGGCCTTTGTGCCGCGCCTTTGCAACAAAACGGCCCCCGCACGTGGGGGCCGGCTGGAAACAAACCGGGGGGCCGGCTACCCCCCTCTCTTCAAAGAACCGACCCCCTCATAATGAGGGGGGTTTTGTGTGTTGGCCGGGGGAATTAATTCCCCTGGTTTAATGCCTTCCGGCCGGCCAGCTGGCCGGTCGGTTTTCTCCAACGGGACCGGAAATTCCGGTCCCCCCTTCGGCTTCCGACGCCGGCGGCCCGGCCGCCGGTCTTCTCTTCCCGCCGCGGCCCGGAACCGGCCGCGGTCTCCTCGTCCCGCCGCGGCCCGGAACCGGCCGCGGCGTTCGTCATCCGGCACGGTGCGACGGCACCGCGCCCCTTCGCCGTGCCTTGATTCCATTCAACGCGGCGCGACGGCGTCGCGTTCTTGAAGATTCTTCCTCGGCGTAGCGCGACGGCGCCGCGTAAAATATTTGCACGATCATCCGCGTGGTGCGACGGCACCACGCCACTTGCTTCCACCCACAAGAATAAACAAGAACGATGGAGGGGGGGTTCGGCCGTGTTCGTGCGGTCCGACCCCCTCACGTTAAAATAATAACGCAACTTTAAATAATTCAAGCCACACGTTAGACTTGCTATTCACGATCAAGAATAAAATAAGGAAACCAAAAATAAAACAACAACCCCTACCTCGGGTATAAGGTTCGAAGATTGTGAACGTTCCGCGGAAGACGACGTCGCGGAGGTCGGGCGTCGCGGTAGCCGTTCGTCAAATCCGATGACGAAGGGATGCGTTCGAAGAGACACGTCGTTGGCGAAACTTGTACGCCGACGAAGGTTGTCCGAGGAAGAAGTGGCGTCCCCTTCGTTGACACGGTAAACGAAGAATGGAGGTGCGGCGTTCTTCATCGGAGCTTGAGCGTTCTTCGTCAAGATGAACGTTCTTCGAGTTCTTCGTCAGAGTTGAAGAAGAAGAAGAGCTCTCCACCTCTCAAGAAGACAAACAAATAACCCAAAATAAAATAAGACAACAACTTATTTTATTATTACATAACACAAAAGAATTTCAAAAGTTTGAAATTCAAAAGGATTAACTCCCATAATTAAATAAGTAACTCAAGTCAATAAATGAGGCGATAAGGGAGTTGGGAGAATTTGAAAGGATTAGGGGTTCGTGTGGGCCCCACCACACTTAATCCTCCCAAGGGAGGTTAAGTGGGTGTGGGTCCCACTTCCAACCCCCTTTGGTAGGTTTTATCAAGTTATAATAAAATTTGTTCTACACAAATTTTATTTAACTCAAACTAAAAACCCCAAAATTAACTTTCAACCCGCAACAAACGCAACTCCCGAAAAGGTCTCTTTAAGCAAATATCGGCGCTGCGAGTTCATCGGTGCCCTCGGATTTCAATTCCGAGCACCGGATCAAAAGTTAGGAATTCCCGCTCGTTCGTTCACTGAACGTACCCGAGCCAAACTTCGGAAATTAATTCCGGGCACTCCGGGTCTCGGAATCAGGTGTCGTCTGAAACCGCGCTCTTGTAAAATTCTTAAGAAAATTAAGAAAAAATTTCCCTTGAATTTTTACGGGTCTTTACATTACTCCCACCTCAGGGATTTACGTCCCCGTAAAGATACATCAAAAACTAGGGAAACAAATGAGGGTACTGAGCACGCATCTGAGCCTCCCGCTCCCATGTGCTCTCCTGGAGATTCCCGTGCTGCCATCTGATGCCCACAAGAGGAATCGATCACCCACGCAGGACCCGCTCCTGTCGATCCTCTATCTCCACCGGGACCTCCGTAAAAGTCTCCCCATCGTCAACGTCAAGCTCCCCATGGTCAATGATGTGCGTCGGGTCGTGCACGTATCTCCTCAGCTGAGATACGTGGAAGACGTCGTGCACCCGGTGCAACTGAGGTGGTAGAGCCAGGCGATAAGCCACCTCACCAATCCTGCTGAGAATCTGGAAAGGTCCGATGAAGCGCGGAGATAACTTGCCGCCTCGGCCAAATCTCCGAATACCACGTCGAGGTGAGACCCGCAAGAAGACGTGGTCGCCATCCTCGAACTCCAGTGGCCTCCGCCTCCTGTCAGCATATGACTTCTGCCGGCTCTGAGCTGTCCTCATCCGCTCCTGGATGACCTGGACCTTCTCTATCGTGGCCTGGACCATCTCCGGTCCCACCAGTGCTGACTCCCCAGGGTTTGTCCAGCACAAAGGAGATCTACATGGTCGGCCGTACAACGCCTCGTACGGTACCATCCCGATGGTGGAGTGGTAGCTGTTGTTGTACGCGAACTCTACTAAGGGTAGGTGGTCCTCCCAGCTACAACCAAAGTCAAGGACACATGCGCGGAGCATGTCCTTGAGAGTCTGAATGGTCCTCTCCGTCTGACCATCCGTCTGAGGGTGAAAGGCTATGCTCAGACGTAGCTGTGTCCCGAACGCTTCCTGTAACCCCTTCCAAAGTCGGGAAGTAAAGCGGGCATCTCGATCAGAGACGATAGATGATGGCACGCCGTGGAGCCGCACAATCTCCTGAACGTAGAGACGTCCCAAGCTCTCCACTGAGCCCTGCTCTCTGATGGGTAAGAAGTGTGCCGACTTGGTGAGTCGGTCAACAATCACCCATATGGAGTCGTGACCTCTGGAAGTGCGTGGAAGTCCAGTCACGAAGTCCATAGATATGCCGTCCCACTTCCACTCCGGAACCTCCAAGGGCTGTACCAAGCCTGCTGGTACCTGATGCTCTGCCTTCACCTGCTGACAGGTGAGGCATCGAGAAACGAACTCTGCTACAGCCTTCTTTATACCCGGCCACCAATGCTGTCGTCTGAGGTCCTGGTACATCTTCGCCACTCCAGGATGTACCGCTAAAGGAGAAGTGTGAAACTCTCTCAGTACTTCCTCTCGCAAAGCGACAGGTACCATGGCACGTCCTCTGAAAAGGATGCCGTGCTCTGCTCCAAGGGAGAAACCATCAGGTGCATGTCCCGAGGATATCTGTGCACGCCGTGTCTCACAGTCAGCGTCCCCACGTTGTGCCTCCCTGACTCGCTGCAGTAGTGGAGGAGTGACTGTGAGAGACTGAAGAAAGGCTGCTCCATCTCTATCCACGAAGGATATCTGCAAAGAGGCTAGCTGCTCTGTCGCCTCCTCAAGTAGCTGAATGCCCGTCCTCCTGCTGAGGGCATCGGCTACTACGTTCCCCTTCCCAGGAGTATAGACTATCTCAAAGTCATAGTCCTGGAGGAACTCGAGCCATCGTCGCTGTCTCAGGTTCAGGTCCTTCTGCGAGAAGATATACCTGAGACTCTGATGATCGGAAAAGACTGTAAAGCGCTCGCCCATCAGATAGTGTCGCCATGTCTTCAGAGCGAAGACCACTACTGCTAACTCCAGGTCATGGGTAGCGTAGTTCTACTCATGCGGCCTCAACTGACGTGATCCATAGGCGATCACGGCCCGCTCCTGCATCAGAACACATCCGAGTCCGGTCCCTGATGCATCGCAGTAGACTACGTACCCAACTCCCTCCTCAGGCAACCTCAAGATAGGTGCGCTAGTCAATCTCTGTCTCAGCTCCTGGAAGCTCTGCTGACATCTGTCTGACCACACGAAGGGTTTCCCCTTCTTCGTCAAAGCTGTGAGTGATGCTGCAACTCTAGAGAAGTCTGAAACGAATCTCCGATAGTATCCATCTAGTCCCAAGAAACTCCGAACCTCAGTCACGCTCCTGGGTGGCTCCCAAGCTAACACAACCTCAATCTTCGCGGGATCCACTGCAACTCCCGCCTCAGAGATAACATGTCCCAAAAAGTGGACCTCACGTATCCAGAACTGGCACTTCGAGAGCTTACCATAAAGCTGGTGCTCTCGGAGTGTGTCAAGAACAACTCGCAAGTGATAGGCGTGCTCCTCCTCTATCGTAGAGTAAATCAGAATGTCGTCGATGAAGACCACGACAAACCGATCGAGGTATGGCTGAAAGATCCTGTTCATGAGAGCCATGAACACTGCTGGAGCATTGGTTACACCGAAAGGCATAACCAAGAACTCATAGTGGCCAAACCGACATCTGAAGGCTGTCTTCTGCACATCCTCGTCTCTGACTCTGAGCTGATGATAGCCTGACCTGAGGTCTATCTTCGAGAACCACCGTGCTCCCTTGAGCTGATCAAAGAGGTCATCAATCCTCGGTAGAGGATACTTGTTCCTCACTGTCACCTGGTTCAGGCGACGATAGTCAACACAAAGTCGCAAGCTCCCGTCCGCCTTCTTGGCGAACAATATCGGGGAAGCCCAGGGTGAAACACTGGGTCAGATGAACCCCTTGCCCTGCAAGTCCTCCAACTGTACCCGTAGCTCTCGAAGCTCGGCGGGGGCCATCCGATATGCTGGAGTGTATATCGGGGCTGTCCCGAGGTACAAGTCAATATAAAACTCTACCTCTCTGCGAGGAGGTAGCCCTGGAACGTCGTCGGGAAAAACGTCCGCAAACTGATCCACCACTGCAGGAAAACCAGGACTCTGCACGTCAACTGCTCCAAGGATAAGGCTAGCCAACTGATGAGTGATGGGCTGTCCTCTCCTCCACGGAAGTCCATCCTGTGCTGCTAAGGCTCCCTTCTCGCCGGTGAAGGTGAACCTGCTCCCGTCGGTGCGTACACAACGCACCTTGCGCCTAAAACAGTCAATCTGTGCATGGACCGTAGATAGCCAATCCATGCCCAAGATGATGTCGTAAGGCCTCGACGCTGCTACAAGAAGATCCCAGCCGAAGCTCTCGCCTCCTAGAGTAAGCTCACACTGCCGGCACCAGTGCGTAATCGTCGAGTCTGCTCCCGTAGGAGTCTCTAGCCGTAAGGATCGAGCCAACGGCTCTGTCGGAATCTCCGAGCTCCGAACAAGGGCAGCGGCTATGAAAGAATGACTCGCTCCTGTGTCTATAAGAACTGCAGCAAGGGTGGAGTAGACACAGATAGTACCTCGAATCATCTCGGGTGCGCCGTGGTCGTAGGCCTCTGCTGCCTGGAGCTGTGCCTGTCGCTGCCCGCCAGCTCCCTGTGGTCGGGGTGGACCTCCTGGTGGTGGTGGTGGTAGAGCCTCAAAGCGTCGGCCACCACCGGCTGCTCGTCCAGCTCCTCTGCCTCGTCTGCCTCCTCCCTGCGGACCGCCACGGTCGACCCTCTGCCTCTGCCTCGGTGGTCCCTCAACCGTCTGCTGCTCCTCGGCACGACGGGTCGGGCAGTCACGAGCCATGTGGCCCTTCCCGCCGCACGAGTAGCACTGTCTGCCTCTCGTAAGACTGGCTCCGCGCTGTGTGCCCCGCACTGCTGAGCCAGTACCCTGAGGTCGTCTACCCGAAGGTCTGGTCTGTCTGGACCCCTGAGTCATCCGTCGACTGCCTGCTGCAGATGACTCTGCCACGTGCCGCCCTGCGGTGGGTCGCTGTGCTGGTGTAGACTCAGCAAGGAAGCTCTCGATCAGAAGGGCCCGCTCCAGTACTCCTGTCTGAGTCGGTATGCTGAGGGAGATCAGCGATGCCCTGATCTCATGTCTCAAACCCTGCTCGAAGGTCCGGGCCCGGAAGAATGGGTCCCGTACCATGTCGGTCGAGTAGCGCGAGAGATCGGTAAATCTCGCCGAGTACTGAGCGACCGTCATGCTGCCCTGCCGCAGCTGTAGAAGCTCCTGGATACGCACCGCACGAAGGGTGGCTGGGACGAACTCCGAGCAGAAAAGGCTCTCAAAGTCCGTCCAAAGAAGAGATGCCTCATCGTGCACCTGGAGCATCAAGCTCCACCATCGTCCTGCTGCTGCGTGTAGTAGGCTCGCAGCGAGGATCACCATGAGGTCTGCTGGTGTCCTCACTAGCCTAAACACTCGAACCACTACCTCCAGCCAGTCCTCTGCTGCCTGGGGATCCGTCTCCCCGCAAAACCTGGGCGGTCTCTAGCGCTGAAACTCATGCAGTGCGCTGAGGCGACGTGCATCGTCAGCGGCTGCTGCTGGAAGCATCGGGGAATCGGCGGGTAAAGCTACCGCCGGTGCCACTACTGGAAAAGGGCCCTGCACCGAGGCCTCGTCGCTCGGTGGGCTGTCGTCTCGCTCGACTCTCGGAACCCTAGCTGGCTGCCGTCGTGGGGCCATCCTGAAAAGGAAACAGGTGCGCCACGGTTAGAACAGTATACCTGGTGAGCTGATATAAGTAATCACAAAGAAAACTTTGAAACACACACACAATCAATGTTTTCGTGCATTAAGTAGGAAATCAGAAGTCAGGGTCCTGGTGTACGGATACGTCGGCCGCCGCACCAACACTGGACTCCCTGGACTGATAACCACACTCAATACGCTAAACATTATTGCTTCACATAGAAAAGATCAGAGTTCGCGGTAGAACCGAACTCCTCTGATACCAATTTGTCACGACCCGCCCTCGGGGTCCGTGCCGTGACTACCCCAAGCCCGCCTTCCATAGGCCAGGGGCTGGCGACTAGCACAAAGGCGTAAATCCTAGTAAAAAGGGAAGGCATTGCCTTTGAAAAGTAATACAAACAACACAGAGTAAGCAAGCTGAAAGTAAACACTAAACAAAGCAGAGTACAACTGAAAGTGCGGAAAAGTAAATGGGCCAGTATACAAACCCAAACTGATAGTAAAGTACAACTCGAAAGGGAAAACAGCAACTGAAAAGTAAAATCCGCTACTCCGAGCTGTCCACAGGAAATCCCACCTGAAGGGTGGGTACAGATAGCTCCTCTGCTCCACGGGTCCCGCCGTCCGCTCCGAGCACGTCCCGCCCAGTGGTCCACCTCCGGGTACCGTCCCGCTGTGCAAGCCTCAGCTAAGGTCAACGCTGTCCTTCGTCTGCAACCAACACAACGTAGTGCGGGCAAAGCCCGTGCAGGGGTGAGTATAAGCTACTCAGTAGGGACCCTGAGACCCCTGAAGGTCTCTCAAAATCCACAAAGGATAAATCACGAAGAAATGTACAATCACGAAGTAACAACCGACACTGCTTAGGTATATGCCCATACATATACCTAAGTCATCAATTCAAATACGCTCCAACCTCCGAGCCCAAGTACAACTCAGTCCACACAGGATAGTAAACGTATTCCACACAGGAAAGCAAAACGTAAACCACACAGGATTGCACAACACAATCCACACAGGAAAGCAATAGGATTCAGCTCACACAGGTATACTTCTTCAAGGACGATAAAGATGATCACTGATCCATCTAAGTCGTCGGACCCATGAAGGATCGATAGGTAACTAACCCCCGCAAAGACCCACACAGGATCGGGCCCACACAGGACCTGTAGGCGCTGGCTCACACAGAACCGCTGAGCGCAAGGACCCACACAGGATCGGGCCCACACAGGACCTGTAGCACTGATCCACGTAGGATCGCTGAGTGCTGTAGTCGTCGTCGTCGAATCCACACAGGATCTCTGTACTGTCGTCGTCGCAGTCACAGTAGCAGTCGTAGCAGTAGTAGTAGCAGTAACAGTCGCAGCCAGCACTAGGGTTCCAGCACACAGCAAGCTCGTTCGGAGGGTCCGCTCCACGAGCCGAGAGGCTGATACATCAACTGTCACAAAGACCAGAGTTGATGTATCCAAAAGTTCCGTATCGTCAATAGGAACTCAATGCAACAGACGGCGCGTCGATCGGACGCCCGGTCTGAGAGTTATTGGCATTTTCGTCTCCGGGGCCCGGTTGGTTTTTAAGGCTAAACCAACCCGACCGTACTCCACCTGCGTCCAAACATCGGGCGGAGTATGCCAAAAGATCCGTCTCACTAAGAGGAACACAACGCGACTGACGGCGCGTCAATCGGACGTTCGTAGCTCAAGATATGAGCGTTTCCGCTCCGAAGGCCCGGTTAGTTTCGTGAACGAACCAACCCGGCCGAACTCAAAGTAAACCTAAACCTTGAGTGCGATATACCGAAACGACCGTCTCGATCCAAGGATCGCGTTGCCGCAGACGGTTCGTCATTCGGAGGTCCGAGGCTCAAGATATGGCCCAAAAACCAATTCTGGTTCGAAACGGAGGGGTCCGGGTCCGGGCCGACCCGGCCCGACCCCCCCCTGGGGCGGCGCGGCGGCGCGGCGAGCCGCGGCGGCTTGGCGGCTGGCGCCGCACGTGGTCGGCACGCGGGGGGTAAGCCCCCGCTGATTTGGGAAGCGGCGCGGCCTTTGTGCCGCGCCTTTGCAACAAAACGGCCCCCGCACGTGGGGGCCGGCTGGAAACAAACCGGGGGGCCGGCTGCCCCCCTCTCTTCAAAGAACCGCCCCCCTCATAATGAGGGGGGTTTTGTGTGTTGGCCGGGGGAATTAATTCCCCCGGTTTAATGCCTTCCGGCCGGCCAGCTGGCCGGCCGGTTTTATCCAACGGGACCGGAAATTCCGGTCCCCCCTTCGGCTTCCGACGCCGGCGGCCCGGCCGCCGGTCTTCTCTTCCCGCCACGGCCCGGAACCGGCCGCGGTCTCCTCGTCCCGCCACGGCCCGGAACCGGCCGCGGCGTTCGTCATCCGGCACGGTGCGACGGCACCGCGCCCCTTCGCCGTGCCTTGATTCCATTCAACGCGGCGCGACGGCGTCGCGTTCTTGAAGATTCTTCCTCGGCGTAGCGCGACGGCGCCGCGTAAAATATTTGCACGATCATCCGCGTGGTGCGACGGCACCACACCACTTGCTTCCACCCGCAAGAATAAACAAGAACGATGGAGGGGGGGTTCGGCCGTGTTCGTGCGGTCCGGCCCCCTCACGTTAAAATAATAACGCAACTTTAAATAGTTCAAGCCACACGTTAGACTTGCTATTCACGATCAAGAATAAAATAAGGAAACCAAAAAGAAAACAACAACCCCTACCTCGGGTATAAGGTTCGAAGATTGTGAACGTTCCGCGGAAGACGACGTCGCGGAGGTCGGGCGTCGCGGTAGCCGTTCGTCAAATCCGATGACGAAGGGATGCGTTCGAAAAGACACGTCGTTGGCGAAACTTGTACGCCGACGAAGGTTGTCCGAGGAAGAAGTGGCGTCCCCTTCGTTGACACGGTAAACGAAGAATGGAGGTGCGGCGTTCTTCGTCAGAGCTTGAGCGTTCTTTGTCAAGATGAACGTTCTTCGAGTTCTTCGTCAGAGTTGAAGAAGAAGAAGAGCTCTCCACCTCTCAAGAAGACAAACAAATAACCCAAAATAAAATAAGACGACAACTTATTTTATTATTACATAACACAAAAGAATTTCAAAAGTTTGAAATTCAAAAGGATTAACTCCCATAATTAAATAAGTAACTCAAGTCAATAAATGAGGCGATAAGGGAGTTGGGAGAATTTGAAAGGATTAGGGGTTCGTGTGGGCCCCACCACACTTAATCCTCCCAAGGGAGGTTAAGTGGGTGTGGGTCCCACTTCCAACCCCCTTTGGTAGGTTTTATCAAGTTATAATAAAATTTGTTCTACACAAATTTTATTTAACTCAAACTAAAAACCCCAAAATTAACTTTCAACCCGCAACAAACGCAACTCCCGAAAAGGTCTCTTTAAGCGAATATCGGCGCTGCGAGTTCATCGGTGCCCTCAGATTTCAATTCCGAGCACCGGATCAAAAGTTAGGAATTCTCGCTCGTTCGTTCACTGAACGTACCCGAGCCAAACTTCGGAAATTAATTCCGGGCACTCCGGGTCTCGGAATCAGGTGCCGTCTGAAACTGCGCTCTTGTAAAATTATTAAAAAAATTAAGAAAAAATTTCCCTTGAATTTTTACGGGTCTTTACATGTTGAAACTAAAATTGGGAATTTAAAACGTGAATGATGAAATGATTTTGAAGTGATTGATTTCCCATGATTGATTGATTAATTGTTTGAATAAAATGTGAGCCTCAGTAGTTAGTGGGTGATTAGGACAAGCATGTTAGGAATATAACTCCCTAGAAATGCATTTATGATGACAACACCAACTAAACCATGTTCTTCATGATTTCCTATGATGGATCCCCTAATGGCGTGTTGATTGAATTTATGTAATGGGTTCCCTAATGAGGTGTTGATTTGAGTGTGAACACATATCTTGAGTCATGATGATGATTGAGAATTATGATGATCTTATTTCTAGAAACTAACATAACTTTGGGATTATGAGCATGGGGTTTGGTTTTGTTTGAATTGATTTCATTCCATTGTTTATAGTAGTATTTTATTCATGAAAACTATTTTGTATAAAATTTCTATATAAAATATTCATTTAACCTATTTTTGATACACCTTCCATCTATTGAGTTGAAATCATATTTTTTTGAAAATATTTAAATTCCTTACCATGTATTTTTTTATTTAAATTAAAATAATAAATGTTTTATTATTATGAAATTTATTATAGAATATTTGGTTCTATCCTACTAGTATCTTTTTCTTACACCCTGCCATTTCCTTCATGATTTTGTTTTATTTTCTTATGCCAACTCCAAGAAAAGGTAAAGAACCACTTGGAAGTGGAGGGTGTACTTGATTCATGAGACCTAGAGTGATGAAGGTAACTGATGGAGATGTGACACACCTATTACATGGGTATTATGATGGTTTTTACCTTAACAGATGTTGTGATTTTTGATGATTTACTATTTAGATATTATTTTACATGTTTAATTTGGGTAATTTATCCTTGAGGAGTATTGGAATACTAACCAGTATCATTTATCTTCTATTGTTTAGTTAAAAAATTATTCCCTTTGATTATTGTTTAATTCTAGGGGTTAGTTTCCAACCCATAGGGATCATAAGGCCCTTCGATCCATTTCAATACTGGATTAGGTATCAGTGAAGCATGGTATTCAAGATGGTTTGTGATAAATTCATATCAAAGTTTAGGTTTTACATAATTACATGATGTCAGTATGTAGTTTGGGTTGTCCTGGTAGACATGATGTTTGATTTTTGGGAATTAGGAGGTAGTTACAAGAAAGTTCCTAGCCAACTCTCATTGTAATGAGCCTTAAGTCACCATGGGTTCTTGGGGAAAGTGTCTTTTAATAATAATTTTATATGATTACAGTATTTTACCTATCTTTTATTTCAGTTTCTTGATAGAAATCTTAATTTTTTTGATGGAACTGATATTTTTATATGTCTTAATTGTGTTGATGATATGTATATCCTTACAGATGTTGTAGTGATTTCTGTTTATGCTGTGTAACAACATTCCTCTAAGAAGTTGTTTGAATATGACATAAGAGGAAGATTCTAGTAAACCACAATAGGAGAATACTCTATTGGACTAGAATCTTGTTTAGATAGTAAAACATTTTGTCCAAGCTTTGGGATAGGTACATACAACCATTCCTATTCAGGCTCCTGTAGTGGAACCATGAAGGGATGAATCCAAAGATCATTCTCAAGAGTTTCTTCATTGTAATTATCTATATTTATAAGTATATAATGATTCTCAAGAGGCTCATTATTATTTGAAAAATATATAGATACTTTTTGTGTTCTTTGAAATGCCTGATTTGATTAAAGTGAAGTGTGCTACCTTCAAGATAGAAGGGTCTATAAGGAGATGGTGAGATTTGATGGTGACAATAAAAAAAACATTAGAGTTTTTATTTGAATAAATTTAGAGTTATTTTCACTAATATGTTTTATCTATAATATATGGTCTTGGTGAAATCCATAGAGTTTCTCAGCATCCAGCATTATGATAGGATTGTGACATAGTACGTGAACCATTTTACTAAGCTTATTCAGTTTTCTCCTGAGGTAGTGATGAATGAGAAATTAAATGATCAAATATTTTATATGGTTATTAGATATGATATTCATTATCAAGTATTTATACTAAAGACAACTTCTTATGCTGACATACTGGATAAAATATTTATGGCATTACTTGACTTGGCTGGTAAGTTAGGGTTGATAAGAATTACCTTTTCTTCCTATAGTAATTATAGTAATTCCTCTAAATAAATGAGAAAGTGTGATGAGTCACATAGTGGATATCAATATATAGTTTCATCAATAACTCCTTAAATACCTAAAAAATTCATATAACATGACTTTAGTATAGAAATGTTAGTAATTCTAATTAGGTTTTCACTGACGCACCCAAGGTTTGTAGTTTGTGGAGACACATAGGTGACCTGTAGATGTTATATCATGTATTTTATTCTCTATATATATGAACATGATCATCACCACCTAAAATTATTATTTTTTAATAAAATTATTCAAGAAATATTAGTTCCTAGCTACATGCATCTAAAACAAATCTTCTTCACACAGTAAAAGAGACTCTAGAGAAAGTTGATACTGGTCTAGTGATTATGAGAGGTACTATTACTATAAATTCATATTTAGTGACTTATTTTTTTGATACTGGTGTATATCACTCATTTATATTGACTCATATTATAAACTAGTTAAACCTTCCTATGGAGATTTTATCTTATATGATGGATATTACTAAACCCCTTAGAACCAAGAGAGAGCATGGTATCTGATGCCCCCCTTTTGTTTTTCTCTCTAATAGAAATTGATATCACTTGGAATTTTATATTTCTAAACATTAAACCCCTTGAATTCATTTTCAGGATGGATTGGATGATTTAGCATAAGGCAAATATTGATTGTAATCTTCATTGGGTTTCTTTTACTATGATCGATGGTGTGTGTGGTGTTTTTAGGAAGAATGGAACCTGGGATCTAGTAGAGTCGAGCCTTATTTTCTAAAGGTGGGTAGGGTAATAATTATATTCACTTTTTAATTAGAGTGATAATCATTCAGTGATGAAATACTTCTAGTTTTCATCATGTTTCTTGATGGGTTTCCATATGATTTCTATGGCTTTCCAATAGTAATAGAAATGGAGTTCTCTATTGATTTGGTAACAGGTACTCAGTCAGTATCAATTCCCTCTTACCATATAGAACTATAGGAGTTTAAAGAGTTGAATAATCAATTGGAATATATATTAAAAAATAATTTATATGACTGAGTGTGTCACCTTGGGTGGTGCCTATTGTTTTTTCCAAGAAAAAAAATGGAAAAATTCACCAATGTGTTTATTACTAGAAACTGAATCAAGTTACAGTAAAGTACAAGTATCAATTACCGCAAATAGATAAATTTTTTGACCAGTTTAAAGGGTATAAGTTATTTTATAAAGTTTATCTTCAATATAGTTATCACTAGATGATAATTAAATAATTTTACATTCCTATGACTGACATGAGGAGTAGGTTTGGCCATTATGATTACATTGTTATGACTTTTGGTCTAACGAATGCTCCAAAAATTATTATAGTGATGATGAATAGGATATACCATTATTACCTCAACTCGTTCATGGTAGTATTTTTTGATATACTTTTTCTTTACTCTAACACCATAGAAGACCATGTGCGTCATATGGGAGTAGTTCTGAAAATTTTGATAGATCACTGACTTCACACAAATCTTTTTAAATAAAATTTATGGATTTGAGAAGCGAAGTTCTTGGGACACATGGTATTGGAACATGGTATATCAATTGAACTTGATAAGTTGAATGTTTTTATGAAATGTGAAAAAGTTTTTAATTTTTTCAAGATACAGAGCTTCTTGGGATTAACAAGATACTACCGAAGGTCTGTTAATTATTTCTCAAATTTGGATTCCCAATGACTAATATCACTTGAAAATGAGTGAACTTATTATGGAATGTAAAATTATTTAATTATTTTGATGAGTTTAAATGTCTTTTTTTGACTTTTGTACTAGTGATGACTATTCCTGAGGCTAGGTAGGTCTATGTGGTCTTTTTTGATGCATCATGTTTTGGTTTGGGTTGCATTATTATGTAGGGTGATAATGTGGTTTCCTGTGGTTCTAGAAATATTATTCCATTTGAAAATAATTATCTGAACCATGATCTCTAACTCAAAACTATGATGTATCTATTAAGAGTTGTAAACATTACCATTTCAAAGAAAGGTTTAAAATTTATTCCAATAACAAAATATTATGTTATATCATCTCTTAAAAATATATAAATTTCTTACATAGGTATTTGGTGGAGCACCTATTGTATTTTCATTTCCACATTCCCTATACCCCTGGTAATGTTAATGTTGTTTCTGATGTGTTAAGAAGGAATATTCTAGCTCAATCCTTGAAAGAATCATCAGAAGAGTGAAATCTAATGGATCTCTTTGCTCAATTTCATTTTCGAATCCATGTGTATATGAACGAGTTTGTTCTAATAAATGATCAGTTGACCTATGCTCTTATCAATTTGATTATTCAAGATAATCAACTTGATAATGAATTCCATGGATTTAGAGACTCTATTTATGTCGGGGAGACCACTAACAAGTGGATTTTCTCTTCTAAGGTCATCCTATGTTTTTTAATTCAGTTTATTATACCATTGATTAAGATAAATTACATAATGGGGGATTTCCATAATTCCTAGCGGGTAGTGCACCACAGTACCACAAAGAGGCTCTATGATATGAGGAAAAGATTCTAGAGTCTATGTATGAGGTGATACATCACAAAATTTGTTTCTCATTGTTATACCAGCTAACAGGTCAAGGTTGAGCACCAAAAAACCATCAGGATTACTTCAGCTCCTTCCTATTCTATCTTGGAAGTGCGATAAAATTTCAATTGAATTTGAGGTTAGGTTTACATGTACCCATTGTGAGAATAATGATATATGGGTTTCGATCAATAAGCTGAACAAATCAGATCACATTATACCCATTTAAATACAACCAAAGTTTAGAACTTGGTAAGTCTATATGTGAATGTGATTATCCATTTTCATGGAGTTCCATATGATATAGTCTCTGATATGGATCCCAATTTTACATCCTATTTTTAGAGAGGCCTCTAGGATGAAATGGAGTCCCATGTATATTTGAGCATGGAATATTATCCTGGGAAATATGGATAGATAGAATAAGCTATATAGATTCTTGTGGACAGGCTTTGTGATTTTGTTCTCATGTTTTATGGATCTTGGGCTAAACATTTTGGAATTGGTTGATTTTTCCAATAATAATAGTTACCGTTCTGTTTTCAGAATGGATCATTTTGAGGTATTATTTGGACATCCATGTAAATATGTATTGATTTGGTCAATGATTGGTGAAAACTTCCTCGGTTAGACCATGTTTATTATTTGATATGATGAAAAATATATAATTGATTCTTCATAGAATGTTTATGGCATAGATTTAGTATAAATCTTATACTGATAGTCAACTTTGATCTTTAATGTTTTTTATTGGTGAATAGATGTTCTTGAGAGTTTTACTTCAGTTGGGTCACTGACGGCTAGGGAAATAGAAAAAGATTGTGCTAAGGATTGTGGCTCCTTTTGTGATTATTGAGTATGTGGGGAAAGTTTCTTATTGATTCACACTTCCACAAAATATGAATTTTATCCGAAAGATGTTTCATGTATTGTATCTCATTAAGCATCTTTCTAATCCTTCTCATGTCTTGGGCTGGGATGATCATAATGTTGAACCCAATTTATCTGTGACTAAGCATCCATTTAGGATTATTGATTCTAATAAAAATTTTATTCATCAAAATATGATACCTTTAGTCCATGTTATATGGAATCATTTTTCTTATTCTCATGATACTTGGCTGTGTGAGGCACTACTGAGTGAGTAAGATCCTTATCTCTTTGATATGGAATCTTCTTGATAGTATTTCTGGGGAAAATTTTTTTTATGGAGGGGATATTATAACATCTCGTTTTCTTTTATAGTACTTATTCTCCATTCTTTTGATCATATTATGTTTGGGGCTTATATTAGGTTGTTTTGGGTGAAATTTAAAAAAATTGAACTTTTTGAGACTATGCATGATTGGTAAATGTTTAAGGAAAACCATGGGGTTTGGACTAAGAAACTATGTGGCCAATCTTGATCCCCTAGAAGGGGGTACACAATTCTTACAAACTATGTAGCCACCCCTTCAAATCATGCACCCTATGAATAGAGGTTTTTACGTGTTTGGTGCATTCTTATTTTAACCAAGTGTCCAAATAGTGTACCCTATTTACAAGTCTCGTAGGGGATCACAGTTAGGATATATGATTACTACTAACTATGCGGCATGTATAGTAAAAATTGTGCACAATTTTTAAATTCACTGATTTAAAAAAAAATCCTTATACCTCCAATTTAACCCCTAAATGCACTCATTAAATGCTAACATGATTCAATGGTATTATGAGGATCCTAATAGTAGACTTTGAATCCTCCAATCCCTTATCTTGGAAGATCGAAGCACTGGTGATTGTTTTTGATCTCATTTCAATGATTTGTTCTCCTCTTATGTGGTTTCATCTAATATCCACTTATCATTTCCATAGAGAGTGATAAATAATCATATTAATTATGGATGTAATCTTTTTTATGGATCTTGATTATATGTTTGATTTTTTAACCCCCATTTCTTTTGTTCTCATTGGCATCCCCATTGCGAGTGTTAATTTGATTGAGGTAAGTGGTTCCATAAGGCTTTACCCTATAATTTAAATCCTATATTTCTTGAATGATTTGGAATGATTTTTTAATTTTTTATTAAAAACCCAAATTAGAGATAATTTGATGTTTGATTTAAAAAGGGAATGGAATTTTTAAAACCCCCCAATTTTAATAGAATTAAAATTATTGGGTGGATTTTCATAAAAATGATATATTGAATTAAAATTGGATTTTTTGAAATGAATTAATATTTATTATTGATAAAATTAGATTAAAATAAAATATGATATAAGAGGGCCTGAATTTGATGAAACCCTATTATTTGATTTTGAAATGAAAAGTCACGTTTAAACTAAAATTGGGAAATTGAACTGTGAATGGTGAAATTATTTGAAATGATTGATTTTGGAAAGATTTATTGATTGAAAATTTGAAGAAAATGTGAGCCTTTGGAGTTAGTGGTTGATTTGTAAAAGCACTATTGTACTCTTTCAACTTATCAATGGATTGACGATGACTACACTAACTAAACCATGTTTGGCATCATTTCCCATAACGGGTCCCTTAATGGGGTATTGATGATTTCCCATAATGGGTCCCACATTGGGGTGTTGATTTGAGTGTACACACATATCTTGAGTCATGGTGATGATTGAGAAGTTTGAGGATACTATTTCTAGAAAGTAACATAACTCAGGGATTTTAAGCATAGTGCTTTGTTTTGTTTGACTTGATTACATTCCATTATTTAAAGAACTATTTAATTTATGCCAACTTTTTAATAACAATGTTTTATATAAAATGTTCATTTAATCCTATTTTGATATATCTTCTATATTTTGATTTGAAAGGAGTTTTTTTAATATGTAAATGAATTTCCATGCCATGTTTTATTTAAATTGAAATAATAAATGGTTTATTGTTATTGAATTATTGGTGGTATCATACTGGGATATTTTTATCACACCCTAAATTTTCCTTCACGAGTTTTGGGATTTTATTATGCCTAGTCCAAGAAAAGAAAAAGAGACACTTGGAGGTGATAGGTGTACTTGATTTATGGGGCCTAGAGTGATAGAGGTGACCAATGGAGATGTGATCCACCTATTACAAGTGTTTTCGGAGTTTTTTTACTTTGTAAGATATTGTGTGTTTTGATGATGTACTATTGGGGTATTGTTTTACGTATTTGATTCTAGTAATTTCCCCTTGAGGAGTGTTAGAATACTATATTTTATCATTTATTATGTACTTTTTTGTGGAAAAATCATTCACTTTTATTCTTGTTTGATACTAGGTGTTAGTTTCCAAACCGTGGGGATTTGAAAAAACCTTTGGTCAATGTCAGGACTGAATTGGGTATCAGTATACCCTGGTATCTAGGTTGGTTCATGAAATTCAATCCATTTTTTACAATGTGTAAATAATTTATATTTTAAAATCAATAAATTTATTTATTTAATGATATTTTTTATCATTTCAAACATATCAACTATTAGATTAATGCATGATCCATTCATACATGTCATAAATGACTCGATCCTTTTTTATATGTTTTTCTAATAAAATATTCTTTTTTTCTCAATTTTTATCATCCATTATCATTTCATCATTAAAAAATAGATGTAATTATAAAAAGTATTTTTTTTAATTACTAATACATTATAATGTGAAATTATGAAAAATAAGTTTATACATGTCAAAAATTTCTTAAGGAACATTACAGAAAATTTTTAATTTTAAACCATACTTTTAATTATTATAATAACATTAAATGTTTAATTAATACATGGTTTTATATTAGAGGCCAAAAATAACTTAAAAAAAATTCCCTAGATTTTTATTATAAAATGATTTTTTTTGTTATTTTTGATCATTTAACATATCTTTGAAACTTTGAGAATAAATTTTATTCTGAAAATTATATCTATATTAGTCTAGAATCATCACACATCATATCGATGTTTAGTTCATTAATGAAGGTAAAAAATGAATTGGTTGAGTTCTTTTTAAATTTTCAGGAAAATCCAATCTCTTATGGTAGGTTTTAAATATTGTATGCTCAGTTTTATGTTAAAATTAAATTTTAATTATTAAAACACACTTGTTATCATTTTGATAATATTGGATGTATGTAAAATTAGTGTGTGACTTATTTATATAGGTTATAAGTTAATTTAGAGCCATTTTACTAAATTTTAATAATAAAATGAACTCATTTTCTTGATTTTATTATTTTACACATGTTTAACAATTACAAAAATAATTTTAATTTTAAAAATTCACATTCAATAATTTTAAGAAGATAGGTTATCAAATTGATGCATTGTTTAAATTTACAAGTCAAAAATTAATTTATTTTAATGGGCTTAAATTTTTCCAAAAAACCAAGCCCATATATATGCTTTTAAACATTTTAAAATCATTTCAAAGTTAAACAAAACTAATTTTTAAAATGAAATTTCAATCATTTTGAGAACTTTTAATGCCCGATTCACATGAGATTCATTCATATTTTTAAAAAATGATTTTATAATCATTTTATTAAATTTTAACAATAAACCAAGATGGTTTTCTGGTTTTTGATAGTTTTATGCATCCTTGACACTTCTAAAATACTTTTATTCATTAAAATGAGTTTTCTTTTATTTGAGGAGAATAAAACATTAGATTCATGCATGGGTTATTTATAAAATTAAAAAACGAATTTAACATATTAATAATAAAAGTTTATTGAAAATGATTCATTTTATCTCATTTTTGAAGGTTTTATGCTGGATTTTATGTTAATGATGACTTTTAATGATTAAAATAAACTTTTTATCATTTTGAGAACATCAAACACTAGATTAATGTGTAGTTTATTTATAACTTTCATTAATAAATTAAAGATTACTCCCTAAATTTTCTTGACAAAACAAGATTCTTTGATTAGTTTTGAATGCTTAGTGCTTAGTTTTAGGTTAAAAATGATTTCAATTGTTAATATTAACTTTTGAACATTATGAGCATGATAGAAAACAAATTCTTGTGAAATTTACTCTTCTAGGTTGAAATTTCCTGAAAATTATTCTATTAAATTTTTAATGATAAACCAAATTAATTTAAATATTTTTGACAATTTGATACATGTTTGACACATTCAATAGACTTTTAATTATATAAATGTGCTTTTAATAATTCCAAATATGAGAGATATTAGATTTATATATAATTTTTTACTTAAAAATAAAATTAACTTGAGAATTATAGCTCTAATTTTTCAAGAAAAACTAAGCTCATTTTCTTAATTTTGAATTTTGATGAGAATTTTATAATTTATATAAATTTTAATTCTTAAAGAATAGTTTTGATCATTATGACAATATTAAAATTGAAGGTCATGGATGGTTTATTCTTAAAAGACAAAAATGAATCAGTGATTATTGTATGATTTTTTTAATAAAAACTAATCACATGGACTCATTTTCAACCATTTTATACATTTTTACACTTAAAATTATTATTAATGGTTGTAAACTACTTTTGATCACATGAAGAATTTTAAAAAATTTCAATACCTTTGAAATTAAAGACAAATAAAATAAGTATTATGGTATGTGCATGGTCTTACTAAATCTAATAGTTACTTTGTAGTGAATTCATGTTTCTAATCATCAATACCCATACTTGGAGCCTTTATTGAAATATTTATTTGTTATACTATTAACATAAATTTTTAAAAATTTATATATATTTCATTAATAACATTTTTATTGGATTAGAATATGATATTTTGGAAACTATAACATGTCGCATGTTTTTTCCACTGTTATAACTTTGGGACCCTTGCATGAGGTTATGAAACCATTTCACAATGTTGTTGTTGTTATGAAACCAAACCATTATAATCGAATTTGCCCTTTTTTGAATCACGTGTAAAATTTCACATGTTGTATGTTCTCATGTCATATTATCGAACAATATGCTTATACCATATGTCAATGTGTATCAATATTTATGTGAGATTATGATTTGTTAATAAATCCCATTGTGTTTGGTCCAAACCGTGTGGTTCTATTAATTCCCCTATAAATCCTCATTAAATTGATCATATATAAAGTTTGAAAAATATTTACAACACATAGAAACCATCAAAATTACTTTATCAAAAAGTTTTAACATTATTAATACAACCATAGTTTGGGAAAACATTATATCTCCCTCTCAAAGACTCACAACCCATACTACCATACAGTTGGCAAGTAAGACATGCTCACACAACTATTTAACAAAAACTAAAGTTACACCTAAAATATAGATATGTGAACTAATATTATAGAAATACAATTCGACATACTTTGTACCATATATAAAATACATGTGAAGGCCCTAACTAATTAACAAACCCTTATAATGAAACATTTCTTATATTACACTTGACCCCTTCCTTCATTTACATTTAATATAATATTAATAATGAAGACTATATTATTTAAAATAAATTTAAAACATTAATAAACATATTAGCTTTCTAACTTGACCAATAGTGAATAAGTATAGACCATCGAGTATGAATAATACCTCTTAGGAAAAATTAAAAAAATTTATATAAATATTCTTATTATACATAGATCCCCCTCTTTACATTTCCCTTATAATTCTTCAACATTTTTTAGTATATTTCCATAAATTCACATTCCTAAATATATCTATATGGTATTTTGAAATTCTCAATGCATTATATAAATATGTTGATATGATAAATTTATTGTATATTAAAATGAAAATGTAAAAATTGTTCTTAATTTCACCTCCCCAAATAATCAATCAAATGTATCCTAAGAGAAAGAAATAAAGTAATGTGCTGAACACTCATGGGGGTATTGTAATATATTTACTGACTAAATAATCAATGCACTCACACGATTTCAAATAGGGTGGAAGGTATTTTCAAACTATACCTATAAGAGAGAATCATAATTCAATAATTTAGAACTTCCACTTCCTTTTTAAGTAGATATATTGATAAAACCTAAACATAAAAACAATTTAGTAATGTTAATCACAAAATATATTATTTTTTTAACAATATATATAACATAAATTTTACATAATACTCATATCTAAGGAACTTGATATTGGTACAAATAAATTATTCAATGTAGTGAATATTAAACTAGCAATGAGAGTTATGGATTCAAATTGAAAATATCACATCAATGAACTAACCCCATCTTTGCACTAGGTCAAATTCACCTCTTACATGAAATTCAATCTATAGCTATGGAACTATGATCAATGATCAACCTATATGATGGGGACAAATAAGTGATGCTCAAATCACAAGATGGATCATCATAAATAATGATTTTCCAAATATATGGGATGTTTCGAGTGATACTATATATATATAAGGTGTAACAACATGTACTAATCTATATGGTTGATGGATATTCATGGAAAATTCTCAATGTCATGGAATTTGAATGAGTAGGTGAATTGTGATGAATATATTCATATATCATCCATGGTCGAGATATCCTGACAAAATATATCTATGCATATATAAATAAAAAATTAAAAGTATGCATGATATTTTAATAAAAAAACCCTAGTAAATATAATTTTTTCTAAAATCAATGCATGATAGAAATAATGAACATTTATTGACCATTTTTGTTGATGATATATCCTTTAACGGACTCCCTTACCCAATTGAAATCCTTATCATGTAAAACTATTATATTCTGATCAATATTTTTCAACAAAAATCCAATAATATCTAGATTACCATGTTATATAAGAAACACCCCTTCTTGATATTTTGACTTTTACTTTCTATTTTATATTCAATATATCCCTAAAAAATTAAAATTTCTCAGCTTGAGAACATAAAATGAATGAATCAAAACATGAATAATTATATAAAACAATTATTAAAATTGACTAAATTAAATTTGAATGGATCAAATTAGGTCCCCAAAATCATATTAACCTCACACATAAATAATAAAAAATCCAATTTTTGATTATGTGTAAATTTAATGATGTTATTTTATTATCAACACTAATAATTGATATAAAATGAAAGAAAAATGATGTCATTATTGTGTGTTTCTAATTTTTTATCTACATCCCTAATGAATAATTGAGACCCATTTACATAACATGCTATGTAACATCATTCTATGATTATCATCATATCAAAAAATTTATTGAACTCACTAGAAAATATAGAATCACATTATTATTGATGGTTTTTTACCTACATAAATAAGATCATTAAATAAAAAATGTTACTTTATGAATAAATATCATGTAAAGTATATAAATAACAGTAATATATAAGTAATTAAATAATTCTTTAACCACTCATAAAATGTTTCATAATTATGTTTTTGAATTTGATCTTCACCTTCATGAGGCATTTTTTTAAAGTTCAATAATGTGTGAATTGTAATGAATATGAAATTTAATTATATTATGAAAATATTCAAATTAATTTAATAAAGATCATTAGGCCTTGAATGTTAATAGAAAAGATTATATAGACACCCAGACTAAGAAACATCCCATATCTCATAAGGAAAATGGATTATCTAGATTTATTGAGGCTGTTAGAAATTATTAACCTATCAATGAGATATAGGGAATGGAAATCCCCTTGGGTAGACCCCAGTTATTGGGTTATATACTTTTAATCCTATTATTAATACTTTGGGAGTTTATCCACCCAATTATAAGAAGGATCATGGTATTAGTTTTGACTCCATGTAATCCATTCAAGATACACTATAAATAGTTCCACCAATTAAAGATGATTATTATCACTCAAGTGAAAATAAAGTTAACAGAACTATGGTAGAACTGGACGGTTTCATCACTCCACACCCAATGAAGACTATGAAGCATATGAGTTTTTATAATTTAGAGAGAACCAATATTATGAGATCTATTAGGGTATGTATTTTTGGGAAAAAATAAATCCCTTAATAATTATAGATGGTAGAAGATCCATACCCATATTTTGAATAATAAAATAGAGGGAATTTCAATAGGATTAAGATAATTATTATTATTAAGTAATTCCTAATTAAAGATATGTATCAATGGATTGAGGAGAAAGACATCTTAGCATTCAAGAGATATCAAGATAGAGATATAAATATTAATGAATACCTAAAAAATAGGCAGCGTATGGTATATACAATGTAATTAGAATTTTATTATAATATTAATATTCAGTTCCTAGAAATATATTAGAGTAACTCATCGGTTCTCTTTTGGTTTCCTTGGTCTGGGGGCCCTAAAGTGAGGTGGGAAGATTGATTTCATTACTAGGACCTTTGTGGTACTTCTTTCATGTGCCTCTGATTTATTTTATATTTTTCTATGTCATTTCCCTAGAGGTAGAACCTTTATTTTATGCTTCCCTTCTATGTATAGGAAGTGTTATCTTTGGACCATTTGGCATTATGATATGGATTCCCATACATAGTTTGGATTGAATTTCGTTGGTGTGGTGCACATATGCTGAGAAATAGATACCATTTGGATATAACTATTGGAATATATCTCATACTGAACCCCCTTTTTGTACATCACTGTTATTTTCTTTGCAAATTTTTATTTCTTGGAAGAATATGGGATGATTCTACTATAGGTATAAATTTAGGGGCTTAGCTCATGGAGAGGGACCTATGACTAATCTCTTTAAAGACCCGAAGTACCTTACTAACCTGATGAGGGTTAATAAATGTGGATATATTTTTTTTGATGTAGATTCATGTGGATAGAGAATATAATAAGAAAGCTTGACTATGCGATTCAATTTGATTCTAAGGAGGTATACAATGTGTTTTTTAGGAAAGATAAAGAAACAACTATTTATAATGCATTTTTTCATAAAATGTACTTATGTCACAAAATTCTATATTTTTTAAAGCTAATTAATCAATTTTTGTAAACTTTGTCTTATGTTTTATTTTAATAATATAAAAATACTTAATTAGATCAAATGAATTTGAGAGAATGTAAATTTTTTAAGTAATTACTTACTCAGTCAATGTAACAATTTATAGTATGTTGAACAACATATAATGATGCCCATGAATCCATTCAACACATTCAATGTTAATGATATTTCTTATCTAATTGGACCATCACAAATCCATGTTATTTTATCTAATTTTTTTTCAATGTTATTTATGAATTCAACCACAAAATATGCCTTTGAAATTGACACCTATGGATGATATTTTTTGGGAATAAACCACTTCAATGTTTTCATGTACCTCTCATTCAGGTACACACACCTAAACTACATAGGTCTTCAAAGTTATAATTCAACCATTAATTGAATGGTCAAATAGATCATTAAATAAAACAACAATAGTGATAAGAGTTTAACTATATATAAATTATGAGTATGATCTTTCATTTTATAGTGCTAAAAATGCCTACATGGGCATTTCTAGAGAATAATTTTCTAAAGAAGTTACTGAAATCAATCAATGAATCAACAATGTTATCAAGTAAGGAATTGATAATTTCAATCAACATTAAATTCTAAATTGAAATATAATTATTTTAATTCTTAAAAATATTAAATTATATTTAATTTAGAATAATCTACTTTTAAATAATATTGTATTAACCACCAAGCACCTTATTGGTGCCTAAATTAAAAAAGATTTATATTTCTCATATTTTCTCATTATATATAGTTTATTTGAAAATTATGTCTTGCTTCCATCATTGAATTGTGCATATAGTGGTTTCCTCAATCCCATTCCTTAAAAATCATGATATACATTATCATTGTTTTTGATGTTCCCTTAATACCTATAATATGACACATTATTTTATTAACCTAAAGTTTCTCAATATTCATTACATTGAATTTGTATCTCAACAATTTTTTGTTCCAAAAAGATTATTCAAATAAAATAACATTATTCTTCTTACTATGTATACCCAATCTTTTTACAATAGGAATATAATACACAAGTTCTGTATTTTTTTCAAAAATTTGTATAATGTGTGAATTTTATCACATCTGATTTATGTTAAAAAAATTCACCTCCATTAATATTTTTTTTGTGATATAACACATTCCCTTGTCCTATTAATTGAAACTTTGTCTCTTCTAAACCTATATAGTTGTGGAAGATAATGCTTATGATCATTGTATGATCAATTTTTGTAAATTTTTAACCATTTTGACTACATAATATAGTTAAAATAAGGGAATAAAATTACAAATTTGTAATCTATCTTGAAAAATGTCCACAACCTTGAAATTACTTTATTTTCATCAAGATTCAGAGTCTAAAATCATCACATCTTCAACCCAAATCTCATTTAACTCAACAATCAAATATTTGAAGTAAACATTAATCTTATATATAGGGAATCCTTTCCCCTAAATATGTGTAGATAATATTAGAGAAAATTATTTTTTTAGTGAATCAAGGTTTTCATGTTTTATTTTTAAATATTATATGGATTAATTTTGAGACTTGTCACTGAGACGACATGTGATTTTGAGACCCGGCGCACCCAGAATAAATTTTTGAAATATATTAAAATATTAAATAGCATTCGCACAAGATTTTCCTAAAAAAGTGGAATAAATTATAAATAGAAACTCAGATAAAAAATCTGGGGGAACCTTTGCATTTAGAACATTAGCTTTACCTTAGGTGTGACCTAACATTGGTCGGTGTGGGCCATCAGTAGAAAGTCGTCACATGCATTTTAAAAGAATAAAATAATTTAAGAAAAATTATTTTATTTCATTTGTTGATACAGTGAGAAGCGGTAGATTTTATCTTTAAATGGATCTATTTTTCAAAGACATAGGGTTAGCCTCATAAACTTGGAAACCTCTAGAGACATTTTAGATCTAGAGATCTGGAGAATTCTCTAGAGAATGTGATGACAGAACCTCAAATCGGCGATTGATGAACGCCAATCTTAACAGATCTCGCCAACGACAATGATGAAGTGATCGTTATTCATCAGCGAGGGCTCCAAATCAAGGTAGAATGAATTATTTTTATTTTAATCATCATTCTATAAATCCTACAACAAACATAGACTAATCTACAAACATATTAGCCTACAGATCGATCATATTTTCAGGATGGGTTATTTGTGAGATTTATCAGGAATTGAATTTAGATTATTACTTTGATTTGTTTACTGTTATTATGGTGATGATGCAAGATCAACACAAAAATTGACTAATGTTCAACACTCTCAATTTATTGTGTTTTTGTCCCTCAATTCTTACGTTATTCATACAAAATCTTCATTCTTCCCAGACTTTTAAACCCTTTGAAAACAATCGATCGTTACACCATCGATTCTTAGTGTAATGATCCAAAATTGTAGATCCGACATTGGGATGACCCAATGGAGGTGAAATGGTGGGACAAAAATGGATTGAATAATGGTGGATACTGAATTTGTGTTCTTCAACATTAACAACGAATCGACAGGATTTCATTTTTCGAACCAATTAAAGGCCCGAATCCCATCGATTTTGTGTTAGGGTGGAAAAACAAGATTGGATATGGAGTTTCAAGGTAAAACAAACACCCAAACGGAATTCGAGAGATCGATGATGTGAGTGGGATGAAGAATACAAGTTTTTAGAAAAACCCGATCCACATAATATGTAGTCCCTAACTACATGGTTTGTAGTCCCCCTTGGATGAACTCGATGTGTACATGGGAAGTACACAGACATGGGGCGTAGTACATGGGTTACCTACATGGTGTGTACTTCCCCACATGGCTTGACCTAGACTAGTTACATGAGCTACCCCATGTATTGGTACACAAGAAAGGATACATAGCTTGAAGCCATGTACTGGAACACGTCCGAAGTACCTGATCGGACCCCGGATGCAAGGATATGATGTGTAACCTTTCTACATGCCATGTACCCTTCTTCTAAATTACATGGTTGGAATGACACAGGCTATTGTACATGGGAAATACCCGAGGTCAAGGGACATGGCATGTGACCCTACTACACCACTTGCACCCCTTTTTTACATATCTTAAGCCTCTCATCCATCATATCTTGGACAATTTTCATTAGGGTTAGTTCCCATTATTATTTCTATGAACGTTGGTATAGATCATTTTTTACTCCTAGGACAAGGATCCCTTCAGTAATACTTCTTGGATAGATTTTTTGGAATCCCCTTGAGACAGTCAGAGTGGGATCCTCTATTCATCTTCATTCACTAGTTGGAGTTCTTTGAATCGACATGCCAAACTATATGCGGGTTCCAATCCTCTACATAGTGGTTTAATCCAGATAGAGTTGTTGGTATCACCCCATGGTCCTGGTAGTGATCCTCATTTGTTTATCATATATCTATATAGATCTATCAGCATATACTTCTCATGGTGAGACCCGACAAGTAATACCCCTTGGATAGATGTCTTCAGTGCTATCAAAATCAAGAGTGTATTCTCCTGAATGAGTGATTTGTGGAATCATCGAGCTGGAAATCCTAGTTCTGGTATATAGTGGTTGTGGATTACCTCTAGACTATGTGTCTTGGATTAAGTATATCTAGATATTCTTGTTATATGAGCAGCATATATACAACTATGTAGAGATATATTTACATTATTTTGTTGTATTACTTTTTGGTTTCAGGGTGTCCTACTGAGTATTTTTATAATCAACCCTACACATGTTTTTCCCGCATGGGTCATAACTTATTAAGATGATCTAACTTTTGACGGAGTCCTAGGTGGACCTAGACCAGACGGTGCTTTGTGAGACCAGGAAGCTGAGGTGTGTTCCCACAGCTACAAGAAGTATCCCTAATACCTTTACTTATAGGTTGAACTAGAGTTTACCGAATATTTGTGGTGGGCTTGTATCATGGACCAATTTACTTTATTTTACATTCCATTATACTCTGGTTGTGGGATATAGTTGTATACATGCATTGGTTACTTAGTGGAGTTTTTTTACATTTTAGAATTTTGTGGTCTTGTAGATGTGTGTGTGCATATAGGTACATAAGCAATTACTCCCATGTTAGTGATATACCAACTCAGTGCTAATCACCAGCCCCTAGCCTATTGGAGGCAGTCTTGGGGAGTTGTGACATGGGCCCACTGGGATTAGTTATGAAAGATTGGTAATAGAGGATTTAGTTCTACCTTAGTATTGGGAGTATGTGGGATTGGTTTTGGGAAAGAATATTAAGTATTTTGAGTTTTGATTTCAGGCTAAGGACTCTATTGTTGGTGCAGCGGTAGACATATCCATAAAATGAGACTCTAATTACTTACTTTTCAACTTGGTACATGAGAATACTAGTTGCAGGGAAAATAATGGTACATGAATCATATATGAATGGATTGTGTTTTCCATGTACATGTTGAGTTATCTCTCCAGATATACTCATTGACCGTGGTACATCATTTTTTGTTTTAGGATCTATCTGCAATGTATGCTAGCTAGGATTCAACATCTTGGCCATGAGAATGACCCCCTTAGTTATGAGGCTTAGATACAGGGGGCATTTCCCCATATGTTACCTCCATGTGGGCACTAGCCATACTGTCACATGTAGAGCAACACTGGGTACCCACAATACTAATAGATGAGTAGTGCAGGCTGAGCGCACTTTATGAGTTTCTACAATAGAGACCACTCAGTTTATGAGGAAATCCTGACCCATAGGTAGCTAAGTACTATATTGAGGTGGTAACCTAAGATCTCTGTCTAGTCAGGACACCAACAGATAAAATGGTGGTCGTGGTGGCGAGCCTTCTACATGGCTCCGTAGGATGATGGGGGAGTTTGACTACCTAGACTTATGATGAGGTGAATCTTTTATGGACAGAGTTTGAGAACCTCTTCCTAGAGGATTTCTCACCAGTTATGTTGAGGGTTGTGCATATTCAAGAGCTTCTCCAGCTTTATTAGGGTATCATTAAAATATATGATTATTAAATGAGGTTTACCAACCCTTCCAGGCACTTGAAGGATGTGGTTCGAGACCAGTACTTTCGAGATCATACCCTTGAGTGAGGTTTGCATAAATATATAAAAAAAATCTGTATCCCTATGTGCATTCCTAATTATGCTAGGGTGCTTGGGCAGGATTTGGTGGTTGAAAGCTTCTTGGATGAGCAGATACACCTATTGACAGTCAGTAGTGGGAAACAAGGAGCAGAGACCTCATCAGTAGGAAGCCAATTTCAGTACCAGGGACACGGATGTAGGAGAAATTTCAAAAGGAAGACCCAGGAAATAGGATATGATGTTCAGGGCTAATATGGTGGGTCCAGTCATCCTAGAGAGAGCTTATCTTATTCATGTGTTAGTAGGGGACATCTTGATCTATATTGTCCTACCCACTGTACTACTGAAAGGGAGACTATGGATGGACCATTTAGGTAGAGAAATCAATAGAATGAGGAAGATCCATATGGTGGAAGATGTGGGAGAAGAGATGGGATAGCATTAGGAGGTGGTCGAAGTTTCGACTTGTTACCAGCACCACCCCAGGTGGTCCACACCAAGCTCAAGGAGCTAGAGTAAAGGGGGCTATGACAGCTACACGCGGTCAAGAATTATAACCTAAGGGATCTAGAAATTATTGAAGCTATAATATGTGTCTTTTATACATTATATTTCATACTGATAGACACAAGTGCTAGTCATTCCTTCTTTCCACATATCTTGTAGAAGAACTATAGATTCTAGTTGAACATTGACTCGACCGTTACGCTTAGCGAAACCTACTGGAGGAGACTCAATGATCACACACCTATGAAAAAAGTGTGACCTAACCCTTGGAGGTGAGAGTTTTGTTTGGAACCTCTTCTGGGATGCATAGAGGCCTTAATATTTCATTCTTGATATGGATTTTTTGTCTACAATTCATTCCTAGATGGACTGTTTTAGGTGAATGGTGTGGTGTGTCTGCATTGATGGAATAGGTTTACATTTTTTTGGTAAGAAGGAAACCTATGTGGCACTAGATGGACTCGTTTATAGGAGGGTGTATCCAATTACTTATCAGTTGGATATCTTGAACCTTGGTGAAATGAATGTTATGAGTTTTCTATTTCCTGTAGTAGTGGAGGATTAGGAGGAAGTATTTTGTGAAGATGTTCCAGGTTTACCTCCCCACCAAAAGATAGACTTATTCATTGATTTAATCCTTGGTATGACACTGATATCTACAAAATAATATTATATGGCTCCCACAGTGCTTCACAAGATGAGGGTAAAGTTGGAGGACTTATAGAGGAAGGGCTTCGTGAGACCCAGTATTTCACCCTAGGTAGCCCCAGTTTTGTTTCACAAAAAGGAAAATGGGAATTTGAGGCTATGTGTGGACTACCGGTGCTTGAACCAGGTTACCGTGATGAACAAGTATCCACTACCAAATATTTATGACCTCTATGTTAAATTGAGATGGTATTGGTGGTTCTGGAAGGTTGACCTCCGATTAGGTTACTACCGATTGTGACTATGAGACGAGGATATACCTAACATGGCCTTCAAATGTCGTTACAGTCATTATGAATACTTGGTGATTCCCTTTGGGGTGATGAAGTCCCCATAAGTGTTCATAGGAATCATGAACAAGATATTTTATCCTTACATTGACCGGTTCATGGTAGTCTTCATCGATGACATACTTGTGTAATCGGTGTCCAAGGAGGAGCATGTGAGACACTTAAGGATTATTTTAGACATACTATGAGAGCACCAACTTTACAAGAATCTCTTAAAGTTCCAGTTCTAGATTTAGGTGGCCCACATTCTAGGACACAATATCTCAGTGGATAGAGTGGAAGTGGACCTAAGGATGGTTGAGGCGGTGTTAGGATGGGATCCACCTAATAATGTGAAAGAGGTGTGAATATTTCATGGGTTAGAAGGCTATTTTTGGGTATTAATAAATGATTTTTATAAGATATCAGCACCTATGATAGCTTTGACTTGAAAGGGGAATCATTTAGTGTGGATAGAAAAGTACCATGAGGCTTTTAAACGTTTAAGGTAGAGATTGATGAGTGCTCTAATCATGAGATTGACGAAGGAGGGTGTCGAGTATGTAGTGTTCTACGATGCATCAGGAACTGGACTTGGTTGTGTCTTGATGAAGAGGAAAACAATGATTGGCTATGACTTATGCTAGTTGATACCACATGAGAAGAACTACATGACCCATGATCTTTATTTAGTAGTGGTATTATTCACATTGAAGATGTGGAGAAACTACCAGATGGGTGAGCATTTTATCATCTACTCTAACCATAATATTATCAAGTATATATTATCTCAGAAGGATCTCAACTTGAGACATAGGTGATGACTAGAGTTTATCCAGGATTATGAATTTGAGATTTTCTATACTCCTGAGAATAGGAATGTTGTAGCGGATGCTCTTAGAAGGGATCTAGTTCGCAGTTTCTAAATGAGGAACTAGAGTAGTTAGCCTCATTATAGAAATACTTTGTAGATAGAGATAGATTTTTTTACCTACATTTGATGGTTTTCACCCCTCCATTCTTACAGTGAGCCAGGGATATACAACTTGGGGATACTGACTACGCGACCCTACGTGACTAGATATCTATAGGCCATGCTTCTTGTGGATATTCAAAAGGTGGGGAGAACATCATTCTTTTCAAAGGACACATAACGGTAACTGTGATGTTGTGGAATTAGGTTTTAAGAGAGTTTCATAAGTCCCCCTTAGAGGTACATCCAGGTTTGGAAACGATGTACTATGACCTCCGATGTCATTTTGGTGTCCATGGATGAAGAAAGGAGTTCTAGAGTTTGTTTCTCAATGCCTTACTTGTCAGAATGTGAAGGATGATCACCAAGTTCTAGAGGGTTTAGCTCAACCCCTTGAGAATATGAAATAGAAGTGGGATGTGATATCGATGGGCTTCATGACGGGTTTAACATATATGTCCTAGGGACATTATGCTATCTGGGTGATCATAGATCAACTCAATAAGTTGTACCACTTCATAGCTATCCGAGAGAAGTTTTCAGTAGAGAGCATGGGACAACTCTACATGCCAAAGATAGTCTGAATCCACTGAATTCTATCAATGATTATTTTAAATTGTGATGCTCGCCTTAAATCTCGGTTGTGGAAGGGATTGCAAGAGGCATTTGGGACCCAATTGTTCTTGAGCACACTGTTTTACCCACAAAATAACAGCTTATGTATAGTTAGAGAGGGGTTGTAGCACTTATATCTACCATTGTAGTTAGACATGGTACACAATGTCTTCCACATTTCACAGTCAAGGATGTACATACACAACCCATGTCACGTCATCAACTGGGGTGAGTGGGACATTGAGGATGAAGTAACTTTTACTGAGTACCTAGTAGAGATCGACGATTAAAAGTAGAAGATCCTTCATGGGTGATCAATTACTTTGGTGCATGTCAGGTGGTAGCACAAGAATCTCTAGGAGAGAACTTGGGAGTGGGAGGCTTAGATTCATGCTCAGTACCCTCATCTTTTGAGTAGCATTTGTTTTGTCTTTCTAGGTATATAAACCCCCAAGGTGGGAAGAATGTAATGACTCAACTTTTCCATCTGTTCTTTTTAGATAATACATGGATTAATTTTTTGACCAAGAACTGGGATGAAGTGAAATTCTGAGGTCCGATGTTCAAGGAACAAATCTTTGAAATATATTAAAATATTAAATAGAATGTGCATGCATTTTTCGTAAAAAAGTTTAATAACTTTTATATGGGTGTCCAGATAAGAAATATGAGGGCACAATTGCATTAATAATAGATTCTTTACCCTAAGCATGAACAATGATTATTAAGCATGGGTCATCTATGTGAAGTCATCACAGGCATTTAAAATTAATAAAATTATTTAAGAAAAATTATTTTATTTTATTTGTTGAAGTAAAGACACATTGATTGGTTTTCTATTTAAATGAATCCATTTTCAAAGATCTAGGGTTTTACTTATAACCCTAGAAACCTTTAGAGACATTGTAGAGAGAGATATATAGATAATTCTCTTGAGAAGGTGACAATGGAACCTCGAATCAATGATTGATGAATGCCGATCTTGACGGATCTCACCAATGACAATGATGTGGAGACCATTATTCATTAGTGGGAAATCAAAATTGAGGTAGGATGCATTATTTAAATTTTCGTTCCCATTCTTGAAATCCTACATTGAAAATAGAATAATCTACAAACATATTAGACCACTGATTGATTGTATTTTTTGGATGGTTTATTTGCAGGATTTATCAGAAATTGGTTCTAGAGATTTTTTTGATTTGTTTACCGTTCTAATGTTTAAAAGATAAGATCGACAGAAATGTCAATAGAGATTTTCCCTCTCAATTTGTTATGTTTTCTCCCCAAATTCTTTCATTATTTATATGTTTACTTAGTTTTTACTAAATTTTGAAACCATTTTAGAACAATCAATCATTATGCCTTTGATTCTGAGCATAATGATCTGAAACTGTATATTCGGCATTGGGACGACCCAACGGAGGTGAAACAGTGGGCGCATCAATGGACCGAATGACGGTGGGTGTCAAATTAATGTTCATATGTGGTAACAGAGAACAACTAAAATTTCATTTTTCGAGCCGATTAAAGGACATAATCCCATCGATTATGTGTTAGAGTGGAAAAATGAGATTGGATATGGAGTTTTGAGGTGAACTGACCACCCTAACAGAATCTGAGAGATCAACGATGAGAGCGGGAGGATGAAAATGGGGTTTTGGAAAAATGTCTTCCACATGGAGTGTAGTCCCCCTTGGAAGAGCATAGCATGTACATGGGAAGTACACAGACACAAGGTGGAGTACACGGGTTGCCTACATAGCATGTAATCCCCCACACAGCTTGCCTTGGACCAGTTACACGTGCTACCCTGTGTACTAGTACACATGCAAGGATACACGGGCTAACAACGTGTACTAGCACACGACTGAAGTACATGGACGTACCCCAGATTCAAGGACATGACGTGTAACCTTTCTACACACTGTGTACCCCTCTTCTACATGACATGGTTGGAATGAAATAGTTCAATGTACATGGGTAGTACCCAAGGTCAAGGGACACGGTGTGTGACCATACTACATGAAGTGTACCCCTTTCAACATAGATTGATCCTCTTGTACACCATATCTTAGATAAGTTTAATTAGGGTCAATTCCCTTTATTATTTCCCTAAATGTTGGTATAGAAAATTTCCTACTCCTAGGAAAACAATACCTTCAGCAGGAATTCCTTGATAGAGTTTTTTGGAATCCCCCTATGAGGGATGGAGTAGGATCATCTATTCATCTTTGTGTCCTATGTGGACTTCTTAGTATCTATGTGACCAACACCACATGTGTGTTGATCCTCTACTTAGCGAGTTAATATAGATTGAGTTATTGGTATCATCCCATGGCCCAAGCAGTGACCATCATTTTTGTAAGATATATCTCTTTAGATTTATCAGCGTATACTTATTATGGTAAGACCCAATGTGATGTACCTATCTGACGAACGTCATTTGTGCTATCAGACTTAGGAGTTTGTTCTCATGGATGAGTGCTTTGTGGAATCTTTAAGCTGGAAATCTTAGTGCTGGTATACAATGGTTGGGACTTACATCTAGAATGTGTGTCTTGGATTGAGTATATCTGTATATTCTTATTAAATATACTATATACATATACCTATGTAGAGCCAACTTTACTTTCATATTTTGTATTATTTTGGGGTTTTGGGGTGTCCTACGGAGTACTATTATACTCACCCCTACATGGACTTTTACTGCACATGTCATGTCTTATGCAGACGATCGAACTTTTGATAAAGTCTTAGGAGGACTAGGACTAGACGGTTCTTTATAAGACCAGGCAATCGAGGTGTATTCCTATGACTACAGGCAGAAGCCCCGGTACCTTTACTTATAGGTTAGTCTCGTGTTCATAGAATCTTTGTGGTGGGATTATATTCTGGCCCTATTTACTTTATTTTACTTTTCATCATACTTTGGTTGTGGGATATAGTTGTATGTATGTATAGGTTACATAGTGTTTTTTTACATTTCAGCATTTTGTGGGTTTTGAGACGTGTTCATACATATAGGTACATAGGAAATTACTCCCATGTTAGTCATATGCCTACTCAGTGCTAGTCACCAGCCCCTAGCCTATTAGAGGCGGGCTCTGAGAGTCACAACATGGGCCCCACTAGGGTAGGTCGTGACAATTTCATGTCCAACCATGAATGAAAATAGTATATAATAAATACAAAAATCCATATTCTATGACTTTCAATGACCATTTTCCAAAAAAAAATATGAACATTTTGTGATAAAACAATATGAGCATTACAATAATTCTGGGAACAATTGGGGTTCCTCCAATCGAACTTCTTCCATAGAGGGATTCCAACTATTTGAGTTATATTATCATCATACATATTCTTATTTTCATTTCATCTAATTAATTTCCACATTTTAGATGATATAAAAAAATATTCAATATTTTATTTTTTGGAAAGTTCCAAATTTTATTTTATGTGATTTTTATTTATGAGAACCATTGATTGTGCTATACTTTTTTTCAATTTGAAGGAACTTTACGTAATCAAAAGAAGATATAATGGATGAATTTAATAAAAAATTTCAACATTATTGATGAATTTTTTAGATTTAATGAAATATAAAGAATAGATTTTAATGAAGTAAGTGTAATAATTAAATCAATCATTTAAATAATATATAATATTTATTTTGATTTTTTTTATAATATTGAAATGGGAATTATGAAAGCTATATAAAAGTTAAATTGTATCTACATAATAGTAACTCTTAATTTGTGATGGATATTTAATTGTGAAATTGAAGGATAAATATTTAGTATGTGTTTTTCATAAGATTTGATTAAGTTGAAATATTGGTGTATAAGAATGGGATTACATATTAAAAGGATATATAGGTTTGAGAAAAAAGTTACAAAGGATACATGGAAATGATTTGTAAGTTTCATAAGGGTTATTTGTATGATATATAATAGTGATATGAAGTTTCCATGAATTGTGTAAGTGTGATATAATGTTTCATAGTAGTTATATATTTGAAATCATGAGAATTTTCAAATATATTACTTGGATTTATTTTTATAGAGAATCATATAAAAGTTTTATAATGATCTTAGAAATAATCCATGAGAGATTAAAATAAAATATTTGGTTTCCATATTTTGAAGAAGAAATAGATATAATATCTATAAAAATGGATATGTATTGATTTAAATGGGGATTTTTTCTTCAAATCCTGGTGATATTAAAAAAACAATATTATAAAAAATTAAAAAAATAAGAAAGGATGTCCCAAAACTAAATGAATTAATAGATAAGAACTGAGAGAGATATTTAAGGATTGTATGAAATATTCTGAATATATGGAATCTAGAATATAATAAACATTTTTTCATGTAGTTTTTGTGTTTTAGAGAAACAAACCATCCATATCCGTATTTATTTTTGTTTTATTATTACCATTGTATGACATGAGAGTCACCATGATATATCTTTTTTCTTGATATTGTTAATTTAGATAGGAAGAGACAGTTTCCATTGGGAAGTGATGTTTAATCCCTAAACATTGTAAAGGAATTAATCATTGGATATAAGTTCCCTTGAAAAATATTATAATTATAAATTTTTGAGGTAATTATTTTTTATACTGAAACAATACCATTTAAAGGTTTCTTAGGACACCACAACTCCTAGATACAATGGAATAAAGGAAAAAAATTCATTAATAAGATCAATTAGGAGAGTAATTAATATAATAAAATGAAAAATATAAAACAAATAATACCTCTATATCTATGGTGGATCTTATATAATGGTGAGTTTAATTGATATACCCTACCAAATATCAAAGTAATCCTATCTACAAAGGTATCCTCACTCTAAAATAGAGTAAAAAAGCACATCAGTAGGATCCCTTCTCCTTTAAATGTGTGTTAACACATCCTACTCAATTTTAAATGAATAGAAGATAATAAGAGAGATTTTCATTATTAATAATGATCTCCAGTGTCAGAAAATGAGGTCCATAAAATCCATAATATAGAACCCTCTCATTGAATAAAGGATCTCAATAAAGTCTATTCATTTTATTGTGTTATGAAATAACAATCTCTTTAGATACTATTATAACATTTATAATAACTTTATATTTTGTTTAAAGACATGTTAAATACCATTAATATATTCTTAATCAACCAAAAATCATCACATGATGTATAAAAAGACCTGTATATTAATTAAAATAAGAGTATTCGATGAATGATATATCATATCATTATTCATGAACACCATAATATAGTATGAGAAAACACATAATAACCTAAAATATGTCATGGTGTATCTCATAAAATCATGGTTTATGATTTTATGAATATATCTAATAATCTATCACTTTTACTAAAGCCTCTCATAATTTATAGAATGATTTATAACTATTTGTGATCCCATCAATTTTTTTATACAATTATCATATAAAATCTATCAAATTTTATATAAAAACTTTATACCAAAAATAATTCTTATTACACAGCCTAATGTGTAACCCTAATATACTTTATAACATTTATTGTAATTATTAATTTACCTATCGATAATTGTAAGCAAAGAGTGGCCTCTAGAAAATTTTCATTTCTACTCAAGATACAAACAGATTTGATGTGATCTCAAAAAAATACACTCATATATCTATATGAACATGTACACCACAAGATATATCTCTATTAAAATTGTACATACTTAGATAATTTTTTCCAAGACATCAAGTGACCACTAAACAATAAATTCTTCAATCTAGTATAAACCAACTCATAGATTCATCATTATATGAAATAGAAAGGAAATATTAAATGAATATAACAAATTTAATTAATATAAATTGTTTAAAATATTACATGTCACAGAACTAATCATGAATATGAATTTCCTTAGTCTAATTCAATTGAGAGACTAAATATCATACTTTGCATATTAGAAGATAACTCAAATATTTTTGTAACTTGGTTGATGATTTGATATAAAACATACCTAACTATGATGAACAAAACCCATATTAACATATTATTATATGATTCTTAAACATAAATATCCAATAATTACAATACAAGGATCCAAACATCATAGTGTATTTGGAAGACAAGGTTCTTAATATATAAAATATGGAATCCTTATTTTATTTTCCATAGTGATATCCTAAAATACATTCGATCTCTTAAATATGAATGGGGTAACCCATGGTATACATAAATAAAAGAGTGAGGTAAAAATATTAGTAAGGTAATAAACATGATAATGAAATATAATGTGTGAGTCAAAGGTTGCACATGATATGATAAATGAGAAGGCACATGAGTAATCACATGGAAGAATAACATAAGGAGGATGGTATCATATGATCATGGAAACATAGGAAAGTAGAAAAACATAAAAAATGTCATGAAAATAATTCAAGGATAACTAAAAAGATAACATCAAATGGTGTACAATGTCCCATAATGGATTAGATTTACTCCTTAATCCCATAAATGACATCTCATGGGACTAAAAAATTACCCAATGTATTGGGGAGCTATATAATTATGGGCCCATCTATCACATTCATTTCATGTACATGTATATGTGTTCCATGTAAGGATATAAATCATAAAGAATGAACATAATAATTACCCATGGAAATAAAATGGGTTTCATAATCTTGCTTCATATCATATTCAAAGGAAATTTCATAACCGAGGGATTTAAGAAATGATCATAAGACATGAATTACCTCATTAAAGGAAGGGATAATAAAATAGTTATATATGTTAGATAAATATATAAATAATTAAAAATAAATAAATAACATCAAAGGTTGTTTCTATTGATGAAAATTATATTAATTTTTTTAAAAAATTTATTGCGGAAAATAATCTTTTCACTTTGAGTAACATCAATGTATATCATATTAGATGTAAAATGATTCTCAAATACCTATTTAAAAATTTCATAAGGAAAATATCCTTTCCATTTTGAAATCAATTATTTAAGATAAAAAAATCTATCAAAAATTAATTTTTTTTAAAATAACCTTTGAATCTTAAAATGGAATATTTAAAACAATTATTGGTCATGACAATAGAAGAGTTTCGTTCATACCGAATACGTTACAAAAGGGCCCTTTCACATTTTTGTATGAAAATTAAAAAATTATATTTTTTGGAATAAAATATGGAGATTCAATTTAAAAAAAATACCAAAAAAATTAAGGTTAAAAAGGAATTTAAATAATTACAGCAAAATAATCTTTAAATTATTTTTAGAAAACATAGATTTGGAAGAAGAAGGATTTTCTATTGAAGTGGGAAATAAAGTCAAATTTTATTAAAAACAGTTTATCAATAATTTTAGTTACTAAAGAGAGTAGAATTGTACTATTACTTAAAAAATTAAAAATAACCAGAATAGAAGTAAAAGAAATGGGTTTACAATATAATAATAAAATAATTTCCTTCAATTTAAATCAAACAAAAGCAATCATGATTAAAATGTGATTGAAACATAAACCCTTACTACTTAGGTAAATTTTGAATCATAACACAAAATTAATGTAGTAGATTAATTGTAACACTAAATCTCATGATGTAGGAAGGAATAATGATATAGTATGTAAATGGGCATTATATTCACCATTTAAAATAAATTATGTGCATAAAATAAAATGTGTCTCAAAGAAAGGTCAAGAAAAAACCATTAAAAAGTTTGTATCATTGTGGTGAGATTTAACCAATGGAGGGATTTTGTATAAAAAATATATATACACATAAATATGATTGTAAATAAAACATTAAGTAATCAAAATTAATTTTACACACAATCTTGGCATAATATAATCATCAAAGTATATGTATAACCCAATGAATGGAAATTGAGGTAAAAAACCCATTACCTTGCACTCCCCTTTAGTTGAGTGATATTTAATATAATTTATAGTGGTTTTAAAAATGTAATTAAATTATTATAGAACCATATTAATATTTATAATATTATATATTATAAATTTATAACATCTTATTACCCATTTTTTTACTAATATGTCACTATCACTATTGTTTTGGGTGTTAATTACCTTGTTTTCTCATGCATGTTTTGTCATGAAAGTTCAGGAACTTTAATATAGGATAATGTTCCATCAAATATATAATTATATTAATGTTATAAATATTATTTTTTTATTCTATATATCTTTATAATCATTATTTAATTTTTAACATGGATAATTTACCACACCGCTTCATAGAGACGGTAGGTTGTATATATGCATGAGTAACATTATCATTTCCTTAAAGGGTGAAAGGGTAAAGAAGTGGATTGTATATTAAATCTATATAATAAATATAATTTAACACACATATATATACCATATATTTATTAAAATTCTCCTATATTACTATCCATGTAAAGTGTTAGTGAAAAATAAATAACACCGCTTTGTGATGTGGTAGTCCGCCATATACACAGATGACATTATCATTTATTCAATGGATGGTAAGGTAAGAAATTATATGATATAATTATTTTTACATAATTATTAATATGTCATTTATATAATATATCAATATAAAATAAATCCTTATTACCTTACATGTAAATAGTAAGTGAAAAATGAATCACATCGCTTTGCGAGGTTGTAGTCCATCGTACTCACGAGTGACGTTATCATATTCCCCATGGAATTTAAAGTAATAAGGTGTATTTTTATATTATAATTAAATGAGTATAATTATATCATAAATATCATATATAAATATTATATACATATTTATATCTATCAGTAATATGCAACTATGGAAAACAATTTACGTCGGTTCATGAGGCGGTAGTCCGCCGTACAAACAATCAACGATTTCATTTCCAATTCACGAGAGGAGGAGATGGTTGTAGGTATTATAATTAAAATAAGAAAAATCATATTATATGTAATATAATGAGGTTATTATATCATCATGATTTAATAATATTTTATTTTTGTGGAGGGAGAAATAAAATAAAATGTTCGGTTAAGGATGTTACCTCTTCTTCAGACAACTTCTTTTGGTTTGCACCAAAATCCATACTAGGTTGGTTTTCTAACAAAAACAAGGATTCTAGGACGAATTTACAGAATTGGTAAAGTGATTTGGGTATATTTTATCAGAGCTAATTGGTTTTGTATTTTTTTAAAGGGGACGAGAGGGGGTGTCCCGTTATAAGTGGGGAGTGGATACAATTGGAATTTTTAAAAAGAAAGAATTACACCAACATTTTTCTCATTAAAATTCCCTATAAATAGACCATTTTCAAACCTTATATGAGATACGATATATATATGACCATATAATACTACTTATACAAGTTTTGGGTTATTTTTAACACATATATTTTTAGCTTAACCCCTATATAAAACCATTTTTAACTTAACCACCATAAATAATTTTTATTGTTTTTACAATTCATTATGGTCAAAAAATAAGTTGAAATTATTAGAAAATAAAAAATTTTATTATTAAAAATATGAAACATTTTTTTAAAAATTCAAATCATATATGTGGCATAATTTAATTTAAAATTAAACCCCAATATATGTTGAAAAAACAAGTTTTCCAGAAATGCATTTTTAAAGAAAATAAGATCTTATATTAACTATACGAATAGTAATCAAAATTAGAAAAATTTACATTAATATTTATAGATTTATAATCTATATATTTCATCAAAATAATTCCTAATTAGTGTTTATTTTAATTATTTAAAACAGATAACATTATTTTCTTTAAAATAATTTTAAGAAAAAGGTGTTTTAAAGCCTAAAGATAAACTTATACTTAAATCTAGTATAAAGATGATTTAAATGTAATTAATTAGATTTAATATAATTAAATAATAATTAGTTTTATTTTAAATCAAATTAAAATAATAATGGTATTTAATTTATTAAAAAAATTGAAATTTTATAAAAATCAATATTTTTCACTATTCACTAAACAATTAATAATTTCAAAAAACTCCCAAAAGATAAACATAATTCAATATACATATGATGGTTTAATTTTTTTTTTAAATAAAATTTCTAAGATTGGTAAAAATTAATTTTAAATTATGTGCACAAAGAATGACTGAACCGCCTTTTAGAAAAATCCAGTTTTTTTAGAAAACATTTCTTTTTTTTTCTTTCAAATAGTTATTATATTTTTATAACAAAAATATAACCATTGAATTTATTTTATAAATATTTAAAACAAATAATTTTCATAATTTATTTATTCCTATTACCACCCTCTGATTTAACAATTATGTTTAAATATTATTAGTTTAATAGAGCGTCACATTTCATTTAAACCAAATGTTGTGTGTGTTGCAAGATATAAAAGTGATTCAATTTATTTAAAGATAAATATATTCTAAATTATTGATTTGTTACATTATAATCCCCTTAAATAAATTATGTCCTCACAATTTTAATTTGTGCTCAGTAATCAAGGGTTTGACATTCCAAAATTCCACTATGGAAAACCCAAATTGCAAAAAGGGTTAATAAAATTTTCACTTAAAAAATTGGGAACTAAAATACAAATTTCATTTTAAAAAATAGATATCTAGGGTTCCAATTTGGATAAAATATGTGGGAAGGGAAGACATGAACATGGAAGAAAATCATAAATAATTATGGAGAGTGGTAAAGATCATTGATCACAAAAATGTGAATGATAAAGAGAATTTCAACAACCGCAAAACAAAAAATCTTTGATGAGTTAAAAGAACATTGATTAAATAGATATGAAGGTAATAAGGTAACATTTTTTTCAATATATTTTTTCTGTATTTGAGGGACTCTTTTTCTATAAAGATAAAGAAAACCATAAAATATACTTACTTGATATTTTTTATTTCATAAACACAATTTCATCCTTTTTGTGCTTTGATCTATTTCCACTTTACCTCTTACTCTAATGAAATGAATATAAAATACTATTTTTTATTCCTGAAGCACTAAAATAAAATTATAACAGATCATGTAATCCTAAAAATAATAATAATATTTTTCTCTTGTCTTTACTAAAAACAAAACGGTTAGCACAAGTATTCCTATATAATTCATTAATCTCTAATACCTCAATAGTTACTCCAAAAGTTAAACTTAATCCATTACATTAGTTTCTATAATTAAAAACCATTACATTAAATATCTAAAAAAATAAAATAATTCAACCAAAATAATCCTTTATGTTGAACATCAAGGTTATATATAATTATGCCTAATAAAATTTCTCTTGAATATCACTAATATCCTAAAAAATATGTTATTAGCTTTGAATTTATTCATCAAATAGTTTAATGAAAAATGATGTCATACTAACAAGTACATCACATAGTCCATTGGTAGTTTCTTAACCCTTACCTCCCTTCGGTTATGGGTTCAATCCCCATGGATTTATCAGATGTGATGGGTTGTCTACCAACATGTGAGTTGTAATTTTTATAATAATATGGAAAATATTATATGATAATAATATTCATAATTCTCCATGATCCTATAATTTTCACAATAATATGATTAAAGTATTCAAAAATACATTAATCATCAAATCATTTTTGTAACAACGTAGGATTTCTATATAGCTTATTTTTTCCACAAAATCAACTAATTTTAATTGAATATAATTACCTAAACATCGATAAAAAATTCAAGATTATCTTTTCCTAAATTATGTGTTTATATATATATTACTACCATACCATTAAATTAATTTTCTAGACCAATTATACCATTCAATATATTATTTTAAATCCTTAAATAAAACCCACTACAGAACAATCCTTAGATCTTTTATTGTTCTTTAAACTAGAATACCATAGATAAAAATACTCTAACAACATTATTATCAAGTTATAACACCTAAAAAATTCCATAATTAAACATAAATGATTTTAATAATATATTCCCTTAGTAATTAATTATTATATTAGATAATTGACATAGTTAATGACCATGTTTCCCACATTTATGACATTTAATTTTTAGTGGTTCCTTAGATTTAAGTTTATTTACCTGTGTCTTATTAATAGGGAACATAATTTTTCTTTAGTAATTAGCTTCTTTGTGTCCTCATTTTCCACACATTAATCATCTTCTAGTTACTCTAAGGAATTTTCCATGGTTCCTCTTCCCACATTTTTTCAATTTAGGAAGTTTAATCTTCTTTCTTTTTTCCTTTTCAGCACTTGAACTTCAATGAGACACCATAATTCTATTCTTTAATGCCTTTGGAAATTCAACTATGTTACAGTTTTTTATTATAATTTAAGATAGCTCATTTGGAATGATCAGAATATGTCTAACTTATATTCATATCTGGTAAGGAATCTCATTAAGAAAATCATTACATCTCCCATCACAATGGCTATCAACATTATTTCTCATATTTCCCACCATTAAAAAAATATATTAAAAGAATCAAGATGAGAATTAATTATCATACCAAATGGAAACTTTTAAACCTAGAAGGAATAACTTATAAATTATACGTATCTTCTCACTTATGGGTCCCTATGTTTCAAAATAAATTATCTATGTTAATTATTTCTTTTAATTTTTCTAACCTAATAATCCATTCATGTCCTTCATAATGGTTCATAAATATTTTGTGAATTTACAAAGAATATTCTCTATGTGTGTCAAACCAGGTGTGCATTAAGGCCCATTGTTATATACCAGGTAATACTCAAGTCAAGCCTGATGGAACTTTTTCATAGTTATTATACCTTGGTACATCATTTCCAAAACCATGTCCACTTTTAGTATCTTCGACTTGTATGTAATTTCTTGGGAACCACTCGCTCTATACTTCACCTAGATTTCATGATATTTTTCTATAATAAGTATTATCCTTAGACTTATACAAATGGTTATCACTATATTTTTCTAATCCTAGTTATATTGGTTAACAAAACCTTTACTTTGATACCAAATATGACCACCTGAGACTTATTCACATATTATAACACGATTCTTGAACATAAATATCCAATTACTATAGCACAAGGATTATAAATTCATAATTTCTTTAGAAGATTAGGTTCTTAATATATAAAACATGGAATCCTTATTTTATTTTCCATAACAAGATACTAATATCTATTAGAAATTATAAATATATAAGGGATTACTAGGGGAATACATAAAGAATTGGGTGAGATAAAAAGACTAGTAAGGGAATAAACATGGTAAAGAAATATAACCTGTGAGTCAAAGGTATAACATGACATTATAAAAGAGAAGTCACCTGAGTAATCACATGGAAGCATAACTTAAGGATTAGGGTATCATATGATCATAGAAATATAGGAATGTGGAAACAACATAAAACATAACATTAAAATAATTCAAGGATATATTCCAATACCACATCACATGGTGGACATAGTCTCATAATGGATTAGGTTCACTCCCTAATCCCATACATGACATCTCATAAGACCAAACAATTAATAATTAATTTGAGGGATACATAATTATAGGCACTACAATCAAATTTATCTCATATACATTCACATGTGTTCCACATAAGGATATCAATCATAAGACATAAACATAAGAATTAACGATGGAATGAAAACATGTTTCATAATCTTGCTTTGTCATGAAGCAACCTAGGTCGACCCTCAACCAGTCACCTGATCTGATCTGTAGTAAGGCTCGAGAGGTGTTCTCAATCCTCTAGGGTTATCTACAAGAACCAAGGGCATAAATAGATTACAAAAAGGTAATGATTTTAACCAATAACAAAACATAAACTAAACAGCAGCAAGTTGCTCATGCTGTTAAATATATAACTGAAACTGAACTGAGTATCATTTAAACATGAAACATAAAATACAAATGAACTACACAACTAGACTACCTGAAATGAATATACACTATATATATGTGACCCCACAGGTCACTCTCAACCTCAATGATCAACCATCTCCCAAGGTGAACAGACCCAAGCTAGAACCTGTAGTAGAAACTAAAAACATGAAAAAAATGTAGGCATGAGTATTAAAACTCAGTAGGTAGGTCCAACTAATTACATTCCCAATAAACATCCTTTAAATAAGGAAAATTTATTTACAAGTATGAAATACAATCAACAAATATAGGGTTTTCCACACTTTTCATTTTAAAACAAACAATCAAAATCCATTGCCCTTGTGATTTAAAACAAGGCTCAAGGGAAGAAAGGGGAAGGGGAACCAAATAAGAATTCATTTTAATAAAGGTGAAAAGAAGGGAAAAGTGTTTTTTCATTCAAAGCATTCTTTTTAGAAACCTCTTTAGATAAATCCACACACTCACCATTTCATGAGAAGACACCACAACCAAATACATGGAATATGATCCAACACAACGAGGGAAATGTCACTAACCATAATAGTATCGTAGGAACACATGAAGACCTAGGAACTCATAGGATAACCAGAACATACTAATACATGATACCCCTTACCCAATAGAATTCCACACATGATGAAATCAAAACTCCCAAGTGCACAGCCACCTTAAGTTAGGATAGATCGAGGGGCCCAATGCCATAGCAATAAACCCAAATATATCCACCCACTAGGGGCCATTGGTCAATAAATCAACTAACAGTGCAGTAATCATTCTTATTAATCCTTGTATATATGCTAGGTTACCATGCAATGTTCATAAAGGGGTGTTCCAAACAAGATCAAAAAACAAAGCATATACATGCCATCACACATAAAACATAAACCGAGACCACCCCAGTCGTCTTGAGGAGTTGTCCTTTCCTTTAAACAATAATATTACAAGGGAGATCCCATTCTGAGGACACTCCCATCCCATGGTCAACTAAAAAGACAAGACTCACTCATTAAAGGGTTTTCCAATTAAACCTTTGCAATGATTCAAAATGGTCCTCACAACATTTCCACATTTCAAACCCTTTTATGAATAGTTATGAAAAAAATCCATTCTAAAACCAAAAATTTTATAAACCCATTTAGGAAGCACCAAAAACCTTTCTAGATATCACCAATACATCTACAAAATCAAAACAGTTTTTAATAATAATAAACCACTATCAAAATCCAACCGGTCCATTTGACCAACACATAGTGCGCACATCTTAATAAAAACACACCATAAATTCAAAATCCATTTTAAAATCATGCGCACCTCAAAATATCTACTAAAACATGTTCTGCACCACTAATATAATTTAATAATTCCTTTAAAAGGTTTATTAAAAACATTAATGAGGCACTGCAAGGCCTTTAACCTAAAAAAACACTCAAGCCCCCCTTTTTAAAATCAAACTCACTCCAAAAAAACTACCTAAGATGATTTTCATCACATAAATAATTTAATAAACCATTTAAAAAATTTGTAAAGTATTTAAAAATGGCATATAAAGTTTTTACATTGAAACACATCCAATTTCACATAAAAATTCTACCTTAAAATCAATTGCACACTATTTTTTTTCAAACACCTTCGACTCATTTATAAAATTTAACAAAACGTTTACACAATTTAATAAATCACTTATACACTTAGTAAAACATTTAAAAGACGCACCATAAAAGTTTATACTATAAAAACACCCATTTCTATTATATAAAATTTTCTTAAAAACCATAATAATTACAATTATATTTATATAATTCAAGACATGCTTCCAAAAAATCTTAAACCACATGAAAAAGAAAACCGTGCTGTTTAGAAGACAAATGGAGTTCACAATTTTAATAAACTTACACCGAATATTCAAAATAATCCAACAAAACGCCCTATTTAACATGTAATAATTTTTATAAAAATTTTAGGTCACTAATTAACTATCAACGAAGGTGAGAAAAAAATTAATCAATGAAATACTAAATTTAAAGGTAATGTGAAACATGATCCTACCTCAAATGAAAAAAAACATCCTGAAATCAGTGTGAAACCTTAATCGCACCTCAACCGCACCATTAAGGGTTAAGAACGAACCCAAAACCTGAATATCGAACACAAATACTCAAAACTGAATCCTCTAAAACAAGTAACCTAGCCACTAGAAACCCAAAATCTCAAAGAAACTTAATATTGAGGGGGGAATTACTAGAGGGGGAATAAGGGAGACCAGTGGGAAAACCCCCATAGGAGGAGGGCCGAACCGGTGAGGTGACCATCAGAGAGGTCACACCAACAGTTTATATCGCTAGAGGTGGGTAATCCGACAAGGGGAGGAGGGTTACACTAGTTAGAGGGGTGAAAATAGAGATAGGCCATGCCAATAGGTCTCACAGTCGGACAGGTCACCGGAGGTGGAGGATGCACCTGCTAGAGGTCTCCCATAGGAGAGGGAGATAATGGGAACGGAGGGAGGAACTGGCTAAGGGCTTCATCAAGAAGGGAAGTCAGCTAGAGGTGAATGTGCATGGTTGGGTCATGCTATAGGGGATAGAATGACATGATAGAGAGAGTGTGTGGGAGGAAGAGGGGGATTGAAATGTAACCCTAGCCAAATGAAAAAAAACAAAAAAAATAAAACTAATAAACTAATAATAATAATATATTCATTTCATTTCTAATAATAATTATAGTAAAAGTTTTAATAGTAATAATAATAATAATAATAATATTCTTATTAATAATATTATCAATACTTTTAATTCTGTTTTACCTTTTCATATTTTAATTTTTACTCTCATTTTACTACTTTTTATATTTATATTTTAGTTTTCATAAATGGGTAGGCTGCACAGTTGCCTGGGTGAAGCCACACGACTTCCAAACCATGCTCTGCCCATACACCAGATGCCGCCAAACCCAAAACATGAATTTTTCTATAAAAACTCAAAAATTTAAACCAGGACTAAACCTAAACAGAGTAAAATTATCCAAATCCATAGAATAATTAAATAAACAAATTAACAGGTTGGGGTTTGACAATTCTCCCCATCCTAATGATTTCCTCCCCTGGAAATCCATAAAAAGGGAAAACCCCAAAATAGAAACTGATACTCCTTCACAGTTGGAGGCGATTCCCAAATAACAACAATGAAGAGATCCCAAAAAACACCACCAACAAGAGAAAGGCTATGAAGATGAACTTGGAAGAATGAAATAGACTCCTCGCTAAGTACCACCCACCCTCAAAGGATTAAACACCACTAGTTTATCGGTCTAAATAACATAAAACTTTAATGATGCCCAAATCAGCCTTAAAACATGAATACCTCAACCATCCTTAAATGGAACTCATACAATCCACCCAAACAAATGAAGAAATTTCAAACCCCATCTTTGGGAAGCCTTTACAAACTTACTTTAACAAAACAGTTAGAACACTCCCATACCAAAACTCACTCAAAAGAAGAATATAGAATTTTGTGGCTCCATATGAGACCATCCACCACCAAAATGATACGAGGAATGAAACTAAGATATTGAAATAGGGAGGCATGAGAGGACTCCCCACCCTAAGAAACATGATAATACTAAATTCAATGAGACCCATGATGGGTCTCACCACTATAAGAATTAACAAGGTTAAAAGAACTCAAAAAACTTCCTGTTACTGACAAAAAATCCCCACCACAATGTGAGGGGAGGGGAGGGCACAAATGATGTGGAATCAAACACAACCAACACACACCATCAACTTCACACCCCCATAAGAACACAAACCATTCTAAACTAAAGACAATAGCTAGAGCAAATACTTTTCACACCACTAGGGTTATCCTCAATATGCGCCATCTTTACTCTAGGACCTATGGTTGGAGCTCTGATGGTTGAAGAATCTCCTACCTTGTAGTCAGGCTTTAGAAACCCCTGAATAAAACTTCTCCTTCTAGTTCCACAAGAAACCACACCACATTCTAGTCCTAACCAATAGACCCCAACACACCCTAAGACTCTTTCTACCTCAAAATGGCACTTTACCATGATAGGGACTCAGAAGATGCACATGCATCATCATTTTCACCTCGAATAGGGAACAATAAAAGAAATGATACAAGGAGAAACACTTTCATATGGAACCGAGAAGCTTAGAATTCCTGAAGGAAATAAATACTTTTTTTTCAAAACATAAGTCTTAAAAAGGATCCACAACATCCAAATTTGCATTTAAAAGAGAATGAACACTTCTAGATGCCACAAAATTTGACCCTTGAAACTAAGGGGAACATTATAGGGAGAGGGATATTAACCTAGGTCCCACGTGACAACTGGGTCCTACTGATAACACAGACACCCCTCTTCAATGTGAGGGGATGGGAGGGCACAAATAATAGAGAATCGAACACAACCAACACACACCATCAACTTCACACCCCCATAAGGACACAACCCATTACACACTATGGACCAAAGCTAGAACAAAGCCTTTTCACACCACTAGGGTTCTCCTCACTACATGCCATATTCACTTCGGGACCTATGGTTGGAGATATGATGGTTGAAGAATGTCGTACCTCACAGTTAAGCTTTAGAAACCCCCAAATAAAACTTCGTCTTCTGGTTCCACAAGAAACCACACCACATTCTAGGCCGAACCAATAGACCCTAACACACCCAAGACTCAATCTACCTCAACATAGAACTTTACCATGATAGGAACTCAGAAGATGAACATGTATAATCATTTTCACCTCATACTAGGAACAATGAAAGAAATGATACAAGGGGAATCACTTTCATCTAGAACCAAAAAGCTCAGAATTCCTAAAGGAAATAAATACTTTTGTCTAAACAAAAGTCTTAAAAAGGATCCAAAACATCCAACTTTTCATTTAAATGAGAACGAACACTTCCAGATGCATCCAAATTTGACCCTTGAAACTGAGAGAAACATTATAGGGAGTGGCATCATAACCAAGGTCCCATGTGACAACTGGGTCCTGCTGACAACACATACACCCCGCCTTACCATGGTCATCGGGTCTCGGCCCGCCAAGTGCCCCAATTGCCCCATAGACACGTCGTCTCCACCATGAGGCCCACCCACATGCCTAAAATGGGTCATCTGACTAATGGCAGTCCCCTGGTAAACATCCCTGAAGGTCACCCATCCTTATCACTACTCCATTCCAGGCACGCTTAACTGTGGAGTACTAATCAGGCATGCTCTCAAAAAGGAAGGTACACCTTGTTGAATAAGTCATATCATTTAGTCATTTAACCCTTTATTATTCAGGGGTGTTACATTCCCCACCTAGATCACAACGTCTTCATTGTGGGACCCAAATCTCAACCCAGGTATTGCACCACACTTAAGGTTGAGTTCCTGATCTGATACCAAATGTGACAACTAGGTCATGATGAAAGCATAGAAACCCCACCTTAACATGGTCGTCGGTTCCCAGCCTTACAAGTACCCTAGTTTCCCCAAAGACACATGGTCCCCACCATGGGGCCCACCCACACGCCTAAACTGGTCATCTGACTAATGATAGTCCCCACCATCCAACACATGTCCTTTCCAGTGTGCTTTTTCCTCACTCACACATACTCTGGGAAACTTCCCAGAAGGTCACCATCCTAATCAATACTCAATGCCAAGCACGCTTAACTGTGGAGTTCTAATCAGGAAGGCTACCAAAAAGGAAGGTGCACCTTGTAGACATGAGTCATATCATTTACCCATTTAACCCTTTATCATTCAGGGGTGTTACGTCCCAAACAACCCATGATTCTTGCAAGTTGTTATAACAACCTCTTATAACCAATATCACCACCTTGGTGGAAAAAATAAATCTTAGCAAGGATAAACTGATGAAATAATCATAGTTCCTTTCTAGGAAATCAAATAGCACTAACAGCTTCAGACTGTGCGTCCTCACTACATAACTGAAACTTTCCCTTTACTACTTCTGGATCGAACCTTTGGACCTAAAATCTTCAAATTCTAACCTTAATGACTTAGGGCATTCGAAAAACTAATGCTTCCTTCCACCTATCTTGTATCTACCCTCCCACTGTGAGAGGATTCGCTAAACCAAAAAAGGAAAGAGGTATCTTAGAGTTCAAAATTACTAGATAGAACTGCTTTCATTGAAAAACTGGAGGGTTCACCATTAAGGAGTTCACTCATGAACACATTCCAAACAAACATTGATTCTTCATGGGGGATCACTCTTGAAAATGAGGAGAATCCAAGGACCCAACCAAACTAGTCCATTAACCCAAACATACTGCAAAAGAACACCAAAACACAAAGGAAACCACCAACAAGGTTTCCCGAAACACTTTTTAGAAAAACTACTAACAAGAATATAAATTAGAAAAAATAATAGACCTAAAATAATCCTTACGCTCAAACGCCTTGCAACTGATATTCTCAAAACACAAGAAGACACAGGAAACCTTTATCATCAAATAATATCAACCCATTAAACCATTTCTATTTTACCAAATATTTCATTTCTCAAAAAAACAGTTTTGCAGACCTTTCTCAAAATAGGCTATGAAAATCCACTTTCCACTTTCCATAACAGTGTCATTACCATTTTAAATTCATATTTTCACCACTCTAAAATAGATATTTTTAAAACAACTTTCAAAATTACGGATAACCCAAATGATCCAAAAGGGGGAAACAAGTGTCAGTGGGTCACTCAGACATATGGTTAGCGACTATATGCTAATCACACCACCTCTATGAGGAGTGTTCTAGGGTAATTTACCTAGCTTCACATAGCTTTCCAGGTCTTGCGAGCTCACGGGGGCCAATTTCCCAACTCCATTTTTATATCCCAACACTAAAAACTCTATAAGAATCAAATGACACCAACAACCCGGACATCCCAGGGTAACATGAGGTTCAGAACTAGAAAGGGTTCATGATGTTCTTCCCATTCCTACACCTCGAGCCCGAAAATCCTAGTCCTTTTACCTTGACATCCCCAAATAACAATGGGAGCTCTGAAACGAAAGGTACACTAAATATTTGACCTGCAATGATACTATTTTGTCTCGAACCTACTCGGGTTGTACCTGAACCGGTCACTCGAGTTGATCCGTTGTATGGCCTGATAGGCATTATCGATCCCCCCAAGCTAGCGACAAGTTCCATGGGAATTAATAGAGTACAACATGGGAAAAATTTCTCCCAATAATAAAACAGAAACTACAAAGTAGCAATTTTAAGATACAGTTAAACATATAACTAAAATTGAGTTGAATATAATTTAAACAGGAATTTGAAAATACAACAGAACTACCCAACTAGACTAACCACACTAAATGACATCTATATCCATGTCACCCCATGGGTCACTCTCTAACTCAAAGATAAACCATCTCCTAAGGTGAAAGAACCCAATATGGAACCACCAATAGAAACTAAAAAGAAGAAAACACTCTAGGAACGTTCATTAAAACTCAGTAGGTAAGACCAAATAATTCTATTCCCATTGAACATCCTATAAATAAAGAAACATTGATTTATATATTTGAAATAAAATATAAAAATATAGACTTTTCCACACTTTTCATCTTAAAACAAACAATCAAAATCCATTTCCCTCATGATTTAAAACAAGACTCAAGGGGAAAAATGGGAAGGGGAACCAAATAAGAATTCATTTTTCATAAATGTGAAAAGAAGGAAAAGTTCGTGTTCATTAAAAAAATTCTTTTTAGAAACCTTTTTAGATAAATCAACACACTCACCATTTCAGAAGAAAACACCAAAAAAAAACACAAAGAATATGATCCTACCCAACGAGGGTAATGGAACTAACCATACTAGTATCATAGGAACACAAGAAGTCCTAGGAACTTAGAGGAGAACCAGAACATACTAATACATGAGACCTCATAACCAGTATCATGCCACAGATGATGAAATCAAAATGCTCAAATGTCTATTCACCCTAACACAGGATAGAGCGAGGGGCCCAATCCCATAGAAATAAACCCAAATATATCCATCTACTATGGGCCACTGGTCAGTACGTCAACTACCAGTGCAACAATTATTCTCAGTGATCCTATTTTCTATGCTAGGTTCCCATACAATGTTCATAAAGGGGTGTTCCATACAAGATCAAGCAACAAATAATATATATTCCAATGCACATAACACAAAAACCGTCCCCACCCTAGCTACCTCGATGAGAAATACATACCTTTAAACAATACTCATATGAAGGAGATCTCATACCGATGACACTCTCATCCCATGGTCAAACAATAAGGAAAGACTCACTCCTCAAAGGGTTTTCCAAATAAACCATTTCAAAGATGCTAAACAGGACTCACAACATTTCATCATTTCGAAAAAAATTTATGAATAACCATGCACAAATCCATTCTAAAACCAAACAATTTAGAATCCCATTTGTGAAACACCAAAAATATTTCTAGATATCACTATTACATTTACAGAATCAAAATTTTTATTAATCATAAACCACTAGAAAAATCCAACTAGTTCATTTAAACAACACTTAGTACACACAACTCAAAAAAACACCCCATAATTTCTAAATCCATTTTAAAATCATGTTCACATAGAAAAATATACCAAAAATGTTTGTCATATCTTATATAATTTAATAATTCTTTTAAAAGGATTATAAAATAAATCTAGGAGGAACCACATTGACTTTAACACAAAAACACACTCAAAATACACTTGTTAAAATCAAATGCACTCCAAAACACTCCTTAACATAATTCTCTTCACATTTATAATTTAATAAATCTTTTAAACTATTTTAAAAGAATTTATAAATGGCACAATATGTATTTACATCGAAACACACCAAATTTCACATAAAAATGCTACTTTAAAATCAATCACACACTAAAATAGTTTTCAAACACCTTAATCTCATTTATATAATTTAACAAAACGTTTAAACAATTTAATAAATCACTTATACACTTAGTAAAACATTTAAAATACTAACCATAAATTTTTAATCTATAAAAACTCCAATTTCTATTATATAAAAGCCACTTTAAACCCATAATCATTACAATTAAATTTATAAAATTCAATACATGCTTCCAAAAAATATTAACCCACATGCAAAGGCCAACCAGGTTATTTAGCATAAAAATGGTGTGTAAAATTTCAATAAACTTACACAACCTATTTAAAACAATCCAAAAAAAACCTATTTAACATGTAACAATTATTCTAAAAATTTTAGGTCACTAATTAACTATCAATGAATGTTTGAAAAATAATAAATCAATGAAATCCTAATATTAAAGGTAATGGGAAATGGGATCCTACCTCAAATGATGATAAAATTCCCAAAATCAATGAGAAATCTCAATCACACATCAACCACACCTTTGAGGGTCAAGAACGAACCCTAAACAAGAAGACTGAACCCAAATACACAAAATTGAATCCCCAAAAACAAGAAACATAGCCTCTAGAAACACAATATCTCAATGAAAAACCTTAAATTCGAGGGGGGAATTACCAGAGGGGGAAGAAGGGAGACCAGAGGGAAAACCACCACTAAAGGAGGGATGTGCCAATGAGGCAATGCATCAGAGAGGTCACACCGACATGACAGATCGTCAGAGGAGGGTGTTCCAGTAGGGGGGGTCACACTGACTGGAGGGGAGACATTAGAGGGAGGACGCACCGGTAGGTTTTGTGGCTAGAAAGGTCACTAGAGGTGGATGTTACGCTGGATAGAGGTCTCATGGAGGAGAGGGCACTGGAAAAAAGGGAGGGTGATACCGACTAGGGGGTGCTCCAGAAAAGGCGGCTGGCTTGAGGTGGATGTATAGGGCCAGGACATGCCACAAGGGAAAGAGTGGCATGAGGGAGAGAGAGTGTGTGGGAGAAATAGGAGGAGGGAAATGGAACCTTAGCCAAAAAAATAAAAAATAATAAAATAAAACTGATAACCTAATAATAATAAGAATATATGTCACGACCCGCCCTCAGGGTCCGTGCCGTGACTACCCCAAGCCCGCCTTCCATAGACCAGGGGCTGGCGACTAGCACCAAGGCATAAATCCCGGTAAAAAGGGAAGGCATTGCCTTTGTAAAGTAAACAAACACCACAGAGTAAGCAAGCGGAAAGTAAACACTAAGCAAAAGCAGAGTACAACTGAAGTGCGGAAAAGTAAATGGGCCAGTATACAAACCCAAACTGAAAGTAAAGTACAACTCGAAAGGGAAAACAGCAACTGAAAAGTAAAAGCCGCTGCACCGAGTTGTCCACTGGAAATCCCACCTGAAGGGTGGGTACAGATAGCTCCACTGCTCCACGGGTCCCGCCGTCTGCTCCGAGCACGTCCCGCCCAGTGGTCCACCTCCAGGTACCGTCCTGCTCTGCAAGCCTCAGCTAAGATCAACGATGTCCGTCGTCTGCAACCAACACAACGTAGTGCGGGCAAAGCCCGTGCAGGGGTGAGTATAAGCTACTCAGTAGGGACCCCGAGACCCCTGAAGGTCTCTCAAATCCACAAAGGATAAACCACGAAGAAAGGTACAATCACGAAGTAACAACCGACACTGCTTAGGTATATGCCCATACATATACCTAAGTCATCAATTTCAAATACGCTCCAACCTCCGAGCCCAAGTACAACTCAGTCCACACAGGAAAGTAAACGTATTCCACACAGGAAAGCAAAACGTAATCCACACAGGATAGCACAACACAATCCACACAGGAAAGCAACAGGATTCAGCTCACACAGGTATACTTCTTCGAAAGACGATAAAGATGATCTCTGATCCATCTAAGTCGTCGGACCCACGAAGGATCGATAGGTAACTAACCCCCGCAAATGACCCACACAGGATCGGGCCCACGTAGGACCTGTAGGCGCTGGTTCACACAGGACCGCTGAGCGCAAGGACCCACACAGGATCAGACCCACACAGGATCGGGCCCACACAGGACCTGTAGCACTGATACACGTAGGATCGCTGAGTGCTGTAGTCGTCGTTGTCGAATCCACACAGGATCTCTGTACTGTCGTCGTCGCAGTCACAGTAGCATTAGTAGCAGTAGTAGTAGTCATAGTAACAGTCGCAGTCGCAGCCAACACTAGGGTTCCCGCACACAGCATGCTCGTACAGGAGGATCCGCTCCACGAGCCGAGAGGCTGATACATCAACTGTCACAAAGTCCAGAGTTGATGTATCCAAAAGTTCCGTATCGTCAACAGGAACTCAACGCAACAGACGGCGCGTCGATCGGACGCCCGGTCTGAGAGTTATTGGCATTTTCGTCCCCGGGGCCCGGTTGGTTTTTAAAGCAAAACCAACCCAACCGTACTCCACCTGCGTCCAAACCTCGGGCGGAGTATGCCAAAAGATCCGTCTCACTAAGAGGAACATAACAAAGCTGACGACACGTCAATCGGACGTCCGTAGCTCAAGATATGAGCGTTTCCTCTCCGAAGGCCCGGTTGGTTTCGTGAACGAACCAACCCGGCCGAACTCAAAGTGTTCCGAAACTTTGAGTGCGATATACCGAAACGACCGTCTCGACCCAAGGATCGCGTTTCCGCAGACGGTTCATCGATCGGAGGTCCGTGGCTCAAGTTATGGCCAAAAGACCGAAACCGTCTCGAAAATGGGGGGTCCGGGTCCGGGCCGACCCGGCCCGACCCCCCCTGGTCTGACCCGAACCGGGTCGTCCCGACCCGGATCCGAACCGAACCGGGTCGGACCGACCCGGTCCGCTGGACCCGGCCCGGCCGGTGGCGGTGCGGCGACGTGGCCCGGCCAGCGGCGGCGCGGCCAGGGTGCCGCGCATGTGCCGCACGCGGGGGGTAAAACCCCCCTTTTTTCGGATCTCGGCCGGCCTAAGGCTGGCCGTTTCTCTTCTCACGCGGGTCCCGCCTCCTATCCAAACCGGCGGCTGGCGCGGCCGGCCGCCTTCTTCTTCTCCGCCGCGGCCATCGCCGCGGATCTTCCGATCTCCGGCGGCCGGCGAGGCCGGCCGCCCCTGGCTGCTCCGCCGCGGCTATAGGGTCGCGACCCTTCTTGATCTCCGGCACCGGCGGCCCGGCTGGTCGCTGGTTGCCTCCTCGTTCCGCCGCGGCCCGTCTCCGGCCACGGTCTCTTTCGTAAACAACGACGCGGTGCGTCGGCACAGCATTTCTTTATCGCTGCTCGCTCCGGCCATAAATTCTTTTGTTCCTGCGCGGTGCGATGACACCGCGCTGTCTCCGCTAAATCAACACGAAAGATTAGAAGGGGGAGGAGAATCGGCCGTGTTCGGGCGGTCCGGTCTCCTCCCGTTATAACGACAACAGTTGGCCAATCGTATAAACACAACAATGAACGTTTCACAAATTTTTAATAAAATATGGAACTACGCCCAACGGATTATTCTTTCATGTTCGAGGGAATGAAAACACGTAATTTGAAAAGGACAAACCCCTACCTTGGTTCTGGAACGAAGTTCGATGATCGATAACAATTCGCGGAAGTCGAGCGTCGCGGTGGTCGGCGTCACGGAAGAAGAACGTCGATGTCGCGGTTATGTCGTCACAGAAGACGGTTCCCGAGAACGTGGAGTTCTTCTTCGAAGTTCGAAGGTTCTTCGTGTTCTTCGTCAGAGTTGAAGAAGAAGAAGAAGGAGAAGCTCCCAAAATTCCTCTAAAGGTGGTAAAAGAAATTCAACCAGAATAAAATAAGCTTTAAGCTTATATTATTAAATAACTTTACCACATGAATTTTAAAGGTTTGAATTGAACAACTCACCTCAATTAATACCTAAAGTTGTCAAACATTAATTAAAAGGAGGGTTAATGGGAGTTTTGAGGGAAGATGGAAGGTTGGGTTTCGTGTGGGCCCCACCACACTTAATCCTCCCAAGGGACGTTAAGTGTATGTGGGTCCCACTCCCAACTCCCTTTGGAAGGACTTATAAAAAAAACATCAAGGTAAAATAAAATTTTGTATTTCACAAATTTTATTTAACTTAATCTAAAAACCCAAAAACTAACTTTCAACCCGTAATAAGCGCAACTTCCGAAAAGGTCTCCTTAAGCGAATATCGGCGTTGCGAGTTCATCGGTGCCCTCGTATTTCAATTCCGAGCACCAGATCAAAAGTTAGGAATTTCCGCTCGTTCGTTCACTGAACGTACCCGAGCCAAACATTGGAAATTGATTCCGGGCACTCCGGGCCTCAGAATCTGGTGTCGTCAGAAACCGCGCTCTTGTAAAATTCCAAAGAAAATTAAGAAAAAAATTTCCCTTGAATTTTACGGGTCTTTACATTACTCCCACCTCAGAGCTTTCCGTCCCCGTAAAGATACATCAAAAACTGGGGAAACAAATGAGGGTACTGAGCACGCATCTGAGCCTCCCGCTCCCATGTGCTCTCCTGGAGATTCCCGTGCTGCCATCTGATGCGCACAAGAGGAATCGATCGCCCACGAAAGACTCGCTCATGTCGATCCTCTATCTCCACCGGGACCTCCGTAAAAGTCGCCCCATCGTCAACGTCAAGCTCCCCATGGTCAATGATGTGCGTCGGGTCGTGCACGTATCTCCTTAGCTGAGACACGTGGAAGACGTCGTGTACCCGGTGCAACTGAGGTGGTAGAGCCAGGCGATAAGCCACCTCACCAATCCAGCTGAGGACCTGGAAGGGTTCGATGAAGCGCAGAGATAACTTGCTGCCTCGGCCAAATCTACGAATACCATGTCGAGGTGAGACCCGCAAGAAGGAGTGGTCGCCATCCTCGAACTCCAGTGGCCTCCGCCTCCTGTCAGCATAAGACTTCTGCCGGCTCTGAGCTGTCCTCATCTGCTCCTGGATGACCTGGACCTTCTCTGTCGTGGCCTGGACCATCTCCGGTCCCACTAGTGCTGACTCCCCAGGGTCTGTCCAGCACAAAGGAGATCTACAAGGTCGGCCGTACAATGCCTCGTACGGTTCCATCCCGATGGTGGAGTGGTAGCTGTTGTTGTACGCAAACTCCACCAAGGGTAGGTGGTCCTCCCAGCTACGACCAAAGTCGAGGACACATGCGCGTAGCATGTCCTCGAGAGTCTGAATGGTCCTCTCCGTCTGACCATCCGTCTGAGGGTGAAAGGTTGTGCTCAGACGTAGCTGCGTCCCGAACGCCTCCTGTAACCCCTTCCAAAGCCGGGAAGTAAAGCGGGAATCTCGATCGGAGACGATAGAAGATGGCACACCGTGGAGCCGCACAATCTCTTGAACATAGAGACGTCCCAAGCTCTCCACTGATCCCTACTCTCGGATGGGTAAGAAGTGTGCCGACTTGGTGAGTCGGTCAACAATCACCCAGATGGAGTCGTGACCTCTGGAAGTGCGTGGAAGTCCTGTCACGAAGTCCATAGATATGCCGTCCCACTTCCACTCCGGAACCTCCAAGGGCTGTACCAAGCCTGCTGGTACCTGATGCTCTGCCTTCACCTACTGGCAGGTGAGGCATCGAGAAACAAACTTTGCTACTGACTTCTTTATGCCCGGCCACCAGTGCTGTCGTCTGAGGTCCTGGTACATCTTCGCCACTCCAGGATGTACCAACAAAGGAGAAGTGTGAAACTCTCTCAGCACCTCCTCTCGCAAAGCGACTGGTACCATGGTACGTCCTCTGAAAAGGATGTCGTGCTCTGCCCCAAGGGAGAAACCCTCAGGTGCTTGTCCCGAGGATATCTGTGCACGCCGTGTCTCACAGTCAGCGTCCTCACGCTGTGCCTCTCTGACCCGCTGCAGTAGTGGAGGGGTGACTGTGAGAGACTGGAGGAAGGCTACTCCATCTCTATCCACGAAGGATATCTGCAAAGAGGCTAGCTGCTCTGTCGCCTCCTCAAGTAGCTGAATGCCCGTCCTCCTACTGAGGGCATCGGCTACTACGTTTCCCTTCCCAGGAGTATAGACTATCTCAAAGTCATAGTCCTGGAGGAACTCGAGCCATCGCCGCTGTCTCAGGTTCAGGTCCTTCTGCGAGAAGATATACCTGAGACTCTGATGATCGGAAAAGACTGTAAAGCGCTCGCCCATCAGATAGTGTCGCCAAGTCTTCAGTGCGAAGACCACTGCTGCTAACTCCAGGTCATGGGTAGCGTAGTTCTGGTCATGCGGTCTCAACTGAAGTGATCCATAAGCGATCACTTCCCACTCCTACATCAGAACACATCCGAGTCCGGTCCCTGATGCATCGCAATAGAATACGTACCCTACTCCCTCCTCAGGAAACCTCAAGATAGGTGCGCTGGTCAATCTCTGTCTCAGCTCCTGGAAGCTCTGCTGACATCTGTCTGACCACACGAAGGGTTTCCCCTTCTTCGTCAAAGCTGTGAGTGATGCCGCAACTCTAGAGAAGTCTGGCACAAATCTCCGATAGTATCCAGCTAGTCCCAAGAAACTCCGAACCTCAGTCACGCTCCTGGGTGGCTCCCATGCTAACACAGCCTCAATCTTCGCGGGATCCACTGCAACTCCCGCCTCAGAGATAACGTGTCCCAAGAAGTGGACCTCACGTATCCAGAACTGGAACTTCGAGAGATTACCATAAAGCTGGTGCTCTCGGAGTGTGTCTAGTACAACTCGCAAGTGATAGGTGTGCTCCTCCTCAGTCGTAGAGTAAATCAGAATGTCGTCGATGAAGACCATGACAAACCGATCGAGGTATGGCTGAAAGATCCTGTTCATGAGAGCCATGAACACTGCTGGAGCAGTGGTTACGCCAAAAGGGATAACCAAGAACTCATAGTGGCCATAATTACATCTGAAGGCCGTCTTCTACACATCCTCGTCTCTGACTCTGAGCTGATGATAGCATGACCTGAGGTCTATCTTCGAGAACCACCATGCTCCCTTGAGCTGATCGAAGAGGTCATCAATCCTCGGTAGCGGATACTTGTTCCTCACTGTCACCTGGTTCAGGCGACGATAGTCAACACAAAGTCGCAAGCTCCCGTCCGCCTTCTTGGCGAATAAAATCGGGGATGCCCAGGGTGAAACACTGGGTCGGATGAACCCCTTGCCCTGCAAGTCCTCCAACTGTACCCGTAGCTCTCGAAGCTCGGCGGGGGCCATCCGATATGCTGGAGTGGATATCGAGGCTGTCCCGGGGTACAAGTCAATATAAAAGTCTACCTATCTGCGAGGAGGTATCCCTGGTACGTCGTCAGGAAAAACGTCCGCAAACTGATCCACCACTGCAGGAAAACCAAGACTCTGCAAGTCAACTGCTCCAAGGATGAGGCTAGCCAACTGATGAGTGATGGGTTGTCCTCTCCTCTGCGGAAGTCCATCCTGTGCTGCTAAGGCTCCCTTCTCGCCGGTGAAGGTGAACCTGCTCCCATCGGTGCGTACACATCGCACCTTGCGCCTAAAACAGTCAATCTGTGCATGGACCGTAGATAGCCAATCCAGCCCAAGATGACGTCGTAAGGCCTCGACGCTGCTACAAGAAGATCCCAGCCAAAGCTCTCGCCTCCTAGAGTAAGCTCACACTACCGGCACCAGTGCGTAATCGTCGAGCCTGCTCCCGTAGGAGTCTCTAGCCGTAAAGATCGAGCCAACGGCTCTGTCGGAATCTCCGAGCTCCGAACAAGGGCAGCGGCTATGAAAGAGTGAATCGCTCCTGTGTCTATAAGAACTGCAGCAAGGGTGGAATAGACACAGATAGTACCTCGAATCATCTCGGGTGCGCCGTGGTCGTAGGCCTCTGCTGCCTGGAGCTGTGCCTGTCTCTGCCCGCCAGCTCCCTGTGGTCGGGGTGGACCTCCTGGTGGTGGTGGTGGTAGAGCCTCAAAGCGTCGCCCACCACCGGCTGCTCGTCCAGCTCCACTGCCTCGTCCACCTCCTCCCTGCGGACTGCCACGGTCGACCCTATGCCTCTGCCTCGGTGGTCCCTCAACTGACTGCTGCTCCTCGTCACGGCGGGTCGGGCAGTCACGAGCCATGTGGCCCTACCCGCCGCACGAGTAGCACTGTCTTCCTCTCGAAAGACCGGCTCCTCGTTGTGTGCCCTGCACTGCTGAGCCAGTGCCCTGAGGTCGTCTGCCCGAAGGTCTGATCTGCCTGGACCCCTGAGTCATCCGTCGACTGCCTGCTGCAGATGAATCTTCCACGTGCCGCCCTGCGGTGGGTCGCTGCGCTGGTGTAGACTCAGCAAGGAAGCTCTCGATCAGAAGGGCCCGCTCCAGTACTCCTATCTGAGTCGGTATGCTGATGGAGATCAGCGATGCCCTGATCTCGTGTCTCAAACCCTGCTCGAAGGTCCGGGCCCGGAAGAATGGGTCCCGTACCATGTCGGTCGAGTACCGTGAGAGATCGGTAAATCTCACCGAGTACTGAGCGACCGTCATGCTGCCCTGCCGCAGCTGAAGAAGCTCCTGGATACGCACCACACGAAGGGTGGCTGGGACGAACTCCGAGCGGAAAAGGCTCTCAAAGTCCATCCATAGAAGAGATGCCTCATCGTGCACCTGGAGCATCAAGCTCCACCATCGTCCTGCTACTGCGTGTAGTAGGCGCGCAGCGAGGATCACCATGAGGTCTGCTGGTGTCCTCACTAGCCTAAACACACGTACTACTACCTCCAGCCAGTCCTCGGCTGCCTGGGGATCTGTCTCCCCGCGAAACCTGGGTGGTCACTGGTGCTGAAACTCATGCAGTGCGCTAAGGCGACGTGCATCGTCAGTGGCTGGTGCTGGAAGCATCGGGGGCTCGGCGGGTAGAGCTATCGCCGGTGCCACTGCTGACAAAGGGCCCTGCACCGAGGCCTCGTCGCTCGGTGGGCTGTCGTCACGCTCGACTCTCGGAACCCTAGCTGGCTGCCGTCGTGGGGCCATCCTGAAAAGGAAACAGGTGCGGCACGGTCAGAACAGTATACCTGGTGAGCTGATATAAGTAATCACAAAGAAAACTTTGAAACACACACGCAATCAATGTTTTCGTGCATTAAGTCGGAAATCAGAAGTCAGGGTCCTGGTGTACGGATACGTCGGCCGTCGCACCAACACTGCACTCCCTGGACTGATAACCACACTCAATACGCTAAACATTATTGCTTCACATAGGAATGATCAGAGTTCACGGTAGAACCGAACTCCTCTGATACCAATTTGTCACGACCCGCCCTCGGGGTCCGTGCCGTGACTACCCCAAGCCCGCCTTCCATAGGCCAGGGGCTGGCGACTAGCACCAAGGCGTAAATCCCGGTAAAAATGGAAGGCATTGCCTTTGTAAAGTATACAAACACCACAGAGTAAGCAAGCGGAAAGTAAACACTAAGCAAAAGCAGAGTACAACTGAAGTGCGGAAAAGTAAATGGGCCAGTATACAAACCCAAACTGAAAGTAAAGTACAACTCGAAAGGGAAAACAGCAACTGAAAAGTAAAAGCCGCTACACCGAGCTGTCCACTAGAAATCCCACCTGAAGGGTGGGTACAGATAGCTCCACTGCTCCACGGGTCCCGCCGTCTGCTCCGAGCACGTCCGGCCCAGTGGTCCACCTCCAGGTACCGTCCTGCTCTGCAAGCCTCAGCTAAGATCAACGCTGTCCGTCGTCTGCAACCAACACAACGTAGTGGTGGCAAAGCCCGTGCAGGGGTGAGTATAAGCTACTTAGTAGGGACCCCGAGACCCCTGAAGGTCTCTCAAATCCACAAAGGATAAACCACGATGAAAGGTACAATCACAAAGTAACAACCGACACTGCTTAGGTATATGCCCATACATATACCTAAGTCATCAATTTCAAATACGCTCCAACCTCCGAGCCAAAGTACAACTCAGTCCACACAGGAAAGTAAACGTATTCCACACAGGAAAGCAAAACGTAATCCACACAGGATAGCACAACACAATCCACACAGGAAAACAACAGGATTCAGCTCACACAGGTATACTTCTTCGAAAGACGATAAAGATGATCTCTGATCCATCTAAGTCGTCGGACCCACGAAGGATCGATAGGTAACTAACCCCCGCAAATGACCCACACAGGATCGGGCCCACGTAGGACCTGTAGGTGCTAGTTCACACAGGACCGCTGAGCGCAAGGACCCACACAGGATCGGGCCCACACAGGACCTGTAGTACTGATCCACGTAGGATCGCTGAGTGCTGTAGTCGTCGTCGTCGAATCCACACAGGATCTCTGTACTGTCGTCGTCGCAGTCACAGTAGCAGTAGTAGCAGTAGTAGTAGTCATAGTAACAGCCGCAGTCGCAGCCAACACTAGGGTTCCCGCACACACCAAGCTCGTACAGGAGAATCCGCTCCACGAGCCGAGAGGCTGATACATCAACTGTCACAAAGTCCAAAGTTGATGTATCCAAAATTTCTGTATCGTCAACAGGAACTCAACGCAACAGACGGCGCGTCGATCGGACGCCCGGTCTGAGAGTTATTGGCATTTTCGTCCCCGGGGCCCGGTTGGTTTTTAAAGCAAAACCAACCCGACCGTACTCCACCTGCGTCCAAACCTCGGGCGGAGTATGCCAAAATATCCGTCTCACTAAGAGGAACACAACAAAGCTGACGACACATCAATCGGACGTCCGTAGCTCAAGATATGAGCGTTTCCGCTCCGAAGGCCCGATTGGTTTCGTGAACGAACCAATCCGTCCAAACTCAAAGTGTTCCGAAACTTTGAGTGCGATATACCGAAACGACCGTCTCGATCCAAGGATTGTGTTTCCGTAGACGGTTCGTCGATCGGAGGTCCGTGACTCAAGTTATGGCCAAAAGACCGAAACCATCTCGAAAATGGGGGGTCCGGGTCCGGGCCGACCCGGCCCGACCCCCCCCGGTCTGACCCGAACCGGGTCGTCCCGACCCGGATCCGAACCGAATCGGGTCGGACCGACCCGGTCTGCTGGACCCGGCCCGGCCGGTGGCGGTGCGGCGGCGCGGCCAGGGTGCCGCACATGTGCAGCACGCGGGGGGTAAAACCACCCCTTTTTTCGGATCTCGGCCGGCCTAAGGCCGGCCGTTTCTCTTCTCACGCGGGACCCGCGGGTCCCGCCTCCTATCCAAACCGGCGGCCGGCGCGGCCGGCCGCCTTATTCTTCTCCGTCGTGGCCATCGCCGCGGCTCTTCCGATCTCCGGCGGCCGGCGAGGCCGGCCGCCCCTGGCTGCTCCGCCGCGGCCGTAGGGCCGCGGCCCTTCTTGATCTCCGGCACCGGCGGCCCGGCTGGCCGCCGGTCGCCTCCTTGTTCCGCTGCGGCCCGTCTCCGGCCGCAGTCTCTTTCGTAAACAACGACGCGGTGCGTCAGCACCGCATTTCTTTATCGCTGCTCGCTCCGGCCATAAATTCTTTTGTTCCTGCACGGTGCGACGACACCGCGCTGTCTCCGCTAAATCAACACGAAAGATTAGAAGGGGGAGGAGAATCGGCCGTGTTCGTGTGGTCCGGTCTCCTCCCATTATAACGATAATAGTTGGCCAATCGTATAAACACAACAATGAACGTTTCACAAATTTTTAATAAAATTTGGAACTACGCCCAACGGATTATTCTTTCATGTTCGAGGGAATGAAAACACGTAATTTGAAAAGGACAAACCCCTACCTTGGTTCTGGAACGAAGTTCGATGATCGATAACGATTCGCGGAAGTCGAGCGTCGCGGTGGTCGGCGTCACGGAAGAAGAACTTCGATGTCGCGGTTATGTCGTCACGGAAGACGGTTCCCGAGAACGTGGAGTTCTTCATCGAAGTTCGAAGGTTCTTCGTGTTCTTCGTCAGAGTTGAAGAAGAAGAAGAAGGAGAAGCTCCCAAAATTCCTCTAAAGGTGGTAAAAGAAATTCAACCAGAATAAAATAAGCTTTAAGCTTATATTATTAAATAACTTTACCACATGAATTTCAAAGGTTTGAATTGAACAACTCACCTCAATTAATACCTAAAGTTGTCAAACATTAATTAAAAGGAGGGTTAATGGGAGTTTTGAGGGAAGATGGAAGGTTGGGTTTCGTGTGGGCCCAACCACACTTAATCCTCCCAAGGGAGGTTAAGTGGATGTGGGTCCCACTCCCAACTCCCTTTGGAAGGATTTATAAAAAAACATCAAGTTAAAATAAAATTTTGTATTTCACAAATTTTATTTAACTTAATCTAAAAACCCAAAAACTAACTTTCAACCCGTAATAAACGCAACTTCCGAAAAAGTCTCCTTAAGCGAATATCGGCGCTGCGAGTTCATCGGTGCCCTCGGATTTCAATTCCGAGCACCGGATCAAAAGTTAGGAATTTCCGCTCGTTCGTTCACTGAACGTACCCGAGCCAAACTTCAGAAATTGATTCCGGGCACCCCGGGCCTCGGAATCAGGTGCCGTCAGAAACCGCGCTCTTATAAAATTCCAAAGAAAATTAAGAAAAAAATTTCCCTTGAATTTTACGGGTCTTTACAATATATTCCATTCATTTTTAATAATAATAATAAATATAATTTTTATAATATTATTCTTAATTTTAATAATGTTAATAATGATAATATTCCCATTAATAATATTATCAATAGTTTAATTCAATTTTACTTTTTCTTATTCTTATTTTAACTATCATTTTATTAGTCGTTAAATTATTATTTTAGTTTTCAAAGATGGGAAGGTTTCACGGTCTCCTGTGTGAATCCTGAAGGATTCCAAACCATGATCTACCCATGTTCTAGAAGCCGCAAAACCCATAACATGATTTACTTCAATTAAAACTCAAAAATTTAAACTGGGACTCAACCAGAATCCCAAAAAAATAATCTAAATCCCTGAAAAAAATGAAATAAAGAAATTAAAAAGGCTGAGGTGTGACATACTTCATATCATGTTAAAAATAAATTTCATAATTATTGAATTTGAAAAATGATCATAAAGCATTTATTTTTCAATCAATGGGAGGGAGAATAAACTTGGTATATATGTGAGAGACATAAATATATAATTTAAAATAAATCCTTAACACCAATCATTGTTTTCATTGATGAAAATTCTTCTAAAAATATTAAAAACATTCTTGAGGAAAATAAACATTTGACTTTACGTAACATAGAAGGATTTCATCTTATATGGAAAATTATTTTGAAAGATAACTTTGAATTTTTTTGAGGAAAAAATGCCTTTTCATTTTGAAAACACTTATTTAAGATCTAGAGAACTTTAAAACAATAAATTTTTTTTTTTGAAAATAAACTTTGAAACATAAAATATAATCTTTAAAAAATCTATTTTTCATGATGTAAGAGGAGTTTCATTCATATCAAATACATTAAAAAAAGGCTACTTTGGACATTTTTTTAAGAAAAGTAAAAAGTACCTTGTTTAGAAAATGATGGAAAGAATATTATTTTTTGAAAAGTATAATTAAGGGTAAAAATTACTTTAAAAAATTATAGTAAAACTTTTTTTATCATTTTAATAAATCATTTATTTGTAATAAGAATGATTTTCGATCAAAGAGTGAAATAAAGTCGGATTTTCTTGAAAACATTTTATCAATCACTTTAAGTACCAAAGAGAGGAATATAGTAATATTACATGAAAAAACATGAATAACCTAAGGATAAGAAAATGGAATGGGTTTATTATATAATTATCAAATAATTACCTTCAATTGAAATTCAAGCATAAGAAATCCCAATAAAAATGAGATTGAAACATAAACCCTTACCATTTTGAAAATTTTTGAATCACTACTTACCATGAATTAGTTAGATGAATTTTAAATTAAAATATCATTATATAGGAATTATTCATGATATATTATGTAAATGGTAATTATATACACCATTCAATATAAATTATGTGCATAAATGTAAATGTGTTCCAAAGAAGTTAGTTTGAGATGAAACCCATACAAAGTCTGTATCATTGAGGTGAGAGTTAATCAATGGGATGATAATGTGTAAAAAAATTATATCCAAAAAAATAAAATTTAAAATACAATATAAATTAATAAAAATTAATTTCACAAATAATATTGTAATAATATAGTCAATGAAGTTGACGTATAACCTAATGAATGAAAATTGAGTTAAGAGACCATTTACCCCACACATCTCTTTAGTTGAGTGCTATTTAACCTCATTTGTAGTGGTTTCAAACATGATATCAACTAATAATAGAAAAATATTAATATTTAATATATCATATATGGTCCTTTTATAATATCTTATTACCATTCATTAATAATATTCTATTATCACTATTGATTTGGGTGTTAGTTGCTTTGTTTTATCATGCATGTTTTTTCGTGAATGTTATAGATCATGAAATTAGGATATAGTTACATCATATAAATAATGATATTAATGTTATAAAAATCATTTTTTTCATTATATAAATATTTATAATCATTATTTAATTTTGAACATGGAGAATGAATCACATCACTTTGTGGAGAGGGTAGGTCGTACGTATGCACGAGTGATGTTATCATTTCTTTAACCTTTGAAAAGGTAATGAAGTTTATTGTATATTAGTTTCAAATTATAAATATAATTTCATATATATCACATATATTTTTTAAATTTATCCTTTATTACCACTTATTTTAAGAGTTAGTGAAAAATGAATCACATCGCTTCATGAGGCGGTAGTCTGCCGTACACATGAATGACGTTATCATTTATTCAATGGATGATAAGGTAAGAAATTATAAGATATATTAATTTTATATAATGATTAATATATCATTAATATAATATATAAAAATCAAATTAATCCTTATTAACTTCCATGTAAAGTATAAGTGAAAAGCGAATCACATCACTTGGCGAGACGATAGTCTCCCATACACACGAGCCACATTGGCATATTCCCTACAGAATGGAAAGTAAGAAGGTGTATTTGATATTATAATTCAAAAATTATAATTTTATATTAAATATAATATATTAAAATTATATAAATCATTATATCCATCCTTGATTAGATATGATGGAAAATGAATAATGTCGGTTCGTGAGGTTGTAGTCTGCCAAACACACGATCGATGGTTTAGTTTCCCATTTCAGGGAGGAGAATATGTCTATAAGTAATTAAATTAATATAACAAAATATAATTATATTTAATTTACTTATGTTAAAATATAATCATGTTTTAAAAATATTATAAAGATTTCTAGGATGAAATAGAATAAAATAACTTTTTCTTCAGAAAACTTCTTTTAGTTTAGACCAACAGCCTTCTTAGGTTGGATTTATGAAAAAAAGACTTCTAGGATTATGTTATTAAATTACTTAAGTTATGAGGTCATTTATTTTATTTAAAAAGTATTTTTGAAGTGTGTGAAAGAGTGTCGAGTGGGTGGCCTTTTATAAGTAGGGCAGAGGATACATTTGGAATTTTTGAAAAGAAATAATTCCACCCACATATTTATAATGAAAAAAGGATACAAAATATAAAATTTTAGAAAATTATAATATATAAGAGATAAATATGACAAAAATAGGATTTATATTAGTTTTGGGTCATTTTTAACCCTTTCCTTTTTAGTTTAACCCCTCAATAAACCCATTTTTACCTTAACTACGGTAAATAATTTCTACTGTTTTAATTATTCATTATGGTAAAAAAATAAGTTAAACATATTAGATAATATAAGTTATACTTATTAAAAATATGTAATAATTTTTTTGAAATTAAAATCCTATAGGTGGTAGAATCTAATTTAAAATTAATCCCCCAGACGTGTCGAAAATATAGTTTTTCATTAAATTTATTTTTTAAGGAAAAGATGATCTTATATTAACTATACGAAAAGTAATAATAATTATATGAATTTCAATTAATATTTATAGATATATAATCTATACATTTTATTTAAATAATTCCACTTTATTTTTAATTATAATTATTTAAAATGTTTAAAAATTATACACTTTAAAACAATTTTCAGAAAAATGTGTTTTAAATCCATAAGACAATCTTATACTAAAATATTATATAAATATAATTTAAATATAAAATAATAGAAATAATATAACTAAATTATAATTATGTCAATTATAAACCAAATTAAAATAACAATGTGAGTTAATTTATTAAAAATAAATGGCAATTTTATAAAAAAAAGGGTATTTTCACTTTTTACAAAAAAGATTAATATTTTTTAAAAAATAAAAATAATTCACCATAACTTAATATTGATTTAATGATTTAAAAATCAATTTTTTTAAATTAAATTTAATAAAAGTGGTAAAGATTTATTTTAATATATGTGTGAAAACAAAATTAAACCACCTATTAGAAAAGTACAAATTTTAGAAAACATTTAAATTTATTTCAAATGGTTATTATTTTCTTTATAATCAATTGATAAACATTGAATTTATTTTATAAATTCATGAACTATATAATATTCATATTTTATCTAGTCCTATTAATACCCACCAATTTAATGTTTATGTTATAATGGAAATGTCTAAATATTAATATTTTAATAGAGTATCATGGTTTATTTAAACCTAGTGTTGTGGGCATTACAAGCTATCAAAGTGATTTATTTTATTTAATGATAATTATATTAAAAATTATTGGGGTGTTACATTGATCACCGATGATTATCCTAGCATCATCGTTAGAGTAAAATATATATCAAAATAAGAAATTTCAAATGTTAAGTATCTTGTAAACTTTAGGTAATGGGGATTAATATTACTATACACCACCAAGTATATCAGTGACTATATGAAATTCCATGTGATGTAAATTTTTAGATCTATATATAACACATGTATCTACTTATTATCATATGAGTTCTACCTTGTATCATATATGAGACTATACTAATGCTAATATAAACATATTAGCACAATCTATAATACTTCATGATGATTATCAATTTTGGATAACTAAAAGTCACACTTTTAGGGGTTTTATCATTACACTATTCATATAATATACACAATATAAAATAATGAATGATAAATATATCATGTTTTTATTATAAAACCAAGATAAATTTATATTAAAAATAACCATTATATCTAATCCCTCATATATCTATATGGTGACACAAGTTAAACATATCTTTATTTTACATAATTTCCCTATGATAAAAATTAAATCTCCAAAAATAATATCAGAATCCAAAGAATGAAAGGTTTAGTGTCTTTGAGGACCAATTACATAAGAAATTTATTTAACAAAACTATTTAGTATTTCTCTATAATCAAAAAATACTAAACTGTTTTAAGACTTATCATAAGATACACTCATCTTCATAACCTAGGGTATGAAAACATAATAAAAGAGTGAGATCAAATTCTTAGTAAGGTTAAAAACAAGCGATAATAATCAAATATCATAGGTGACCATAATATGAGTATATGTGTATAATCAAGATACATAATAAAGTCATACCCAACAAAACATAGAAAAAAATTCAAGAATCATGGCATAAATCTTGGCATAACATAAGACATTGACCAAAAATTGTGGAAACATTAATCAATAAAAATTATCCATGAGAGAATAACTTAGTCATGAGTATAAACATAAATCTATGAAATTTTCAACCATGGAAAAAACATAAGAATAGAAATCATATGTCTAGGCTACCCACCAAGACATTCATCATATAATATGCTTGGGATAAACACCTTTATACCTTCTTGGGCTTTGGATAATCCTCCTATGTACACTTGGGATTTGGATAAATCCTCATGTGCACCCCTTTATCTTGGGATAAATCCTTCTTTATACACTTTTGCTTAGGAAAAATCCTCTCGTTTACTATTTTTCTTAGGATAAATCCTCTCGTGTACCCTTTTTCTTGGGATAAATAATCCCATGTACCCTTTTTCTTGAGATAAATCCTCCCATGTACCCTTTTTCTTGGGTTAAATCCTCCAGTATACCCTTTGGATTGGGATAAATCCTCCCATGTTCCCATTTTATCTCATCAGATATAAACATTTCTAATTCATTGGAGGGTGATATAGGACCCCACTTTTCAATCATCCAAACATATAGTTCCATTTAAAATCAAATCATTCAACTTACAATAAATAACCCTTGGGAAGAAAATGTGTTCCAAAACATTTCGAATGGTATTAAAAACATGATCATTAGACACCAAAAACATAATCTCCAAAAAGGAATATTTAATAAGAGAACATATCAAGTGATTTATGAACCATTACTCTAATAGAGTAGAATAATTTTAAAATAGAAGTGAAATCATAAAAATTATTTTTCTGAGAAATAATTTCTTAATATCCTCATGAAAAGACATGATTTTCAAACCACTTTCCAGAAACCTTTTTTAAAATATAAAGAGAAAACTTTATAAAAAATTACTTCAAAACAAATTCTAATAAAGAGACCTTGATAAAAGATAAATAATATGTCAAAATTTTATGTATAATGGAATAATATAATATCATGGTGAGGAAAAAACTTTTAAATATTTTAAAATTCCATTATTGAAGACCCGCATCATTAAAAGGTTAATGGAACCTTTATTTTAAAATAAAGTGGAATATATGGATCATTATAGAAAGAAACAAGTTAATTTTCCACTAGGGAAATTAGAACATTAGAAGGAAGTAAAAACATTGATATACAAGGAAAAGTAATTAAAATAAATGAGAATTGTTATTAACAAAAAATGAATTTTCGTGAAACCATTGAGTCATCAATGAATAAGAATTAGGTGTGAAAAAATATTTCTCTAAAACAATGGTTGAATTAAAATATGACATAAATATAGGCCATAATAGATCAATATTTAAATATAATAGTCAAATAGGAGTGATTACATCTAATGGAAAAGATTTGAGTCATAAAATACATTAAAATTTGAGGAGAATTAAATTCAAAACCTATTTAAATAAAGATATATTTACATTTAACTTCAATTACCATGAAGAAATGGTATTTCATGATTTAAAATCTTAATTAGCTAGTATATACACCACTTAAAATTAATTAGGTGCATAACATAAAACAAGTCTCAAAGAGAGAATTTTACAATGAAAAAACCCTTTGTATTTTCACTTACCCAACCATGACCTAAAATACTATTTAATGGAAATAAATGTCTTAATTACTTATATTAGGAACTTAATATAAACATAATACACTTTTATAATTTTTTTATAAATAAATAAACTGATTAACTGATTATATATTATTTTAATTATCGAGTGTTGGAACTTTTGGTTGTTTGTTTCATACATATTTCAGGAAAACTTGATTCATTTCTAATAAGTGGATTAAAATTCATAATTACTAGAACATTAAAGATATAAAAATCATTTTTTAAATGATTACTTATGTCCCATTTTCAGTAGGTGAAAGACATGTATATGACTTTTAAAAATGGAAATCACGATGAACTAGTTTTCAACATGTTTAACGATCAAAAGGTGTCACATTAATAAATATTTAAAATATTAAAAATAAAATTATAGAATCATTAAAACATATTAAATATATAATTATTAGATTTCATTTCCATTATATGATATCCCATAAACATTTAGGACATAATCGTTATAATAATTTTTACATAGGCAGTTAAATCGACCTAAATTGTAACATGTTATAATGATATAATGAGCAAGTGGATGTGTTTAAAAAAGGATAATGTGACATAAAAACAATCATAAAAATTTTATAAACATCACATATCCTCATTAAATCCATTCTAGGAAAAATCTATGAAGGGTGGTGATTATAAATGAAATTCATTTTTTGTGGAGGTAGTAGTCCGTACATATGTATTCTTAATGATCTCATTTCTCAATGAATGGATAAATAGTGGTATATAAAAAATGATCATTTTAGAATTTTATTTGTGACATATAAAACATATTAATTCATAAAATATATCCATGATACCGTCCTTGATAGGTGGTGATATAAAACAAACCTGATAAAATTATGGGGGCGGTAGTTCGCATGTACGCATCATAGATGTTTTGGTTTCTCTTAGTGTATGGAAGAAAATGAATATTTTTTATTTAATTAATATAATGAAATTTAATTATATTAATTATAATGATTTATATGAATTCATATAACTTTTTGTCTTTTTTATGAATCATGGTTTTCCGTTTTCTCATTCTTGTTTTTGAGTTTATCCCTGATTGGATGAAATTATTAGAGCTATGAGTGGATTGTGAAATCGTAAATCAGGGTTTTTGTTGTTTTAGGACAAAATGGGAAGCACCATGGAAGTAGTTCTAGCAGTGGTGGTACCAAAATTGGCTCGATACAAAATAGAAAGGGGAAAATGGCTTGGCTAACCCATACTGCATGAGAATGTCCCATGTTGGTCACATCTTGGGCAGCCACACCATGCTCATTTTGGAGGCCATGGTGAGGGAAAAACACTATAGACCTTGTATTAACACCATATTCCTTTATTTTTTTTGGGATTTATGTTCAAGGAAACCATGGTTAATGGAAATCCATAGTTTAGGTCATGATGATGATTGTTTTTCATTTGAAATAGATTAAAAACCCAACCTTCTTCTTAGATCTTGACCAAAGAAAAAGGGTAATGTGTGTGGATTAAAAGTTTGATCTTTAATAAAATCATTAATTAGTTACAACATTGTTTAATCAATTTGTAATTCTCTTTTTATATTATTTTATTTCTAGATGAATTTCATGAATTTTAGGGTTAGGCTTCGGATGAACCATCTTGCTGAAGCTAGAACCTTAATTTTTTTTATCATGCCTCTTATTGTGTTGATCTAAGGGATACATTCATACTTCTTAAATTATACTTCTGTATTTAGGTGATTCAGTTAAGGTCTTCAGTGAGTATCCTTATTTAGTTGAATTTATTATCTTCTTTCTTATTAGATTTTGTAATGATATTGTTTTGGATTAGATAATGATGCCTCGTTTCATCTAATGAAATATTCTTGCATTGGTGTTACAACAACATTCTTGAGTATTGGAGTCATTCTATGAAATTATAGTGAAATTATCTTGGAAGATTCTCCTATTTTCACTGTCAAAGAGGTATGTTTATTCTTCCTTCAACCATGATCATATTCTACTTATTTCAGTAGTCATCATTATGTAAGTGTAATTATACCCCTTGGCTTGTTTTTACTTATAACTTGCACTAGAATATATATTGTTTTATATGAAACTAGTTATAAGAGTTATTAGTGAGATAACTTGTTCTGGTTGGTGTGTAAACATGTGGTGGGAGACAACACCCATAATGAACCTCAATAATAACATTGAAAAACTTGAGGTAGGATGTTTCTTAACTTTTGGGGTTCTTATATGCACATGTTTCCTTGGTCTGGTTATTATGCTAGCATAATTTGATGTCCGTTCCAGAATTTGATCACATGTGGAAATTTGAATATCTATGAGTCCCATTTATGATAATTATTTCTATTAAAATGCATATATCTTTTTATTCATGTATGTGTTGTTCACATATATTTTGTGTTGCTAATGTTTTCTCATAATGACATGATATTCTTTTCCTTATATTATCTACCCTGTTATGTGTATTACCATTATTTTAAAGGTATTGTTCTTTGTGTCCAAAATAGGTGGAACAACAGGACGTGGTTATCCCTTAGTGGTTGGGTGTAGATTTGCTGTGGAAATGGAGATGATTAACATGAGAAAATGTTAGGGATACAATGATCCCTCATTGATTTCAAGTGAGGTACATGATGACTACCGATTCCGAGTAGCATGTTAACTGGATGCCTAGTGGATACTGAGTAGAAGGATAAATCAATACCTAGTAATGTTGAGAACATGACCTACTTGATGTCTATAGGATGCTAAGTATATTATATATATTATGTTGAAAAATATTTTACTATCCTTATGGCTTGTTCTTGATTATTTCTAATACATGGATATTCCTTCCAATATGGTGTCGAAACATGTATGATCAGGGCTTGTGGTGGACTGGTTTGCACAAGAGTACTAATTATGTGATTTTTTATGCTTCCTTGGTAATTTATTATTATCATTATATACACATATTATACAGGTGTACATTTTCTAAGGATGCATCGGTGGTGTAATACTAGGTTTATTACTCAAAACCTACCCGGGCACCTCGATATGCATGCAAACTCCATGTATAGGGATACAAGAAAGGGAAGGGGGCCTATGGAAGATGGTTAGGTTATGGAGAATGGAACTTGTGTGGGACCAAGATAGACTGTGGAGGATTTCTATATAGTTTATGTATTTGTTACCTACCTACACTTTTACTCTAGTATGGATTTCCATATAGGTATCCCATTTATTATTTTTTTTACATTTGTTCTATTTAACATTATCTTACTTCCAAAATTTTTAATATGAGTTGTTATATTTAATTTATATTACTAATGAATTGATATGATATTGAGGGTATATTCCCCCAAATAATGTTGTTCAGAATCTCGCTATTTTTTCAGTAGACTCTTGCATATTGGTAGGTGTGAATGAGGTCTTGTGGTCAACCCGACCTGAATGAATTTTATATTTCTATTTATTTTTAGATAATACCCATTTTTTATCTAGGATGAGAGGGAAACCTTACATGAACCATATTCCAGAGGGATAAGGACTAGTACACAAACTTAAGGCCCAAAGACCATAACACACTAGAACTAACCCTCCCTAGAATTTTTTTGTTGATGGCACCTAGCTCCCCACCCTGTATGGATGACCAACTAGAACTTCCCTGTGAAGAGTTTCATGGTTTTGGGTATCGATGTAGGTGTCCATATCCAATCATTATTTTAATCTAGTTAGCTCTACTCTAGTGGATACTACTTTCTCTGATTCTTCTTATGGGCCTTATTGACGTGTGGGCATACCTGACTACTTCATGGACCGAAGGCCCTATAGACCAAAGTCTAGATGTGGACCTATATCCAGAATCCCCAAATATATTTCTCATAGTCCCAAATCAGCAGAATAGTTCTATAACTATAGTTACTTCTACAATACCTAGTAGATCATTTTTAGGCATTAAAAAATGTTATTAGAGAAAATTTTTCTTATTTTATTTTTGGATAACCTGGTATATAGTAGAAATGAGATAGGAAATGTGGGGCTTGGGTATGGGAGTTAGAATATTCTTGGCCAGCTTATTTTTAAGGACATATGAGTTACCATTGATGAGATTTATATTACTATTTTATCATATTTGGGGTGAATTTATGCATCATTATTAGGAATATAGGATTACATTCCATATATATACCAATTTCATGATTTATATTAGTTCTTCAATTTAATGCACTGATTGTGATCTCTATTTGGGATAGAATTGTATTATTTGACTGTGGGATATATATATTTCCCTTACTCTTGTGATATATCTATTGTAATTAATTTTTTAAACTATATAATAATTTTTTATTTTGTATATATATATATGTGATTGTGACTAATATAGTAGGATGGAATCCTTTGTTAGTTCTAGGAGGTATACACCTTGAGTTGTGGGTAGACCATTAGGAAAACCTTTGTGTGATCCCATAGACTGAATAAGATCTATAATAATTATGGTTTTCAATGTGTTTCCTCCATGATTTTGAAGATGGTTCCATGAATAATACTAATAAGACCACCTGATGATGTGGGATGTGATGACCCTTCTGGGAGGATACCCATGTTCCACCCCTACTATATAAGATGGTATAACAAAGAATGCTCTTACACCTTCTCTGATAGTGTAGTTAGTTAGAACACCTTAGACGGGGGTGCTTCTTCTTATTCTTACCTAGGGTGGAGGGGCACTGAGGTCCATGGTTAACTATTCTAGGTACTTACAGCTCCAGTTTCTACTAGATTTTTAGGGAAATGAAGGGCTTCCAGATTTGGATGAAAGGATATATATAATTGAGGGTGTCTTTGACCTCACTGAGACACATGAGGAATGAAATGTGAAACTATATGTATCAATGATCCAGGGACCAACTATGAGGTGGTGGGGTGTGATGGGACAGGTTGATAGATGTGAGGGTCTCACCTAGAAGGCATTCAATGACATATTCTTTTGGTAAATCCTTGTCAATATGATAAAGATGGACCATGTGTAAGAGTTTATGGATAAAAAATAGGGTCCCATGATGATATCTCTGCACTATACTCATTTCACTAATATATATATTTTTTATCCTATCTTGGATGTGAATGATGCATAAAAGGAAAAGAAATTCGAGATCGGTTTTCATTCCAACATTAAGAGACATGTTATGTACTTCAATAAATTAAAATACCCTAAGATTTTATGTAAGGCCGTGAATTTTGAGAAGGGTCTGGAGGAGGATCGAGTAGTTGGTCTTCTTCCACCATTCTGTACTTAGGTAAGGGTACCTCTTAATACTATGATAAGTTCTTCTTCTAGTAGTAAGTAGAGGAAGACTAGGTATTTGGGGTAAAGTAGTGGTATCACAATGAAGTAGATTTTTTTCTTTAGTTTCCTTAAGATTTTATCTATAGTGCTTTAAATATAGAAATACCAGTCATTACCATAGGGTTTTCACAACACCACAATTCCAATGCCGACAATGTGGTAAGACATAAAATATATAATAGTTTTTCTCTATTTATATGAGGTTAGGTATCTATATAGGATAAAGGAAAATATGTTTAGGGAATGAGGGATATGGATAGGGTCCTCAGTAGTATACTCAAACATTGATGACTTAGATAGGTTATACATCTTAGGGGTAGGGTTACGAAGCCGAGGTAGGATGAGTCTATGCATTGGATCAGACTCCAGAAGATGGTTTTGAAGGACCATCTACTATCTAAAGTAAATTATTGATCACTTCAAAATTGTATAATATTTTTTTTGATACTGGTGCTTACCATTCCCTTATATATTCCCAATTTGTTTCTAGGCTTGACTTACCAACCCCGATTTCTTCTAATTTAATTTCCCTTGACACACCATTGGGAACAAATGTATATAATTTTTAGTGATGCCTAGAGTGTCCTATAGTCATTATTGTGTGTGTACATATATGAGACTTAATGATTTTGGTGTTGCCAAAATTTGATGTGATTTTTATCATAGACTAGATAACCAGCTTTCGAGATCACATTGATTGCTATCAAAGATGTATATCATTTAAATATTCTAAGGGAGAGAAGTCTATGATGAATGGTGAGCAGGAATTAGGAGTGGGAAGAATTACTCTAGACTTGAGGCATCTTTATAAGATCATGATAAATATTATAGGATTTGTTCTTTCAATAGGATCAATGGAATCCCCCTCATCTTTTCCTCTAGTTTTGGATCTCTATCAGGATGTCTTCCCTGGAGACTTCACAGGACTTACCCCTAATATAGGAGTGTAATTTTAGATAGATCCTCTTCCCAGATCATAACTCATTTTTATACCCCCTTCTTGTATAATTTCAATCATGTCGAATGAGATCAACGTACATCTCAAGGACTAGGAGAATAAGATAATTAATCAGGACTAGTACTTAACCATGGGGTGCACTTGTTTTATTCAAGAATAAGGAAAATGATAGTCTTTGACTCAATTTAGATTTCCAAAAGGTAAATATGGTTAGAGAAAAGAACAAATATCATTTTCCAAAGATTAATTATCTCTTTGATTAGTTATATGGATGAAAATGGTTCTATAATATTGATCTTTAATCGTGTTCTCATCAATTTCAAGATAAAGAGGATTGCATTCTGTGGTTGATGTTTCATAGTAGGTATGGGATGCATAAGTACCTGGTGATGCCATTTGGATGGATGAATATGCCAATAGTTTTTATGCCTCTCCTTGACATGATCTTAAACCCATATGTAGATACATTTGTCAAAATTTTCATTGAAAAAATCCTCATATACTCACCAAACCCATTGAATTTTGTGAAACATCTCGAGTAATTCCTAATGGTAATTCGATCACATCAGATTTATTCCAAGATGTGAAAGTGTAAATTTTGGATTTATGTGGTAAGGTTCTTGGGGAATGTGGTGTCTGAGATAAGTATATCTATGGACCCATAGAAAGTGGAGGTAGTGATGTCTTGGAAACGTCCCTGGAACATGTTCAGGATCATGATATTTCTGAGTTTATCGAGATACTATCAACATTTTATCTTGGATTTACCTATTTATCAGCACCTAAAAAATCACTAAAGTATATGGGAGTAAAGTTCCAATGGTCCGATCAGTGTGAAGATGCTTTTCTTAAGTTGAAGAGGAGGTTTACTACAACTCCAATGTTGATTCTTCTTAAGTATAATACTGTATATGTAGTGTACTATTTTGCATTATGAGGTATATTAGGGGAAATAACAAGGTAGATAGAGTGAGTAGTAAAATATGGGTCATGTTAACTATGAACCCATGAGAAAACATATCCTATGGATTAATTTTAGATGATTAAAGTGATTCATTCTATAATGTGTTGGTGACACCATCTCTTTAGTGATAGGGTTTTCATCTACATAGACCACAAGATCCTCCACTATATATTCACACAAGACATGGATTTGGGAAATAAGTTTTGGGTAGAGTACCCATAGGCATTAAAAATTAATATTACCTATTCAATAGGTATAGATAACATTATTACAGGTGATCTTTGTTGTAATACATAGATATATTTGGATCTTGGTGAATGGAATTCATAAAAATAGAAGCACTTACTGGTTTTTTGGAAATATGTAGGATAAATGATTTAAAGGACCATAGATCAATGACATGTTCTCCATTAGTGGTAAAATAATTTTTTGTAGGCCAGGTAAAGGATGGATAGGAGAATGATCCAAACTATGTTGTAATGTGGGAATAGAAGGCTAAAGGTGATATGATTCCTGGGTGGTCTTTGGACTATGATGATGTGATCCTTGTGAATGGGGATTTTTATTCCTTGATTCTATTAGGGATGATATTATGAGATACTTTTATACCTCTAAGTGATATGTACATCTTATAATGAAAAATAGGTACCATGACTTGAGGTGAAAATTTTGTCGGGTAGGGATGAAGAGGGACATTGTTGGATTCATTTCCTGACGCCTTACCTTGTAGAGGATAAAGAATGAGCACCAACATCTTGGTGGACTACTCCAGCAACTTCATGTGCCCATCTAGAAGTGGTAGGTTTCCATAATATATTTTTTTATAAGGTTAGACATGATTTTGAGGAGTTATGAAACTATTTGGGTGATTACCAAAATACTAAAAAAATGTTTCTCGTTTATAATTGATCTATGAGACTCACTCAAGAGATAAGCTGATAAATTTATATGTTCACAAGATAGTATTCTTATGTGTATTTCCATTGAGAATTTTATCTGAAAGAGACACATGTTTTACGTCATGGTTTTAGAAAGGTTTTCACATGTCCTTAGGGGATCATATGGGATTTATTATAGCATTCCATCCTCAAATATATAGGTATTAGGAGTGGAAAGTATAATTCTAGAGGATATGTTTCAAGATTTTATCCTATAAATTGGTGGATTGTGGGATGATAACATCAACATGGTTGTGTTCATATACAACAATAGTTACTATGATTCGTTTTAGATTACACCTTATAAGGCTCTTTATGGTTAGCCATGTTCTTCACTATTTTTTTGGTACATGGCTAGTGAGATAGTATTTTTGGTCCCTAGTTTGGTACAAGAAACCTTTAAGATAGTGAAATAGATTTATAATAGGTTGATCAAAGATCAGAGTAGGAAAAGATCTTATGATGGCCGTTTGAGGAGACCTATGGATTTTTTAGTAAGAAACTGTGGTTTTCTAAGAGTGAATCATCAATTAGGCTATCGATAATTAAGAAATAAAAATAAGATTCCATCACACTTTGTTGGACCCTTCATGATCACAGAGCGGGTTCTGATAGTTTCATACCATCTATATCTTCCCTTATGATATTGATGTATACATGATTTTTTATGTTTCTTAGATATAAAGGTATATTTCTAATCCCATTCATGTAATATACTATGAGGATGTTCAGATAGAGCTGATAATATCATATGTGGAGCACCTGGTGTGGATTGAGGCCCAAAGCAAGAAAGTAATATAAGGGAATATGGTATCACTTATCCTTATACTATGGAATCTTGGGTGAATCCAAGAGGAGACTTGGGAGTGGGAGGTATATGTTTGATCATAGTGACCTATGTTGTTCAATATGGACCTCTTTATATTCTTTTTAGGTATGAGAAGTCCTTATAAGGAAATATTGTAAATTTCTAAAACTTCAATTTCTTTTATGTGAATCCCTATTTCCCTTTTTACACTTATTGTTATTGCGTTCTTATATGAATGGATGGGTAATTTATATCTTTTATTGTATTAGGGAAGATTAAATTTGTGTTTTACTTGTTTTGGGAAAAAATTGAAAATATCATAGCCATAGTGTTGGCTGCAGTGGTCCCTGGGGTGTCTCGGTGAACAAAACAAGGGGGAATACGACTTTTCCAATTCATGGTAAACGTGTATAGATCTTATCAATCATTTATTAGAGATCCACACAACACCTATTTTGGAGAGTGTGGTGATGGGAAATATCTTTTGACCTCTGAGACATGCCACATGCCATGCCATTTTGGGCTGTGTGTTCAAGGACCCCATGAACAAGTCTAGGCCATGGTGTAGGGCATGGTCGTGGTCGTGTTTCATTTGAAATGGCCAAAATCACTAACAATCTTCTAGAACCATAATTTAAGTAAATTGTAAATTCTTGTGGATTAAAAGTTGGAGTTTTAATGTATTAACTAATCAATTCCAACCTCTATTAATTGATTCATCCAGCTTTCTTGATCTTCTCTTTGATTTTATAGATGACTTCCAAGTGTTTTATGGTTAGGATTTGGAAACACATTTTTACTAAGGCTATAACCTTGGGTTATATAATACTTTATCTTCTTGGGATGATATAAGGTCCCCTTTTATCCTTCTTCAATGATACTTCTAGAATTGGGTGACTCAATGAAGGTCTTCAGTGAGTTGCCCTATTTGGATGAATTTTCTCTCTTCATTCTTATTTGATCAGAAAATGTGGTTGTTATGGATTAGATGATGATGTGTTCTATTTCATAATGATTTATTATAGTTTTTTTGTAAAAATTAATATCTTTAGGATCAATGGAATTCTATCAAATTTCAATGGAATTTTCTTGGTGACTTCTCCTCTTATCACTATCCAAGGTCAATGATTTATTTTTCCTTAAAATGGGCTTAAATTCCATAATTTTTTATATTTATATTTATATAAGTGTAGTTCTACCCCTCAAACAGTTATTCCTTGTGTATTACTTGATAAATTTTTTTTATGTGAAACCAGTTCTATGAGTTATTTTTAAGCAATCATGTTATGATTAGTGTGTGAACATTGTTCGAGAGCTGAAAGCCTTGGCAAACCTGAATTTGGACACTGTCAACCTTGAGGTAGAAGTTATTTACCTTTTGAGGATATTTTATGCACATGTTTCCTTGATATGATTCTTTTATATCATAATTTTATGATCATGAATGATTTTGATTACATGTGGGTGTGTGTAAAGTTGTGATACCCATTTATGATAGTTATTTCCATGAGTATTCTTGTAGCAAGTTTATTCATATTTGATGTTGATCACATGTTTTGTGTGATGCTATTATTTTCATAGTATGATATGATACGAATTTCATTGTATTATTTACCTTGTTATGTGTATTACTAGGGATTGGAAGGTATTTTATTGGTTATCAGAATATGTGGACCTTTATTACATGGTTATCCCTTAGAGGGGAAGTGACACAAATTGCGATGATGGTAATGATGGACCTGGTCCTAGGGTAGGGATATGAACATTCATCATTAATTTAATGTGAGGAACTCAATGAAAAATGATACAAAGAATCATGATTACCCATGTCCTAGTGGATTCCAAGTAGCATGATCAATCAATTCCAATTGATGTAGAGAACATGAGTCACTTGATTCCTAGTGGATGTTGAGTAGTTTGTTCGCATGATTCCGAGCCATATTTAACATCCTTGTGGTTAGCTCAAGATTATTTTTGATTCCTTGATATTCCTTCAAGTATGGATCCAAAATAGGTGTGTTTGGGGCTTGTGGTGTCTCAGTTCGTATGCGATTTCTTAATATGTGAATGTTTATTATTTATTACCAATTTATTATTATCATGGTATTCAATTGTTATACATGTGAAAAAATGTTCATGACACATTGGTGGTTTCCTATAGTATTTTATTACTCACACCCTACACGAGAATCTTGATGTGAATATAGAATTTATGTATAGGCATCTAAGTGAGGTCAAGGTGCTCATGCCATATGGTTGATCCTTGGAGCATGGAGCAGGTGGAGAGATCGAGAGATACTCTGGAGGATTTCTACTTAGTTTAACTTATTTATTACCAGCATGTACTTCTAATATGGTCTATATTTCTTTATAGGGATCCCATTTATTATTTATTTGACTTGTTTACCATTTCAAATTATATTTATTCTACATTTTTTACTATGAGTTTTTATATTTGATTTATTTTATTAGTGAAATAATATAATACTGAGGATATAGCATCCCATTAAAAATATTTAGATCCTCTTTTCCAGTCAGAAACCTATTTTGTACGAGGAGGAATGTGTGAAGCCTTATGGATCCCCATCTTTGACCTGGTGGTTTGAGGCATGAATTTAAAATTTCATTACATTAACTAGGTTATATATGACTTATGAAGGATTAGAGTCAAAAAAATAGTACGTTAAAGTAATAATCATAGTGGAAGATTGAGTTTTCTCATAGAAAAATACTTGTAAATAATTTCCTTAATAAAACTAAATATAAAACCCAAATATTTTAATATATGATTACCTTTAATTAAGACAATGTGTTTGATAGATTTCTCCGAATGCAACACCAGACTTAAACAAAATCATGATACATTTATATAAAATATAAATGTTTAAATATGATCAATAAAATATAACTGTTGAATTAGATAGAATGAAGAGTGGTATCCACTCTTTGAAATACATGTATAATGAAAATAAATCCTACTTTTAATTTGAATGAAATTAAATTATTTTACCTAAAATGACTAATAAGATCATTTATTTTTTCTAAAGCATTTTTCAAAAAAAAATCCTTTTATGTGATATGAATTTCTATTTCAAGAAACATGTGATTAATTGTGAAAAAATTATGTTTGATATTAATAATTTTTTAACACTAATTTAATTGGGAAATGATATTAAATATGAATAATAATAGTTAATATTTGAAAAAAGTAATTTTGCAACAAAATATTTTCTCAATTTATTTAATGATTTTATTTAAAAATTGAATTTATAAATCATGGAATTTGAAATTATTAAAAATTAACTTTATTTTTTAATTCATCATTTCAAAATTGACTTAGTATGAATTTTTGATCTTTTTTAAAAATGGTGGGTTTTAGAAAAAATATGTGGTTTTCATAAAACATGTAATTTTTATGAATTTATCATTATATAATAATGATCTATAAGATTAAAATACCTTATATGTGATAAAATATAGATATATGGAATAAAATTAGTAATTTTAAAATATTCTTTGATCTTATAAATCAAATTTCCAACAATTTTAAAACAAATTAAAATGTTGCTTTACTAATAAATTTTTGTTTCAGTCATTTCTTTGAACCAAGTATTTTCTTGGGAGATTTAGTTTTTTCTTAAAATTAAATCCTCATATCATTTATTTTTTAGAATAAATCAATTTATTTAATTAAAATAATTTTCAAATATAATTTTATCTTATATGTAAATTTGAATCTTGAAAATGTTATTTTTCTAAAAACAATTTGTATGAGATTAAGTGTGTTTATATATTAACATCGTAATAAATTTTATTGGATAAAATGATTTTTAAATTTTAAATAATTATTAAAAAATTTATGTAAAAGGGAAAATATTAATATTTTTAATTAAAATTAATTAATATGGTTAGAAATGTATTAACAAGGGAAAAAGTAAATTACTGCAAAAGATGAATAAAAAAAGAAAAAGCCTTAAAAAACTAAAATTTATCTAAAAAATGAGTAGTTGAAGTGAGTTTCATCCAAAAATATTTTTACCCTTTTATTTTTTCTGTTTTTGATCCATTAACCTTGGAATAGTAACATTACATTATTGAAAATGTTTAATGTGCTTCCAAAAGTTCCCTTATCTTCACTTATAAAAAAGCACACTTACTAAACTTCAAGACTCATATTACCTTCTAATTTCTCCTGGAAAATATTCCAAAATTTTCCTATTATAAACCCATATCATTTCCAAAATCTTCTTTTTTTATCATTAGTTAACATAAGTTCTTCATTTCAAAGAAGTATTCCAAGGAAAATTCAAGTCCCTAATTTGAGTATTATAAACTACTCAGCTTTTCTCCTTAATTATCATCTTTCAAATTTTTTATATCCACCCAAATATAATGATTATGTATCATTGATATATTTTACTATTACTTAATTATGTGTATTATAATTATCAATTCATTTATCCCATCCATTAACAAAATAAATTCATTGTTTGTGTGTACATGCGAACTACTACCTCCATGACTCCAGGCTGTTCATTTGTCATTACCGCCTCTCAAGGATGGTAACATGGATGGATTTGATGAATATATATTTTTCTATGTCACAAATAAAATTATGAAATGATCATTTTTTATATACCATCATTCCATACTACCATTAAAAAATGGGATCGTTAATCGTTCGTACAACATACTACCTCCTACAGAAACAATGAATTTCATATTCCATCACTAATACCATTGATGGTTTCTAAAAATGGATTTAATTATGATATATTATTATTATTAAATTTTTATGATTCATAATATTTCATAAAATCAAGAACTAAGTACATTCCCTTACTCATGAAGAGATTATAAAAATTTATTCTTTGGGTTGGTTTTACCAACCTAAATGACGTTATAATGTTTATGTCATGAATGATTGAAGATTTTTATATAATGATAATATAATGTAAGAATATTTAATTTAAGATTTATTGAATATTCAATATAGGTGAATTTAATATTTTAAATATTTATTAAAATAAAATATTTTTTTTGTGAAAATTTTGAATCAAATTTATCATATTATTGTTTTCACATGACGTATTCATATATTTCAACTAATGAAATATGACCTCAGTATTCTTTAGATATTGATTATTATATCTTTAATGATATCAGAATGATGAAATTATAACCTGTAGTGGCCCTAAAATCTCATGCATATATAATACATCTTAATAGAAAAATATTCATAACATAATATTACGATCCATGCTAGAATCATTTAGGTCTAGTGCCTTTGGAAACATATAACCATGAACAACTGGACCATAAGTGATCTAAGTCTTCTCCCACTAAGTTCTTCATTACTAGAACCCTTAAAAGACATATAATACATAATACCTTTAAATATAACTTAAGGAAAGAAATAATTAGAAATTGTGAGATCAACTGATCAGTAAGGGTAAACAAGGGAGATACCAAAATTTCATGAGCCAAAGGGAATGATAACATGAGAATGACATTTTGAATCCATACCATGAATATCATAGATTATAAACATGAGTCATGGAATAAATATTGGTGATTCATAAGTCATGAATCATAATGGAATCAAAGTACTTGAGACATGATAAAATAAAATTTACATAATACATAAATTTGTGTCATATACATAATAATATGAAATATTATTTCAAGTATACCAAATAAGACATTCATAATATACTAGGCTTGTGATAACCTCCCGTGTACCCTCTTTTGGTCTTGGGATAACCTCTCACGTATCCCTATTGGGATTAGGATAAACTCTCATGTACCCTTTGTGGTTATATAAAATTAATAATTACCCAATGCATTATAGGGAGATATAGGTCTCAACTGTCTCGTTTATAATGTAACCACCATCTTTGGTTAGCTTGTAACCACATAATGAAAATCATACACATGTGTACCAAAAGATCATAAAAAATCCATCATATCAGAACCCATGAAAAGAAATGGGTTTCATAAGAATTAAATCATACCAAAAAATATTTAAAATAAATGGGTTTCATATACATTTAATCATTTCATCTTAGTATAACCCATGAAAAAACAAGAGGGGTTTATAAGCAATTTATCTTGGTATAACCCATTTAAAAGAAATGGGTTTCATAAACATGTCTTCATTATAACCATTCAATGAAATAATAAGAATGGTATCCTTGGATAATATGCCCAAAATATCATAAGTTACATCAAATGATGTCTTCTTAAATGGAAAATGGGTTTTAAAGACACTTGAATCATTTTTAAAGAATATAACTCTTTATTAAAAATACTTATCAAAACTAATTTTTATTAAAAAAATTTAGAAATAATTTTATTTGAAAATAATATTTGAAACCTATAAATAAATCATTAAATCATTTAGTGGTCATGAAGGAATAAAATATATTTCATCATGTATATGGTAAAACAAAGATTCCTTTCACATTTCTGATAAAATAAAAAAATAAACATTGTTTGGAAAATGAAATAAAGATTCATTTAAAAAAAATAAAAACTTTAATTATGGGTATAAAAGTACATAATACATTATTTTTATTATTTTCAAAAAAATTAATTTTTTTTTAGAAAACATTATTTTTGAAAAAAATATTTTTGATCGAAGAAATAAATAAAGCTATTTTTCTTTAAAAATATTCTTATAGAATCTTGAGTATATTAAGATAGGTAAGTGAAGGTAAAAAATTTATTCTAAGGAAACAACCATAGGATAAGTAAATTAATTAATTTATTGAGATATGTATCAAAATATTTCATCATTGTAAGCATAAACATAAAAAATCTTCATAACTAATGTGATTGTATTGTAAAACCCTTACCACTTTGTTAACCTAAAATCATAAGCCCCATGAAAGAATAACATTAAATGAAACTTAAAATATCCTGAGAATAAATAATTTCATGATATTACATGGAAAATGGTCTATATATGCACCTTATAAAATAACATAGGTGCATAACACAACATACACCTAAAAGAAGGAAAATTGAGAAAAAACCCTTAAAGATTTAATTACTTTTAAACTAGAAGCATCATGAAAGAGAGGTACTAAAATGGATATGTAATAAAAATAATTTTATTTACAATAATAATAAATTATATTATTTGGTATTGTATACACCACGTAAAATAAATAGGTGGTGAATATGGAATGTGTCTCATATAAGTAAAAAGTGTGGCAGAAATCCATTATTATAAGTCTCGACTTCCTTCATACAAATTCATAACTTATATATAATAAATATAGTTTTATGATAAATTTATTATAGAATAATAACTATATATATAATACCATATATTATTTAATTATGACCTTTTGTTACCCATTTATTAAAAATTCAATGTTAAAGTCACGTTTCAAAGAATAATTGCTTTTTTTCATGTATGTTTTGATTTTTTATTTTTGGTCCTCCTAATTTAAAATTGGTTAAATGATATCCATAATGTTACCATGATATAAATATAATATACATTCAGTATATATGTATTTATATGAATATATAATAGTGAGTGATGGAAAATGAAATACGCCGTTCATATAGACGGTAGGTCGTACGTACGCATGAACGTTGTTTCAATTTTCTCAACAGATTGAAAGAAAAAAATGTAAATACTTTATTAAAATTATAGAATAATATTTATTTAATATTTATTCTATGTTTTTATTTAAACATATCCTTATTTTATTCCATATAAATAATATGTGAAGAATGAATCACGTCACTTCATGAGGTAGTAGTCCATCGTACACATAAACAACGCTATCATATTCCCACCAAACGGAAAGTAAGAAGGAATATGGGATATAATGATTAGATAATAATAATAATATCGTAAATATCATATTTAAATAATATTTACATCATTATATACTACTGTGATAGGTGGTGATGGAAAAAATATAATATCAGTTCTTGAAGTGATAGTCCACTGTACACACGAATGATGATTTCATAACACATTTGATAGAATCAGAGAATAATTTAGGTTATGAAATTAAAATAATTAAATTTTATTATATGTAATATAAAAAATTTATTATATAATAATTATTTAATAATAATTTAAGTAGTAGGTGGAATAAATAAATAAAAACACTTTGTTAAGGATATCACATCTTCTTCAAACAACTTCTTTTGTTATGCACTGAAATCATTCCTAGGTTGGATTTATGACCAAAATATGGATAATAGGATGTGATTATGGATTTAATTAAGTTACTTGGTTCTTTACTTTCCTAAACAATGGGGTTTGGATGTTTGGAGAGGATGATATAGGGGTGACCTTTTATAAGTGAGGTGAGTGGTACACTTGTAATTTTTGAAAAGAAAAAGGTGTACCCACATTTTTCAAATGAAAAAGGCTTACAAATGGGAAATTAGAGAACCTATAAGATTTAATGTTGACATATTTCCATAAAATTGGTGTTGTTAAAGTTTTGGGTCATTTTTAACCCTTAAATTTTTGTTTTTACCCATTGGTACACCCATTTTTACCTTAACTGTGGTAAACTTTTTTTTTATTGATTTTACTATTCATTATGGTAAGAAATTAAGTTGAACTTATTAGATAATACAAATTATTCTTATTAAAACAATGGAATTCATTTTTAAAAATTTAATTCACACAAGTGGCATAATTAAATTTAAAATTGAACCCACACATGCGACAAGAAAGTAGGTTTTCAAGGAGAAACTTTTCATAAGTAGATAAAGTTTTAATATAAAAATTAAATATGAAATTCATTAAAATGAAATAAATTGGATTAATATATATATATATATATAATTGAACTATTTTTACCTTTAAAACCATCTTAAAACAATTTATAAATTTTTAAATGATTTAATTGAAATCAAAATTCTTAATAAAAAGCAATATCTTTCACTATTCATCGAAAAAATTATCTTCTCAGATAATTCTCCGAAAGTAAAACTACAATAATTTTCCAGGTATATTTTAAAAAATATATTTATTTCGTCTAATAAATTTTCTATTATTTTCAGAACATAATTATAAAAATAATTTTTTAAAAGGTGACAACACTTATTTTTAAAGAAATGCAGTTTTTAAATGTAAAAATGGTTGTATTCTTATCTCTTTTCTAAAAAACTCATAAAATAAATTTTAAACATTTTATTGAACAAATAATATATTAATTACATTAAAATACTTCAAAAAAGTGATTTTTCTAATTTATTGTTGTAAAAAACACGTTTGTGTGCATAAAAATAGTTTAAAAAATATATTTTCTTTATTTTCAAATAGTTTTTATTTTAATTCATAATTATTTCATCCCTAAATAAGTTATTTTATATAAATATTTAAACCATATATTTTTAGAATTTAGTTAATCCTATTTATAACCATAATTCAAATGGGGAGGTGATAACTATCATATTAAATAATAATGTTTTAATAGTATGTCATGTTTCATTTTATACTCGGTGTTGCATGTAACACAAGCTAAAATCAACGTTTTGTGTAACATAAACTAAAATTAGTGTTGTATGTAATGAAAAATATTGAAAATATTAAATTTAGTTGAAAAATATATTCCAAAAAATATAGAGGTGTTACATTCTACCCCCTTTAAAATGAATTTCACCCTCAAAATTCATCACTTAGGTACGAACAACTGAGGATACTTATGCCACATTACATTCTCAGGTTCCCACATTAATTCCTCAAGCTAGTGGTTTATTTATAAAACAATGAGCTTGTGATTGGTATTATTTTGTATAACTTTCTCTGTATGATCCAAAATCTCCATCCGTTGTTCCTCATAATAATGATCATGCTCAAATGGAACAACCTATGAGTCCAGTACACATGATGGATCAGGTATGTATTTCATCTGGAGAGATACATGAAATACACTGTGAACCTAAGAGAGTTTTTTTGGAAGATCTAAGAGATAATATCCAGTCCGTCGATGATCAAAAATTTTTAAGGGACTGATACACCACAATATTAGCATTTCTTTATATTGTAATAAAATTTTAATCTTTTGGTTTTTCATTGATCTATTTCCACTTCATCTCTTACTCTAATAAATGAAGATTTTTCTACCTGAAGCACTAACAGATCATAAGATCCATAATAGAATTAGAATTTATTCCTTCTATCTCTTTTAATCATCATAATAACATGGTTAGAACTAGTTATCCACTATGAATAAATCTTCATATGGTGAAGTGATACATCAATCTATAAAATATCATCCAAAATTCATGTTAAACCATTCCACAAATGGATAACTTTATGAAACTTACAAAATTAAAGATTTATAAACAAGACCAATAAATTTACCAAAAATAAACTTAACATCAATCCACCAAATATTATTTAGTAGCTCTTAATAGTTATTGTTTCATAGGGATTTCATAGCGTGAAATGGTTCTTATCATTGGGCTACCATTTTAACTTTCCATAGAAACACTCAATGGTTCCCTAATCTATAGATGGGTATAGACTTGCTTTCCAAAGGTTGGTAGTTGTCTAGGTTTTTAGGCCCAACGACTCTTGGGGACTCGCATTGGCTGAGAGGATGAGAGGTCGGGCTCATCACAACCTTTTTGGGGGAATTATTTCATACTTTAGAACACTCTTATAGATTTAAGATGTGTTCATATATTGCTTCCTGATCTCAATATGGGTCCAGTTACCCTAAAGAACCAGTTTATCGGTTAATTGTCATGGTAGATGATGAAAGGGACTCTCATTAATGGGCCTGTATATATGTATTCAAGGTTCTTTATCCATTTACCTAGTAGAGAATAGATGATTTATGTGTTGTAACAATATAACCAAGTGCTCCAGAATGTGCTTCCATTCAAGTAGGAAATTAATATTCCTAGTAGGGGATTCATCCATTACGCGGAATCCTACGTATCCTAGATATTTCAGGAATTAAAACCCACATAGTTTTTTGATTCTCATGGGACATGCCCCAAGGTATATGCCCTTATATGATGGGTATTCATTCATGATCCTTATTAAGGTTTTCATTCACATCTCCCTAAGCCCACATGAGCTATTCTTAGTGGGAGAAACAAGGGGAATAGATGATGAGCCTCATGGAATATATGTATGGGACAAGTGTGTCGGGATATTACTTGGGGTGTTTTTTATAAAGCTCGGACATTGAGAAGGCATCTAAAATATCTTGAATATGTCAAGAATCAGAGTCTTCATAGTTAAGTTTATTAGGGCTTACATATTGTGGCTTCCCTGTACCATTATGGGGGTTTATAGGGTAGATTATATGATCATTTAAACTACCAAATCCCACAAGATCAATGTATGTTTGTGAGAAACAAGGGATAATAAGTAATCAATATCATTGATTTAAACTAGGGAATCGTATGCTAGTCCCTACATGGAAGATCAATATAGAGATAGAAACTCAGGGATAAGTGGCCTACACATCCTGAATATGGAAGGAATCAGAGTCATCATAGTTCACTTTATTTCATGGATTACAAACTGAGGTGTCCCTATACCATTGTGGGGGTTTACATGGAAGAAGATTTGACCATTTCAACTCCCTAAGACCATGTGATCCATGTTAATTTGTGATAAACAAGTCGTTGCAAGTAATCAATATCATTTCTTTGAACAAGGGACTATAATGATGGTCCCTCCATAGATGATCAATATGGACCTCAAACCACGGGGAGAGGTGACCTACGTTTCCTGAATATGGTATGATTCAAATTCATCATAGTTCCATTTATGTCAGGGATTACAAACTGAGGTTTCCCTGTACCATGGTCCTATTATCTTAAGGGTGTCGCATGAACTAGCTGGTTTGTCGTGGGAAACATCACATGACCTAGCCTGACACATATGGATGGTGTCACATGACCTGCCATGACATATATGGAGGGTTTCTCATGACCTAGTTATCATGTCCTAGGATCCATCACATGATCTTGCTAACACATATATAGGGTTTTGTAAGAGCTGGTGAAACACAGTTTTAAGGATGTTTCATATCGTGGAGAACACTTCTGGGAGACATTGTGAGGCTAGGAAGACATTTCTAGAGGGCATCATGAGTCTTAACTGGATTTCCCAGAGGGTGTCGTGAGATCCTGATTGTCGTGCCCAAAGGCTTTCATGAGACTCAGATGATATGAAAGAACATCATTATATGTGTTAGGAAATGTGTCTGGAATATGTCACAAGTCCTAGGTGACAGACCCAAAGGGTTCACAGGATCAAAGTGATGTCTGCAAGGGAACTGTGTGACTTGTTCTAGAATGTTCTTATTATTTTGCGTGATCCAGATGATATGTCAAAAGAGTGTTAGGAGATCTGGGCAATGTGTCCCAGTGCTGTCACATGTCTTTGAATGACACATTCAAAGCACATGAGGGGAGGAAATAATGCCTTTCATTTAAGCCTTATGCCTTTGATCTTTGTTCTAATAATTGTATTGATAATTTCTTGGTTTTGTTCAGTGTCAGTTTGTCTTGAGTCTTGCATGATCTAATATTCTTGCAGAATTTTATTTACATAACCTACTGGGAATCCATCATCTGGTCTATTAATGATCTCAAAAATTTCTTTATGCATATCTCATGACTACTCTAGTTTCTTGCTTGTCTATTACCTGATGTAAAGTTTATCAGTCTCATTATCAATTGCTCTGTGAAAGCCGCTTAGATGATTGGGACTTTTCTTGTTGAGAGTTTCCTTCGCATAGTAGCTGGTGCATTTGTTATACTGGGGTGGGGAATTTATAGGCCTCTCTACCATAGATACTCACCAGTTTGTGCGGCTTATCTATCATGAGTCCATGATGGAGTCAGCTAAGGGGTCTGGCACCATGCAGTTTTCCGATTCTATTCCAGAGATCATTCTGGGTGTGTTGCCTAATTTTCAGTGATCACAAGTCTTCTTTATCAACACTTCCTTTATCAAATTATTAACTTTTATTGAAGATTTATTTGATCATTCATATGTTTTTAAGGACTTTCATGTTTTCATGTTGACATGCTGGGGAATCTTTTCAAGATCCATGTGCCTGTTGGAAGACACTCACGATATATTGGGTGACTTATCTTGGGGTCTCATAGAACTATGCCATGGGTGCGTTGGGCACATCAAATTCCATTAAATGACCGCAAACACCTCTCACCTCATCCCTTTTAATCCCCTTTGTTTTATGTGATAAATTTTGGGAGTCATGTGGGATTCCATGAGTGTTTTTGAGTATATTTATTCTATTTTCAGTGATGCATCACAAGACCAATATGGGTCCTATGGGGGTGCATGATCATTTCATTTAAATATAATTCTATCTATCCATAGAGAATCACAGAGTTGTCTGGACACACCTTAGGATTTTTATGTGTTGACGCTAACAAGACAGGGGGATTTCGCAAGATGAGGAAAATATGTCACTAGGGTCTTGTGGTGTCTCATAGATTTCTAGAGGTGCACCTCATGTCATTCAGTGACCAATAACCCATATTACCTCCTCCCTTTCAATCATATTTGTTTTATTTTACAAATATTAGTGGTTATGAAAGTTTGTATGATTAACCTATTGGATTTTTGCTTCGTTTTTGGATAACATCTTGCCTGGACAATATGGTCCATATGGAGTGTGTGTAAGAATGTAGTGGAATGGTCTATACGTCTATCCTTATAGTGCCTAAGTGGCTATCTGAACATACCCTAAGACCTTCATGTGGTGAATATGAAAATCTATAGGTCTTTCATGCAGTAACGTTGGTGAGGCACTGAAGAATCAAGGTGTTTTTTATTACATGTCTCAAGTCCTTTAGTGACCGCGAACACCTCTCACCTCCTCTTCTTTATCTCCATTTTATACCCTAATGGTTTAGGGGTCATGTGAGTTTTCCTAGATATCACCAATGGATTTTATTCTTACCTATGATTATTTGGCACATGAGCCCTATGACCACTTAGGTCTCATTATTTTTAATTTCATTCTATTTATTTTTACAGGATTTTGGAGGGTCTTTCAATAACATTCCAATCAAAAACCATGCATCCATGGGGTTATCATTCGGATATCATCATATGGAAAATGGTTGTCTGGAGAACCTTCACATGGGAAGAAGTACTTTCCAAAGGGATCTATGTGGGATTCACTATAAGTTATATGATGTGCAAGGAGGCTTCGAGTGCCCTTAAAGTGGTCACGTGATCACGAGTTGTTTAGAGGCTCATTCAATCATTAAGTCGCATCCATCCTCTTATTCTATTGTGTTTATGGGGAGAATAATATCCATATTCAGGTATATCATACTTTTTAATTTTGATGATGATTATTTGGTAGGTGTCAAAAAATGACCCCCTTAGGAGTGATATCTGAGAGGACAATGACTCAATTCTGAGGAAAATTAATACTTTCCAGAATACATGATGGTGTCATGAACCAAGGATTTGGGTGAAATTTGGTCTATCGAGCGATGTTTGGTATTCTGACAGTTGTACTATATATAGGGCGGATGATTCATTCCACTGGCTGCCCACTCACCAAAGTGATCTCATTTGTTGCTCATTTCGTAAGATCATTCCACAAACCCTGACTGTGATCCTTTCTGTAAGTCTTCACCATGAGTAAATCCTACTAGTTCTCTTCCCTGAGACTGATTTTTACTTAGAAACTCATATGCATCAACCATGAACTTGATTTTAGAATCCTCTCAGAATTTGTGCATGAAGTTTATGGGTGTCATGAATACTTTGTGAGATCTATTGTTCTGATCATTTGATCATTTGTGAATCACTTGACCATGTTTAGATCATGTGATCAGAAGTCTTTAAGGAGGTTATGTCATTCGTATGATCCCCTAAGACTTTCTGATCATAAGGAATCATTGAGTATATTCTATAATGGTGGAAAATATTTTTGATAATGTTTCGGATCATACATTTATTGGAGAGGCTCCATCATGTGTAGATCCCTACTTTTATATGGTATCGACGAATAGGATTGTTGAAATTCATATAAGATTGTCTAGTTTCCCTTTTTCCATGATGTGTATAACATTTTTCTACTCTATCATTATGGAAATTATCATCGGTACCCATACCTTGATTTATATTGAATGAAAATGAATTCCTAGAGTTGAATGTTGAAATTATTATAGATTCCTTTTTAGAGACACTCATGAGTGACCAATCGCATGATATCTTGCATTGGTAGTCTATTCTGGCTATTTCAGGATCACCTGATTTACAAAGGGATCACCCGGGTAGAAGATATGTCATGAATAGTGAATGCTTTATCTTTTTCTGAAGCTGGTAAGATGGGAAAGCATAGCTCAATTTTAAAGGCCATATGGTGGGACTTTTCAAGATTTTTGCAAACTGAATTAATGACATGCTTCAGTTTAGGTTCTTTTAGCTCAGACCTAATATTGATCTAGTTTAGGGTCTTTTAGATCAAACCAGATATTGCTACATCTTAAGTAATTTTAGCTTGGACCTGATATTTCTTTATTTTAAGGTCTTTTAGCTCGGACCTGATATTTATTTAGTTTAATGTCTTTTATATTGGACCTAATATCACTTTAGTTTAAGGTCTTTTAGCTCATACATTATATATAATCATGGGATATGGTGCTGATATATTAGGAAGAACCTAAAACACTTTGAGGTGATAGGTTCTGTCATGGTATTTCTTAGGCTTTTGGGAACTAGAATACCCATTTTCCAGAGTTACACATTTAGTTAATGAATATAGGTTCATACGCTGGAGACATGGGCATGTATGCATAGTCAATCAAAGGGACCTTGAAGCCGAGTATCTTTTCTAGGGGCTATAGAGGATTTATGGAGATACTATGGTGAGGAATAAATACTAGGTATATTAGGAATTCCTAGATATATGGAGTATGGCTGGTGTAAGTAATAACCCAAAATTTTGATTCCATGAATATAAGATGATGAAGACATGTCAGGTATGTCCCATGAAATTCTGGAATTCCAGGTTTCTCCACAGTGTTGCTAAGCCTCACAAGGATTGAAGATCCTTTTTGTCTAGGAGAAGATTCCTTTGGTTGGAGGGTTAAGGCCCTTATGAATTGGAATCATTCCAAGAGAAAGACGATTCCCACTTCTTTCCAAGGGATATGGAAGATTTTCGGATACTCAAACACCTGGGTGAGGAAGTTGGGTATGGAAAGAAAACTATATGGGAAGGGTTCTAGAACCCTAGGGAAATCATCTCTTACATCATAAATTTTTAACCCTACACCTTGTAGTTTTGAATCACAAGGTGTGGGCTACTAAAGGTTTTAGAATGGTGTGCCACATTCTGGCCTTGAGAAGAGGTAAAAATACGGTGATGCAACGTCAAGGATATCAAATCCACTTGGATAGTTTGGTGCGGGGATTTTAAATCATGACTCGAAGATATCAAACTATGAGGATAACATGGGATAGTCAAACATAGAGGTGTTTAGACTCAATGAGGTGTTGAGTGTTTCCGTGATGACTTCAAGCCTCATGGGTATGAAAATTTCCTTTTTCAGAGTGACAGATTAGGTTGAAGGCCATAGGCGCATATATAGGCACCATATGAATGCATGCATTGTCATGAAAAGGTTAATTGAATTCGGATATCTTTTCCAAGGGAAATGGAAGGTTATGGTGATCCTAGACACTTTAAATCATGAACTGTGATCTATGGACAGTGTAAAATCCAAGGTGCACTCAATTACCCTAAATGTTGTGCCACCGCTTGATGGACATATTCTCATGGTGAGAAGATGTTAAAAATCATTACTCTAATTTTTCCCTAGACCAGGGGGTCTAAGGAGCATATTTTGAATTTTAATAGGGATACTGGATGGACACTATGAGGTTTATGCCTTATTTATTTATGCCATATTTTTTTCCTAAACTCTGGATATGATGAGTTTAGCAGGCGAAGACTTGACTTTTTCTAGGTTTCCCTTAGAGGGTTTTCAACCTGACAAGTTTTTTGTAACTTTTTCTAGTTGTTTAAAGTCGTACTATTTGGACCACCATGAACTACAATTTAAGGTCATATAGATTTGACCAAAATGCAGGTAGTTTCAGATCATGACTAACATGGACCTAATATGAAGGATGATAAACAATAGTATAATTTGGATACCGAGGGTTCAGAGCCCTCCAATATCTTCCCAAGCATGGGAAATAATCATTGTAAATCATGGCTTGAGTGTCTTAGGTCATGAGTAATGATGTGTGACAACCATACAAGAAGCGGTTTAGAAACACTGAGGTGTTGAGTATAGTCATGATGGTGTCAGGGATCTCAAGAATTGTAATGTCTTTTTTTCAGAGTGACTAATTTAGTTGATGGCCATATACATATATGTAGCAGCCATGAGAATGTATTCATTGTGAAGAAAAGGGTCCTTGAAGCTAGATATCCTTTACAAGGGCAATGGAAGATTTTAGCAATCTGAGACACCCCGTACATGAAGTGTGGATAATGGGTTGGGGTTCTTTAGAAGATGGTGAAAGCACTATGTTCTCTGGTTCATCGTGGTAAGGCTCTTGTGGTCCTTCGATAAGGGGGTGATGAATGATGGTTTACACGGATTACAATAATGTAGTGGGGATGAACTTCCACGAACTTTAACATCATGTGGTAAATATTTACTTCCCTAAAGTTTAACTTTAAGCAGTAAGGATATACTTCCATGCAGTTTAACGTTATGCAGTACGTACATAGTTCCATGAAATTTAATGTCATGCAGTAAGAACGTACTTCCATGAAGTTTGATGTCATGCAGTAAGGATTTGGAAGAACCAACATGAATGTGGGAGGTTGTTGCGGTTGGGACCAACGATAGGGAATTGGGAATCACTATGTATCTCATGAGGATGAGAATCAAGTCACACGTAGTTCTTGAAGAGGAAATAATACTCGCAGGTCTGATCCATATGTAGAGGTGGGAATTATTTCCATTGACTATTGGAGTTGGGCCTATGGTTCTATATCTAGGCGCCACACTGTATCCCAATATGTTAGGAATCAAGATACACATTTTTCTTAAAGATCCATGAGGTTTAACATCATGCAGTGAGAAAGAAGGTAGAATGACATGACTTGGTGGGAACATCACAGTTGGGCCTAAAGATAGAATTCTGGGCATCACTACCTATATCATGAGGAAATGAGAATCAAACCACATGTAGTTATTAGAAAACAATTCAGTTTATCTTTATGTGGTAAGGATGGGAGTCTGCCACATCTTATATGCCTTGTTTGTGCAGGGAAACCTTCATCGTGATTCCTAAGCCCACGTGAGCTATAATTGGTGTGAGAAAAAGAAATGTCAAGAGCCCCATATAGGATGTGGTTATTGTGCATCGTGTAGTTTCTATACCAAGATATAGGATCAAAGGATCCCTATGTATGTCATTGGAAATGATAATCTTTTGTCCCGACCCATCCTAGTGGGGCCCGAGCCGCAACTCCCCAAGCCCGCCTCCAATAGGCCAGGGGCTGGTGACTAGCACTGAGTAGGCATGTTACTAACATGGGAGGCATTGCCTATAAACATGTACACACGCACATATCTCCAAGCCCACAAATCTGAAAAAAGTAAAAGCTACAAAAAAATTGAAATGCATACATACACTAAAATCCCATCCAATAGAGAACGACAGGAAAGTAAAGTACAGTAATGTAAAACCCTGGGCCAAAAGTACAAGGCCAAAAAAAGAGAGTCTGAAACAAAGTCCAACCTATAATGAAAGGTACTGGGACTGCAATCCGTAGCCGTAGGAACACACCTCATCCTGTCTGATCTCACTGAGCAATGTCAGGTCCTGGTCTGCCTAGAATCCTGTCAAAGACTCACTCGTCTGCACAAGACACAACACGTGCGGGGAAAGCCCGTGCAGGGGTGAGTATAACAATACCCAGTAGGACACCCCGAAACCACAAAGTAATACAACAAGGGAAAATACCACAAAGGAATGATACAGTCAACTCTACACAATATATGTTTAAAGAACATATAGCAAGAATATCTAGATATACTCATACACGATCAACCATCACGAAACCACCACTAAGATCCAGCTCGAAGATTCCACTAAGCACATAACAAGGAGAAGACGCTCCTAGGTCTGAAGAGAGAGATACAAAGTACTCATTATGAGAGAACACACTCTACATGTACTTGAGAAAAAGATGCTCATATGAGGATCACAACCAATAGCTATGGGGTGATTCCAACAACTCAGTCTGAACTAATCCGCTAAGCAGAGGATCAGCGCCTGGGTAAAGTTGGTCATGTCAATACCAAGAACTCTACCTAGGGTTCCAGGAATGAATATAGGATCCAACTATAAGTCTCACAGTGGTGATTCCAAAAACTCTATTTAGGAAATCTTGCTGAAGGGATCATACTCTTGAATGTATGAAATTATACTAGAAACCTTCAGGGGAAAGACCAAGGGTACGAACCCTAAGAAAGCTAGTCCAAGTTACGGCAGACAAAAGTATCAATCCATGTAAAATAGGTTACACGACATGTAATATTGTTACACGCCATGTTCCTTGATTCCGGGTACTGCCCGTGTAAACGGCCCCTGTGTCCAGTCTAGGTGTTTAAAACTAGACTACATGGCATGTAGAAGGATCACACGCCATGTTCCTTAACTCCAGGTACTTACCATGTAAACGGCCCATGTTTCTAGACTTTTCATATAAACAGTAACTACACAGCGTGTAGAAGGATTACACGCTATGTCTGAGCACCTGGGGTCCTCTATGTGTATGCTGGCCATGTGCCCGTACACGGTCTCTGTCTGTGCGGCCGTGTCCGTGTACCAGTACCCAGGGTATCTCGTGTATCTGGCCGAGTCTGTCTGGGTAAGGGTATACACGCCATGTCCTTGGCCGTGTACCCAACCCCTATCCGTGTACTCCCAGAGTACATGCCAAGATTTCCACTGACAAACACACGCCATGTAGCCCATATTACACGCCATGTAGTTGGGATTTCTCTAGAACCGCCGTCTTCCTCCTTGTTCCTCGACCGATCTACCAGATCTTGATTCTGTCATCCATTTTCCATGAAACTCAAGACGCTTGTTCGTTTTATCATCCTAACACTGAATCTAGGTGTTTCAGACCTTCAATCATCTCAGAAAACAAGCGTTGACTCATCCAAATGAAAATTCCCAAAAACCCATATCTCTCGATCCACTTCGAGTCGTTCATCGCCACCACAGTTGTACCTCTTTAGCATCGTTCCATGGTTGGATCTACAATCTCAGATCATTGTGCCAAAAAAAGAACACACAACGATCAATTTCCTCTAAGAACGTCAAGTGAGGGGAAGAACGAGGAGTCTCCACGAATAACGGGGAATTTAATCGCAAAACGAACAAGAGGGATGAACCTCGATTGTAACGCCCCGACCCCAGTTACTTTGAGTCAGTGAATTATTTCATAACATTGGCATGATCACAAAAGATCAAGTCTCAATATACCGATTAGTTTAGTAGTCTTGGAAACACTAGATACATTCATAAGTCATACATTACATCATAAAATGTAAACTACAACAACATCTTGTCTCCACACTCATATCCCATTATACTATCCCTACAGGTCATTCATAAAATACTTCTTCACATCCTAGGAAAAATAAAACATAGAAAGGGTTGAGCTCAAATAACCATTACGGATAACAATATAGAAGAAACATTCATAAATAGGCATAAACATTTAAGGAAATGTATAACTAAAACAAAAGCCTTTTAAACTTAAACATCAGCATAATGTGGTAGAAATAAAATGAAATAATTCCATTTACTCATTAACATGGATATTCTACTAGTTAAATAATCACATGCAATATCAATAACCACTTTCATAATGATGGAATGCATAATCTCAGACTATCATAACCACATAGCCAAGGCCTCGTACCAAGACTACAAATATGATTTGGTCAAGGCCTCATGCCAGGACTCTAGTTTGTCTCATGAGACCAACTGATGCATCAAGGAGATATAGTGGGATCCACCCATCACTTACTAAGTCCAATGCATTCCTCATATGAACAGGTTTAAACATAACATAAACATTCATATTAAAACTAGTATACGAAATTTAAATACTTTCTCCATAAACCATGAATGGTATAAAAATAACACATCCACAGACAAAAAATATCACAAAACCTTCAATACAATATGGATGTTTTGTATCATAATAAATCAACTTCAAATAAGCTTAAAATCCATCAAAGGATGTTGACATAGATGAAATCAAAACTATTTGGAAGAAATATCTCTTTTTTGGAAATCATTTAAAAGTCACATAAATATAAAATAAAACATTTACTTTGAAAATATTCATATAATATTGTAAGGGATGCTTTTAAGATTTTACAATGGTGGAAAATAGCCACACCCTCCGTATAAGTTAAAAAAACATTCTTACCTTAATTTTGTCGAAAAGGTTAAAAAGGACCTTGTTTGGAAAATGACGGAAAGATTCCTTTATAAACATTTTATAAAAAGTCAAACAAGGGTATAAATGACTTTAACCTATATTCTGAAAAAAAGTAATAATGTTTTGAAATAAATTTTTAAGAAACATTGATGTGGATGATAAGGAGGTCCCAGTAGATAATTACATATAAACAACCTCGGATAATGAAGAGATTTTAAAATAAACCCTTACCTTTTACTTTTCCTTGGTTGAGGGTAGGTTAACCTCCTATATAATGGTGAAATAATTGTTTTTAAATTATACAAGAATCATATTCATTAATATGATATCATATATGATCTTTTAACATTGCTTTGTTAATAATATCTTAGTATTATCGTCTTTTCGGGTGTTAACTTACTCATTTTCTTTTATATGTTTTGTTACATAAACCGTGTTTGTTATGGATAGGTTGTATCTTATTCATATCCAGAATGATATAAATTCCTTAAAAATTATTTTTAATCATCAAATGATAATTATACTTGAATGGATATGATGGGGAATGAATCTCATTGCATTCATGGAGACAGTAGTCCGTACGTACGCACGAGCGACAATATCACTCTTTTGATATTAAAATAGTATATAATTGGACAGTATATCATATATAAAGAATCATTATCATGTTATATTTATTATTTATATGAATTACACATCATTATTATTCCCATACAAATAATAATATATTGAATAACAATTACACCACGACGTGGAGACGGTAGGCCGTACGTACTCATGTATGGTGACATGTAATTCTAAGGATGGATAGAATACTGAATATGATTGTACTATATTTCTAATAACATCACAGTATATAGAATATACTGGAGTTAATATTTTATAATGTAAATAACAAAGAAAGAAGAAGTTGAAGAAGAAAGGAAATTGAAAGAGGGTGGTGAAAACATTACCTCTTCTTCGGGTTCTTCCGTTTGATTTGATGAAAAGGGATCCTTAAGGTGGATTTCTGACTAAAGGATGGCCTCTAAGATTAAGGTAGGATAGTTGAGAGGGTATTTGGGCAGGGGTTGGCCGAACCAAATGGATTTGAAGGTATGAATAATTGGTTAGAAGTGGTGTCCTTTTATAAGGGGGAGGAGGGGCTCTTTAGGAAAAACTTAAAGTATTAATTTATAATAAATTCATATTAGGTTTCTAATGGATCCAAAGTGGATTATTAAAAGTCTAAGCTAAGTATGGGTAGAAATAATTTCATCCAATATATTTTAGACAGGTCTGGGTCACTATATTACCCTTATCATTTATATTTAATTCTTAGTTAAATAGTTTGACATTTACCATGTCTTTTTGTATTTTTAAATTATATAGTCAATAAACATACTATAAACTTACAATAAACCCCCAAGTGGTCCATTAATAATACAGATATCATTATATAAGTTCTTTGTCTGATCCTTAGATTTTTAGTAATAGAGTATTAATTAATAATATAATATGTGTTTTAAATACTCATTTATGTCAATTTTGACAATATTTAATAATTGATTTTTTCTAAAGTCTTAACAACTTTATTAATTCGAACCAACTTCATTTATGCAACAATAAAATGTCATATTAATCAGTAAAATTTGTGTGTGGTATCAAAACATTTAAATTATATTTATTTTAACATTTAAAATACTAATTATTTGATTCTTTCATTAATAAGGAAAATACTGCATCATTATTGTGTCATAAATAAATTTTATTATACAATGTCTAAAAATAATAAATAAAATACCATGATGTACTAAATATTTTTAGATTTATAATGAATATTTATAGTTGAAAATATAACATATATAACCCTATGTAAAAATTTTTTTTTCTGAAAGATATATATTTATGTTATTTTTGCATTTACTTTAACTTTATTAATATAAAGTGTCATTATCACTTACAAGTGGATCCATGAGGTCCCCAAATTGACCCAAAGATTACCATGGTCGGATATGTATCAACCAATAGGGTTAGGACACGTTTTAGGGTAATTTATTATTATTATAATATTATTTTTTACCCTTATTTACCGGATTTACCCTTTAACCACAGTAAATAAAATATTTACCGAAGTAATTATTCAAAATGTATAAAAATAAAAGTTACCTATTTATACAATTTGGACCTCTTGATTCTAAATATTGAATCCATTTTTATAAATTCAAAACACAGAAGTGGCAGAAATTAATTTAAAATTAATTATCGTTGTCAAAACAAAAAGCGTGTTTTTAAGAAATAATAACTATCAAAAGATTGACACTTGTTTATGTCTGGTTTAAATGTGAAATTAGGTCCAATTACCAAAATTGTATTAAATGGTAAAAAAAATTCTATATATACTTTAAAACCACTCAAATTCATAATTTATCACTCTTAATTATTTTGATTAAAAAAGTTTTTTTTAATTAAAATTTAGTAATTTTCACTATTCATCAAAATATGAAAGTTTTCAGAAAAATGCCAAAACTTCACCCTAGGCTAATTTCAATATTCTGAATCCAAAAATGAAGTCCATTTTAAAAGATAAAATATATAAAATTTTAAAAAGTGGGTATTACTATTCATAATAGCTAGTTTGATTAGTTGTGGTGTGTGTTAGAACTCGATGTTGCGTACAACACACGCTACTGTATTATTCAAAGAGAAGCGTATCGTGGAAGCTTGGGGTGTTACATTCTCCCCTCATTCAAATAATTTTGTCCTCGAAATTTCTATAATATTACTGCATGAAAAGACTTAGGTGGTTCTTCATCATCAGTTCCTCGGGTTCCCATGTTGCATCTTCCATTTTATGATTTCTCCATAGTACTTTTACCAGACGAGTCGTCCGGTTTCTCAGCACTTGTTCTCTAGTATCAGGAATCCTGATGGGATCTTCGCAATAAGACATATCAGGTTCCAGTTCTAATTCCTCATAGGTTAGTACATGTGTTGGGTCAGGCATGTATTTTCTCAACAATGATACATGGAACACATCGTGAACTTCGGAGAGATTTGGCGGAATTTACAAATGGTAAGCTACATCACCAATTCGTTCTAGAATCTCGAAAGGTCCGATGTACCTGGGACTCAGTTTCCCTTCTTACCGAAACGTATAACTCCCTTCCATAGATATACCTTCAAGAAAACATGATCTCCTACATGAAATTCCCAATCCTTCCTTTGATTATCAACATAGCTCTTCTACCTACTTTGAGCTGCTTTGATGTGGTTTTGGATTACCTTCACCTTTTCCATCGTTTCCTCCACCAGTTCTGGTCCTACGAGCTTTCTTTCACCAACGTCATCCCAACAGGTTTGTGTGCGACATCTCTTTCCATACAATGCTTCATATGGTGCCATCTGAATACTTGAATGGATGCAATTGTTATAGGAAAATTCCACCAGAGGTAAATATTGATCCCACATACCCTGAAAGTCAAGTGAGAATGATCTCAACATGTCTTCTAATGTTTGAATAGTCCGTTTTGATTGTCTATCTGTTTGAGGGTGGTAGGCAGTGCTCAAACAAAGTTCGTATCCAAGGCCTTCTGAAGACTCTTCCAGAATCTTAAAGTAAAATGGGGATCACGATCAGAAACAATCAATAGGGGTACTCCATGAAGTCTCACAACTTCATTAATATATAGTCTTTCTACACTTTCCAGTGTTAGATCTTCTCTTATAGCAAGAAAATGTGCTGACTTGGTAAGATGATAAACAATAACCCATATTACATCGTTCCTTCTAGGAGTCTTTGGTAGCCCCATGAAAAAGTCCATCGTAATATTGTCTAATTTCCACTCCAGTATGGGAAGAGGTTGCATGACTCCTCTAGGCTGTTTCCTTCGATCTTTCACTTGTTGAAAAACCATACATCTTGACACAAAATCTTAAATCTCCCTCTTCATGTTGTCCCACAAAAAATGTTCCTTCAAATATCTATACATTTTAGTGCTCCCATGGTGTATAGAGAAATTGGAAATATGAGCATCGTCCAACAATTCCCTTTTTAGATCAGGTATATCGGGAACACAAATCCTCTTCCCGAATTTCAAAATCCCATCTTCATACACAAAGTCACTCAATCTCCCATCATTCACTGCTTTAATCTTCTTTTGAAATTCTTCTTCATTGGTCTGAGAACTCTTAATCCCTTCTATTAAAGATGGTTTGGAAACCATTTGAAAAAGTATTGATGTTTCACCTTCCATGGTGATTCCCATATCCATCTTTACTAGATTCATGTATATAGGATCCTTTTCAACTCTCATCTTGTTCAAAACTCCATGATCCTTTCTACTCAAAGCATCTGCCACCTTATTTGCCTTCCCCTAGTGGTAGTGTATCATGCAATCATAATCCTTGAGTAATTAAATCCATCTCCTTTGCCTCATGTTGAGTTATATTTGTGAGAAAATATACTTCAAACTATTGTGATCAGTATAAATCTCAAATTTTTTACCATAGAGGTAGTGTCTCCATATTTTCAAAGAAAATATCACAACTGATAACTCGAGATCATGAGTAGGATAGTTTTTCTCATGATTTTTCAACTGTCGTGATGCATAGGCAATAACCCTATCATTCTGCATAAGGACACAACCAAGTCTTTTATTCAATGCATCACTATAAATAACGAACCCATCATTCCCCGATGGTAGAGTCAATATAGAATCATTGACTAATATTCTCTTCAATTCTTCAAAACATTATTCACACTATTTTTTCCAAACAAATTTAACCCATTTATGTGTGTACTTCATTAATGGGTTAGCCAATTGGGAAAAATTTTGGATGAAACGTCGATAATAACCTGATAAACCAATAAAACTGCGTACTTCGGTTATACTCATTAGTGCAGGACATTATTGGATTCCCTTGTTCTTAGAAGGATCAACACAGATTCCATCCTTAGACACAATATATCCAAGAAAAGAGATCTCCTGAAGCCAGAATTTACACTTGCTAAACTTCTCATATAATTCATGTCTTCTAAGAGTCTTCAAGATAATGCGCAAGTGATTTTCATGGTCTTAATAGCTTTTGGAATATACCAAGATATCATCAACAAATACCACTACAAAATAATCAAGATATTCCTTGAAAACTCTGTTCATTAGATCCATGAAAACAGAGGGTGAATTAGTCAGCCCAAAAGGCATTACTATAAACTCATAATGCCCGCACCTGGTTCAAAATTCTATCTTTGGAATGTCTTCCTTCTTCACACACAACTGATGGTATCCAGATCGAAAATCAATCTTTGAAAAGTATTGAGCTCCATGCAATTGGTCAAATAAATCATCAATATGAGGTAGGTGATACTTGTTCTTTATTGTTATAGCATTGATTTCCCTGTAGTCGATACATAACCTCATAGATCCATCTTTCTTCTTAACAAAAAGGACAGGGGATCCCCATGGTGAAACACTAGGGCAAATAAATCCCTTATTACTCAATTCCTCTAGTTGTTTCTTTAGTTCAACTAATTCCACAATGACCACTCTGTAAGGGGTCTTCTATATGGGCCTTGAACGAGGAATTAAATCAATGGAAAACTCAATTTCTTGTTCTGGAGGATGTCCAGGTAAATCTTCTGGAAACACATCTACATATTCATTCACAATAGGAACATACTATATTTGAAAATTCCTTTCCCTACCCACAGTTATTTCATTCTCTTCCTCCCCAATAATTGAATTTAGTTGAGCTACTGGGGGTGGATCTAGGTAGAAATTAGGTGGTGACGATTCTGCTCTAAAGATAAGGTGTTCCTTATCATCATCATCAAAAATCATAAACTCCTGCTTCTTACAATAAATATTCGCATCATGGTCCGAAAGCCAATCCATACCAAGGATTATATCAAATTCAATCATGGGTATGATGATGAGATCTGCAGATAAAGAACGTTTATATGCCCTAATGGGGACGGATCCACAGAACATTGTAGAAATGATACTTTCCTTAGGAGTTTTAACTAACAACTCCCTTGTTAAATCAAATTGGAAATATCTAATTTTCTTAGAAAACTGGGAAGATATGAAACAATGTGATGATCCAGAATCAAATAAAGCATTTTCTAAACTTAAGGAAACCATTAAATTACCTGCCACCACATCTTTCGGAGCTTCTACCTCAGTAGTAGTGATAACATAAGCTTGGACTTGATCCCTTGGCCTTTTATGAGGTAAGTTACCCTGATTCTTAGGAAATTCATTTGAATAATGTCCCATCTCCCTGCAGTTGTATCATTGACCATCGGTAGCTTCTTTCTTCCCCTTGCAATCACGAGCTTGGTGGCATTTTTCACCACACTTGTAACAGACTCTCATTACTTTCAAGAAAGTACCGGGGTGTTTCTTCCCACATTTACTACAGGATTAATATTAAAATTTTCCCTTCTTTCTCTTATTTTCATTTCTAGAGTGATCAACATATCTCTTCTTCTCTTTCTTCGCTTTAAATTAATAAGACTTAGAGAATTCTTTTTCTGTCTTGATAGCGCATGAGACAATATCTTCATACAACGAGAAGGTTTGTGAGACTTATTATTGATGGAGAAATAGTTTTAACCCATAAAAGAAATGATCAATCTTACTTCTTGGGTTACGTATATAATCTGCAGCATACCTCCCTAACTTTGTAATGTTAGCCTCATACCTTGCGACATTCTCATCCTTCTTTTGCCTCAGACTCAGAAATTTCCTTTCCATATCTTCTTGATGGTCACGAGGAAAGTATTTTTCTAAGAAAAGATCTTTGAATTCCCTCAATTCCATATTTTATACTTCATCATCTTCCTTTGTGTTTTTTATTAATGACCACCATTGAATAGCATCTCTAGTGAGGCGATAAACTGCCATGATAACTTTTTCCCTTTCACTTCTCCCCAAAGCCTGAAATATTTTCTCAAGGGAATTTATCCATTGCTCAACTACTAAGGGATTTGTACTCCCATTGAACATTGGTGGTTGTTTCCTCATGAAGTGATCTAATATTTATCCTCCACACTGCGGATCAGTGTGCTCCATATGGCTAAGGTTATTATTCATAACCTGAGTGAGTTTTCTTAGTATGGTGATTAGCTGATAAGCACCGGTTGCATAACCAGCTCCACTATAATTATCTTGATCAGGAGGTCAATCCATACATGGAGTGCGTGCATTGATAAAGTTTCCATTTCTTCCACTAGGAGCGATTTCTAAAAAATGGCATAAACTAGATCAGTTTATGAATCAAAATACATAATTCCATACTTGTAAAACACTTAACATAAATTGAACTATTTATGGACATAATCCATAATCATAAAAAATGTTTTCTTTGAGAAATTATATACTCATAAGCCCTTCATAATGGTTTGTAAAGAAAATGAGAATTAACCTAAGAATATCCCCCGGGAGTGTCGTAACCAAGAGTGCAGCAATTCCCATTGTCATGCACCAGTTCTCATTCGAGTCTAGCTCAAAGCGGTGTTTTCAGGTTTTACCCCTAGGTACATCTATTCCAGATCCACCTCTACCTACGTGTATCTAGACATGGATGTGTTTCTCGAAAAACTCACAAAATATCTACAATACCAAAATTCTAGGAAGTTCTTCTATAATAATCCTCAAAGTCTATCTTAGGGCTATGTGCTCTAATCAGAGTTTATCTAAATATAGCTTCCAAGGTTGGTACTAAACTTCCTCTGATACCAACTATAATGCCCCGACCCCAGTTACCCAGAGTAGGTGCATTATTACATAACATTGGCATGATCACAAAATTTCAAGTCTCGAAATACCGATTAGTTTAATAGCCTTGGAAACACTAGATACATTTATAAGTCTTACATTACATCATAAAATGAAAACTACAATAACATCTTCTCTCCACACTCATATCCCCTTATACTATCCCTGCGGGTCATTCATAAAATACTTCTTCACATCCTGGAAAAAATAAAACATAGAAAGGGGTGAGCTTAAATGCCCAGTAAGGACAACAATATAGCGGAAACATGCATAAATAAGCATAAACATTTAAGGAAATGTATAACTAAAACAAAATCCTTTTAAACATGAACTTAAGCATAATATGGTAGAAATAAAATGAAATAATTCCATTTACTCATTCATATGGATATTCTACTAGTCGAATAATCATATGCAATATCAATAACCACATTCATAATGATGGAATGCATAATGCCAGACTATCATAACCACGTAGCCAATGCCTTGTGCCAAAAATACAAATAATATTTTGTCAAGGACTCGTGCCAAAACACTAGTTTGTCTCATGATAACAACCGATGCATCGATGAGCTATAGTAGGCTCCATCCGTCACTTACTATGTCTAATGCATTCCCCATATGAACAGGTTTAAACATAACATAAACATTCGTATTAAAACTATCATACGAAATGTAAATACTTTCTCCATAAACCATGAATGGCATAAAAATAACACATCTAGAATCAAACATATCACAAAACCTTCAATACAATATGGAAGTTTTATATCATAATAAATCAACTTCAAATAAGCTTAAAATCCATCAAAGGATGTTTACATAGATTAAATAAAAACTATTTGAGAGAAATATCTCTTTTTGAAAATCATTTAAAAGTCACATAATTATAAAATAAAACATTTAATTTGAAAATATTCTTATAAGCTTGTAAGGGAAGCTTCTAAGATTTTACAATGGTGGAAAATAGCTACACCCACTGTATAAGTTAAAAAAAGACATTCTTACCTTAATTTTGTCGAAAAGGTTAAAAAGGACCTTGTTTAGAAAATAACAGAAAGATTCATTTATAAACATCTTATAAAAAGTCAAAAATGTGTATAAATGAAATTAACCCATATTCTGTAAAATATTAAGAATGTTTTGAAATACATTTTTAAGAAACATGGATGTGGATGATAAAGAGGTCTCAGTAGATAATTACATATAAACAACCTCGGATAATGAAGAGATTGTGAAATAAACCCTTACCTTGTACTTTTACTTGGTTGAGGGTAGGTTGACCTCTTATATAACGGTGAAATAATTATTATTAAATTATACAATAATCATATACATTAATATGATATCATATATGATCTTTTAACATTGCTTTGCTAATAATATCTTAGTATTATCGTCGTTTCGGGTGTTAACTTACTGGTTTTCTTTTATATGTTTTGTTACATAAACCGTGTTTATTATGGATAGGTTGTATCTTATTCATATCCAGAATTATATCAAGTCCTTAAATATTATTTTTAATCATCAAATGAGAATTATACTTGAATGGATATGATGGGGAATGAATCTCATCGCGTTCGTGGAGACGGTAGTCCGTACGTGCGCACGAGCGACAATATCACTCTTTTGATATTAAGATAGTATATAATTAGATATTATATCATATATAAAGAATATTTATCATGTTATATTTATTATTTAAATTAATTAAACATCATTATTATACCCATCCAAATAATAATGTATTGAATAACAATTACACCACGACGTGGAGACGGTCGGTCGTACGTACACACGTATGGTGATATGTCATTCAAAGGATAGATAGAATACTGAATATGGTTGTCCCATATTTATAATAACATCATAGTATATAAAATATATCAGGGTTATTATTTTATAATGAAAATAACAAAGAAATAAGAAGTTGAAGAAGAAAGGAACTTGAAAGAGGGTGGTAAAAACATTACCTCTTCTTCGGGTTCTTCATTTTTGATTTGATCAAAAGGGATCCTTAGGTTGGCTTTCTGATTAAAATAAGGCCTATAGGATTAAAGGAGGATAGTTGATAGGGTATTTGGGTAGGGGTTGTCCGAACCAAAAGGATTTGAAGGTATGAATAATTTGTTAGAAGTGGTGTCCTTTTATAAGGGGGAGGAGGGGCTCTTTATGAAAAACTTAAAGTATTAATTTATAATAAATTTATATTCAGTTTATAATGGCTCCAAAGTTTATTATTAAAAGTCTAAGGTGATGATGGGTTGAAATCTATTCATCCAATAGATTTTAGATAGGTTTGGGTCACTATATTAACCTTATCATTTATATTTAACTATTAGTTAAATAGTTTGACATTTACCATGTCTCTTTGTATTTTCATATTATATAGTCAATAAACTTACTATAAACTTTAAAGAGACCCCCAAGGGGTCCATAAATAATAAACCTATCATTATATAAGTTCTTTGACCGAAACGTAGATTTTTAGGCATAGAATATCAATTAATAATATAATATTTGTTTTAAAAACTCATTTATGTCAATTTTGACAATATTTAATAATTGATTTTTGTTAAAGTCTTAACAACTTTATTAATTTGAACCAAATTCCTTTAAGTAATCCTAAAATGTCATATTAATAAATAAAATTCTTGGGTGACATCAAAACTTTCAAATTATATTAATTTTAACATTTATAATACTAATTATTTGATTCTTTCATTAATAAGGAAAATACTGTATCATTATTGTGTCATAAATAAATTTAATTATTAAATGTCTAAAAATTATAAATAAAATACAATTATGTTGGAAATATTTTTAGCTTACTAATGAATATTTATAGTCGAAAATATAACATATATAACCCTATGTAAAAATTATTTTTCTAAAAGATATATGCTTATGTTATTTTTGTTTTTTACTTTAACTTTATTAATATAAAGTGTCATTATCACTTACAAGTGGATCCATGGGGTCCCAAAATTGACCCAAAGATTCATATAGTCAGATATGTATCAACCAATAGGGTTAGTACATGTTTTAGGATAATTTATTATTATTATAATATTATTTTTTTACCCTTATCTACCGGATTTACCCTTTAACCACGGTAAATAAAATATTTACCGAAGTAATTATTCAAAATGTCTAAAAATAAAAGTTATATATTTATAAAATCTGGAACTCCAGATTCTAAATATGGAATCCATTTTTCTAAATTCAAAACACATAAGTGGAAGAAATTAATTTAAAAGTAATTCTCACCGGCAAAATAAAAAGTGTGTTTTTAAGAAATAATAAATATCAAAAGATTGACACTTGTTTATGTCCGGTTTAAATGTGAAATTATGTCCAATTAACAAAATTGTATTAAATGGTAAAAAAATATTCTAAATGTACTTTAAAACCACTCAAATTCATAATTTATCACTATTAATTATTTCGATTAAAAAAGTTGTTTTCAATTAAAATTTCGTAATTTTCACTATTCATCAAAATATGAAAGTTTTCAGAAAAATGCCAAAATTTCACCCAAGGAAAATTTCAATATTCTGAATACAAAAATGAAGTCCATTTTGAAAAATAAAATGTACAAAATTTCAAAAACTGGGTATTACTATTCATAACGGCTAGTTTGATTGGTTGTGGTGTGTGTTAGAACTCAAAATTGCATACAACACATGCAACTATATTATTCAAAGAGAAGTGTACCATGGAAGCTTGGGGTGTTACATCGATTGTTGTTTGTGATGATCCGGGTTCATCACCATTAGATCAAAACCAAAATAATGAACAGATTAAATCGCAAGGATGAAGATCTTCCCCAAAATCCCCGCAAAATCCCATCCCGCAAATACGATCGATCAGCGGGCTAATCTATTCGTGGATTAGTCCACGTTTGTCATAGAAATCAAGAACGGGGAAAGGAAATCAAAATCAAACATCCTACCTGGATTTGTGACGTTCGTTGGTGAAGATCTGGTTGCCGCGTCGTCACCGCCGGTGAAATTCGTCCAGAACGTTGTCTCCTTGTTGGGGTTTCTTCTAGAGCCTCTAGAGGTTTCAGGGTTATGAGGTCTGAAACCCTACAACCCTATGAAAAATATCTATTTAAAAGATAAAAGATATTTGTTGCAACATTATTTATTAATTCTTTTTAAATATATTGTATTACAGTTACGTCCAAAAACTGGATTTCACCACTGACCTGCGCCAACCAATGCTAGGCCTTGCCTAAGGTAAAATCACTACTCTGAATGCAACGGTGCCCTTGGATTTCTGATCCGATCACCTGTTCAAGTGTTATTACGTTTTTCAGGAAAACCACACGCCCGCGTAGTTTAATTATTAAATTAAATTCAAACATTTGTTTCGGGCTCACCGGGCCTCGTAACTGCATGCCGTCACATCACCTGGTCTTGAAAGAATTCCCATATAATATTAAAATAAAATACGGAGAAATCCGAGACATTACATCACACCCACCTTAGTGCTTTACGTCCCCGAAAAGCCAAAACAAAGGCTACTAAAAAAGATGTGGGTATTGCACACGAATCTGAGCCTCCCGCTCCCACGTGCTCTCCTAGAGATTCCTGTGCTGCCACCGGACACGCACCAAGGGAATATCTCACCCACAAAGGATCTTCTCCTACCAATCCTTGATCTCCACTGGATACTCAGCAAAGGTCACTCCATCATCAATGTTTAGGTCACCCCAGTCGATAACGTGCGATAGATCATGTACGTACCTCCGCAGCTAGGAAACATGGAAGATGTTGTGTATCCATTCCATATGAGGAGGTAGAGCCAAGCGGTATGCCACTTCGCCAACTCTACTCAAAATCTAAAAAGGGTCGATGAACCTCGGAGATAGCTTGTCGCCTCTACCAAATCTCCGCAAACCCTGTCGAGGTGAGAACCGAAGGAATACATGGTCTCCCTCCTCGAACTCCAAGGGCCTCTGTCTCTTGTCCGCATAAGACTTATGCCGACTCTGTGCAGTCTTCATCCGCTCTTGGATGACCTGCACCTTCTCCGTAGTAGCTCGCACCATCTCTGGGCCAATGAGTGCTGACTTTCCTGGGTCAGTCCAATAAAGTGGTGACCTGTAAGGTCGCCCGTACAAAGCCTTGAATGGTTCCATACAAATAGTGGAATGATAAATGTTGTTATAAGAAAATTACACTAGTGTTATGCGATCCTCCCAGCTACGACCGAAGTCAAGTATGCAAGCTCATAGCATATCCTCCATAACTTGGATGGTCCGCTCTGTCTGACCATCAGTCTGAGGATGAAACACTGTGCTCAAGCGTAACTGAATCTGAAAATCATCCTGCAATACCTTCCAAAAACGGGATGTGAAACGAGCATCACGATCTGAGACGATCATGGATGGCACTCCTTGAAGTCTAACTATCTCCTGCACATAGAGGCATCCCAAGATCTCTACTGAACTCTACCCACGTATGGCTAGGAAGTGGGCTGATTTGGTGAGTCGGTCAATGATCACATAGATGGTATCGTGTCCCCTGGACGTACGTGGTAAACCCGTCATGAAGTCCATGGATATCCCATCTCACTTCCACTATGGAACTTCAAGGGGCTAATCCAAACATGCTGGCACCTGGTGCTCAGCCTTTACTTGCTGACACGTAAGGCACCGAGAAACAAACTCTGCCACACTCTTCTTCATTCCTAGCCACCAGAACTGATGTCGAAGGTCCTGGTACATCTTTTCCATTCCTAGATGCACCACCAAAGGATATTTATGGAACTCCCTCAGAACCTCCTCCCGCAACGTCACTGGTACTATTGTGCGGCCTCTAAAAAGAACAATATGCTCCCCACATTTTGAATATCCATCCTCAACATCACCTATGGATATCTGAGCATGTAGAGTCTCACAGCTAGTATCCTCAAGTTCTGCTTCCCTGACTCACTGTAAGAGTGGAGGGGTAACAACCATCGACTGAAGTTAAGCTCTATCATCTCTATCCATGAAGGATAACTATAAATAGGCCAAGTGCCTCGTCACCTCATCCAGGAACTGCGAATTGGTTTTCTTGCTGAGAGAATCTACCAAAATCTTCCCCTTCCCAGCAGTATAAATGATCTCAATGTCGTAATCCTGGAGGAACTCAAGCCACCACCTCTATCTCAAATTCATATAATTCTGAGAAAAGATATATCTAAGACTCTTGTGATCAGAGTAGAAGATAAACTACTCGCCCATTAGGTAGTGCCGCCACATATTCAACGCGAAGACTACAGCTGCCAACTCAAGATCATGGGTTGCGTAGTTCTGCTCGTGTGTCCTCAAATGAAATGAGCCATAGGCAATCACCTTTCCCTCTCCATCAGGACACAACCAAACCTAGTTCTTGATGCATCGTAGAACACTACATACTCGACACCCTCCTCTGGTAATCTCAAGATCGGGGTGCTCGTCAGAATCTTTATCAACTACTGAAAAGCCTGCTGGTATCTCTCGGTCCACACGAAAGGATACCCCTTTCGGGTCAAAGATGTTATTGGTGCTGAAATCGTAGACAAATCAAGAATGAATCTCCAATAGTAGCCTGCCAACCCAATGAAACTCCGTACCTCCGTCACGCTCCGGGGGGGCTCCTATGCTAACACTGCCTCTACCTTGGCTGGGTCCACTACTACACCATCTGCTGAGATAACGTGTCCCAGAAAGTGGACCTTCTGTATCCATAATTGACACTTCAATAGTTTCCCGTACAACTGGTACTCTCGGAGTGTGTCCAGAACCATCATTAGGTGCCTCGTGTGCTCCTCCTCGGACATAGAGTACACAAGGATATCATCAATGAAGACCACCATGAACCGATCAAGATAGGGTTGAAAGATTCGTTTCATGAGTCTCATAAACACTGTCAGGGTTTTCGTCAAGCCGAAGGGCATCACCAAGTACTCATAGTGACCGTAGCGACATATGAAATCCATATTCGATATATCCTCATCCCGTACTCACAAATAGTGATAGCCTGATCGTATATCAACCTTCAAGAACCATCGTTCCCATTTTAACTGGTCGAAGAGGTCATCGATCCATGGTAGTGGATACTGGTTCTTCACGGTCACCTGATTCAAGCATCGAAAATCCTCACATATCCTCAAGCTCCCGTCTTCATTCTTGGCAAACAATACTGGGGCCACCCAGGGTGAAACACTGGGTCTCATGAATTCCTTCCTCTGCAAGTCTTCCAGCTGCACTCTCAGCTCAAGAAGCTCTACAGGAGCCATCCAATATGCTTATTATGATATCGGTGTTGCACTGGGTTGCAAATAAATGCAGAAATATATCTTCTGATGGGAAGGTAGCCTGGGGAAATCCTCTGGAAAGACGTCCTCATACTCAGCCACTACTGAGGGAAACTGGAAACTTGTAACATCTACTGCGCCAAGGGCTAGGCTAGCCCACTGATGTGAAATCAGCTGTACCTTCCTACGCACAAGTCCATCCTGCGTTGTCTGGGTCTTAATTTCACCAACGAAGGAGAACCTCATTCCATCACTGCAGACACACTGCACCCTTCGCCTAAAATAGTCAATCTGGGTATGAACTGTGGATAGCCAATCCGTACCACCAATGACATAATAAGGCCTCGATGCTACCACTAAGAGGTTCCAACCGAAACTCTCACCTCTAAGGGTTAGGTCACATTATCTACAAAGGTGTGTGATATCTGAATCTTCTCCAGTCGGTGTTTCTAAGCGTAAGGGTCGAGTCAATGACTCAACTGGAATCTCAAGGTCTCAAAAAAGATAAGCAGGTAGAAAATAATGACTAGCACCTATGTCCATTAGTACGGAAACCAAAGTAGAAAAGTCATAGATTGTACCTCTAATCATTCTAGGAGCACCTGGGTCATAAGCCTCCACTGCCTGCAGCTGTCCCTACCTCTGTCCACCAGCTACCTGAGCCTAGGGTGGACTTTCTGGGGGTGGTGGTGGTAAAGAGTCAAAACGCCGACCACCTCAAGCTGCTCTCCCAGCTCCTCTACTGCATCTGCCACCCTGCGGATCTGTCTGCTCCACAGGTTGTCTCTGCCTCAGTGGTCCATCCACCGATCCTATGTCAGTAGTATGGCGGGTCGGACAATCTCAAGAGTGATGTCCCCTTCCATCACAATAGTAGCATTGCCTCTATCGAGGATGGATGGATGTGCACTGAAAACTCTGTACGGCAGATCCCCTATCCTGGGATCTCCTCTGAAAACATCTCCCACGCCTCAGTCCCTGACTTCAGCTCCCTGCTGCCGAGGTCTCTGCTCCAGCTCGCTCACTAATGACAACTACCAGCTTTCTCTACTCTGCCAAGAATCTCTCAACCACCAAAGCCCACTCGAGCAGCCCAACATAAGTAAGAAATCTCATAGGGATGATGTTAGCTCAGATGTCTCTGTGTAAGCCCCGCTCAAAAGTATGAGCTCTGAAGTACTGATCCCTGAACATATCCATCGATTACCATGAGAGGTTGGTAAACCTCGATGAATAGTAATACATCGTCATGGTTCGCTACTGGAGCTAAAGAATCTATTGTATACATACTGCTATCAGGGTAACCGAGGAAAACTCCTCTCTGAAGGGGCAATCAAACTCTGACCATGCAAGAGTCGCCTCGTCGTGATTCTGGATAACAAAACTCCACCATTTCCCTGTCGAGCCTTGTAGAAGGCTCACTGCCAGGATCACCATCTGATCTGCTGGTGTCCTGACCAAACAGAAGACTCCGGCCACTGCCTCAAGCCAGTCCTCTACTGCCTGAGGGTCAGGCTTGCCTCGAAACCTGAGGGGTCTCTGTCTCTGAAACTCATGGAGTGCGCTCAGCCTGCACTCCTCCTCTACTAGTCCAGAAGGCACTAAAAACTGCTCCACAGGTGGTGGAATAACTATCACACCACCAAATGGTAAAAATGGGGGATCTGGTCCGTGTATCGAAGCTTCATCACCGAGGGGGTCATCCTCATGATCGAGCTGCTGGATCCTAGCAGGTGCGCGTCGTGGAGGCATCCTTTAACGAAACAATATGTTTCACAATCAACGAGTATATCTAGAGAGTTGACTCAAGAAGGACATGGAAACCACAACCCATTCTTATATGATTCATGTACCTTTATTTTCCCCTACAACTAGTGTTCTCATGTTCCGAGTTGAAAAGAAAGTTATCCGAGTCCCGGTGTATGGATACGTCGGCCGCCCGCTCCAACACTAGGGTCCCTGGCCTGAAAGTCGAACTCAAAACACTTAACACTGTTGAACCTAACTGAATCACAGACTCTCAGTCCTATGGTAGAACCGACCACCTCTAATACCACTATTTCATGACTCATCTTAGTGGGGCCAAAGCCGCAACTCCCCAAGCCCGCCTCCAATCGGCTAGGGGCTGGTGACTAGCACTGAGTAGGAATGTTACTAACATGAGAGTCATTTCCTATACACCTGTACACACACACACACACATCTCGAACCCCAAAAAGCTAAAAAAAGTAAAAGCTACAAAAAAATGAAAATGTATATAAACACTAAAATCCCAACCAACAGAGTACGACAGGAAATTAAAGTACAGTAATGTAAAACCCTGGGCCAAAAGTACAAGCCCACCAAAATAGAGTATGGAACAAAGTCTAACATGTAAAGAATGGTACTGGGACTGCAATCCGTAGCCGTAGGAACACACCTCGGCCTTTCTGATATCACTGAGCACCGTCCGGTCCTGGTCCACCTAGAATCATGTCAAAGGCTCACTCATCTGCACAAGACACGACACGTATGGGAAAATCCCATGAAGGGGTGAGTATAACAATACCCATTAGGACACCCCAAAACCACAAAGGAATACAATAAGGTAAAATACTACAAAGGAATGATACAGTTATCTCTACACGGTATATGTTTATAGAACATATAGAAAAAATATCCAGATATACTCTTACACGATCGACCATCGCAAAACCACCACTAAGATCCAGCTCGAAGATTCCACTAAGCACGTAACAAGTAGAACTCGCTCCTAGGTCTGAAAAGAGAGATACAAAGTACTCATTCTAGGAGAACACAATCCACAAGTAATATAGAAAAAGATACTCAGATGAGGATCACAACCAATAGCCATGGGGTGATTCCAACAACTTAGTCTGAACTAATCCGCTAAGCAGAGGATCGACTCTTGAGTAAAGTTGGTCACATCGATACCAAGAACTCTACCTAGGGTTCCGGGAATGAATATAGGATCCAGATCTAATTCTCACAGAGGGGATTCCAAAAACTATATTCAGTAAATCTTGCTGAAGGGATCATACTTCTGTATGTAGGAAATGATACCAGAAACCTTCAAGAGAAAGACCAAGGGTACAAACCCTAAGAAAGCTATTCCAAGTCATGGCAGGCAAAAGGATCAAGACATGTAAAATAGGTTACATGGCGTGTAGTATTGTTACATGCCGTGTTCCTTGACTTTGGGTACTACACATGTAAACGACCCCTGTCTCTTGTCCAGGTGTGTAAAACTAGACTACATGGTGTGTAGAATGATCACACACTGTTTTCCTTGACTCCGAGTATTGCCCGTGTAAAAGGACCATGTCTCTACGATTATCATATAAAAGGTAACTACACTGCATGTAGAAGGATTACACGTCGTTTCCGAGAACCTGGGGTTCGCTCAGTGTACGCTGGCCATGTGCCCGTACACTGTCTCTATCTGTGTCGCCATGCCCGTGTACCAGTACACGGGGTATCCCGTGTATCTGGCCGGGTAAGGCCGGGGAAGGGTATACATGACGTGTCCTTGTTCATGTACCCAACCCATGTTCGTGTACTCCATGAGTACACACCAGGAGGTCCGCTGATGAACACACACCATGTAGCGCATACTACACGCCGTGTAGTCAGGATTTCTCCAGAACTGTCGTCTTACTCCTCATGCCTCAACCGATCTTCCAGATCTTGATTCTGTTATCCATTTGCCGCAAAACTCTAGATTCTTGTTCGTTTCATCATCCTAACATTGAATTCAGGTGTTTCAGACCATCAATCGGCTTGAAAAACAAGCATTGACTCATCTGAATGAAAACGCCCAAAACCCCATATCTCTTGATCTTCTCTGAATCATCCATCACCACCATAGTTGAACCTCTATAGCATCGTTTCAGGGTTGGATCTATGATCTCAGATCATTGTGCCAATAAACGAACGTGCAACAGTCGATTTTCTCCAAGAACATCAAGCGCAAGGAAGAACGAAGAGTCTACATGAAGAACGAGGAATTTAATCACAGAACGAACAAGAGGGACGAACCTTGATCATTGTTTGTAAAGATATAGGTTCATCGTTGTTATATCAAAACCAAAATAATCTATAGATTAAATCTCAAGAATGAATATCTTCCACAAAATCCCTGTAAAAGACCATCCCACAAAATACGATCGATCCGCGGGCTAATCAATTCATGGATTAGTCCGCGTTCGTCGTAGGAATCAAGAATGGGGAAAAGAAATCAAAATCAAACATCCTACTTGGATTCGTGGTGTTCGTTGGCGAAGATCCAGTCGTCGCGTCGTCGTCACCGGCGAAACCCATTAATAACGTCGTCTCCTCGTTGGGGTTTCCTCCAGAGCCTCCAAAGGATTCAAGGTTATGAGGTCTATAACACTGGACCCCTGTGAAAATATCTATTTAAAAGATAAAATATATTTTCTGCAATAAGATTTAATAAAATATTTTGTTAAATATTGTATTACGGTTACGTCCAAAAACTGGATTTCACCAACGACCTGCGCCAGTCGATGTTAGGCCTTGACTAAGGTAAACTCGCTGCTCTGAACACAACGGTGCCCTTGGATTTCCAATCTGAGCACCCATTCTGGAGTTATTCCACTTTTTTAGGAAAACCACACGCACGCATAATTTAATTATTAAATTAAATTCAAACTTTTGTTCCGGGCTCACCGGGACTCGGAACTGCACGCCATCACATCTCCTGGTCTTGAAAAAATTTCCCATATAATATCAAAATAAAATACGGAGAAATCCGAGATATTAAATCCTTCCTTACCTATTTCTAGAAGATTCATTTAGTTTAACATCCTGTGGTAAGGATGTAGGTGAATCGACCTGAATGGAGATGGGTATCATGGATCCATACCATTTTATAACATGTGGTATGTGAATTGAACATGTATTTTAACATCACGTAGTGATGACTCGTGGTATTCCTTTTATGGTCTTGCATTCAGGACCACGCTTGACTTGTTGTGTACTTATATGCCTTGCTTGTAAGGGTGAGTCCCTACCGTGATTCCTATGTTCCCGTGAGCTATGCTCAGTGGGAGAAACAATGAACGACAAAGGTTTCCCAACAATGTAAATATATAAGGGGGTATAATGAGTGAATTTTGTATCATGAAGTTCATGTACCAAGATATAGTATTGATGCATCCCTATGTATCTCATAAAAACGAGATTCTAGTCGTACATAGTTCTTTGAGAACCGTGCAGTTTAGCATCATGTGGAAGAAATGATAACCATGATATTTAATGTCATGTGGAGAGGGAGATGGATTACCTAACATGAATGGGAACTCTGGATCTGTGCAGTTTAACATAATATGGTAAGGACATTGGTCGTGCAGTTTAATGTCTTGTAGTAAGGACATTTCCCATGCAATTTAATGTCTTGCGGTAAGGATATTGGTCGTGGAGTCTAATGTCCCATAGTGAGGATGAAAGGTTCCATGCAATTTAACATATTTATACCAGGATGAATGGTGTCATGTAGTTTAACATCTTGCTTCTATGATGAACTCCATAGAGTTTAACATCATGTGGTCAGGATATGAAATGGGACTTACAATGATGTGGACACCCTATTACTGATTGTTATGAAAATTATTTCTTGACAAATATCACATGGGTGGGTTGTGTGAAATAATCCCCATCTAGGATGGCCAATTAATGGGATCCATTATGATATTAACTATGTATTACATGGGGTTATTCCCAATTAGGCTCCAATTTCAGAGGCTTCTTTCTCGATATCATTGGGGTATTGAGAGATAGCACCAGATCTCCTTGAAGGAGTGAGTAGAGGCAAACCTTTATATTGAAGGCCCACACTATCAGATTCTGATGGATCTCTAGATTGTATACTGTGCACAACCTTTTCTCACCCATCCATTCCAAACCATCGAACTACTTTTGTGATTGTTCATCATCTAAGAGCTTCCCGCCAATGGCTATCAAGAGTGAGGGTAGCCGAACTTCTATGTGTAACACTTCCTCAGTCTCGTACACCAATTAATATGGAATTTCTTGTGTAGGAGTATGCGTGGTGGTACGGTATGCCCATAAATCATATAGGATTTTATCTAGCCAATACTTTTTAACCTTGTTTCCAATCTTATGGAGTATATTCGATAGAGTCTTATTTAAGGCCTATATCTATCAATTTTCCACTACATGATAGTCGGACGATTGATTGGACTAAATGTTGTACTCATAGTATAGCTTCTTCAACTATGTGGAATAAAATTTTGGGTCATTGTCTATCAATATTATATGAGGGCTTCCAAACCAAGTGATGATATGAGACTTTACGAAGTTGCTGATATTCTTTATCCTAACATCCTTGAGGGGTTCTTCCTCATCCCATTTTGAAATGATTTCAGTAGAAGTAAGGATGTACTTTAACTATTTGGATGTGGCTGGGGGATATAGACCCAAACATCCATCCCCAAAATGTAGAATGGCTAGGAACATTTAGTCGTATGTAGCAATTCTGGGGGCTGGGGGATGAATTTTTCATGACTCTAGAATGCATAAAATTTCATGGTGAATTCTACTTAGTCATGTATCATGGTTTTCTAGTAATATCCCAACCTCCTGATCTGGTTGGAGAGCCAAGTCCCAGATTGATAGGTTCCCCAAGAGCCTGCATGGACTTCCTCCATGATAGCAATAACTTATTCTTTTACTATTCACATGAAGAGAATTCTGTCATATCCATATTTTTATATCACTTTTTGTTCATTTGTACTATCTTGTAGGGTAATTTTTGTTTCCCAATGCCAAATATGTTCCCGTAAAACATGATCTATTGAGAGAGTCCCTTCTTGAGGATAACCGATTATAGGCTTCATCCATCCATGGGTGGTCACTAGTTCATTATACATTGTGGTGGTGTTGAACTAATCTATCTTTTCAATATCACATATGATGATCGATGAAACCATTCTTAAATGTGTAACATGGAAAGTTGCTTCCTCCTGATTAGGGTCATCCAGGATGACAAATGCATTATCTAGTGCGTTGGAATGATAATTTTGTGATTGGGGAATATAGTCTAGTGTGATCTCAAAGGGGAATTCTTCCGTCAACCCCCTAATGTAGCTAGTGAGGGGGTTCAATTCCTCTTTTTTATGGAATATTCACCATCGACCTTCTTTATCACTAATTATGAATCCCCTTTGATGTTTATCTAGGCTATTTGCAGCTGTAAGGCTAGTTCCAAGACAACAATGAGGACATGATATTCTACCTCATTGTTTGTGTAGCCTTTGGATAGTGAGAAAGTTTAAGGAATAACTGACTTGTCTGTAGAGAAAAATAAAATCCCCCGACCAACCTAGTAGAGCTTCAGGTTTTCCAATATCATGCGGAAAGGACTCTTGGAGGCTCCATCAAAGTACATCTCTAATGTTTGGGGAGTGTCATGGGTATAAAATACCTCTTCATCTAGGAGATCGATGTATTTTGGTGTATTTTCTGGTGTCGGATGAGCCGAAATGAAATCAAACAGGGCATTCCCTATCACTGACTTCTATGAAAAAAATTGTATGTCACATTGTCGAATAATGACCACCCATCAAGTCAAGAACCCAATTAGAATCAGATGACTATGGATGTACATGAGTGGATTAACACAAGAGACTAATTGGAATTTGTGATGATGCAATTAATTCGTTAGATTTTGCACTGCGAAGATGTGTGCAATTCACTTCTTCTCGACATTAGAGTATTGAGTCTCAATACCTAGCATCATACAACTATGGTAAAATATACTATTCTCACTTCCTACATCATTATTTTGCATGAGGAGGGCACCCAATGAGTGTTCCATAAGAGGAACATATTAGATGAGTGGCCTCCCTTCCATAGGGGGAATCATGGCTGGTAGGTGAAATAGTTATTTCTTGAGAATTTCGAAGTCTTTTTGGTAATCATTATCCCATTGGTAGGTGATTCCCTTTTTCATTATCCTAGTAAAGGGGAGAGATTCTCCAGCTAGGTTGAAAATAAACCACTGAATGTATGCAAGGTGACCTTGAAGCCCCCTCAATTATTTGAGATTCCTGGGGGTGGTATAGCTAAAATAACACATATATTTTCTGGATCGACCTCATGGTTGTAGTAGTATACCAAAAATCCAAGGAAGATTCCTAATGTTACTCTAAAGGCACATTTGAATGATTTTATCTTCAGACTGTGTTGTATCAACTTTTCAAAAATTGTCTGAAGGTCTGTGAAGTGATCACATATCCATCAAGATTTAACCACCATGTTATCGACATAACATTTGGCTATCTTTCCAAAAAATGGCTTAAATATATGGTTCATGGCGTGTTGATATGTGGCGCCAGCATTCTTAAAAAAAGGGCATGACCTGATAATGAAAGATCCCATGAGGCACTGTGAAGGTAGTAGATTCTTTATCCTCATGGGCCATCTTTATCTGATTGTACCCTGAGTACCCATCCATGAAATAAATGTCCTAGAAGCTAAAAGTTTCATCAGTTGGGAGTTCCATGATTGGTAATTGGAATTCATCCTTTGGGGAATGTCTATTAAGGTACCTAAAATGAATGGAGATCCTAATTTTTACATTCTTTTTCTTGATAGAGATGATTTTGGCAATCCATTTCAGGTATTGAAACTCTAAAAAAATCAGATTCAATCAACTTGTCGACTTCCACCTCTATATTGGTGGAATGATAGGGGTGAGTCCTCCCGGCTACCTTCTTGAAGCCTTGATTCTCTTTTGGTTTCCTGAGATGATGTATAACCACATCTAGGTTCAATTTGGGAATTTCTATGTAGTTCTATACAAACACATATCGATGTTTCATTTGAAATATGATGTACATATCTTTATCACTGAGGGAAATGGTAGCACTAATTAGTGTAGGCCACGAGTCTTCCTATGTTCCCAAATTTATCTTTCTGAGTTCATCAATGGTGGTGGAAATGCCTTCCTTGAATGCTGGAGGGGTGTTTCTGAGGTCAGCCACATCTTCATCCATCTTTAATCCTGTGGAGTCATTATCATATGGAGATAGAAATTTGGGGGCTTCTCCATTATTATCAGTATGAGAGAGGCCATGAGGAGATACATTATCATCCCCTTTTGACTAAGTTTCTTCAGAGAGATGTCGTAGTTGATGGTATTTAATGCTTTCACTGAGGACAAGAAGGGTTTGGACCTCAGAGATTATACCTGTGATCTCGACCAAGTTTTTGGGGGAGTACATAGTCGACATTGAGCATACTCTAGGGATTCAAAATGGCGGTCCCCATGACATTGGGAGCGAAAACCTCTATATTTTCCTCCGTTATTGGTTGTTTGGAACCCTTTTAATAAAACTCTAATTTATTATATGTGTCCCAACAGGTATCAAAGGGAGAACTATAAAAATATAGTATGATTACTTTTCCATTAAGGGGATAATTCATACACTGAGGTAATGTTGAAGGTATCACCATGTGGCTATGAAGATAAGGCCTTCCGATCAGGATATTATATGCGGTGTCTTGCTGGATTACCATAAACTTAGAATCTGAGGAAAGATTCCCAAACTGGGTTGTGATCATGATTTTCCAAAGAGGTCTTTGTCTGCTTCTATCATGCCCTTGGATGCTTAGCTTATTGGGAGACAAATCCCCTTCATAATATCCCAAATTTTGTAATGCCTGGACATGGATAAGACTGATCCCAAAACCATTATCAGTCAAAGCCCTTTGGAAATTGAAATTATTGAGTCTCCCTGAGAAATATAAGGGCCAGATGTGCCCCTAAAGGGCCTCTTCATGATCTTGATCAGTGAATCAGATGGAAACATTACACTATGGTGTCATGGTCTCCACCCAATAGTCCTCAGCTGCAGAAACATCTATCCCAAACTCTTGTGGGGTTTTTAGGGATTCAAAAATTTCCATCCAAAGTTCTTTTGAAATATGGATCACATCAAGGGTTGAGATATTGGATGGGACTACTGAATGATATTTTAGAATGTAGTAATTTTTTGAAAAAGTTCGATGCCTTACAATATGGGGTTACTCCAGGGATTTTGTATGAGGAATCGAGGTGCTCAGGGTTGATGAAACCGATACTTTTGCGGAGGTTGTGGAAGAACCCAATACCAACATAATGGGTCATAATATCCTTCCCTTTTGTCTAGTATGGTCAGGCTAATCTCTTTTTAGGCAGTTACCCAAGACAATCAAGAGAGGATGACTGCTATAGGGTTCTAAGACACCTCCCTACCCCTGTTGGGCTCTCTAGAGAACATTCCCAAGAGTCTTAGATGCATATTTATTTTTTAAAGAGGTGTTACGGAAATATTGAGTTCTTCCTCATCCGTAGTATCCTCAATATCCTCAACCTCAGCCCATCCGATCACCCATTCCCTGGTTATGCATGGGAAACTCACTCTATGGAACAAACTCCTCATGAGATAAGGGGTCTAAAAATAGTATTTCATTAACATAATAAAATATGAGTTCTTCATCTGATGAGGATTATATTTGGTGGGGTGGATTCCATGCTTCAGATGTTGTAGGGAAGAAATCAGTGAGAGTTAATGCCTACTTTAGAGGAGAATATTATTGTTCCCCTTATGTTTCATTCTACCTCTAAAGGTCATCCCCACCATTGAGAGGTATATCTGAAACCTCTACCATGGAAGGTGGATCTACTTATGGTTTGCACAATTGTTCTCTCATAGTGGCATGGACATGATCAACAGTATTTCAAACCATCTAGTTGTTGAATTTTTACACACATCTAGACATGAAATTTTTCCAATCACCATCATCTTCCTGATAGACCGTGGTTTTTCAAGACACTGGCTGTAGGGAATTATCTATAACCACTTTTTTGGAATTGATCATGCCTTGAAGTATGATTTAAATATGAAACAGTTTTAGATATTATACCACAACCTTCTGTGGAAATGGTAGTAATCAGGCCAGTCAGTGAGGCTAACCTCATTGGGATTCCTTGGTTGAAGAACTGTGAGCATGTTATTATCCATGGATGCCAAGAAATAACAGGGGACCTATTCATTCCAAAAGTATTACAGCTTTTTCATCCATTCTTAAAATCTTTGACAACCCTAATTTCTCTCTGCTTCAGGATGAGGGAGATTTTGTGGTTGTCACTGATCGATAAGAGGTGCTGGATTGTTCAAGGCCTGCCTGGGAATTGGGATAGGTGTCACTGCTAGATTGAGAGTTAAAACATCATATTCCATTCTGGATGGACTTTTTCGATGTGTTTTAGGCATGAGTTAAGATTTGGATCTGGTCCGATGAATGGCCTCCTCCATACATTGGGCTATTTAAACAAATTCACAGAATCAGGACGGATTTTTCGTTAGATTCAGAAGTGTCTAAAACTCATCCATAATATTTTAAGCATATATTTACATTAGTTTCTCTTATGATAGAGGGATGGTGAGTGAGTAGGTCAAACCCTTCCACCTTATTATTAAATAAGACTCCCTCTCATTTTCACGTTGTTTGTAGTTTTTTAGGTTAATTTACATTATCTTCCTTAGTGTAGAACTGAAGGGGTAAAGGAATTAGTGATGGAGGTCTTCCCATGCTAACATAAATCCTATTGGAAGATTGTTATACCAATCTTAGGATGGACCTATCAGGGTCTATAAAAAACACCTCAACTTGGTTTCCTCCTATTGATCTTGAGGTCCCATCATCAGTCCGTATTGAGACATGATGTGTGTGAGATATTGTTTGGGGTCACCCACACCATCAAAGGTTGAGAATGTATGATTTCCAAAATGGGGTGGAGGTGTGGGGTCATCAAACCATTTGGGATATGAGTTCCTTTCAGGCTGTGTAGGTGCGCGTTTCCCTTCTATGGATCCCATTCGAGAAGCCATGGATACAATGATGTTAAGGATATCTGGGGGAACTACTACCTAAGTTGTCTCCCATCCATGGGGAGTTGGTGGGGGTTAAAGAGGTGGAACCATTTCTATCTCCTACCTATTTTCGATTCTTCCCATGACTGAACGGTTATCCTAGCGGGGGAGAGGCAGTTTTCGAAAAAGGGGGGAAGTCATGATCATTTTAGACTTCCTCATATATGTGGGTTGGATTCCTAGATCATGATCCAATATTTTATTCATAAGTTTCCCTTTTTGGTGGATCAACTATTTGAGGGAGAACATTTGTCTCTTCTTAGAGATGATACCCTGTGGGAATATTGCCCCAGATTAGCTCCTCATTATGTTTTGGAAGAACTTGTATTTTTCTCCCATACTGTGATAATCGATCATCTAGGTAAGGAACATCACTTCACCTGGGAGGTGATCGAGATTTGGTTGTACCCTTCCCCTTGTAAGTATTCTATCAGGGATGTAAAACCTCAATATTTGGAATTGTCATGTTTTAGATTCGTCTCTAGTTTTGGGTGCGTACATCCTCATTTGGAACATTCAAGTAACCCTTGTCCAAAGGTATGTTTTCCATGTCGCAACCCTATGTATTTGTGTCATGATCAATATCTTCCATGTTTATAGTGAATAAATTTATAGAGGCATATCAGGAAATGGTGGTTTTTCCATCACTTTCAACGTAATAGGATGATTCTAAATTATCATCTTTAGGGTTATTATTCAAATTGTTGGCCATGTTGGGCCATTTTGTCTTGCGACCCCTACAGGGTTTGACTGTCCTTTCCATACATTCTTCCCATTTTGGTATATAAATTGTGACCCCAAGGGAGTTTCAATTTGGGGTTTCGGACCGAGCCCCAACCAACATGGTGTTTTCTTATGGTGAGTGGGTCTGGTGGAATGTCGACCATTGATTTATTCCTCCAAACCCGGAAAAGAAATATTCCCTTTATAGTGGTGGTGATGATGAAATTCCCCCAGCCCTGTGGCGTGGGGGTCATTTAGGGCCATAGTTGGCACTGAACAAGTCTAGTTGTTGAGGATCCAATGGCTCTGGTCGAGGGTTTGATGACTCCCAGGATGGATATGTAGGTACAAATTCCCCTAGCCTAGTGGGGTGGAATTTTCATGGGATAACCAATGATTTATCTATGGTTCTGTTAGGGGAATATGAACCTGGGGATGATGATTGATATAAAAATTCCCCCAACACATCGGGATGGGGTTTGCTTCTAGCTTCTGCCAATGTGTCCCAAATCCTCTCAAGAATTGACAATCCAAGAGATAGAGGTGGTGGTAGATATTCTCATAGCCCGTTGGGCTATTTCTTCTCCAGGATGGCTAATACTGCAGCTGCAATTATGGACCACTTGATGTGGCATAGTTGTGCTCGCGTAGGAGCTACGATGATGAGAATCATTTCCCATATGAAGTTTTCCAGGTGATCGCAACTTCAGTATCTATGTTCTAAAAGTATTCTTATTGGTTTGAGGATCCGGTTTTAGAGTCTTATTGGTTATCCTTCCACTATTTCCATAATTTCTAGGCATTATTTGAGAAGATTCATTCTGTTGTAGTGAGTAACTGGCATGAGTGTTTCCCAGAACCTTGATCTCTCTGGAGGCCATAACATTGAAGGATGTCACACATGAGGGGCTCTACTATTCTAACGGAGCGGTAAAGTGTAAATATTCATACTAACCCCATCCTCGAATACAAACACATGACATGGATTTGGAGATCAACTACCAAAGAGTTGTGATGTAATGGTGCATCCTTGTTGCAGATTTTCACTGTGATTTTTCAGTTTTGGATCCCGAACCATGGAGATAATTTCCAGGTCTAGCTGAAAAAAATTATATTTACTTTATAAAGGTGACACTCATATGATGGATAATATATATTTCTATTCTCCATTTTCTGAAGACTAGACCTCGTATTTTGGAATAGATAAGGTATGCACTTTTTTTGCTCATTTGGGATCTCATAGTTAGTGGTAGCGAGGGGCCAAGACATAATGGGGATGTTGTTTCTAACTAACTCTCTCAATATATCAATTTTTTCCTCCTCATCATCAAACTTACATGACTCCATCTGGTTAGTCCATAGAAGATGGTTCTGATGGTCACTTGCTGATGGGAGTGGGGTTCTTCTGGAAGTTGATGGGGAACCATATATATTTGACCCTGATTATTTGAGAACCTATCTATAAAAAGGTATCAAAGTTTGGAACACCTCCCGATATGGAGGTGTCTGTGTAAGGGGAGGAATTCCTTGCCTATGGGAGATATCGCTATGGGGAGGATGGCCATGGTGGATGTTAGAAGTATAGTCTCTGAAATCCATCTCAACACTATGATGAGGAGGACTATCAAGGTAATGAACACCTTCTTCTTTCAATTTGATATAATATTCTATAGACCCTTGTGGTGTTGTGAATGTGTCTCGAACAACCACAAGGACACATCAATTGAGTAGATTAGGAATATGGTTCTTGTTCTGTGTTGTGGTTCGAATATCTCGGATGGACTTTTGGAGTTGTTCATGGGTATTCACCTACTAGGTGAGGGTTGCCGAAAAATTTATATAATTGTTTGGTTTTCAGGAATATGAACCCACTATTGAGGCCCTCTTGGAGTATGCTGATAAGACATCTCATTATTGATAGGGATATGAGCTTGTCCTGAGGAATGTTCTACTCTCACTTTTCTAGACTTGGTCTGGATAGGAATATGAACCTAATCCTAAGCTTTGGAATATGCCACTGATCATTCTTGGCAGGAATATGAGCCTGCCTTGAGGCATTTACTACTCCCACTTGGTTGGCCAAGTTGGATTAGGGATATGGGACTGATTCAAATATGATTTCCCACCAAAATATGCCAACGAACCTCCAAAATGGGAGAAGTTTTATGAGCCTTCACCTTTGTTTCCATGGAATGATGTTGGCACAATCATTCATTAGCCGGACTAAGGGTATGTGCTTGACTTCTGTGATTTTCTGGATTATTCTAGACAAATCCATTGATAAGAATATGAGCATATCTAGTGACATGTCCAATTCTCACTTGATGAGCCTCATTTAAAATGGGGGAATTTGTTCGATCTTAAGCCTTTGGAATATGCCTCCAAACATCTTAAAAAGGCATGTTCCCCTATACTGAGGTGTGTGCTGCTCTCACTTGGTGATACCTAGTTGGAATGGGGATATTAGCCTGATTTGATTCATCTTCCTTCATTATAATATGCCAATAATCTTCTCAGGAAGGAGAAAGAGTGTGCGCATGCTCCAGTACGAACACTTGTTCGCGATGATCAAAGTGTTGAACTATCCTAGCTATAGGGATAAAATAATACACATATCCATTTATCTACAATAGTTCTAGAATATACCGATGAAGTTCCGTAGCTTTTCTAAAATGTATCGAAATTTTAGAAAAGTGTGTAAAGGGATATGAGCCTACACATTTTCTATCTGCATTATGAACTCGAAGATGTATTCTATTGAATAAGGGATATGCACAAACTTTTGTCCTCCTTGTGACACCTAAGTATTCTAATGGGCTTCATATACGAGGGTAAGAATATGAGCCTCCCCCACGCTTGCTACAGTAATATTCCTGAAAACATGTCCAGAGTGAATAGAGATATGAGCCTTATAGCTGGTTCCTACCTGAGTGTGTAGGCAGTCATCATTGATAGGAGTAGGGGTAGTTCCCTCTCATGGGTATCTGAAAAATTTCTCTTCTGACGAGTCTTCCTTAAATCCCAGGCATGGGAATTAGAGGAGGATGTGTGTCAGATGGTTACCTCAATAGGCGAATGAGGGGTACCAATGGGATGCTGTTAGTGGAAGCGGTTAGTAGGAGCCCTCCTGGGTAGCTCCTAAACCTAAAGGGATTCATATCTAGATTTTTTGTCCACCTTAATCAAATATAGAAGGTAGATATTATGATTCCCTAGGGATAATCTCTCGAAGATGTTGGTTATGGCGACGAGAGCCACAAGTTTTGTAGCAGCCATCCCCAAGTTATGTGGGCTCACTAGCCATCATGCCTAGGGAACTTCATGAGAAACCTCCATGGTCAGGATGATACCATATCGATGGTACTACCAAACCATCACATTCTCCACCTTACATTGGATTTGTCGTGTTGGTGAAATTGTTTTTTGAGTTGCGGAAGATGTAGTCCTGGAAGATTTGTCGAATCGAATTTTGCATGATGAAAAAATGTCTTGAATCGGGCAACTAAAGCACTATCTGTAATTACATAGACAAAAAAGAACAATGTTACCAATTAGTGCAGTATTATAGGCATAATATTCTCAATAATATATTCCTGTTAACCCATTGGTTATTTTATTCCCGATTCGGCCATCCCACTCATTTGGACTTATCAAAATGAGGATGGACTTATGAGATGCCTGGTTTTAGAGGATCATTTGTAGGACTATACTGGTCTTATTTATTTGTTTGTATAGGGTTCACAAAACAAAGTGGCCTAATATATTATAACCTAATCGTTCTATTGTTGTAGATATTTAATCAGTCGTTTTGTCATTAGAGTGATTCGAGTGAGGTTCACCATATTTGTTTCTTCGGGATTTCATTGGGTGAAATGGTTTTGATCATCAGGATACCATTTTCACTTTTCCCAAAAACTCTCAATGGTTCCCCCATCTATATATGGGTGCAGAATTTCTTCCCAAAGGATGATGGTCATCTAGGTTTTTAGGCCCAACAACTCTTAGGGACTCACATTAGTTGAGCGAATGGGAGGTTAGGATCATTTCACCCTTTGGGGGGAATTATTTCCTACTCTATTAGTCTCTAATATATTTAATATATGTTTTCAGATCTCTTCATAATCTTGATACGTGACCGATTACCCTAAAAAAAATTTATCGGTTAATTCTCTAAGTAGATGGGGAAATGGAGTCTCATTAATGGACCCATCTATATGTATCTGAGGTTATTTATCCATTTCCCTAGCTGAGAATATATTATTTATGTGCTGTAATTGTATAAGAAAGTGCTTTGGAATGTGATTCCACACAAAGAGGCGGTTAATATTTCAAGGAGGGGATTGAGCCATTTTGAGGAGTCCTACATGTCCTAGATATTGTAGGAATCAAAACCCACATAGTTTGTTGATGATCTTAGAGCTTCCCCAAAGGAATATGCCTTTATATGAGGGGTATTCATTAATGATGCCTCATGAGGTGTTCATTCACATATCTCTAATCCCACATGATCTATGATTAGTGTGATAAACAAGGGGAATATATGATCAGCCTCATTGTGTATATGTATGGGACTTGTATACTAGGACAATCCTTGGGGTGTTTGGTATGAAGTTCGGGCCTTGAGAAGGCATCCTATATATCCCAATTATGGAAGAAAATAGAGTCATCATAGTTTGATTGATCGGGGCATACACATAGAGGCTGCCTTGTACCATTGTAGGGGTTTACAAGGTAGATGATATGACCATTTAAACTCTAAAATACCACGATATCTAGGCTCGTTTGTGAGAAACAAGGGATAAAAAGTAATCAATATCATTACTTTAAACAAGGGAATCATATACTGGTCCCTCCATAGATGATCAATATGGATCTCAAACCTTAGGGAGAGATGGCCTACGTGTCCTGAATATGGAAAGAATCAGAGTCCTCATAGTTACCTTTATGTCGGGACTTACACACTAAGGTTTCTCTATACCATTGTCGGGATTTATAGGGTAGATGATATGACCATTGTAACTCCCTAAGAACACATGATCCATACTTGTTTGTGAGAAACAAGAGATAGAAAATAATCAATATCATTGGTTTTAACATGGTACTCAGATGTTGGTCCCTCTATGGATGATCATTATAAATCCCGAACCTCAGGGAGAGGTGGCCAACGTATCTTGAATATGGTAGGAATCAGAGTCATCATATTTCCCTTTTTGTTAGGGATTAAACATTGAGGCTACCCTATACCGTGGTATTATTGTTTGGAGGGTATCGTATGACCCAATTTCCATGTCGTGGGATCCATCATGTGACCTAGACTGACACATATGTAGGGTGTTGTATGACCTAATTGGCATGACCTAGGATCCATCATGTGACCTGGCTTGACATATATGGAGGGTCTTGCATGACTCAGTTGGCATGTCCGGGGATCCATCATATGATCTTGCTGACACATATGTTGTGTGTTTCAATAGACAATGCAACACAATCTGATGGATGTTTCATATCTTGGTTTACACTTCCAGGAGACATTTCTAGGCCATGAAGACATGTCTAGAGGGCATCATGAGTCTCAGTTTTCTTACCCAGAGGGTGCCGTGAGAGCTTGATTGTCATGCCTGAAGGCTTTCACTCGACTCAGATGACATGAATGATTTTCATTGTATGATTCAAATGATGTTTCCATAGAATGTTGTAAGTCCTTGGTGATGGACCCATATGGTTCACAAGATCAATGTGACATCCTCTGGGGAACCATGTGACTTGTTCTGATGTGTTAGGAGTATTTTTCATGATTCAGATGACAAATCTAAGGAGTGTCACGAGATTTGGCCAGTGTTTCATGGTGTTGTTGAATATCATTAAGGACACATGTGAAGAACATGAGTGGTGATGAGCATGTCCTTCGCTTAAGCCTTATTCCTTTGATATTGTTTCTGACCCTTATTTTTTGAATGCCATGATTTTGTTTACTGTCAACTTGTCCTAAATCTTACTTTATATAATAGGCTTGAGGGATGTTTTCAGAATAAAATACTAGGTATACTTATCATGATCTATAAATGATCACATGATGGGAATTATTTCTAGATCATGACTACTCTGGCTTCTCACCAATGTATTACCTGGCATAAGGTTTTCTAGTCTAATGATCACCTTCTCCAAGAAATATGATTCGATGATTGGTAACATGCTACTCAAGAGTTCCCTTCGCGTAGTATCTAGTGCATTTTTTGTGCTGGGGTGGTAAATTTATAGTTCTATCCACCCCTGATACTCACTAGTTTGTGTGGAGTATTTGTCCCAAGTCCAGGATGGAGTCGACAAAGGGGTCTAGTGCCACGCAGTTTTGCAAGTCTCTGTCATGGATCTTTTCAGGTGCGCTTCCTTATTTTCAGCAATCACGAGTATTCTCCATCAAAAATTCCTTTTTTGGATTATTGTTGATATTTAAGACTTATTTTATCATGTAGATGTGTCTAAGGACTTCCATGTTGTCACGCTTACATGCCAAGAAACCACCACAAGATCTTGGTGCATGTTGGAAGACACTCACAAGATAATGTGTGACTTGTCATGGGGTCTCGTGGGACCACACCACAAGTGTGATGGGAACGTCGGATGACTTTAAGTGACTGAAAACACCTCTTTCCTCCTCCCTTTTAATACCTTTTTTTATGTTACAAATATTGGGAGTCATGCGGGATTCCATGAGTGTTGTTGTGGATATTTATTCTATTTTTTGGTGATGCATCGCGTGGCTAATATGGGTCCTATGGGGTTACGTGATCATTTCAGGGAAAAATATATCCATCTATCCACATATTGCCACAGAGTTTTTTGGAAAGACCTATGGACTTTCGTGTGGTGAGTCTAACAAGCAAAGGGGCTTCCACGCGATGAGGCAGACATTTCGTCAAGGTCCCGCAGATCGCTAGTGGTGCGCCACATGTCATTTAGAAACCATGAACCCTTCTTTCCTCCTCCCTTTATATCCTCTTTATTTTATTTTACAAAGGTCTGGGGTTATGTGAGTTTTTATGAGTAACCTCTAGGATTTTTACTTGATTTTTGGATGATGTCTCGCTTGAAAAATATTTTCCATATAGAGAGTGTGTAAGAATGTAGTAGAAAAGTCTATCTGTCTGCCCTCAGAGTGCCAAAGGGGCTTTCTAGACATACCTGAGGACTTTTATATGGAGAAGAGGAAAATACAAATGGATTCTGTGAGGTGACATGAGTGAGTCACCAATGTCTTGTGATGTCTTGCAGGGAACATTGTATATCCTTTAGCGACTATGAACACCTCTCATATCCTCCTCATTATCTCCTTCATTTTATCCCACAATGGTTCTAGGGTCATGTGAGTTTTCCTAGAGATCAACAAGTTATTTTATTCTTCCAGAAGATGATTTGAAGCATGATCCTTACAACCACTAGGGGTATCCATCTTTGGAAAGTCGTTCTCTTTATTTTTGAAGGAATTTGGAGGGTTTTTTAGGAACATTACAATGAAAAACCATGTGGCATGGGGGTTCTCATTAGGATGTCATCATGCAGCCCCCGGTTTCCTAGAGAGACTTATCATGGATGGATGGACTCTCCAAAGGGAGCTACAAGGGATTCATCATAGGTTACGTGCTACGTATGGAGTCTTCTTGTGACCTTGAAGAGGAAATTCAATCACGATTCTTTTAGAGACTCATATGATCCACGAGTCTCATCCATCCTCTTCTTCCATTACTTTTGTGTGGAAAATAATACCCCTATTATTGTATTTATTCCTTTGTGATTTTTTTGATTCTTATTTGGTAGAAGTCAATAGTTACATACCAAATATGTGAATATCTTGTTCATATATTCTCGTAGAGCATGGTAATAACCAGAATTACCATACAACCTCAATGAAAACATACATGCTTCCTCATTCCATAAATAAAACCAAATATTATTGAATATATTCCATAAAAAAAATGTTTAAAATCCATAAATGATAATATATAACACTTTTTCAACAAATTATTAATCATTTATGGGGTCATAAATACTTTCCATTTTACTTTATCCATATCAATCATCTCTTTATCCAAACTAAACACCATTTTCTAAACATGAGAAACATATTAAGGGTTATATTTTAACAATCATGTGTTTTCAAAAAAATCACCTTCCCATTAAATCACTTTCATAGTTCATTAGTTCTATTTTCTTGAAAATATTTAATACAAAACTTCTACAGAATAATACTTATATATTTCATGATTATATAATAGAATTATTGAATTCCAAAAAACACTCAAATCATTTCACTTTATTCATAAACCATTAACTCAGAATCATCATCTAATTCATTAATACCTCTTTCCTACAATATGAAATATGAATCATGTATTAACATTCATCAACATCAATTTAATCATGATTATCACATTTAACATAAAAAATAATGTTATAATAGTCTACACCTTTCATAAGTCATACATGGTCTCTTTATCATGATAAGTATAACCATTAATCATACTACATTATTGAGTCTATTCACAAGATTTCCCCATAGGATATGGGTTTTTATAATTCCCATACTTTCAACATTTATAACATTTATACATTGATGATACCTTATAAAAACCATTACTCTCATCCATTGTGTTAACTAATCTTTCATTTTTCCTAGATAATTACATGCATTGTGTAATTTTTTCCACACTCAAAACATATTATCATCCATTTGAAAAATTTACTTGGGTTCTTTTTCCCATATTATCGACATATATGAAAGTAAATATTCTTTCCGTCATGGTCTCCACCACCTGATCTCTCAGAAAACTCTATCCTTCTCTTCTTTGGTGTGTCTGAGAGTTGGTAGAGGTGTAATTTTTTAATCATATATCATGATAACTGATTATGAGTATTCATAATATCCTTCACTCTATTCATCAACCCATTTGGTTTCTCATCACCACATTTACTATTATATTCAACATTAACCCAGTTCATTATGGTTCCCACCATTGAAAAAAACCAAAGATCATAGTGTGCGTAATAATAATCAAAGTGGGAAACCACATAATCATGAATAATCATTTATAGGATGTTTAAATCAAGAAAAATTCTTTTAAATGTATTAAACCTTATATTTAACCTATTTCATCCATGATCATAATATATCTAGATCTTTCTTGATGATTTGTAAAGAAAATGTGGATTAACCAAATCATATCCCCCATGAGTGTCAAACCAGGTGAATATTAAGGCATGCTGTTGTATACTAGGTAACACTTGAGTCAATATTGACACACATTTTTTAGAGTTATTACCCATAAGTACATCTTTTTCAAAACCATTTCCATTTATAGTATCCAGACAGGGATGTAATTTCATGGAAACCACTCACTCTATCCTTTACCAACATTCTAAGAAATTTAACTATAATATGAATCATCCATATACTTATCCTTAATCATATCCCTAGACACATCCTTAGAAATATCCCTAGGGATCTTATTAATGTTTTCCCATCCCGGTTTCCGAAGGTTAAATAAAACTTGTAATGACACCAAATGTAGTGAACCAACCTTATCATACATAAATATTTCATCTCAATAGATCAATATTCATTACATAACATAACAATCCACTCCATAATTGTTTAGTTCTAGTGCATTTGGAAACATGGAAACATAAAAAACTAGCCCATAAATGAGATATTTTATCTCCCACTAAGTTATTAATAATTATCACCATTCTTATAAATATCATACATAATACCTTTCATCATAACTTGGGGAAAGAAAATATAGAAAAGGGTTACGTTAGATGATTTGTAGAGGTAAAAAGAGAGATATAAATATATCATGATTATAAGGGTATGAGAATATGATAAATTACATTTAAATACCACACTATTCATATCAAAGAACATAAAATGATTCATGGAATAAATCATATAATTTCATAAGGCTTGAATCATAATGGAATCAAAGAACATGATCTATGAAAATATAACACTAGAATAATATAGATATTTGTGGAATATACATAAGCCTAGAAAACATTATTTCCAAGCTACCCACAAAGACATTCATAACAAGTTAGTCTTGGGATAACCACCCTCGTACCTACATAGATATTAGGATAACCTACTATATTCCCTCTTTAAGGCTTGGGATAGCCTCTGTTATACACCATTTTGGTGTTGGTATAACTACCCATGTATCATTTGTGGTCATATAACATTAATCATTACCCAATAAATTAGAGAGAGATATAGGTCCCAATAATATCAGTTATAACATAACCACCATCATTAGTTACAAAATAACAACCACCACATAATGAAAATAATACATGTGTTTGCCAAAAGATCATAAAACATCCATAATATCATAACCCATGAAAAGAAGTTGGTTTCATAATCATTAAATCATACCATTACCCATGGAAAAGAAATGTGTTTCATAAAAATCTGTTCATCATAAAAATAAACCATTCATTGAAATAATAACAACAGTATCCTTAGATCTTATCCACAATAAATTATAAGTAACATTAAAGGATTCCGTCTTATATGGAAAATTATTTTAAAAATACACTTTGAATATTTCCTGAGGAAAATAAATCTTCTTTTAAAATCACTCATTAAAACTAAAAATTTACAATAATTTAAGAAATAATTTTATTTGAAAATATTATTTGAAACTTATAAAGTAATACTTAAATCATTGAGTGGCCATGATGGTGGAAAATACCTTTCATGCTGTATAAGTTAAAACAAAGATACCTTTCACATTTTGGGTAAAATCCAAATGAGCATTTTTTGGAAAATGACACAATGATTCATTTTATAACAGTTTGTAAAAATTAAAAAATGGATAAAAATGTATTTAAAAAATAATTTGGAGAATTTTATAAAAAAATATGAAAATATTTTTAGAAAACATGATTTTGGAAGAAAAATGATTGTCAATCGAAGATATAAATAAACTCAATTTTATTTAAAAAATTTCTTTTTTACTTTTGAGTATATAAATATAGAAGAATGAATGGAAACATGTATTATCATGAAATAAATAGAGGTGAATAAAATACCTGATTATATTGATAGATGGATCATGGGATTTCATCATCAGAATCATAATCATAAATAACCTTGATAAATAATGAGATTGTACCATAAAACCCTTACCACTTTGGTAACTTTGCATCATATCCCCCATGAAATAATAAAATTAAATGAAACTTAAAATATCATTAGAATAATTAAATTATTGATTTTACATGTCAAAGGGGTTGTATATACATGTCATAATAGAAGATAGGTCCATAATAAAACATATGTCTCAAAGAATGAAAATTGAGACAAAAATCTCTTACTACTTTAGAAACTATTGAACCCTAAACCCCATGAAACAGAGATCCTGATATGGATATGAAAATCATAATAAATTTAAGTAAAATCATGATAAAATAAATTAATGGTCAATATATACACCACAGAAAACAAATAGGTGGTGAATTTTACATGGGTCTCACAGAAGTAAATAGTGAGACGAAAATCCATTACAGTAACTCTTGAATTACTTTATACACATTCAAACCTACTATATAATAAATACAAGTTTATTATAAATATATTAAATAAAAAAATTATCTATTTTATATGATATATTATTTACTTATGACCTTTTAAAATCTTTTTATTAACAATTCCATGTTAAAGTCACATTTTAGGTAATAACTACATTGTTTTTCATGTATGTTTTGTTTTGTTATTTTTGTATATATTAAGTTAAAAATAGTTAAATCACATAAATAATTTTAACCATGATATAAATATCATATATATTCAATATATATGTATTTAGTGTAATCCATAAAAGTTAGAGAGAAAATAAAATACATCATTCCTAGAGAAAGTATGTCGTACGTACACAAGAATGTTCTTTCCATTATCTCAACAGATTGAAATAAAAAAAAGTGAAATTATATATTATCATTATAGAAATATTTTTATGTAATATATATTACTTGTTATTATTTAAAACTATACTTATTAACTTCCATGAAATGTTTACGTGAAGAATGAATCACATCACTTCGTGAGGCAGTAGTTTGTCGTACGCACGAACAACGTTATCATATTACCAAAAAAAATGTAAAGTAAGAAGGAATATATGATATCATGATTAAAGAAGAATAATAATACCATAATTATCATATATATAAAATAAATTCACCATTATACTCAACTATTATATAAGATTATGGAAAATTAATAATATCAGTTTGCAAGACGATAGTCCGTTGTACACACGAATGATGATTTCATTACACATTTGATGAAAGTGGAGAAAATTTTTGGTTATAAAATTAACATAATTAAATTTAATTATATGGAATATACTAATGTTATTATACAATAATGGTTTAAAAATAATTTAAGGAGGAGGAGGAAGAAATAAAATAAAATGTTCGGTTATGGACATTACCTCTTTTTTTTTGGAAAAAATCATTTTGTTTGTACTAAAATCCATCCTAAGAGGGATTTATTACCACAATATGTATTCTTGGAAAATATTAAGGAATTATTGGATTTATTTTGGAATTAATTATTTGATCCAATGGGGTTTTCAACTATGAAGAGTAGAGTATAAGGGGTGGCCTTTTATAAGTGAGGTGAGTGGAATACTTGTAATTTTTGAAAAGAAAAATGTGTACCCAAAATTTTCACAATATAAAAGGATAAAAAATGATAAATAAAAAAAATAAAATATATATGGTATTAATGTTTCTTTAAAATGGTCCTTATAGAATTTTTAGGTCATTTTAACTATTATATTTTTAGTTTAACCCCTAATAAACCCGTTTTTAACTTAACCTTTGTAAATAATTTTCAATGTTTTTACTATTCATTATGGTAAAAAATTAAGTTGAAATTATTATATAAGATAAATTATTCAAATTCCAAATGTGGAATCCATTTTAAAAAATTTAAATCATAGAAGTGGCATAATTTATTTTAAATTTAAACTTGTAGATGTGATGAGAAAGTGGGTTTTCAAGGAGAAACGTTTTATAGGTAGGGAATGTTTTAATATCAAAATTCAATATGAAATTGATTAAAATGGAAAAGGTAGATTAATATATATATAATTAAACTAATTTCACTTTTAAAAAATTATTAATTTTTTTTTTAGGTTTTTAAATGCTTCAATAAAAATGAAAATTCATTATAAAAACAACTATTTTCTCTATTCATAGAAACATTTATCTTCTCATAAAATTATCAAAAGTACACCCTAAGATAATTTTGAAATTTATATTTAAAAACAATGTTTATTTTTTCAAATAAATATTCTAAAGGTTTCAAAAAATAATTTTAAAAATAAGTTCACAAAAGGTGACAAAACTTCTTTTTAGAAAAATATATTTTTAAAGCATAAAATTTGTTTTATTTTTATCTCATGTATAAAAAATAAATTAGATGAATATTAAAAAATTTAGTTAATTTATAAGGTATAAATTTCATTAAAATAATTCACCGAATGTTTATTTAAGTTTTTTAGTGGAAAAAATTTTTGTGTGCCTAAAAATATTCTTCCAGAAAAAGATTTCCTTTATTTACATATAGTTTTTATTTTCATTTATTATTAATTAGTCCCCCAAGAAATAATTTTATATACATTTTTAAACCATATATTTTCATATTTTAGTTAATAATATTCATACCCATAATTCTAATGGCTAGGTAATAACTATCATTTTAAATAATAATGTTTTAATAATATATCATGTTTTGTTTAAACTCAATATTGCGTGTGACACAAGCTAAACTCTATGTTGCATGTAAGGCAATATAAAATATGTTTTAATGTAATAAAAAATTACATAAAAAATTATTTATTATAAAAAATACTTAACAAAATCTCTAGGTTTTATATAAATTCTTAGTAACAATCAATCCCATCTTCATATTGATTATATGATAAAGCACCCAAAAGATCTAACACATGATAATGAAAATAAAAATAAATGGTTAATATATTTATATAAAATATTTTTTAAAAGGTTTTTTTGTTTATATTTATTTTTTGATATAACCTATTAATACAGTTATTTTAATTACATAGGAATTTAGAGCATTGTCAAGTAATGAAGAATACAGGGTAAGGGTTTTTGTCTCAAATTCCTCTCTTTGAGACATGATTGGATTTATGAACCTAATTTAATTTGTGTGGTATATATACTACCTATTTGAGATATCATAACATAAATTATCTTTAAATCATGGTATTTGAAGTTCAACTAAAATCAAACTCTTTCAAGGGGTTTTGATTAAAGTATTACTCAAGCCTCAAGTGTTTTCTTGCTATTAATTTTAATTCTTTTAGACATAATACATTTTTTTACACCATGTTTACTTTGTGTGTATAATTCAATTACCATTGATATATTTTTATCATAATATTTTTATTTCATGGGATTTATTATCCAAATCGTGTAACCTTATTCAAGTGGTGATTGATTCAGTTGTTTCTCTAGTAGTCAGTATTTTTTGTAACTCAACATTCATTCATTATGTTATAATAGTTCTCTTTAAATTATTTCATATATGTCAGGTATATTCTAGTAGTTCATTATATTATATTTTCTTTTAATTTCTCACATTAATTCCACATAAAAACCCATTTTAAAATTTTTTATACTCCATGGAGTATGTTGCCAACATGTTATATTGATAACTCAAGTCTTCTTTTCTTGAGTTATATTATTTCATCATGAAATTTTTTCATCCATTCTTGTGATCTACCCACATAATATTTGAATTTATGGTAATTTATCTACCTATATGGGAAAAAAATAATTTTATACAAAATATTATTTCATTACCCTTTTTTTAAAGTGAGTTTTGAAGAGGGTTACTTCTCAATATATTAAAAATGATTTTTATTTCACATTCATATATTTTATTTTATTCTCATAATTTATAAGCTTTATGAATTTTCAAAGACCTTATATTAAATATTATTTTCTAATATAAAGGGGTTTCAAAAAGTTTTCACTTAAACTTTTGAAAAATATTTTTCAAAGTAACCCTTAACATCATCATTCACATTAATGTTATTTTTTTAAAATATCTTTTATTTTTTATATACATTTTCATTTTTATTTTCAAAATTATTTAAACTAATAAGGATTATGATTCAATATTGATACTATAATATATATATATTTTACGGGGGAATGAACTTACAGTACCAAACAATCCCACTCCTGATCCCTTCTTGGGTGGTATCATTCAAGCATTATTTTCTAAGGATGTTTTTCATCTATGTCAACGTCACTATAGATTTACTCTGTAACACTGAGCATATGTTATTTTGAAACCATCCACATTATTTATATGGAAAACATATGACCATGTTATTCCAATAATGAATTATTTTTTTACTCATTAATTTATATGGTGTTAAAATCACATTTTACATAATTTATATTGGGTGATGTTCATATAGAATGAATGTAATTATATTTACATAGGAAAAATAATTTTCATTTAGTATATTGTAATTATAATTCAAATAATTTTTGGAGTTAACTATTTTTTTTTCTATACACCTCCTTTCTCTGAATGAGTTATGATCATGATATCCCTTTTATTGACATGGCAAAAAGTATTGACATTCTTGATGATTATTGACTAATAATTCATGTTTATTATGTATTGAAATTATGTATCATTAATTATATAGATAACAATATTTTATTAAGTATGAGGTTATTTAGGGAATGGTATGAGAAGTATTATTTACTCTTATCGTGAATTTATTGGGCTTAATCAAGAAATGGGTGGGACCTGGATTATTATCCCCTCGATGTATCGACATGCCTCATGAGACAAAAACATGTTGGGTATTAGTTTTTACCTCTTCCCATAATAGGATAGTGTCTTGATACGAGGCCTCTATATGAGTTTTTTGATTTTAAACATTATGAATTATATTAATATGAGATATGTATTTCTGATATCCATGTTTTAATTTATTATCATAGATACAGTATGTGGTTTAATGTTGATTATGTCTTTATTTAGAGTACATATTTCATAATATTTATTCCATTCTTGTTTCATGATTGCCTCAGTTGTATGTTTCCATTATTGAGTGTTTGATATCAACCCTTTTTATATTTCCATTTACTCTAGGTTATTAAGAACATTGGTACATTTAACATGTTTATAAGGATAACACATGCGAACGAATTTATGGGAGAAGTTGAATATTCATTATAGATTAAGTAGTTTCTAATACAGTGGGAAATTTTCTATTTGAAAAAAATAAATTTAGATTTATTAGTTTATGTTATGTATTAATTAATTAAATCTATAGACCTAAAAAAATATTCAGAATGTAAGATATGAAATAATATATATTGATTTTAAAATTAAGGATGGTAATATCCATGCTTTTATAGATAGTATCAAAGAAAGTACGTAAAATATCTGTTTATGGAATCAGATCTGGGAGTATGGTTTGTGGTGTCATAATTGGTATTAAGGGAAAGGTTTATATAACATTGAATATTAGCATGTTTTTTAGGATAATTTAAGGGTTGATAATTTAAGGTTGATCATAATTTTAAATATAATGATAAATTATTTTCATTTTATATGATTTAATGTTAAGGTGATAATGAAATTTCTATTTAGGGATTATAGTGGGGGAAATTTAGATAAAACCCTTGTAATAAGTGTAATTATTGGAAAACATCCATATTTTTTGGTGAAGTTCGTGATTCTGTGATCTTTTGTAGCAATGTATATCAGTTTTGATAATGAAAAATGGATGTTATTGAGGCATAGATTCACTTAAGGGTAATCAACCTGGAAAGGGTTGGTTGACCATTGAATCAACCATCACTCTGATATATGATGGGTGGGCCTTAGACTATGTACCTGGATATAAACTCTTGGGGGATATTATTTATGTAATAAAATTATATTTAAAAATAATTATGAGGTATTTAATAATGTTGTTAAGTAAATAGTTAGAGAACCTAATAGAAAAATGACAATGGATAACCAAGGATTGAATAAGGAGTTTCATAGGTTTGTAATAAAATATCATATTTCAAAAAATATTTCGTAAGGGAATACATATTTAGATTTATTTTATTTCATATTAATATATTAGATATTATCATGACGATTTTGGTTTTAGTGTTTTTTTGAACCAGGATCATGAATATGAAACTAAGAAAGTATATATGTAGAAACCACTATGTATTATAACCAAATGAAGGAGCTTATATAAATGGTTAAGAATTTTTTGTGTATGCCGATTATAATGGGAAAAGTTAGTTTCATAGTCTTACCAATGTTAGTTAGGAATATATCATAATAGAAATTAATTCTTGACACTCTTATATATTTTCATCAGAGAGTGATATTTATTGAGGACATTCTGGTATTTTCTAAAAGTTATTAGAATTATGTGGTAAATATATGGATTTTCTTCAATTATTTTACTTTAAATTTATGAAAATAGATATTAACTGTTATCAATAATCTGGAAAAGTAATTTTATAATATGTTTACATTTTTTGGGATAACTATTGAAGAAAAAATGATTGAGGTATGGATAAATCATATGATTAATATACTCTTGATGTTGAGATAATAACGGGTGGTTATATTTTGAAGAAGTAAGATACTATTGGTAAACATAGGATTGATAATTTACTCATGATATATTTTTATAATTTCATATCATTTTTAGGGTTATGATATATATATATAAACTATCTTATGAATTTTTTAACTAGTAGTTAATATCATTTTAGGGTTAGAGATAGAGTTAGTTTTTGAGGAATATATAACTTTTCATTGGTTTATTAACTTTAATGGTTTTTTGAAAGGTATGATATGGAGAATATATGATTAGGGTAGATACATACTTTTGTATAAGTGTGTATGATTGTATAATGTTTTTTGAAGAAATATAGTTAACAAGATATTTCCTAGAGAGTATAATAGATGTCATATTAGATGTTATACCTTGAATGGTAAATATGTTAATAATAAAATCACCTAATTTCCTCAATGAGTGATAATTAAAATTACAAGGAGAATTTTATTTAAGGGGAGTAAAATTTGACACCCCAATATTGTAATATATGATTGGCTTTAAATAATTCAATGTGTTTGATATCTTTCTTGGCATGCAACACTGAACTTAAATGAAACCATGATATATTTATATAAAATATAAATGTTTAAATATAACTATGAGAACATAATCATTGAATTAGTGGTAATGATTTGGAGTAACCACTTTATTAAATAAAGGTATAAATAAAATAAATGACACTTTTAATATTAATTATATTTAATTAGTTTACTTAAAATGAATAATAAGATAGTTTATTATTTAGAAAAGTATTTTTCCAAAAAAATCTTTTTTATATCATATTAATTTATATTTCAGAAAACATATAATTATTAATGATAAATTATGTCTGATATAATAATGTGTTAATATTAGTTTTTTTTGGAAAATAATATTAATTATTAATAATAATAGTTAATATTTTAAAATATCATTTTATAATAAAAAAGTTGTCATTATATTGTATGATTTTATTAAAAAATTGAATTTATAAATTTTAATTATTTTAAATTAATAAAAATAATCTTTATTTTTAATTTCTCATATCAAAATTGACTTTTTATTAATTTTTGAACTTTTTACGAAAATTTTGTTTTTTAGTCAAAAAATACGATTTTCATAAAACCTATAATTTTTGTGAGTTTTAATTATATAATAATTATATATAAGATTAAAAAAATTAGGCGATAAAATAGGAATCAATGGAATAAAATTACAACTTTTAAAATATTCATTAAGTTTATAAATCCTATGTCCAATATATTTAAATCTAATTAAAATGTTACTTTAATAAAAACGGTTTTTGATCTTTGGTTTAAATCAAGTATTTTAAGGGGAGATTCGGTTTTGGATTTCCTTTAAATCCTCATACACTTTATTTTTATAAGAAAACAATTTATATAATAAAAATCAATATCTAATATAATTTTATATTATATGTAAATTTTAAAGCATAAAAATGTTATTTTTTTCAAAAAAAACTATTTTTATGCGATTAAGTGTTTTTATTTTAAAATTTAATTTAAAAAATTTAGATAATATATTTGATAAATTTTTTTTAAATTTTAAATTATATGTAAAAAATTAGGTAAAAGGTTCAATCTTAATATTTGTAATAAAAATTAATTATTAAGGTTAGGAATTAATTACCAAGGTAAAAGTAAAATTGGGTAAAAGTTAAAAGGTGAAAGAAGAAAAATAAAAACATTCAAAGTTATAAAAAAATACTGTTTGAGATGAATTTACTCATAAAATTACTTTTAGTTCTTATTTTTTTAATTTTGGATCAATTTTCCTTTGAATAATAACATCACATTTTTGAAAATTTTAAAGGTTCTTCCAAAAGTGCCCTTCTCTTCACTTATAGAAAGGAAACACTTACCCCACTTAAACAATAACCTTCCCTTTAAATTTATCCTTGAAATTATGGAAAATTTCTCATAATATAACCCTATCTAATTTTTAAAAGATTTTTTCACCATTAGTTATCATAAGACCTTTATTTCCATGGAGACTTCCAAGGAATATTCACGTCTCTAATGTGAGTATAATCAACTTATTAGATTTTATCCTTAATTATCTTCTTTAAAATTTATTATTTACAAAAAAATATATTAAATATTACAATCATTAATATAATATAAATTTAAAATATTAAGGTTATTATCATTATCTATTCATCTGTCTCATTCATTTAAAAAAAAGAAATCATCATTCGTGCTTACATGCAGACTAACGCATGCACAACACACTATTGTTTGTTTTTTTGTCACTCCCTAAAAAGGATGGTATCATGGATATATTTTATGAACAAATATATTTTTTATTTCCCAAATAGAAATTTAAATGATCATTTTTCATATACCATATTTCCTAATATTCCTTACAAAATGGGATCATAAATTATTCATATGACGGACTACTGTCTCCAGGAACAATGAATTTGAATTGTCATCAACGCCATCATTAATAGTTTATAATAATGGCTTTAATAAGTTTATTTGATAATTATGATATTTTTAAAATTATTTATAGTTAATAAAATCATTATCTTATGACATTCTCTTTGTCATGAAAACATTATAAAACATTAACATTTGGGTTGGTTTTGTCGCCTACAAGAACGATGTAAAAATGATTATGTAGTGAGTGATTTAGGATTATTATATAATGAAAATATCATGTAATAATAATGAATTTAATATTTATTAATTTTTTTTTGAAATTTTTTATTATAATTTTAAATATTTATTTAAATATCACCTTTCTATCATTAAACATATCAAAACTAGTTTATCCCATTTTCCATTTTCACAGTCCATATTCATGTATTTCACCTAATGAAAAGGGCAAAAAATAAATCCTTAAATTTTTTTTATTCTATACTGAATGATATGGGAATTATGAACCTGAAATAACTTAGTGATAATCGATCCCAACTTTTTGGATTTTACACGAAATAAGAAATCGAAAGTTTTAACACCCATTAATGAAAATATACTATAATCTGTTAATATATTTGTAATAAATGGGTTTAAAATAATTATAAAAAATTTAGTATTATTATATTATGTTTCTGTGATAATTGTTTAATATATTTATTTTTATTATATTGGAAGTTACAACAGAGTCAAGTAATCAGGAATACAAAGGGTTTTCATCTGAAAGTCCTCTCTTTGAGAAATGATTGGTATTATAAACCTAATTTCCTTTATGTGTTGTATGTAATTAATATTTAATATAACATATAATTAACAATATTTTAATCATGTTATTTTAATTTCAATTATAATCCCACTCTTTCAATGTGTAATGACCTGTGTTTTGAGCCAAGGTAAAATTCCATGGGAATTTGAGTTTTGGTGTTTACTAGACGGGCCATTCTTTGAACCAAGCTTTAGAACATAATTATGAAAGTTGTAACAATTAAAAGTGTGGTTTCTAAACTGGGGTAAATTTACAAGAGTTTTCATGAGTGTCTCATTGAGTTTCATGAGTGTCAGGTTCAGGAAATCTAAGGGTTGAGTGCTCTTAATAGGGCGCATTGTTTGTCTAAAACTGTGAGGTCCCCTATAGAAAATTGTGCAACTTATATAGGTGGGAATATTTTTAGTTCATGGGATGTGCATGGTTTAATAAAACTATGTTCCTAGCAAATATAGTTATTGACAATTTGTTTGTAACCTCACACTATTCACTGCACAGTTAGTGCATGGTTAGGCCAAACCGTGCGGTGTGGATTTCTTAAGGAATGGGTGTCTCATGGTTGGTGCACGTTTTGGCCAAATTGTGCAACCAAACCATGTGACCCAGTTTTGATGGTGAAATTAATAGTTTTATCTTAATGTGTTTTTATTTATTCCTTTCTTGGTTTCTTTATTTCCTCCTCCAATACCCGTTTGAGGCTCCTCCCAAGCTCCATGGGGTTCCTCCTAAAGTCAAATCTAGGATTTTCAAGATCTCCTTCACTGGTTGTCCGATTCAATCAATTTCAGTCTCTATTAATCTGCATCGGTAGGTTCTTGATTACATTTCAATATTTTTTCATTTAATCTTATCTCAAAAAAAGTTTTCAAGGTGTAAGATCATTTTCCCTATTTTGAGGGAGAAGGTCCATTTCATAGATTTATTCCAATATTGATTGAATTAGAGCTTGATATTGGATGAGTAAGTCGTCATATGTATGGGGAAGGTGTTCTAAATATTTTTTCATCAAAATTCCATAATTTTATAAACAATGTCATTTTTTTGTGCATCTACCTTTGATAAGAATTGCCTATTGTAACGCCCCGACCCCAGTTACCCAGAGTCAGTGCATTAATTACATAACATTGGCATGATCACAAGAAAGATCAAATCTCGAAAGACCAATTGGTTTAGTAGCCTTGGAAACACTAGATATATGCATAAGTTTTACATTAAATCATCAAAATAAAAAAAGAACTACTACAACAACATATTGTCTCCATAGTCCACACTATTAACCCCTCATAATATCCCTGCAAGTCATTCATAATTTACTTCTTCACATCCAGGGAAAATAAAACATAGAAAAGGGGTGAGCTCAAATGCCCAGTAAGGATAACAATATAGCGGAAACTTTCATAAATAAGAATAAACATTTAAGGCAATGTATAACTAAACCAAAAGCCTTTTGAACTTTAACTTCAACATAGTATGGCATAAATAAAATGAAATAATGCCATTTACTTATTCAAATGGATATTCTACTAATCAAATAATCACATGCAATATCAATAACCACTTTCATAATGATGGAATGCATAATGCCAGACTATCATAACCACATAGTCAAAGCCTCATGCCAAGACTACAAATAAGATTTTGCCAAGGACTTGTGCCAAGACACTAGTTTGTCTCATGAGACCTACCGATGAAATTGTTTTAGAAGATACTTACGTTTAAAATTGCTGAAATATACTCCAGTGTTTTTTTGAAAACATTATGCAAGCTTCTGAAAACAAAATAAATAATTCTAAGACTACTCGAATAATTACAGGCCATGATGGGTCCACGCCCAATCCCTTCCTGTCTACCATACTCGAGAGTCGGGTTTTCTGAAAACATTTTTAAGCTTGCGTTAAATACGTATACATTTGCACTGGATTTTCATATATTTGAGAGAAATATCTATTTTTTTGAGATCATTTAAAAGTCACATAATTATAAAATAAAACATTTATTTTGAAAATATTCTTATAAGCTTGTAAGGAAAACTTTTAAGATTTTATAATGGCAGAAAATAACCGCACTCGCCGTATAAGTTAAAAAAAACATTCTTACCTTAATTCTGTCGAAAAGGTTAAAAAGGACCTTGTTTTGAAAACAACGGAAAGATTCCTCTTATAAAAATTCAAACAAGGGTATAAATGACTTTAACCCATATTCTTGTAAATAATAAAAATGTTTTGAAATACATTTTGAAGAAACATGGATGTGGATGATAAAGAGATCCCAGTAGTTTATTACATATAAACAACCTCGGATAATGAAGAGATTGTGAAATAACCCTTACCAATTTGGTAACTTATGAAACATACAACCCATGAAAGAGGAATCATACAATGAATATGTAAATACACATAAATTAGAGTGTATTACGCAAAGAATATAATTATGGGCAGTACGTACACCACACAAAAGGTGATGGTGGCAATATGGCATGAATCTCACTAGAATAAGGAGTGAGATGAAAACCCCTTACTACGTTAATCAACTGAGTCATATGGCCAAAAGTTAATAACCACCAAATTATTTATATAATAACATGAATATAAAGATAATCATGATAATATATATCAAATGGCAGTACACAATACACCACTTTCAATAATTTAGTGGCGAACAATGGAAATCTCACAGAATTGAAAGTGAGATAAGAAAATCCCTTACCTTGTACTTTTCCTTGGTTGGGGTAGGTTAACATCCTGTATAATGGTGAAAAAATTGTTATTAAATTATAAAAGAATCATATACATTAATATGATATCATATATGATCTTTTAATATTGATTTGATAATAATATCTTAGTATTATCGTTGTTTCGGGTGTTAACTTACTTGTTTTATTTTATATGTTTTGTTACGTAAGCCATGTTTGTAATGGATAGGTTGTATATTATTCATATCCATAATTATATCAAGTCCTTAAACATCATTTTTAAATCATCAAATGATAATTATACTTGAATGGATACGATGGAGAATGAATCTTATCGCGGTTGTGGAGACGGTAGTCCGTACGTACGCACGAGCGACAATATCATTCTTTTGATATTAAAATAATATATAAATGGATGTTATATCATATATACAGAATAATTAACATGTTATATTTATTATTTACATGAGTTTCACATCATTATTATACCCATCCAAATAATAATATATTGAATAACAATTACACCACGTCGTGGAGACGGTAAGCCGTACGTACGCACGTATGGTTACATGTTATTCAAAGGGTGGATAGAATACTGAATATGGTTGTACCATATTTATAATAACATCACAGTATATGTGAGATACTGGAGTTATTATTTTATAATGGTAAGAACAAAGAAAGAAGAAGTGGAAGAAGAAAGGAACTTGAAAAGGGGTGGTGAAAACATTACCTCTTCTTCGGGTTCTTCCTTTTGATTTGATCAAAAGGGCTCCTTATGTTGGCTTTCTGATCAAACTAAGGCCTCTAGGTTGTAGTGATGGAAGTTGGGAGAGTATTTGGGCAGAGTTTGTCCGAGCCAAGTGTCTTGAGAGGTGTGAGGAATGAGTAGAAGTGGTCTCCTTTTATAAGGGAGAGGAGGGGCTCTTTAGGAAAGAGTTAAAGTATTACTTTATAATATAATTAAATTCGGTTTATAATGGTCCAAAAATAATTGAGGTCGAAGATAAGATGACTCATATTCTAAATAACATCAACCAATAAGAATTGGACAGGTTTTAGATAATATTTTAATCATTATAATCTTATTTATTTAAATGATTTATTAATGAGGTAAACATTGCATCATTATTGTGTCATTAATAATTTAAATTATTTGATGTCTAAAAATTATAAATAAAATATCATTATGTAGGAAATATTTTTATCTTTCTAATGAATATTTATAATCGAAAATCCAACATGTATAACCCTATGTAAAAATTGGTCTTCTAAAAGATGTAAGCTTATGCCATTTTTATTTTTATTTTAACTTTATTAATATAATGTGTCCCTACCACATAAAAGTGGCTCTAAGGGGTCCCCAAATCGACCCAAGGATGCCCATGGTCGGGTATTTGTCCACCAATAAGGTTAGGACACGTTTTAGGGTAATTTTGTATTATTATAATATTATTTTTTAACCCTTATTTACCGGATTTACCCTTTAACCATGGTAAATAAAATATTTACCGCAGTAATTATTCAAAATGTGTAAAAATAAAAGTTACCTATTTACATAATTTGTACATCCTGATTCCAAATATGTAATCCATTTTTCCAAATTCAAAACACAGAAGTGGCAGAAATTAATTTAAAATTATTTCCCGTTGTTAAAATAAAAAGCGTGTTTTTAAGAGATAATAACTATCAAAAGATTGACACTTGTTGTCACGACCCGCCCTCGGGGTCCGTGCCGTGACTACCCCAAGCCCGCCTTCCATAGGCCAGGGGCTGGCGACTAGCACCAAGGCGTAATTCCCGGAAAAAGGGAAGGCATTGCCTTTGAAAAGTAAACACACACCACAGAGTAAACAAGCGGAAAGTAAACACTAAGCAAACAGAGTACGACTGAAAGTGCGGAAAAGTAAATGGGCCAGAATACAAACCCAAACTGAAAGTAAAGTACAACTCGAAAAGGGAAAAACAGCAACTGAAAAGTAAAAGCCGCTTCTCCGAGCTGTCCACCGGAAATCCCACCTGAAGGGTGGGTACAGATAGCTCCTCTGCTCCACGGGTCCCGCCGTCCGCTCCGTGCACGTTCCGCCCAGTGGTCCACCTCCGGGTACCGTCCCGCTCTACAAGCCTCAGCTAAGTCAACGATGTCCGTCGTCTGCAACCAACACAACGTAGTGCGGGCGAAGCCCGTGCAGGGGTGAGTATAAGCTACTCAGTAGGGACCCCGAGACCCCTGAAGGTCTCTCAAATCCACAAAGGATAAACCACAAAGAAAAGTACAATCACGAAGTAACAACCGACACTGCTTAGGTATATGCCCATACATATACCTAAGTCATCAATTCAGATACGCTCCAACCTCCGAGCCCAAGTACAACTCAGTCCACGCAGGAAAGTATACGTAATCCACAAAGGATAGCAAAATATAATCCACACAGGATTGCACAACACAATCCACACAGGAAAACAACAGGATTCAGCTCACACAGGTATACTTCTTCAAGGACGATAAAGATGATCACTGATCCATCTAAGTCGTCGGACCCACGAAGGATCGATAGGTAACTAACCCCCGCAGAAGACCCACACAGGATCGGGCTCACACAGAACCTGTAGGCGCTGGCTCACACAGAACCGCTGAGCGCAAGGACCCACACAGGATCGGGCTCACACAGAACCTGTAGCACTGATCCACGTAGGATCGCTGAGTGCTGTAGTCGTCGTCGTCAAATCCACACAGGATATCTGTACTGTCGTCGTCAAATCCACACAGGATCTCTGTACTGTCGTCGTCAAATCCACACAGGATCTCTGTACTGTCGTCGTCAAATCCACACAGGATCTCTGTACTGTCGTCGTCAAATCCACACAGGATCTCTGTACTGTCGTCGTCAAATCCACACAGGATCTCTGTACTGTCGTCGTCAAATCCACACAGGATCTCTGTACTGTCGTCGTCGCAGTCACAGTAGCAGTCGTAGCAGTAGAACAGTCGCAGCCAGCACTAGGGTTCCCGCACACAGCAAACTCGTACGGAGGGTCCGCTCCACGAGCCGAGAGGCTGATACATCAACTGTCACGAAGACTGAAGTTGATGTATCCAAAAGTTCCGTATCGTCAACAGGAACTCAACGTAACAGACGGCGCGTCGATCGGACGCCCGGTCTGAGAGTTATTGGCATTTTCGTCTCCGGGGCCCGGTTGGTTTTTAAGGCAAAACCAACCCTACCGTACTCCACCTGCGTCCAAACCTCGGGCGGAGTATGCCAAAAGATCCGTCTCACTAAGAGGAACACAACGCGACTGACGGCGCGTCAATCGGACGTTCGTAGCTCAAGATATGAGCGTTTCCGCTCCGAAGGCCCGGTTGGTTTCGTGAACGAACCAACCCGGCCGAACTCAAAGTAAACCGAAACCTTGAGTGCGATATACCGAAACGACCGTCTCGATCCAAGGATCGCGTTTCCGCAGACGGTTCGTCATTCGGAGGTCCAAGGCTCAAGTTATGAGCCAAAAACCGAAACTGGTTCGAAACGGGGGGGTCCGGGTCCGGGCCGACCCGGCCCGACCCCCCCCCCCCCCCCGGGGGAGGCGCGGCGGCGGCGCGGCGGCCGGCGGCGGCGGCGACGGCGGCGCGGCGGCGGCGGCGCGGCGGCGGGCCGCGTGGCGGCGGCGGCGGCGAGGCGCGGGGCGGCGGCGGCGGCGTGCCGCGGGGCGGCGGCGGCGGGCCGCGTGGCGGCGGCGGCGGGCCGCGTGGCGGCGGCGGCGGGCCGCGCTGGCGGCGGCACGGTCGGCACGCGGGGGCTAAGCCCCCGCTTCTTCAAGGTCGGCGCGGCTATGCCGCGCCGTTTTGACAAATGGCCCCCCTCCAGGGGGCCCGCTTCTTGGAAAACCGGGGGGGCTGTTGCCCCCCCCCCCCCCTGTCACGGATGAACCGCCCCCCCCTCTCTTAAAGAGGGGGTTTTATTTAAGTGGCCGGGGAATTAAATTCCCCGGTTTTAATGGTATCCGGCCGGCCAGCTGGCCGGCCGATTTTCTCTAACGGGACCGGAATTTCCGGTCCCCCTTCGGCTTCCGACGCCGGCGGCCCGGCCGCCGGTCTCTTCTTCCGCCGCGGCCCGGAACCGGCCGCGGTCTTCTCGTCCCGCCGCGGCCCGGAACCGGCCGCGGTATTCGTCGTCCGGTGCGGTGCGACGGCACCGCGCCCCTTTCGCCGTGCCATGATTCCTTCCAACGCGGCGCGACGGCGTCGCGTTCTTGAAGATTCTCCTCGGCGTAACGCGACGGCGTTGCGTAAATTAAACGCACGGTAAACCGCGTGGTGCGACGGCACCACGCCGCTTGCTTCCACCCGCAAGAACAAACAAGAACGTTGGAGGGGGTTCGGCCGTGTTCGTACGGTCCGGCCCCCCTCACGTTAAATTAATAACGCAACTTTAAAAATAAACTACATCCTCACGTTAGTCATACGAACCACGAGCAAGAATGAGATAAATAAATATTAAATCAACATCCCCTACCTCGGGTTTAGGATTCAAAGGTTCGGCTACGCTCCGCGGAAGACGGCGTCGCGGAGGTCGGGTGTCGCGGTCGTCGTTCGTCAAATCCGTTGACGAAGAGTTACGCCCGATGCGACACGTTGTTGGCGGATCTTCGTTTGCCGACGAAGAAGGCCCGAGGGGGATGCGGCGTTCCCTCTTGTTGACACCGAGGACGAAGAAGAGAGGCGTCGTTCTTCGTCGGAGTTTGAGCGTTCTTCGTCAAGATGAACGTTCTTCGTCAAGATGAAGAAGATGGAGGAGGAGCTCTCAAATGAAAACCACACAAGGTGACTAAGAGTTCTAACCCAACAAAATAAGACAAAGTCTTATTTTATTCACAAAAAGAATTTCAAAGGTTTGAAATTCAAAAAGGGTTTAACTCCCTTAATTAAATAAGGGTAACTTAAGCCATTAAAAGAGGGGTTAAGTATGTTGAGAGAAAATGAAAAGACTTAGGGGTTCGTGTGGGCCCCACCACACTTAATCCTCCCAAGGGAGGTTAAGTGGGTGTGGGTCCCACTTCCAACCCCCTTAGGTAGGTTTTTTTTTTAATAAGTTAAAATAAAATTTGTTTTACACAATTTTATTTAACTTAACTGAAAAACCCCAAAACGTAACTTTCAACCCGCAACAAACGCAACTCCCGAAAAGGTCTCATTAAGCGAATATCGGCGCTGCGAGTTCATCGGTGCCCTCGGATTTCAATTCCGAGCACCGGATCAAAAGTTAGGAATTCCCGCTCGTTCGTTCACTGAACGTACCCGAGCCAAACTTCGGAAATTAATTCCGGGCACTCCGGGCCTCGGAATCAGGTGCCGTCTGAAACCGCGCTCTTGTAAAATTCTAAAGAAAATTAAGAAAAAATTTTCCTTGAATTTTACGGGTCTTTACATTACTCCCACCTCAGGGCTTTACGTCCCCGTAAAGCTACATCAAAAACTAGGGAAACCAAAAGAGAGTACTGAGCACGCATATGAGCCTCCCGCTCCCATGTGCTCTCCTGGAGATTCCCGTGCCGCCATCTGTTGCGCACAAGAGGAATCGATCGTCCATGTAGGACCCGCTCCTGGATGACATGGACCTCCTCTGACGTGGCCCGGACCATCTCCGGTCCCACCAGAGCTGCAAGATTTCTCTTTTGCCGAAAAGAGAAATCTGGTCTCATCCCCTGGATGAACCACATTCTTTGCCTAAAACAGTCAATCCTAACATGGATGATACTAATCCATACTAAGGATGACGTCGTAAGGCCTCGACGCTACTACTAAGAGATTCAACCGTTACTCTCGCCTCCAAGGGTTGAGTCACACTGTCGGCATCAGTGTGTGGTAACTGGGTCTCCTCCAGTAGATGTCTCACAAGTGAGGGTCAAGTCAACAGCCAAAACTGGAACCTCTTAGTAACATTACGATAGAGGACAGGAACGAAAACATCACAAGGTATGCGTCTTTTATTATTGCAGCTCGTAATACAAGACGCTACACAAAAGCAACAAGGAACCAGAAGTACAAAGGATGTATCCACTAGTTCTGCTCCTGTCCATCGGCTCCCAGAGCTCCATGATCGAAGGCCTCGGCTGCCTGAAGCTGAGCTCTCCCCTGCGGTCGGGGTGGGCCTCCTGGTGGTGGTGGTGGTAGAGCCTCAAAGCGTCGGCCACCACCAGCTGCTCGTCCAGCTCCTCTACCTCGTCCGCCTCCTTCCTGCGGACCGCCACGGTCGAACCTCTGCCTCTGCCTAGGTGGTTCCTCAACCGTCTGCTGCTCCTCCGCATGGCGGGTCGGGCAGTCACGAGCCATGTGGCCTCGCCCGCCGCATGCATAGCACTGTCTTCCACTCGAAAGACTGGCTCCGCGTTGTGTGCCCTGCACTGCTGAGCCAGTGCCCTGAGGTCTGGTCTGTCTGGACCCCTGAGTCATTCGCCGACTGCCAGCTGCAGATGACTCTGCCACGTGCCGTCCTGCGGTGGGTCTCTGTGCTGGTGTAGACTCAGCAAGGAAGCTCTCGATCAGAAGGGCCCGCTCCAGTACTCCTGTCTGAGTCGGTATGCTGAGGGAGATCAGCGATGCCCTGATCTCGTGTCTCAAACCCTGCTCGAAGGTCCGGGCCCGGAAGAATGGGTCCCGTACCATGTCGGTCGAGTAGCGCGAGAGATCGGTAAATCTCGCCGAGTACTGGGCGACCGTCATGCTGCCCTGCCGCAGCTGTAGAAGCTCCTGGATACGCACCGCTCGAAGGGTGGCCGGGACGAACTCAGAGCGGAAGAGGCTCTCGAAGTCCGTCCAGAGTAGAGATGCCTCATCGTGCACCTGGAGCATCAAGCTCCACCATCGTCCTGCTGCTGCGTGTAGTAGGCTCGCAGCGAGGATCACCATGAGGTCTGCTGGTGTCCTCACTAGCCTAAACACTCGAACCACTGCCTCCAGCCAGTCCTCTGCTGCCTGAGGATCCGTCTCCCCGCGAAACCTGGGCGGTCGCTGGCGCTGAAACTCATGCAGTGCGCTGAGGTGACGTGCATCGTCAGCGGCTGCTGCTGGAAGCATCGGGGGATCGGCGGGTAAAGCTACTGCCGGTGCCACTGCTGACAAAGGGCCCTGCACCGAAGCCTCGTCGCTCGGTGGGCTGTCGTCTCGCTCGACTCTCGGAACCCTAGCTGGCTGCCGTCGTGGGGCCATCCTGAAAAGGAAACAGGTGCGCCACGGTTAGAACAGTATACCTGGTGAGCTGGCACAAGTAATCACAAGGAAAACTTGAGACTTTCATAAAGCAGATCAGTATACCCGGTGAGCTGACACAAGTAATCACAAAGAAAACTTGAAACACACACGCAATCAATGTTTTCGTGCATTAAGTCGGAAATCAGAAGTCAGGGTCCTGGTGTACGGATACGTCAGCCGCCGCACCAACACTGGACTCCCTGGACTGATAACCACACTCAATACGCTAAACATTATTTCTTCACATATAAAAGATCAGAGTTCGCGGTAGAACCGAACTCCTCTGATACCAATTTGTCACGACCCGCCCTCGGGGTCCGTGCCGTGACTACCCCAAGCCCGCCTTCCATAGGCCAGGGGCTGGCGACTAGCACCAAGGCGTAATTCCCGGAAAAAGGGAAGGCATTGCCTTTGAAAAGTAAACACACACCACAGAGTAAACAAGCGGAAAGTAAACACTAAGCAAACAGAGTACGACTGAAAGTGCGGAAAAGTAAATGGGCCAGAATACAAACCCAAACTGAAAGTAAAGTACAACTCGAAAAGGGAAAAACAGCAACTGAAAAGTAAAAGCCGCTTCTCCGAGCTGTCCACCGGAAATCCCACCTGAAGGGTGGGTACAGATAGCTCCTCTGCTCCACGGGTCCCGCCGTCCGCTCCGTGCACGTTCCGCCCAGTGGTCCACCTCCGGGTACCGTCCCGCTCTACAAGCCTCAGCTAAGTCAACGATGTCCGTCGTCTGCAACCAACACAACGTAGTGCGGGCGAAGCCCGTGCAGGGGTGAGTATAAGCTACTCAGTAGGGACCCCGAGACCCCTGAAGGTCTCTCAAATCCACAAAGGATAAACCACAAAGAAAAGTACAATCACGAAGTAACAACCGACACTGCTTAGGTATATGCCCATACATATACCTAAGTCATCAATTCAGATACGCTCAAACCTCCGAGCCCAAGTACAACTCAGTCCACGCAGGAAAGTATACGTAATCCACAAAGGATAGCAAAATATAATCCACACAGGATTGCACAACACAATCCACACAGGAAAACAACAGGATTCAGCTCACACAGGTATACTTCTTCAAGGACGATAAAGATGATCACTGATCCATCTAAGTCGTCGGACCCACGAAGGATCGATAGGTAACTAACCCCCGCAGAAGACCCACACAGGATCGGGCTCACACAGAACCTGTAGGCGCTGGCTCACACAGAACCGCTGAGCGCAAGGACCCACACAGGATCAGGCTCACACAGAACCTGTAGCACTGATCCACGTAGGATCGCTGAGTGCTGTAGTCGTCGTCGTCAAATCCACACAGGATTTCTGTACTGTCGTCGTCAAATCCACACAGGATCTCTGTACTGTCGTCGTCAAATCCACACAGGATCTCTGTACTGTCGTCCTCAAATCCACACAGGATCTCTGTACTGTCGTCGTCAAATCCACACAGGATCTCTGTACTGTCGTCGTCAAATCCACACAGGATCTCTGTACTGTCGTCGTCAAATCCACACAGGATCTCTGTACTGTCGTCGTCGCAGTCACAGTAGCAGTCGTAGCAGTAGAACAGTCGCAGCCAGCACTAGGGTTCCCGCACACAGCAAACTCGTACGGAGGGTCCGCTCCACGAGCCGAGAGGCTGATACATCAACTGTCACGAAGACCGAAGTTGATGTATCCAAAAGTTCCGTATCGTCAACAGGAACTCAACGTAACAGACGGCGCGTCGATCGGACGCCCGGTCTGAGAGTTATTGGCATTTTCGTCTCCGGGGCCCGGTTGGTTTTTAAGGCAAAACCAACCCGACCGTACTCCACCTGCGTCCAAACCTCGGGCGGAGTATGCCAAAAGATCCGTCTCACTAAGAGGAACACAACGCGACTGACGGCGCGTCAATCGGACGTTCGTAGCTCAAGATATGAGCGTTTCCGCTCCGAAGGCCCGGTTGGTTTCGTGAACGAACCAACCCGGCCGAACTCAAAGTAAACCGAAACCTTGAGTGCGATATACCGAAACGACCGCCTCGATCCAAGGATCGCGTTGCCGCAGACGGTTCGTCATTCGGAGGTCCAAGGCTCAAGTTATGAGCCAAAAACCGAAACTGGTTCGAAACGGGGGGGTCCGGGTCCGGGCCGACCCGGCCCGACCCCCCCCCCCCCCCCGGGGGAGGCGCGGCGGCGGCGCGGCGGCCGGCGGCGGCGGCGACGGCGGCGCGGCGGCGGCGGCGCGGCGGCGGGCCGCGTGGCGGCGGCGGCGGCGAGGCGCGGGGCGGCGGCGGCGGCGTGCCGCGGGGCGGCGGCGGCGGGCCGCGTGGCGGCGGCGGCGGGCCGCGTGGCGGCGGCGGCGGGCCGCGCTGGCGGCGGCACGGTCGGCACGCGGGGGCTAAGCCCCCGCTTCTTCAAGGTCGGCGCGGCTATGCCGCGCCGTTTTGACAAATGGCCCCCCTCCAGGGGGCCCGCTTCTTGGAAAACCGGGGGGGCTGTTGCCCCCCCCCCCTGTCACGGATGAACCGCCCCCCCCTCTCTTAAAGAGGGGGTTTTATTTAAGTGGTCGGGGAATTAAATTCCCCGGTTTTAATGGTATCCGGCCGGCCAGCTGGCCGGCCGATTTTCTCTAACGGGACCGGAATTTCCGGTCCCCCTTCGGCTTCCGACGCCGGCGGCCCGGCCGCCGGTCTCTTCTTCCGCCGCGGCCCGGAACCGGCCGCGGTCTTCTCGTCCCGCCGCGGCCCGGAACCGGCCGCGGTATTCGTCGTCCGGTGCGGTGCGACGGCACCGCGCCCCTTTCGCCGTGCCATGATTCCTTCCAACGCGGCGCGACGGCGTCGCGTTCTTGAAGATTCTCCTCGGCGTAACGCGACGGCGTTGCGTAAATTAAACGCACGGTAAACCGCGTGGTGCGACGGCACCACGCCGCTTGCTTCCACCCGCAAGAACAAACAAGAACGTTGGAGGGGGTTCGGCCGTGTTCGTACGGTCCGGCCCCCCTCACGTTAAATTAATAACGCAACTTTAAAAATAAACTACATCCTCACGTTAGTCATACGAACCACGAGCAAGAATGAGATAAATAAATATTAAATCAACATCCCCTACCTCGGGTTTAGGATTCAAAGGTTCGGCTACGCTCCGCGGAAGACGGCGTCGCGGAGGTCGGGTGTCGCGGTCGTCGTTCGTCAAATCCGTTGACGAAGAGTTACGCCCGATGCGACACGTTGTTGGCGGATCTTCGTTTGCCGACGAAGAAGGCCCGAGGGGGATGCGGCGTTCCCTCTTGTTGACACCGAGGACGAAGAAGAGAGGCGTCGTTCTTCGTCGGAGTTTGAGCGTTCTTCGTCAAGATGAACGTTCTTCGTCAAGATGAAGAAGATGGAGGAGGAGCTCTCAAATGAAAACCACACAAGGTGACTAAGAGTTCTAACCCAACAAAATAAGACAAAGTCTTATTTTATTCACAAAAAGAATTTCAAAGGTTTGAAATTCAAAAAGGGTTTAACTCCCTTAATTAAATAAGGGTAACTTAAGCCATTAAAAGAGGGGTTAAGTATGTTGAGAGAAAATGCAAAGACTTAGGGGTTCGTGTGAGCCCCACCACACTTAATCCTCCCAAGGGAGGTTAAGTGGGTGTGGGTCCCACTTCCAACCCCCTTAGGTAGGTTTTTTTTTAATAAGTTAAAATAAAATTTGTTTTACACAATTTTATTTAACTTAACTGAAAAACCCCAAAACGTAACTTTCAACCCGCAACAAACGCAACTCCCGAAAAGGTCTCATTAAGCGAATATCGGCGCTGCGAGTTCATCGGTGCCCTCGGATTTCAATTCCGTGCACCGGATCAAAAGTTAGGAATTCCCGCTCGTTCGTTCACTGAACGTACCCGAGCCAAACTTCGGAAATTAATTCCGGGCACTCCGGGCCTCGGAATCAGGTGCCGTCTGAAACCGCGCTCTTGTAAAATTCTAAAGAAAATTAAGAAAAAATTTTCCTTGAATTTTACGGGTCTTTACACTTGTTTATGTCTGGTTTAATTGTGAAATTATGTCCAATGAAAAACATTAAATTAAATGGTTAAAATATATTCTAAATATAATTTAAAACCACTAAAATTCATAATTTATCAATATTAATTATTTTGATTAAAAAAGTTGATTTTAATTAAAATTTAGTAATTTTCACTATTCATCAAAATATAAAAGTTATCCGAAAAGTACCAAAATTTCACCCTAGGCTAATTTCAATATTCCGAATCAAAAAATGAAGTCCATTTTGAAATATAAAATATATATGATTTCAAAAAGTAGGTATTACTATTCACAACGGCTTGTTTAATTAGTTGTGGTGTGTGTTAGAACTCGAGGTTGCGTACAACACACGCTATCGCATTATTCGAAGGGAAACGTACCGTGGAAGCTTGGGGTGTTACATTCTCCCCTCCTTCAAATAATTGCGTCCTCGAAATTTCTAGGGTATTACTGCATAAAAAGACTTGGGTGGTTCTTCATCATAAGTTCCTCGGGTTCCCATGTTGCCTCTTCCATCTTATGATTTCTCCACAAAACTTTTACCAGACGCGTCGTCCGGTTTCTCAGTACTTGTTCTCTTGTATCAAGAATCCTAACAGGCTCTTCACAATAAGACAGATCGGGTTCCAGTTCTAATTCCTCATAGGTGAGTACATGCGTTGGGTCAGGCATGTATTTTCTCAACAGAGATACGTGGAACACATCGTGAACTTTGGAGAGACTTGGCGGCATTGCCAATCGGTAAGCTACAACCCCAATTCGTTCTAGAATTTCGAAAGGTCCGATGTACCTGGGACTCAATTTACCTTTCTTACCAAAACGTATGACTCCCTTCCATGGAGATACCTTCAAGAAAACATGATCATCGACTTGAAATTCCAAATCCTTCTTTCGATTATCGGCATAGCTCTTCTGCCTACTTTGAGATACTTTGATGTGATTTTGGATTACCTTCACCTTTTCCACCGTTTCCTCCACTAGTTCTGGGCCTACAAGTTTTCTTTCACCAACCTCATCCCAACAGGTTGGTGTACGACATCTCTTTCCATATAACGCTTCATATGGTGCCATCTGAATACTCGAATGGAAGCTATTGTTATAGGAAAATTCTACCAGTGGTAAATATTGATCCCACATACCCTGAAAGTCAAGTGAGCTAGATCTCAACATGTCTTCTAGGGTTTGAATAGTCCGTTCTGATTGTCCATCTGTCTGAGGGTGGTAAGCAGTGCTCAAATGAAGTTCAGTATCCAGAGATTTCTGAAGACTTTTCCAAAATCTTTAAGTAAAACGGGGATCACGATCAGAAACAATCGATAGGGGTACTCCATGAAGTCTCACAACTTCATTAATGTATAGTATTTCTAGACGTTCCAGGGGTAGATCTTCTCTTATAGAAAGAAAATGTGCTGACTTGGTAAGACGATCAACAATAACCCATATTGCATCATTCCTTCTAGGAGTCTTTGGTAGCCCCATGACAAATTCCATCGTAATATTGTCCCATTTCCACTCCGGTATGGGAAGAGGTTGCATGACTCCTCCAGGCTGTTGCCTTCCAGCTTTCACTTGTTGACAAACCATACATCTTGACACAAAATCAGCAATCTCCCTCTTTATGTTGTCCCACCAAAAATGTTCCTTCAAATCTCTATACATTTTTGTGCTCCCAGGGTGTATAGAGAAATTGGAACTATGAGCATCATCCAGCAATTCCCTTTTTAAATCAGGTAAATCGGGAACACAAAGTCTCTTCCCGAATTTCAAAATTCCATCTTCATACACAAAGTCTCTCAATCTCCCATCATTCACAGCTTTAATCTTCTTTTGGAATTCTTCATCATCAGTCTGAGAACTCTTAATCCTTTCTAGTAAAGATGGTTTGGCAACCATTTGAAAAAGCATTGATGTTTCACCTTCCCTGGTTATTCCCATGTCCATCTTCACTAGATCCATGAAAATTGGATCCCTTTCAATTCTCATATTGTTCAAAACTCCATGGTCTTTTCTACTCAAAGCATCTGCCACCTTGTTTGACTTCCCCGGGTGGTAGTGTATCGTACAATCATAATCCTTGAGTAATTCAATCCATCTCCTTTTCCTCATGTTGTGTTCTTTTTGTGAGAAAATATACTTCAAACTCTTGTGATCAGTATAAATCTCACATTTTTCACCATAGAGGTAATGCCTCCATATATTCAAAGCAAAGATCACAGCTGCTAACTCGAGATCATGAGTAGTATAGTTTTGTTCATGAATTTTCAACTGTCGTGATGCATAGGCAATAACTCTATCATTCTGCATAAGGACACAACCAAGTCCTTTCTTTGATGCATCACTATAAATAACGAACCCATCATTCCCCGATGGTAGAGTCAATATATGAGCATTGACTAATCTTCTCTTCAGTTCTTCGAAACATTCTTCACACTCTTTTGTCCAAACAAATTTAACCCCTTTACGTGTGAGCTTCGTTAATGGGTTAACCAATTGGGAAAAATTCTGGATGAAACGTCGATAATAACCTGCCAAACCAATAAAACTATGTACCTCAGTTATACTCGTAGGTGCTGGCCATTCTCGGATTGCCTTGGTCTTAGAAGGATCAACAGAGATTCCATCTTTAGAGACAATATGGCCAAGAAAAGAAATCTCCTGATGCCAGAATTCACACTTGCTAAACTTCCCATATAATTCATGCCTCCTCAGAGTCTTCAAGATAATGCGCAAGTGATTTTCATGATCTTCGTAGGTTTTGGAGTATACCAAGATATCATCAATAAATACCACCACAAATTCATCGAGATACTCCTTGAAAACTCTATTCATCAGATCCATGAATACAGAGGGTGCATTAGTCAATCCAAACGGCATTACGGTAAACTCGTAATGCCCGTACCTAGTTCGAAATGCTGTCTTCGGAATGTCTTCCTTCTTCACACACAACTGATGGTATCCAGATCGAAGGTCAATCTTTGAAAAGTATTGAGCTCCATGCAGTTGGTCAAATAAATCATCAATACGAGGTAGGGGATACTTTTTCTTTATCGTTATAGCATTGATCTCCCTGTAGTCGATACATAACCTCATAGATCCATCTTTCTTTTTAACAAAAAGAACAGGGGCTCCCCATGGAGAAACACTAGGGCGAATAAATCCCTTATTATTCAATTCCTCTAGTTGTTTCTTTAGTTCAACTAATTCTACAGTGGCCATTCTATAAGGGGTCTTCGATATAGGCCTTGATCCAGGAATCAAATCAATGGAAAACTCAACTTCTCGTTCTGGAGGATGTCCAGGTAAATCTTCCGGAAATACATCTACAAATTCTTTCACAACATGTACATCCTCTATTTGAACATTCCTTTCCTCACCGACAGTTATTTCATTCTCTTCCTCCCCAATAATTGAATTAAGTTGAGCTACTGGGGGTGGATCTAAATAAGAATTAGGTGGTGACGATTCTGCTCTAAAAATAAGGTGTTCCTTATCATTATCATCAAGAATCGTAACCTCTTTCTTCTTACAATAAATCATCGCATCATAGTCCGAAAGCCAGTCCATACCGAGGATTATATCAAACTCAATCATAGGTATGACGATGAGATCAGCAGATAAAGAAAATTTATGTGCTCTAATGGGGACTGATTCACAAAACTTTGTTGCAATGATACTTCCCTTAAAAGTTTTAACTGACAACTCCCTTATTAAATCAAATTGGAAATATCTAATTTTCTTAGCAAACTGGGAAGATATGAAACAATGCGATGATCCAGAATCAAATAATGCATTTGCTAAACTTTAGGAAACCATTAAATTACCTGCCACCACGTCCTTCGGAGCTTCTACCTCAGCAGTAGTGATAGCATAAGCATGGCCTTGATCCCTTGGCCTTTTATGAGGTAAGTTCTCCTGACACTTAGGACATTCATTTGCATAATGCCCCATCTCCCTGCAATTGTAGCACTGAACGTTGGTAGATTCCTTCTTCCCCTTGCAATCACGAGCTTGGTGGCCTTTTTCACCACACTTGTAACAGACTCTCATTCCCTTCAAGCAAGTACCAGGGTGTTTCTTCCCGCATTTACCACAGGATGGATATTCAACCTTTCCCTTCTTCCCCTTATTTCCATTCCCAGATTGATCAGCAGGTCTCTTCTTCTCTTGCTTTGCTTTAAAGTCATAAGACTTAGATAATTCCTTTTCGGTCTTGATAGCACATGAGACAATGTCTTCGTACGATGAAAAGGATTGTGAGACTAATGCTCGACGGAGAAATGGTTTTAACCCATCAAAGAAACAATCAATCTTACTTCTTTGGTTACGTATATAATCACCAGCGTACCTTACTAACCTTGTAAAGTTAGCCTCATACTTTGCGACATTCTCATCCTCCTTCTGTCTCAGACTTAGAAATTGCCTTTCCATATCTGCTCGATGGTCGCGAGGGAAGTATTTTTCTAAAAACACATCTTTGAACTCCCTCCATTTCATATTTGATACTTCATCATCTTCCTTCATGTTTTGAATCAATGACCACCATTGATCAGCATCTCCAGTGAGGCGGTAAACTGCCATGATAACTTTTTCCCTTTCACTGCTCCCCAAAGCCTGAAATATTTTCTCTAGGGAATCTATCCATTGCTCAGCTACTAAGGGATTTTTACTCCCGTTGAACGTTGGTGGTTGTTGCCTCATGAATCGATCTAACATTGATCCTCCACGCTGCGGATTAGGGTGCTCCATACGGGTAAGGTTATTATTCATAACCTGAGTAAGTTGTCCCAGTATGGTGATTAGCTGATCGGCACCAGTTGCATCACCAGCCCCACTATAATTATCTTGAGCAGGAGGGCAATCCCTACATGGAGTGCGTGCATTGATACAGTTTCCATTTCTTCCACTAGGCACCATTTCTAAACAATGTCATAAACTAGATCAGTTTATGAATCAAAATACATAATCCCATACTTATAAAACACTCAACATAAATTGAACTATTTATGGATATAATCCATAATCATAAAAATGTTTTCTTTGAGGAATTATATACTCATAAACCCTTCATAATGATTTGTAAAGAAAATGAGAGTTATCCTAAGCATATCCCCCGGGAGTGTCGTAACCAAGAGTGCAGCAAGGCCCGTTGTCGTGCACCAGTTCCCGTTCGAGTCTAGATCAAAGCGGTGTTTTCGGGTTTTACCCCTAGGTACATCTGTGCGAGAGCCGCCTCTACCTTCTAGTATCCAGACAGGGATGTATTTCTCGGAAAACTCACAAAATCTCTACCATACCAAAATTCTAGGAAGTTCTTGTATACTAATCCTCAAAGTTTATCTTAGGTCTACGGGCTCAAATCAGAGTTTATCTAAATCTAGCTTCCAAGGTTTGTACTAAACTTTCTCTGATACCAACTGTAACGCCCCGACCCCAGTTACCAAGAGTTGGTGCATTAATTACATAACATTGGCATGATCACAAGAAAGATCAAATCTCCAAAGACCGATTGGTTTAGTAGCCTTGGAAACACTAGATATATTCCTAAGTTTTACATTACATCATCAAAATAAAAAAAGAACTACTACAACAACATATTGTCTCCATAGTCCACACTATTAACCCCTCATAATATCCCTGCAAGTCATTCATAATTTACTTCTTCACATCCTGGGAAAATAAAACATAGAAAAGGGGTGAGCTCAAATGCCCAGTAAGGATAACAATATAGCGGAAACTTTCATAAATAAGAATAAACATTTAAGGCAATGTATAACTAAAACGAAAGCCTTTTAAACTTTAAATTCAACATAGTATGGCATAAATAAAATGAAATAATGCCATTTACTTATTCACATGGATATTCTACTAATCGAATAATCACATGCAATATCAATAACCACTTTCATAATGATGGAATGCATAATGCCAGACTATCATAACCACATAGTCAAGGCCTCGTGCCAAGACTAAAAATAAGATTTTTCCAAGGCCTTGTGCCAAGACACTAGTTTGTCTCATGAGACCTACCGATGAAATTGTTTTAGAAGATACTTACGTTTAAAATTGCTGAAATATACTCCAGTGTTTTTTTGAAAACATTATGCAAGCTTCTGAAAACAAAATAAATAATTCTGAGACTACTCGACTAATTACAGGCCATGATGGGTCCACGCCCAATCCCTTCCTGTCTACCACACTCGAGAGTCAGGTTTTCTGAAAACATTTATAAGCTTGCGTTAAATACGTATACATTTGCACTGGATTTTCATATATTTGAGAGAAATATCTATTTTTTTGAAATCATTTAAAAGTCACATAATTATAAAATAAAACAGTTACTTTGAAAATATTCTTATAAGCTTGTAAGGAAAACTTTTAAGATTTTATAATGGCAGAAAATAACCACACTCACCGTATAAGTTAAAAAAAACATTCTTACCTTAATTCTGTCGAAAAGGTTAAAAAGGACCTTGTTTTGAAAACAACGGAAAGATTCCTCTTATAAAAAGTCAAACAAGGGTATAAATAACTTTAACCCATATTCTTGTAAATAATAAAAATGTTTTGAAATACATTTTGATGAAACATGGATGTGTATGATAAAGATATCCCAGTAGATTATTACATATAAACAACCTCGGATAATGAAGAGATTGTGAAATAACCCTTACCAATTTGGTAACTTATGAAACATACAACCCATGAAAGAGGAATCATACAATGAATATGTAAATACACATAAATTATAGTGTATTACACAAAGAATATAATTATGGTCAGTACGTACACCACACAAAAGGTGATGGTGGCAATATGGCATGAATCTCATTAGAATAAGGAGTGAGATGAAAACCCCTTACCACGTTAATCAACTGAGTCGTATGGCCAAAAGTTAATAACCACCAAATTATTTATAGAATAACATGAATATAAAGATAATAATGATAATATATATCAAATGGCAGTACACAATACACCACTTTCAATAATTTAGTGGCGAACAATGGAAATCTCACAGAATTGAAAGTGAGATAAGAAAATCCCTTACCTTGTACTTTTCCTTGGTTGGGGTAGGTTAACCTCCTGTATAATGGTGAAATAATTGTTATTAAATTATAAAAGAATCATATACATTAATATGATATCATATATGATCTTTTAATATTGATTTGATAATAATATCTTAGTATTATCGTTGTTTCAGGTGTTAACTTACTTGTTTTATTTTATATGTTTTGTTACGTAAGCCATGTTTGTAATGGATAGTTTGTATATTATTCATATCCAGAATGATATCAAGTCTTTAAACATCATTTTTAAATCATCAAATGATAATTATACTTGAATGGATACGATGGAGAATGAATCTTATCGCGTTTGTGGAGACGGTAGTCCGTACGTACGCACGAGCGACAATATCATTCTTTTGATATTAAAATAATATATAAATGGATGATATATCATATATACAGAATAATTAATATGTTATATTTATTATTTACATGAGTTTCACATCATTATTATACCCATCCAAATAATAATATATTGAATAACAATTACACCACGACGTGGAGACGGTAAGCCGTACGTACGCACGTATGGTGACATGTTATTCAAAGGGTGGATAGAATAATGAATATGGTTGTACCATATTTATAATAACATCACAGTATATGTGATATACTGGAGTTATTATTTTAGAATGGTAAGAACAAAGAAAGAAGAAGTGGAAGAAGAAAGGAACTTGAAAAGGGGTGGTGAAAACATTACCTCTTCTTCGGGTTCTTCCTTTTGATTTGATCAAAAGGGCTCCTTAGGTTGGCTTTCTGATCAAACTAAGGCCTCTAGGTTGTAGTGAGGGAAGTTGGGAGAGTATTTGGGCAGAGTTTGTCCGAGCCATGTGGCTTGAGAGGTGTGAGGAATGAGTAGAAGTGGTCTCCTTTTATAAGGGAGAGGAGGGGCTCTTTAGGAAAGAGTGAAAGTATTACTTTATAATATAATTAAATTCGGTTTATAATGGTCCAAAAATAATTGAGGTAGAAACTAAGATGACTAATATTCTAAATAACATCAACCAATAAGAATTGGACAGGTTTTAGATAATATTTTAATCATTATAATCTTATTTATTTAAATGATTTATTAATGAGGTAAAGATTGAATCATTATTGTGTCATTAATAATTTAAATTATTTGATGTCTCAAAATTATAAATAAAATATCATTATGTAGGAAATCTTTATATCTTTCTAATGAATATTTATAATCGAAAATCCAACATGTATAACCCTATGTAAAAATTGTTCTTCTAAAAGATGTAAGCTTATGCCATTTTTATTTTTATTTTAACTTTATTAATATAATGTGTCCCTACCACATACAAGTGGCTCTAAGGGGTCCCCAAATCGACCCAAGGATGCCCATGGTCGGGTATGTGTCCACCAATAAGGTTAGGACACGTGTTAGGGTAATTTTGTATTATTATAATATTATTTTTTAACCCTTATTTACCGGATTTACCCTTTAACCATGGTAAATAAAATATTTACCGCATTAATTATTCAAAATGTGTAAAAATAAAAGTTACCTATTTACATAATTTGGACATCCTGATTCCAAATATGTAATCAATTTTTCCAAATTCAAAACACAGAAGTGGCAGAAATTAATTTAAAATTATTTCCCGTTGTTAAAATAAAAAGCGTGTTTTTAAGAGATAATAACTATCAAAAGATTGACACTTCTTTATGTCTGGTTTAATTGTGAAATTATGTCCAATGACAAACATTAAATTAAATGGTAAAAATATATTCTAAATATACTTTAAAACCACTCAAATTCATAATTTATCAATATTAATTATTTTGATTAAAAAAGTTGATTTTAATTAAAATTTAGTAATTTTCACTATTCATCAATATATAAAAGTTATCCGAAAAGTACCAAAATTTCACCCTAGGCTAATTTCAATATTCCGAATCCAAAAATGAAGTCCATTTTAAAATATAAAATATATAGGATTTCAAAAATTAGGTATTACTATTCACAACAGCTAGTTTAATTAGTTGTGGTGTGTGTTAGAACTCGAGGTTGCGTACAACACACGCTATCACATTATTCGAAGGGAAACGTACCGTGGAAGCTTGGGGTGTTACACCTATTAATAGAGTTCTTCATATTAAATTGATGATATATTGTTGGTTATTTTTTTCAACTATTCTAGGATTCCAACCTTGATCTCATAAACCCCTTAGTTGGGCCATATTGATTTTCCCATTTATAATTAAATGATTAAATTCACGGAACACCTTCTAAGAATTATAAAGGGAATTTAAATGGATTTTACCCTAATATATTTTTTCCCAAATGGTAATGACACCCCCTGAGTTCCATATTGAATTATTTATAATTGAATTTTCCTGAATGTTAGCTTTATAAAATGATTTCTTTTGATCAATTTAATTATTATTCTTGGATGGGATTTTTGTTTACGATTAAAATAAATTTTGATGAACAATTTCATATTTCTATACTAAAACCCCTTGAATGATGTGTGCTATATTTGAAAATAAAATGTAATGATTAGTGTTTTGAAACATGCTTGGTCCTGCTTCTTTGGTAATTTCATTATGCCTTTTTTATGGTTTGATACATGGAATGTATTGGACATGTCCCTTGGTGATGTCCTTGAATAGAGTTTCCCCTTTATATATAAATGTTTAATGATCTGATTCACCTTATAAGTGTTTGGCCTTTCTTATTAATTATATGGATTGGACGATCCTTCCAAAATGACTAATAGAAAAAGATCCTCCCAAGGTCTCATCTTTCTCAATTAAAAGGGAATTCCCATGTGGTTATTTACCCATTTGAAATTGATACCTTTTAAGTACCCCTTTGAGCCTTGTGAAGTGAATTTCCATGTTTTTATATTAGATGGATTGTTTTAAGTTGAAAATATTGCTCATAATGGTTAGTTTATTTAAATGAAATGATTGATATAAATAGAATGTATTAAATGTATAGGCATGTTACTGATGGATTGAATTCCTGGAATGTATATTTTTTTATTTAAACAGAAGTAATTTGGGTGGTATGATCGTGCCTCATGTTATAATTAAATTAGCATGGATTATATGGATTTCTATAATTTTTATTCCCTTATTCTTTCAGGATTAGTTAATGTAGATAATGAGAGGTAATTCCATATGGCTATAGTTGTTATTATTTTTATATTTTTACTCCTTAAAAGGGAAGTGGGATGGTGGTAATGGATATGTTGAGCATGACAAAAAATCATGCTCCCTTACATCAGGTGTTGAGTCATGTCATCTCACACTACTCATACTATGTAGGATGTTGGGATAAGGCACCACACTCCTTATTCAGAGCAATGATATGATGGATCACCCACCATTGTGAGTGTTTTTCCTGTCCTCTCACACTCTATTGGAATGTAGGTCATGTAACCTATTTCTTGATCTTATAAGATCATTCAAACTGGTTAAGGAAGACTGAGTTATGCCAAGCCCAACCAGCAACTATTATTATAGGTATATGGTCAATTATATCCACACATACTTGGTTTATATAGGTGGATAAAATATATAACTAAAATATATATAATAATCCTTGTTTATACAGTTACTGGTCAGACATCACATTCCAATCATGATCTAAAGTAGGTAGAGCTTCCATGTGTCCTTTAGGAACCTGAGCGAGCTGTTGTTTATTTATTTCAGTACAGTTTATTATTCATATTATATGCACACTTATTTACTTTATATTTGAGGACTGGATTATCTGTAGATACCATGGGTGGTAACCTACCAGGATTTAAATCTCACACCCTACTTAGGACACCAATACACTTGGGTACCCATGTATACCTTCTATTCGCAAGACCATTGATGATTTCTTGTGTTGTTATCTAATACCTGTGACTTAGGAGCATATGACTGAGAGGGAGTTTAGGATGATCATGGAGATCTATCTCAGATTTTTCTTTTATTTTCTATATTTTTATTGTACTGTATCTTTTTTACTTATGTATGTATACTATTTAGTTATGTATCATCACATGTACATACATTATTTATATAAATTGTCATTGGCCATAATTTTATATTCAATTTATATTATTATTTCACTATTCTATCTTTAATTTATTATTACTTCTACTATTGTTTATTATTTATTATTTATTATCAGATATAGCACTGTGTTACTCTAATAATGAGAGAATAGTCTCCCCACTATCATCTCCTTACACCCTCACTTATTTTTGATAGCCTCTAGAGTATGGGGATGCACGCTTGAGGGAATGTGACCCACTGGTTTAGCTACCTTCTTAGTTTTTTGTCGAGTCAGGACATTACAAAGTGGTATATGAGATTGTTTCATTTCCTTTTTCTTACTATTTTGGGTTGGTAAATAAAATATTAGGAATGTTTATTCAATTGGTAAATAGCAGTGTCTGGGACTAATCACCTCACCCATAAGGAAGAGTCAAAGTGGCATGGGATGAGACTATTTTCCATGATGTTCGTTGTTACAGTTAATTATTATTTCACCTTGAGTGATGCTTATATATTACCCTGATTATTGATTTATGAAAATTTGGTAGTTTTTCCCTGGCATGGTATGGAAAGGATTAAGAATTACATTCCTCAAAATAGTCACTTAGAGATTCACATTCCATGCCTTGTAGTTCCATTTTTTAGGCTGCCTGCTGATTTAGATGTATGCCTTGAGTGTTATTCCATGATTTTATTTTCTTTACCATGCCTACTTATGTAACATTATCATGTGATTATATTCCATGCTTCTAATTTATTTATCATTTTTTCATATTACATTGTTCTTCTATGCTTATTGGCATGTCTCTCTGTGTTTACTTATTTTTATAACATGCAATTTTTATTTTAATATAATGGGTTACATGGGTTAAATTTATTTATTATTATTAAATGAGATCCAGTTTTAGATTTTAAGGTGTGTGTGAACCTTATAATTTATAAAATTTAACCCATATACTTGAACCATCGTTGATATTTATACATGTTTAGAAACCTTTATTAAAATGTGAAAGTTGCTATTGTTTAACTTGTAAAGTGAAATTGGTTTTGATTAATGGGAGAAAAATTAGGAAGTATAAAGTGTATGGGTGCTTTATGGATTAGTAGATGGACACCCATATGATGTAAGTGTTATATATGAGCATGTTATATATTGAAATGGTTTTAATTGAAAAGGTTGTTTAATTTTGAACGGAAATGAAATTATTTTTCTTTCTATAGGCTTATGACTTTATCACACGTGCATGGTTATTATGTGATTATCTTTTAAAATGAAAAAATGTATCCAATTAGGTCAGTTGGGGATTTTTTTTTAAAATTTAACCATGTTTTGGTGTTTTAAAACATTAAAAATTAATAAAATACTATTGGGTCACATCCTGATGATCCCAGGTTAGCTTAATAGGACCCTCGTAAGTCGCCTTATCAGTTATAACTTGAAAATTAATTTATATGATAACGTTTCAAATTATGATGGGATGTTAATAAATGTTAAATTTTTAAAGAATAAATTTTATATATCTTTTCGGGTTTTACTTATGGAATTAATTAAAAAAAGTACCGAGTGTTTTTTCTTTATAAATTGCACTTAATGTTTTTTTATATTTAAAATATTTAATGACTGAATGTTAATAAGTTAAATGTTTTTTTAAATGGAACCTAAATTTCGGTACTTTTTAAAACCCTTGTATATGGGTAGATTAATCTTCTCCTTGAGTAGCCTTGGAATGGAAACCTGAGTGTTTTCTTTACACATTTTTCTTTGTATCAATGGCTTAAATTATTTGTGTAGGGCCTAGTGCATTTTATTTGGCATGACCTAGTTATAGGTTCAATTATTATACATCGTAAGGGGATATCCCATGGTAGGTAGCAACATTATAGTTTAACTCCTTTCCAAATTCCATGATTTATCTGAAATTTGTGGAATTTGAGTGTCATTGTTCCTAGTAGAAATCATAACTTCTAAATGAAACCCTTGTTTGGACGGGTGGTCATGTTTTCCATGAACGTTTTTGTGGATGTGAGAATTGGGTAATTCTCAATTTTAGCTAGTTATACATGCCTAGGGTATGGTCAGTAACCTAGTAAGTCTCGTGACCCTATTTCTTTTTCCTTGGGTGACTCAAGAAGTCATTAGTTGGTTTTATAGTTATATGACCTTGAATGAATTTGATCCATTTTTCAATGGAAGCCATCAAATACTTCAATACATAGGGTTGAAAAGCCCATGCACAGTATCCAAGATGTGCCATTTTCTTCTATAATATTGAGGTAGTATGCATTTATATACATGGTACCCATCAAGAATCTAAATGATGTAATGAACTGGTTGAGTTCAGTGGAATCATTATGCCTTGTGATATTGAGTGAATTCTTGGGTTATCTACATAGTATAGTGACCTTCAAGTTAAAAAAATAAAGTTTGTCCCAATTCTTGAGATTCACTTCTTAGAGGATCAGGTGTTTTGACAGAATGATTAGTTTGGTTTTGGACATTATGACATAAGCTATGCCATGATGTGGTGATCATGGCTTAGATGATATGCACACATACATCTATGTTAAATATAATCTAGAGAGCTTATGAGTGGATAATATCTCTCTTCTTTCATTGTCTGGGAAACTCCTAAGGTGGGGAGAGTCATGTCAGTTCTAGTGAATACAAACCCTTCAAAGTAGATGGAACACAACCAAAGAGGACCATTGGGAAATGGTCGATTTGTCTTGAATGCCTTTGAGGCTGGAATGTTTTCAATCATGTCAATTCTTCTAAAAATCATGATGATAAAATGGTTAGTTGTGTATGTGATCCTTTAAGAACACCATTGGTCTAGGATAGACTTTGGTGGTTATACTTGTGTGATCATGTAATGCCTCAGGTGGTGAAGCATTGTGATCAGTTTGTGGTGATGCATTGATAGGTGAAGCTAAGTTTCTTTCATGGTAATTTGATTAGTAGTGGTTCGACTGATCTTCTTAGTAATATTTGATCTCCTCTTAGTGTATCATTTCTTAGATATGAGCATTTCCCATATCTTTACTTCATCTTTTCTATACAAGGAGATCATTGGTCTTAATACATGCTAAATCTTTATAAGATGGTGAGCTTGTTTGGTGTTTTTATCAGTGCTTCATGCTAATGCATGATTTCTATCAAGGCATGGTTAGTCCCGAGTGATACATGGGTTCCCAGGTAGGAACACCTTAGATGGACTCTTGGACTGCAATTTTTCTTCTTTAACTTGACCACCATGAGGATTCCACAATGTAATTAGGTATTTTTCTAATGTGGATATCTTTCCCTTGCATCAACATCTCACTTGTAAGCATGGAGTATGTAATACCTTGGGTTAGTTTCATGGACTCCAATGTTATGAATCCGAGGTTATCCCAATTTTTTTTTGCTTGGAGGTGATGTTTAAAGTGTAATGATTATAATGGGATGAATATGAGTTACACCCTTATCCATGAAGAGTCATGATAGTTTTAATGATCAGGTGATGGCTTGATCACGGAACGTCAATAGAAGTCAGGTATGGACTTTGGTGAATGTGATTGTTATAAATCAAACAATGATTTTGTGGAAGGGAATGTCGTTTAGTTTGAGTTATTCCATCTTTCTAAGATGAGCATGTTGAAATGGTCAGTTAGTGGTGGTTAGACCTATTTTCCTCTTTTTTGGTTCATACAGTCAATGTGGAACTATTTGTAAACACATCTATAGGTTGTGGAGGGTGCGGTTTGAAGATCGATAGTGTCTTCCAGGAAATATTGTGTGACCAATTTCTATTTGGTCACTCGGGATTCAACCATTTATTTTTGATGAGGTTCCTATTATGGACTCATATGTAATCGAGTTCACCCAGTTAAATAAATCATATTGGAATCTTCTCTAGAATTCTTAAGTGTTTTCCTTATATAAAATTCTGAAAATGGAGGTGTTTTGGTATGGAATTTTACCCCTTATAATGTTAAATCCTATGGTAGGGTGCACCATTAGCCCAATTTTTAAAGAGACAATGATGTGATCCTGTATCTAGTTAAACAGGCTTTGGTAAGCCCTATCTTAGTGTTTTAATTGGGAAATGAGTTTTGTCTCGAGTTTTGATGAATTAAGTGTTGTATTCCTTAGGAATACCCAGAGATGCATTTGGGATTCGGAAACATAACATGACCATTTGTATGAGACTTCATAACCCTTGTAGGTCAGGTGATGTTTTTTTTGTTCTATAAGGCTTCTAAGGGATGTGAAGTTTTAAGTTGGAGAGGTTGTAATGACTCGTGTTTTGAGCCAAGGTAAAATTACCTAGGAATTTGTGTTATGGAGGTAATTGGAGGGGCCATTATTTGAACAGAGCTTCAGAATGCAATTATGAGAGTTAGAACACTTAAAAGTGTAATTTTTGGAACTGGGTAAAGGACTAAGAGGTTTCCTACATGTCTCATTGAGCTGTAAGAGTGCCATGTTCTAGAAATCCATGATATCAGTGCTCTGAATAGGGTGCATGGTTTTCTGAAAACCGTGCAACACTCAAAAGAAAACCGTGCAACTTATAGATGTGAGTAGAAGTGAAGCACATGCGCTACGCATGGTTTACCCAAACTACATGCCAAATCTGTTTGGATAGCACCCCCTAGGCAGTAACCTCATACTATTCACTATATGGTTAGTTCAAAATTAGGAAAAACTGAGATAAACTATGTGGGGTGGGTTTCTTAATGAATGGGTGCCACATGGTTGGTGCATGGTCTGACTAAATTATGTAGCCAAATTTTGAGATTCAGTTTTGAGGATGGAATTATAAGTTTTCCTTGAATGATTTTTTATTTCTTCTTTTCTTTTTTCTCTTTATTTCCCCCTCAACCACCCATGTGAGGCTCCTCCCAGGAACCATGTGGTTTCTCCTCAAGCCTAAGCTAGGCTTTGCATGATCTCCTCTACCAATTGTCTAATTGAATCATCATCAATATCTATGGATCCATATCAGTAGGCTGTCAATTCCTTTTTAATCATTATTCATTTAATTTAATCTTAAAAAATTTGTCAAGGTGAAAGCTTATATTCTCTATTTTCATGGAGAAGGTCCATTTCATAGATTTCTTCCAAACTGGATCAAATTAGATCTTGATATTAGAGGATTAGGCCATCCTAAGTATGAGGTTGGTGTTCTATGGACTGTTCCTCAATTTTTTTTTCATTTTATAAATATTACAATTGTTCCACATTCTAGCCTTTTCTAAGAATCGCCTATTAATTTAGTTCTTCTTATTAAATTGATAAACTCCCCATTAAATACTCCCATTGGTTACTATTTAATGATGCAAGGATACCAACCTTGATCTTGGACACCCCTTGGGTGTGAAAAATTGAAACTCCCCTTTATAATGAAATAATTAAATTCCTAGAACACCTTCTAATCATTCATCGTGAAATTTAAATGGATTTTACCCTTGTATTCTTTTGTATAAATGGTAATGTAACCTCTTAAGTTCCATGTTGAATTGTACATAATTGAATTTCCATGTGTTGTAGCTTTCTAAAATGATTTATTTTGATAAATTTAAATTTGGTTCTTGTATAGAATCATTCTTTATGATTAAATTAATTTTTTATAAAAAATTCCATGGTTTTATAATAAAATCCCTTGAATGTAGTATTCTATCTTTGAAAATTCAAAGTGATGATTACTTTTGTAATCATTATTTTCTGTACCGATTTGGTGATTTCATCATGCCTTTGTTATGGATTGATATATGGAATGTCTAGGACATGTACCTTCATGATGTTATTGAATGGATTTTCCCCTTTCTATATATATTTATAGTGAACCAATGCACCTTCTAAGTGTTTGAACTATCTTATTAATTGGATGGATTGGCCACTCTATCTTAAATGACTAATGGACCAAGATCCTTTTAAGGGCTTGGATTGCTTAATAAAAATGGAATAACCATATGTGTATCTACCCATTTGACCTTGGTACCTTCTAAGTACCACTTTGATCCTTGTAAAGTAAATTTCCATGTTTTTTTATTAAATTTAATGTTTTATGTTGAATAGCTTACTCATGATGGTTGGTTTATTTAAATGAAATGATTGAGTTAAATGTAATGTATTAAATGGATTGGAATTTTCATGATGTATTTAATTCCTTGAATGTTTTAAATTGTTTAATTTAAATAGAAGTGATTTGGTTAGTATGAACACACCTAATGTTATAATTAAATAATGACAACTTATATAGATTTCTATAATTGACATGCCCTTGTTCTTTTGGGATTAATAAATGTAAATCATGATAGGTAATGCCTCATGTCTCTAGTAATTATTATTTTTGTATGATTGTGACTTAAATGTGATGTGGGATGATAGTAAGAGATCTGTTGAGCATGGTGAAAAATCATGCTCCCTTACATTGCATTTTTTATAACATATACATGATTGAATAAAGAAATTAGAAGCTAATAACCCCAAAATAATGAAATGGATAAATGACTTCATCCAAACACAAATATAATGTCTCATAGTTTGGGGCGGGTTTCTTTGAACTTAGTGATGATGATAATGGGTGTGTATTAATGAGATTGTGTGGCTTAGGGAATGTAGTTTTCCTTGGAGTAATAAATGACATGTGTTTTATAATAGGGGTAGGAGTTACTCACATGAGAAGTGGATTGTGTGAGGTTGGACCATGGATCCTTGTGCTCAAGTATCAACACAATCCGAATATGTTTGGTCTGTTTTCTGTATGCCAGTTGTTCTTACTTAAAATGATCTCCATTTTAAACAAAAGATAGACACTTTGAGTGATACGGGCAACACCGTGCCTCATATTGAGGCGGGGTTGACTTGTACATGTCACAAATGACCCATGGATCATTAACCTGAAGTATCAACATAATCAGAATGTGTTTGGTTGGTTTTCCGTATGCCAATTGTTGTTTTCACTCAAAATGTTTTCCATTTCAAAAAAAAGTGATACACCTTGAGGGGTACCAGCCACACTATTCCTCAGATTGAGGCAGGGTTGACTCGTACATGTCAAAAATGACCAATTGATCATTGTGATAAAGTATCAATAGAATCCGAATATGTTTGGTCGGTTTTCCGTATGTCAGTTGTTGTTTTCACTTAAAATGTTGTACATTTCAAATAAAAGTGAGACACTTTGAGTGGTATCGGACAAACTGTGCCTTGGATTGATGCGCAGTTGACTCATATATGTCACACATGACATATGGATTGTTTTTCTAAAGTATCAACACAATCAGAATATGTTTGGTTGATTTTCCATATGTCTATTGTTTTTACTTAAAACATCATCCATTTTAAACAAAAGATAGACACTTTGAGTGATAACCACCACGACATGCCTCAGATTGAGTTGGGGTTGACTTTTACATGTCCAAAATGACCCATGGATCATTTTCCTGAAGTATTAACAGAATCTGAGTGTGTTTGGTCAGTTTTCCGTATGTGAGTTGTTGTTTTCACTTAAAAAGTTGTCTAATTCAAATAAAAGTGAGACACTTTGAGTGGTACCGGCGAAACTGTGCCTTTGATTGAGGCATGGTTGACTCGTACACATCAAAAATAACATATGGATCATTGTGCTAATGTATCAACACAATCAGAATAGGTTTGGTCAGTTTTCCATATGGCTATTTTTTTAATTAAAACAGTGTCCATTTTAAACAAAAGATAGACACTTCGAGTGATACCGGCCACACTGTGCCTTCGATTGAGTCGGGGTTGATTATTACATGTCACAAATGACACATTTATCATTTTCATGAAGTATCAATAGAATCCGAATGCGTTTGGTCAGTTTTATGTATGCCAGTTTCTGTTTTCACTTAAAATGTTGTCCATTTCACATAAAAGTGAGACACTTTGAGTGATACCAGCAAAACAGTGCCTCGGATTGGGGCGTGGTTGACTCGTACACATCAAAAATGACCCGTCGATTGTTTTGATAAAGTATCAACACAATCAGAAAATTTTTGGTCAGTTTTCCATATGGATACTTTTTTTACTTAAAATAGTGTCCATTTTAAACAAAAGACAGACACTTCGAGTGATACCCGCCACACCGTGCGTTAGATTGATTCGGGGTTGACTCGTACACGTCAAAAATTACCCATGGATTGTTTTCCTAAAGTATTAATAGAATCTGGATGCGTTTGGTCAGTTTTCCATATGCCAGTTGTTGTTTTCACTTAAAATGTTGTCCATTTCAAATAAAAGTGAGACACTTTTAGTGGAACCAGCCAAACCATGCCTTAGATTGAGGCACGGTTGACTCATACACATGAAAAATGACCAGAATGAATATGCTGGGATTTTATAGTGTAAGATAATTTTCACAAAGGTCTTACCAGTGTTTCATTAAATAAGATATTTAACCAGCTTTTTATCATGAATCTTTACACGTGTAAAATAATTTGGAGTTTCTGAAGTTGGAGAAAGTGAAGCATACTCTTCTAAAGTTCTCCAACCAATTTGTTGAGTTGGTGAATCTTTCACTAGATATTTTCAAAAACTATTACATAAAAGCTTGTAGGTTTGATATGGGACTAAGGGATGATTTTTGGTTGATGATAGTTCTTTTTAGCCTTCCAACCTTCTTGGAGGTATTGGATAATGTTTATTTTGCTCAAGAAGACATATTTGGAAGGATATACTTGGGAGGATATTTAGTGGATGCAATAATTATTCAAAGTTCCTATTTTGGTTATAAAAGGAAGTAAAAAAGTGTCCAGTGTTCTATGAGACCTATTCCAGGGGCTTCTATAAAGAACCAACATGTTATTTTCTAACCGTGAGGCATAGTGTTTTTATAACCGTGAGGCATAGTGTTTTTCTACGTCGACCAAGGTTCCGGGCTCCGAACAAGCCCTAGAAGCCCCATAAACCATCATAATATCATTAGGTTTCCATATTTGGTCAAAAATAAAGAGTTATACTGAATTTAAAAATATCCATACCAGAGTGAAAAATCATGTTAAAAAATAAAGAGTTATACAAAATTCAAAAATGTAATGGATCAATCTTCCCCTGATCACCTTCACCATCACCACTATCATCATTATCCTCATCCTCACTACCATCTCTATCCTCAACATCATCCTCATCATCGTCCCCATGCTCATCCTCATCCCCATCCTCACCCTCAGCCCCATCCTCTCCATCAGCCTCATCCTCACCCTCATCCTCATCCTCATCCTCGCCCTCGTCCTCTTCAGCATCCTCATCATCACCGGGAACATCATCATCTCGACGGACACTATAATTTACACTTGGTGCATTGGATAATGTACCCATAAATGACATATATGTCTGAAAAGCTGTGTTGGCCTCTGGTTAAAGTGATAAAGATAAAGCATTGATCAGTTTTATAAATTCTTTCTCCCTCGTTTGAAGCCATTATTCCAAATCTGTGACCCTTTTATAAGACTGTCTTGCATGATCCTTGACCTGTTCTAACTCGGTGGTACTAGAATGGATACCTATAGATGACCAATACCTCTTCGGGACTATATTATTACTAGGTCGGCAGTGTACTCGACCAGAGTGCTAATCTCCCAAAACCTGATATAAATGATCGTGTGGCCCTAAATTGTCAGGCTCCTGGGCATAAAGGGCCCCTAAAGTATCATGTTAAAAATATTAATAGAATATTAAATTTAAAATAGATATTACACTTTGAAATAAACTAATTAAAACTTACAATATTTTCTTGTGTCGGTTCATTTACCGCAGTTCCATCTTTTTTCATTTTACTTGAGTAAAACAATTTTGCTCGAGGGATACGTCATTCAATATTCAATTTGTACTTCTATAATGACATTGAAACAATATAAAGTGCAAGTATAATCATATATTCAATATTCAATAAATCAAATAATTTAAGTAGGAAACAATAAAAAGGGCAAGTCCTAAAGAAAAATTATAAACAACTATATTGTACAGACTACCTCTCATGATCAGACATAGTAGTGCGCCCCAAAGTGTGAATGTATTTCTTTGAATCGATGTTTTTTTTATTTTTTTAGAAGATTCCTAAATATTTTTTAATAATAAATAAGATAATATTAATAAAGAATATGAAAACTGTCATTTAAATACCTCAAATGGGATTAATACCTTATATTTGGCAGTCGCCCAATGGGTAATCCTTTGGCGATATTGCTCTATCAGGCAGTCATCCACGATAGGTAATGTCTCTAACTCCGTAATACCTCTATCACACCAGCCAACATACAACTCATGCTTATAAGCTCTTCAAATATCTCTTATCTCCTTTAAATGCGCTGATTGTGCACCTTCGCCATCAGGGAAGTTAAACCGAAGCTGACACTCAATAGATTAATTCATATCAATACAAAAAATACTACATTAAATCCAGTAGATTTTTTACCCATATTTTTTCCCATGAATTATCCTTGACTTCGTGTGGCAGATGTCTCCAAGAGAGAGGACTGACTGGAATGATGCCAGAGTATTTGGCTAGCATCGCCAAAAACCTCGACATTCCTACCCAGATTTATCAATCATCTATCCATCATCATTGTATTCAACCATCAACTGTGTCTGGTAATTCCATACTGCACTCAAGTGAGTACGCCCCATCCCCCCTTCTATTAGTAGATTAATATGTTATTAAATAAAAATATATCAGTACAAGTTATAATAAAAATAAATTTTGGTATAAAAATTTGTTAGAGTTATATTAATATACCTGTGGTAGTCAGATCAATGGGCATCACTGGATGTGTAGAAGCTGAAGGAATATCCTGTACAAGTGGAGTGTCCCTCAGTGTATGCTCCTCAGCAACATACTGTGTTGGAGCAGAAGTCGAAGTAGGTGGAATATAATAGCTCGAAGATAATGAACCAGAAGCAAAATATGATGGCACAGACGTCTGGACAACTGGTAGTGTAAACATCGGAAGCCTAAATATCCCATGTGTCTCTAAAGACACACCAGGACCAAAATGGGGTATAGAAGATACGTCTGTGGTGAGGGAATAGTCCAATCAGGTATGACCAGTGGATCTTCTAACCCTCACACCACTAGTCCTTGTACCACCGGCCTCAATACTGGGACCACCAGATGATCATCTAACTCTAACACCACCCCCTCCTACCGCCAGCCTCTGTAATGGGAGCAATATCAGGCTCCTCGTTGAATATATCTCATCTAGGGGGGTGGATACAAAAAAAATTTAACAAAAAAGTAAACACATGATATTATAATTTATTGAAATATATATATTTGAAATAAAATACTCACAATAGGGATGGGTGGAGGAACGCCCATCTGTGTCATGTGACGATTATTTTCTGTCATCTTTTTTCCACCACCTCTCTTCAATGGGTGTCATTACTGGAATGAAAACAAATATAGAAGTAATTAGAAATAGATAACTAATGTATAACCCAAAAAAATATAGAAAAACCATTCTGATAAAAAACATAAAGAAATAGAAGATTTATGGTGGTTTAAAGGTAAGTACTAGGATACATGAACTGAATGATGTAGGTGAAACATGCAGGTGAGAACACGACTGTATGATTCTATATATTTCCCACCACAACTTTAGGTTCACAATCAACTCTGAAAATTGAGCTATTGGAGTCTTCATAAGTTATAAACTGATTTCTTCCAATTGTAGTAGGGATAGTGTCAACTTCATCATCACCATCATAAAAAAACTTGTCTGGGATTTACTTCAATAATTACACCGAATTAAGATGATGATGATCTTTGACATAAAAAACTTGTTTCACCATTAATTCCAATACATATGGTTCATCAGTGGCAAGAGTGCGAGTCATGTCAATAACTCAAAATCGACAATCATCAAGAAAGGTGCCTTGGCTCTTCATTGAATCAAACCATTTACATTTCATCATCGTGACTCGACCATGTGAGTAATAATACCAAATTATTATTTTCTCCACGACTCCATAATAAGACAAATTTTCAGAATGAGTTCTATTATTAGATGAACTGGCATAACAGTCTATTGTGGCAATTAGCATAACACCATCATGTTTTTGTTCTCATGTTTCTTGCTCGTTCAATGATAATAAATTTGTATCCATTGATCACAAGTGATTTACAAGCATGAACCATGGTATTAGGACCAAAATTCAAAGCTCTTATTTCCTCAGAAACAGAGTCTGTAGGAAAAATCGATACCTGAAATATAAAAAAATAGTAAACTTAATTAAATATTATTTTTATTTAGTTATTACAGAAATATTTTTACCTTCAATTTCAACCAAGCAGAAAACCCTTTTCTATGAAAAGTATCTTTCCTTCTCAACGATAAATAATGATGCTTTATATATATCAATTCATTATGTTCCTTGTAGATAAAAATAATAATAGTTTAACAAATATTTAAAATTACAAGAGATAAGATAAGAGATACATGTACAATTTACTTACTTGATATACTCATCAAACAAATCACAATTGAACAGCACTATGCGATGTGCCATCTCTCACTCTTCAAGGCTTAATGTTGTCATTGTATATGATCCTAGAATTTTTCCTATATAAGGAAGTGATGGAAAAATGTGTTCAATTAGCTCATACTATTCTTCTACATTTCTCATTGGTCTTTCTATTCTCATAATAAGATAAGACAAATACATTGAGTAGAAATCCATACATTCTTGAGCCAAGTAACCGTTCACAATAGAACCTTCGGGATAATTCATATTCTGAACATATTATTTCAATGTGTACATGATTTTTTCAGTTGTATACATCCAATGGAAGGAAAGGGTCCTCCAATAATTATTTCGATTGGAAGATGGACAGTCAGATGCAACATGCAAGTAAAAAATGATGGAGGGAATATTTTCTCTAACTCACACAAAATTAATTGTGTCTCTACCAACAGTTTTTGCAAGAAGGATTTGGACAAATTCATAGCACACAGATCTCTAAGAAAATAGCACAACCGAATAACTGAGACTCTTACATTATTGGACAAGAGATGACAGATTGCTATTGGAATTAACTCATGCAAAAAGACGTGATAATCATGAGTCTTCAATGATTTCAGCTTCAACTCTTTTATGTTGACCCATTTTGATATATTGCATGAATAGCCATCAGGAACATTAATAGTCTCTTGCAATTCAAGAAATTGATTTTTTTCAGCAGGTGTCATCACATAAGAAGCACATGGAACTTTCCATTTATTTTCACTAATACAGACAGGATGCAATTCTGGTCTGATCCCCCTATCTACCAAGTAATGTTGAGATCATAAATCATCTTTTGTCTTCCCCTTGAAATTTAGAAGAATCTAATGCAACATTTCACATATATTCTTTTCAATGTGCATTACGTCTAAGCAATGACGTAACAAGTTGGTTGACCAATAAGACAACTCAAATAATATACTCTTCTTATTCCAATTGTAACAGGTATCATTGGAAATTTTTTTATTCTTTATAGATTTCATTACACCCTTCCCAAATGAATAACTAAAATATTCCAATTCATTAAGAACATCATTTCCAGACATACGCTGAGGTGGATCGTCAATCTCCACAGTATTGTCAAATCTTCAATGATTGTTTCTATATAGGTGGTTCATTGGAAAGAATTGTCGATGTCCTATAAAACTAAAACTATGACTATATTTCAGTCTTCTCGATTGAATATTCCTCATAAAAACAGGACATGACAATTTTCCTTTTGTGCTCCATCCAGAAATCACTACATAAGCAAGAAAAATCATTGATCGTCCACATAAGCACAACACGCATATGAAATATGTCTTTCGAACATGAATCGTATGTTGGCAAACCCACATCCCAAATAAGTTTCAACTCTATTATTAAAGGTTTCATGTATAAATCTATATAATAGTTGGGATCAGAAGGGATAGATATCAGTATACTAAAGAAAGTGTAAGAATTTTTTCATATACAACCATGGGAGAAGGTTATAAATGTGTATGAAAACCGGCCATGTGTTATGCGAAGTAAGAATATACCCAAATGGATTAAAACCGTCACATGAAAGACCCAGTCTCACATTACACATGTTAGTTGAAAATTCATGATTTTGAGCATGAAATCTCTACCATGAAAATCCATCTATAGGGTAAACCAACTTTTCATTATTCTCTTTTCTCTCAGTGTCATGCCATCACATTTTTACTAATATTTCATCAGACATGAAAATGTTCTATAATATGGGGATCAATGGAAAGTGCCACATTATTCTTTTGGAACACGATATGGTGTTCCATCATCTTTTGGCTTCCATTGGGAGGTTACACATTTGATACAATCATTTCTTTCAGCAGTTTTCCCCAAAATAAGCTGCAATCATTCGGGCAAGCATGATTTTTTTGAGAATCCAAGTTCATCAACTAACTTCCATGCCATATAGTGGTTTGAGGGAATATCTGCATCATCTGGAAGTAAGTCCTTAAAGATGGTAAGAATGTAATCAATTTTAGTATTTAAAATCCCATACAAATTTTCCCATGAAACAATCAGATTAAAAATTACAACGTTTTTATTTTACCACATTGCCGATATAATGGAGTCTTCGCAACATCATTTAATTTTTTCACCCTAACAACTTCATCATTTTCATTGGACGCATCTGTGTTCTTGTATCAAAATCTTGTTGGCTGGACATCCTTTCCTTCTCATGATGCCAAATAAATGGAAACCGATCATATATCAAACTCTCCAATTTAGTCCTATCATTTGGATCATCAACATTTTGAGATTCAATTTTCTCTCCATTTTGATACCACACATAATAGTTTGTTTGGAAAAAATATTTTATTATATGATAGCTAACTGCTTCATGAATCAAGTGAGGTCTTCCAACACAATTAGAATATGGGCAGTGTATGCGACCACTATCTGAAGCCTTGTCAAATGAAAAATCTAAAATTATATTCAAATTATTTTGAAAATAGTATGTAATCTTATTATTTTCGTACATCCAACTTCTATCCATTCTGTTAAAAAATTGCAATAATTCATTTCAAAAAAATTCAATAATGTTGAAGTTCAATCAAAAGTATATTTAGGTAAATTATATTTGTTTACTTTAAATAAAATCATAACTGACACATTACTCGATATGAGAATCATATTAAGAAATAAAACAAAATATAGTGTATATAAGAAAATAAGATACAGAATTTCTAATGCCTATATTCAAGAATTTACCAGTAAGATATTGGAAGTGGATCAAGGAATACATAATCCTTAAGGGTCTTGTTGGAAGTACATGAGTTTTATACTTTAACTTCTTCATGGAGATCAGGATGAGGAGTATGATGAAGATCAATTCAAAATTAGTTATGGCCTCATCAAGTTTCACCTTAACCATGGATTAAAGGATCCTAGGTTTGGGGTCATATATCATAGGTTGGTAGGGTGTATTCATTGAATCATGTCCCAATTGATTTTAGAGAGGGACCTTCAATAGTTACAGGTATGGATTTGATTAGAAACACCTATAAAAAGGATATCCAAAAATTGTGATGTCCCAAACCAGGATGCCACTCATTAGTGTCCCGAACCCAGATGGCCATTCATTGGAGAGGGACCTTCAAGTTCTATTGTGTTTTATCTCACATAAGAATAATGATTTTTGGGCTATCCGGGTTCCAGGGAAGAGGGTGGTGGGCTGTCCGGGGTCCAAGGAGGAGGGTAGGGGGGCTGTCCAGGTTCCATGAAAGAGGGGGGGGGGGGGCTGTCCTAGGTCCATAAAGGTGGGTGGGGGGATGTTCGGGGTCCAGGGAGAAGGGGGGCTATCCAGGGTCTAGGAAGGAGGGTGGGGGGATGTATGGGGTCCTGGGAGGAGGGTGGGGGGATATCCAGGGTCCAAGAAGGGGGGGGGGGGGTTGTCCTAGGTCCAGGAAGGAGGGGGGTTGTCCTGGGTAGACCTCAAAACACCGAATGGGGTTCCACTCTATAGTTTTGAGAATATATTATCCAAAGCTAAAAATATTCCACCTGTAAACATGACAACTTTAAATTAGTACCTACTCTAATTTCATGACATTTAAGGGATATGTGTTTTATGAAAAGCTTATACATTACAGAGATATTCGTGAATGATGGTTTTTTTCCCAAATGTGTATGGAATTTAGTAACGAGGATGATTTCTTCCATTAAACCAATGTTATAGTGTATTTTTAGGATGAATTATTTCATTTAACCATTGTTATAGTTGATTTTTAGGTGAGGTGAGTTAGAAACTATATTAGGCATGTCATTAGAACATGGATTCTACTATTTAACCATGTAGTCTTGAATTTTAGGGATGAAAGTGTTTTGACTGAGCTAATTACTACCTACTCTATAGTATGGACAACACATCATGTGGGAAAAACCATGAATCAATGCCATGTGTAAATGGGACATTTTCAGCACCCCATTTGGCCAAAAATACTTTTCACCATAAGGGATTGGCCATGTATATTTACATGGCTAACCAAGTCATGTACTGTGTGTACATTCCCATTTACATTCCCATGACACTATATTATCGTAGACACCATGTCAACCGCTATACACACCACATGAACCCTTATACCATATCGTTATTCTTACAACCATTAATAACAACTTATTAAATAACATCACTTGTCTAAGATAATAAAATTGAACATAAATCAATAATAATATTGGATATATCAAGTAAAATGAAGTCATACTATCTTACATCCTAAATGACCACCCACAACCATGATTAATGACCACAAAGCTCCCCTTTCGGCCAAATCAAATGTGAAAACAAAAACAAAAAGTTGCAGAAAAAAAACTTCTTTTGTGTGAAGAATAATAATCCAATAGTTATCTTGATATTTTAACCACATAGTCATTATTTTAGAGAAGAACTTGTATCCATGAAACCATATGAGAAGCATGATTCAATACATGTGTTTTTCTTATTTTCCCAGGCATTTTGAGAAACCCCAAATTTGAGAAAATGTTCATTGTGTTTTAAAAAGGTGATTGAATAACTCATGTATGATGTTGGAGGCAGAATGATTAATGGTTATATTAGGAAAACTAATATTCATTAATATTGAAAATTTGGCATTCTATGTATTAGTTTCATGAAGAATGAAGAAGTATTAAATGGGAAAAGGAGAGGTCCCACCGAGAGTTCCCTTTGTCGACATTTTATTCATAATGAACATTGGATTGTACGGTTAAGTATTTCTTATTTCTTCTATGAAGAATAATTAGGGACCACATACTATTTTGAAAAGTTCAAAAAGATACTCCATATGTTCTATTTTGCAAAGGATAAGTGAACAACGTGTCATTTTATATATATATAGATTTTTATAGAAACATGATACATACTTGTTATGTAATACACACAGTGTACAAAAATTAAGATGAATAAGATATACATGTTTGACATGATCTTAATGAAAGGAATGATTTTCATAAAATACTATGAATAAATATTACGAACAATTTCTTATGAGTTCATATACACGAAGCTGTAATATTTGAAGCATTAAGATTAAAAAAAATTATGAATCTTTAAAATTAGAACAAAAGAAAGAGACACCATGACCTTATAAATATATATGTGTAATGAAAACATTAATTGTACAATGTTTACACTGATGTAGTGATTTGAGTACACAATTTTTGAATGTAGTGATTTGTGTACACAATTCATGGAGTAGTGAATCATAAGATTTTACAAAATCCCTTGAAATGGTGAATAAATATATCCTTGAGAATAGAAGGATATCCTTGAGAAGAGGTGGAAGGATATCCTTGAGAATATGTGGAAAGAGTCTAACCTGGTAGCTGATCGGATGGAATAGGTGCACCTATGCGGGGGATTCTCAAGGGCTTCTAGGAGTCAGGAAGTGCTTCTGGGAGTCACACAATCTGTTTCTAGAATTGGGGGGGGGTCGCTTGCCTTAGTAGAATTTGGGTCATAGTTTCCCAATGGTTATTAAAAACCATTGGGAAAACAATGATTTCCCAACAGTTTCATCAAACCATTGGGAAAACTCCATCTTTACTAACAGTTTATGCAAACCGTTGGTAAAGAACACCTATACCAATGGTTCAAAAGAACCGTTTAAATACAAGTGTTGGGAAAATAATGATTTCCAGGAGTGCCTACACACTACTTTAATTTATAATCATGGAATGGATTATCTAAAGACACCATGGGTGGTAACCTACTAGGATTTATATCTCACACCCTACTCGGGCCACCATTTCACTAGGGTACCCAAGTAGACCTTCTATTCATAGTACCATTGATGATTTCTTGTGTTTTTAGCTTGTACCAGGGAGTTAGGAGCACAATTGTGAGCTACAGATAAGGATTCTCATGGATTTCAACCTCAAGTATTTATTTTATTTTCTATATTTTTGTGATGTACTATATCTTTTTCCTGTTGTATGTCTACTATTTAGTTATGTATCATCACCTGAACATGCATGAATTGTTATAAATTTCCATTAGCCATAATTTTATTTTCAGTCTATTATTCTTCCTATTCTTTGTATTTTATTTATTTCTTCTTCTACTATTGTCTATTATTTATTATATGATATACCAATGTTCTAATATGATCACAAGAGGATAGTCTCCCCAATATCACCTTCTTACATTCTTTTTTCTAATAGGTATCCTTTGGCATATTGGGAGGCACATTTGAGGCCATGAAACCCACCATTCCATCTAATGTCTTAGTGTCCAGCCTATTCAGGATGTGGCATAATGGGTCTTGATTAATTTTTTACTCAATACAAAAGGGTTTTTGTAGTCTCAATTTCAATTCTTTAAAAAATAATACATTTTTTTCACCATGTTTTCTTCACATTGTGTATTCACTTCCCATGGATATATGTTTATCAACATATTTATATTTCATGAGATTATTTATAAAATTAATCTTTCCTTATTCAAGAATCTTCTAAATTAGTTTTTTACCTAGTAGTATGGAATTTTTTTATCTCAACATTAATTTATTGAGTTATGATCATTCTATTAATATTATTTCATATAAGTTAGGTTCATTTTACCCTTTACCTATATTATGTGGTATTTTATTTATTCACATTTATAAAATATAATACCCCTTTTTGAAATATTTCTTTCATCAAAGAGTATGTTTCTTATAAGGGGTATTGATAGCTGAAGTCTCTTTTCCTTTAGTTATATTGTTTATTCAAGAACATTTTTCATCCAAGTTTGGGTTATCTAACCATAATAATTAATTTCATGGTAATTTATCTACCTCCATGGGAAAAATATATTTTGATACAGAATAATTTTTTTACTCTTTTTACAATGTGAGATTTGAATAAGGTTATTTCTCAAGATATTAAAAAGGTTTTCTCATTTCACATTCGTATGTTTTTTCTTCCTCTACTCATTTATCAAAGGTAAAATTTATTTATTCTCAAGGAAATATTGTTGAATATTATTTTAAAATTATAGTGTTTTTTAAATATTTATCACTTTACATTTTGAGAAAAGTACTTTTGAATGTTACCCATACTATCGTCTTTCATGTCAATGTTAAAAGTATTTTTATAAAACCTCTTTTTAGTTTTAAATTTCATTTAAAATTTTAATTTTAAAAAGGATTTAACCTAACAGAGTTTAAGTTACACTATTCATACTAAAATATATATTTATCTTTGGGGGTAATGAACTCATGGTACCAAAAAATCCCATTCATAATCTCTTCTTGGTTGTTACCATTCAAGAATTCTTTTGTGAGGTTTTTTTTCATATATGTCAACATCCTTCAATAATTCCTTTATTACACTTGTTATATGATGTTTTGAAACCATCCAACATATTTATCTAGATGAATTTTGATAATATTATTCATGTATTGACTTACTCATATAATCATTAATTTATGTAGTGTGAATATCACATTTTACATAATTCATATTGGATGATGGTCACTTAGAAAGAATGTTATTACTTTCATATAGGGAAAATATTGGCATTCTGTATATTGTTTTTCCAATATATATGATTATTGGAAAGTTAAAATTTTATTTTTTGACCATACACCTTAATTCTATGGATGGGTTAGGATCATGTTATCCCTTTTATTGACATGGGAAACAATATTGACCTTCTTGATAATTATTGACTATTAGTGTGGGTTGATTATATATTGAAATTCTGTATCATTCATTATATAGATAGCTGTGTTATTATTCATTAAGAGGTTCATTAGGGAATGATATGAAAAGTATTTTTGACTCTTATGATGAAGGCCTTGGGCTTAATCAGGTGACATGTAGGGCCCATAATTATGTAGCTCCTTTATGAATCGACACATCTCATGAGATAAAACATGTTGGGTTATAATTTATTCATATTCCCATAACAAGATTGTATCATGACACAAGGCCTTAGAAATATGTTTTAAATTATTGTAATTATGAATTCTATTAGTATGAGATTAGTATTATTGATATCCATGTTTCATTTATTTTCATAGATACATCATTATCCTGATTTCAAGTTGATTATGGATTAATGTTGTTTACTTATTACTTCAATAATATCTATTCATTGTGTATGATATGATTTCCTCAGTTTTATGTTTAAATTATTAGAAATCTGATATCAAACCTTCTCATGTTTTCATTCCAACCAGGTTATAAAGAAAAGTGATATAAATGACATGTTTATAAGGATAATATGCATGAAATAATTTATGTGAAATGTTAAATATTCATTATGGATGAAGTAGTTTCTTATATAGTGGAATTTTATTTTTGTTACAAAGAACATGGGAATTATTAGTTTATTTTTTGTACCAATTCTATACAGATATAAACCTAAAAATATAATTGGAATTTAAGAGATGAAATAATATTTATTGATTTTAATGTTCCAAATGATCGAATAACAACTAAGAAGAGGCGTTGAATCAGTTGTTCACTTTTTATAAGTTTTGACACCTTTTAAAACATAACCCATGAAACTGGTTGATGTTAATATCCTTATAATTCTTTTTAAATAATAATTCATGTAAAAATATTAAATAATGTAAATCACATTAGATTTACATGGTATTACCTTAGTATGAGGAATTATATGCTAGACATAACAACTCCCATGGGTCTATAGATATTCACTATTATGAATAAGTGAATAGAACTTGTACCAACTCCTATTAGACACCTTTTATATACAAATAGTAAATATAATAATAAATACCAATTTTTACAAATTTTTCTTAAAAAATGATCCCAAAAAATAATAATAGACTTTATTCAATTTTCTCCACAAATTCTCTATCCAGAATCCTCAATTCAAGGTCGCTGGGTTAGATTCTCCCAATCTGATGATGTTGGGTCTGATGGACTCATTTTGATGAACCAGTATGATTGAATCAATACGATATTACCTTTATTAGTATGAACTTCTAAAGCATGGCTAAAAACCTCAGTCTGGTCTTCCTCAGTCTGATAAACAAATCTTTTAGTAGTCCGAACTTCTTCCCAAATCTCAGTCTGAAAAGAAAAACTTGAAAATAAATATGCAACGCTCTGCCATTTCTGCACTCATGAAAAGTTTAAAATGGGGAATGAACTATTCCTTTATTTATAAGAAACTTAGAAAATAAATGGTGTGAAATAGAAAAAACTTTCTTACTTACTCAAATTTCAAAACTACGAAAATCACTAGCATTTAAACTCAAAACTTAACTTCTTTAATCCTTTGCAAGATTTGTCCATAATCAATTTTCTTGAAGATAATAACTTTTTATCAATCCAATTATATTCCTTATATTTAGTATGATTGTATTTATCAACTTCATCCTAATTATCTTTATTATATTCAGTCTGATTATCTTTCTCAACATTAGTTTCATTATCTTGCTCAACTTCAATATTATTATCTTCCTCAGCTTCAGTATGATTAACTTGCTAATCTTTAGTCTAATTATCTTGCTCAGATTTAGTATGATTATCTTACTCTTCTTTATTATTATTATTATCTTACTTATCTTCAATCTAGATATCTTGATCAGCTTCATTACGATTGTCTTGACCATCTTCAGTCTGATTATCTTACATAGATTCAGTCTAATTATCCTACTCTACTTTAGTACATTTTTCTTTCACATCTTTAGTTTGATTATCTTGCTCTATTTCAGTCTGATTATCTTGATCAACTTCAATAAGATTATCTTTCTCATCTTTAGTATGATAATCCTTCTCAGAGTAAGTCTGATCTTCCTTCTCAATGTCAGTATGATATTCCTCATCAAAGTCAGTCTGATATTCCTTCTTATAGTCAGTCTGGATTTCCTTCTCAGAGTAAGTCCCATATTCCTACTCAGAGTTAGTATGATTTTACTTCTCAAAGTCAAAATGATTTTAATTATTATTGTCAGTCTGATTTTCCTTCTCAATGTCATCCCGTTCTTCCTTCTCAGAGTTATTCTGATTTCCTTATCAGAGTCAGTATGATCTTTCTTCTTAGATTCATTCCCATATTCCTTCTCATTGTCAGTATGATTTTCCTCCTCAGAGTCATTATTATCTTCCTTTTTAAATTGAGTCTAATTTTCCTTATCATATTTAGTCTAATTGAACATAATTACAATGGAATTGTCCATTATTATGTAAATTATTCAATAGTGACTCTCCATTGAAAATTTCACCAATTTTTCAAAAACAATATTTTACAAAATATTAGTTATCAACAAATAAGAATACTTTCTTAAGACAAAACATCACAAATTTTATCCAATATCCCCCTTCCAATTTATTTAAAACACTCATTGAAAACTTTTTCTACACTTAGAAATTATACTTTTCTCATTTTATAAATTTTTACCAAAACAAAACCTTTCTCAAAAGAGAGTTTCCTAACACCACACTACTAGATAAAGTAATATTTTTAAGGAATTACATGCCTCAATGACAAGAAAGTTTTTCTTCCAGGTAAAGATAAACTCCCCCACACTTTTAACTTTTCTAATCACATTTATTTTTCTCTTCCCCATTTTATGATAACCATATATTCATATTAATTTAAAAAATATAAGTAAAAGATTCTTACAAAGTAAAAAATTTGTTAATTTATCTCTCCTTTTTCAACATAATACAAAGAAGGGTGGGGGACTTCCTTATCAGGACTAGGATGTCATTAGAGGAGGATGAACATGAAGTTACAATATCAATTCCATAGCTATCCCTTTAATTATAAATTTTTTGAAGATATCAACAATTTGACACTCTATTGAAATATATTATAGAATAACATCTCTAGAAAGAAATTTATCTTTGATAAAGTCAAAAATTATATCAATGTGTTTTGATCAAGAATGTTGAAAAAAATGTTTAGAAAGATAAATTGAACTATGATTATCACAATGTATCTTAAATGGTTTGGACACTTTCTCTTTCAAGTATTTGAGATTGACATTCATCTACAACATCTGAGTACAATCCTGAGTAGCTGTAACAATTTCCAATTAATCAGTGATTAAAGTTACTAAATTTTATTTCTTACTATTCCAACTCACACAACATTAACCCATGAAAAATGTTCCTTTTGAGGTTTATTTTTTATCATTAAAATCTCCCACCCAATTAGAATCAGTATAACCATGAAACATAATTTCCTAATTTCTTTTATATAACATCTCATGTGAAGTTATTCCTTTGAAATATCGTAGAATTTTTTTATTGGCAACATATTTGATTCTTTCATATTAATTTGATATCTGGAACACACAGTCCCTACATAAATAATATTAGGTATTGAGGATGTAAGGTAAAGTAAACTTCTAATCATTTTCTGAAAGTATTTATAATTCAAACTTTCTTCTAGACTCATTATTACTAAACATTATACTCATAGAGATTAGATTAGAAAATTATTTGGATTCAGCCATGCTGACCTTTTTTGACAATTCCCCAGTATATTTTTCTTGACATAAAAAAATATAATTTTCTTTTTGATGAACTTTAAAACAAAGGAATAAAGTTAATTTTCTAGGGATTGAAATTTCAAAATCCTTCTTCATTTCTTTAGAAAATGTTTTACAAACATCTCATCTATCCCCATAAATAATTATATCATCCGCATAAAAAATAACAATTAGACTTCCTGAGTCAACATCTTTCACATATACGTTTCTATCAAAATTTATTTTAAAAATATTCAACATTCTTAAAAAAATTTAATGTTTTTAATACCAAGAACATGGGTCTTGTTTCAACCCATACAAGGATTTATTTAATCAATATACCTTGTTTTCATAGTTATCAAGTTGAAAACCATAAGGTTTTTCAATATAAACTTCTTCCACAATCTCACCATTTAAGAAATATCTATTTACACCCAGCTATTAAAAATTTTAATTCCTTTGTTCATCCACTAATTGAAACATTATAATAGTATCTAATAATGAGAATAGGGAAAAGGTTTCTTTAAAATCCACAGATTACATATATGCATAGCCTTTAAAAACAATTCTTTCTTTGTTTCTTGAAACTTCTCCATGATAATTCAACTTCTTTATATAAACCCACTTTGTTCTGATATCATTTTTATTTGATGGCCATAGAACAAGTTCCAATGTATCATTTTTCTCAATTTTATCAAACTATTTATTCATAGAATCCATCCATTATTTGGGTTGAATATCTTCAAAAACTGATTCCGGCTCAACTTTTGAGATAAGTGACATCTGATTTTTTAATCTCAATTTTCTTATGGTATGAACTAGAGACCTCTTATTTAAAATAATCTTTTTGGACTCAACATGTTTTTTGTAAAGTAGGAAATTTCAAAGTTTATTTTTCAGCTGAAAATTCTTCATCACATGATTCTTCTGAATCGTGGTAATTTTAATTTCAATTACTTTTACTATCATGGGAAATATACAGTTTATCGTCTACAGTTTTCTCAACAATATTTTTTAAGAAATTTATATTTTCAATTACTTACACATCATATGATTCCACCAACCATTTTAAGTGTTTTCTCCAACATTTGTAACTTATTCTATTGGGTGAATAAATCTTAAAAATTCCTTCCTTATCTTTATCATCAAACATTCCGAGATCACTATTTTTTATTTTTAGTAAAAATGGAATTCTAGAAACATTGAAGTACTTTAATGAAGGTTTTTTTGTTATACCACATTTCATATGATATCATGTTGGTTTCTAGTCTCAACAACAATCTTCTTTGAACATGTAAAACTGTAATAATAGCTTCTTTGTAATAAAACATTGAAATTTTGTATTACGATGACATACTTATTCCCATTTCCACAAAACATCTATTTTTTTGATACTCCATTATTTGTGGAGTATAGGGAGAACTATATAGATGTTTGATACCATTATTTATCGAATAAGTTTCCAAAGTAATGCAGGTGAATTATTTATCATTATTTGTTCTCAACTTATTTTTATAAACCCTTATTTCTTTATCAAATTCTATTTTGAAAGGCCTGACCATTTCCGTAGCCTCTGAAGTATGTTTTTTAAAAATAATGTTTTTTCATTTGAGTGAAATAATCAATAAAATTGAGGAATTATAAATATATTTTTATTGATTGATGTATCATCGATCCACATAAATTGGAATAAATAAGCTCAAGAGGTCTCATAGATTAAATCTCAACTCTCTTATGACTCTTTTTAGTCATCTTTCCTTCCTGAAAAGTAACACAAACACCTTCACCTCTTCTTTTAAATTCTGGAAAATAATGGACAACATCAAATTTAGAAAAAAAATTCATGTTCTTTCCCCTAAGGTGCCCAAGTATTCAGTTCCATAATTTATTTTCATCTTCAGAACTCAAGTAATAATATATTTTAAAATCTCAAATTTAAAAAAGTTTACCACTAGGTCTTTCTCTTTCTGTGATAAATTTTCCATATATTTATTCTAATTATACAAGAATATTTTTTGAAAATAACTTCTTTTCCATTATCACAAATTTGACTTACACTACTTAGTTAAGTTTTATCCCATCAAAAAATAAAAATTCCATGGATTTCATCTTTTCCTCTTTAATCTTAGCCATTCTGATTCCTTTGATTTCTAAGGAACTATCATTACTGAAGGTAACTAGTAATCCATCATGACATTCAACATGTTTCACGATTTTTATATCACCATTCGTATGTGAAGAGATAACACTATCAATTATTATTGGTTTGTTCTTTTTTACATTCTTTCAAAGCTATCTTAAAAACAAATGGTCTTTCCTCAGGTTTATTCATTCTAAATTCTTCTTTTTTTTCTACCATAAGAAACTTGTTCTGGAAGAAGTGTCTTAAATATTTTGGCATGGCAACTAGCCTGATCACATATTCCAAAAACCTCTTCCTGATATTCAAAAAAATTTGGAAAGTTTTTCATAAACAATTGTAGAATATTTATGGAATTATCTGAATCCTATGGTGTTGTAAATAATTTTATTTACTATGGTAAAGTATTTATCTATAGTTTATTCATATCTCATTCTGATGTCTTCATACTTACTATTCCATATTTGTATCTTTGCTTCATTCACTTTAGTATTTCCTTCAAAAATACTTTCTAGCTTATCCAATATACACTTTGATGTTTTGAGACCATCACATTCATATAAAAATATATAATAAATATATAATGATTGAATTTCTATCTTTTCCATCAACTTTGATATTTCTCTTATTATCAAAAGTCATCGGGGTGCCCTTACTAATAGGTGGGAAACCTTTTGTAGGAGCATCAAAAACTTACAATCCAAGAGATAGGAGATAACAGATCATTCTATTTTTCCATCCATAATAATTTTTACCATAAAATATAGGAATCCCTATACTATATAAAAAATTATATTATCCATGATAAGGATTCAAAAAGGGAACCTTTCTATGGATAGCAATTTAGGTTTCAAAGGATCCAATAACAACTAAGAAGTGGGGGGGGGGGGGTTGAATCAGTTGTTTAGTTTTTATAAGTTTCTATAGCTTTTTAAAATTAACCACTACAACATGTTAGAGTTCATATCCTTATCATATTTTTTTTAAATATTCAGGCATGGAAAAATAGGAAAAAAAGTAAATAACATGATATTTACAAAGTTTTACCTTAGTATGATAACTAAATCCTTTCCATAAACACTACCATGGGTCTATGGAAATTCAATAATATGAATAACTGAATAAAAATTCTTCCAAATCCCTTTAGACACCTTCTATCTCACAACAAGAAAGATTATACAGACACCCATTAGTTTATAATTATTTCTTTCAAACAAGTGATCCAAAACAAATGAATAAAGACTTTGTTCAATATTCCCTAAAAATTATATATCTTTAATCCTCAGTCAGATGTGGATGGGTCAGATTATATCAATATCATGATGTTAGGTCTGATGGACTCAGTATGATGAACCAATATAATTGACTTGATACAATCTTTCCTTCCTCAATCTAAAATTCTAAAAATCTACTCAAAAACTCTATCTAATCATCCTCAGTATAGTAGACAAAAATTTTAGTAGTCCGACCTTCTTCTGAGATATCAATCTAGAAATAAATACATGGAAATAAATATGCATCACTCTACATTTTATGAACCTATGAAAATTTAACAAGTGTGATTGAAATGTTTATCTATTTATAGGTTACTCCAAAAATAAATGGTGGGAAATTGAAAAATGCATCCTACTTACTCAAATTTCAATACTCTAAAAATCACTCATATTTAAAATATTACTTTTACTTCATAAAACCTCATCATGATTTATTTGAAATCAGTCTTCTCAAATATACTATATTTTCTGCATTATAATTATCTTTCACGACATCCATCAAAATCATCATGAATGTTATTATCAAGGGCACTACATACAAAGAGATTCTATCAAGGAGGTCTAAAGTAGTGTAAGCCAAAGGAATCCCCTCTATCCAGAGTCACCCCCTTTGGAGGTAATGAGTTCAAACTAGAAAATGAAGTGATATCAGTAATGTTGGTTTCTTCAGAGTCTAGAAAGTCTACTACTTTGTCCCCCTCCCTCCAATTGTGAAGAACCTACATGCCTCTATTGAGGTAAGTTTTGCACCGTCTAATAATATAAATGATAGACCACGACACCTCTCCAATTCCCTTAAGTGAGTCATGAAGAACGAAGGAATCCATCTCCACTATAGCTATAGAGATCTTATTTTTTTGGAAAATATAAAGACCTGTAAGAAGGGCCATCAGCTCAGCTTGAAGAGAATGGTCGTGGATAAAACATGCGCTGAAAGTGAGAATAATAGAGTCACTAGGATCTTGGATACCCCCCCCCCCTCAACAAAGAAAAACGGTAATAAAGGATCCATCATTGTTGAGTTTCAATCCTGATGGGTGAGACAACCAACACACTTGATGCCCTTGTCTGGCTTTGGTTAGAAGGGAAGGGAGTCTTTCTTCAATAAGCCTAAGAGTGGTGGAGTCCTCCCCATAATTGATGATTCTGGTGAAATATCTAAGAATAATTTTGGTGTGGGTGATCACCAAGTGACAACGGGTGGCCACCCCTTCAAAGAGTGCTGGATTTATATCTTTCCAAATGCACCAACATTCAACAAGAACGACTAATGCTCTCACCTTCCTCTCTGGTCCTTTGCCAGAGGCTCTAAGGAAACCAAGCACAAAAAAAAACTAGAGGAGTGAGTCTCATGAAGACGAAATCCAGTGAAGTCACCAAAAGATCTCTAGATATAACACACCTAGTCACTTTAAAGAAAAGATGATTAGAGGTCTCTTCCTTGTCAAAATGAAAACAGGAGAACCTAGAAACCATGTAGATGCCCATGTGTTGTATATTTTCATCTGTGGATAATGCATTGTTCCTAATACTCCAAAGAAGAAAGTTGACCATTCCAGGAAATTTTTCCATCCATAGCACCTCCCCTCATACATCTACTTCCTCCCCCAACAACATCAACCAGGAAAAATCCTTAGAGAAGAAAGCACCAGAAGTAGATTCAGTGAAAATGCATATATCAGGCTCTAGAATGAAGATGATGTTGTTATAAACTATTCTTTTATTGGGATTCAAGATAATGTAGATGAAATGTGGAAAGCTACAAGCCTCTTAGAAACTGATCCTAGGGTTGGGGCACCCAGGGAAGCCGAGAGTCCCTCCCATCTAGTTATGGAACCAAAAAGAAATTTTAACCTTATCAATAATCTTGCAGGAGTGGACCTGAAGCGTCTAAAGATGCAGATAAACTAAACGGCAGACTGATGTTGGGATACCCCCATCAATGATCACCTCCCATGGCTTTATCTATCTTCTTTAGTCTGATTGTCTTTCTCAACTTCAGAATGATTATATTCCTTAGCTTTAGTCTAATTATCTTGATCAGCTTTAGTATGATTATCTTACTCAACTTTACTATGATTATATGTTTCTCTCTCTAGTCTTATTATCTTGATCAACTTTTGTATGATTATCTTTCTCTGCATTAGTCCAATTATCTTGCTCAGCTTCAGTCTAATTATCTTTCTTAGCTTCATTCTAATTATGTTTCTCAACTTCAATCTGATAATCTTTCTTAGCTTCATTATGATAATCATTCTCATAGTCAGTCTAATCAACCTTATTAGAGTTAGTCCAATTTTCCTTCTCAGATTCAGTCTGATCTTCCTCATTAGAGTCAGTACGATCTTCCTTCTCAGAGTCAGTATGATTTTATTCTTAGAGGTAGTTTTGTGATCCTTCCCAGAGTTAGAATGACTTTCCTTCTCATAGTCTGTCTATGTTTTCTTCTCTGAGTCAGTCCAATTTTCCTTCTCAGAGTCATTCTGATAATCATTCTCAGAGTCAATTGGATTTTCCTTCTTAGATTCATACTGATCTTCATTTTTAGAGTTAGTCTAATCTTCCTTCTTCAATTCATGTGAATTTTCCTTATCAAAGTCAATATTTTCTTCCTTCTCAGAGTCAGTATGATCTTACTTCCCAAATTCAGTCCAATTGATCTTCATTACAATGGAATTTTCCCTTTGGATGGAAAGTATTCAATAGTGACTCCCCTTATAAACTTTCCCTCATTTTTCAAAAACATTATTTTACAGAAATTCATTATCAATAAATAAAAAAACCTTTTTAAGACAAAATATCACATGGTTTCTTTATAATTTTTATTAAGGATGGTAATATCCATGATTTTATATCTAGTATCTAAGAAAACATGTGTTTATAGCATCGAATTTGGGATTGTATATCTGAGGCATCTCACTAATAGTGAGATGAATCATATGGACTTGGTAGAGGGTTCTAAAAGGAGAAAATTTCTAGAGTTTCAATAAGAAATTCAAAGGATAGGTGGGTCTGGATGTGGTTGAATGTTACCTTAAGTGAAGATAATTGTATTTTTGGAAGTAAACCTTAATTTTTAAAAAAGTGTAATGTTTCTATTCCTTGGTCAATGGCTCCAAAATGGATAAAATTAGAGGGTAAGTTTATTTGAGTCAATATTATCATCAACTAATAATTTTGGATACAAACTAGAGTATTTTTAGGCCTTTTATTTTAACTTTTTATGTCTTAACCTAATTTAAATTTACCTTAGTTATTATTATTTAATCTTAGTAATTAATATTATAAAAAAAAATAAGGTTTTAAATTTTATATAATTCAAAGATCAGGATTTAAAATTTGTAAATAATTTAACCAATTAATATTTTTAAGGGTTTGATATGTTAATTTTAAAATAAATACACATAATGCATAAAAACTATTATTTATGAAAAGTTCATTATTATGTTTAAAAACTTCTGTCCATAATGAGATTATCATAGATACTGATTTTTATGATAAAAATTATTTTATTAAATAAAATTAAAAGTTTTGTGTCTTTTAAAGCAATCTACATTTTAATTTCACCATCAAAACACTTAATTAGAAGAAAATACCGAAAATCAATTTTAATAAAGTAACATTTTAATTTAGTTTTAAAAATATTGGAAATATGATTGATAAGTTCAAAGGATATTTCAAAGAGTATAATTATATTCCATAAATACATATTGCATTACTTAATTTGTTTTTAAATCTTCCATGATAAACTTACATAATGATAAAGTAATAAAAATTATAATTTTCATGGAAACCATATTTTTTAACAAAAACATCATTTTTCAGAAAAAATAAAAGAAAATAACACTATTAAAATTTTTATATAAGGAATTAAAATATGAATTTTATTTTATAAAAATTAAATTCAAGAATTTTTAAATTTAGATTTTAAAATAAAAATACTTAATACAAAGAAAATGAATTTTGTTGAAAATAACCTTTTCAAAATTAACTTAGTGTAATTATTTATCTTCCAATGATATAGAATTTTAATGATTTACCATATTATTTATTATTAAGACTTATCAATATTTTTATTCTAATATTTTTTGGTTATTTTACATTGGGTATAGTTTATAATAAAAGTTATCGAACATAACATCTATTTTACAAGGTCTAAAATTTCACATTATTGTAATCTAATAATTAAATATTTACATGAATCTCATGATTTTTTAATTATTTATTTTTTCAATGTATTCAATACATCATAATTTTTATGCACTTAAAAATATTTACATTTTATCGAATAATATTGTAATTTAAAAGGTTTTTCTTAGTAATTTATTAATAATGAGATGACTTGTTATGAGAAGTAGATTCATTATTATCACAATAAAGGTTAATTTCACATAAAAATATTGGATCTTCACGATGTTTAATTATGTAACTCTTCACCCAAACAGTTTCCTTTATAGTATCTTATATAATGATGTACCCAAAATTTTTTACTGGGTTCTCCATGGTAGGTTGTTGTAAACCCTTACAACTAATAGCTCTACTATTAAATAAAAAAATAAAATAAAATTAAGATTTCATTTCATCCTTGTTGAATTGGAAACTATCATCAATCTAATACTTTACAATGATCTCTTACTCATCCCTTAAGATTAATAATAAATAATTTGTTCTTTTTAAGAACCTAAATATTTATATTATAAAAATATTTTGACTCTTAATAGGATTTTATTTATATATAATAGTTACATTTAAAGCATAAGATACATCATATCAAGTAAATGACATGAACTACATGAGATAAATTTCATGGAATACTAGAAAAGAACAATTCTTGGAGCTCTCCATGTTAAACCTATTAAACACTTTACTAATATAAGTGTTGTTAACCAATTCAGAAATCATTTTATATGTATTACTATAGATATTTATACTCAATATAAAAAATGTTTCACCCTTGTCTTCCATTAAGAATCATTTTCCCAACCATACCTATATAGAATGAGAATTTATTTATAATGGGAAGTATGTTATCATGTAAACATCTTAAATATCAAACAAATTCCACAAAACACTTATATATATATATGAATCATCCATGTTTCTTATGAAACCGAACTCTGATTATATTATCAAACCAAATTTTCTAACTCAGTGAAGCCTGCTTCAATACTTAAATGGATGTTTGAAAATTTCATACCAAAAAATATCATTTTGAACTTTAAAACCTTTTATTATATATATATATATATTTATATTTATATCCTTGAAAAAACTCACATTAAAGAATGTATTTTTTACATCCATTTGATATATCTTGTTATCATAATGAGTAGTTAGGGAAAAAATATGTGAATGGAATTTATCATTATTTTTGTTGAAAAATAATCCTTATTGTCAATAACTCAAATTTGTTTATAAGACTTTTCCACCAAAAAATATTTATAGGTAAACACTCTACCATATATTTCATGTAATAACTCTGTTCTTTGATGTATATTTTGTATTTTAATTCTTTATTTTTAAAAATCAATATAATTTATTTTTCATTAAATTGTAGGTGATTAAGAAGTAGAATAAGTTTTGGAGAGTAGGAGGATTTGAGTGAAAAAATGGTCACAAAAATATTCCACCAAAACTCCATTTAAACACACCTTGAGTCTCAAAGACAAGAAATAGATCCAAGTTTTTCTATCAAGTGTCCATTAGAATGCATTATAACTTTAGTGGGTCACCCAAACTTTAGTAGACCCCCATCATATGTCTGGTACTTTAGTCAAGTTTTTGTAATGGGGGAATAAGTGTAATTGTTGGTCATGTGATTTAATAATTTAAGTGCAATTCCCAATACATTGAGCCAATAAAAAATGGACTCTATAATTATTCTCCCTCTCACTCAAGATTCTCTTGATGATTTCTTCTCTAATTATTGGAAGAATTGTAATCCATAGGTGGTGTTGGAATCATCTTGATAATATCGTCCAGATATCTAATTTTTTGTGTGAAAGGATTTATATTTTATTACAATAATATTCAAATATTGATATATTATTCTAGTTTTGTGAATTTGAGGATATTATGTTATATAAATGATTTATCCTCTATCCTTGGTGAGATTCAATTACTAAGTGTGAGGCAGGTAACTTCTTGCATCTTTAGGGTTTTAATTAATTGATTATATATGAAATGTGTACATATATTATAATTTAATATTATGTGTGAGTTTAATATCATGGGAAATTAGTTCAAATGATTAAAATAATTTTTTATGAGTTTCTAAATGTTTAACATATTTTATAAAAAAAATTAGTGTGAGAAATATTCTTTTTTTAGAAAATGTTAATTAAGAAAAATAAATTGAATTTAATTTCATCATAATTAAATGAGTTAATACTGAAGGTATATGGGATACAATTAATGTTTTTAGGTTGTTTCTAATATATTGATCTGTTTTTTCTTTTATATAAATTCATAATATTATTATTTGAATTGAATTTGTTTAATGTGAATTAATTGTTTTATAATATATGCATTCGCATGGGATTTAGTGCTAAGAAAATTTATTTTTATATAAAAATAAATGTATCATTGTGTAAAAAAATATTAAGGATATATAGGATTTTATAATGCATTTTTTTAATTTTTATAATAAAAATTTTGAGTTTTAAAATGGCTTAACACCCCAACCTAAAATCACTAGTTCTGATCTAGAGAGTCATATGACATCATGCACACATCCCTATATACAAGAGCCTATCGATCTTTAGCGAGGGTCTAGTTCCACCAGTGGGGAGACTATACCCTCAGTATCATTTCCTTGCACAAAAAATAATATAAATGAATATAATAAAATATAATAATTAGAGTAAACATATGGAAACTATGTAGATTGAATACCATTCATACAAATAGAAGATTATTGAGATCCTTAAGTGGAAAGACAAGCAAGAGTAAATTACAATAAGATAATAAATAGATAAACTATGGAAATCCTATGGAGTGAATCCCATACTACCACCATCTCAATGCTCCACAACTAATCCATCTTCCACATGCCCCTTTCCCATTCATAGATCTATATACATGAAGTTTGCATGCACATAGAAATGTTCTTATAGGGAGTGAGTAATAAACCCAGAAAATAACCACCAATGTGTCCCAAAAAATGTATACATGTATAACAGTATTATTCTACGATAACAACACATTCACAAGAAATTATAAAAAATAACATACTAAAAACCCATGTTTTAACGAAGCCACCACAAGTCCCAGTTGTACCTACTTCAGCTCCATGCTTGGAAGGCAATCAAGAATATGGAAATGATCAAGAACTAGTCAAATAGATGGTGACATGTCACTCAGTGTCCTCAAGGAATTTATTGAGAATGCAACATGATAAATACAAGGAATTTCCCAAACATTCCTCAGTATCCTCAAAGAATTGAGTTTCATCCAGGACACAAGGCTATCATGAGCCTACCTAATGTAGGACACTATGGGAATCACTATAGATGATCAAATTTTATACCCAATGGTGTATCAAGGGAAAGTAACTCAGAATAAAACTTGATCAGTATGTCAAGTCCAGTAACAACTTGTGTAGATATGAAGGAATGGGAAAAAATTGTATCAAACAATGCAGTAGATAAGGTATAGGTGATAAAAATGTACCTTAAATAGTAGATGGTACCTCACCACCAACTAATATAGTATGATCCATTATATAAACACAACATGTCTTATTTCCCTAACCATGACCCTAAGACACATGACTTGTCTCATTCATCTTCACATGAGTCTACAACTGAGAAACATAAATAGATCCCTAGGCCATTGATCATGTCTATCCTCCACCCCTATAGGACCTCATCCTTGAATCCCTAATGAAATACTAGTAGAACTACCTCATACTACCACACTGATGACACATGGTTTGTGGTGTTACACAAAACACTCAATAATGCCCGACCATTACATAGTTAAAGCACTGTGGAACTCCTCCCAAGGGGGATGAAGAAGCCATACTATTCTCCACTTGTATAACACTAATATGATATATATGTACCTTGTCTTACTCATTTTTCTACTATAGGAGACACTCACTATAGTGGTAGTCGATCCAACACCCTACATACTGTTGGGTTGATGAAAACCAAATACTTATTCATTTTATGAAACCATCTCAATAGTTAAGGCCTTACAAAAAGCCTCAGGGTATGTAGCTTGGTTGAAACATGGAATCCCACATATGATGTTAGGATAATGTATTATATACAACATCCTATACTTTTATGTCCCATTTCCCATAAAGTGTGGTGAAAATAATAGATTCTCCCTGAAATGAGAAGAGCATTCATATACTATCATCGACCCCTACTGTAGCCCCCTGAACTCATGTACTCTTTATAAATTTGTCATATCATGAAATAATTTCATAATGAATAGTTCCTTGAAGGCATCCTAGGTGAGACCCTCAAATCTACCAACCTATCCCATTATGCCCCACCAATGCTTGGTAGGTCCCTACAACATGAATGCAGCCAGCTTGAACATTCAATCTTTAGGGGTCTCAATGTGGTTGAAGACACCCTCGATGATGTCTATCAAGTACTCTACATCATATGGTTCTCTAGTGCCTTGAAATTCTAGGGGATGCTGGAGTTGGAAGTCTCAATAATAGTCATCCAAGGACCTCAGTTCCCCTCTACCCTGGGAAGGAACAAACAGAAGGAATCCTAGATGGAATGGGCCTAATGACAGTAATACTAGAGAAGGCATAGAAACATGCTCTGTAAAACCCTCTTGTATAATAGGTTGGGGAATGGGGGTGTACTCTATAGAGATAGTTCCTCGAACCATGTTAGTTAGTGGTCCCATAAGTCTTCTATGAGGAAAAATATATGTAACACTAGGGGAATAATTTAGAGAATTTAATATAGATATTAAATAGTCTAAGAGATCACACAATGGTTTACATAAGAGTATACCCATAACCCAATGTATAACACTCCTAGAACTAACCAAGGTCCCCATCCATAAAACTTAGTCACAATCATATATATAGGAACATAACAACATGCTCAAGTTATAATAATTAATACCAACGTAGATATATCACAGTAATAAGGAAAAATATATATATCACACAATATAATAAAAATCTATCCTGAATAGATAACACAACTTAGGAAATCACATAATAACTAATATGTTGTACAACAACATGTATCTATATTAAATGAAATACTATATTTATAGTGATTATTCATGAATTCACCCATAAATATCATAAATTTGTAACAAAAATCCCATAAACTGTAACTTAGAGGTCTGTTACACATGAGTTGGCTAGGAACATGGAAAATACCATTCCAGAGTCCCATAAAGATACCTCCTTTTTACCATGTCCCAGGTTAGTCAAAATAAAAATAAGGAAAACAGTTCTCTAATACCATTGATTAATACCATGAACCAAACCACTAGGACTGATCTAGAGAGTCATAATACCTCATGTGTGCCTTCTCGTATGCAAGTGACTTCCAACTAGTTTTTTGTGTGTGATTCCATTAGTGAGATAGATATACCCTAAGTATCATGTACTCAAAAAAATAATAATATATAAGAATATAATAAAATTTAATAATAATAATAAACATGAGAAAAATATTTAGTTGAAATAGAACTCATACAAATAAGAATAAAATGAGATACCTAAGTGGAAATTCAAACTACAGTAAAGTGTAGACAAATAATAAATAGATAAACTATGTTAATCTTCCTTAGTATATCACAAAACAATACCATCTCCATGCTCCAAAACTCATTCACCTTCCATATCCCCCTTTACCTTTATTAAAGTCTTATATTTGATGTTTTTACAGGCATTGAAATTAAAATATAGTTCATGAGTAATAAAATCCAGTAGGACACCACAAATTCTTCTTTATCAAATGTTCAACTGTATAACATATTTATTCGATGATAATAATAAATGTGCATGAAATCATAAATAACCACATACTGAGAACCCAAGTGACAATCAAGACACCATGATCCCCAATCATACCAATTTTGGATCCATACTAGAAGTACGGTCATAAAGGAATAAATGATCAAGAATTAAGAATAAAAATATAAATATGTCACTTAGAATTATCATGGCATCGAGTGGGAATGATACTCAGTATCCATACGACATCGAGTTCTAGAATGTTCTTTAGTGTCATCAATGAAAAATGTTTCACCCTGGACACAAGTCTATCATGATCCTTCCCTATCTAGGATTCTACCGTCATCATCATCAAAAGTCATGAAGAGTACCCCTCTAAGGGGTAATCATACCACGATTTTCACCTCTAATGAATACCCAAAAAAAACTTCAATGACATGGTAATACACATAAAAACGTAAAGCATGATAAGACAATAATAACATGGAATCATAAGAAAATAGTTTCATTATATAACAACATGTGATCTTTATTAAGAACGGTCACAATATACTCTATAAGTTTTCATAGAAATAAGGATCATATATGGGTATCATGATAATAAAAACACCCAAAAAATAACCAAGATTCAAGAAAAAAAATCAATGTCAAAACAAGAGAAATCATGACAACAAGATAATACAGGGCCCTAAAATGATAAGGAACTTTCTACCTTATTGTTATTGATAAAGAACTCCAGAGTTAATTAAGGGTTGAATAAGTAATAATGTAAAACAACCATAAAGAATAAATACCACAAAAAGGATGTCTATCTAGGGGTATGGTTTATCAAGAAAAACGATTAGAATAGAGTCTAAATAGAATTCCATGTCAATAAGTTTGTTCTAGAATCACATTCCAAAAGGAATCTTATAAAGAAAGAAATTATAAGGTATGTAGAAGGAGGGGTCTCCAACTCACCAGATTCATTTTTTTAATCAAGAATGAATTGTGAATTCCTCAGAAATCATACAAGATATCCTCAAGTCAAGAAAAATGATAATCAATCTGTCATCAATCCATCAACGGAAAGGAGATTCTAGATAATAATCAAGAAGAATAATAACTCATGATGATCTTTATATATTAGTTACATGGGAACATCACTATTAATGAGAACTCAAACTTCGGTAAAAGGGGGTTGTTATTGAAACATAAAATCATCCACTAATATACTATGGAATAATCAATATATTAAGGGATCAAAATATTAAGGGATAATCATCAATATTCCAACCAGAAGAGGTTTAGGAAAGGGATTCATGAACACTTTTCCGTAAAACATGCATTGTCGATGGTAGATCTTGGTTTTCTCAGGAAATGATAACATTTTACTAGATCCACCACCAATTTATGTATAAAAAGATAAAATTATATTGGAACTTCATGGAAAATTTTGTTCTCACATAGATCCATGCTCATCTATCAAAGAGAAAGAAGGATTTCGAATGGATCTAAGAATATACTACCATTCTAGTGTCAGCGCATCATTCCAATAAATAAGTAACAAGAAGAGGTTAATGGGAGAGTTAAATTGGCAATATCTAGGTCTCCTATTCAAATTAGGTTCAAAGAGGTTGGAATTAGGGTATTGAACATTGTTCAAAGTGTGTGGAATTAAGAGTCGATAGGTGCATTTAATGAACCCCTAGACTATATATATTGACTGGAATATGTCTAGTAGAATACTATACACTCTTCCTTATCTATCAGTAGGTTAATGGGGTCTGTAGAAAAATGAAGACCCACCAAAAGCCCACCAAATGGTTGGTGGTTTTTACCAGCTTTCCAATGGCTGTTTTATAGACACCTCAAGGCCATCCCCTCCACAGATTTTCCACCTTCGGTTCCCAGACCATTGGTCACTAAAAATGTCCTCTTTGCGACCAATATTAGATAAGAAAATAAAGAGAAAATTCAAATTTATAAACTTGAAATATATCAAACATTTAAATAAAATTAGGATGTTACAAATAGTTTATTCATGTTGGAAATTATATTTGGGTTAATCTAAGGGGAAATAAAAGAAGAAAAATCTTGGTTTTTGATGATTTGATTATAGAATAATATGTATGTGTTTAATATGGTTTTTTTATATGAAATTTACTTGATGGAAAATTTATATAAATAAATATACAGGGAGTGTATTATTTATGAGTTTTCATGAGTATTTTAAAAATAAATTTGTAATTTTTGTTAGATAATTAGGGGAATATTTATGCCTAGTTTTAGGGAGCCTTCAGTTAGGCTATGACATGAGACTATGATATGTGATCCATAGGTTTATCAAGGCCTAGGTATTTATTATATTCATGTATTTGGTATAGAATAAACATAAGCCATGTGTTTGGATACTTTGTTCCATGGTTGATATTAGAGCTTACACTGACATGTGTCAAATTTGGTATGAGTTAACTTAGGTGACCTGGTTAACATGTAATAATTTAATTTTCATTATATAAATGATCTTGTTATATCAATTAATAGCATTATACATTTTATATTTGAAGAAATTAAACATTAATGGATGTTTGGGGTTATGTTGGTTTCTATTGGTGATTTGAATCTTAATCCCTGTATAAACACACTTCATAAGTGTGTATAATATATCAATATATTTTCCATTTAAGAAAAAAGGCCCCAATAGTAAGGAGATTATATTAGGAGACATATTGGAGATATTTTATTACACATTTGGATCCACGAGGAGGGTCTTCCCACACTTTAATTTTATTCTTATTTTAGTTATATTAGTCATGTTATGGTACTTGAGTTTTATTTTGAGGTATTATATGGATGTATGACATCTGTGGGTAGTTATATGATGTTATAATTACATTATTGAGTTTTTTTTATCATTTTTATGCTGGTTATTCTTATTATGATATTTAATTTTATATTTTTCTTATAATGATCCATTAAATGGTAAATCATTACCTAAAAAATATTTATGAACTATCAGCCTTGGCTATAAATATATAATGATTATGGATCTCATTGAAGGCTATGAGATGTTTTCTATAGCGATATGGTCATACCTTGGTGAGACTTTAGAAAATGGTACCAGTGTAGTTCCTTTTTTGATGTCTTTATATTTAGGAAATTATTATATTAGATATAAATATTTTGGATTTTAGTATAGAACCTATGTGTGTGTGTGTGTGTGTGTGTTTATCCCACACAACTGTAGTTGAATTGAAAGTAACCTAGGGAATATGAGATTGTATTTGTTCAATTTACAAAAGATCTATTTTTGTTAATGTACTTATTCTTATTAAAGGTGATCAGTGGGTTATTCATGAAACATTTTATCATTTAGGGACATGACATATGTGATTTCATATGAAATTGTTCCTGATTAGTGATTTAATTTTAGTTAAATGGTTAAATTATAAGTAAACCAATAAGGGGTTTACTCAATAATTTATCAGTAATGAATTAATTAGTTTAAATCAATGAGATAAATTTGATTATATAATGTGATTATATTAATTGACCAATTATTTAATGTTTTTTCATGACACATCAATATTATTAGGTTGAAATTGATAGTATATTGTTTTAGGAAGAACCTGGGTCTTCTCTCGAAGAGTGTTGAAGGTCTGAGAATTTTTATTTTAAATAATTTATATAAAACGAAACACTATTGTTAGGGAGATTGACTATTATTTTAATATAAAACAAAGAAACAAAACAACTTAAATTAAATTTATGAAAAGTGAAGTGGGTGTCAAGATAAATATGTGGAGGATATCATTTCATGTTCTCTTCATAACATTTCTTGTTAATTTAACTTAAAATTTTTATTTGGTATGGTAATTTTTTTGGTCGAGTATTAATAATGATTTTGGTTATCTTTCATGCCTCTCAAATGATACACACAGAACAAAACCTGGACATAATAATCATTTAGTCAAGTTCCATACATTATAAAAGTTTTAAGGACTTTCAAAGAACATTTAAACCCCAAATGTGTGGGAATGAAATTATAACACCCCAATATTTTATAATTTATTATATTTAAATAAATACTATTTTTGATCGTGTGTACCACATGCAATGTCGAGCTTAAATGAACAATAATATACTATAGGAATATTATTATTTAAATATGACTATTTTAACTATGTTATTGGTTTGATGTGTATGAATAGAAGTAACTTCATTATTAAATATATTTTTAAAAGTTTTACATATTAAAATTTATTGATTATTTCCTAGTAAACATGTACTCAATTTTTAATTATAATAATTAAATCATAAAAGTTTAGGAAAATTTAATATTTAAAAGGTACATTTTTCTATAAAATCAGGGTTTCCGTATATTTTTGATTTTTCAAATATAAAAGTTAAATTTTTGAATTTTATAATTTTAATTTGATAAAATTAACTATATTTTTTGAATTATCCTATCAAAAGTTTCTTAATGTAATTTTTAGGATTTTTTATAAATAATAGATTTTCAGTTGAATAGTGAAAATACATATTTTATAGATAATGTCACTTTTTAGACATTATCATGACATAATAATGAGTTGAAAGTTTAGAAAACCTTTTTGATAGAAAAAACTTCTATTTAAAAATTAATGTAATTTATTTAAAAATTTAATGATGAACCTGTAAATCTATGCTTAACATTTTAGAAATCTAATTAAGGTTTTTATTCAAATGAAAACCATTTTTGGTACTTTTATTTTAATAATGTTTTTAAAAAGTTAATTTTTGTTATGGTTTATTTTAAATTAAAATAACTCTCATTTTATTTAAAATAATTCAATTATTTCAATGGGAATAAACATTATACATGATTTTTGTATAAAATCATTTTTTTGCTTGAAACAAACATTTTTTTAAAATGTGTTTTCACTTCATTTTGTGAACTTATATTAAAATTAATTTTTAAAAATTATGGAAATTGAATCTTAAAAAAAATTCCCCATATATGGAATCTCAATTTCCAAATTTGGTTATAAGTTCAATTTATTTTTTTGGCCATAATGAATAGCAATCATGATAAAATTTTATCCTATCGATAAAGAGTAAAATGTTTTAATCATGGGTAAAACTTTGGAATAAGGTATCAAATTTTTTAGAAAACTCTCACTTATTTCATTGGATGACTTTATTTTTGTAAAACTCATTCCATATTTAAAAATATGGCAATTTAATGCCATTTTCCTTTTATAATTACAATTATATTATTTTTTGTAATGGATATTTAAAAAATGTCACTCTCACTCATTTAATACTGATAATAGGTTCTCATTGGGGTAAAAATATATTATGAATAGTTTTAAATGGAAAATTTTAATATAAATATTTTTTACAATAGTGATTAATTTTTATTTTTTGTTTAATTACCTAAAGTTATTACACATCGTTGATGCGATGCTTGTGAAATCTGGTGAAAAATCAAAGTAAATACTTTTAAAATATTAAATGTGATATTTTTCAGATATTTTAAAATATTTCATGATTTTTATGGATCAAAATTAAAGTTAATTAATTTTTAATATATTTAATTTTTTACTCTGTGGTAATCTTGATTCTTTTAAAGACAAATTATGTGAATAGTTCTAAAAATGACTAAAGATATTTTATGATAAAAAATATTTCTTTAATTGAATTAAAAATCATAAAAATATTTTACTTGTAAAGTGAACGAGAAATGGTTTATAATATCAATAATTTTCTACTTATAATCAAATTTCACTTTTAGAATGAAATTATGAACCTTAAATACTAACTATCTTTTTACCATTATAAGGGTTAAATGGGTTAGAAGAAGGGTTAACCTAAGGGATACAATTTAAAATAACAGAAAAACTTGATTAAATACCATTAATTGATTTTATTTTTTAATTAAACTTATTATATTATAAAATATTTCAAATTATATTTACTTTACTTGGGTAATACATATATTATATAATAAGGTTTCATGTATTTATATGTTTTCCACCCACCTCACTTATAGAATGGAACCTCCTCTTCTCACTCTCTAAACCACTTGATCCTCTTGTATCAACCAATATATACCAAAATCACTTATCAAAATTCCTTATCATTACCTATAAGTCCTTGAATCACTTAAATACCATCTCAATATGGCTTTAGTTTTAAGCCAATGGAAGATATCTAAAGAAGAGGTAATTGTCTTTATTGGTCTATTTTGAGTTTCATTCTTTCTTAACTTCTTAAAAATATTCTGTTACCATATTAATATAATGATATAAAAGTTATTAATATAAATAATTTTTTATATTAATGGTACATCCATTTTTATCTTCATTATATATAATGGAAAATAAAAACATCCCTCTAGTGTACGTACTGACGACTGCCACTATGAAGTGATGCATTTTATTTTTCATCAGTATATCTCATGGAAGGTTATATAAATGTATTTAATAGATATATATGATATATATGAAATTATTATTATTATTAAAATATAAAATAATACATGCCTTCTTACCCTTCAATATGTTGGAAAATGATAATGTCTCTCATGCATAAGTGTGGAATACCATCTTCACAAAGCAATGTGGTTTGTTTTCCATTTCCTCTTTATATTATGGGTTATAATGATATATTTAATGAATATATATAATATATATAATATAATTATTATTTCATAAAATTTAATTATTATTTACATTTTCTTCATTCCGACCATTGAAAAGTTAAAACATCACACATGTGTATATGCATACTACCACCTCCATGAAGTGATATAATCCATTTTTCATAAAATCCTTATATAAATGGTTTTAAAAGTGTATATAATGGATAAATATGATACTTATGACATGATTACGATTTTTGATATGATTTAAACATAAATAAGGTAAAAATATCAGAACCACTCAACCAAAACCAACATGAAAAACAGAATAGTTGACCCCTAGAACAATAGTTTTAATGAAAAACATTTAATAAACATGAGATAAGATGTTATAACTAAATAATATATGGTATTATAAATATAAATATAGTTATTTTGTATATTTATAAAAAATTTAAATTATTTATATATAAGTTTCATATCGCGTATGAAGCAAGTCGAGACATGAGGTAAGGGTTTTTATGAAAGTCTCTTCTTTGAGACATATTTCGTGTTATGCACATATTTTTGTCTATATGGTGTATATTATTTATATTTTAAGTATTATATCATGAATAAATTTTTATTCATGGTATTTAAAGCTTTATTTCAAGTTATATATTTCAAATAGTTTTTAAATCAAATGTTATAAAAACTATAAGTGTTTTCTTGTCTCACTTTTCGTACATTAAGACGTATGCCATATTCACCACTTATTTTATATTTTATAGTGTATATACAACTAATGAATGAATTTTATGATTATTTTCATGAAAATTATTAGGATTTATTAATCCATCTAAAGTTCTCTCAATAATGATGTTTTAATTAAAAGGTTACCAAATATATAAGTATTTATGATAAAATATGATTTCTTTTCAAGATTGTATACATTAAATTTACATTGAGGGAAATTATATGATCCTTATATTTTTCTCCCATAAATTTTATTATAATTTTTTTTCATGTTTTATATTAATTTTCCTCTCTTTAACACTTAGAATGATCAGGAAAATGTTTTTAAGAAAATTCTGCCTTATTTGTTTTGTTTAGGTTGGGAACCATTATATTAATTACCCATAATCTTGAAATTGGTTTATAAATGCTTTTATCTATAAATTAATGTTTTAAAGAGTTCATTTTAAATAAATTTTAAGTTTTTTAAAAATGGTTAAAAGAAAAATTTTCAACAGGTTTTCATCCGAATCACTTTTGACTTTCTACAAAATTGTGAAATGAATATTATCTTTTTAAATATATAACATGTGCAGATTTTCCTAGCATAATTTATTTACATTATCATGAAGATTCATGTACTAGTTTTAAATATTTTATAAAGAAAATAATATTTCAATTTTTCTAGGAATTGTATTTTTTAAAAGTTAGCAAATCAAAAGGTATTTTTCTTACGATTTTCAAGGAGTATTTTAAATTCTTTTATAAAATAGATATTTCATTAATGTTAATATCCTTTAATGATTATTATGCTTCACTAAGAATATGATATTATGATACCACCAAATTTCTTTCCCTTTATGTATTGTTATAATATAATTTTAATGATTATTTCATTAAACCCATTTCATTCCCATGGGATAATTATGTTATAATGAAATGATGAATGTTTTTATGATATTATGGTACACTTATGCATGGTTTTCATTATATTATGGATGGTACTAGAAGTATATAAACCAAAAATTCATGGGTTAAATATTTATAAATCTTGATATAAAATGAACTAGAATGTAGAGTGAACCTAATCTAGTAAGGGAATTTATCCACTATGATAATATTAGCAGTAGTCCATGACTATAGAAATAATGGGAATAAGGATAGAACCCAATTCACTAAGGGAATTTTTCAACTATGATAGTTTTTTTAGTGTTACTTAAATAATTAAATTATATTTTATTCTTATATTTACTCCACATATTTATGTCTTATGCTTATGATATACTCTCATGAATCATGATTGATTACTGATTATTACAAATTCTTATGACTCATGTCTCCTAAAATAACAATGTTTCTTTCTATAACTCGTGATTTATGATATATGGCTGACTAGGTATGATTATTTTAAGTTACGATCATGATATAATTCCCTTACGACTCTCTTATGCTTATATATGATAATAGATTAATATCTACCATGTTTACCTTGTCTGAGTATTTGAGCTCACTATTTCTTATGTTCTTATATGCCTAGGTTATGAGGAATGATATTATATAATATATGCATAAAGGGTACCATATGTGGATAGTTTTGGGGGAGATGTAAAAGTATTCATATGGAATAATAAAATCTAGATATAACTTGAATAATACCCATTAAATTAGAAATACATTAGTTTATTTTTACGTGAAGGGGTTTTATTTAATTATTTAAAACTATAAACATAAAAGTAATTGGGTATATAAGTGAATAAATGTTGGATATTGATATTTATATTGTAATTATAGATGGTTAAAATTAGGTCTCTTTTATTGGTATCCAATCCAATTTGTAAATATTATGTTTTTATCAGTATGTTTGATTGTATGGGTCCCATGTTGTCTCAAAAAAGAAATCTTGTGTTGTCCAATCAGAATAACACAAGACACACACACAAAATCTCACCTTGATTGGAAGTGAAATAAAAATTATTTCATTCAAATTCAGCACAAAAATTTAATTCAAATATAAAAAGTCAATATACATCTAAAAAACTATGTCAAACCACAAAATACACTAAAAATATAAAATAATGTGCTTTAACTCACTCAAAAAGTGTGGAGCTCCTTTGTAATGATCGACCACCGTTTATATTTCCATTGAGAGGGGCATACATGAGTGTATATTAATCTTTATTTTAGATATCCCAATAAATATAGGGATCTCCAAAACATTCAATGTGATGAGAATAACCCTAAATATCAACAAGATTACAAAAAATAACCCACAGTCGAATTTGAAAATGAGATACCAAAGGTATGTATTTATAATCCAAGGGATGTAGTGGTTTTTGTACATATATTTCCCAATACAATTTTTGTAAGTTTAGGACCAGTAAAGAGACTTATCTCAGCTATTGTAAATATTGAGAGATTTTTTAAGACCTCTTTACTATATACCAATAATGGTTTATGATTATTAGAGTTATATAATATGAGATATTGTCAAAATACAAAGATACACCATTGATTTTGATCAGTTTTTGTTTCTTTTAATATATTAATTAATTATAGACATAAAATGGATGACTTTGGCTTAAGTTTCTTATAATGAGTTTTATAACACATATTTATGGATGTACCCACCAAATTTTATCCCAATTAGATGTTAATATATTTTTGGAATTTGAAAATATATTCACTTGTGTGCTTGGGATTTCAAGCAGTTTGATCCATTTTTCTTCAACTTCATATTGGGATCTCCAAATCACATCCACCTACAATGTAAATATAAAACTATTGAAGTTATATTTTTTAAAATAATTTATAATTAATTATTTGAATCAAATAAGATATTTAATTTATTTATATGTTGTGAAATTGAAAAAAAATATATTAAGAATGAGGTATAAGGGTAGAATAGAATACTGAATCACTATGATATCAATTACATTGTGAACATGGGAATGTAATAACTAATGGTGTTTAATTATATTAAAAATTTTATATTTAATATTAAAAAGTGTTTTTATTTTTAATAATCATAGATCTAAAGAAAAATAGTTATAAGACTTGTTAGAGGAAGGTTGAACATGATCATTCCAATGAATAACATATGGAGGGGGAGGGAGAATATGTTTCTATATCAAGAGATCTTGAGACTCCAATAGTAAAGTAGTCCAATGAGAGTCTCATTAATGTTATTCAAAACATTATTGGGAGACTATCTTAGGAATTGGTTTTGGTGTGTCATGTGGTTATAGATTTTCATGCATAAAATCCTTCGATATTTATAAAAATGTTAGCCTAGAGAGGGAAGAGGAGTGGGTAGATAACATAGGTATGGTTTTTGTGTGAATTTATGTACCATCTAGGAAGAAATTAAAGATTTAAATATTTATATTATAGGGAATAGTGAAAAGATGGTGGGTAATTTTGGTCTAGATAATTTGGATTAAGGGATTATTATGGTATTCCTTTTAGGTGCTCATGGTTGAGAAGGATCATAAGGAAGATAAGAGGGCTCTAGTGTGAGATAATGTATCGATTTTAAGAAATAAAAGGGATGTTTTGAGTATCCTAGGGATTGGTAGTAATCAAGTGTCCATTGAAATAAATTTTCTTATCCCTTTTCTTGGGGTATGATGATAATGGAGAAATTTTAGTGTGTCTAAAAAGGGACTACTTGTGCCATATAGGAGTATCCATCATGTGGAAAATTGGTTACCTATGGAAATTTTATTTGAATAGATCTCAAAAGGGTGGATGTCATGATTCATAATATACCTATGAATATCATGCATGGTAATGTGTGTCAAAATAGAGTGATATCTATATATCATTTTGGGAGTTTTTTTTATAAAGGTGATAGGGCTTCTTTGGGATAGGTTCAGTTGGGAGATATAGTGAAGAGAGTTAAGTGACCTAGGGGAAAGATCTAGGTCTATGATCTAGACAATTATTTGCAATAGAACATGGAATAATTAATCATAGTGAGGTTCCTTACATGTTTATAGGTATAATATTGGTTACCTGTATCAATTTTTATGTGTTATTTAATTATAGTTCTTATCATTCTTCTAATTTTACATTTTTGGTATTAGAATTAGATTTTGATATTAAAGTTATGTATTGAGTTTTGTTGTAGAATACTTTATATTAGGAGATACCTATCACATGACATTGTTATTATTGCATATTGAAATCTTTGTGACTTATTCTTTCTGAAGGAGAAATAATTTGATTTGATTATTATAAATTATTGGTTTACGCATTTTTCATGAATATATTGATTGTTGTTGTAGATGAGTGAAATTATTTTCATCTTGTAATGAATATTATATTTTCTATTGAGAAATATAATATCATTCTGGTATATATGTTTAAAACTTAGGGAAGTTGAGAATAATCGTATCTCAGGTTAATAAATGGATCTTATATCAATTAAGGGTTCTGATAGTTCTATTTTCCTCTCATGGTTGATAGTTATCAGGATGTGTTTATAGAGTATTTTATGGGATTTATGTTAGAGAGGGAGGGTGAGTTCATCAATTTTTTGGTACTAAGTAACAACGCTATATACATAAATTCTTATTCCATGGATCCATTTGATCTTACATAATTAAAAACATAGTTGGAAAATTTTGAATCTAATAGATTCATTAGGAAAAGTGGGACTCTATGAGGATTCTATAGTTGCTTTTCTAGGAAAGTGGAAGAGTTGTTGTAATTATGTATTTATTATCATCTGTTTGATCATGTTATCATTAATGAATGATATATTTTTCCCTATATTTAATTTTTTTTGAATTGGTTGAATGGATTTTGATGATTTTCAAAGCTCAATTTTTGATCTAACTATTATTAGTTGAGAGTGCAAGAAAAAGTTTTTCCAAAAACATATTTTTGAATGAGATGTAAATATTATGAATTATTGGTGATTAAATTTTGGGTTAATAATACCCCAAGAATGTTTATGTATGGGATTAGGATTTTTTTACATCCTTATTTTAATTCATTCAAAATTTTATTTATCATTAATATATTTATATACTCATGATTCTATGAGAAGCATGGGGAGTAATTGGATATTGTATTAGACACATTGAGATATCAATATTTGTATATTATGTTTTTAAAATACCATTTTTGGATCTAAGAGGTGAAGTTACTTGGGAATTATATATCTAAATATGGAATATTATTTGATCTTGATAAAGTAGCTATTGTAATATATTAGGATATTCCTATGAATTACTTTGAGATCCAAAATTTATTAGTCCTTGAAAGTCATTATCAGATGTTTATCTTATACTTATCTAATTTTTCCCTAGATATGAAATCATTTACTCGGAAGAGAGTGTAATTTCAATGCAATGATAAATCAATGCTTCATTTATTGACATGGGGAAGAAATTGACATTGACACATATTATCATTATAAAAAATATAGGGAAAACTATGTGGTATATTTTGATTCCTTGGGTATTTGTTCAAGGTGTGTGCATACTTAATTGGTTTAGGTGGTAGCATATAGTTCTCAAAAACTTAGGTCGTATGATAAGTTTACCCCAATAATATTTTTGAGCTATCCATGGTTATGTCTGTGAGTAATAATTGAAAGAATTATTTTTTTGTGATAAATTTATTATTGAAACCAACTATAAAATCTTTTTGTCTATATTTTATTATGGGTATTCAAATTTATAAGATATAATATAGGATAACTATTTTATCCATTCAATATTGAGATGATATATAATCAAGGAAAATTAAATTTTTTTACTAATTCTTATGTCAAAAGTCTCATATTGATGTAGTTTATGTGTCAAAAGATGTGTAAAATATTATATCACATTTCTCTAACATGCATATTTATGAATCTAATGATGATGGTAGTGTTTTATGAAAACCTTTTAACATCAATTAATCCTCAATAGAGGAATTAAAATAGGGCCATAAATTATATTTCGAGTACCAGGTTTTCAATGGAAAATTATATGATGTTGAGCTGATAAATAATTGGAATCTTGACGGTGATTTTATCTTTTTTTTCATGAATAGGTTTTTGTTTTTTAAGCTATAAAAATGAAGTAATGTGGGATTTTTATATTCCATGATGGGAATTTAATCCTTGTGTAATCAATATATAAAAAAGTGTTTGATGAAACTTTTGGTTGTCTGGTATGAAATGAAACATTGATCGATTCAATTCAAGATGCTTTACACATCAGAGGGTAAATATTTTACATTAGGGACCCATGTGAATGTTACCATGGATTTTGTGATTAATGTTTCGATTTAATTTAATGGGAAGGTTATCGTTTAAGTTATTAATAATTGGTTAACTAAAGTTGATCATTTTCTTCTGATCGTGAAGACTAATACATTTAATAAGATTTAAAAAATTCATATTCGAAAAATTAGGTGGTTCATGCGATAACTAATAATATTGTGTTTGATAGTAATGCATGATTAAATTATTGATTTTGGTAAGAATTGAAAAAAAAAATTGGGGACTCAACATAATTTTATAGAAACTTAACATCCATAGACATATAACCAATATGAGTGTACTCTTTAAATTGTTGAGGATATAATTAATGCATGTATTTCTAGTTTTGGTGCTATGTGGGAAGAAAATTTGTATTTGGTAGAGTTTTTTTATATAAAAAACTACCAAGAATGTTTTTATATATATTTATTTGAGGATTAATATAGAAGTCTATTTCATTCTCCATTTTATTGTATGTAAGCTATAAAGTCATCATTCACTGGGTATATCATGGTAGAAGAGAGTTTTTATCTAATGTAAATGATCATGAAGTGATTAGCTATGAATCAAAGTAGGTCGAAGTCATATGATGATTGAAGGAATAAAACCCTTGAGCATGATATTAGATATCATGTTTTCTTTTGTATATCCCCTCTATTGGAACATTGATGAATATATAAGAATAGGAAGTTAGATCTATGTTTTTTGACCATTAGAAATTTTAGAGATGGTGAAGGGGGTTGATTATTGTTTTCAATCACCCCCAAAGTATAGTGAAATTAATGATATAATTTATACATCACAAGTAATAAAGTACAAACCAAATCTATATTATGTGATTCAATATGATGATTTGGAGTTATAGTCAGATGCATATTTCCAAAAAAAATTGTTGCATATTATTGATCATATTTTGAATAATTTTTTATGAAAATTCATACCACTATTATATTTTCAATGACATTATAGACATGTGAAAGAAATGACTTGGGAATGAGAGGCTAAAATGAGATCTCGATATCCAAAGTTGTTCATTGGGGATGTATAATGATACTTCTAGTGGATGGTAATCCACATAGTGGGGGAGTTTGTAACAGAAAAGAGATTCAATGTATGTTTTGAATTTTAATGTTTTTTATTTAAAATTTAATTTAATTAATTTTGAGTTGAATTTGAGGTGGCTAAAGAGGAGTATAAGTTTTGGAGGGGAAGTGGATCTGAGTGAACAAAATGTTTACTCTAGCATGCTACCAGTACTCTAGTTAATGCTACTAGGATCCTGGTGGCCAAGATATTTCTCCAAGATAAACCCCTATGAAGTCTTTGGAATGCACTAAGATGTCAGTGGTATGTTAGAACTCTTATGAAACCCCATCAGAAGTCTGGTCCATTGGTTGATGGTATTTTTAATGGATGATTTTTTAATTTCATAATAATAGGATTTAGGAAATTAAGTGTAATTTTCAATTCCTTGATCTATTAATCCACTAATTTTCTCTCTATTTACTCTCCCTATCACTCTATATTCTTTGGATGATTTCTTCTTCAATTTTTAGTAAGATTTAGATCCATTAGTGGTGCTGAATTTATCTCGATAAGAGATTCGAAATACCTCTATCGTTGCCTAAAGTAATCTAGGTTTGATTGTTATTAATTTATAATATTCCTATATTATTTATTTTTAGAAAAATCAAGGATTTCTTTTAGGGTAAGGATCTAAATATCTTTATTTGGTGATATTCAATTACTAAGTTTCAGGTAGGAAACCTCTTTCATTTTTTGAATTTTAATTAAGTGATTATATATGAAATGAGAACAAATATTATTTTTTAATGTTATATGTGAGTTTAATATCATGAGAAATTAGTTTAAATTATTTATAATAAATTTTTATGAATCTATAAATGTTAAATATCTTATATAATGTTTTATTAGAGTTTTAAATGTGAAATTTTGTGTATAAAGTATTGATTGAGGGGGGAGAAATTGTAAAATAATTTTTGAATTTAATTTCATTATTACTATAAGAGTTAATAATTAAATTATATGGGATTAAATTGAAGTTTTGATATTTTTTTGATATTTTTAACTATTTTTTGATTCCATATATATATTCATACTATTATTGCTTTCATTTAAGTGGTTTCATGTGTATTAATTGTTTGATGATATATGTGTTTTCATGGGATTTAGTTCTAAAATATATATTTTTATATAAAAATACATGTAAGACTAGTTAAAACAAATATTAATGAACTAGAAGATTTGGTAATGTGTTTTGGTGATTTTTATAATAATGGTTTTGAGTTGTAAAAAGGTGTGATCATACTATACGTTGCATTTGGGTTTTTATAAAGGGGTTCATAAAGGGGATAATGATTTTTTATTAATAAATATATTATAAAAGTGGATTTATGAGCCTATTATGAGTATATTTATATGAAATACTCTTACTAAAAACATTGTATAATTTTTTTTATGAGTCTTTGGGATTTGAGAGTTTTCCTAAGTTTTTTTAAAATAAAGGTGTTATTTATGTGGTATAAATATGGGATGATTTATGGATTGTAGAGCTAGAATTAAAGTCATTTTTTGAACAACTTAACATAACTATTTTACTATGAAGGCTTAATGATGTTGGATACTTATAGGTATCCTTAGGTTAAAATATGATACGAGAGATTGATATGTGAGCTATGGGTTTGTATAGGACTTTTTTGGGCTAAAAGATTTATTTTATTGTATTTCTTTGGAACAAAACATACTTGAGATATGTGTTTGATAATTTTTTTCCATAGTTTATATTAGAGATTGAACTAATATGTCCAGAAGTAGGTATGAAGTTACTTAAGGGGCCCAGTTGGAACCTAATACTTAATTTTCCATATTATAAATTATATCACTAAATCATTTAATATATATAAACCTTTTATATATATTCATGTTAATATGTAAGGGATTATTTGGGTTTCATTGGTTTCTACTAAGGATCTATTTATCACTCCTTGTATATACACACCGTGTGTACCGACATATTATATGCATGATATATAAAGGAATGGTAAGAAACCTTAGTATATGGGATAAAATTTCAGGATACATGTAGGATACATTTTGTTATACATTTATGGTCATGAAGAGGGCATGTCTTCACTTTACCTATATGATCATTTCAGGTGGATTTGTTATGTTATGGTACTTGAGTTTTGTTTTGTTTCCTTCTATAGATGTATCATACATGTGTGAATTTGTGGGATGTTATCTATATGTTTTTGATCTTATTATATTTTATTTCTACTATTTATTATCAATTTAGTTTTTTACTTTTTTATTTTTTTGTAATGAACCATTATAGTTTAATCCCTTCCCAAAGAAATATTCATGAAATCTGGGCACCAATAACTAGACTCTAGTGATCGGGGAGTGTACTTGAGACCAAGTGACATTTCACCATTGTGTCATAGTCATGTTTGGGAGGGATATTACATGTAAGTTTTATTATAAAAAATTCACTTTCACCCTACTCGTAACTACCAATATCCTTATAAAGGTTGTTTTTATCTAATTTTCGACAAACCTCTTGTATTTTGATGAATTATGATAAATGAACTTATTGGAAGGGGATGATTTTAGGGGGAAAATGTTTTTTTAGTACATATGTTCTTTGACATATGTTATTGGGTACCCAATGGTCTATTACTAGGTACCCAATGGGTGAGGTAGTAGATATAGTGCCTCCAGTTGGGTTACTGGGTTGTTGGTGATCTATATAATGGTACTCGGCTTCTAAAAGGTACTAGGTGTGTTCCTATTTTTTTTAATTTTTTAATTAATTAACTATTTAAAATTATTTTTATTAAATCGGAATGGTTTTTCATTTTAAAAAATAGTATCCACACCCCATTGATATCACTTTCCTCTTCCTTTAATAGGTGTTTTACCACTTTTCCAGATCTGATCAAAGAGCCTTTTATCACATTGGGTTCCTATGGGTGAGTCTAACACTCCTCATACTACACTTATTTTTTCTATTATTGTTTTTTATAATTCATCAATTGAGTCCTAATTTAGTATGTTTTATCATATTTTTTAATTTATTCTCTTTGGAGATGAATCATTAAAGTATCTTTGATGAAAATGACCACACTTGACTCAAGTAAGTGGTACCATTATTTCCAAACAAAATTTTCTCATTTTTCTTATGTCGTATGAAATAAAATAAATTATATTATGTTGTGTATTCCCTAAAAATAAGTTAATTGTTTTTCATAATTCTCTATGATTCAAATATAACCTAATAGGTCTTGAGTGGCCCATGTGAGATGTTCATTTCCAAAAATGGTTATTGATGACAAATTATCATGTAAATTGTTGTGTAAAATTTTGAAATTGGACCAGAAATGGGTGATTATGATTGAAAAATGATATTAAGAGCCTAGTGTTGCATCCTAGTTTACTCTTTAGTGATAATTGGATTGATTATATGATAGGCTTTAGGTGATATGGGCTAGGAACATGACTTTGAAATATGTTTATGTCCTCAAAGAATAAACCCTGATGTGTTGATGATTATAAATTCATTATATTCTCTTAAAATAATAAATCATTTGTTATGATAGTTATTTATTTTTGTTCGTCCCTCATCCAACTAGGGATGTTTGTTGGTGATACTTCATTCAACCTTGTTATAGAATGTTTTCATATCCACTTGAATATGTCTAATGATCTATCATAATCCATGAGGCCAATGAAATAGTGGTGCATTATCCATTTATTCAAGTTGTCCTGGTGGTAACCCGTAAAATTAGGGACTATCCACGGTTGTATACAATCCAATTAATATTTAACACTAGTGGGTTTTCAATCACATTAGATGAATGGTATCAGTGATTTATCATCCACTTATAGGATGATATTGGAGGTTCACTTTCAACCTATGGATGTTGTTTCGATGGTTCGTTGTTCACATGGATACTTGATATTGTGTTATTTCATCGACATAGAGAGTAATATCAGTGGTATATTGTCCACTTAAATGAGATGTTTTAGTGGTTCCTAAACCACCCTATCTATGTAATAGTGTTTTATAATCCTCCTAAGAATTGATAGTGGTGGTGTATCATCCACCCTAGGTTGGTGATAAATCATTCACTAAGAAATTTAATATTCACTATAGATGTTGTATCAGTGATGGATCATTAACCTTGTTGGGTTATGATTATGATAAATCATTAACCTAGTTAGTTTGTGATGATGATATCTCATTAACCTTTTGGTACTTGATAATTAAATCTCAATAACCTTGATAATATTATATGGGGAGGGATATATCATTCATCCTATACGTATGTTCATACCATGGGTATATTCTTCCATTCTAGCATTAGAAAAAGTTGGTATAGTCAGACATGGTTTGCTAGGATCACTCCATGGGGTGACATGTTATTTTTTATTTTTGTTTACTTTATTAACACTTAATATAGAGAATGAAACTATATTTACTTGACATGATAGGGACATATTTGGTGGTGGACTACTGGGTTGTAATCACACCTTTCTTGAGTACCCTGGTACCTAGGAATAATTTATGTCTTATGAACTAGGAAAGGTAAATGTCCCTACAGATACAAATAGGTGAGATATAGAATCTTTTTTTAGTGAGGATATGGGAAACAGTTAGGAATCAATTATAGTGTTGTGGTTAACTATAGTTTTTTTTACTTTTGGGATATGTTGTATATGATCCTCCTATGGGAAATTTGAATTTCAATTATAGGAATTGTATAAAATGTGCAATTATTTATTTTGATAGAGCATGATGTTGATATTTACTATTTTCTTACATTTATCTATGATATGTTCTATTGTGATATTATTTAATAGTGATAAAATTCATTGATATAGATACTATGTGTTTTAATGGTTATTTTCACCCATGGTTATAATCTCAAAACTTGTTTATATCAACCCTCTCCATTGATCAGAAGTATATAGCTTATGTGGATCCATATTTGAGTTATGTATCTCTTGGTTCAGTCATGGTAGGGGTGAAATGGATCAAGGATATTACTGTGGTATCAAAACCTTATTTCTATTTTCTATTACAGTTTAAGATACAATAGCCGAGAGATAGGATGTTTTAGAGAATAATATTGATCTTATGTTAGGGCATAGTTAAACCATGTATAAGGGATGTTAAATTTAATAGGGAATAAATTATTATTCATGATTTTAATTTTCATGGTTCAATTTATTTTCTAATGAATATTGGTTTTGATATTGATTTATGGTTTATTGGTATATAATTTTATACCTAGGAGGTAATAGAGTACACATTCTTGCATTATTCATGGAAAGTGGGGCTTACATGACATTTTTATTTTTTACTTTGGATTGATGTTCTAGTAACGATGTATGGTTGGACCATTTAAATTGTTAATAAAAACTTATATAGTATATTCCTTTATAACTTCTTTGTGGTGCTATATTTAACTAACCCATGATCACTGAAAATTAACATGATATGATATTATTATAACATAACCCTTGTGATATTATACCTAAATCAAGTGGGTAGTTTAGGAAAGACATGATCCTATACATGTGAACCTTATATCATAGGGTGTTCCCTAAGGGTAGTGTTTTGTGTGCCCATTATTTCTTACCCATAACTATTATATTTATAATTATGATAGAACTTTTATTTGAGTTTGACACTTGAAATTATTAAAATATGATATCGTAGTTACCTCCCATTGAGTTCCAAGAGGCTAAGGATGAGGAGGCCCCATAAGAACTGGATCCATACCTACTACTTTCAATTGTTCCTCCAATTGACTAACACCCCTGAGATAGTTTTCTTTAGGTCATTTTATCTATGGGAAATGAAGTGATGAGGGTTAGGCTAACCATGTTAGACTTAAACTATATGGTCATGTTACAACTTACTCCTCTTTTAATGGATAATGGTGGAAATTATGCTATTTTGTTTTGGATTTATTTTATGCCAACCATATTTGACTATGTTGAGACACCCTATGTAATTCATGTAAAGTTTGAATCATATATAATTCTAGGACTTGAAAAGTAATTGTGGGAAATTATTCTCCTAATAGAAAAACATGTGCGGTTATCCTAGATGAATTTCTCGTCATTATTATTTTTATCATTTCTACCTAGAATCCCTTAGGGATCACAAGGATAGGGATTTCACACATCTTGAATTGGGGGCATGTTGGTGATGGATTATTCCACCCACATTACTGATCTATTATGATTCTAAACCACACTAGTGGGTGATGAGGATTCTAGAACATTCATTTTAAAGATTTAATTGGAATTTATTCAATCCCACATGAATATATTTTTATTGAAATCATTTTTAGAGATCGTGAATCAATCCTTGATTACAGTGCTTAACCAGACTGGGGGTAGATCATGTGGGAAACATGCATCATTTACTAGGGTTAAGAGAGGGCCATTAGGTATTAATAATTCAAGGTAAATGGAGTTTTCTAGGGTGGATATAGGTATGGAACTGAGGATATAGATTTATTACTTCCTCTTAGATGGTGATCCTCATTTGAGTTTTATCAGTATGTCTAAGAGGGCTCTATATTTCCTGATTGTGATAAGAAAATGATGGAGTGGTACTCCATGGATATTTGGGTCATATGAAAAAGTACTATGGTATTGTAACATAGAGGGATGGTCAAAAGGGTTCTTGTCAGACTAAGTGTCCTGGAGTAGGGCTAGAAGTGTAGTAGCACTTTGGAAATTAGGAATCATATGGTCATCCAGGTCGTAGAGGGAGTTGTGGTACCTAGAGTCAGGGGTAGTAATTCCCGATAGTAATAAAACTTAGGGAAGTTCGACATCAAGAGATTAATGTTAATGTTTAGGACAACTTGATTCCATTGGTAAGACTCATACCATACAGTTTAAGGAGATATTCATAATTCAAGGTCTAATTATTATTGAGTCAACCCCATCTTCTATTATATTTGATACAAGTGCGTAAAACTCAATCATATATTCTAATCTTGTTAATGATTCAAGGATTTCAATAGAGTACTTATATGGGGTAATTTCTATTAATACACCCTCAGGGATGGTTAGAGGGTATCTAATGATGTACAGAGTTTACTATAGTTATCAATGGATGTAGTCTTCTATGGGAATTATTTGTATTATATATTCCTAGTTGGATATGATTTTAGGGATGGATTAACACCAATGTTATTGATAACCCAACAACTTCTATCATCAACAAGTAACTTTTATATATGAATATGGTGATTTCTATACTTTTTTTGGTGAGTATGATATGTTGGAAAGCTATTCCAGACCAGTACATTAGCAGTTTGTGCGATCATAGTCCAGTTTTCTAGTGTTTCTTTGAGAGATAAGAATACATGGGAGATGTTATTTCCTCCCATCAATGACTTGTTCCAATATATATTTTTTGATGATTTATTTAGGGTACCACCTAATAGGGAGATCAAGTTTATGTTCTAGCTTATTCAAAGTATATATCCCATATCCATTCCACCTCATAGGATGCCTATTAAAGAGCTTAGAGAGCTAAAGGAAAAACTACTGTATTTGGAGGTGAATGGTTTCATTCACCGGAGCACCTCCCACTATGGTTATCCCATAATATTCATGAATAAAGAGGAAAGATAATGTATTTTTTGTGTATAATCATAGGCTAAACTAGGTTACAATTAAGAACTGGTATCATCTTCCTCATATCAATGAACTCCTTAATTAGCTGAGAAGATCCAAGTGGATATCTAAAATTAACTTGAGGTAGGGCTATGATTAGTTGATGGATAGGCCATATAATAATCTTTGTACTACGTTTAGGAGTAAAGACAACCTATATATATTCCATGATTTCATGTGAGTAGATGAACATTCCAAAAATGTTTATGAACCCAATGAATAAGTTATTTTATCCCTATTTTCCTCATTTATGGTTATATACATTGATAATATTTTAGTGTTCTCCTGGTCAAGGTTGGATCACACTCACTATTTGGAAGTTTTTATTACATTGAGAGAGAATTGATTTCATAAGAAGCTCTAAAAGTGTCAGGTATTTATTATAGAGGTGTGCTTCTTGGGGTACACGATATTTGAGGTGGGAATATCATTGGACCCTGAGAAGGATGAGGAAATTATTCATTTAGAGGGACCTAAGAACATATTCGATAATTATATTCTAGGCTTGGTAGGTTACTACCAAAGGTTTATCTAGGACTTCTCGTATTTGGAAGCATTGATGAAGGCCCAAACTAAGATGTGGGTGAAGTTACTCTGATCAGACACTCTTAAGAGAGTCTCTTAGAAGATGAAAGTAAGGTTTATGTATATTATTATCCCTAAATTACTTGAGTTAGGTATGGATATTAAATTATATTATAATTATTCAAGAGTTGAGATTAGTTAATTTCTAATAAATGGTGGTTGAGTGGTCTCTTATGTGTCTAGGAAACTAAGGCTGCATGAGCGGAACTACCCAATAAATGATTTGGAGTTAGCCATGATGGTGTATGTATAGAGATTTTTGAATCACTTCCTTCTATGTGAGAGTTTCATGGTATATACTAACTATAAGATCTTTAGTTATATCTTTTCATAGAGGGACCTGAACCTTCGATAGATGTGGTGGTTTGAATACTTGTAGTTTTTTTTATTTCATGATAGAATATAAACCTTGGAAGATAATAATTATTATTGATTTACTAAGTAAGAATTCACATGAATAGTTTGTATAGCTAGATTGTAGTGCGTTTAAGATGATGAGCCTATTAACTAAGTTATTCCTTGTTGTTCAGGAGTATCTAGGTAGAGTGACCCTAAAATACACAGCTATTACATCCTCACTCCTTAATAGAAAAAAAATAAAGTAATCTATATAACTCAGAATTCATGGAGATTAAGATATATATATATATATATATAGTAGGAATATATAACCCAATTGATCCCTTGATTCTAATGAGATCTATTATGTATGGAGTCATGTGGTAGTCCTTATGAGAATAAATGGGGATCAGATATAGGATTCACACATGTTGATATAGGTTGGTCACCTAGGGCTTAGTAAGATTTATCATAATGTTCAAAGGTTATAATAATATCCTTGGATGAAGAAAGATATACTGTGGTTCATTTTGTGATTCTTTACCTAGTATCATTTGATGGCCAAGAATCAGTGGTCTATAAGTCTATTACAGTCATTATCTATTCTCGAGTAGAAGTTGGATGCCATGAATATAGATTTTTTGATGGGATTGTTGAGGTTGTCTCATGGAAGTGATGAAAAATGGGTTATCTTAAACTATTTGATGATGTTTTCACATTTCCTATTGATATGGGAGACCCATTCCATTGAAAAGTTGGGTAGGGTATATGTATAAAAGATAGTGTGTCTGAATGGGTTACCTAGAATAGTCATTTCTAATCAGGAATCACATTTTACATCATGGTTTTAGAATGGTATATAAAAGAATCATGATACATAGGTGTATTTGAGCACTGCCTACCATCCTTAGACCAATAAGAAGTATGAGAATAAAATTTGGCTATTTAGAGGACATGTTTTGGATATCTGTACTTGAATTTGTTTTAGTTCATGGGAGAAATATCTCAAACTAGGGTAGTTTTATTATAATAATAGTTATCTACAATCAATTTAGATGTAACCTCTTGAGGATTTGAATGATCAACCTAACCAATCTATTCTATTTTGGATAATGGTTGGGGAGTCAGTAATTATCAGTTTGAGTATTATACATGAGATGTTTGAGTATATTTGGATGATCAGGAAGTATTTAGTGACTACTAAAATAAATAAGGGACTATCAATCAATTAACAACACCACCCTCTAGAGTTTGAGGTAGGAGACCAGGTATTTTTACAAGTGTCTCGTTGATTGAGATGTAAGAGAACTCAGAGATAATAAAAATTAGTGCATAGATTTGTGGGTCCTTTTAAGGTTTTCAACAAGATTGGTACAATGAAATATCAGTTATTGATTTCTAAAAAATACAGTGATATGTACAATGTTTCCTATGTATCTCATCTCTTGATATACCATCCTGACACATCTCACATAATCAGTGTCGACATGATCAAGCAAGATACATATGAATTATTTGAGGAGTTAATGGTTTATAAAGTGGACCAAAATGAGAATAATTTATACAAGAAGAAATATCAATTATTATGGGTAAAACGGTATCATGGTTTGGTCCAAGAGGAGACTTTTGGGGGAGAATATGATATGTGGGCATATTGGTTGGATATTTTCACAGATAAGGCATGGTGATGCTCGGTGGTGAAAATCAAGGATGAGATACTATATGTTGGGGAGGTTGTGACACCATACATATATATGGGGTATGATTTCAATCTAATATTTCTTAAACATCATATATTTTTATGAATTACGAGAATTTGAGGTTTTGGTAGAGGCTCATTTTTGGGAAATATGCCAGATATTGGGACATCTGTCCTTTAATAAAACTTATTAGGTAATCCATGGGAGAGTTAGTGGTAGTAGTGACTCTCATAGGGTTAGTATGTGGATGGTGACCCTTGATTGGGTTCCTAGTGCCCACCGGGTACCCGATGTTTGGTGAGTGGGTACTCGATGGGTTGCTTCATTGATTATCTTAGATTTTTTAATTAATTATTTTCTTGAGATTTTTATAAAATGATAAATCTTCCCCAATTGGAGTAGTACTATCCATAGTTCCCCTTTATCTCCTTCTCATTATTTTTTTTCAATTTTTTTGTTTACTTCATTCAGTCATATATTCGAGTTTCATTCATATATTTGGGTTCCTTTGGGTGAGTTTAACACCCCTCGCCCCTTACTTATAGTTTTCTCTCACTACATTTCAATGAATCATCATCCAAGCCAAAATTTCAATATTTTCATTAGATTTTATGATATTTTTTGTTTAAGGATGAACTAGTCAATGATATTTGACAAGGAAACTACTATACTCACATAGGTTGTCCCTTCATTTATCAATGGTATTCAATAATTTTGAATGCATCATATGAAATTCTGAAAACACTAATATGTTTTTATGCCCTAAACCTAAATTAAATTGGTTCTCTTAATTACATAGAGTGGAATTAAATCTTAATAGATCATAAGATGACGGTGTGATGTGTAAAATTATACTACTGGTCAACAATGACCAATTCTAATGTGAATTTATATGTAAAACTATAACACTATATCTAGTATGGGTGACTTTGATTGAGAAATGGTCCTAGGATCCTAGTGTAGCTCCCTAGTGTACTCCTTGGTAAATATTTTATTTAGTTAGTTCTAGGATAGAGGTGATATGGCCTAGGCGTGAGACTTTGAAATGAGTTGATGGATTCATAGAATAAATCATTATGTGTTCATGACTATGACTTATTTATATTTCTTTAAAATGATAAATAATTTATTATAATACCCCTTTGGTATATTTTTGGACATTATCCACTTTAGGTTATTTGGTAGTGGTGCTTCATCCATCTTTGTTATATAGAGGTATCTCAACCATTAGAATAAGATTGGTGATCCATTATTCACCATGATGGAAATAGAATGGTGGATAATCATCCATTTATATGAGCTATCCTGGTGGTACCTCATCTACATAGGGACTAGTTCTGATGGTACATTATCCACACAATATTTTATTCCATTTGACGTTTTATATAATTGATATGTTTGGTATCGATGAAACATCATACATATAGAGGATGTTATTGGTGGTAATTTTTTCACCTATAAATGTTTTCTTGATGGTTAATCATCCACATGGAGAATTGAGATAGTGCTATGTAATTAACTTAGATGATATGTTTTGGTGGTTCCTCATCCACATGAGCTATAAAACTATGGTATATCATCTAACTGAGTGTGTATAGTGGCGGTGTATCATCCACTCAAGGCTAGAGATGCCTCATTCTCCATTGAAATTGAAATGGTGATAGATAATTTACCTGAATGGGTTGTGATAGTTACACATAATTAACCATGTTTTCTTTCAATGACGACAACTCATTCACCTCATGATTCTTGATGTAGATATCCTATTCACCTTGATCATTATATGAGGACTGATATATCATTCACACTCAAGGTGTGTTCAGACCATGGGTACATCATCCCATTCTAGAAGTGGATGAAGTAGGTATAGTACCACATGGATTGGAGGGAGCACTCCATGGGGTTATAGGTTAATTATTATTATTATTTTTTTTATAAATTTATATCCAGCCCGAAACTAGGTTTATTAGACTTTTTAGGGACACCCTTTTAAGTGAAATACTAAATTTCACTAACACAATGCTCAAGTACCTTTCTACATAAGTATATTTTATGTTTCATAAATCAATTATGGAAAATTTACCACTAACTATGATTGGGTGAGTAGGAGGACCTTTTTTTGAGTTGGGGGAGGGAATTGGGAAAAGACCTAAGAGGTGTTTTATTTCTATATCCAGTTTTATTTAATTTTGAGACCTGCTGTATATATCTTTTCATGATAGATATTTTGTGTGGTTGTATGACATTTAAAATTACTCATTTGGATAGAGAATGATGTTGATATTTATTTCTAGAAAACATTTATCTCTGATATCATTTATTACTATAATATTTTTTGTTATGACTATTTCCTTGATATTAATTCCACCATGTTTTGATGGTTATCTGTATTTTGGGTATAAACTCTCCCATTGTTATATTTACCCTCACTACAATTCAGCATATTTTAAAATAAAATGAGTTTTTATTGAGGACTAGAACACCTAGTTCAGTCATGATTAAGGTGAATATGATCAAGGATTTTTAACTGTGGGTCTTATACCTTCATATTCTTCTAGAAAGTTTTAAATTTGGTTCGTATACAAGGATTAAATCATAGATCTCACCAAAAAATCAATTTAATAAAATATAAACATTCAATATTCTTTTGGTAGGTGGTATATTATTCCTTTATGAATATTTATTTATCATAATTTTCTAGAATAAATCCATATCTCTTAGGTTTTTCGTGAATCCTATCATAACTGCAAGGTTATTATGTAATATGAGTCTTTTTTTTTCAATATCTTATGGAAATGACTCATTATCTATCCCGCAAACTATTCTTGTATTTTGTTCTTGAACATATCTAAGTGCAACTTTCCTCTCACCAATATATTGATTAATGTGATCTATCAGAAGGAAAAGATCATGTGAGGAACTATTACAAATTTTTTATGTTTGTTTCACCTTTATTTTATTTCTTACTTTTAGTTTGTTTCATAGTAATTTTATTTTTTTATCATCCTTTTTATCACATTTATATCAAAATACTCATATTAAATGCCTATTTCACCATAGAATTAATTGAAAATGCTTTATGAATTTCCTAATTTAAGTTGTTTGAACATTTAAAGAAATTTTTTTCTAATAAAGGAATGTTATTATGAGTAAAGATTTAATATTAATGAGTGATTTTAGTAAAACTAGACATATTTAAATGATATATATGATTATGTATTTATGAATCCTTTGAGATAGTGATTCCATCTATGTGAGTTTTTATGAATTAATTATTTCATTTAATATCGACACACATCATTACACAGAAAAAATATTTGTAAATCTCTATTATATAGTTGAATGTATTTATATGTTAGGTTAATTTTAGCCCACTTTAAAGAATGTTTTTTTCAAAATGTTCATTTCTTACCCGAAAATCTTCATTATGAAAACATATTGACCGACAATTAATACCTAATGTTTTTTTCGAACTAAAAAATATCCCTTAAAATATTTAATAATGATTAAAAATAATAAAAAATAATAAAAAACACATAGAATGAAACTAGATGATTTGAATTCCAAGAATTCTCAAGTGATTGGGGTTTGAAATTCATTTTTAAATGGTGAATAATAATTTAAGTAGATAATAACCATGTAATAATTTTTTAAAAAAATAACATATTCTTGAAATGATAATTTATTAAAAAAAATTATTATACACTGTTAAAATAACCTATATGAATTTTAGAACACGAGTAAAGGATATATTTTTTTATAATATTTAAATAGTGGAATTTAATTATTTCAAGGAATTTTTTTTGAATTCATGATATACTTAATCTAAAAAAGTATATAGTTAGGTAGTTCATTTTCATGGTTTCCAGTAAAAATTTAAAAAGAACCATTTTATGATTTTATGGGATGAGTGTAAGTATTTTTTTTCTAGTCGTAAATCTTTTCCTAGGATTATAAGACTTCAATAATTTTCCAAATTTTGGGCTATTCTAAGACTTCTCTACACTCATCTTAAGAATTTTTTCCTAGGAGTAAGAAATTTCTAGTTAATGTAAGGCTTTTCTATCCATCATAAGGTTTTGGGGTTTTTCTATTCTTTGGATAATCTTCACATTGACTAGTCACACCATAATGGTTAGCCACAATTGTAATGTGTACCTACTGAAAACTAAGTTTATTTCTCTAAATCCCATACACTAAAGGCCCATTCAACCTAACCAAACCTTTATTTGACTATACTAAAATGTAGAAAATATTTTTACCTCTTTTTTCTTCTTGAATGAATATGTAGATTGATTATGGTGATAATTTCTAAGATGGGAAGATTCAAGAAGATTCACTCAATTGAATTCATCATAACCCTCAAGTTGGACACATGCCATGATTTCGAAGAAGGAGTATACATAAGATCATGGAACTAACATTAAAGAATATTACAAAAGTTATAAAAACCCTCCAATTAATTAGAATTAGTTTTTTCTACTCACATGGATGAATCTTTGAAATGTTTAAGGAAACTCTGATAATTATTCTATAAATAGAGAGATATTCATTTATGAGAAAGAGATACTTCCATGATTACATGATCAAGAGTTTCTATAAATATTTATTTTATATATTTCTTCATTACCCTTTTTTTAATTATAAATTGATGGTACACAAAGCCCTTTTTGGATGAGACGAGGGGACTCCTTTCACGCCACATAATGAATTCAATGATTAATTGATCATTCTATTCTATTTATCTCCCAGGATGTTTTTAATTTTTGTATGATATATAATATTTCCAAAGAGTTATCAATTTGATATTATTCTTATCACATATTTAGTTTTTACACATAGGCTACCCAGCTAGTCTTCATTGCCTATGATAGTGATTAGTTAGATAAACCATAGGTAATGTGAGTTTTTTAATCACTAGGATAGGATATGGAATATGTTTTTATGATTATTTTATATGACTACCTGAACCGAAATCATTAGGTTGGGTGATAAATTTATATTTCATTTTATAAGAGAGAGAAAATGAGATCAAAGAATATAATAATGATTTAACATGAAAGGGGGAAGGATATCCAAGGATAGAACACATTATGTTGATCCAAATTTAAATCCAATATAATAACTTCCTTCACACATTAACCCACTAGACAAGATAACAACACACCCAAAACAATATTCTCTCTAGAGAAAACCTAAGTACACTACTACTGTATATTATTTAGTTTCAAATTTTATTTTCTAACATCTCCACAACAGACCATTCATCAACCCGACACTGTTGAAGATGAGAGAAATATTGTGTCTTACATTTGTTTAAAATTATTTCAATACATGACCATGTATAGTTTATCTAACCTCATTGGTCTTGATCTATAGGTTCAAAAGATTATCCTATAAAATATTTAGAACTAATAAATCACTAAGGTAGTGGAAATGGATTTTTTCTGCATTCCATTGACTAACTCGCTGTCCCCTTCATCTTTTTCAACTAGAGTTACTATATGTAGTGAAAATACAGGTGAAAATGTATCTCAACTAAATATTAAAATAATAAATTATAATTCACTAAATTTTTACAATAATAACTGGTAGTAAAAAATAAATAACTAATATAACTTTTAAGTTAGAACATGAATGACCCAACACCTTCCAAATTTTCATGTCCTAGTTAGAGAGGATCCTAGAAAATATTTAATATAAATTTATAATGTTTATAGTAATTTCAAACTGATAGATGTTGCGAAAGATCAAGTTAGATATAGTTATTTCCTTTATATCTTGAAGGAAAAACCCAGGGATGGCTCTACAGCCTCCAACCTAAGGATATCACTTCTAGGTATGAACTACAAAAAGCCTTCCTCCAAAAATATATCCCCTCCTCAATGAGTACCCATCCAAAAAAATAAATCTATGTGATCAAGTAGAAAAGTGGATAAAATATCTATATATTTTTTGGAGATATTCAAGTGATCAAATAAATATTTCCCACAATAACCTTATTAAGAGAACCATTTCTTTGTATTTTTCTACCAAGGGTTGATGGAAAATGGCCATAACATACTGGGTGCTTCCTTTAGCAGAGCATTGATTGAAAAGACACATGCTAATAACAGAGAACTTATTGATAGGATCTCTCATAATTCCCAAAAATTAATTAAAAGAACATCTAAAGGAGGAGTCAATGAGTTCTAAATATTCAACTCACATTTACTCGAACATAAAGTTGTTGTACTAACCTATCCAGTGATACAATTTAATAAAAATAATGTATAAGTGACATCACTTACTACACACCCTGAAGTATGCCAAATTTTCTACTCTCAAGGCCACTACACTGATGGCTACCCTCATGTTTAACATACGGGAATCTATGATTCCATGTTACAAAAACATTCTAGTAATAATGAAAAAATGACCATAGATATGAATTTTTTATAATATTCAATATAGATATGGGATTTAATAGCAGTAAAAACTACCATTACAATATAATTTCTAACCATATTTCCAACCTCCAACATACCAAAGAGTTAACTCTCAGCCTTATATGAGAAATAAAAATGATAAAACTCAAGATATCTACATAACAGACATATTGAGATAGCCTGTGGTGTCACAAAATAGCCAACATAATAGTCTCACCACTCATGGATTTGAACTAATGAATCAAAAAGGATATTTTTTTCAGATTAAGTATACTCTCAATAACTTGGTAACTAAATACTTGAGTGAGATTCACACCCAATAAATTCCTAACCCCAAGGGAAATGTTATTTTTATTAATTTGATAAGTGGTTTGGATGTGGAAATTAATTATGAACCTAAACTAGAACTTGAATCTGGTAGTGAACAGACCAAGTTTAAGGATGAACTAGCCTTATTAGAATATCACAGATAGGTAACTAATGAGACACCCTCATTCAATAAGGATAAAATACAGGTTAAAATTTAATACCCACATTAACCCCAACCTACCTTTTATACAATAATAAAATAACCTAAGAAAACTCAAGAAAATTTATTATAATAAGATATTATGGAAATATTTAAATGTGTGGAGGTCAATATCCACTTGTTAGAATCCATTGACAAAATTCAAAGGTATGAAACATTTCTCAAGGAAATTTGTACTAGGAAGTATAGATTAAAAGGTCATGAAAATTTAATTTTATGTAGAAATTTATCTTCTCTTATTATCCCACAAATACCTAGGAATTGAAAATACCCAAGTACATTCACTATCCCTAAAACTATTTCATTACCCACCATTTCTAATTCATTGTGTGATTTGGATGCATTGATTAGTGTAATTATTTATTTAGTTTAATCTTCCCCACAGGTTGAAGTGATCAAACCCATCCAATTTTTTATTAATTGGATAATTGAACCACTACCTACCCAGTTATAGTAATAGAGGATGTTATGGTTATTTTACAAGTATTTTTGTTCCCTGATTACTTCTATATTTTAAATATGTTGGAATAAAGATATAAGGTTCATTACCTTACTATTATTGGTTATCTATTTCTCAATATGGTCAAAAAATAATAAATGATAATGAATGAACTCTTTTAATAAATCTTATATAAAAAATGAATTTTAATATTCTTAATTTAATGAAATAACCCCCATTAAATCACTTATAATTATCTTGTAATTCCAAAGAGGATATTTAATTATTTGATGAAAAATTATATTTAGAGAAGTTCTAGAAACACAAAATTTCATTGAGAAATAAGTTTCTAAAAAAGAACTTAATCTAAAATATTTTTTATGTTCTAAATATCATGAAGAAATTGATGGAAATTATTTGGAAAATTTACTCATAAACTATCACGTAAACACATTATTTATATGTGTAGGCTACCAGCATGGATAATAATAAGTTGAAAAAACATTTAAAAACCCCTTGATCTAGAATTGAGACATATTCCATATAATTTATAATATGATTTTCCTTCAAAAAAATGTGTAACTCTTAGTGATAATATAAAAAAATATAACTCAACAAAGAGAATTTTTTAATAAATATTGAAATAAAACATTAGGGAAGTAGGTTGGATAGTATTATCAATTCCAAGGATTGTCCATACCACCTTTATGTATAAGATTATTCTAGAAAATGAGTCCAAACCAATGATACAACCCCAAAGTAGGCTCATCCCGACCCTCTTAAAAGTTTTAAAAAATGAAGCATAAAATTATTTAGGAGATGGAATCATATAACTAATATCAATCTCCCAATTGGTAAGTATCATTAAAATCATCCTAAAGATAACATGATACATAACTATAAAAAATGGTAATAATGAGTCACTACCAAAAAGTATTTATAATATTAGGAGAGTTTGCATTGACTATATGAAATTGAACCATGTGACCCTGAAGGACCACTTCTCCATTACCTTTATAGACCAAATTTTTGAGTGACCTCTGGGGAAGGGTCAGTACTATTTACCTGATCTATTTTTAGGTATTTATAGGTTTTAATAACTCCAAAATACTAGTATAAGACTATATTAACCTACCCCTTTGGTAGTTTTTCATACCAAATGTTTCCCTTCAGTCGTTGTAATGTCCCATCTACCTTTTAATGGTCCATGATGAGTATCTTTTCATATTTAATTGATATATTTTTGGAGGTATTCCTATAATTATTTACTATTTATATAACATGTTTTAAATCATATATTAGGATTGTGGAGAAGTGTTAAGAATATACATTGAGAAAAAATTAGTTTTAAACTTTGAAAAGTGCCATTTTATGGTGGAAAAAAGGAAATCTGTTGGGTAAAACAAATTTTTAGTATGTAATTGAAGTTGATAAGGCTAAAATTGATGTGATTTATACCCTTCCTTATCCCACCATAGTGAGATGTCTCCTATAATTTCTAACACATGGTAGATTTTATAGAAGTTTTATTAAGGAATTTAAAATATTAATTCTACCCTAACAAACTTACTCAAAAATGAAACTATTTTTTATGATTTTTTCATGATAAATTTTGATAATCTCAAAAGGATTCTAATCACAACTCCCATAATCTTCCCACATAATTAGTTTTTCCCCTTTGAGATACTATGTGATTCCTCTAAAAAATATGTAGGAGATGTGTTATCATAGAAAGTTAATGAGAACATAAAATTGGTTGCCTACAATTATTAAGACATCAATATATATACCAAATAAATTAATCAATAACCAAGAAAGTGTTTTTTCCATTTTTTCTATAATTGGAAAAAATCAAGTCATACCGTTTTGGATGCAAGGAAATTATTTACTTTGATCATGTAGCAATGATATATTTGATCATGATGGATGATATGAAACCAAGACTAGTGAGGTGGATTTTACTACTACAATACTTTAATTTGGAAATCCATGATAATAATGGATATGAATATATGGTTGTATACCACATTATTATATTGCTTCATATTGCTAAGATAGAACAACAAACTGAAACAAAGATAAATGACTCATTCACTGGTGATGAATTTTGTAAAGTCACCCAAGTGCCCAGGTAAGCTATTTTGGTCAATTATATATCCACATAAAATGTAACTCCATTATTTCCCAAGAATCAAAATTCTAAATTTAATTCTATGTCAAAGTATTATTTTTGGGATGATCCATATTTGTGGAATATTTGTAAAAAACAATTACTTATGTATCCCTAAGTAAGAAATTAAATGTATGCTTACTTTTTTCATACACTAACATGTGGAGGGAATTTTGGGCCTTAGATAATAGCTAGAATGGTGTTGAAAGCTATATTATTTTGGCCATTAATTTTTAAAGATTCACATAAATTATTAATGATAATCCCAAGATTCCTATTTAATTGTGAAATTTATAGAAGATATTTAATGTGAAAAACAGTTTATTTTCTATGAAAAAAATTAATTTCAAGGGATTATATTTTATGGGTTTATTTCATATATCACTTGTTTTCTCCTCTATATTATTAAAAGTGGACTGTATTTCTAAGTGGACTACGTCAAAATAAACTATAACTTATGATTCTACTATTGTTATTGAATTTCTAAAATCAAACATTTTATGTAGGTCTAGAGTGCCTAAATGAACATTCAGTGACCAAGGAACACACTTTTAAAACAATAATATGGAAGATGTAATAAATAAATATAGATTTAATCACAATACCTCAACTATATGTCACTCACATAAAAGTGAAAAAATGGTGGGGTAAAATAAAAGGATAAAGAGGATTCTTGCGGGGACAGTACACCCCACCCGAAAGGAGTAGAGTAAAAATATATAGGATGCATTATTGGCATATAGAAATACCTATAAAACCCCCTTAGGTAAGTAAACTTGTATAAATTTTTATAGTAAGAACGAGAACTTTATTATTTAGTTGTAGTGAAAGGTTTCTTAGGTCATAAAGAATGTAAACCTGGAATTTGGAAAATTTGGAGAGTAGAGGAAGTTAGAAATGATGGAACTAGAAGAACACAGAATGGAATCATATAATAATTCACTATTATTAAATGAGAAGCTTAGACTTTCCCATGACAATATCATCTAGAAAATAATCATTAATATTTGAGAAAAATTATTTTTATTCTCTTCATGAATGAATTTCATTCCTAGTAATATTTTTTCAAATGGATTAGTCCATGTATATTGATGTATAATTTCCCATTTAGAGGTGTTGAGATAAAAGAATAATACTTGAAGAAACTATTTAAGGTAAATTAATAATATTTGAAAAATATTTATGAATCTTTTTGGAAAGACACAATACAGGATTCCAAGATCCTCCCTACTACCATTGAATAAAGGAATGATAAGTTATCTCTTTCCCTTAGTATGGATATTATTTCATTAAATATATTTTTTTTGGGAAAAAATGCATGAAGTAATTGATGGTAATGATGTTTTGGATAAGTTTAATTAAGAGGAAAAAGTTGAATACGATCTAAATTCCTTATATGTTATATTAACTCATATTGTATTTTCCTTCGACTAAAATGAATCACATAGCTATGGAAATACCTACTTTTAGGGTTTTTATATAATTTTTTTAATTTTTTATCTTTTAATGTGATTTTAGGATAAGAAAACATGATATGAATATGTTCGTACCCATGAAAAATACTATGCTAGAGTAGAAAGAGTTTATTGTATTTGAAATTGATAGAGTTAGATGATTGATAAGTGAAATTACCACAGATTTTATAGAAGTCTTTTCTTTTGAATTGGGAAAATAATTGTAAATGAAAAAGAACTAGTTGAACCCAAATCATAGCTATATGGAACTATAGAGATGAAATAAAACCTAGGTAATATACCATTAGTGAATAAGTATCACCTAAGGGAACCTCCCAAAAAGGTAAATAGATTACACTTATGAACTAGAGTAAAACAAGCTTATGGGATCAAATATGGATGTATTCATAACCCAACATAAGAACATGTTCATGTGTTAAACATAAAATGAGAGTTAAAGTGGCCTAAGAGCCTATTTCTTAAGAACTTATTCTATTCCTTGACTATTACAATTGTTCTTGTTGGATACCTACAATATTAGTTTATTTTAGTTCTAGGTTTATCTACACTCATTCAATAACTGTTTTGTGATAATCTAGTCATAGAAATTTAATAAGTGTTAATTGAAAAAAGTGGTAGATAGAATTGGGGAATTCTAAACTTTGATGCACTAGGGGAAGATAATATATCTGAATGTTATTTATAGAGTATCAATGAAGGGTGAAAATGATACTAGGAAAGGGAGTTTATGGGAAGTTTATTTATAAAGTTCCACTTCATAAAAACATTATTCCACAAGTTTCTTTTCTATTTAAAACATGAATAAGATGTTTTGTTTGAATTTAAGTGATAAATTGAATTAAAATAATAAAGGAAGAAAGGTAATTTAGACAATGGAGGAATATGTGATTTTATTCTTCTACAGATTGTGTACTTAAGTATATACCTAAGTAACTATTCAAATAATTTAATTCACAATATTTCTTATGAGTGAAAAAAGTATTTGTGGGTAGTGGTGAAATGAGAATTTATTAAAAATATTATTTTTTATTCACTAATAAAATACCCTATATCCATTTAAAAACCTAGGTAAATCATAGTATTTTTAAAATATTTTAATAATTGAATTTTATATTTTTAGGGAACTTGATTTTTAATTCACTCTATACATAATCTGAAAAATTATACATTGAAAGATTCAATTTTCATTGTTTCGAGGGAAAATATAAAAAGAAGTGACATAAGGCTTTTCCAAGTTGATTGTTAGACTTTAAAACTAATTATAAAGATATTACCAAGATCATAAGACTTTAATACTACCAAATTTCAATCTGATCATCATTGTAAGGATGTCTAGTCTCGCTATAAGCCTTTTTTTCTCGAGTTTAAGGATTATTGAGTCAATTTAGTGCTTTTACAATCATCTTAATTCTTTGGGAATTTGATATTTCTCAGAGAATCAATCCATCCACCATTAACACTATATTGGTTAAGCCCATTTTTGAAGTCCACCAACTTTGGACCAAGTCTATTTCTCAAAATCCCAGGCACTAAGGGCACATTACACCTATTAAAACCTTTATTTTATTATACTATGATACAATATTACTTTTTACCTCAAGATTCTTCTTGAAAGGGTATGGAGCTCAAATATGGGAAATATTTCAAATATGAATAGATTTGAGAAGATTCTCTTTACTAAATACATCATGACTGTGAAATTTTACACATATTGAGCTTATAAGGAAGGATAATTCACTAGATATTGGAACCAAAAATGGTATTTATTCTAGAAATTATTAAAACCCCAAAGGAAGTAGGATAATTTTTTGCGTTCACATGGATGAAAATTTGAAGCATGTAAAGAACCTTCGATCATTATTCTTTAAATTAGTAAATATTCATTGAGAGATAGAAAATTCAAAAATTACTCAATCAATGGTTGTTTTTACTATTAATTTTCTATATTTATTTCTTCCCATTTACTATAATTATATAGTTAAGTAACAATAATACCTTAGTGGCTAATACAAGGATATTCCCTTCACCCATCATTTTGAATTCAACGATAAATTTATAATTCTATTCTATTTACCTACTAGGAAATTTTTAATTACTGTAATCTATAGGATATTTTAATTATCTTATTCAATTTAAATTACTATTCTCTCATATTTAGTTTTCCTAGCTTGGCCACCTGGCTAGTCTTCATTTCTTATGATAGTGAGACGTAAGATGAACTAAGGGTGATGGAAAAATTCTAGGAAATGGGATAGTATTAGTAAGTGTTTGTAGTTGTTATTTCATTCTAATTCATGGAACAAAATCATTAGGTCAGGGTTATCAATTGAGATATCATCTAATTAGTGAGACAACATGAGAGAAAATAATATAATAATGATTTAACAAGAAATGCAAGGGGATATCCAAGGTTAGGCCACATAATTTTGAATGGAATTTTAATCTAATCCAATCACATACTTCACACACTAGCCCCATTAAATAAGATGAAAAAATACACAAAACAATCCCCTCTCTATAGGAAAATATATCCCTATACTATTTAATTTTATTCGTGTTCAAATTTCATTTAGTGATGGCCCTATGACAAGATGTTAATCACATATATTTAATGAATATGAAGTGGAAATGTATGCAGGAAATGGTTTTCCAATACACATTTTGGGATTTAGTGGCATGTTTTAATAAAAAATTTTCTTTTATAGGATGAATATTAGGAATATATATGCTTTTTATGATATAATTTATGAAAAAATATTTTCCATGATTATTGGGATTGAATCCTAGGAAATCAAACTACCTTAATGGGATTTAATATTATAGATCATGTGTAATTAATACAACTTTTTAGTTATGGAAATATTATCATAACATGTTGGTTGAGCACCATAGGTAATTGTATATAAAACTTACAAAATCAATCCTTCCTAGAAAAAACACACAAAAACTAAAAAAAATATTACCATTGTGTTTACCCTATATAAATTAAGGTAGTGTATTTTTGGGTCCAAAGTGATTGTGTATTCTAACGATTCATCCCTCTAGTGTCTCCTTCAGACACTAGTTTCCAAAATATGACTAATTAATTGGATTCTCATTCTTTAAGAATTAAATTTTTAAATTAAGGATAACAAAAGGAGTGGATAATATGGAGACTGAATATATCTAAAAGATCCTTCCATATTTAGGAATTCACTCTACACCCATATATTCCCATAATTTACATGTTTTAGGATAAGTAGTTGTATCGATTGAAAGATTATATTTTCTAGTATCATAACATTATAAAATATTTAGTAGCATATTATATTACTTATTATTTAATAAGAACAACGTTTATTATCTTAAACATGAGTCCTATTGGTATATTTTGGGATAAGTGGGCCACTTCAATCCCCAATAGAATACACACAAGGTTATTGATTATTGGTTATCTCTACCAACATTATTTTGGGATGCCCATGATTTTTGTAGATATTTTTTTCATAATTAAAGGAAAAGGAATGTCTCTAAAAGAAATGAATTTCCCCAAAAATCCATATTATTCCATGAAATTTATGATGTTTGGGGTATTGACTTTATGTGGACATTTCTTTGTTCCTATAGAAACATATACTTTCTTATTATAGTGGATTGTGTGTAAAAATATGTAAAATCATGATCCACATAGACTGGTGACTCTAAAGTAGTTATTAAAATTTTGATAAACTAAATCTTTTGTAGGTATGGATTATCTAGGTTTATCATCAAAAACATTTCTAATTTTTTCATCCACACAATACTAACACTTTTATACTATTATGTAATAAAAAATAAAGTTTCCATATCCTATCATCCCTAAAATAATGGGAACTTTGAGTTTTCTAATTTAGAGGTAAATAAATACTAAAATATAGCCCAACCCAATAGAAAATATTGGATTCATATAGTTGATCATACTTTATAGTATTACCATTATGTTTTCAAAACTCTAAATAGCATGTCACAATATTTTTTTTTATATTTTGAAAGAGTTTAACCTCCCCATTATTATAGATAACTGTGATTATTTGGCCTTAAAATAAGTTCCATTATAATATTTCTAGTGAAATTACTCAAAAGAAAATTTCATATTTATAAGTTCTTGGAAATAAAAATAGATTCATATAAGAACATTAGAATCTACAAGGAAACTACCAAGACTACCCATGACTACCTCATCCTTCATCTTTAGTTCAACATTGGGAATACGGTACTACTTTAAAATGAAAGGATAAATTTTCACACAAGTAATATTTGTTCCCACTTATTTAAACCATATACTATCTCTAGTGTCTATCCTTTTGGGTTTGTGTAAATTAAAAATGAGGAAACCCAAAATATGTTCACCGTTAAAGGGAAATAGCTAAAACAATTCCACAAAACCCATTCATAGTATATAGTAGATGAACTCTACCTTTAATAATCCCACTATTATTGACTCTCACATGGTTATATCCTTATTTCTCACATGATCAATAATTTGCATTAAAATGAGGACATTAGAAAATTCAATGTGTGGTGTAGGGGGAGAGAAAATTTAATAAGTTATTTAGGACTTTTGTGTGTGTATTTTTATTATTTTAATAATCTTCCATCATTTTCTATATCATTATCCTATGGAATGGTGTTTTTGATGTTTCATTCATCTTTCATGCTTTTTTGATCTTTTGAATTGTTGAATATTTATTTGATGTTTTATTTCTTTATTTATATTTTTTAACTTCCTTACTAAAATAGTAATATTTAATATCTATCTCATCATAGAATTTATTGAAAATGCATGTTTAATATCTTTATTTCAAGTTGTTTTAACATTTAAAAGAAATTTATTTTACTTATTTCATGTGAGTATGAGTAATGATTTAACATTAATGGGTTATTTTACTTTAATTGGTTATTTTTCAATGATATGATAAGCTATTTCGCTATAAAACTATAAAGTTATTAATATAATCTATGTGAGTTTTTTATGGGGAATTAATGTCATTTAATATCTCTGTACATTATTTCACACAATTAGGAAATATGAACATTTTAAAATTAATTAATGGTATTTATAAATTATGTTAATTTTAATTGTATTTAAATAATGGTTTTCCTATAAGTCTATTTATATATGGCTGATTTCATTATTATACAATCACTACTACAAAAGTGGCCTTTTAACAGTGTTAGAATAGGCCTTTATTAGTGATAAAAACACTGATAATCATAGCTTGGTTAAAATCCTAAAGGTTTTATTAGCATGAAAAGAGTGTTATTAAATGCCTCCATTAACAGCTCTATAAAAATAATGGTTAAACAATACCTTTAATATCACTTTTTTAGCACTCTTACATTGACCTTTTAATGAGTATTTTTTAGCACTATTCGAGGGGGCCTTCAACTGCACTGTTTTAGTGCCGATAAATGAAGTTCTATTAAAGGGGGTAAAATTATATTTTTTCAAATGTCCATGAGCCCGACCCCCTTTATCAGTGCTTCCAAGGCACCTTTAACAGCGCTCCCCCACATTTATCCGCACTTTTCACTCCACCACCCCTTTTATTAATGCTTTGAAAATTTACAACCTTGTGGGTGCCCACCTGGATTTGAACCCTCCATCTCTCCTTTGAAGATGGAAATCCTTTACCACTACATTGTGTTCTTTTCTTGTATGTTTAATGATATTTATATTTATTTATATTTATTTACACATATATTTTTTATTCATATATTTATATAATTATTTTAAATAAATTTATACAATATATGTGTGTGTGTGTGATATATATATATATATATAAATATATTATATATTATATTCATTTACATATACTTGAATATAATATAAATATATATCTGTTAATTAATACACACATAAATATAAAAATTATAAATATATTTTTGTAATGTAAAAAATAATTAGATATTGTTTTAAAAACATTTTTAGAATATTTATTTATTTACATATATTAGAATATATATTTTTACATAAATATGATGATATATGTATTTATATGAGTGATTTATTATAAGTAAATATAAGAAAACATATATATATATATATATATATTTAATGGTAAATAAAATTATATTGTGAAAAAATATATAAATTCAAAACCATAATATCAATATGAAAGTAATACCTTGTAATAAATTCAGTCTCCATAAAGAAATGGCAATAAAACCCCCTTAAATGAGACTGGAAATCCATTAAATGTTAAAAACATTTGGGTACCCCGACTAAAAAATCAGTTTTGGATGAATTCATGTATTTTCTAGCCTCTAAAAATGTGAAAACGGTTTTCCTCTGTCACTGATGTCATAGAGATTGTCATAGGCTTTTATTTGATATGTTTTAGATCCCAAACGGATACCCAAATCAAAAGTTATGGTCTTTTGATGTTTGAGTTATTTTTTCAACTTATTTTATATATTTTATTTATTTTTTGATTTTTGTTATCTTAAAATTGATATTAAATGACTATTAATATTTGATAATAATAAAATTAAAAATTAAAAATATATTTTTAATTATTTTATAATACATTTTCACTTAATATCTAATATATTAAGTGTAAATTCCTTTTTACCTTATCTAAAACATATTTTGAAAAATATATATTATATTCGTATCAATATATTTATATTTATATATTAATATACAATTTTTAATGATTTTTTTGAAGGGTACCATTATCAGCGCTACTAAAAAAGTGCTGATAAAGGGGGTCTTTATCAACGCTTCTAAAAAAGCACTGATGACCCCCATTACCAATGATTTTTTCTAAGCACTGATAAAAGACACCATTTATCAGTACTTTTTTAAAGCAATGATAAAGGGTTGGTGTTTATTAGTACTTTGAAAAAAGTTCTTTTAAATACCTCTTATAAAAAAATTAGTCCTGACAAAGGGGGTGTTTAATATCATATTTAGCTAGCACTCGATAAACCTAGCTTTGTAGTATTGTAGGATTAACTAATATTGATACCTAATTTTTTTATTAAAAAATCATTAAAAAACCATAATGATAATAATAATTACATAGAACGACATATTGGATGAAATATAGGGTCTCACATTTAGGAATTATTAATTAAGTAGGTTTTGTAATTTGAATGCAAAGGATAAGGATAAATTTTGGTGGAAAAAGATCAAGAAAGTATTTTTTTTTTTAAAAATGAACACTATTTACTGAATAGAAAGCGAAATTATAAAAATGAAATTTTTGGTACACACAGAAAAATTTGGGGTTTTATTACAATGTTTTACTCATGAATTTCCATTCTATGATAAATATCATGCATCTCCTTAAGTTTAATTCTAATACAATTTATGGGACACTCATTTCCAAACTTACAAAGATTGAATCCTTGGTGTGATTTTGGATTTCTCATATTTCTATAATTAATTTAATTACTTTTAGAAGTTAAAAAATCATATATCAGTGACTTTTTCATTCATATATCATCATTTTTTTGAATATAATGAATTGTGACTTTTCATAGGAGTTAAAATTTTTATGTGTGGGGGTTTGATTGTATAACGGTTCACTATTTTATTCCTCCCTTATACCAATGCTTTAAATTTCTTTTGTATTTTATTTTATAAACCAAACAATCAACTGAAATTCATATATTAATCATGGGATTAATTATAAATACAATTAAAAAAAATGAAATTTCACTTGTTTTGATCTTTTCATTGTATTTGAAAGTGGTTTGGATAGTCCAATATGAAGTTGGAGAAAAATATACCAAATTTCATGGATTCACAAGAACACATGTGAGTATATTTTCAAATTATTAAAAAAACTACCATCCAATTACGCTAATATTTTATGGGTTCATCCATAAGAATATTGGATACACCTCTTTTGAAGAAAATGAATATGGGTTCATCCATTTGAAGGACCAAATTAAGTGATTTATTTAAAAAATTTAAACTGTTCAAAGTAAAGAGAACAACATCATATTTTGAAGATATAACCCATACTATAACTTTAATTACTACCAAATTTTATAAGTATATATTCATTAGTCTATAAAAATCATTACTTTTTTCAAATTCAAGATAAGGCTACTTACTATTCCTAAATAGAGATTAAAACTGTATAGAAAAATTTGTGTTCAAACACCACAACCTCCCTTAGCCTATAACAAAATACCTTGGGTATCTCATTTAAAATATAATATAAAGTCAAGTTTCTATAATTTTGGAGATATTTAGGGTTATTCTCATCATATTATATGTTTTGAAGCTCCCTATCCTCATATATTGGAGTATTAACAAGCATTGAGATGAAAAATTATTTGCATTTTCAATATCGACCCATCCATATAGAAACCTCAATTTCTATTAATTATAGAGACTAAACTCAAGAGGTATAAACTGCCATATAAAAAAATTTCATTGTACATTTTTGTATATAGTTAATTAAATATTTAAATAACTACACAACATGTACCTGGATTTCTCAAAATTGTGTAATATATATACTTATGAATATACAATTATAAATATATACAATATACAATATATTTTATATAATAATAAAATTAGTGTATTATATTTAATTATATATATATAATTATTTTTTAAAAAGTAAAAACATCATATATATATAATAGATGAATAAAAACCAAGAATGATTCTTGAGCCGATGGTTGGGAAAACATATGGGAATTGTCTAGTCACTAATTTGAACACCTTCCTCACAATCTATTTTGGATTCATTTTTTTTATTTTTTACATGTCATACATTCTTGTGCACGATGTTTGTAAATTTTTTGAAAAAAATAAATAATAAATGAATAATAAAATAACATAATAGAAAAATGACATAGCCTTGCTGGCTATGGATTAACCATGGAATCAAACTGGTCAAGTGTTTGAATCCTGCCCAAACCATGATATAACGACCCTAACTCTAGTAACCCAGAGCTGGTGTCTACTTTATTATATTGAAAAAAGATACAAGTAATTGCATCCCAAAGGACCAAATAGTTTATTAGTCAGGGTAAAATAGATACATACATGAAATTTACATTGTAATTGAAAACATAAATTACAAAAAATATTTTCTTTATGAACACTATTATTCCTCATACAATATCCTAACATATCAATGAAAAAACAATTCTTGATATCTTGTGGAAAATAAAACATAAGAAGCTAGGGATCCTATATGCTCAGTATTAATTTGAATACAATGAAAGATATCATGAATAAATAAGAACAATTAATATAACATGATAAATAGTATAAACAGAAGCCATTTAGTCAATAAACTGTGCATAATATGGAAGAAAAAATGATGATAAAATAAAGACATATAAATAATCACATAAACATGAAACTTATCGATGGATATTACAACAAATCGAATAATCACATGGAAATAACTGATCATAGAATGAGGGAAAACATAATGTCGAACATCTAAAACTGTTAAAACCTTTCACAAAACAGTTTAAATCTGTATGTAGAAATATATATAATTTTTCCAACTGATTTTTCTCATGAGACCTATCGATACATTGAAGGGATATCTATAACCGAGACCCCCACATCACATAATAATCCAAACCCATTCCTTATATAAAATTTGTTAAAAATAATCAATATAAATATTTATATTAAAAAACTAACATATGAAATATTAATACTTACCACAATCAAATAAACATAATCATAAAACATCTAGAGTAATATAGTGAAAGGTAACAAAATTGTACATCCTCTATCAAACTGATTATAAACGATCAAGAAAATTAATAAGGATGACATCAATATAACATATCCTTATTTTATCATAATTTCAATAAAGGTTTACTATCATTGATTTGTATAAATACCATGAAATTTTAATTTAAAACATTTTTCAGGATAATATTCTTTTCACTTTGAAAATATTTTTAAAATAAAAAGTTCACAAAATATTTTGAAAATAATTTTATTTGAAAATAGTTTTATTTAAAAATTAACTTTTAAAACGTTTATAAAATCTTTTAAACTTTGGGTGGTCATGATGGTGGAAAATTCCGTTCATGCCATACACTTTAAAAAAAGATTCCTTTTGCATTTTTGGTAAAATCCAAACAAGTCTTGTTTTGAAAATGATGTGAAGATTCATTTCAAAAAAAAATTAAATATAAAAATGGGTAAAAAATTATTTAATAAATAAATTAGAAAATGTGAAAAAAATTGAAAACATTTTTAGAAAATATAGATTTTGATGAAAAAGGATTTTTGACCGAATAGAGTAATAAAATTATATTTTCTTAAAAATATTTTTTTCAACAATTTTATATACCAAAGAGTGGTAAATTGATAATATTACATGAAAATATCATTAATAACCAATGGATAAGAAAATAGATTTATTTTATGATATAAATATCAAATAATTTCTCTAAGGGAGTCTTAAACATAAACAATCCCGAATAGTGATGAAATTTTGAAATAAACCCTTACCACTTCGGAAACTATTGAATCCTAAGGAAAATGAAAGAAATAACCTCAAATGAAACATTAAATACAAGGAAGATAAATAGGTTCCTATTATAACATACCAATAGTGGATTTATATGTAAAACCCTAACCATAAACATTACACAATCTTGAGTTTTAGTGAAGAATTTTCTTTCTTTCACTTTGAGTATTTTTTAGGTTTATATTTTTTTATAATTAGTTTATAACTTCTAAATTACAAAACCATATAGTAAAAAGTCCAAAATTATGATTAGTATATATTTTATCTATAATATAAATCATTTAAAATATGGAGTTGTATCATTTCTTTAAAAATAATCATGACTTTTAAATTGACTTATTCATTTCCCTTGCCCATCCTTAAATCCTGATAAATTGAATTAAAAATGTGGGATGAGGAAAAAAAGAATATTAAGGGGTACAAAAAATAGTTACTCCAGTGAACACATGAAAACTCATATAACGTTTACCTTTAACTTTAATGTTATTTGATAACATGAAATAAAAAAATTCCACATGAAAAAAAACACATGGGTTTCTTAAAGAAAATAATTAAAACCCAAAGTAAGAAATTAAAACCTCTTTTAGTGACTGAGAGAATCATATTAATAAATCCCCTTCAAAACCTTCTAATTTTAATAACCATATTATTGAATTTCAAAATTATCATTACCCAATACATTGGAGCGCTATATGCGTGCACCCATTATTTAAGCTATAACGGGCTCACCTAGAGCGATATGTGCCACCCCATGTTTAAGTTGTAATGATATCACTCGATGCTACTTGGGAAACCCCATGTTTAAGATGTAACGATCTCACCCAACATTATCATGGCCACCCCATGTTTTAGTTATAACGGGTTCAACCAACTCTATCTAGGCATTACCATATCACATTTTAATTCTCAAGTACCATATAATGAATAAAAAAATTTATGCTTTTACTTTTCCATTATAATTTTTTTGAAAAACTTTTTAAGAATCATAAACAAATCACCTTTGGATATCAAAATACCCTTTTCTTTTAAAAACACATTTTCAATACCATAATAAAATTTTATTTTTAAAAAACCATTTTCAGTAAAAAATACCCAAAAAAAGGGAAAATGTTTTTATTTTAATAAAATATGAAACCTTTCAAAGGAAGATAAAAATAGAATAATATTCATGATGGTGGAAAGGTCATTTGATTCGTATACATTAAGAATAAAACATCACTTTTATTATTTGTCAAAACATTACATGTAAAAAACATAAAAATATTCCTTTTGAAAACCATTTAAATAAATTAATAATGATACATAAAATATAATTTATAAATATTTTATTTCCATAAACTCATTTTAAAAATATAAACTTAGAAAAGTCATATTTGGAAGGAAAACATTAAAATAATTTTTTTTAAGAAAAAGTCCCTTATCACTTTGGAAGTATTTGAGTCATAAATCAAATGAAAGGATAACATTAAACAAAACATTAAAAACCATGGGAATAGAAAAATTAATTATATAAAATATCCAAGGGTCTGTATATACACCTCATAAAATAGTATATGTGTATAACATCAAAATAAGACTCAATGAAAGGAGATTGAGACAAAGTCCCTTACCATTAGTCTGATTCACCACATGAGTATTTATCTTCCTAAAAAATAAACTTATGTTAATTATTTACATACTTGAGAAAATTTTAAAAGTTTATTATAAATTTTATCTCACTTATTAATTACTTATATACAATTACTTAATCAGTTAAGTTTAAGTCTGATGTTTTGACCATATTCGGTGTATGTGTCTTAAAACTACTTTGGAAGGTACAATATGGTCAAAAGTGTTATTATTTAAATATATATAGAATAATAATATGGAAATAATTATAATAATTATACATATATTATCATTTTAAAACCATTCATGGAATATGGTTATGAAAAATGAGCTAACGTTACAATCATGGAGATGGTAGGTCATTCGTATGCATAAGTAACGTTTCCATTTTTCAATGATCATTATGGAAAGAAGGCATGAAATATTTTATCATTTAAAAATTATAATTATATCATAAATACCATATTATTTTATTATATATACTTATATAAATCATTATTGTGATGTGTTGATGAAAAATGAATAATCACATCGCTTTGAAGAGATAGTAGTCCACACGTCCAAGAATGATGTTATCACTTTTTTAGTGAGTGAAATGGTAACAAGAAAACAATATATTATTTTTCTAGAAATATAATTATGTCATTAACATAAAAATTATTTCATTTATATCACACATATTCATTATATTTACACTCATTACATTCCATTTAATACATTAGTGGAAAACTCTTCACGTCGCTTTGCTAGGCAATAGTCTGCCACACACATAGCAGCGCTATTGTATCCCCTGCAGTATGAAATGTAAAAGGGTGTACAAGATATAATAAATAAAAGGTATAATTATGTTATAAATATTATTATTATAATATATAAATTTTATTCCATCATTATTCCAAACCATGATAGGTGGTAATGAAAAAATGAACAATATTGTTTTGCAAGGTTGCAGACAGCTGTACACACGAATGATGATTTCAAAACCCCTTTGATGGAAGTATGTGTGTTTATAGGTAATAAAAATAACATATAAAATCTCATTATATTTACTATACTAAATTTATTATCCAAAAATTTTATAATAAAAATTTATGGTGGTTTATAAATAAATAAAATAAAAACATATGTTGATGAACATTACCTCTTCTTCGGGAGACTCCTTTTGGTTTCCACCAAAATACTTCTTTTTTGGACATATGAAGAAATTAAGTCTTATAGGATGAGTGTATTAAATTTTATTAGTGATTTTGTAGGTATTTTTTAATCCAAAGGTCTTGATAGGTGTGAAGAGAGTAAAATAGGGGAGGCCTTTTATAAGTGGGTGAGGGGAAAACTTGTAAATGTTTTAATGAGTGAATCCACCCATGTTTTTTCTAGGTAAAGTGGATCCAATAATGAAATAAACTAGATAATATAAGTTTTAAGGTCTCAATATAGACATAAATTGGTTCTTGGAAGGTTTATAGGTCATTTAGCCCCTTAAGTTTAAAGTTTAACCACTAAGTAAACTTGTTTTTACTCTAATCACTCTAATTAATGTAAATTGTTTTAACTAATCACTTTGGTGAAAAATTATGTCGTACTTATTATAAACTATAAATTATTATTATTTAAAACATGGAATCTATTTTTCTAAATTCAATTAATATTATAGGAAAAATTTAATTTAATTTTAATTTCATAGATGCGACGAGAGAACGAGTTTTTATAAAGAGTAATTATTTAGAAAAATATGATTCTATATTAACTCTATGAATAATAATAATAATAATTTTATGAAACTAAAATAATATTTAATTATAAATATTTTATAAATTTAATTTAATACATTCCCCTTTAGGGATTAATTTACTTAATTAAAAAGGATAAACATTATGCAATTTAAAATAATTTTTGGAAAAACCCGCCTTTAAACCCAAAAACAAACTTACATTGAAAACCAATATAGAGTTGATTAAAAAGTAATTAATTTAATTAAATATAACTAAATAATACTAATCTTACTTGAAAAAATATTCATAACTTAATGATACTTTTAAATTACTCAATTTATTAAATGAAATAACCTTTTTTTTACAAAAATCTATATTTTTCACTATTCACTGAAAAATAAACATTTTACAAAACATTAAAAAAATTCACCTAATATAAATTTTAATATGATCATTTTGAAAAATATATTAATTTTTTTTAAATTCAATTTCTAAAATCTATAAATTATTCTTTTAAATAAAACCTTATAAGAAAAGTGTTTAACTAAAATAAATTTTTTTAAAATTAAAAATCACTTAATAGTTTTATAACTAATATAACTATATAATTTATATTATTAAATATGAAAATGATTTATTCTATCATTACCTGGCTTGTTATGTCTTTCCACCCTTTTAGGAATTTCATCCTTGCAATTTTATTCACTTATTAAATTAATGAGGATATATTTCCATCATATCATTTTTATATTCCCATTTTTCCTATTCAACTATATGGGTTTTCCATAAATCCATAACCCGATGAATCAAAATATTAAGAAAAAAATTATCTATACAATTATAAACCTAAACTTGATATTCCTCATAAGAAAGATTATCTTCTAACAAAAATACTTCCAGGCATAAAACATGAGATGAATCCACTACTTATTTCCTTAACATTGAAACATGAAATACCTTATGTACTTGAAATACATGCTCTAATGTTTCCTAATGTGTTTCTGAATCAACTTAACCTTCCCATCCATTTCCTCTATGATCTATGGCCCCATCAACATCATTTCTCATAATTCATCTAAAAAAGTTGTTGTTTGAGACCACTTTCCACATAATGCCTTACATGGTATACTAGAATGGAAAATATTATTATAAGAAAACTCAAATAAAGAAATATACTGATCCAAAATTCCTTGGTAATCCATTGAGAAAGAACAAAACATATCTTCCAAGGTATGAATCATTCACGCAGTCTGTAAATCAGATTGATGATTAAAAGTTGTAATGAAATTTAATTCAATACCCAATGAATTTTGTTGTCCTTTATAAAAATTAGATGTGAATATGGGATCACGGTATGATAAAATAGATAGAGGAACTCTATTTAACTGGACTATATCCTTTATATATAGTCAGGAAATATGATCTAAAGACATTATTTCTTTAATAGTATGAAAATTTGGAGATATATTTAATCAATAAATAATAACCCAAATTGCATTATTACCTTGAGAAGTATTGGGAAATTCTACCATGAAATCCATTGATATATTTTCTCATTACCACTAATACATTAGAAAAGGTTGAAGAATCACATTTAGTAACTATCATTATTTTTTAACCTGCTGAAAAGTTAGACACTTGTTAGTGAAGTTAACAATATCTTTTTTCATTCCATCCCACCAGTAAAATTCTTGAATGATTCTATTAATCTTAGTGCTTCCCAGATGAATAGAAAACAGATAACTATGAGCATTAGTCAACAAATATTTCCTCAAATAGAAATTACAAGGAACAAAAAATATTTCTCAAAATCATAAAACACCTTCTTCATCAATATTAAAATCAAGAAAATAACCCTGCTTAATAGATACTACATTTTCCAAAAAATATTGATCATTATTTTGAGCTCTCTTAATTCTTCATGATAGTGTTGATTGTACTGAAACCTGAAAAAATAAAGGTCTTCCTTGCATCCATAACTTCGAGTAAAAAATTCATCGAATCATTTACCAAAGGGTTACGTTCCAACCATAACATGGTTAATATAAAATTATTTTTTGATTGTAAGTAGCATACACGTTTTTTATTTTCCCAGATGGTAATTAATTATGCAATCATAATTCTTAATTAGCTCTATACATATTATGTGTCTCATGTTTAATTAGTTTTTAGTGAATGTATACATAAATATTTTTTGGTCTGTATATATTTCACACTTTACTCCATACAAATGATGACTTCAATGTTTTAAAGAAAAAAACTACAGCTAATTCCAAATCATGTGTAGGGTAATTTAACACATGAGGTTTCAACTGACATAAATCATAAGAAATTACCTGACCATTCTATATTAGGACCCAACCAAGTTCTTTCAATTAATCATCACTATAGATGAAAAATTCACCATTTCTGGAAGGCAGGTACCAAACATGAGCATCCAATGATCTACTTCTTAGTTCTTAAAATCAATGAACACATTCTTTTTTCCAGAGAAACTAAACTATTTTTTGATTTAACTTAGTTAGTGGGCTAGACAATCGAGAAAAGTTTTCAACAAACCACTGATAGTAACTCACTAATCCAAGAAAAATGTTAATCCCTATAATATTTGTGGGACATTGCCATTATTCAATGATTTTTCTTTTAGTAGGGTAAACAATTATTCCATATATAGAAACAATATGTCGAGGAAAGAATTTTTTTGAAATGAAAATTCACAATTGATAAATTTACCATACTATTTATTTTATTTTGAATTTTGAAAAACATCCCTTAGGTGACATTCATGTTTATCTTGACATTATAATATACCAAAATTTAATCAATAAACACAACCAAAAACTTTTCCAAGAAATCATGAAAAATTATATTCAGAATTTTATAAATATAGAAGGTGAATTATATAACCCAAACATCATAACTAAAAACTAATAATTCTCAAATATAGTTTGAAATGCATTCTTTAGAATGTCTACTTATTCCTCTTTAAATTGAGGGTACTACGAGCTCATTTAAATATTTGAAATATACGGATCTCCCTAGATATGGTCAAATAAATAATTAATTTGGGGAAAAAATTCTTGTTTTTAACAGTGATGTTATTTAAGGCTCTAAAATCTATTCAAAGTCTCATTGAATTATGTTTAATTTTAACAAAAAAATAGTATCACCCCATGGCGTCATGATAGGTCAAATGAAACCGTTATTTACTAAATAATACAACTAATTTTTCAATTATAAAGGTCCACTCGATCCATTTGATAAGGGAGTTTTGAAACTAGATTAACATTAGGTACTAATTCAATAGTAAACTCAATATCATGAACAAGAATAACACTAAAAAAATAATATGGAAAAATATCTATGTGTTCATTTATTATAGGAACATCACAAATTTTAACAGATTATTTTTTTTAACAATATGATCTAGGTAACTTTCACTACCATATCTAATCAATTTTCAGCTTCTTAGTAGGTTATCAAATTAATAAAACCACTGAACACAACTTTCTGAGCACTGAAATTATTCTTAGCGTGATAAACTAAAATCAAATCCATACTAAGAATGATATCAAACTCTACTATGGTCAGATCAATAGGATTAACAGGAAAGACTATCCCACTAATAAAAATATGGAGACTTATATAAATCATGTTTTCTTTAATAATTCTACCATTTATCACTTATGTAAAATAATCCATCACTACAATAAACTATTCTGTTTAGATTCCAACCATCTCAAGATACTGAATTGCAAGGATATTATCCTCTTTGTTCCTTCTGACTACATCTTCCCTATTTACCATATTGAAAACCATTCTGTAAAAAAAATAGTCTAGTCAAATAAATATAGTAATATTTATATTCTATATCATTTTAACTTAACCCTGTTCTAAAATCATTCAAGGGAATGTTATTAAAATTATAATAACCTCTATAGTTTTCCAAATTATCCTATGATAACAACTATTATGCCCCTACATTAAACATTACATAATCTTGATTTTTAGTCTAGAATTTACATTATTTCACTTTGAGGATATTTTTAGGTTTATATTTTTAGAGAATTATGTCATAACTCAAAAATTATGAAATTAAATAATATAAAGTGGACACTTACGATTAGTATCAATTCTTCCATAATATAAAACATTTAAAATCAGGCATGATTGAATTTCATGGAAAATTTTCATGACTTTGAACTTGAATTCTTCCTTTCCATTACCCATCCTTAAATCTAGAGAAAATCAATTAAAAATGTGGGATAAGCACAAAAATATTAGTAAGGGATAAAAGAAGAGTGTTTTTATTCTAGTGAACACATGAAAATTAATATAACATTTACCTTTATATTTATTATTATTTAAGAATATGAAATTAATAAATTCACATGAAAACACGCACATTTTTTCTCAAATAAAATCATTAAAACCCACATAAATCAATCAAAACCTATTTTAGTGACATATAGAATTATACAAATAAAACCCTTTCAAACAATTTTAATTAGAATAATCATATGAACGACTTCCAATATTATTATTATCCAATGAATTGGAGTTATATATAGGATATACCATCATTTAATCTATAATGGTTTCACATGGTGCTATCTAGACCACCGCATGTTTAAGCTGTAATGGGATTACCCTGCGCTATATAGGCCACCCCATGTTTAAGATGTAATGGGATCACCAAGAACTATCTGGGACACCCCCATGTTTAAGATGTAACAGGCTCACCCGACATTATCTGGGTGGAACTAATTCTCGGGTATAACACTCAAGTACCATATAATAACAAAAAAATTATATTCTTTCACTTTTACATTATAAAACATTTGAAAAACTCTTTTGAAATCGTAAAAAATTACATTTGGATATCAAAATACCCTTTTCTTTTAAAAACTCATTTTCAATACCACAATACAATTTTCTTTTGAAAAAACCATTTTCAATAACAAAGATTCCCAGAAAAAATAGAAACGGGGTTTTCTTGGTATAAAATATGAATAGTTGAAAAGGAATCTATAAATCAAATAATGGTCACTATGGTGGAAAATTCATTCTTTCCATGTACGTTAATAATAGAACATCCCTTTTATCATTTTTAAAAATCATGAATGAAAAACTTGTACAAATATTCCTATTGAAAAAAATTTTAATTAATTAAAAAAACACATAAAAAATACTTTATAAATATTTTATGTTCATAAAATCATTTTAAAAACATATACATGGAAAAAAGAAGAGTTGTAATGAAAAAAGTAAAAGATAATTTTTTAAAAGAAAAATTCTCTTATCACTTTGGAAATATTTGAATCAAAAGACAATGAAAGGATAAAATTAGAATAAATTAAATACCATGAGAACAGAGAAATTAAAGATATTATATTTAAAAGGGTTTTTATATAGACCTCTTAAAATATTATAGGTGTAAAACATCAAAATTTTCCTTAATTAAAGGAGATTAGACTAAGTCCCTTACCATGAGTCAGATTCATAACGTGTGTATTTATCAAACTAAATAATAAAATTATGTTAATTATATACTTTCCTGATATCCTTTTTTCTAGTTTATTATCACTTTTATTTCATTATTAACAAGTCATATAAAATTACTTAATCAATTAACTTTATGTCGGATGTTTTGACCATCTTTCAGTTTATGTGTCAAAAAATAACTTTGGTAGGTAGACTATGGTCAAAGGGGTCATTATTTAAACATATACAGATTAATAATAATTAAATAATTATAATATTTATGCATAAATTATTCCTTTAAAACCCATCTCGGAATATCGTTATGAAAAATGAACTAAGGTTATGATCATGGAGACGACAGACCGTACGTATGCATGAGTAACGTTTCAATTTTTCAATGATCATTGTGGAAAGAAGTTATGAAATATTTTTTATTTATAGAATGCTAATTATATCATAAATACCACATTATTTAATTATATATACTTATATATATCATTCTTTTTATGTGGTGATGAAAAATGAATAATCACATTGCTTCGAGGAGACGACAGTCCACACATCCAGGATTCATGTTATCACTTTTTCAATGTGTGAAATGATAAGAAGAAAATGATATATTATATTTAAAAAAATATAAAATTGTCATGAATATTAAACATTATGTCATTTATATTATATATATTCATTATAGTTACCCTAATTACCTTCCATTTAACACGTTAGTGAAAAATGCTTTACATCGCTTCGTGAGGTAGTAGTTTTGTCGTACACACGAGTGAAGTTATCATATCCCATATGGTATGAAATATAAAAAGTGTGTATATGATATAATGAATCTATTTTTATGTTATAAATTTCATAAATATCATATATAAAGATTATTTACATATTTATTTTTCACTCATTAGAGGTGGTAATGGAAAAAAAGAACGAATTTGTTTCATGAGGGGGGTAGTCTGTTATGCATGCGAATGATGATTCCGTAACCAATTTGATGGAGTTTTGTGTGTTTTAGGTCATTAAATTAACATAAATACAAATAATTATATTCATGATACTGATTTTATTTTATAATAATGGTATACTGAAGAATTTAAGGCCGTCAAGAAAGAAATAATACAAAAATGCATGTTGATGAACATTACCTCTTATTCAGATAACTTCTTTTAGTTTTCACCCAAAGACACTACTTGGTTAGATTTTTTAAAATATTATGGATTAACATATTATAGGAGGGAATAGTAGAATTTATTTTATTATTTGTTGAATAATACAAAGGGATTTAGAGGTGTTAAGAGATGAGGATAGTGGCATACCTTTTTTAAGTAGGGTGAGTGGAATACTTGTAAAATTTAAAAGTGTGAAATATGCCCATGTTTTTCCAATGAAATTTGGATCCAATAAAGAAAAAAATAGTATAATATAATTTATATCACTTAAATATAACAATAAAATTGGTTCTTGAATAGTTTCTAGGTCATTTGGCCCCTTAAGATTAATGTTTAACCACTAACTAGTTTTTACCGCAATCGTTGTAATTAATTTTTATTTTTTTTCACTAATCACTTTGGAAAAACAATAATTTTTTAATTATAAAAAATTATAAATTATTTATGATTTTAAATATGGAAACCATTTTTTCAAATTCAATTCACTAAAGTGGAAAAATGTAATTTAATATTAATACCGCATACACGGCTTGACAACAGATTTTTAAGAAGAGTATTTTTTTAAAACACAAATGATTCTATATTAAATATATAACTAATAATTAAAATTTTATGAAAATAAATTATTATTTAACGATAAATATTATATAAATTAAATTTAAAACATTCCACATTAGGGATTATTTTCATTAATTAAAAAGGTTAACCATTATGAATTTTAAAACAGTTTTTGGAAAACCCATCTTCAAACTCAAAAAACACTTATATTAAACACCATTATAAATTTAATTAAAAAATAATTCAGTGAATTAAATATCACTAAATAGAAATTATGTTACTTTAAAACATATTCAAAACATATTGAGACTTTTAAATTAAATAATTTATTAAAAGAAATGATTTTTTTACAAAAATCTGAATCTTCATTATTCATTGAAAAATTAATATTTTCCTGAAAATACCAAAATTCAAACCCAAGTACATTTTTATATATTTATTTAAAAAAATTTATTCATTTTATAAAATAAAAATTCGACAATTTATAAATTAATCTTTAAAATAAAACACTTATAAGAAAGGTGTTTAACTAAAATAATATTTTTTTAATTAAAAATTACTTAATATTTTTATAACCAATATAACTATATATTTCACATTATTAAATATTTAAATGATTTATTATATCATTATATGGGTTGTTAAATTATATACACCACATAATTGGAATAAGGGGTGAATATGGAGTTTTTTCTCACAGAAGTAAAAGTATGACGAGAAACCCTTACCTTATGTTCGACTTCCTTTGTATGTGTCCAAAAATCCAGTATAATAAATAGAGGTTTATTTTAAATTTATTATAGAAACATAATCATTTATATTATTAAATATAATATTTAATTATATTTTTTTCAACCTTTTATTAACAATTTATTTTTAAAATCATTGTTTCAGGTGATAATTGCTTCATTTTTCATGTATGTTTTAGTTCATAAATTTTAGAACATTCAATTTTAGCATGGATACATAATATAAAGAATTTTAAACACAATAAAATTTCATATATGTTCATTATATATTTATTTGGATAAATCTATTAATGTTAGAGATAGAAAATTGATTAGGCTGTTCATGGAGACGGTATGTCCAACGTACGCATAAACATTGTTTCCTTTTTTCTAAAATGATAGAACAAAAGAAAAATAAAAAAGTCGTATTATTTATATAAGAATTATTATTATATATATATAATTTATATTAATAAAATATCTCCTTATAACCATCCATGTTAAAATAAAATGAAAAACATTTCACATCGTTGTGTGGAGACGGTATTCCACATATACACACAAACAACCTTTTTTTTACAATAGATTGGAATGTAAGAAATTATATATGATATTATATTTAAACAATTATGGTTTTATTCATAAATATCACATATATTAATTAAATTTTAACCCCAATACTTTCCATGTAAAGAATAAGAAAAAAAACGAATCACACCGCTTTGTAAGGCGGTAGTCTGTCACACACACAAGCGACGTTATCATATACCCTATTGAATCGAAAGTAAGAAGGTATATATAATATGATAATTAAATAAGTATAATAATTTCATTAATATAGTATTAATATATAAAAATATACCATTATATCCAACCTTTAAAGGTGGTGATGGAAAATGAATAACCATTTGTTTGTGAGGGGGTAGTCCGCCTTACACACGAATGATGATTTCATAACCAATTTTATGAAATTATATATGGATATATGTTATTAAATTAACCTAATTAAATATAATTATATATTTTATATTCTTTATATTATTTTATCACAGTTGGAATTTATTTTATGTATTTATAAGAAATAGTAAAACTAACAACGTATAGCTAGAAAATTACCTCTACTTTTGAATACTTATTTAGGATTAACCTAAATCCTTACTAGATTGGATTCATGATATAAAAAATTCCTTATATAATGTATTAATGGAATTAAGTAGAAATTTTTGGTAGGTAGTTTCTAAAACAAATGGGTTTTTAACTATCAATAGGATAAGAATGTTTGGTGGCCTTTTATAAGTGAGGTGAGTGAAACATTTGTAATTTTTGAAAAGATAAAGTGATACTCACATATTTCCCATTATAAAAGTCTAAAAATGGGTTATTATAGCACCTTAGAGATTATATGGTCTAAAAATTTCTATATTATGGGTTTTGAACATGTTTTAGTACCCTTATCATTATATTTTAACCACCGAAAACCCCATTTTTTACCATAACTGTGGTAATTCAAATTTACTACATTTATTATTCATAATGGTAAAAAATTAGTTTGAAATTATTGAATAATATAAATTATTATAATTATAAATATGGATTCAATTTTTTTTAAATTCAATTCACAGAATTCGAATTTTTTCAATTTAAAATTATACCAACAGATACGATGAAAAAGTGGGTTTTCCAAAGAGAAAATTCTCATTAGTATAGAATATTTTAATATCAAAATTCAATATGAAATTTATTAAAAAGACCTAAATTATTTTAAATTGTAATATAATTTAATAAATTTTACTTTGAAAATAATTTAATATATAATTCAACTTTTTAAATAATTTAAAATAAATGATAGATTTCAATAAGAATCTGTATTTTCACTAATAATCAAAAAAATAATCCTTTCATAAATCTTATTAATTATCCCAAAGATAATTTTTATATGTAAATATAAAAAAATAAGTTTATTTTTTCAAAGAAATATTCTAAAATAGGTGAGAATTAATTTTTAAATTATGTACACAAAGCACGATTGATCCCACTTTAAAAAAATTTATTTTTTCAGAAAAAAATTTCTTCTCTCTTTCAAATGGATCTTATTTTATTTCTAAACAAATGATAACCATTTAATTTATTTTATAAATGTTTAAACCATATAATTTTCATATATTAGTTATTACCATTCAATCATGTGATCATAATGGCAATGTTATAATGGTCATGTTTACATAATAATATTTTTATGGAGTATCACATTTCATTAAAACCCAGTGATGCATGAATTTGAAGCTATCAAATAGATTGAATTTATTTTTTAATAAATATATTCAATATTTCAAAAAAAAAATTAACACGTCTTCGTGTTTTACATCGGTTCTATATAACTGAGAGGGAAAATATAGAATTTTATTATCACGTCAGTTATAAAATAACGAATGTGATAAATCAACAAGAATTGATTTTTTACATCAGTTATAAAACAACCAACATAAAAAATACCAAGATTAGATTTATCACGTTGATTATTTTATAACCAAAATGAAAGAGTGAATCTAGGAACTTTATCACGTCGGTAATTTTATAACCGACGTGTTAAATCAAATCTCAGAGATTTATCACATCAGTTATAAAATAACTGATATGATAAAACACCATTTATCACATTAGTTATAAAATAACCGACATGATAAATTATTTTCTTTGTCGGTTATTAAATAACCGATTTTATAAACATAAAAAAATAGTTTATCAGGTTGGTTATTAAATAACCAATGTGATAAATCTTTTAAATGATTTATCGCGCCCCGAATTCTGTCATTATATTTTCTTCGACTGGGCGACCTGCTACTCGTATATATCATGTGGAAAAAATAAAAAGGGATTCTTTGAATTTGTGCCCTCGAACCTTGTTTTTACAAAATCATTCATCATCTTTATTATCACCCAGATCTATCAGGTTGGCTTGCAACACTCAAGTAAGCCTCACACGCCTCAGTTTCATTTTTTATTTT